>OZ018322.1:180388434-182855934 GCA_963969495.1 Ceratothoa steindachneri | reverse complement strand
AACTACTTCAAAGAAATGCTTGCATTCATTATCCTCATGCCCAATTGCCTATGTATAATCTATTCGTGTCCGCAGGTAAAAAGGTTGCCCTACTCGTAATTTGAAAAACTTTGAAACTAGACTGAAATTTTGGGCATATTTTGAATCAACAAGTCAATATACAGCATATAAGATTCACTACATTGTTTTTTAAAACTCGATTTAAAAAAACTTCAAACATTTTTTAACAAATAATCCTTGCTATAAGTTGCAATTAGAACACCATCATTCTCCTTGAAAAAAAATAAGGCTTGCTAAACCAATTCAGCGACTAAAAGGTTTTAAAATGCGATAAATACATATTATCAAAATGCTAAGGTTCGAATAATTTAGATTATTTACTCGTATGTAAAACTCCCGCCCATCTGCCTAAGGTGCGCTATAGAGTATTTCGCTGTCACCTGTGTAATCACCTTTGCCTTCCAGTCCGCCCACCTGATTGCTTGCCTGGCCGCACAACTGTAATGTGAGAATCGTTTTTGTCACTCTTCCATAATGCAGTACTCTATTAATTAAAACTAAAAATAAACCTTACATTCTTATACTTACTAACTTTTAATTGCGTAATTTAACTCAAACAGAGAATTTAATTTGTTCTAGATATTTGTTATTTATGTCTGGGCAACGGCAGGTATCTTTTCTATTAATTTTATAAACTTATATCATGTCCTTTCTTGTTCGTTTCGTCTCTCTCCAAGTGCGATTATTCTAAGGGCAGCAGGTCTTCCATGATAAAACAAGTCATACAATATTTTGCGGACAAGTTTCTTTGTTTCTCTTCTGCGTTTTTTCTAATTTTTTAATATCTCTTCACTTTAATGTGCAAAATACTGTAAAACATACTTTAAATAAGATCTGAGAAAAAGAGGGTATACCTATATTCATTTAGTATGTCTTTAATGTTTGTGTCCATTACCCATCCCTCCCATCTACCCTTAGTAAATGTCCCTCTTCATTACTGTGCGCTACTAAACATTACACTTCATTCCTCCCAATAATGGTATAATAACAGTCATTGTATATAAAAGTTCGTGCATTCTATCTATCATCACAATAAGAAAAGCTAATTCATCTTCAATCCCTAAGATACTTAATTATCAATAATCATGACGAGTTCGGGCCTTCTTCACTTTCATAATAGCTCTTGTATAAAAAATTGAGCAAAAGGTTGGGTAAATGAAGATATGCATATATTATACAAAATTTAACGCTAGTAAAAACAAAAAAAGAGCCAATGTTTAATGCAATTAAATATTCTCATAATTTGGTAACACCACAATAGTGTGAGATTAAGGATTAAGAATATTGAATTAACCACTTATGCATCATAGTTAACAATAAAAGTGTCAGAGAGAGAAGGTTACCTCCTCCCCAGACCCAACGTCTAACCGTGGTGCCTGAAAAAAGATGCACCTGCACGCCCAGACAGCCCAAAGGGAGCAGTGAGAATTTTGCGCGGCCGTGTGATCTGTATTGGGTTTCCCTTCTTTCCCGTCGCAACGCCTGATCGGCGCGAGACCAACGGCATCGAAGGTTTGCACGCGAGCCTCTGATGTTCGCCGAGAATATCACCCCGTCCCTGGCGCGCTAAGTCTAATGAGACTTTAGGGCCTCTGGCGATCCGCTTCCGCCGAGATAGTATAAATACGTCTGGAAAAACTGTAATAAATTACTTCCATACAGCACCGTCTTGGTTACCAACTACGTACAGGCTCATACGCCCTGCTCCGCCTCCCAATGGCTTCCAGCTACGAATGCTATGCGTCACCTCTCTACCCGGCCTCATTCGTACCTAAAGCCAGAGTTCCCGCCCGATAGACGATAGACACAGACAGGCATCTATCACTCGGGTATCGACTTTGTTCTCGTCTGGTGTACTCCCTCGTTCATTTCTCAGCCAGGTTAAATAAGAAGAAATTTCGAAAGTGGAACTTTTTAGTACTCCGCTTCTTTGTTATCTCCAAAGCCTGCAGTCATTTAGGCTTTACGTGACTCTCCCCGTTATTTGCACTCTCCCAATCTCCCTGGAAGCAATCATTGTACGGCGTCTCTCGGACTCTCGTCCCGGTTGAATTAGTTGTATCCCCTTCCTGTTTGTTTCCAAGAGTCTCATCTTATTTAATTTCATTTATTTACTTTTGCTATTTTTTTAAAAATTTTATAGAGCCCATCTGGCAACTACCCACTTGGGCATAAGTCACCGAAAAACACGACAGCCTAGAACTAGGCTACTTTAAAAAATATATATGAAAACATAACGATATATATTCTAAAACTTAACAATCAGAAGGCAGTCTCCGGCAGCGGGGGGAGGTCCCCCTAACCTCGGTGCAGGAGAGTGCAACCTACAAAACAACAATATCAAATGAAAAACAAAAAGAACTTTAAATAAAGGGAAGAAGCCCGGCCTCCACCCAAAAGTCAACAAGTCCACAAGTTAATGTGCACGAACTCGTCCCGAGCACAAGAGCAGGCAGTAACGACCCCGCCCATCCCGGGACAGGGACAAGTATCGTGCGCGAAGATCACCCAGACTGGGACATTCGACAAGAATGTGCCGAACAGTCTGGGGGACGACGCAGTCGTTGCAATAGGACACAGGCGAGCGCGCCATCAAATAGCGATGCGTCACACGAGTGTGTCCGATTTGGAGACGACAGAAAGCAAACTGAAGCCGCCGCGGCATTGGAAAATAGGTGCGACCTAGAAAGAAAACAAGAACAAAAAACAAAAACAACAAAACCTACCAGTCCACCAGTCAGGGTGCACGCACTCGTCCCGAGTACAAGGGACAGGCGGTAGCGACTATATTGTGCATTCTCTGGCATTTATGAAAAAGTAGTGGCCAGCAAATCAGTAGAAACAATTAAAAATAAACTAGACAAAATGATGTCATCGATTAAATAACGAGTGAAAAAACATTATATGTTGCTAAAACTAAGATAAGAATAGCATGCCGTAACTATAGATGTGTAAAATGCCCTGTATAACATGTAAATAATTTTCTCCCAGGTTGTTATTATTTTAAGATTTTGACGTAAAATAATTAATGTAAAGATTAAGTATGTACATATTAAGTTGTTTCCTGCTTTACTGTAAAACTTCCAGGATGTGTCTTTTCTTCAAACACTTTCCTTTTATCGAACCCGTCATCGGGTGGGAGAGGTGGGTGGGGAGAGACTTCATTTTTAATATCCGATTCCTTATCAGTAGGACTGTAGATATTCAATTCAGATAATTTCATGAGTACTTCCAGAGAAATGGATACATTCCATTATCTCCAAAAATTTCAATTCATTTTAAACAATCTTAGTGTTTTACAATGCCTATCGTGAAATTTGATTTTGAACGCTGCCGAGCTTTATTTAATAAGGAAATATACGTTCCCTCACCCCTAACAACGATAGAATATGTCGATTTTGTCTTCTCAATGAGGCATTCGAGCTATAACTAACCAACGCGATAAATGAAATTAGATCAGGGGTTAACTCTGTTGGGAGAGACACAGAAGCAAAGAACCCTAAGATTGACGAACTGGCCAGTGGCGTGCGGGCATATTTTGATAAGCCTCGAAGGAGCAAAAATCGCCCTCAAAGCTGGCAATGGAGCATTATAGATAGTAGTGACCCGAAATTTATTATAAATGAGCAAGCGCGAATCTTAAACTCATATATACTCCCCGAATCTCAATTTAGGCTGGTTAGAAGAAACGGGGCTAGACCAACGAGAGTTTCTCATGGTTTTGAAATTCCGTGCTCTAATTAATTTACCTTGTTAACTCCAATCGAGGGAGAAACATAGGGTATTCTAATTGGTGACTCTTTAATAAAGAACTAGGAGTCTGGGTTCAAAGCAAGAAAACCAGCTAAGCATAAGAAAATCAGCCTACCGGGGAAAGGGCAGAATAAACCACGTGGTTAGTGAAATCAAAAGACTAATGAGCCATGTGAAGATCGAGCTATCCTCACACTCGTAGCGGGAATGACGTGCACCACCAAAGCGAAGGTGAATAAAGTGAGAGCAATTGGGATTATTCCAAGATTAAAAGTGACTGAGAATGCAGTCAAGGTCAATTTACACTAATGAATATCTTAAACAATAATGTCAGGAAATGGGAGTTAAGTTTTATAATTTTGGGGATGATTTTCAGGACAAACCCGCCACTTCTTTTTAATGATGGTATTCATTTTAATTCTCCGGGTAATTCGAAGCTGGGCAGAATTGTAAATGAAAGCCTCCGTAATCTCTATAGTACGGAAGTTATTTGCCCCCACGCGAGTAGGGAAACGGTTCAGTCATACGAGAGAGGGATTCTGTTATTCAAAAGGAAAATTAAAATGCATTTACGTCAATGTTCGGAGTTTGAAAAACAAACTGCCCGAATTTAAAGCCATGATTCAAGATGGCGATTATGATATCATATGTATTAGCGAGACGTGGTTAGATACAGCTTCTAGAGACCTTATTGCGGAATTTAATTTAGAAGGGTACAAAATCCATTATAAGGACCGACTAAATGCAAGAAGCGGTGGAGTTTTAGCTTACGTAAAAGAGAGAATAAATGCGATATCGATGGCCGCCACGATCGTAAATATGAAGAGCGAGGTTCTGCTAATTGAGCTTGTGTGCTAAAAATAATAAAATTAACTTAGCCGTTACCTATCGCCCACCATCTCTAATAGAATCAGATCAGGTACTACTCTTTGAATGCCTTTTATCCATAGTGAGAAAAGGAAAAACAATAATTTATGGAGATTTCAATTTCCCTAACGTTAACTTTACAAACTATACTTCGGATAAAGTTGGGGAGAGATTGGTAAATTTCATCCAGGATAATTTTCTTGTGCAAAATGTAGAGGAACCTACGCCTGATCATAATATACTGGATTTGATTATTTCAACAGAGGAAACTTTTGTAGAAAACGTTTGCGTGGGTGAGCATTTGGCGACGAGTGACCGTAATGTAATTAGGTTTGAAATTAATACGAGCGTTTCGGTAAGAGAGAGTTCACAACTAATCCTACGATTTAGGAGTTGTAATTTTGAAACCTTCCGTAACCGGATTAAAAGGATAGACTGGGGGAGATGTTTTGAAAATAAGACGGTAAAAGGAATGTACTCGGAGCTACAGCAAAATATGCTCACGGTGGATTCCGAGTTAGCTAAATACATTGGTCGAAATAATGGAAAGTCAAAGACAGCACCGTGGGTTAGCCCTTCAATAATTAACTTAATTCGGGAGCCTAATAAAGACTATCAAAGTTTTAGAAAAAACGAAACGACAACAAATCGGGAATAATACGTAGACTCTAGAAGGCTGCTAAAGCGGGCCATTAGAGAAACTAAACTGAAATATGAAAAAGACCTTGCAATAAATTCGAAACACGAACGGAAATGGTTTTACAGTTACGTTAAAAGTAGAAAGCCCATAAAGGGTTCAATAAGGCCGATTGGAGGTAAAGATGGTGTTATGACGGACGTCCGAGAAAAATTTGCTAAAATATTAAATGAGCACTTCTCGAGCGTTTTTACTATTGAGGACGTGACACAATTAGAAACACTAGGCGATGACATAAATTTTAAGAGACAAAATACCCTATCCATCATAAGTATGAATGAAGGGGAGATTCTCTCATATATTAATAAAATAAAAGTGAAGTCACCCAACTCACCTTAAAGAACTAAAACTGAATTATCAAGACTGCTCTGAACGATTTTCAATCGATCAATAAAGGAAGGCCTAGTTCAAATAAACTTCAAGCGTGCTAATGTTACGCCGATATTAAAAAAAGGGGATGAAACTGAGCCTACTAATTTCCGTCGTATCAGTCTAACTTCTGTAATTGGAAAACTCTTAGAATCGATAATTAGAGATAGGTACTAATTTAATTGCTGATTTCCTCGTGGATTTAGACGGGGGCGCATTTGCCTAACCAATTTGCTCGAATTATTTCATAACATGATTTTCATTTACTATGAAACTAAAGCGGCGGAGATAATTTACCTTGACTTTAAAAAGGCCTTTGATACAGTTCCGCACGAAAGGCTATTGATGAAAATTAAAGCAATTGGAGTGAGGGGCTAACATACTTAAATGGATAAGGAACTGGCTATCAAATCATTCACAGCTGGTTGTTGTAAATGGACTGTGTTCAGACTGGGCCACAGTCACCAGCGGGGTACCACAGGGGTCAGTCCTGGGCCCATTATTATTTATTGTTTACATTAATGATTTGGATAATGGAGTGTTTAGTAGGATCTCTAAATTTGCAGATGACACAAAGCTAGGAAGCTGTGCCTTTGCGAGACCCGATGTAGAGCAAATGCAAATGGAATTTAATAAAATTGTCAAATTGTCGGATAAATGGCAAATGGGCTTCGACATAAGTAAATGCAAGGTCATGCATTTAGGATGTCATAACTTAAAGTAGAATACCACATGAAAGACCAAATTCTCGAATCTGTTAACTTAGAAAAAGACCTGAGGATTTTAATCTCGGAGGACCTGAAAGTATCAAAGACGGCGCAAAAGCTTGTAAAAAAGAAAACCAAATGCTAGGATATATTGCTCGGAATTTTACTTTCAAATCGAAAGATATAATCGTGCCACTATGCAAATCGCTCGTGCGCCCACACCTCGAGTACGCGGTCCAATTTTGGTGTCCCTGCCTAAATAAGGATATAGCGCAGTTAGAAAGAATGCAACGTAGGGGAACGAAACTAGTTCCTGGAATCCTATACAACCTGTACAAAGATAGACTCTGCTCATTAAAGCTACTATCACTTGAAAGTAGACAATTACGTGGACAATTGATCGAGGTAGAAGGGGCAGTCAATAAGCTTTACAATTCGGATATAAGGAAACGAGATATGAGGAAAAGTGTTTTATTATTTTTCAATATTACTACCCTCGACTTCAATGCACTTGCGCCACTTGTCCCTGAGGCTTTAAATTCCCGACAACCAGAAACTTCCCAAATGCTGTTCAATCCACTCGTCCCCAAACCGGCATCCACGCAGTGCAGCCTTGAGCTGGCGGAATAAAAAGTAGTTGCTAGGGGCCAGATCTGGACTGTAGGGGGAATGGTTGAGCTCCTCGAGTCCGAACTCGTGCAGGGCAGCTTGTGCAACTCTGGCCTTGTGGACTTTAACAACGTTGAAGTCGATCATAAGCCATGAGTTTTCTAGGGACCCAACAGGCAGAGAACTTGGTCATGGCCAAATTGTCGTGGATGATGTTGATAACACTTCCATCAGATATTCCAAGTTCCTGCTCGATTTCTTCGACCTCCACCCGTCGATTTTCGAGGATCATCCTCTCCACACGGGCCACATTGTCCTCGTTGGTCACGTCTGATGGGCGTCTTGGACGGGGGTCATCTTCAAGAGACTCACGACCATGGAGGAACTCCATATTCCAGTGAGCAATGGTTCGTATGGCGAATCGTATGGCCAAAGCGGTGACAGTAATAGCACCGCCGTGGCAGTGGTACGAATGCCTTCACGCGGAGCGGTACGAACCGGCACGCCCCGACTCAGGGAGCTTGTCACAGTCGAATGTGACGAAGAGTGTAAGGGTGGATCTAGAGGCCGCTCTCTGTTTTCTCATCACACGTTCGACCTTGGCCGCCCCATGGTCGGCCAGCTCTAGGGTGATGTCCTCAATGGAGTAGTCAACGAGTTCCCTCGCATAAACTACTCCTTTCACAAAGTTCATGGTAGAGTGCGACGTCATACTCAGCAGGGTGACATGAAGTGTCCGAAGAGCACTTATCTTGGCCGCAACGGCGGGATTCGCCGCATTCGCCAAAAGGCTCCCGTCCGAGAAACGGGTCACCTTCAGCTCTCTACCAATTGAACTAGCTAATCCTGTCCTCTGATGGATTATGTTGCCCTTGGACAAGATGGTGCCATCCGTGGAGCGAATAACGAGCAAGCGTTTAAAGCCAGTGGGCTCGAAAACGCCAGGTAACTCCCTAATCAAGGGCCCCGATGTCATCGAGGCTCCACCCTGTGCACTTTTGGGCTTAGTCAGGGGCTCCACAACTTGAGGGGGCAGAGGGGCCGGATGTGCCGATCTTAACTTGGTCGCTTGCCAAAGTGGCAGCAGACTCATCCGTCCCCGTAGCCCCCACGGATGGAGAGGAGCCCCGAGTCTTTTTTGTCTTTTTAGTCTTTTTTTTTTATTTTTTGAAGAGGAGGGCCGGGAATGAACCCGCTTCTCACCTCCGCTAGAAGGAGCCCCCAGGCCAGATCGACTGGCCTCAGCCAGGTCATTCTCCGAAATGGAGAAGGTCCTGGTAGTCGTGGGGGCACCAGTCGGAGGAGATCTCTCCCCTCCTTAGACTGCTTCGGAAACTACAGCCGTTTGAGGAGGACCCTGCATAGGGGCGGATTCGGGTTCAGTGCTTGTCGCCGAGCCCAGATTTCTCCCCATGGAATGCCCTACCGTCTGAGGCTGGGTTTCTTCAAGGACCATGTCTATCTCAGGGGGGGCCTCCAGTTGGCCATCCTCGCCCCAAGACATCGCAGGTCCCGTTGGCAGTATCGTCACTAGTCTTGTGTGGGGAGGCATGGGCCTTGACCCCGGCAAGTTTCAATATTCTTGCTAGCAGGTGTTTTGAGTGAAGCGACCGAAGGGGCCTGGCTTCTCTCTCCCCCCTATGGGGGTTTGTCCTTCCGAGCCGCTTAGATGTGGAGAAGCTGGGTAAGGGCTGGCTTTCTTAGGAAGAAAAGAGGGGACTGCCGCTGGTAAGAGGGAGGTGCCCGAAATCACCTTCAGAGAAGGGGGTGAGGGGGAGTCCCCTTCACCCGTAAGCGTAGGAAAGGAGTAAGCCTCCTCTCCAGTTGAAGAGATATGGAAGGTCCCCTGTGTAAGCACAGGGGGGGGGGCTTCATTTTTTGGCTGGAGCTGCCCGAGGGCGGCTCCGTCGCTGTTTCAAGGGAAGTTGGGAGTTGTTTTTTTTTGTTTTTTAAGCATACATGGGCATGGTGCCCCTTTTTTTATCCGGGACGCAATAGCTCATCACCTATTGCAGTTGCCCGCACTGCAGGAGGTGCTTACAGGCCTGGCAGAGCCAGGCGCCGCCATTTCGGACCACCCCTCCCGCCTGGTGGCCTGGCAGTCCATTGGCATGGCGGCTCCATCTTAGACACGGCGTAAAAATGGATAGAATGTGAAGAGAAGAGGAAAAGGGATGTGAGGAAGGTATGGGTGGGGATGAAGCAGGTTGTTAAAAAAAACCATCCCGAACCGGAGCTCAGGGGTTAGGGAACATTGTCCCTTCCCCCCTTAGCCCCGATCCCGGACGGTTGGCTTGAGAAGAAGGTCAGCATCTACCCTGTGAAATTAGAGGCTGACAGAGCAAGTTGTGTGAAAGGTTGTATGAAAAGCGAAGAAACAAGTGTTTTGAAGGAAGTAGAAGAAGCTAAGCTAGGGTCAGACGGGGTGCTGAGTCCTGTCAGCACGGCGGCCAGAGTGGTAAATCGTCGCGCCCCTTACGGTGGCCCTGTAGTTGAAAGCACGTCAGTTTTTTTTGAAAACCAACTTGATGAGTACCTGAATAGTGTAATTATAACTTAGTAGGAGCACAGATTAAAACTTCATATATTATAAGGAGTTTAGGATCAAAATGAAATGATAAATAGAAAGATGCCTGCGACGCTTCCATGCATGGAGTGAATGTGAATTCCCCTTTTCTTTTTCTGTCTGTCCTATAAGTATATTATTTTCATCATGGGAGAAGAGAGTACTATCCTATCACCGCCTCCCCACCTGGTTCGAAGAAGCGTGTTCGTGTATTTGAGGATAGCTGAAACGGCACGTCAAGGTTACACATGTAGATAAGTGTGTACCGTAGAGTTGAAATAGTCAACCCCTAAAAATGTAAAAAAAAAAAGATACATGATATACTAACGTTAGAATGTGTAAGTGGACTGGCCTTGATCGGATCTTAGGGTATTTGCTGGTTCTTAGTTCTGTAGTTCTCTCTCTCTCTCTTTCTCTATTTCTCTCTCTCTTTCTTTCTCTCTCTCTCTCTCTCTCTCTCTCTCTCTCTCTCTCTCTCCAGACTAGGGGGTGGTCAAACTTCTCTGGTTTGCTGGTTCGTAGTTCTGTAGTTCTCTCTCTCTCTCTCTTTCTCTTTTTCTCTAATGTCAAACTTTTCTACCACTTCTTTGATGCGTCTCCTTGCATACCCCTACCAACCTCTTCGATTCTGTTAGTACTAAGTTTCACCAACTCTCTTTAACTCTAAAAAAAAAACAACAACCAAAAACAAACATTCATCTCTATAATACATAAGTTGTTTATTAATAAGAGCCTCACCAGCTCCCTTATGCCGCCTAAGAAGTCAGGCTTTGGAACCTCTTTAATTAACGCCTTGGAGCACTCATAGGTTGCAAGAGACTAAGATTAAAGTGATCTCAGGTGTTTGGGGTACGATTGATGGAGAAATGCTAGGTACCCCTTAGAAGCTTTTTCCTAACATGTATTCGCCTTATCAGCCCCCTGTGGCCGCTACTTGGTCTTAGTCAGGGGATCCGCAACTGGGAGGGCAGAGGGGCCGGATGTGCCGATCTTGGATTGGTCGCTTGCCAAAGTGGCAGCAGACCCTCCTTCCCCAAAGAAGGTCAGCATCTACCCTGTAAAATTAGAGGCTGACCAGAGAAAGTTGTGGGATATGTTGTATGAAAAGCGAGGAAACAAGTGTTTTGAAGGAAGGAAGAGAGGCTAAGCTGGGGCCGGTAGGGGTGCTGAGTCCCTTCAGCACGGCAGTCAGGATGGCAAATCGCCGCGCCCCTCCTTAATGAGCGAAAAAGAAGAAGAGAAAGTAGAATTAGAAGAAAAGAAAGTAGAAAGAAAAGAAGAGAATGTAGAAAGAGAAGAAAAGAAAGTGGAAACAGAGGCGAGAAAGTAGAAGCAGAAGAAGAGAAACGAGAAACAGAACTACAGAATCTAGGACCAGCAAAGACCCTGAGGTCCGCTCGAGGCTTGTCCGCTACATTACATCCATAACTACGATACACAGCTATCTACGAGTGTATCTCTAACATGCTATATATTATTTTTTTTTCATTTTAATATATAAACTACTGTACACACTTATCTACATGTGTACATTGTCCTTCATATTAACTACTTCAACCTAGGGGTGGGGGATGAGATAGAAAGCTTTTCTTCTCAATTCCGCAGCCCTCGACTGCTAGTGGTGAAAATCTAATTTTAGGATAGTAAGACTATTTATAGGATAGGCGGAAAAGAAAAAGGATATCTAAACTACACATGCAAGAGAAATCGTTGGCATCATTTTTAGTCATCATTTTTCCTCTCGTTGTTCCTCCGCTCCAAACTCCTTTTGCAAGACGTTTTAATTTACTGTGCTCAGACTACGTTATATTTATACTATTTAAGTGCGCTTCGAGACGGTTTTTAAACATGTTTACCGACGTACTATCTACTACGTGGATTGGAACCCTATTCCAAATTTGAGTAATTTTAAACGTAAAATAGTTTGGGGCTATACTAGTGTTAAATCGCTTGTTCATTAATTTTAATCCGTGTTGCCGAGTATTTACCCTCTGATCCAATTCAAACAAATTCCTACAATCAACGTTTGAAAATCCTTTCAATATTTTAAATACTTCTATTAGCTGGCCACGTAATCTTTTGCCTTCGAGAGATGGCAAATCTAATGCCCTGAGTCTTTCCTCGTAGGGCTTGTTTCTCAGCTCGGGAATTAATTTTGTAGCCCTACGCTGCACTCTTTCTAATTGCACGATATCTTTGTTTAAGTATGGAGCCCAAAATTGAACCGCATATTCGAGCAGTGGACGCACAAGTGATTTATATAACGGTAAAATTATATCTTTCGATTTGAACGTGAAATTACGCGCGATATAACCCAGAACACGATTTGCTTTTTTACATGCATCCGCGCATTGTTTCGTGACTTTGAAGTCATCCGAGACTAAAACTCCCAGGTCGTTTCCAATTTAACCACGTCGAGGACCTGGCCTTTCATGGTATACTTTACCCTCAAATTATTGCAACCCAAATGCATCCCCTTACATTTACTTAAATTAAACTGCATTTGCCACTTATCCGCCCATCTGACAATCAAGTTTAGGTCCTTTTGTAATTTATCTACATCCGATCTTACATAGGCACGGTTGCCCAGCCTTGTGTCGTCAGCAAATTTAGAAATCGTACTAAATACGCCATTATCCAAATCGTTTATATATATTAGAAACAATAATGGGCCAAGAACTGAGCCTTGTGGCACTCCACTACTGACGTTGACCCAATCAGAACATTCACCATTTATAACTACTCGCTGCGAACGATCCTTCAGCCAATTTCTAATCCAATTTAATATCTTACCCTTCACACCGATCGCTTTAACTTTCAATAATAATCTCTCGTGCGGAACGGTGTCAAACGCCTTCTTAAAGTCTAGATAGATTACATCTACAGCTTTGCTTTCGTCGTAAACGCAAATCATTTTATGGAAGAATTCGAGCAAATTTGTCAAGCACGATCTCGCACGCCTAAACCCATGTTGGGAATCTTTGATCAGATTATTTAGCTCGAGGTGGCTCACTATTCTATCTCTAATTACGGATTATAAAAGCTTTCCAACTACCGAAGTTAGACTAATAGGACGAAAATTCGTTGCTTTGTATCTATTCCCATTCTTAAATATTGGTGTAACGTTTGCACGCTTGAAATCTGAAGGGACTACGCCATCTTCTAATGAGCGAATGAAAATTGCCCGCAACGGCTTCGCAAGCTTATTCTTAAGTTCCTTTAAATGAGTGGGGTAAACGCCATCGGGCCCGGGTGATTTCGACTTTTTCATCAGGTTAATATATTTAAGAATTTCCACTTTATTAACTGTTATATCGGATAAGAAAATATCACTATTATCTACTTCTTCAACTAACGATCCTAATTCAGACGAATCTTCAACAGTAAAGACGCTTGTGAAATGTTCATTTAAAATTTTAGACATTTCCGCCGGAAATTCCGTCAAGCGAACATCTTTGTCTTTAATCGGCCCTATTGAACTTTTTAAGGGTTTCCTACTGTTTACATAGCCGTAAAACCGTTTCGGTTCCTTCTTTGAATCCTTCGCCAGTTTTATTTCATATTTCCGCTTCGCATCTCTAACCGCCCGTTTAACTTCTCTTCGAGAATCTATGTAATTTTGCCGACTTATAAATGACTCATTGTTGTTATGTATTTGAAATTTTCTATTTCGGTCCTATATTAAGCTTAATATTAGTGAGCTAACCCACAGCGCTCTCATCGACTTCCCGCTCTTACGGCGCACATACTGTACTAAGTCGAAATTTACACTAAGGAGTGTACGCCGAAGCTCAGTGTACATTTCTCCTACCGACCTATTCTCGAAGCGCATTCCCCAGTCTACATCCTTAATCCTTTCGCGAAAAGTATCAAAATTACAGCTACCAAAGCGTGGCATGAGCTGTGTACTAATTTTTACTTTTACACACGTGTTTACTACGAATCTAATCGCATTATGGTCACTCGAGGGTAAATGCTCTCCTACACAAACATTATCTACCAATGACTCGTCAGTCGCCATGATTAAATCGAGGATATTATTATCACGAGTTGGTTCCTCCACTTTTTGAACGAGAAAATTCTCCAGAATAAAGTTTAGTAGTCTCTTCCCAGCTTTATCTGACGTTAGGTTACTATAATTAACGTTTGGATAGTTAAAATCGCCGCAGACTAATGTAGTCCCTTTTCTAACCCAAGATGAAAGCATATCAAAGAGTGCAGTATCTTCTCTTTCTATTTGCGATGGAGGACGATATATGAGGGCTAAATTAATTTTATTCTTTGCATTAAACATAATTGGATTAATAAGGCCTCACTTCTCATATCTGCCGTAGACGAGTCGATCGTTATAGCGTTTAAGTCATCTTTTATATACACTAATACGCCGTCTCCTCTACCAGTTTGTCTATTTGTATAATGAATTATATAACCTGGTATATCAAATTCGCAAACACTGATCCCTGAATGTGTATCTATCCAAGTCTCACTTAAGAATACGAGATCGTAGTCTCCCTCTAGAACTACGGCTTTTATTTCGGCAAGTTTATTTTTTAAGCTACGAACATTTGAATATATACATTTCAATTTGCGCTTTAGGTGGACTCCTCTATCATACGCGAATCGGTTCCGTTTCCCTGCTCCCCAATACTCATTGCTCCTTTAAGCGAGGACCGGTCCGGCGCATGGGCGTCACTTGGCCCCGCAACTCTCCTACTTAACATGCTACGTACTGACTGGTCTAAAATCCTACCCAGCTGACTGTTCCCCACATCGCTTAAATGGATTCCGTCCGTTTGATAAAGTGAAGGTTGGTCTTGGAATGTATCCCAAACGTTAAAGAAGCTAACTCCAGTATCGCGACACAAGCGCTTAAGGCACTCGTTTGTATATATAGCTCGGGACTGCAGGCGCAACGTCGATTTTAGTCGGGGTAAAATACCAATTATTCCTACGTTATCCACTTTAACTTTCGCAGTAAGAATCAGAGTCTTAGCGCGGTTTACTACTCCCTCTGGGGTGCTGTCGTATCTGTGCACATCATTCCCCCCTACCAGCGTGAGGATCGTACGCCCGTCATGTGTTTGGTCCAACTTTTCAATTTCACTAACTACTTTATCTATGCGGCCACCAGGAAAGCAAAATCGTTTTCGTTTTGACGGGTTTCGTGCTGTGAATTCCGGCTCTTGGTTTCTAATTAAAGAATCCCCAATTAGTACAGTTTCTTCTTCCCCTTCGATAGGAGTTAGCAGTGCGAAGGGGTTTGAACATGGTAATGTAAAATGCTGTTCCCTCGATGGTCTAGCCCCATTTCTAACGGGCCTAAATTGCGAATCTTGGGGTCTATATTGTGAATGCTGGGGTCCAAACGAGTTCAAAATCCTTTGTTGCTGGTCAACAATTGCCTGATGATTCATACGAGTAGGCCGGTTGTCGCGATTTCTATTTTCCCTCTCACGGAAGGGGTTTGAACATGGTAATGTAAAATGCTGTTCCCTCGATGGTCTAGCCCCATTTCTAACGGGCCTAAATTGCGAATCTTGGAGGCTATAATGTTAATCCTGGGGTCCAAACGAGTTAAAAATCCTTTAGAGCTGGTCAACAATTGCCTGATGATTCATACGAGTAGGCCGGTTGTCGCGATTTCTATTTTTCCTCCCACGCATATCATGAATGGTAGAATTTAGACTCGAATTTAATTCGTCGACTTTACGGTTGGTCGAGATAACGTCCCTCGCGACGGAATTTAGTTCTAATTTAAGTTCGCTAATAGCGTTAGCAAACTTACGCTCCAATGCATCGTTTAAAATACAGAAACGGCAAATTCTATTTTGTTCGATGTTAGAGGGAACGTAAATTTCCTTATTAAAGTAAGCCCCACAACTCGAACATTCAAATTTGATCACGGGCATTGTCGATTTCTAGAATTCGGATGAAGATAAATAAAATTAACACAGCGAATGAGACGGCCAATCTTTTTAATTTCCTTATTAAAGGAAGCCCCACAACTCGAACATTCAAACTTGATCACGGGCATTGTCGATTTCTAGAATACGGATGAAGATAAATAAAATTAACACAGCGAATAAGACGGCCAATCTTTTTAATACAGCAACTAATATTATATGAGCGCAGGAAGTATCTAGAATTATTAAGTTACTCAGAAAACGAAATTTATGGGTGCAGATGAATTAAGCAGGAGCACAGAGATAACAGGTCTTTTCAGTCAGGACTCAGTGGGCGGAATGAACAAGAGAAAACAAACGAAGAGAATAAAGAGAAGAATAAATAGACAAAAATAGAGATAAAAGAGGAAAGTGGCAAGCCGCTTCCGAAATGGAACACTAAGTCGTCTGCAGACAAATGTGCAAGGGTCACCCTTATTGGTGATTCTCAAGCACGGGGTCTGCAGTCCCTGCTAGCGGCCCGCCTTCTACTAGTGTGAAGGTAAGCTGCCTGCCAGGATGGGGTAACCACCACATCAGAGTAGAGGCTGATAAATCACAGATTTCTGAAAGCTCAGTCGCTGCTCTGATTGTCAGTGGCAACGCCCTTTACCTGAGAGGAGGTAGGGTAGGCCCTACGGATAAAATACTTAACACGGTCATGGGTGCCGTGGACGACTGTGGGCTGAAAACCCGCAAGCGTGTTTTAGTCAGGATGCTCCCAAGGAGAAGTCCAACACGGACCGCTCACTCGGTGAACGTCTCTTTAAACCGGCGCCTGGCAGATTTGTGTACCAGAGAGGAGGTCTTTTTTTGGACCCATACCGCACCTTTAGGGTAGAAATGATCTCTACCAGAGGGATGGGTTACATCTTTCCTTTAAAAGAAAGGCTTTTCTGTCAAACATGATCTAGGATGTCGTAGAGAGGACTCAAAGGAGTATCTGGCTCAGAGTAAGGGCGGACGTACGCCAGTACGCTTGTCTCACTACTGGAACGACCTTCTCAGAGGTCGCAAAAAGGGGTGCCTCTTTGCCAACAAATAGACCAAGAAATGTAAGAGCGTAGGGAGTTCTACATTTGGGCACTCCCTGAGAGTTCTTCTGTTTAATGCGAGGTCAATCAGGAACAAGTTTCTTGAACTTCTTGGCCTCGTAGCGACAGAAGAACCTGAAATAGTAGCCATAACAGAGTCGTGGGTAAAAACATCTAGCCGAGATTTTGAAGGTGAATTCACGATTTCCGGTTCCTAGCTATTCCTGAAACATAGGCCAGACAGAGAGGGTTGTATGTCAAGGATACTCTCAACTCGATGGAATGCAACATCGTATCCGACCATGAACTACTAGGTGTTGACCGAGAGATAGGTTCTGTCAGATACAGGAACCTGATGTTTTACAGACTCCCTGCTCAAATCTTAGACCGGGTCAGGAGTCTGTGCCAACTGTTGGGCGAACTTTTACAAAACAGTGTCTGTATTACCATGGGTGACTACGATACCCATGTTGACTGGGAAACAAGAGAACCCTGTGGCCTTAACGCACTACTCCTGAAGTTTGCAAACAACGAGTTCCTGATTCAATGGGTGAGAGAACCAACGAGAGGGGACAATACCCTCGACTTGGTTTTCACCTCTAAGGATGACATCGTTGAGGACCTCTCTGTTGGCGAAAAGCTCGGTGGCAGTGACCACCGACTAATTAGATTTGTAATCAAAGTCCTAAAGGCAGGGCCTGCAACTAGTAAATTGAGTGAACTTGATTTAAGAAGAGCAAACTTTGCAAGCCTTCGTGCTGGACTGACTGACGCGAGGCTAGAAGTGTGCGATGCTGTTGAACACTCGTGGAACAGTTTCATAACCATATTCATAAGTATTCAATCGCGTTTAATCCTACTGAAAGGCCCTCCTCGGTCTTCTGTTTAACCAAAGAGGTTTAATCAAGAAATCGGCCAACTACTTAAGGAGAGGAGCAATGTGTACCGGCAATCAAAGATCTCGGGTGACTTTGACGAATACCGGAGGCTATCCAGGAGAGTGCAGTCCAGTATAAGGGCTGCTAAGCGGTCTGAGGAACTCCGAGTGGCGAGACTTAAAAAAGAGAATCCCAAGGAGTTTTTGGATATGTAAACAGCCGTAAACCAATCGGTCGAACGATTGGCCCTTTGAGGAATGAGGAGGGGGCATTAAAGCACTCAGATGCAGAAAATGCTAACCTCCTAAACGACTAGTTCTCTTTAGTGTTTACTGAAGAGTGTGGTCCCATCCTCGAGCCAACGGATTCCTACTCAGGTGGAAGGGGGGGGGGGAGATGGAGGATATGGACTTCACTGAAAGAGAAATAGAAAATAAGATCACTGACCTAATGACGAATAATTCACCTGGCCCAGATGGGTTTCTACCTAAAATGTTGAAAGAAGTGCGCGATCAATTGTCACGACACCTGAGCCCAATCTTCAACATGTCAATCCGGAACGAATGCGTTCCTAGAGAGTGGGGTGAAGCGGAAGTGACTCCTATCTTCAAGAAAGGAGACCGTAGCCAACCGTTAAACTAGCGACCTATCAATCTTACTTCGATATTCGGTAAACTCATGGAAAGCATCATGGTGTAAAAAATGACGTCGTATTTAGAGTCAAAGCTGCTACTGAGGAGTTCCCAGCACGGCGTTCAAAGGCAACGGTCATGCCGGACAAACTTTATGGAATTCTTCTTCTTCGTCTTCAGTGAGCACGGTCGGGACAAGGCGATGGATGTGGTCTATTTAAACTTTCAGAAAGCCTTTGATAAGGTACCACACCGCCGCCTTCTCCGGGAAGCGCGAGCACTGGGCATAGATGGAAAAGTAGCCGGCTGGATAGATAACTGGTTAAGTGGCAGACGGCAACGGGTGGTGATGAATAGACAGGTTTTAAAGTGGGTGCCCGTTACTAGAGGGGTGCCTCAAGGTTTTGTCCTTGAACAACTACTATTTATCATCTACGTCAACGACATGGACGGGGACATGGTTGCCATGAATTCTAAATTTGCCGACGATAAAAGATTAGTATGAACGTTGCCAGGGATGGAAATACTGCCCGCCTGCAGGAAGATCTTCGGAAGATTGGGAAGTAGTCGGACACGTGGCAAATGCCTTTTAACGTGAACAATTGCAAAGTGATGCATATCGGCCACCGAAATCCCCAATCACCATATATCCTTATTATTATTCATAACATTGTTTTTTTACAGATGTGTATTTTCTCATTTTTTTGTTTATTAGTCATTTGGCGTCTATACACAAACACCTTACGGCCATCTTTCTCTGTTTTAACGTTGTTATTAGCACACAAATATAAAAAAAACATCTTTTCTTATAATATATATGTTTATAATTTGTTCTATCTTACATTTTAAGGAGGAATTTAATTATATTGAGTATTTATCCACTAAATGGTGATAATTACTGATAGAACGAGAAATAGAAAAAATTACACTTGACCACTCTTTTTTTCAATTCCATCAAATAACTAGTTCAACTATTTATCAGGACATAAATCATCTCAGCAAATAGAAAATATAAGGCGAAAAATTAGTTTAATCTGTATCAACTATTTCATAACAATCTGTCCAATATTTTGGATATATGTCATAGGAAGAATCTATTTTAATGATAGTTTTGAGCAATTCTATATTAGCGTAACGTCATAAATCACTTTTAATCTTAAAAAAAACACGAAGTAGAAAATATACTTTTTATCGCTGATAAAAACTAAGAAATTATTCTCGTCTTATGCATTCGAAATACACGAAAATGACCTATTCTTATACTTATATACCATTATTCGTTTTTTCTCAATATAAACCCGCAGAATTTTCAATAAAATGCTTGTTTTTACCCCCAAGCATAACACTTATAAATGCCCCTCACTTTAAAATTATTTGAACCATCCTAAGCAATTGTTCGTTAATTTTTAATATAATAATAAATACTAAAGAGCATAGTATTGGTGGCAGATAACACTGTGTAACACGACTTTTGTTACAGGGCAGAAAATTGGTGATTCTAGATGATTTTTAGGAGCTGATTACAAATTTGTGTAGTATTTGTGTAATTTGAACTTTCCTTTTTAAACTATTTCACACCTTTGCTCAATATTGAACCAATATGCATTTTTTAATATATATAATTAATATATATATAATAATATATATATTTAATATATATCAACATTTTTAATATATAAAAGTAGACTATATTGAAGCTCAAATATCAATGAATAATAATTACTGGGGGGGATGTGTTCAGATTTTTTCTGATTAATACATACTTATTTATCATAACCTTTCTGATACTGATAACTGGTAAAGAAGATAACACTTTTATTAAAGCTTTGCTCTGATAGGAACCTTATGATAAGGATCTCACATTGTGTATCGTTTGCTTGCTCAAGTTAGTATTTTAAATCTTGTCATGGCTTTAAGTTCTAGACGCGGATGTGTAAACAGCTCCAACATATTTTTTTATGTTTGTGTTACACCAGTGGCACAACGGAGAAAAATAGAAACAGCAGTAACGATGAAGCAAGCCTATATATATTATTTTGGATGCAAAGTATGAGACCAGGATAAAGATTGAATCCCTCATAATTGCTGCACGCTGTGTAACACAATGTTGGCAGCTTGGTTAAATGGGAAGAGGAAGGGAATGCCATTTGCTGTTTCCATAATATGGTGGGAGCTATCAAATCACTATAAAAAGCGAGAATGGCCAGCCTATATATATTATTTTGGATGCAAAGTATGAGACCAGGATAAAGATTGAATCCCTCATAATTGCTGCACGCTGTGTAACACAATGTTGGCAGCTTGGTTAAATGGGTAGTGAGAGGGAATGCCATTTGCTGTTTCCATAATATGGTGGGAGCCATCAAATCACTATAAAAAGCGAGAATGGCCAGCCAGAGAAAAACACATTGTTGGCAAACATAATGTTAAGCATAACGCTCTAATAGATCCAAAAAAGTTTATCTTCCACCTCTTCCCATTAAATTAGGGTTAATAAAACATTTTATAAAGGGTCTGGATCAAAAAGGTGTGGGCTTTCATATTTGAAAAACAAATTCAAAGGATCATTAACTGATGCAAAAAATAGAAGCTTGAGTTCTCACTGGACCACAAATTCGACGAGTTGTTTCAGATGATTCCTTCACTTTGTGTCTCAATGAAAAGGAACGCAAAGCATGGACATCCTTTGTGGAAGTGAGTGAAAATTTCCCGGTAATTTTAAATCTCCAAATTACTGAGAAATAGTTAACAATATGCGGGAAGCCTATAAAAAGATGGAATGTAGAATGTCACTTAAAATGCATTTTCTGCATTCTCATCTCGAGTTTTTTCCTGAAAACCTGGGAGCGGTTAGTAATGAACATGGTAGACGTTTTCATCAACAAATTCTGGTTATGGATCGAGGTACCAAGGAAAATTTAATCCAAATATGATGAGGGATTATTGCTGATCTTTAATGTCTGACAAAAAAAAACGAGTAGTCTACAGTAAAGTTTCTTTAAACTTTAAGTGCATAACTTCGCCAGTGATGCACACTGTCTATCCTAAGCCAGAATAAAGAAGGAAGGTACCCCACTTTTAAAATATTTTTGCCTGAAAATTAAAAAATTGAAAAATAAAAAGATTTTTTAGTTATTTATCGGAACAAATAGCGAAAAAGGGGGGTGAGGTTCATTATACAAAATCTAGACGTGATAGAGAATTTTGGTTTTCAAATTCAGATTCAGCACCCTCGAACTAATTAGAAACACTTATTCACATGTCTGTAACAAACAAATCTTAAAATTTGTTGCCTAGTGTAATAATTAAACCAATTTGCGCTCTTGCAAAATATCGTTGATTTAATTTCTATAATAATGCCATAATCTCTATACCTTTCCAGGGGATTTACTTTTTAGAATTGCTGCATAATTAGATATCATGTATATCTTTTTCCCCAAGTTTTCTAATTTAATGCTTTATTTGATTTTCCCCTTAACTTTTACTCTTTTAGGCTTGCTAGTTGCGTGATTTTTATTTCCGAAATAAGAAAACATCAAATAAACGAAGTCAGTTTAGCGTATGCGTTTCATGAGGCTCAGAATCTTCGCAATTGTTTCATTAGCATTCCCTTTATATCTGATGTAATTCTAGTAAAAGATGTCAGTTGAAAAAAGATATAAGTATTTTGAAGAATGAAATTTCCAAAAGATTCAAGGCTGCTTAATGATTAATTTTTGAATCTTGTAAGAACCACCAAGCAGACGAGGTTGATTCATTTTGTTACAAACTTATGCTACTTTATAAGATCAAATGATAAAAATCCCCTTTACCGTTTAGGTTTTATTTTGAACAATTGCATAAAATATAAATTGGCTGTACAAAAAGATAAAATAATTTCCAATAAATTACCAAAATTCCTTTTGAAATTTTCAGTCATGGCCTTCGTGTTTTTTTTTTTCACGTCGTCATTTAATATTCCCTTGTTTGGACGTTTTATTATAATTGTCTGCTAAATATTTGGTGCCTTTTCAGTTTAAAATAATTTTGTAAATCTTTTCAATGATTTTAATAGTAGTGAATTAAATTATTCCAAGAATTATGTGAAATTAATTTAGGTCTCCAGGGAACATATAGTAGCTGTGTTTGCAATGAAAACTTTACTAGTGTTAGAGGTAAAGTATTTCAGCGAAGTCGAGACAGTCTCCACTACATTTTAGACTTTCTTAAACCATTCCGGATTTCTCTTGTTCTAGTTTTGTTTCAGAATTGAAGCTAAATAAATATTATGTTAGTAGTGATACGATTTTGGATTTTAGTTGCTAGGGATATTTCATTTTAAGACAAATATTTTATATATAGGAGAGCTTCTTGAGATTTGTTATCATTTTGATAGTAATAAAAGGTTTTCTATTTTTATTGGAAACTTGTTAGAAATACGTTTACCAAAATTTGTAAACCGGATACCTCGTTTTATAGAGAAACCTAAATAGGCTCTGCAGTTTAGAAGTTTTTATGCAAGTACATGTGCACTTTTGAATCTTTTGCATATATATTTTGTAGGCTTACAACTTTCAGTTACCTAAACTTGTGATTTTTACTTTACAGGCGTACACTACTATTTAATTATTAGTTACATTTCTTCTAGAACTGATGTTTAATTCAGTTTCCTTCATATATATGTAGATAGCAAGTCTCCAATACCTTCAAATATTTACACTTATTCTGTATTTTAAACGGCTAAAATATTATAAGTTAGAAGCTTTATTGTAAGAAGGGAAGGGTAAAAGAGAAAACTAAAGTGCATTATTAAATTTAATTTTAAGAAATGGACCTAAAATTGGTTAGCCATAGGACAGATGCCCCCATTTGAAACTTTAGGTGTTTTATAACCTTATTTAAACATTTTGTATCTTTCGCACACGACTTACGCACACACAAAAAAAATAGAAAAATCATCGCAGCTTTCGCCTGAATCTAATGTGAGAGAGAATTCAACGAACTCCCCTCTGTGTTTCTTCAGCTCTCCTTTTCAGCTTCCTATTCAAACAACCTCCATTCGAGGGAATTTCTTTTCAAAAAGGGCACGAGACAAAATCTCGAAATGTGGAGAAGTATACAACCGACCTGTCGTGAAGACCACGAGATTAGTTTTAGTTCAGAAGACAGAGTTGATCCATCATCTACGCGACGATAACACTAACTTGCCTCTGAGATGCATTCCTCGTCTATCATTGATAATCATAGTAAAGGTGCTAAGCTAATCAAGCCACTCTCATCGACATATTCTTGCCGCATCCCAGTCAAACTTTCAAAACAAAGCCTACTTCGCCCATTGCTCTGGACGTTTAATATTCCCGTTTCTCTTAATTTTATCGAACTCAAAGTCCATTAAATTCAATTCACGCGTTAAAAATCTTTAACATACGGTGATAGGCCTAGTTATTTATTAATATATAATTAGTGTGTTCACATTGCCTAAAGTAAATCGAATAAATTGGGTAGCAATTCTCCTTTGAGTGAATAATTTCATATATTATGGTTTACTAAACTGGCCCATATTTAATTAATACATTTAAATTAATTATTTTCTGTAATCTCAAACAAAATCGCAACTCTTTTCTTTCAACCTTACAGAGTAATGAGGATATATATATCTTCTTTCAAATTTACCCCTAGAACTCAATGCTGTCATAGTGTGTTAGATGAATCAAAGCAAATAGGTTTTAATGGCATAGAGTTTTTACTGTCAGATGCTTCAGTGTTGGCTAAAAATTTAGTGTCAATAACTGGGCACATATCAATTGTTTTTATGAAAAAAATTTGATTAGGCATAGATTTCCAATCTATTCTTCACCTAATCTTTTGCAATTACATTTAATAAATGTCAAGAATTCTCTTCTCTGACTTTTGATTGTTGTATATGTGCTTATGAGATAAGAAAAAGGAAGCATTATTATTCATTTACTTATAATATCTTGACTGAAAATTACTCGCAATTTTAAGGCTTTAATCCTAATTTGGGTGAGATATTCCTTGATATTTTAAAAATTAAATCGATTGAAACGAAACGCTTTCATCTCCACTTAGAATTCTTACTGAAATGAGCATAACTAAGAGACTATCATACGCTCTTGGTTAGCCAAGCTAAATTTTACCTAGGATATAATTAAGAGTTAATATTTTGTGGAGGGAAGAAGGGAACAGCGCTAGATGCAAAGGTGCCAAGAAGACCTACATTAGTGGCATAGGTTGTTTAGTAAGGGAAGACCGAATCATTAGCCTTAGATTGTGATTGGTAGCCGATAATTACACAGTGCACCTTCATGAAACATCGTTCCGGCGATCATCCACCAAGCAAAGATTGCTTTAAAAATAAGTGAAAATATTTGTGGTGGCCATTTGTAGATGGAATATATCAGGAGGTAAAAATGACTTAAAAGTTTAGTAAATTAGTAAGGTCAGAGAAATGTTGGGAGTAAAAATTGCTTCCTAAACCAAGAAATACATGCATGGGAAAGAAATTAATTCTAATGTAGATAGATCTTGTACGAGTATGAATATTATCCATTTGTTTTATATATCAAGAATAAAAGGGGCAGGCAATGAGTTTTGAACTTTCGATATAATGAAACGAGATATTAGGAAAAGTATTTTATTATTTTTCAATATAACTACCCTCGACTTCAATGTACTTGCGCCACTTGTCCCTGAGGCTTCGAATTTACGACAACCAGAAATCTCCTGACTGCTGTTCAATCCACTCCTGGACGGCGAGCTGGACATCTTCATTGTCCCCAAACCGGCCTCCACGCAGTGCAGCGGAATTCAAAAGTAGGGGCCAGTTCTGGAGTGTATGGGGGATGGTTGAGCTCCTCGAATCCGCACCCGTGCAGGGTAACTTGTAGAACTCTAGCCTTGTTGACTTTGGGGACGTTGAAGTTGATCATGGGGCGTGAGGTTTCTGGGGACCCAACGGGCAGAGACCTTGGTCATGGCCAAATTGTCGTGGATGATGTTGATAACACTTCCATGTGATATACCAAGTTTCTTCGACCTTCACCCGTCGATTTTCGAAGATCATCCTCTCCACATGGGCCACATTGTCCTCGTTGGTCACGTCTGACGGGCATCCTGGACGGGTTCATCTTCAAGCGACTTATAACCATGGCGGAACTCCCTATGCCAGCGAGCAATGGCTGCATACGAAGGGGCGGTGTACACTGCAACCATGCCTTCATTCATCTCTTTTGCATTCTTGCCTTCCTTGGTCAAAAATTTGATCACTGCGCGGTGCTCAACCTTCTCCATTGTTGAAAAATTTGTGACTGACGATCTGCGATTAGCTACTGCTTCTCACATAAACGAGGCAGGAGCGTGCGGCTGCAGGTCCTGACTTGTACTAACTTGTCATAACACCCTCACAAACAGCCATCCCTCTTCCTCTGTTTTGCCCTACCGATTCGCAAAACCTATTGACCACCCCTCGTAAATATAAGATAGTTGAATACATAGCATTCAATGGAGACGTCTAAAATTTATATAAGTATTGCAAAATTCCTGCATATAGTAGTAGAAACTATTTAAAAGGTACCTCTGTCAATTTGATTTTGTGTGTTTAATAGCATGATATATAAGTACAGACAAGAGGATTGATATTCACACTCATCAAAAGGCATACAAAGTGTTTTCTTATCAATGATATAGTCTCAATGATTTGCTTTTAAAAAGAATTGGGGACAAACACATGCAATCTTTCTAAGGAAGATTTTATATATTTTATTATAATTGATCGTTCATAGTTAGGGAGAGAGTGTAATCACAAGGCTGTACGGTTGTTTCCTTCTTTAACATGAAATTTCTGAGAGCTAAACTGCTTTCTTGTGCCCTTACCAATGAGATGTGATCAAAATCTCTGCAAATGGGCAAAGGGACTTTTTGGAAGTGTTATGAGGCAATTCTCTGAACGGTTGTTTGTTTCTCGAGTGAAGGGGTCTAAAAATATTGATGGAAACATTACAAAAGCCAATAAGTGTATGCTTCCTATAGGGGTAACTCACACTCTCTTTGACTACTCAAGATTATTAACGAATGAGCGACTAAGTCTAACTAGTGGGAATTTAAATGGGATGAAAAGAGTTAGAAGAGTGAAAGGAAAGTTCCTGTCTTGCGATTTTTAAAAACGGTGACATCTGACATTTGAATAACGCGAAAAAGGCATCGTTCACAGTTGGAATCTGCATTGCCTCGATACTGGATGCTGAGGTTTGCCGATTGTGTCGCCCAAATCAAGAAAGGGAAGAAATAACACTTTTGTTGATTTGATATTTAAAGGTACGATGATAGAAATACTCACTTCCTTCAGAATAGTTTCAAGGAATAACGCTAATGACGCAGCCGTAGAGCACCGAAGAAAATGAATGACGATAAAAATGAGAATTTTTATGTTATCTAATTCTCTCGTTTTTTAATTCCTTGGCAAGTTTCTCGAGAGCTGTGATGATGATATCAATTTCGAGAATTAGATTTAGACTCTCATTTGTCTAAAAATGTCCAAACCTTGTTGGGAGTGGTTATGGAGCTCATCCTGGCAGCAGAGGAATCAGGCTGCAGGTTTGGTGCTCTAGGAAAATGGGTAAAATGTAGATTCGGTTTCCCATAATTTTCAGCCGCTGCGTTTGATAAGTCGACAAACATTATACATGTTCCTGACATACAGGGGCCGATGCAAGTAGGGTGGGAGTGGCAAGTATATTCATTGTTAACGTTCCTCATGGCAATTAAGAGCGTTGTTTGTAGAATTGAAAGGTTGTTAAACGTACTGACACCAGAAAGATGTAGTGTGCCTTCAGTTAATGAATAGCAAGTCTGTCAATATCATATTGAAAAAGATAGATAGATAGATAGACAGGCACAAACGAACTCCCAATCCCTACGATCGAAAGGTTGTTAGATGATGTGATTTAGAGTCACGCCACGATCCAAAACGTAAGCCTCCCTAAGGAAAGAATGCTTTCAAATTTTCCAAGTTAATATTTTGATGACGATCCAAAGCTCAATCCTGAAACTCTGAAAATTTGTAAATGAAAAAATAATTTGGAGCTTCAACGACTCGTGGTCTCGATTGACCTATGTACCGCTATTCTTCAAATAGGCAAAACCTTAGGCCTCTGATGTCTAAATTGGCAAATTGTATAATAACTGGATTAAAATAAGTGAGTCTAAAGTCACGTCAGCACTTTTAAAATTTATGATAAGGCATTAACGTGCTGGGTTGGAATTTCCAATATAAAATAAAAGACCATGATGCATACTTATTCCGAATATTTATGCTGGGCAAGTGTCTTGTAGGGATCATTACTTTCAACATTAATTTTCTAACTCGGGTGAAAATCTTGCCATTTTAGGTTGATAAATAAAATGCTATCTATTGGTATTTCATCCTTTTCGTCTTTTATGAGGAAAAATAATTTGATTTTAAACAACAATTGCTCTGATTTTTCTGTTGGCTACATTTCCACACCGATTGCATAGAATTTGTACACTTTTGTGTTCAACAAGGGGGCACAGTAACGAAAGTACAATATAATCTGGCTTGCCTCTAATGATGGAAAGAATGATCATACTGTGTGTGCTTTTGTACGTTTACTTTGTTTCTTCATTTTGATGGATACATCTGTTTTGCATTTGCAAGCCTCTCTCATTTATCTTTAACTTTAATATGTGTAATTATTACGTCAAATATAAGCTCTTTTCTCTCGATTTATCGGCTTCAGTAAAAATACCCCAAATGCCACGTTCCGGAGAGACAGAGAGAAGGAGACGGGTAAATGTAAAATAGAAAGACAAAAAACCCAACATTTCATTGTTTCCTCTAAAATGAAAGTTGTCCTAAATGATACGGCTGGTAGGGGACAACAACTGCAAGAAGAATGAAATCTACAGCTCTACTTACAGGAGAGTATAGCTACGCAATTTATTGTTACACGAGTGATTAGGGGGAAAAAAAAAGCTTTTGCTTTTCAGATGCTGAGAAATCTCAGAGCGAGTCCATCTCATCGAGTAAAATTTTCAGAAATAAACACTTTTCTGTGTGCCATGTAATTTCTTTCATAAGGATACCAAGAATTATGCATTTAGATTTATTCAGCAGTTTTGTCTTTACTTTTCAAATTTGAACCCAATAGGCATAAGATGCTAGAGGTTGCACAAAGCGAGACAGGCCGAAATCCTTAGCCTCTTGAAAAAAATTCGGCCCGTAGCCTGAATGGCCATAAGACATTATTCTCAAGAAGATTAAAACTACATTGCTTCGTAGGAGCAGTATATGCCCATCCATAATTTACACACGACCATAAACAATAATTAATTATCGTGTATTGACTTGGGAAATTTGGCAAACCTTGGATAAAGCCTACTTTCCGTGCCTACATAAACAATTTGTGCGGCACATTCACTGACAGTAGTAACATCTGAGCTGCAATGGCACGAATATCATGACACAGTAGCGATAGCAACAAGTACACCCGGTTCAGGGAGCCTCTCGCGATCGAACGTCATGAATGGTGTAGGGTTAGTTCTCTCCTTACTCTCCTGTTTTCTCATCAGATGGTCGACCTTAAACAAGCTTTCTGCAAACTCTTCCCTCATATCTTCTATGGAATATCCACAGTTTCACTTACATAACCATTCCTTATATATTAGTAAGTATGTTGTGTTACTTGTACAGGGTCACCCCCTAAAAACAGGCCCTAAATTTTGATAGGCCTCGTTTCTTAATTTTCTGTAAGGATTAAATAAGATTTTGGTGATAACGAGATTATTGTGTTAAAAAATATGAAAAAATGCAAGACTTTGGACTTTTATTCTTTTTTATAGGGTACGTGTTCGAGATGATCTCGATTTAGCTCTGTACTTTCTTGACGCGCAGCACAAAGTTGTTCATGACGTCCTTAGAGACCGACCGATTAATGGTTCTGATCTTCTCTCTGATGGCTTCCTTGAGTTCCGTGATGGTCTTGAGTCTCCCTGCGTACATTCTGTCTGTAAGGTATGCATAGAGAAAAAAAATTGTTGGGCTAAGATCTGGGCTGTGAGGTACCCACTAAAAATCCGTCTTGAAACTGATCACACGGACACCAAAGTTCTATTTCAGCCAATCTCGGGACAGGTTTGAGGTGTGAGAGCAAGCTCCATCTTGCTGGAACCAGAACTTCCCAATAAGCGACGGGAACAGTATTTTCAGCTCACTTTTGAAGGTTTTGAGGACCTCAACATACCGCCCTTAATTACTGTCACTGTCACGCCAGATTCCTCTAAGAAGACTGGTTTGATGATGCCTCTACCTGAGATTGTAGTCCATACTCTGCAATTAGAAGAGTGGAGGGGTGTGGTGCTTACCTCATTTGGTCTAGAGGTTCCCCGAAAAATATTTGTCCTCGGGTTTACCTTTCCTTTGAGATGTAAGTGAGCTTCATCTGAGGTGCAACTGAGGTTAAGGAAAGTTGCGGTCTCCTGGATCTTCTCCAGTATCTTGCCTGCCATAGCCTAAGGCTGTAAGGATGTGCTTCGTCTGTATTCTGTATAGTTAGGCCTTTACAACCATTAATATAACTCTCCTGCATGTCTCACGGGATATACCGAGGGACTGGCTTCGCTTGGGCACAGAGCGTTTTGCTGAACTGGCTTTCTCATGCCCTTAACCACCTCACCAGTTTAGCCTCTTCCACTTCCTTCAGAGAACTTTCTCTGGTAAGCCTCTAATTTCACAGGGTAGATGCTGACCTTCTTCTCAGCCAACCAACCCGGATCGGGGCTGAAGGGAGAGGAAACAATGTTCCCTCACCCCCGAGCTCCTGTTTGGGATAGTGTTTTTTTTTAACAACCTGCTTCGTACCCTAGGTGGAGCCGTCATGCTGAAGGGCTGCCAGGTCACCAGGCGGGGAAAGTGGCCTTAAATGACGGCATCAGGTTCTGCAAGGCCCGTACGCATCCCTTGCAGAGCTGGCTAATGCGAGGGGGGATGATAATAAAAAGAGGGTCACCATCCCCAATGATGAGTCAAACAAAAAATCCCCTTAATTATCCTTGTTCCATCGACGGACCCGCCCTCGGGCAGTTCCACAGAAAAAAATGGAGGTCCCCTTCCTGTGATTTCGTAGGAGACCCTCCAAATTTCTATAACCGGAGAGGAGGCTTACTCCGCTCATTCGCATACGGCTAAAACCAGGGCTCCCCCCCTTCCCCAAGCGTGACCGTTTCACGTAAAGCGAAACAGACACCCGTCTACACTGGGTCGTTAGACGCACAGGAGGCAACACCCCTGAAGTTGGTCGCCAGGCAATTTTTCGTAGTTCCTAAAGCTGTCCCCTGAAAGGAGAACAGCAACAAAGGAGCTTCGAATCCTTTGCCCACGCCTTTTTGTGGGCTGAGTGGCTCAGAGACGGTGGATCCTCGACAAGAGGCCCCCCCGCCTCCGAACCCGCAACGTCCGCCTAATGATTCGAGGCAGAGAAAGGAAAAGAATCGATGGCGAGCCCAACCGCTTCCAATAAGTCCTCGAAGGCGAAAGCGCTCGGCTTTCTGCCTCCGGGAAGCATACGGCATTCCCGTGAGGGTCTTCTCTTCAAAGAGGGCCCCTGCGTCTCCTCTTAACTAGGCCTGGAGGGCATATTCCCTCAATGGAATTGTCGTAAACTCCGGTTTAACTGAGATGAGCTGCGGATGCTCGTCTCGTCCTGTTCCCCGTTAGCTATTTCTCTACAGGAGAGCATGCTAGTCGCGTGACTCCTGCCCGCCCTCCTGGGGTATATAGGTTTTTCGACCCCACCACCACGAGATGGGGGACGGGCTAGTGGATGCGCGGTTTACACCCGACATGATGTCTCCGTTCTTCTCTTCACTTTAGATACCTCCTTTGAGGCAGTGACTGTGCATCTTAACCTGGATAGGAAGTACACTATCATTTCATTCCACTGTGAGTTGACTTTTCCGCGGGGTAATTCCGCCGAATCGTGGCACGGTTGCCGAGGCCCTTTCTTTTTATTGGAGGTCAGAAAGGCAGACACCTTCTCTGAGGGATTACTTAATAAATCTCATGAGACAAGTCATTGCCGATGTGATCGAAGAGCTTGAGATAGGTGTCCTAAATGTGGATGAGTTTACGCATCACCGCCCGAGAACTGCTTCATTTTCTTGCCTTGATCCATCTTTGTGCTCTTCGGTGCACAGACTAATTTTGATTTGGGAGTGGTCGACGACATCTAGGGTAGTGATCAGTTTCCCATTCAAATAGCGTTTTCAGGGCAACTGTAGGCTGAGAGCCGACCTCAGTGGTGCTTGGCGCGGGAGCGGTGGCAAATCAGCCATTTATAGAAATGACTGAATTCTCTATCTCGGTCGAGGAGTTTAAGTAGGTAGATGAGGCATTTTAGTTCTTCTCCGGTAACCTCATTGCCACGGACCTGACTACTATTCTTAGAATATCTGGCTGTTTTGCACGCCGACCACTCCCGTGGTGGTCGGCCGAGTGTGAGACGGCCCTCAAACAGAAGCGTTTCGCCTATATGCGGGATAAGCGCCGCTTGAACGATTTTACTGTCGGTGAATTTCTTCGGGCTTGGGCTAAATTCCTGTATATTTCGAAGCACGCCCGCCGCTCTTCTTGTCGGGCATACGTGTATTTACTTAACGGGAAAACCCCTCTAGCGGAGGTGTGAATGCGAGTTAAAAGGATTCGGGGAAACTTCTCGCAGGCCCACCCACCCCTCCCGTTCTTCAGGAGAATGGGATCACAATCTCGGACCCCGAGTCCGTGGCGGAATCCTTCGCGACCGCTTTCTTTGCATTCTCTAGCCAGAATGCTGCTCCACCAGCATTCAATGCACGTCATTATGTCGCGGAACGCCGCCGACTATACTTTACTTCCAGAGGCGGAGAAACATTCAACGCCAGGTTTACTGTGAGTGAGTTCGTTCCGCTCTCGCTTCGTGTGCGGAGACTGCCCATGGTCCGGAGGATTTCCTGTACGCCATACTTCGACACCTGGGTGAGCGAGGGATGGCGTTTCTCTTAGATTTGTTGAAAAGGGTCTAGCTGGAGTGTCTTCTGCCTGATTACTGGCGAATCGCTGCTCTGCTCGCATTTCGCAAACTGGGGAGAGATCGATCTACACCGGCCGGTTTCCGCCCAATCACTCTAAACTCTTGCGTGTGCACGTTGAGGGAGAAATTGGTAAATATTAGATTAGCCTTTTTCCTGGAGAGCAGATGCCATCTGTCTTCTGCACAGTGTGCCTTTGGCAAGTTCCACTCCACGTTGGATGCACTGCTCAGGCTGGAAAATGCCGTCTGCGAGGCCTTCCTTCTTACACACCACTACGCCACAGTGTTTTTCAATCTGGAGAAGGTCTATGATACCGCATGGCGATACGGTATCATGGAGACTCTCCACACGATGGGGGCGAGGGGACGCCTCCCAATGTTTACATCTGAAATTGGGGGAAATCGCCGATTCTGGCCCAAAGACCAGGAAGAGGCTGTCCCGTGGGGAAGTGTACTCAGTGCTACACTCTTTACCCTGTGCATCAACGGCATCACCTCGGTGCTGCCGAAAGATGTTCCTGCTAGGCATGACGTGGACGACCTTCCGATCTCTTTTGGCGCGGCCCAGATACCAACTCCAAAGCGTCGAATCCATGAGGCATTGAACTCGTTTCTCGCTATGCCGAAGTGCTCAGGTTTCGGTTTTCCTTGCCCAAGACTAAGGTGGTGCACTTCTGCCGCCATCCACGGCTCCACTCTTACCCAAATTTGTTTCTTAATGGGGTGCGCCTGGAATTGGTTGAATCGCACCCCTTCCTTGGTCTTGTATTTAACCGACGCCTCACCTTGGAGGCTCATATTCGCAGCCTTAGGGTCTCTTTACCCGTACCATGGATAGTCTTCGCTCCGTGACGTTCAGCGCTTGGGGCATCATAGGGCTACTGCCTTAATTTTTTATCGATCCTTTGTTCGTTTGACGCTCGACTACGGATGTGAATTATATGCATCCATAGCCGAGCGTTTATTGCGGAAGGTGGACTCGGTCTACCACACCGGCCTTCGCCTGGCGACCAGTGCCTTCCGCACTTCCCCAATTAAGAGCCTATTAGTCGATGATGGGGAGATTCCAATCACTCTATTTTGCGTGCAGTGCAGCACTCGCGTGTGCGCGCGAGCCCGACGCCTCCCTCAGTCACCAACAGCTCTCAGTGTATCTGCAGCTTATTTCGAAGGTGCCTATTCCAGCGAGAGTCACCAGTAATACCCTAAGCAATTTGGGTTTAGGGCCAGGAAATTCCTGGTGATGCACCTGGTTCTGCGCAGGACGCCACCCTGAAGGATACCACATTTGCATATTTGTTGCCACGCCTCTGCTCCCAAAGCTTGTACAGCGCCGGGATTATTGCGTTAGACCTTTATGGAACACACTTCGTATCACGTTGGAGCCCTGCCACTGTATATGGATGGCTCCAAGTCCCAAGAGGCGGTTGGTTTCCACTTCGTATTCACTCTGTTTAAGTCAGCGGGGCTCTGTCTGGCGCTGTGTCTGTCTTCTCGGCCAAGCTGGTGGCAATACACCACTCAGAACGGGAGATTACTCGACTTGCCCGGGTGGAGACGGATTGACATCTATAGCGACTCACAAAGCTCCCTGATTCCTCTCGGGGCATTGGAATCTCCGCACCCCCTAGGTCGTGATATCCGTGACGCCACGGCTTTGGTAAGCCGAGCAGATGTCGAGATTATCTTCTGATGGGTTTCTGACATGTAGGAATTGCGAGGTATTAGCGCGCCGATGATGGTACTAAATAGACCGCGAGGACTCTGCGACCGGAGCAGCGCTTTGCTCTTCCTCACACCGACTACATGGAAGGAATACGTGCAGCACTTCGAGCTACCTGGCAAAGAAGATGACAGACGGCCACAGGGAACTTAAAGCTCCGTGTCTTTGCACCGCCTCTGTTCCCATTGACCTATCCCCTAATGCCGCGACGGCTTCAGGTCGCTTTTTGTCGTCTCCAAATCGGGCACATTTATGTGTCGCATCGCTATTTGATGAGGCGCTCGCTTGTGCCCTATTTTAACGACTGCGTCGTCCTCAAAACTAGCAGCACATTCTGGTCAAATGTCCTAGTCTGGGTGATCTTCGCGCATGTTACCTCTCCCAGTACCTGGATGGACAGGCTCGCCACCACCTGATTCTTGTACTTGGGACGAGTTTTTTCACACCGACCTGTGGACTTCTATACTTTTTGGAGAGGCCGGCCTTCTCCCCGTTATTTAATATTCAAATATGGATCGCGGTCTTCTTCGGCGGGAGAGGGCGGGCCTTCCCCCGTCGACGTAGCTCGCTCTATATTTTTACAATTCGTTTGTTTTTTTGTTTTTTTTCTTTTTGTGGGTTTTTTTTTTTTCGTTTTTTAATTTGGCTGTTAATATAGCCTAGATACAGGCTTGCTTGAGTACGGCGACTTATGCGTTAGAAGGCAGTCGCCAGATGAGATAATAGGGAAAAAATTCAACCAGCTCAGCTCTACGTTCCTTGGGCGTCCTGAGTGGCTAGGATGGTTTTCATTGGCTTCCTTTAAGTTCTCTTCTGTTCTATATTTTTCAAAGTGGTCCATCCTGTCCTAAAATCTGCTCTTTTAGGGGGCTTTTTCTCATTCGAACTGATGCACAAAAGTGTCGTGCTTTCTCTTGAACGAGCCTGTCTTATAGTAATCTTTGACGCAGTATATTCTTTTCTGAAGCTCCCATTAAGATTTAATTGTGTTTACATGTGTTGCTTCTGTCATGTCCTGCAATTAAGGGTGATTAGTGAAAGAATGAAAGATATATCACAAAAAGTGTGTGCAGGCCCCATTTTGGTGGATGAGCCTGTATTATCTAAATCCTTTCGAATTTACCTTCTTGATTTCGGAACTACCGATGCGTTATATACTCGTATTTTGAGTTATATCTATACACATAACATAATCTTTAACTTTATCACCTGCTATAGACTTTTATCTTGAAATTACTAAAATAAAAACGCATGGTTTGAATATTGAGAAAGCCCAACAAACAAAAGAACTGTATTCCTGACACATATGAAACTTGCAATGTATAAATTATTAAACTTTGTGACATGTAACTTTCTAGTGAAAATAGTTATTTGTCTTCACTTAGAAAGAATATATTTTGTCTTATTTAGACCAATAAATAAAATTAAATATGTAAATGAAACTAGTATTTGATTACAACCTAGTGAAACTAACTACCATTTATTCAGATTTAAATTTCATGCTAAAATTTGTCTAATCCAAGATTAAAACTTGCAATAAGTGACAATGCAAAAAAAAACATTCTTCCAAGCATGATTTCATAATGTCTACAATTTTCTGGACACAATTAAACAATTAAATGAAAAAACTTTACTAAAATAAGAAAAACTACTAAACGTCAAACTAAGATAGATTTAAAATAATAAAGCAAAGGAATAATGCCTACCTTTTTGCCTAAACTGTAATTGATAATATAGCAGATGCAGAGAAGTAAAGCATAAGATAACAATATTATCAGACAATCAAATATGAATGATGTATCCATAGGGATATATAGATGGCAAAGAAAATCCAAAGATCTTTTAACATTATTTAAACAAACAAAATTAACAAAAGACACCTTTGGTCCATTTGATTTGTTTTTAGTTAAGATCAACCAAAGATACACAAGTATGGTCAAAATACTTATCGATAGTTTTTATATGGATTTTACCGACAAAATCTCTAAGATATTGACAGGTCCGTGATGAAATTTTGCTAGAGCTCAATACTAAATAGAATATCACTGATTAAAAAAGATAGTTTTAGCGAGATTAACTTAAAAAACATAAAAACATGTGGGTTAAATATGATTTCTCCATGCAACCTTTGACAAAACTATATAGTATATCAGTAAAAATTCGGTATTTTCAGAAATATTCAAATCAGATAACTCAAATTCTATTAGGAAAAGGGAGATCATCAATTTCCTATAATATTCATGCTAATCTGCAATATTCAAACATCCGTGTTTATTAAACTACCTGAAAACACTTACTTTAGCTTACTTCACCCAGAAAGAAACTAATTTAGATTTCTACTTCAGGTCGTGTCAGAGCAGCAATTATCAAATAATCTTCGAGTATCTTTCTGTAATATTCTTTATTCATCGTTCTGTTGATCTGATGTTGTAACCCAGCCTGTTGTACAGGAAATTGATTATAACATTATAGCTACACCTTCATATTTTATTGTAAAAACTGTTTTTAGAAGACCAACCCACCACTTTTACTCCCAAAGTACCTGACATCAATTTTACGGAACAACTCAATTTTCGCTTCATCAGAAGATAGCAAATGGCTACAGCTATCAAAATCTTGCTAAACATCTTCGATGGAGTACTTCATACAGGCTTCCAAATTAATGTTTTTCAATAAAGGTCTCTTCCTGGGGTGAATGCCATGCATTTCCGCTTTAAGCAACATATTTATCATTGTGTTCAAACGAAACTGCGCGCTTTCCTCTCCTAACTTATCTCCTCTTACTCATCATAATTGATATTTACAATTTAGCTATGAATCTTATAATAATATTATTTTTTTGTCAGTATGAGAAATGTTTTAATAATTTATATATGAATGAATAAGGAATGGTTTATCTACGGAAAACAGATCGAGCATTTACACTCCCTCCCGAAGGTATCCATATCTCTACTTAATATTAGAACTCTAACTCTTAGGCATGATCAGTTTGTAATTTTCTTATATTTGCAAATACCTTTATACTGTAAAATGAGTTATAATTAACCGATACTGTCCGAGCTTAAAAATTACAAGTATAATCAATCGCGTTGTCAGAAAATTTCTGGCTTATTCTTTACTGTTATCTATAATTAAAAAAGAGGTGAAGGGGAAGGGAGCGAAAGGAAAGAGAAAGAACTAGAAAGGGAGTCAAAAGAAAAGAAATAATAAAGCTTGAAAAACAGAATGAAAGAGAAAATGGAGGAATTTTAAAAGTAAAGAGAAACAGAAACAGGAAAAGGAAATGGGAATGACGCATGACCTTAACTGTCCAACCGCGAAATGCAACCAGCAATAAAGTTTACGTAATTTCAATTGAAAGATTGACAGCTAAAATATTTTTATTTTTAGACCAAAAGCGCAGCTCGCCTTGCTTCTTTCATGTATGGAAAAGCTTTAAACACATATAGAACCTTACCACTCTAGTTCATTTCAGACTAAGAAAGTCTTAGATTAAATTTTTTAATTTTAAGACCTCATCTGGCGACTGTTTACTGGGGCATAAGTCACCGTATTTAACACTACCTTATACTAGGCATAAAAAAACAACAAATGAAAAACAATAAAAATAATAAAGACAATAAGCAGGAAGCAAGTTCTGGCTTCGGGGGAGGATGCTTACCACAGCGCAGAAACGTGTGCCCTACTAAAATAATAAAAAACAACAAAAAGACTAAGGAGATAAAGAGGAAAAAGCCAGAGTACAAGGGACAAGAGGTAGCGACCCTGCCCACCCCGGTTCTGGGACAGATAACGTGCGTGGAGATCACACAGAATGGGACATTTAACAAGATAGTACTGAATAGTCTGGGGGACAAGGTAGTTTTCACAGTAGGGCGCTGACGAGCGTTCCGTCAAATAGCGGTGCGTCCCGCAAGTGTGTCCAATCCAGAGACCGCAGAAAGCAACCTAAATACTCGCGTCATTGGGTCTATAGGAACAGTCGCAGGACAATGGCAAGGAAATATGAGTTCCGATCGAGCGTCTGCCATCTTTTTTTGTCAAGCAGCCCAGAGAGCTGCACGTATACCTGCCATGTAGTCGGTGTAGGGAAGAGTGAAATGCTGATCCGGTCACCGAGTCCTCGCACAAGCTTTGGCCCTCTTATCATCTCGATAATTACCCGCAATTCCTACATGTCCAGGGATCCAGATGAAGATAATCTCGACATCCACCCGGCTTGCCAAACCGTGGCGTCATGGATATCACGAACCAGGGGATGCTGAGATTTCAATGCCCCAAGAGCACTCAGGGCACTTTGTGAGTCGCTATATATCACAATCCGGTCACCAAACCGGCTACGTCGCGTAATCTCCAGTACCGAGTGGTGTATTTCCACCAGCTCGGCGGTGAAGAAAGACGCAGCGCCTGGCAGAGCCCCTTTTTGGCCTAGGAGCAATCAGTATACACTGGCACGGTTCCAGCGTGACACGAAGTGTGCTACAAAAAGGTCAAACGCAATACTCCCGGTGGTGTAAAAGCTTTGGGAGCAGAGGCAAGATGACAAATAGCCAAAGTTGGTACCCTCCAGGTTGGCGTTCTAGGCTGAGCCAGGGGTGCCACCGACGCGAGAGCTATACCAAGCTCTCAAAGGCCATTCCTAGCCTACCTTAAACCCAAAGGGTTTAGGGTAAGATTGTCGTCTCTCGGCGGCATAGACACCGGTGAAATCAGCTGTGGATGTAGTGAAAGCTGTTGGCAACTGAAGGCTCACGCAGACGGGCGAATAATGCACTGTGCACGGCGTAGAGCGAGTGGCGTCTCCTCATCATTGACAGAAGGGGAAGGTCGCCAGGCGAAGGCCGGTGTGGTGGATTGAGTCCACCTTTGGAAATACACGCTCAGCTGCGGACGCATAAAACTCGCATCACTAGTCAAGCCTTCGAACCAAAAAAGTAAGGTAGTAGCTCCATCAGCGCCCCAAGACTGGAAGGTCATGGTACGGAGAATATCAATTGCGCGTGTACAAGTGACCCTAATAAGGCTGCGAATATGAGCCTTATAGGTGAGTCGTTGCTTAAATACTAGACCAAGGAAACAGAGCGATTCAACCACTTCCAGGCGCACACGATTAAGAAACAAGTCTGCATCAGGGTTGAGCTGGGGTTGGCGGCAGAAATGCACCACCTTAGCCTTGGCCAAAGAAAACCGTAACCTGTGCGCTTTGACATAGCGCAAGACGCGGTTCAATACCTGATGGAGTCGAGGCTCCAGAGATGGCATCTGGGCGCGCAAAAAGAGCTCGATAGGTCGCCCATGTAGAGTGTAGCAAGTGAATCTTTTGACAGCAATCGAACATCTCGCAAAACTTCAGATATAAATATTAGGAGGCGTCCATCGCCACCGTCGTGTAGAGAGTCTCCACAATACCGTATTGCCATGCGATAACATATACCTTAACCAGATCGAAAAACACCGTGGCGTATTGCTGTCTACAAGAGGAAAGGCTCGTAGACGGCCTTTTCCAGTCAGACTAGAGTAGCTCACGTGGAGTGGAACTTGCGGAAGCAGCACTGTGCAGAAGACACATGGCCTTCGCTGTCCAGAGAAAAGGCTAATCTAACATTTACCAATTTTTCCATCAACTTGCACACGCAAAAAGTTAGAGAGAATGGAGGCAACCGGCCAGAGTATAGTGATAACTCCCCGGTTTGCAAAAGGCGAGCACAGTAGTGATCCGCAAGGAACCCGGAAAGAGACCCTCTGCACAGTTCCTGTTAAACAAATCTAACAGATAGGCCATGCCTTGCTCTTCCAGGTGTGAAGTATGGCATATTGGAAATCGTCCGGACTATGGGCGCTGGTTGCGCACGAAGCAAGAGCGGAACGCAACTTACTCACAGTAAACCTGTTGTTGAAGGGTTCTCCGCCTCTGGTGGTAAAGTCCTACCAGCGGCCTTCCTCGACATCACGACGTGGATTGAATGCTGGCGGAGCAGCATCCCGGCTAGAGAATGCGGATAAAGCAGTCGCGAAGGATTTTGCTATGGACGCGGGGTCCGAGATTGCGGTCCCATTTTCCTGGAGAACAGGAGGGGGTTCCTGCAAGAACTTGCCCCCAATCCTTTGGACTCGCTTCCACACCTTTTCTAGAGGGGTCTTCCCAATTCACGGACAGGAAAATCGGTCAAGTGGCGCGTAAACCGCATGTAGGCATAGTGCTTCTGCTTGAGGGCCGTCTCACACTCAGCTCTCCACCGTGAGAGTGGTCGGCGTGCAAAACGGCTTGCCCTTCTATGAATAGAATCAAGGCTTGCGGCTATGAGGTTGCCGGACAAGAACTCAACGGCCTCATCTACCGATCAAAACTCCTCGAATGAGATAGAGAATTTAGGGATTTCCTGAGATGCACACTACCACGCCGGCGCCCATTACCACCGGGGCCGGATCTCTGGCAGCAGCGGCCAGAAAAAGGATATTTCAATGGGAAAGTGATAACTACCATCAAGGTGTTCGACAACCTGCCTATTAAAAATAAGGATGTAAATCCGCAGTGCACAATGATAGATCAAGGCAGTAAAATGAGGCGGGTCTGGGGCAGTGATGCGTAACTCATCCACATTTAGAACACCCATCTAAAGCTAGTCGATCACTTCGGCAAGGACTTGACCCCAGAGATTAATAGAGAAGTCTCCTTAGAGGGGGTGTCTACCGTTTAGATCTCCGAGCAGGAGAAAGTGACTTCGCAACCGTGCCATGATGCAGCAGAAGTACCCCGCGTCGAGGACGGCTAATGTTGGAATGTACGCAGAAATAACAGTATACATCCTATTAGGGCGCAGACATTATGCCGGATGTAAATTGCACATCATCCCGCCCGGTCCCCATCCCGTGGTGGTGGGGTCGAAAAACCCTTATACTCCGGGAGGGCGGTTAGGAGGCATGCGCCCTCCATGGTTTCCTGCAAAAGCTAGCTAACTGGGAAGGGGAGGAGACGAGCCTCAGCAGCTCATCCCAGTTGGCCCAGAGTCCGCAGCAATTCTATTAAGGGAATATGCCCTACAGGCCTAGCTCGACGGAGATGCGGGGGGCCCTCTTCGAAGAGAAGACCCTCACGGGAATGGCCATACACTTCCCGGAGGCAGAACCCCGGGCACTGTTGGCCGGACAATGCGCTGAAGGTGCTGTCGCCTTCGAGGACTTATTAGGGTAGGTTGGGCTCGTCATGCGTGTCTTTTCCTCCCTCCGCCCCGAGATCTTAGGCAGGCGTTGCGGCTTAGGGGGCGGGAGGCCCTCTTTTCGAGGATCCACCCTAAAAACACTTATCCCACCACTAGCCGTGGGCGATGGAGCCCAGCTACCTTGTTCCTTTCGGGGGCAGCTTTAGAAAACAAGGAAGATGACCTGGCGACTAACTTCAGGGGTGCTGCTTCCTTTGAGTCTAACGACTGGGCAGTGGAGGGTGGCCGTTTCGCCTTACAGGAATCGGTCACGCTGGGGGAAGAAGAGGAAGCCATGGTTTTAGCCGGGGCTGGGTATGAACCCTTTTTGTCGCCCGCTTTACCAGGAAAGCGCCCGGGTTGAGTAGAGCCCGCAGAAGGGCTCCAAATGGGCGCGGAAACAATCGTGCTCGTTGGCCTGGATGGGCCAGAAGCAGAGGGTGCCTTTCTAACTATCAAGGCATAAGACGTCCCAGGCAGTGCACAGCGCGCCAGGACCAATTCCTTAGCCTCCGGAATGAAAGTCGATCCTGGGGCTGAACGTCCAGGGTTTCCTTCTCAAGGAGATATTCATCACATTGCTTGGAAGAAGAGGGTTGCAGCTCTCCGCAATTGACACACTTGGCCACACATGATTTAGACTTACAGTGTGTGGCCTTGGAGCAATTTACACAGACTTTAAGGGGCCCAAATTTGCACGTCTACAAGGCTGATTCGTATGGCCGATACGGTGACAGTAATAGCACCACCGCAGCAGTGGCACGAATGCCTTCACGCAGTAGCGGTACCAACCGGCACGCACCGAGTCAGCGATCCTGTCACAGTCGAACGTGACGAAAAGTGTAGGGGTGGCTCTCGAGGCCCCTTCCTGTTTTCTCATCACACGTTTGACCTTGACCGCCCCATCGTTGGCCAGCCCTAAGGTGATCTCCTCTATGGAGTAGTCAACGAGTTTCTTCGCATAAACTACTCCTTTCACAAAGTTTATGGTAGAGCGCGGCGTGATACTCACTGGGGTGCCATGAAGTGTCCGAAGAGCACTTATCTTGACCGCCTCGGCAGGATTCGTCGCATTCGCCAGAAGTTTGCCGTCCAAGAAACGGATCACCTTTGACTCTCTACCAATTGCACTAGCTAATGCTCTCCTCTGATTGATCATGTTGTCCTTGGCCAACATGTTGCCATCAGTGGAGCAAATAACGAGGAAGCGTGTGAAGCTAACGGGCTCGAAAACCCAACGTAACCTTTGAATGAGGGGTCCCGATGTTATCAAGGCTCCGCCCTGTGCACTTTTGGTGTTAGTCATAGTCAAGGGATCCACACATGGGAGGGTAGAGAGGCCGGATGTGCCAATCTTGGCTTGGTCTCTTGCCAAAGTGGCAGCAGACCCATCCGTTCCCGCAGCCCCCGCGGATGGAGAGGATCCCCGAGTCTTCTTTTTCTTTTCCTTGTACTTTTTCTTTTTTGCAAAGGAGGGCGTTGAATGAACCCCCTTCTCACCTACGCAATAAAGAGCCCCCAGGCTAGATGGACCAGCCTCATTTAAGTCCTTTGACGAAATGGAAAAGGTCCTGGCAGTCGTAGGAGTCGCCTGCCCTCCTTGTACTTCCTTGCTTACCATAGCCGTTTGAGGAGAACCTTACATAGGGGCAGATTCGGGTTTGGTGTTTGGCGCTGAGCCCAGATTTCCCCCCATGGAAACCCCTACCGTCTGAGGCTAGGTTGCCTCAAGGACCATGTCTATCTCAGGAGGAACCTGCAGTTGGCCATCATCTCCCAGGACATCGTAAGTCCCTTGACAGCGTCACCTGTCATGTGTGGGGAGGCACAGTCAATAATCCCGGCAAGATTGAGTATTCTTGCCAGCAGGTCTTTTGATGGAAGCGACCGAAGGGACCTGGCTTCCCTCTCCCCCCTAAGGGGGTTTGCCCTACCGATCCGCTGGAATGAGGGGCGGTCGGCAATGGGCTGCCTGCTGGCTTTCTTGGCAGTCCGCTTAGAAAGAAAAGGAGGGACTTCCGCTGGAAATAGGGAGGTGCCCGAAAGCACCTCCAAGGAAGAGGGTAAGGGGAGTCCCCTACACCCGTAGTTTTAGGAGAGGAGTATGCCTCCTCTCTGGTTAGAGAAATATGGAACGTGCCCTGTGCAAGCATAGGGGAAGACCTCCATTTTTTTCAGAGGAGCTGCCCGAGGGCGGCTCCGTTGATGAGCAAGGGGAATTGGGGAGAGATTTACTTGTTTTTTTTTTTAATTTTCATCCATGGGCATGGTGACCCTTTTTTTTCGACGGGAAGAAATAGCTCTTCACCCCTCGTAGTTGCCCGCTCTGCAAGAAGCGAGTACAGGCCTGGCATAGCCAGATCGCCAATTAAGGCCACCCCTCCCACTTCAGCATGGCTGCTCCACCTTGGGCACGGCGTAAAATTGATAGTGTGTGAAGAGAAAAGGAAAATGGACGTGAGGAAGAAATGGGTGGAGATGTAGCAGGTTGTTAAAAAACCGCCATCCCGAACCGGAGGTGAGGGGTTAGTGGACGTTGTCCCCTCGCCCCTCAGCCCCTATCTAGGACGGTTGGCTGAGAAGAAAGTCAGCATTTACCCTGTGAAATTAGAGGCTAACCAGAAAAAGTTGACGTAGAGGTTGTTAGAAAAGCGACGAAGTAGTGGAAAAATACCGTCTATCTGAAAGAAGGAAGAGAGGCTAAGCTGGGGCTGGTCGGAGCGCTGGATCACGTCAGCATGGCGGCCAGGATGGCAAGTCCCCGTGCCCCTTACGGGGCGAACATGCTAGAATTAGGAGTTGATCATCATCTACCCTGGCTAATAGATCCAGAATATACATATATAATAGTATCAGAATACGAATCAAAAGTAGATTCGATCCCCTAGTAGTGGGTCACCGTTTAGGATTATCTACCTATGGTGAAGAGATAATTTTCCAGTCGTCTGCTGTTATGTATATTGTTGTTTGGGTCGAGGCCATAAGGGCTCTATTACGTTTTGATACCTGCATGAGGTGAGAGAATGAGTTGTCCCAAGCTCAGAGGCAATACTTAACGCTTGGTTAACTGTATTAAACTACTAATGAAACTGAAGAAATTGGCCAGAGTTTTCGCTCATATAGGTTTAAAGAGGGTAACACATGACTTTTCCGCGTATTTTAAATAGTCCGATCTTGGATGAGGTGGTAGCACATAGCTTTAAGGACCATTAAAATACCACGATCACTTTTTGCGCTATGCATACCATTCGCTTTTCGTTATTATTTTTGTCACAACAATACCGTCTCAAGGGCTCCACCTTATTTCTTGTTGCCAGGTATTTTTTAGGAAACCATAAAATCTCTTATTTAGATAAAAATACATAGTAGAATGAGTTGAATGCAGTTCTTCATCCAAATGTTCAACAGTTACAATCGAATTCTCTACCTCTTTTTTCTAAAAGATCTTACGTACTTTCTACTTGTTGTACTGAATGAGGTCCATTGAGACATTTCCCGACCAAAAATGTGCTGCATTACTAATTAGGTGAGTTAGTAATTTAGCGTGAAGCTTTACTGCCTTTTTCTCACTAATTATAGAATAACTAAAATTGTTTTTATGACGAGTGTATGAATTGATACACGATTTTGATGTGAGAACTTTTGGATCTTATATTCCTATATTTGTTACATTCTCCCCCCAGGGCTCGGCAGTCACTTAATACAATCCATTCAATGCCTCCAAATTTCGTTACCCTACAATAAACGGTTCGGGGAGATGGCGTAAGCATGCTGTTTTAAGTAATTGGATGAATATTTTCGTGATTTAATATATATTAGAGCTGGTTTACTTTTGATAAATAATATTTGCAACAAATAAATTAGAACTACTTAATTCATTATACATCATGTCAACTAAAATTTCATGTTTGTTTCATTATTGGGTGAATTTAGAATACCCATCACCCACTTCAATAAAGTTTAATGACCCCATTTCTAGATCGGTGCGGAGTTAGTATACACAATTCAAAAAGCCGATCATTAGATTCTTATTTAAAGTGGGTTGCCAGAAGTCGTTAGATCCAATTCTTGATCTCAGACATTATATAAAGCCTCACCCACGACTGCTAATTAAATCCAGGATTTTTTTTTTACTATTGATTAATATAAAATGTTCATATCATATTTTATTCAGAAAAATCTTTCCAAAATGTTATATAATACAATTTGATTTAATACCAATTGAAAATGTCACTGTTTATTCCATATTTAGCCATACTGAGATTATCACTACAAGATTTATCCAAATCTTGAATAGAAAAGTTGGGATGAGTTAGATTGATAACTAAAAAAAATAAATGTTAGGTTATTATGATGAGAAAGGCTTTTCAGTTTGTAAAATTATACGTACAGGTGCACGCAGTTGATTTGGGACTATTTATATTATCCCTCTAAAATTATCATGTTTAATGAAGCAATGAGTAATTAGTGGGTATTATTTAGCTTAACAAACGAATTTTCACATTAAATAAAATGTGGGAAGGGCTTAATCTAATATTCCTTACTGATTAGCCTAGTTCATAGAAAACCCTTTTTGTTCACAAGTATTCCACTTGTGTTTTCTTTGATGATGTGATTGAAAGGGAGAGTGGGCGACTTGAAACTAAAAAAAACAACTTCCATACAATCCAAACTAGGCAGTATATTTATTTCTGCATTGGAACACACCAAAGGTAATATCCTATACTATCTTACTTAAGGGTATATTTATAATTAGCATCATTTTTCGAGTTTCAGAAAGATTCATTTCTAATTCAATTATTTGTCATATTTCCTAATGCAATTTATAATTCATAACTTTCGATCAAAATTTTTGTTTTCCAGGATCTGGTCATAGAAATGAGGAAAACCTTTCGTTAATGGGTTTGATATGTTGTTTTTTCTACATATTTAGGTTGCATAGTAAAGTTTTTCCATATTTGAGTCGTTTTACCTAATTATTTTATCATAATATTGCAACAAAATCGCGTGTTTGAGAGAGGATCCTGCAACTCTGTCCCGAGACCCATGAATATATCACTTTTGTGCTGATTCCATGCAGCTAAATTTCCCTAATCTTAACACTGTTTTCATGAACCTATTTCATAAATCTTTTCTGGGTCTTTAAATTCTTTATTTAATTATATAAAAATACTGTTTGAGATACATTTTTACACATATTTTGGATAATAACTCTTTGTCTCCCGTTTTGATAATGGGAGAGTGAGAGACTATGTGTTTCTATATCTTAATACCCTTTGTAGCATATTGGTTAGCTCAACCCACCACCACTTCGATAGCATTTATTTTGCTTTCGGTCAGTTTGCCTCAAAACTAACTACTTGAATTATTTTAAAATCAGGTACAGAGAATTGAGATATCTGGCAACAATATTTGTTCAGAATTACTTGAGCTGGCCAGTATTTTAAATAGATCCGTGAGAGAAGGTGACTAAGAATTTTTATTTCAATTATTTTTGCCATTAGATTCAATACAAGCTCTCCGATAAAATTAAAAATATTATGTGATGATTTAGGAAGCCTATAATTGATATAATTTAGTAGTTAATATCTTTGATATGAAAAAAAGTAAGAAAACTGGTGGTCAGTCTAACTGACTAGTCTACAGCAAAACATGATATGACTCTCTAAATTAGTATGAGAAGACTCATTGTATATCAAAGTGGGATCAAAATATGAGATGTTGGAAATGAAAATACATAATTTTATAATTTATAAAATATTAATGTATTTTTCTAGTAATTAAATGGCAAGACGACGAATCGATCTTTCAAATTTAGACGGCTTAGATAAACTTTTGGATGAAATTGTGGACTTTTCAGAAGATGAAGAAGTGGTAAATTCAGACAATGAATTGTGCATCTTGAAGAAGCTAATATAAGTAAGTGAGATTTATCTACCTTATAATTATAAACTATTTAATTAGAAATCTTTATCTGCACCTATTTTAAAATTTAATTTACATAAGTATATTTCTATTTTTAAAAATCTATCAGGTCATTTTACCTGAATCATTAGAAACTGATGATATCCTCAATGAAAAAGCAAGTGGATTTATCTTAGCTTGAAAACAGACCCTTTATTTATGCCAAAGTGGAAAAAGAAAGCAGAAGATGTTCCCGCTTTAAATTTTAAGGAAGAAATCGTAGTTACTGATTGCATCACAGCAAAAACACATTCCCAGGCTAGTCAATGATAAAGAGATGATAAGAGGAGATTGGCAAATGGATCCCAGTGAAAATTTAGTAACAAAATGGATGGACAATAGATCAGTCACGGTCACTTCACATATGCATGATTCAAGTAAATAAAAATATATATGCTGGGAAATAAAGATGTGAGCATGAGTCATATAAGTGGAAGCATTGTAATCAAATAATCTAATCAACATAGGTGTTATGTTGACAAAACTGACATGATAAATTCTTTTATGCATTAAATAGAAAGTGCAAAGAATAGTGGCACAGATTTTTATCCATTTTGGAATGTCGTAAAGGTATATTCTTTTATAATCTTTAGGCAAATTTTTCCGGAAAATCAAAACGTATCACTAAATGATTACAAAATTAAAGTAAGGGTTTCTAGGCACCAAACATCACTTTTCTCGTTTGAAGATTGCAAAAGGCATAAGGCAAAAATCAATATGGCACAAATATTGGATTGGGCAACACATATGCCATTTTTAGGCAAAACATTTCATCGCTTTAATTTATGCAGCACTGAAATAAATCAACATTGTACCAAATCGGAATGTACCGTTTGTAAATTACCACTTAGTAACAATTCAAATCAATGTTTTAAACTGTTTCATCAAAAATAAAATGTATTTTTATCACCTCTAAATAGCAATTTTATTCAGACTATTATTTTGCCTTACAGGTACGAGGGTTAGCACCACTAACCACTTTCGGTACGACATGACTAAGCAAAAGCATTTTCAAATTTATTTATTTACCTTCTTAGAAGGGTAGATAGACTATAAAAAATGACTATATGGTAGAATTTTCTAAATAAAACGGCTACCATTCCTCAAAGGGTTAAGAACGCGTTTCTTACCGTTTTAGCCTTTAAATAACATATCTCAAAGTACGGTCAAATTAAATTATGTGAAGCTTTCAGTGCCCAACCTATGGATCGTTAACTCTAAATGAGTTAGAGTTAACTGTGTGGGAGGTGCTGGCTAGGTGGATATCCTAAGTAAGAAAAGCAGCCTGCTGTTCAAGATTAGGTCGGCTTAAAACCTAGCGGCATTCGGTTGGCTAATGTTAACTTTCAAGCACAAGACTACATAGGGGTGGAAGGAGTTATTTAAAGAGTAATTCAAAATGCTACTCATTAATAGCTCTTTTAATCACTATTTTTCTATTTAAATGCAAACCTGTGTGGATATATTGTTCATGACCTTGGTGAAATGGAAATAGAAACTGCAAAATTCTTTCAATAATACGTCTAAGAGCTATTTGACAGCGTGGATGGTGGGCTCAATTTTTTTAATCCAAAATAAAATTCAATGGTGCATCACCGTCAGGAAGGTTGCAACTAGTCATTTTTAAAAAAGAGGTAAAGATATAGAATTGAAAATGTAAGATAGATAGGCTCAGACATGCATGCTAACGTTGTGGACGAGAGCGGAGCCCAGTCATTCATATATCAGCTTATGCGTGGCTGCTGGTAGTATATCTGACACCCACTTGAAGCGATAATTAGGCGAAGTTTAGAGGAAACTCTTTAGTGATCTCTTCTAACTTAAGTGTACAAGGGATGTATGGTAGACCTATGGGATTTCGCTAGTTCATCAGCTAAATAAGTCTCTGGTTGTTTGGATCAGGTAAAGAATGATGGACCCATTATGGTTAGTTTTACTACACTTGACATGAGTAATTTGAGGTTCGCTATACCTAACGTGGGTAATTTTGGATTCACTATTCTTGACATAAGCAATTTTCGGTTTGCTATTCTTACATGAGCAATTTTTGGTTCGTTATACTTGACATGCGCAATTTTAGTTTTGTCCCTCCTAGCATGAGTAATTTTGTAATAGTAAAGTCTGGTTACCACACGTTCCAGCCTCTTGATCTTTATCTGATTTTTCAATAACTAATATCAGGTGTGCAGTAAAAATAAGGTGGTTTAATAGGAAAAACAATGGTAGATAGATTTCTTGTAAATTTGATAACAGAAATTTCATGCACATAAAATACTATCATATAATTGCGACCATTTTGCATTTTCAAGAATAAATTAAGGCATTTGTTTCATGTTATGTATTAAAATATTGAGAAAATTGGAAAAAAGAATAACAAGACAGCGTGAAACTTCGGTTATGTTTGGTGAGTTTAGGTATCCTAAATTAAGTAACCTTACCAATATCCTTTAAGGATGATATTCGATTCCCAAAACTTTATGGATTGACGATAAATGGACAAACTTTGCATATAAGTTATTTAAGATATTTACATTTGGTTCGCTATTCTTGATTTTAGTAATTTGTAGGTAACTATTATAGTGGCCAACACAACACTATTGTCTAAGTTTTTTAGCTGATTTAAGACAATATTGGTGCACCTAATCCCTAAATCACCTTTTTTTTATCATCACATGAATTTCATTACTTTTTTTAACATTAACCATGATGCAAAACATTTCTTATTTCTTTAAATAAATGAAGTCTGAAGAGCTTACATAAGTCAATATTTGACTAACCAATATTTTTCTTTTTCAGGTCAATGAAATGGATTCACTCAGAAGATCTTGCAAAACTAAAACTGATGTATTTTGCTACATCATCGGCGAATACATCGTTATATATTCCTAACAGAAATCGAGTCACGAGATTCATAAAGCGTGCTTACTATGCTTATTTTAGTATTAAACTTAAGGACCAAGATAAAGTTTGGGCACCACACCTGTTATGCAAGACATGCCCCTAGTATCTGCATCGTTGGACCTAAAACTACGGAGACTTGAAGCCTCTTCAATTCTCTTGAACATCTCAATTTTAGGAAACAAAGGTGGCAAGCATTACAGGAAAATGAAGCGCTAAACATAATATGTATTTAGAGGCATTTGTCTGGTATGGAACAATGGATAGTGAGGAAGAATAAAGAAGACCATAGAAATTTAGGCAACATAAGAGCAGAGGGATTGTTGAAAAAAAAAAAAAAAGGACATGGAAAAAAAGCTAAAATTTATTTGGTAAATACCATAGGAATTAGATCAAAATGTTTGTTATCCGTAAATGGCTATAACTCGGATGGCTATTGGTATAATTTAGCATCTATATATGCGGTAGTATACTAGTCACTGCACTAGTAATAGAACTGTTCTCTCCATTTGTAAGCTCGTTTAGGTGGCAGTTGATACCTATTTCAAGTATCGTTAGAATTAGAATATACCCTACTCATTTGGGCCCTAATCGAAACACAAATCACTTTTCCGTTCACTGTCATTTAGATAGGGCGAATACAAATTAATCGGCACATTGTGAGCTTCTTCCCCCACAGAGAATTATAAAAGGAAGGATAATATAAATATTAAGATTAATAGAGAAAGCCAAAAAAGCCATCTAATGCGTGTGAGGATTACAAAGTGATTAAATACAAAATATAAAGTCCGAAATTAATTGTTACCCTTTCTCAGAATTGTTAAGAGAGAACATGGCGAAATACAAAAGCATCTCACATAGCTGAGATAAAAGTAAATGTGAATAAAGAAAAGGAGAGTAATAGTAAAAATAGGCTATTGATAAAAGAGACTAACAAGAACAGCGTGATTAAATATCCAGGCAAACATAGGTCGTTATAGACAACGGATAATAAATACGCTTATAGAGAAGAACGAGCAATAATTACCAACGGCCACAAATCAACTTTTATATAGAATTTTTCTACTAAGCCTACTTCACCTCAATTCTCTCTCGTTATTTCATCCGTACTAAATCTCAAGCATTTTGATCAAAGTTAAATTTTTCTTTGCAAAAATTGGAATCATTCAACTCTTTTTTGATATAAAAATAGGCAGCACAAAGGGTTCAGACTGAGCTTCAAAAAATAAGCCTAAAAAGAGAGATAATAATGAAGTTACGTCACAAGGGGAAAAAAACTGACCTTCAGGGTACTATCCTGTAAAGGCTATCGCGGAACCTGGTTCACACGGCCCAGGTGGAACACACAGAAGAAATTTATAGAAGACCGGGGATCTAAAAGCATACCAGGAATTCACCAGAATTTATCAGGACGGTGCTAAATTACGAGGTATCCGCAAGGGTTTAAATGAAAACGCATATAAAGTATTAGGAGTATTATTTACATCAAAATCAGAATCAAATAACTTAAATGCCAACAAATTATACGGGGGCATATCCAATAATAAGAAAAGTCACAAATGATTATCACCATTTAACGATAACAAGAAGTTCTAACGAAAATAGATATTCGCACATACAAAATTAGGTTCTATAAATAATTTGCTTGAAGCCGAAACGACACGCGTCGTTGAAGATTAAATAGGCTACGCTATTTTAGTGACAGGTTTTTCCCGGAATAGCCGACCTCTCTTACCACCCTTACCCGAAGGCCCAAAGTTGCATGAATAAAACTTAGTTAATTTAAAATAGACGTAAGAAAAAAAATGCTAAAAATACCTGATACCAGAGCAGGCAAGTAATAACCTACATTGGAAACTTAGGCGAAAGAGGCTTAGCGATGATGAGTAAATTTGACCCAAGTCCACAGGGGTGAATGCGATGACGGTCTTTGGCGAGGAAAAACCCACCGACGGCGATATCGGGGCGAAAGACGTCGAGACCACGGGGAACGATGACTCGAAGGTTCAAAGATCCGAGAGAAGGAATTCGAGATGATAGAATTCCCCGAAGAGGAGATGGTGAAGTGACTAGGGGAGAGCTTTCACGTGCCCAGGGCTTTTGGTTTCCCAAAGGAGAACACATTCAAACGTAACTGGAAGAGCACAATTCGATGCAGCCGCAAGAGGGACAGCGACAACGCTGGTAGGACCAACGGCAAATAAATCCTCTCTGCACTAGGAAATCCAGTACGGGTCTCCAAAAGTGAACAACGTCAAACGTAAATGACGGAGAACGATTCAGCGGAGCAATCAAGGCCGAATTCTCGTAACAGAATAAATTAAAAGGCCTCACAGCCACATTTATATCCTTCAGTCCGAAAGGGGAAAGGGGAAGTTGGGCACAAGGGCGAGGGGAAATTAGGCTGGTAAGTTACAGAAGTTTAGGCCAAAAATGGTAGCCTCAAAGCAGGACGACCTACGAAAACACCGTAAACTATGATGAGAAAGGGAAGGCACGAGGGCCTACCCTTTACGCCACCCCTTGGACAAGAATCTACTGGGGAGTAGATAAAAAAAGAAAAGAAAAAAAAGGAAGGGTAAATTATATACAAGGAAAAATATATACAATAATTACATAAGGGCCCTACTTAAAATATCAGCCCTTAAGTTATCCTTTCCAGCGATGTGGACAACCCTAAATTATAGGCTTGTAGGAATAGAGCCTTCTGAAGTAGTCTGTCTTTCTTGCCCTTGATTGTTGACAGATAGAGAAGAGGTTTGTGATTGACCTCCAAAACAAACTCCTTACCCTGAAGATAGAAGTCAAACCTAGTAATGTCAAATACTATGCCAGACACACTCTCTCTCGATGGTCGAATACTTCTTCTCCCACTCCTATAGCTTCCTGCTAGCATAGACAACAAAATGAGGACATTTGTCTTGGTACTGTAGAAGTACCGCTCGGAGTCCATGAAGAGGCATCGGTCCTCAGGACGAAGGTCAACTGGGGATTCGGCAGCCTTAAAACCGGTTCTTAAGAGATTGAAGCCTTCAGATGGCAGAAGCGTTCCAGAAAATCTTCGCTCCAAGGTAGTGGTTCCGTGCTGGACTTTTTTAGAAGGTCTGACAGTGGGCCGGTGAAGTCTGAGGCTCTAGGGATAAAAGATTTGTAGAAAGAGACCAAACTCAGGAATAACCTTAATAACTTATTGGGGCAAGGAGGTATGTTATTTATAGCTTCGATCCTTATCATGCTGGGGTCTAAGGGATTCCCCAGTCAAGAAAAGATGATAAGTAAGGCTTCGGCGACGGACACAGAATCATTATCATTCAAAGCCTCTGGAAACCCTGTGGCAAAATCAATTAGGATAAAGATGAACCTTACTTATTTCTTTAAATAAGTAAAGTCTGAAGAGCTTACATACGTCAATATTTGACTAACTAATATTTTTCTTTTTCAGGTCTGGACAGCACAAATATGGTTGAGTTTAGGTGCTGAGGGAGTTCCGGTGATAATGGAAGAAGTTGTCGATGGAGTCAGGGTTGCAGATGACGGAGGTGGAGGTGGCGAAGGTAAAGATTTAGAACCAGCACACTAGCGAATTTAATTGGTGCTCTAATGTCCGTCCAACCTTCGAAGTAAGGGCAACGAAGGTAGCATGAGACGATGGGGAATAAGTCAACTCGTCCCAAGTAGTCCGCCACAAAGACATTCTGGCAGGCGGTGACGTTAGTGTCTGGCAAGACATCCTCAGAGGCGACTACGCAAGATCAACCAGTGTCCCTGATAATGGTCGAAACCCAGACCCCATTAATAGTACCAGAAGCCTGAAAATGAGGGACACTGCGGTCGGAAAGACAGAATCCCACCTTAAAGAGTTTCGACGAAGACAAGCCATTCTTGAAGGCACCGGGGCTCCTTGGGCACTGTAGACGAATGTGGCCAACCTCACCGCAGCCTGAAACGTCAGGGTGGAGGAGGAATTTTGTGGGGTGCTCTTAGCGGTAGATAAAGTTGTCTTCCCTTTCGAAAACGGGTTGGACGGACGCACGAACTTCTTTGGATGAGAGCTAGAAGTTCTAGAAAGACTGGAGTGAGCAGAAGTCCAATTATCCGCCAGCTGGATTGCTTCCGATAAAGTAGATGGTCGTCGTTCCTTAATGAAGGCGCGCAGATCAGAATGGAGGGAAGAAAAAAATTAGGCCAATATGATAAATTCCTTGAGCCCCTCAAAAGTGTTACCGATGCATGAGGCTTCGAGCGGTGCCTGAAATAATCAGGCTAGGTGAAATGAAAATTGCTGAAAGGTTTTTCCTGGGGAAACCTTAGCGCTACGAAACTCGGTAAGGTAGCTATCGGGAGTTTTATTGAAGACGGTAAGAAGGGTTCTCTTCAAAAGGTTGTAGTTCATGGTGATTTTCATGGGCAGGGAGGTATAAAGCTCAGCAGCTTTACCGGTTTGTAGGCTTCTTACTCTCACGACGTAACTCCTGGGGTTAACTTCGAGAAATTTGGCAATACTCTAGAAGCGGTTGAGATAAGAAGTAATGTCCTCGCCTTTCTGTGACAAGGGAAGTTTCGGACGACTCATGGGTTCAGTGAATTGAAAAGAAGTATGGTGCTGAGGTGTGGAGGTACGATACAATTCAACTTCCTTCTCGGCTTGGATTTTAGCCTTCTCTGCTTCTACTTGGATATGGGCTAGCTGAAGCTTCCGTTTTTCCTCCTCTTTTTTAGCCTGGCCCTCCCTCTCGCGCTTCTCCCGTTCGAATGTCTGTTGCTGCAATGCATATTGATAAATTTCATTGCAGGTAAAGCCCAATTCGATGGCCTGATCCTTATGTTCCTTGATGGAAGATATTGTACCGAAATCGTGAAAAAGCTCACCCCCCCCCCCCCGAGAAGAATAGATAAACAAAGTTCTAAATCAAAAAATAAATAATGGAGGCAAAGTCGATTAATGAAAGCTAGACAATAAATATTAAGACTCAAACAATTAAATGAGTCAACTCTACAAAGGACAAGGAATGCAATAATTACAGAAAACGTTAAAAAAAACGCAGTAAGAGTTAACTAAAATACACAAAAAATTATTTTAAGTGAGTGTCAAAAATAATAAAAAAAGGGTGAAACACACAATGGGGAGCACACAAATCCCACACAAGAGGCAATAAGCAAACCTCCTTAAAAATTTATGCAAAGTAGCCAAATAGAAGTAGAACAAAGATAATCACGGCAAGAAAAAAGAAACAACCGTTAATACGAGGCGTATAGCAAACCTTAGAAGACCCCCGCAGGTGTAAAAAGATTAATAAATTAATACAAACAACGGATAAGCAGAGCCGTGAATATTGAGGAAAAGGCAAACCTCGGTAGCGCAAGGGCTAACAAAATCCTATGCACAGCAGGAATTCACTTCCAGGCCACATACAGTGAATGCGCACTCAAGGCAAGTTAAACACCCCAGCGGATAAGCACCACAACCTAACCTGACAACTTAAACTGGAAAAAAACAATACTGGCTAACAAAATCCTGGCAAAACCTAATCCTGGCAAGGTTGCCACGTATGTGAATGCTATGGCGGAACTCGGTTCACACGGCCCAGGTGGAACACACAGCAAAAATTTATAGAAGACCAGGGGTATAAAAGCCTACCAGAATTTCATCAGGGTTTATGAGGACGGTGCTAAATTACGAGTTATTCTCAAGGGGTTAAATGATTACACACATATAGTATTAACAGTATTATTTACATCAAAATCAAAATGAAATAACTTGACTGCCAACAAATTGTACGGGGGTACATCCAATAATAAGAAAAGTCGCAAATGTTTATCACCATTTAACGACCACAAGTCATTCTAACCAAAATAGATATTCACGAATAAAAAATTGGGTTTTATGAATAATTTGCTTAAAGCCGGAACGACACGCTCCGGTGAAGATGAAATAGGCTACGCTATTCTAGTAACAGGTGTTCCCGGAATAACCGACCTCTCTTAAAACCCTTACCTGAAGGCCCAAAGTTGCATGAATAAAACTTAACTAATTTAAAATGGACGTAAGAAGAAAGAACTGCTAAAAAAGTACCTGATACCAGAGTAGTGGAGCAATAATCCACATCGGAAACTCAGGCGAAAGAGGCTTGGCGATGATGATTGAATTTGACCCAAGTCCACAGGGGTGAATGCTATGACTGTCTTCGGCAAGGAAAAACCCACTGACGGCGATATCGGGGTGAAAGGCGTCGAGACCACGGGGAACGATGACTCAAAGGCTCAAAGATAAGAGAGAAGGACTTCGAGATGACAGAATTTCCCAAAGAGGAGATGCAGAGGTGACTCGGGGAGAGCTTCCATGTGTCCAGTGCTTTCGGTTTCCCAAAGGAGAACGCTTTCAAACGTAACTGGAAGAGCACAGTTCGATGCAGCCCACAGCGAGACAACGACAACGTTGGCAGGACCAATGGCAAAAAATCCTTGCTGCACGAAGGACTCCAGTACGGGTCTCCAAAAATGAACAACTTCAAAGGTAAGTGATGGAAACGATTCAGCGGAGCAATCAAAGCAGAATCCAAGCAACAGAATAAATTAAAAGGCCTCACGGTGCCATTTATATCCTTCAGTCCAAAGAGGGAACAGGCAAGTGCTGCAAGGGGGGGAGGGGAATAAGTTGCTTGCCCTACGCAAATTAGGCTGGTAAGTTACAGAAGTTTAGGCCAAAAATGGTAGCCTCAAATCGAGTCGACCTGCGAAAAAACACCGTAAACCATGATGAGAAAGGGAAGGCATGGGAATACGAGGGCCTACCTTTTACATATCCTAAACGATAAAGTTTATCTGGAGACAAAATAAAAAGTGAGATTCAATATACTGTTGTATACCGATGGAGTTTGTGAATGGCAGATTGTTAACCTTGCTAAATTGTTTTAAATGACGGTATTTAAATTTGAATAGTTGCTATTTTTTATTTCTCCTCTGTGAAGTCATACTTTGTTTGGATAAACATCTAATATTTAATGAGTAAATCTAATTCATAATTATTATGGATTAAGTCAGGTACTTTGGGTTGAAACCTTTATACAGGCAGAATTCGAAGTATTTTGTATTCTACAATTTCTAATTTATTTAAAACAGACCATATATTGGAATATGCTTTAATTGCCGATTCTGATCACATTCTAAACATTTGTTAGTTTTGCATCTATTCTTCTCTTTTGGACAGTTGATGTAACTTCTACTAAATTTTAGATTCCCTACCTTCGCCCATTCTTACTTAATCTCTTATAAAATAAAACTTTGGCGACTCTTAATTCGGTTTCAACATAAAGTAAATAAACTTTTAATTTTGAATCGTCGTTAATACTTGTTGTTCGGAAAGTGCAGTGTATTAATTTGCTTTCGATATTTTTTGGCCAGCAATAATCTCTAATCAACTGCATCCCCCAAAATATTTCACTTTAACAAAAAAACATATAAAAAATCCTATTTTTTGTTTTGTGTTTTTTTCGTGGAAAGGTGAATGATTCGATTTGAGCTCTTATGTTCTTTTTGGTATGGTCAACTTTGTCGATTGAGAAGTTCCGCACTATGATTTTTCAAAACAATGTGGTTCGTATCTGCTGGAGAAGTAAATCCTGCCGTTCAGGCTTCTGCTCGTCTTTCATTCATTGAGGATAAGGACTTGTTCTGGTGTGTTCAGCACTGCCTGCTATGTTTTATGCCTAAGTATTAAAAAGGCACCCTCTGCTTCAGACCCATATAAGTCTATGAGCACCTGCTGCTTATTCTAGCCATATTAAGCGCACCCCAGGTAGAGCTGGTGGAACAAAGGGTTCAGATCCAGCTTCGGATAAAATCAAGGCTACTCTCCCCTGCCCCAACGTGACTGTTTCAAGAGGGGGGAAACGGCCGCTCGTCTCTACCGAGTCAATGAACTCTCAGGAGGTACACCTTCTTAAGGTGGTGGTCAGACTCTCTTTCGGGGTTTCTAATGCTACCAACCAAAAGGTTAAGAGCATCAAAGTATAATTAGATGATGTCCCTGCCCACACCCAAGAATGGAATGAGTGGCTTGAAGACTGTGAATCCTCGGAAGCCGCCCTGGGCACCCACCAAAGTTTTTGAAAAAGGAGGGAGAAAAAGACTCACATACAGTATAGTCTTCAAAAGGGGCAGCGTCTTTAGTGTCTTGTTCACTCAATATCGTCAAAAGTTCTCTCTCCGAAATGCCTATGGCCATTCATGTGATGATCTTTTATTCAAAGAGGCCCCAGATTTTCTCCGAGTTAGGCCTCGAGGGCATATTCCTTCAAGTGAATTGCCGCAGCCTCCGGGCCAATAGGGAGCAGCTGGGGAGGCTCGTATCCGCCCTTCGCCATTAGCTATATTTTTGCAGGAGACCATGCTGGGCGCGTGACCCATGTCCACCCTCCCTGATTTAAGAGTTTCACAACCCAACCAACAGTGGATGGGGGCTATGCAGGAGAAAGCGCCAAGTACATCTGACATGATGTTTTAGTTCTTCTCTTAGCATTAAATACTTCCTTTTAGGCAGTAGTAGTGGAACTGCTCCTGCATAGGAAGTATACTATTATTACTGCGTACATTCCATCACCAACCGACTTCGACGTGGGGACTGTCGCCGCTTCATGGCATGGTTGCCAAGAGCCTTCTCTCTTTCTTGGTGATTTGAATGGTAGACACTCTCTATCTGGGTAGACTATTCGATCAATCTCAGTATTCATAACTTTGCTAACTAATCTTCGAGCTTGCGATAGGTGTGCTTAATTTCACTGAGTTGAGGCCTCATTGCTTGAGAACCGTTTGCTTCTTGGGGTAGAAAATGGTCAATGACCTCCCTGTGCTACGGATCACATTCCCATTTAAATATCATTTTCTTTACTTAACGAGAAGATCCCTTTTCAGAGCAGTTTTCTCACTACTTCACCTCCCGTTCTTCAGGAGAACCGGACCAGAATCTCGGACACTACATCCGCAGCTTAGTATTTCGCGACCGCTTTTTTTACATTCTCTAGTTGGGATGCTAACGTTGAGCGAGTCACATTCTGCGTGGCTTCATGCATGGACACCGCCCATAATCCGATGGATGTCTCGCATGGCATGCTTGAACACGTAGGGGAGCAAGGCACGGCGTTTCTGAAAGATTTTTTTAGCAGGATATGGATAGAGAAGAGTTGCACAGACTCCTAGCGATTGGATACTATTCTCACTTTTTGCAAACTATGCATAGATCACTGTACCATGGTTGGTTTCTGCCTATTTTCTCTAAACTCCTGCATGCGTAAGTTGATGGAAATTTTAGTGTTAGATTTGTCATTATCTTGGACAGCTTAGGTCACCTGCCTTCTACACAGCGCTGCTTACTCAAGTTCGTCTACATGTCGGATGCTCTATTAAAACTGGAAAATACTATCGGCGAGGTCTACAATATGGTGTTTTCGATTGGGAGAAGGCCTATGATGCCGGATAGAGATATGGTATCATGGAATTTTGCAAATTCGTCGATTCTGCCTGATCTGTCCTAGGGCGGGGGGGGGGAACCCTCTCCGGCTCAATAGAGCAAGAAAGCAAGAGCAAGGCGTCTCACGGGAGAACTGTCTAAACCAGTAGTGCACAAATCTAGGCCCGCGTGAAGGTTGTATATGGCCCACGAATCCCATATCATTCTATTTTTGTTTTTCGTGTCGAATATCCTAATTCCTGAAAAAGCACACCTGTTTGACCAAATCAGTCTATCAAAAATGATTATTGTGTGAAGAATCGAAGAAATATGAAAGAACACCGAACAATTGTCCTTAAAATTTGATGAGTTCATTTTCTTTTCCCTTGCATTTGATGAGAGCAATGATATGATCAACACTGCCCAACTATCCGTGTTCATTCGTGGTATTTCAGAGGATTTTAATATTCATAAAGATTTTCTTGATTTGATTGGTCTTCACGATCCTACATGTAGTATTGACATACAGACGGCCATACTGGAGTTGGTGGAGCTGAAGGTTTCCGGATTACAGTGGTCTGAGTTAGCAGGGCTCACGACAGGTGGTGTTCCATCTATGACATGGAGTGAAAACGGGTCTGTAGCTCTCCTTTAAGAGCGAAGTTCGCAACGAGAATCACGAACAAGATGTTCTCACTATTCACTGCATCATACAGCAGGAAATCCTTTGTGGGAAGGCCTTAAAAGTTGATCATGTGATTCACGTCGTAACAACATGCGTCAATGAGATTCGGAAGGCAGGATTAACGCATCGCCAATTCCGCGATCCTTTTTGGAAGAAGCGAGGCACAGTACATGGATCCAATCTTTCATTGTAATGTCCGATGGCTTAGTAGAGGAAAAGTTTTGGAACACTTCTTCTATCTCCGTCAAGAAGTGGTAGTGTTCTCGCAAGAGAAGAAACCGATATTGAAGACTAAAAATGCAATAATAGTGGTAGATGTTCTCTGTGATTCTACTTGGGCGCTTGAGCTTGCATTCTTGTTCGATATTACGCAGCATCTAAATAATTTGAATCTCAAAATGCAAGGTCGTAATCAGCTCATTACAGATTTACTTCGTGATGTCTAAGCTTCCCGAAGCAAACTTGTTCTTTTCCAGAAACAGTTGTCTAAAGGCAATGTATTGCAGTTTAAGACCATGAGTTCTATCCTTGATAATATGGATTTTGTTCCAGATTTCAAGAAATGCACCAAACATTGTTAAGTTCTTAGAAATAATTTCGTGCATTGATTCCAAAAAACATCTGGGAGGGAAAAAGAGCTTGGACTCTTTCAGCACCCATTCTGATTATATGCCGAAGAGCTCGTGGATCCAGTGATCCAACCTGAAATCCTGGATCTGCAAGCTGATACAAATTTGAAGACCTTCTTTGAAGATTACTCTTTCATCGAGTTCTATCGGCTTCTCAATACAAAATTATATTCAAAGCTGCTTACAAATGCTAAGTTTGGGGCTGTGCAGTTTGGGTTCACAAATACTTGTAAGGCAGTCGTTTTCGATAATAAATGTCAATAAATCGAAGCATCGATCAATAATAACAGATGAACATATTGACGCCGTGTTGAGAATCGCAATATCTCCATTGGAAGCAAACGTAGGCAAATTGGTTGAACAACAACGGCTTCAAAGGAGTGGATTTGTGGCAAAGGAAAATACGTTTTAAAATGCAATTCGAACAATGAGTTTATAAATATAAAGTAATGTAAAAATTGCTCTTTTCTATTATCCTATTCGCCCCGCATAGAAATCATTCAAAAGGAATTTGGCCCGCACCCCATTTTGAGTTGTGCACCACTGGTCTACACTGTCACACTCAATGCTCTGAACATCAACGTTTTCACTTCGGTGCTGACTCAAGTTTCCTTGCTACACATTTCAAGAGCTTCGGCTCTAACAGCCATTCAACCGCATTTCATACAATGTAGAAATCCCGGGTTTAGTTTTCATTGGCAAAGACTAATGTGGTGCAGATCTACCACCATCCAGGGATCCACTCCTTCTTGAATTTGTTCCTAAACAAGGTTCCCTTTAAAGTGGTGGATTCCCTCCCACAGTTTTCTTGGTCTTGTTTTCACCCGATGTTTCACCACTGATACTGATAATATTCGCAGCCTTAGGAGTCCCTTATATTCGCGGTCTGAGAGTCTTAGTTTTATTTGACATGCAGAACATGGAGGTGCTGATAGGGCTATAATGCCTTACTTTTCTGGCTATCCTTCGTTAATTCGAAGCTTGAATACGGATGCGAGCTCAACGCATCTGCGTCAGAGCGGGTATCATGGAAGGTGCACTCGGTCCAACACAGCGGTCTCCACCTGGTGTTTCTTGCCTTCTGCATCTCCCTCATTGTGATCCTACTTATCGATGCTAGGGAACGCCTATCAATTACACCGTGTGTTATGGGTTTGTATGCGCAGGCAGGGCGCCTCCGACATTAGCCAACAGCTCACACTTCATCCGCATCCAATCTCGACGTTACCAAATCCAGAGAGGCACCAATCATACCCTAAGCACAAGGCATTTAAAGTTAAGTGCCACCCGGCTGCAACTGTTTCCGTGCAAATACCTTTTTATTGTCTAACGGCTTCATGTCACTTATTTGTCGTCTTTGAATTGGGTACCTTGTGGAACGCACTGCCATTTGATGAAACGCTCAAGAGCACCTTAGTGCGAAGAGTGCGTTCTCCCTCATCATATTCCGCACATATTTGTTCAATGTCCCATAGGAAGTGATCTTCGCGCACGTTATCTGTCTCAGTACCGGGACGAACGGGGTTGCTACCCCTTGTTCCTCATACTTGGGAGGAGTTCGGCACAAGAATTGTAGACTATTTAACTTTTTACAAGAGCCTGGCCCCATCCATTCAATTTAAATCTCTTTGGTGATAGTCGCAGAATCCTGCGCCGAGTGAAAACAGGCCTTCCCTTGACCCCGGAGAGTGCCTATTTCTTCTTCCTCCTTGGCTCCTCGTTTATTTTTGTTTTGGTTTATATTCTTTTATTTTTTTGTGTTTCTGTTGGATTCGTTTTTATGTATTCTCTTTTCGTCTATTTAATTTAATCTAGTCTAACATAAGGATGTTACGGCAACCTATACCCTAGTAGGAACCACCAGAATAGCGCTGGAAAAATATACGTTGTGTGTTGAGCTCCGATTTCGTTTCCTTAATGAGAAGTTCTTAAAGATTATTGAGGCGACGTATGTCATAGTTCCTCCTTATGATGGCGGTATTTTCAAGACTTGTGGTTTTTTGTTATTTTGTTGGCCATGTTTTTATTCTAGTTGAGTTTACCTTTACCTTCTTGAAAGTCCATGTTTAGTATTATTAATAAAAGTATATCCGTTACTGGAATCGGGGGAACTTAAACTTGGGCCATCAAGCGCTACTCGTTTGTACGGCCAATGTATAACGAATAACATAGTGTCTTTTATGCTTAGCATTGAATGTTAAATTGATATAAATAATAAACAGGCGTGAATCCAGTAAAACAAACCCTTTCCTTTTCACCTATAAGTTGTAGATTACTTTCTAGGGAAAGAAGCCTTAAATAAAGACACAATTATCAATACAATGCATAATTTGCAATAATCTGGAATATATGAGTCTTCTAAGTGTCACAAAAAAATATCAATGATCAGAGTAAATTATGACCCATGTCAATAATTATCTTCGGATCAATAAAATTAAAATGGAATTCTTAGCTAAAAATGTATTAAATGAGGGCAACGTACTAAAGTGCAGGATCAATCCTAGACAAGGACCCCAAGCCTATGTTAAGAGTTATTATCTAGAATTGAGCTTTTGGGGGGAATATTATCTAGGTATGAACTTTGTTGCGGGGTATTACATAATATAGATTTTTTTAAAACTGTAATAATAATTGATAATACGATTAATAGTGGTGACTAATGGCGATTTTGAGAATAGCTATATAAATGATGATAGGTTGCTTACTGCCTCTAAATGATGTACGAAGTCAATGGAGTGAAGAATCCGTAGATAATAACCCAAATTGAGTGTGCTCTATGATCTGGACAAGGGAAGATTCGGTCATTAATTAGATATAAGACTTAGTTTCTGGAATCTCTGAGAGAAGGAAAATGGTGGCACTTGTGAATATACGGGCAAAAAGAAAGCAAAAATTAAAGGCGAAATGAAAATGAACTGAGTAATGAAAATAAGAGTTTTTCCATTGATACCATCCGTCTATGAAAGTAATAACTGTTTAAAATGATATTAAGATTTTTATACCTCTGTTCCAGTTAAATAATCCAGCAATTCTTAATTGATTTCTATGTGTACATTTTGCCCACTCCACATCTAAAATCTCATAAAATCATCCATAGTCCAAATGATTCAAACTATGAAATATCGCCATCTAAATAAAGTAAGTGCTTTCATCGTGTGCCTTTATATTTTTTGGAATATCTTAACAAATTATGTAATTTTAATCTGTTGCGGTTTAGTGATTAACTAATTTTGACGCCCAAACGTAATTAATTTCTGCTATTTTCTTTCAGGAACTGATGTCAACGTTGATAAAAATAAAGCTGTAGATGTACGGAGTGATAGGAAATTATTGTTATCGCATGAATAACAAATATGAGACATAATGTTATAGAAGGAATATTTATTTCTATATCAATGTGTACAGAATTTATCTGTACTTAGATGATTTTACAGTTATCCAAATTTACTAAACTATATAGGGAGTGAAAGGATTCGTAATAGCTTATACTTCATTGCAACATCAATAAAACTTTTAATGCTGTTACGGATGATATACTTAATAAAGCTAAAGGCCAAAAGAATGGAAGGCAGCATACTAAAATTCATTAAAGACTGTCTGAAAAATGCTACAGTGTTTTGTTGTCATTAAAAAAAGTTCGTCATTGCCCACTAGCTGTGTTTCTCAGGAATCGGTTTTCCAACCCTTACATTTTTAATATATATATAATCAATCTTTTAATGAAGTCATGTAAAATATCAAAATTTATGCTAAACTTATAAAAACAGTCAACGTGTTATGTGATTTAGAGGTAAGCTCGAGTGGTTTCAAATTTGGAAAACAATGCACTGAAGCTTAAGTAGGGGAAAAAAAGTTTTCTATGATACATAACAACATTTTAAGCTTAGATATAAAGATATTGTTCGTACTCTATATAAAGCTATTCTAAGACCTAATTTGGAGTACGCATTTCTAGTCTGCATACATGCGAAAAGACATGATAATATTGGGACGCATCCAGCACGAAAATTGAATTTCATTGGAAGATTGGCATAAAATTACTTTGAATTGTAACTTTATAGAAATACGAATTGTTAAAGTAGAATATCGTCTCTTCTTTTTACTTCTCCTCACATAAGACCTCCACTATATCCTTTGTTTCTTAAATAACCTTCAGTGGTTCTCCGGATATTTTCTGGTTAAAAATTATATCATTTTTATTTGCGTACGACTCTATATCTCACTATGTCAGTCGGTCATGTGTTGCGTAAGTCGGTTGGTCCATCGATCCCCGTTTTGCTATTTGTTCTATTGATAATAACATCATAACTATCCAGCCGATTCTAACCAAATTTAAAATACATATGTTGTTTTACATTATCTTCCGAATGATATAATTGCCAAGATCCTCCCAAAGTTAGCCCGAGAATTATTTAGTTTTGACAATAACATCAAAACTATTTGGGTGATTCAAACGAAATTTGAAAACTTTATGTAGTTTTACATTCTCTTCCAAATGATATAATGCCAAAGTCTCCCGAAGGTTAGTGGTGAATTATTAGCAGCATGATAACTATTCGGCCAATTCTAACAAAATTTAAAACACTCTTATGTTGTTTTACATTCTCTTTCGAATAATATAATTTCCAAACTCCTCCCAAGATTAGCTGGGGAATTATTTTGCAATAATATCATAACCTTTCGTCCGGTTCCAACGAAGTTTGAGACGCTTATGATTTTTAACATTCTCTTTTGAATGATATAATTGCCAAAGTCCTCCCAAGATTACTCCGAGAATTATTTTGTTTTGGCAATAAAATCATAACTATTCTGCCTAACGAAATTTGAAACCCTTATGTTGATTTGCATTTTCTTTCGAATCCCAAAATTGCCAAGGTCCTCCCATGGTTAGTCCGTGAATTATTGAAAGTTTTGAAGGTCGTAATGTCTTAAATCAGATAAGTGAGAGCACGTGACTTTGGTCAACAGATCTTTTAAGCTCATTTTTCGCTCAAACTGTTGTTTATTACTTTATATTCACTTCTGTCTTCTTCACGCAATTTTCCTTACCCTGTCCCTATTCGGAAGCGAAATCAAACTATCAAATTGGACAATTTTTGAAAAATAGCAGATAATTTGTTTGGTTGGTTAAGTAACACATTTGTTGGGCTTCAAAAAACTTTGTTTAAGGTTTTGTCAGCGTTGGTTTTAACTCAAGAGCCTTTATACCTAAGCCTCTAAAAATGAATTATTTCGAAAGATTTTTGACATTCGAGCAACCGGCGAAGTATTGACTCTACTTCTTTTATTATTGTTCTGATCTATTCGCGACTATCAGGATTATAGTAATAACTGCTCTAAAATTAGAGAAAATTCGAAGTTGGTTCAAAATTTCATAATACCGAATAAATTATAATTAGACGAAGGAAGGTTTTTATCAAGAAATAGGAAAAGTTTTGCATATTATGAAAATAGGCCCAAACCTTATAACTTAATAAAATGTACGATTAATATTTCCTACCACTTAATATGGTAGTGGTAAGAAGTATTATTTATTTAAATTTTTGATAAATATTTTATAAACTTTTTCTTAACCACTTCAGAAGGCGCGTCTCAAATTTATGACATAATGTTTTTAATATATAATTGTTCACTTTTATCTGCCTTTGAAGAATTTGAGTCATATTAGTTGTTCTCTCGAGTTCCCCCCAAAGAAAGACTCAATATCATCATATCTTCCTATCTATCATGGGTGCTTATGCCTAAATAACAAAAAGATAGATTTGTTAAATATCATAATGAATATAATTTTACATATCATTTTATCACATATCAGTGTACAAAGTCTGTCACTGTACATTCATTTCTTAAATCCAAAATTATATTTGATTAAGTTATATGTTCATTTTACTTCATTTTAATCTCAAATAACGACAATTTAAAAAAAAATTATCTACTTCCTCTGTCTGAAGGCGTTATTGTTTCCTTAATAATTTTCAGCTAACTGGTGCCTATACCATCATGGTACCTACAGCTAACTGGTGCCTATACCATCGTGTACCTACAGCTACCCGGCACTTAGCAAATATATTCCTTGTAACTGAATAAAAGACATTGGTAGTCTTCCGGTAATATCTTTATAACACCGTCCCCACTCACTACCTACTAGTTACCACCTCATCACTCATTAAACTACCCATCCTTTACCGCCCGGTACTTGCCTTGTACTTAATCTACATCTCATCTCCCTCTATTCTCACAGTACTGACTGAAATCACTGTTTGTTTTAGAAAATTTGATTAATAAAATTTCTAAGCTACCTTCGAATATTTTCCTAAATATTCGTAAAGTATGCTTATTTTGTCATTCAAAATGGTCTATATACACTAAGGACACTTTCCTGCTGGACACCCTCTTACTTCCCTATTGGGCCGAAGAGGGATCCCCTTACCCGTACGCAAATCGACGATCTCGTAAAAATTCAGATATAAAGATTGGTAGGAGTCCCCTCGCCGCCAACTTGTGGAAAGTGTCCATGATACCTTATCGCCATGCGGTATCATAGGCCTTCTCCAGATCGAAAAACAGAGTGGTGTAATGATATCTGCGAAGGAAGGCCTGCGCGAAGTCGGACCACAACATCCGACGTGGCGTCGAACTTGCGGATGCAGCACTGTACAGAAGACACATGGCCTCCCCTGTTCAGAAGAAAGGCTAATCTAAAATTTACCAATTTCTCCATCAATTTGCACACGCGAGAGGTTAGAGAGATTTGGCGGAAACTGGCCGGAATAGAGCGATTTCTCTCTGGTTCGCGAAAGGCGACCGCATTAGCGATGATCCAGAAATCCAGGAGGAGACCCTTACACAGATCCTTTTGAACAAATCTAACAGAAAGGCCCTTGGCTTTGCTCAACTATGTGTTAAAACATGGCTTCGGAACATGGGCGGTGTCTGCGCACGAAGCAAGAGTGGAACGCAACTCACTCACAGTAAACCTGTCGTTGAAGGGTTCTCCGCCTTGGAGGTAAAGTCCCGCCGACGGCCTTCCACAGCATCACGACATGCTTTGAATGCTGGAGGGGCATCATCCCTGATATATAATGTGGAGAAAGCGGTCGTGAAGGATTCCGCCACGAAAGTGGGGTCCGAGATTGCAGGCCCATTCTCCTGGAGAACTGGAAAAGGGTACTGCAAGAAGTTGCCCTGAATCCTTTTCACTCGCTTCCACACCTCTGCTAGAGGGCTATTCCCGTTAAGGAAAGAGACGTATGCCTGCCAAGAAGATCAGCGGGTGTGCTTCGAAATATACCGGAACCTAGCCCTAGCCCGACGAAATTCAGCGACAGTGAAATCGTTTGGGCGGCGCTTATAGCCCATGTAGGCTTAGCGCTTCTGCTTGAGGGCCGTCTCACACATAGCTTACCACCGCGGGATTGGTCGGCGTGCGAAACGATAGATCTTTTAGGAATAGTAGCTAAGCCCGCGGAGATGAGGTCGCTGGAGAAGAACTCAACGGCCTCATCTGTCGACCTAAACTCCTCGAATGATATAGGGAATTTCTGAAATGCAGAGCACCGTGCCCGCGCCAAGCACCACCTGGACGGTCCAGATAATAACATTTAAATGAAAAAAGTAATCGCTACCATGGAGGTCATCAGCCACTCCCCAATCAAATTCAGGATGAGCATACGGAGAGCACAAATATAGATCGAGGCAAGTAAATGAAGCGGTTCTCGGGCAGTGTTGCGTAAACTCATCTACATTTATTAAACCCTTCTTAAGCTCGAGGATCAGGTCAGCGAGGTCTTGAGCTCGGATATTAATAGAATAGGCTTCACAGAGGGGGTGTATTCGTTTAAAACTCAGAATAAAAAAAAGAGCCTCGGCAACCGTGCTACGACGCGGCAGGAGTACACCGCGTCGAAGTTAGCTGACGGTGAAATGTACGTGGAAATAACAAAATACATTCTATCAAAGGTAAGCTGCACAGCCTAAATTCTAAACTTTGAAAAATTATTTATACCTATATAATTCAAATCTGCAGATAGCTGGTCTAAAATTATGATGATTGCTAGTGGAAAGTATAAAGCGGTCATAAAAATGTTGTATTTAAAGATAAAATAACGTTTTTCTAACTTTAAAGAAATTGAAATTCACTCTCTCATTCTAAAACTCCCCATTTTTGATGACAGCTTGGACAGCAAGCACCGTGAAATGAACAATCAAAAGCATCCATTATTCACTTGTATTCGAACGACGGAATAAAATTAGAACTTGGTGTGAATTAAAAGAAAAGGTAAACAATTAAAAATATGAGAACGGAAAAATGAAAAGAAATATTATGGACGAGATTTCATATCTTCTGAACAGTGTTTGAGTGTGTCGGTGTGGGAACAGGACATTTCAGTGTGAAGAGGCTATGATGCTAGAAATAACTTGATGCGGAGAGTAAAGGTAAATACATTGGGAACTGGTTGCTAGCGAGGGCTTACGTTACTTACTTATGAACGATATAAATAATAATAACAGGAGTGTGGTCTAATAAGTTTAAAATGCTGGAAGTAGTAGGTAAATTGCGAAAATAATTTAAGGAAAACGCCATCTTTCTTCCTCTCGTCATCTCTCAAATTTCTGGACATTTTCTCTACAAAAGGGTTTATATGTTCTCCTTTCTGATTGTCCTTTCTAATTATTGGGATATTTGTTAGGAAAATGGACATTTTCAGATCTACATTATTCCCTTAAAAGGATACACTTAGCCAATTTTCATATAAATCCATTTTTCTTGTAATATATATGGGTTATCACTGTCATTACATCTGAGGTATATCCCAAATGTGCTTTCGAAGAAGAGCAATCTACAAACGGCTGATAAATGACAACATTCATTTTTCAAATGGTGGGTCGTTAGTCTTTATTTCAGCCTATTATCTTGGCCAAAATGCGATTTATTTAGGTAAAACTCTATCTAGCTTTACTGTCAAACCTCTAAAACTGGTACATTGAGTGATAACTGTGATTTATCCTCTAAAACGGAGAAAATTGTTACAAAGGTTTTAAAGTGTCTAAAAAGGTTTGTAAGAAGCTGTAGCTATTTTGTCATTTAAATATTATGAATGTTTACTACAATTAACAAATATTAGAGATTGGTTTGTAAATTACAGTTCCATAGTTCATTGAAAATATTTCTTATTTAATATTTGTATTCATCTCAATTGCAATCCTTCAACTGCACTTATGTTTTCAGAAGAATGGCAGTATACATTCATTATACGTTAACATGATATTAAAATTAGTTGTATTTTATGAGTAGTCAGTTTTAAAAATAAAGACTGTCATTGTTATTCAATTAACTACATATTTTCAGTATAGGAGAATGTTTTTACATTGGTTTATTTTAATGTCACTTTCTTAGGTTTTTGTCACGGTTAGATGTTGGGAAGCAATAAAACTTAAAAGTTTTTAGAAATTTCTCCAATATAGATGGAAGGAGAATGTAAACCAACCTTGTCTATAAATTTACCTCAAATTTATAAAGATTTCACCATCTAGATTTATTCCAAATTGAACCTAGCTATTATTTTTAAAGGATCAGTACACTAAATAGCACCATATGCTTAGAGGTGATCAAATATTAAATGCCATTTGATAATCATGTATCTGCAGTGTAATCGAAACAAACCTAGCTATTGTTTAAAACAATTTATTCTCTACAACGATATATTTTGAGGTTAGTAAATTAGAATTTAGGATATATCGATATATACTGCCGAATTTTTAAGTTAATACGATTTGAATATTAGTGGAATTATTCACTTCTTTAATTAGAGTACCTATAAAAAATCGTTTTGAAAAGAAGGAATAGAAGAAATTTTCTGACGATTTACAGGCAGCTTTCCAATTAAACTCCATTAAAATATGAAAAAGTTGTTAAGGGCTCTACCATTTTAGTTTTTTTCACTTACATTCAACTTCAAATTATAACAGTATAGGAGAAAATAGGAATGAAAGTGCATTCATATCTAGGATCAAACGGGTTGATTGCAAAACTCATTTGTTGAATTTTTCAGGCTACGATCCACCTCCCTTTTTTCTCGAGAGATAAAAGGGTACTCCATCGTTTAAGCTTTGTGAATTTTTAATGGAATTTTAGTTCCTTTTTTTATTATATATGATTAGGAATTTCTTTTATACAATTTCCAATTTTAAAAGAAATGCACTTGAGTTCAATGTATTATGTTTTGAGATATATGCTGACAGAATTATTTCTAGCCTATGTCCAAAATATTTTAATTAGCAATGTTTTAGTCATTGGTTTTACATATTATTTTTCATTCATAAAAAAGAACGAAAACTGACTAAGGAAATAAGATAGAATACTTCAAAAATAAGTTCTGTAAACGAAATAAAAAAAATAAAAAAACAATTGTAAGTTATATGATTGGTGTACTATCATAAAATATTTCGATATATAGGTTTAGACGGTTCTGCTAAATTACTTTATTACCAATACAAAGTTAAAACCATCCAGAAATAGAAGTCAATTAGCTTATTTCCTAACCTTGTTTTATTTGTTGCACTTACATATAAGTCACCGATCAAATAGAAGATATGAAGCAGCAGCGATTCCATTCCCATCTTGGCCTGAGAAATGAACTAACCATTTTCGTACAACGCTTTGAAAAACAAGATGTTCCTGCAGAATTAGGACTTCCTCCATAATAGAATGTGATTGGAGTCCTAAATATATTCGCAAGCCTAGTTATATCTATGACCCGAATTTGGTGCTTATTTCAACTTCATACTTGTTCAGAAATACAAATCTCAAAGAGTAGCGACCTTCAGTTAAATTATCATAGTTGTTATTCATTTGTCTTCAGCGCGATTATTTTCTTCATGTTGGCGGTTACTATATGTTGGAGTTATTATAAATTTGACATCAAATTGAACTTTAATACTTATAGTGCAAAAAAAAAATATTGGGTGATGTCAGGAATAGGGAATCCAATTATACGATGTCAATAATAGGTTCTGCAAAAGATACGTGATCTTCACTTTCAAGAAAATGAACGAAGGAGTACTAATTTATTAAAAAGTAAATTGAGTGGCAATTGCGTGAGAGAAATTAAGTGACCTGTTTCTTTTCTTCTTTCTTTCCACATAAACTGTTGTAAATAGCTTGGAAGAAATTCTCGTTTTCAACCTCGCATGCTGTTAATTTTGCCTTATATATTCCCTGATACAAAAGGAATTGTTTATTCACTAGTGAATAACATAAATAAGCGTTTATATATTTTTCTAAAACGATTTAAAACAGCCCTTAAATCATTAAAAATGCACAAGGATTTGCAGATCACAAAAGCTGCTAAAGCCAACATGTGTGTAATAATGAATAAAACATTGTATTTAGAAAAAATGGGCACTTTATTATTTGATACTACTACATGGGTACCGTTAAAAAGCGATCCCTTAGATGATTTAATTAAGAATTAACAGAGACTTGCAAAGTATTAAAAAAAAGACAAATCGATTACTTCCTCAAATTCTTCTAGTGATTCATCATTACCTTATTTGTATGCCTAATAAACCCTCATAAACCAGGCAATCCAATAAAATCAATCATCAGTGCAACTGGGTCAATCCAATAGAAACTCTCAAAATATTTAGTAAATTTACTTTCTCCGATTTTAGGATCCATATCACCTTCACATATAAAAAAAATCAGTTGATCTTTACAATAAGTTAGACATATGAATGTAACATCAGACCTGAGATTAGTCAGTGCTCGTTGATGCCTTATTGGATTGCCTAGCTGGTATTCGAATCTCTTAGAATTTGCCTTTACCGTCCAACTCTATCATTCAACTTACTTGTTTATGCATTAAAAAATGTAAATTTAGTCTCAATGGCAAGTTTGACGGACAAGTCGAATATATTTAGGGAATATTTAGAAACTAGGTTGATTCCACCGGTTTGGGCAGCTCAAATTGTTTGGTACCGCTATGTAGACGATGTCCTGGGTATTCTAAAGGAATATTTTGACCTCGATGGTTCTCTTTTATATATTGATTCATTGGTTCCGTTAATTAACTTTATTGGGGAAAACAAAGAAAGTAATAGCCTTCCTTTCCTAGATATTCTAATAATTAAACAACTAGACACGTCTAAGTTTTCTATTTTCATGAAACCGAATAATTTATCCTATGTCCATTTTTATTCAGGTCATTCTAAAAGTAATAAAACATCTGTATATTGTTCCATGTATCTCAGGGCGCTCAGAATATCTAGTCCTGACTATATAGATCAACAATTTACAAAAATTGAGGAGATTTTCGTTAATCTATGTTAACCGAAATATTTTCTGGCAAACTGCATCAATAAAGCTAAATAAACATTCTATAACCGCAAATTAGGGAAAACAGAACCTTTATACAACGTCTCACTTTTACCCTACCAGGATAATTTTTGTATGCAGTACCTATGTTAAAAGAACTTAATACAAGTTTAATTCTTAGATACACCTCACCTAAATTATGAACATCAAGCATCATTTTGACTAGCTATAAAGTAGTATACCAGTTTTAAAACATGATATTTCTATCTGATCTTGAGATCTCTTAAATAAAGCTTGAGATCACACCAATGGCTGTAATGTCTACCTTGAATGGACCATCAGTCTGTTTTCATGCATATATTTTGATTGTACATAAAGAATAATTTTCGCATCAGCCATTGCCTGTATATTTATTTCTTACTTTCATTTTTTGTTTAGTATATATTGTATGAAGGGATATTTATCCCTGAAGGCTGCAATCATCTCATAAATTATCACAAGCTCTGATGGCGAATAATATTTTAGATAGTTGTCAACAAACCTCGCCGAAAAGTCTCTAATTGCCGTAGGCTTATTCCGTTTCCTCTCTCCCAGGGCGTATTACTATTGTGATTGAATCTTATGCACAATAGGAAGAAACGGAAGGAATGTTCTAACATTGCCAATCTGAATACCTCAACACCAGTGTCATCGGTACTCCAAAAAATCTGTTACTGTGTTAAAGGACAGCAAAAAATAGTAAACCCAGAAAGGCTTTAGTTCCCAACGCTCAGTATCTTTGACTGTGTTTGTCAGACCATAATTCAGTGTCTTATCACTGATAAACTCATTAGTCTTGTGAAGAATAGGGGCTCATGTGGTAGATAAATATCAGTCTTCGAGGTATAGTAATCAGAGTACGTATTTTACTTAAATTCACTCCCCCCGACGCCTGAGATTGCTCCCTGCTTATTACCTTTTTTTTGTGTTGTTTTATTGATGGGTTTTTTTTTAGGGGGAGGAGTCAGCATCCTCTTTTAATGATGCCTAATTTTTGGCAATGTTCAAAAAGGCGACTAATGCTCAAGTAGACAGTCGCCAGATTAGCTCTTAAAAAAAAACCCCAAAACAACTTAAATTCAGTTTAGCTTTGTAGCTTCTGTTCCAGTTGTGTTTCCTTGTGTCTAGCTTTCCAAACATGAAGTAAGGAAATTTACTTGATAGATGAAAATTATTATAATTTCTGTGTTTATTGAGGTAAATCTATATAGAATCAATTGAAAATCTCCTGATAAAAAAAATTATTTTCAAATCGAGGGTTGTGTAATTGATGCATATTACACAACTTTTTCGATTACTGGCAAAAGTGTTTCTTGCCCTCTATGTTTAACTATCAAACTACTGGTAAATAACAAGTATCTACTGGATTATATACCCAATCTTAACTTGTGAGGCTCCGATCACAAAGGTATTTTGGATAGCCTTGGTTAACATGGTCTAAACTAACCTACACTAAACATTCGATCTGTGGTTATAAAAAGCCCTTGAGAAATTCCTCTGGCAAGAATATCGAACCCAATTTTACCATGTAGAGAAGAACAACAATGAAATTTCTCTTTTCGAGAATATCGACCCCTGCTAATCTTGAGTTCCTTTTCTTGACATGATCCAGAAATTATTTGAGACCAATAAGAAGAAACGAGGTTTGTTTATCGTGAATAAGGAGAACTCAGTTTGTGCGCTGCATTGAATATAAAATTGACCAATGGTACTTGGGATATTTTTCGTCCTAAATTTTATAGAGTTGCTAAATGACAAACAAAATTCTGTTATTTATGATTTTAGACGAAAATATGGGAAATTGCACATGCCATTCTGATTGCCCTCGTAAATTTTAATTAAACATTGTATTTCTGCATTTAATTGGAAATAATGTCAAATTTAATCAAGTATTTTCAGGTAAAATCATCACAATGAAAAATGGTTACGATCCTCAATAATAGCATAACCATCAGGAACAAAATTAGCACACAAAAGGTAATATCGTCAATCATCGAAGCAAGAGACAGCACCCTTCTTATCCACCACTTTTTCTAGTTGAGAGAATGTGTCGTAAAGTACAAGAAACATATTATTTAAGATAAATATAGTACATCAAAGTCCGAAATAAAAAAATGTTGGTAAATTTTTACTAAAAGACAGGCTAGATAGAGGGGGTTGAGGTGTAATGTTGTATCTTAGGAAGACATTCAAAACGACAAACTGTAACATTATATTCAACCACAAAGTAAAAGGTGTAGACCTAGAGATAGGTCCTGCCAGATACAGGAACCTGCTGCTTTATAGACGTCCTTCACAACTCGTTGAGAAGGACAGGAATCGTACTGGCTGCTGGGTAAACTTGTTGAAGACAGAGTGTGTATCGTCAACACCCAAGTTGACTGGAAAACCAGAGAACCCTGTAGCGAGAAAGCCCTGCTCCTCGAATTCGCGAACAACGAGTTCCTGACTCAGTGGGTGAGAGAGCAGACGAGAGGCAATAATAATCTCAACTTGGTTTTCACCTCTGAGGATGACATCGTTGAGGGGCTCAGTGGTAGTGAACACCAACTAGTTTGTAGTCAAGGTCCCCATGGTAGAGTCTGCGACTCGTGAATGGAGGAACTTCGATTTGAGAAGAGCAGAATTTTCACGTCTTTAGGCTGAATTGCCTGAAATGAGGCTGATAGGGTGTCAGAATGTTGAGGATTTGTGGAATAGGTTTAGAACTGCGTTCATGAGTCTTAAATTACAATTTAACCCTGTTAACAGTTTTCGTCAGTCTTCTGTTTAACCAAGGTGGTTTAATAGAGAAGTTGGTCAACTGTTGAGGGAGAAGTGAACTGTGGTGTAGTGGCAGTCAAAGATTTATGGTGACTTCGATGAATACCGTAGGCTAGCTAGGAAAGTGAAGTACAACATATTGGCGCAAAGCGTGACGAGGAGCTCTGAGTGGCGAGACTTCCGAAAGAGAATCCCAAGGAGTCCTTTGGTCGAGTAAACAGTCGTAAACCACCCGCAGCAAGATTGGCCCTTTGGTGAATGAGGAGGGGCATTAAAGCACTCAGATGCAGAAAATGCAAACCTCCTGAACAACTACTTCTATTCAGTGTTCACGAAAGAGTGTTGTCCCATCCTCCAGCCCATGGAGACTCACTTGAGTGAGAAGCTGGAGGAAATGGACTTTACCGAAAGCCAAGTAGAAAAAAGAATCAATGACCTAAAGACATATAAGTCCCTTGGCCTGGACGGGTTTATACCTAAAGTGTTGAAAGAAGTGCGTGATGATGTGTCATGACATCTGAGCACAATCTTTAACATGTCAATCCGAACTGGATGCGTTCCTAGAGACTAGCGTGTAGCGGAAGTGACTCCTATCTTCTAGAAAGGAAAATCTAGCTAAGCGTCGAGCAACTGACCTATTAGTTTAACTTCGTAGTTGGTAAACTCATGTTAAGCATTATGGTGGACAAAATAATGGCATATTTATATTGAAACTTGCTATTGAGGAGTTCCCAGCACGAGTTCCGGAGGCAACGGTCATGCATGACGAATCATGTGGAATTCTTTCACTTCGTTTTCAGTAAGCACGATCGAAATAAGTCCGTAGATGTTATCTAGTAGACCTTCAGAAAGTCTTTGATAAGGTACCACACCACCGCCTTTTCTTGAAAGTGTGTGCACTGGGCAGAGACGGAAGCGGAGCAGGTTGGATAAAGAACGGCTAAGCAGCAGATGGCAACTGGTGGTTTTAAATGGACAAGCCTCTAATTATGTGCCCGTTACTAGCGGTGTTCATCAAGGTTCTGTCCAGGGAAAACTCCTGCTCATCATCTATGTTAACAACATGTATGATGACATGGTTGGATATATTTCTAAATTCGGCGATGATACCAAGCTTGATATGAACGTTGCAAATAAGGAAATACTCTCCGCCTACAAGATGAACTTCGGAAGATTGGGTAGTGGTAAAACACGTGACAAATGCCTTTTAAAGTGAAGAAATGCAAAGTGATGCATATTTTCTTAAAGGCACTGCTCTTGACTGCACTGATAATGAGAAAGACTTGGGTGTAACTATCACTAGTAACCTCAATTTCTCGAAGCAGTGTAATGAGGCGAAGAAGACAGTCCAAAGAATGTTAGGCTATATAAAGGGGCAGTTTTGACATCGCAACAAAGAGATTGTATTAGGTTTGTACAACTTTCTTGTCTGACCGCACCTGAAGTATGCCGTACAATTTTAGAGTGCTTTGTTTCGGAAGGACATTACAAGATAAGAACGTGTGAAAGCCAGGGCAACCAAACTGATTTCTTCTATCAGACACAAGAGTTATGAAGATCGGTTAGTAGAATTACATTTGTTCACCTTGTAGGCCCGGGGGTTGTGTGGTCAGCTTATCGCAGCGTTTAAAATGCTTCGAGGCTTCTACAATGTAGACTACAGTGATATTTTTCAGCTTAGCAAAAACAAAACCAGAAGTCACGGCTAAAACTTGAGGTAAAGCGTTACCACCGTGATCTGTGTGGGAAACTTTTTATACTGCATCTGTGGTACATGGACGCACTTCCAAGGGCAGTTGTCAACAGCACTTACGTTGAGCAGTTCAAGTCGCGTCTAGGCAAAATCTTGAAAAGTACCCGTTTGGGCACATAAGCGTTGTGCGAGTGTTCTTCGACTGCGTCAATTGACGCTTTCGAGAACTGCGCCTGCTAAACTGTTACACCAAAGGTACCTACCCTCTTTGAATTGACTGTGAGGTCTACTAGGGTACTTCTTTTCCTTGTGGCTCCTTGTGGCTAAACATAAACTGCACGCAAATGGTTACAATGAGCTACAGTGTATCATCTACTCAGAATCGATTTCCTCGTAAGTGTATCTAAGCACTCTCCCTTCCCTATCTTTTCTCTTGTGGAGTTTCCGAGATCAAATTTAAGTGGTTCTTTCCTCTGGTAAATAGATTCATCGACTGCTGAAATTGTGTCCGATTATTTCAAATAATTTGAATAAGTATGTATATGCAGTTTCATTTATTATATCTGTTCTAAAGAGTTCACTTTTATAAGGTAATATCTTCCCTCACTCCGTCTCTCTATTGGCGGTCATCATTTCAGCTCTCACATATGTAGAACTATTTTCTTCCGAATGAAGATTATTCTATTGAATCGAAAAGTTTGAACCATACTTTTGAGTCTTCAATTCGATTTTACTCAATGCGGAAATATTTGCCTTTGTACAGGAAACAATTCTTATAGAAGAATATAGTGCATCAAACTACGGAATAAACAATTTTGTAAGGTCTTGAGGAAGATGTTTTCTGGATATAGTGAGGATAAAATATACTTAATATTTAATTTCTTTAAAAGTCTTCCAACAGTATGGTCTAAATAGCTTTGTAGTTACCTGGTTATAGCCAGGGAATGTGTTTGTTTCAAGTTCAATAAGAGGTAAGACTATACGAAACTTTTCCTTAGATTATGCGAGGAACGATTAGTTTAACCTAATTTCCAAACCTACATATATTGAGGTTGCTTTAATCCGAGCACATTTGGGTTAATTTCGCTTGTTGGACCTTAATTTAAATTATATTTTTATTTAAACAATATATAAATAAAAGTTTTATTGTTCCGATTCATTTATTTTTCCATCGTACTCACTTTATTCCTTGGGGATATTATTCACATATTGGTTTAACGAATTTGTATTCAAACTGTTTTTGCATTGAGGTTATCGGTTGTTTGATGCGTTTCTAATTTACCAATATAAATGGAAAAGAATACATGTGATTAAGAGGAACAGTTCACAACAAACAAGCATTGTTGTGATCTGAAAGAGAAGTCCTATAAAGGGGCTAAGGTTATTATTTTTAATTCATGATTAGTAATACTAGTAATTTTTGGTCTTGCTGAATTACCCATTGGATAACTTTCCCGTTTTGTCCGAAAAAACCCATAATAAAACATGATCATACAAAGATTTGATAGTAAAAAAATTTGTTTTCAAAAATACGTATTAAAAAAAACATCACTTCTCTATCTTTCACCCGCACAATATGCTTTACTTTAGCGTAAAATATTTTTACTCCACCAAACACTTTAATACCCATTCTAAACATTTTAAAAAAAATGTCAATTCATTTCATGTCTTTGCGCTCAGCGATTCTCAAGGTCACTAACTCATGTATATGACAACTCATATCTCTTAGTGATTTTTCTGGCATCTATCTTAGAACAATTATTTAATGTACATAACCCCAATCTGCACTTAACATCTCACCCTCTTACCCCCTATTCCCCTCTTCAAGCAACGTTTCCCTATATAGGGACTTGCTCTATACTTCTAATACCCAATAATATAATAATTTATATTCGTTATATTATGTATAATATCTAATTGTCTTCATTTGCATTTTATCTTTCAGAAGTTTCACTGTGATGAAAACCTTCCATACAAATCTATTACAAACTATGATATATCACTAAATAGAAGCATTCTAGGTCAATCATGTATACATATTCTCTAATTGACCCCAACGCTCATTTATAGGAGGTAATTCTTCATTGGAAGTAACTCTTCGGTCCTTTAAACCTACGCAACCATCCGATACCGAATGAAATTTATTATGTAGCTGCCCATCCTCCACCTCTCTGTATAACTTTTGTCTGTTTTGGTCAAATCACATTAATCCCAAAGATATTTCATACTCAAAACTATCTTTTTCCTTTGAGTATTTACCATAAAATGTTTACGGGCTACTTCAACCTGATTTTCAAAATGAAATTTCTCTGTCATTTTTCAGAGAATGATTGTGTCGTGAATTTGTAGTGCTGTATTGTGCGTATAACTAGGGATGTGATACCACCGAAAATAGGAAAAATGAGCCCTAACTTAGTTATGAGAAATAGGCAGAGATGAGTTATATCGGGATGATTTAGGATGTGAGGTATCTAGTTGAATGGTCGGTGTTGTAACACTATCCTGGCTTGATTTTATTTAAGATACAAAAGGGAATTTAGTTTGAAATGTTAGCTAAATTCACCGTTAACTTCTCGTTAAAGTGATTAACTATTTTGTTAGAATTATTAAAGTTTCTTTACATATTCATTCTTTCGTTTACGGAGATCGCGAACATAAAAATGCAGGAAGCGGCGTACGAGTTGGAAAATTCGCAATAGTTTGATAGCAGAAGTGACTGAACGAACACCTGCTTTTTCTTTCCTTTTGCCTTGTTTCTCCACGTTCTATGTATGGCTCCCTATTTTAAAAATAACCTCTTTATCTATCCCACGCAGGGGACGACGAACTTTTTAACTTAGACACAGTGCATTGGGATGCTGCCTCCATGGCCAAGTGTTTATTCCGAGATGGATCAGTTATGCGATAATACTAATTCGTGTGCTTGTTGTATGTTTCTATGCGTTTGGAAAACGCATAGAGTAGATGAACCACACAAAATGTATTTACTATGCTCACATTCCAAATATTATCTGTTCATGTATCTTTTCTGAAACATAAAATACTTTGAAAATGATTAAAATGAATTTTTCAGATGAGGTTTACTAAATATCTACCTTTTATGGAGATACTGTAAATTGAATTGAATCTTCCGGCTTCTTTCTCAGCAGTTGGGCTTTATATTAGATTCCATGCGCGATATCGGCTTCTTGCAAGAGCTACACTGTAATCAACCAAACCGAAAGGCACCTGCTCTATGTTGAAAAGATACATAGAACTTAAGCATAACCGAAAATCTGTGATAACAGCCATTTTTTCTGTATTAGGTGCTCCTAAAGGTTTAAGCTATATTTTTAATCGCCTAAAATTAACATCAGAGGACATTTCAGAAACAGTAGCCTCTCATCATGACAAGGTTTAGAAAGAAATTAGAAAGAGCCCAAATTCAGGAAGTTATTAATGGAAAAATAACGACTCCGTAACCAAATTTAATGTTGATGACGATTTGTAGATGGAAAGGCTTTTTTATCCTCTGAGTAATTTTATGCTCTTTCATAGAATGTAATTAAAACCATCATGCCCTAAACCTACATATATATATTAAAAAAATGAAAAGGTCAGAAAACACTTACATCACCAATATATATATACGATGGCGAACTTTTCATGCATTTAAGAATCCTATATATGAATTACCGGTAACAGCTGAAAATAAAAGAGCATTATATTCGACGATACTATGCAAAATGTAAATCCATATTTATTTGCTGATACAAAACTTGGCAATGGAAACAGTAATGGCAATTTGAATTATTTCTCTCGGATGTACTCTCTTCCAATCATAACACAGGATACTTCCTGGCTCCGCCACAGGCATCAAACAGGGTCTTCCATACCAGATTTCTAGCCCAGGTGGATGAATAGTATATTGCAAGAGAATTTTATCCTTCGATTAGAGGTTTAGTGGTGTGCATTGGTACTAACCACCTATCCGCTATTACGTATTGGTCATAATAAAATGTACGAGTATATTTACTGAGCGTTAGAAGATAGTTATGGATTAGCACATACGAGGGGTGGTCAATAAGTTTTGCAATTCGGATATAAGAAAACCAGATATGAGGAAAAGTGTTTTATTACTTTTCAATAAAACTACCCTTGACTTCAATGCAATTGCGCCACTTATCCCTGAGACTTCGAATTCCCGACAACCAGACATCTCCCGACTGCTGTTCAATCCACTACTGTACGGCGAGCTGGACATCTTCATCGTTCCCAAACCGGCGTCCACGCAGTGCAGGCTTGAGCTGGCGGAATAAAAAGTAGTTGCTGGGGGCCAGATCTGGAATGTAGGGGTGATGGTTGACAATTTTAAAGCGTCTGAAATGTAAAGGGCTTAACTCATATCGCTTGAAGGAAGACAAAGCATAAGAAAATTGATGGCACACATATACACCACCCGCAAAATTACAACTGAGAGTAAAGGAGTACAAATCAGGCTAAGGCAGACATATGACCTAATTTCTTATGAAATCAATTAAGTAAAGCCTAACGTACTGAGGGAACGGAGAGTGGAAATAAGGTATCTAGTTGCTCAGAAGGACCAGGGAAAATAGATAGGGCACTCAAGGTTGAATTTGGCCAGTGAGAGAACTTCTTCGGTCACCAATGTTAGACCCTTTGGTCATGAACTGCGGAAAACGAAAAGGTTGCTAAGATAAGGTATGTAAAATATGTATATGAGAGAAAACGTGGTTGGGTAAAGAAATAAATATAGGCTAATCTGCTTTTTAGAGGAATCTTAGCATATCCAAAAGTTTCTTAGAGGCTTAGTTTGCGGTTCGCGTGTTTCCAAAGCCGGCGATTAAAATTGTACGTAATTCATCGATTGGAGAGGTTGACACGCCTAGTTTTATGAGTCGAATGGCTATGAGTGCTCGAAGCATTTAAACTAAGGATCAAACTTCAATAGCTCCCAGGCTATTATTCGGATTCATGTAAATGATGATAGATTAAATTTTATGGGACATTGGTTACGAAAGAGTGCTATACTAGGGAATTTGAAAGCGGGTGAATTTCTTACGAATAGGTCGTTGATTGAGTAGAATATATTGATGTGTAGGTTCAAAGATATTATAGTTATTTTGATCCCTGAATCTTTGAATATTTCTCAAAAGATAAAATTTGATTGCAATTTTTTACATGCGACTAGTGCTAAGCTTCTATAAATTTTGTTAGGACACGTGATGGAATAGCATTTGCTGAAGATCAACAGACAGATTTGTCAACTCACCTACCCTCTGGTTTAACAAAATTATCATCCCTTATTCTTAGAATCGAGACTGTATTGTTATCTTAATCCACTTCTGTCTTTATTGGATTGCTCAAGGTTGTATATCATTATAACTTATTTAGATGGGCAATAGCTATTAAGAGTAAAGACGGCCGACTATTTATGAATTTATTAGGAGAGAAGGCTTCGCTATCGGTTATGGCATCGAATATTATCTTTTGTCTCTCTATATATATTTAAATGTTATTAAAGGGATTAATTTTATATTTAAAGCTTTAGCCTATGAGTGGGTAAGTCCCTAATGCTATCAGAGACCCAGTGGAAAAATGGGCTGGGAAGTCAAATACTCAAAAGCAGCGGAAAAATGCAAGATAATTTAAATTGAAGAGAAATGGGAGAATACTAGAATTAAAACAGAAGCTTTCCTTCAATTTGTTTGAAAACCTTATTGAGGAAATGATTCCTTTATAGTGAGTCTTATCCTCAAAATATTAGGGGCCCCTTTTTCACTAGGTCCCTCTTTATCGGACTTAAGGATCAATTTCTTCAATTGTTGAATTTAGATAATAATTTTATGCTTACCTGTTGTAAGTCTGGAAAATCAACTACCTCCACTGTTTAGAAAGATTTCATCCAGCCATGGTTCTGCAACATGGCTTATTGAGTGGCTGACAGCCATTTTGTTGAACTGGTAGTTGCTTAGCAACAGACGCTAAGTAATTAATATTTATAAAAAGGTATTCTCTGACCATTTTTGGCAGATTTGTATATATTGATTAATACATACTCATTCAATGCATATGTAGGCATTTTTATAATAACATTTAAATTATATTATTATTTAAGCTTTGTTAGAGTTTTTGAAAACCCTAATTTTTTATATATGGGATAGATGCTTAGGTTCCTTATTTAAAAATTATTTAATTCAATGGCAATTCTTTAGCAGCGAATCTAGAAAAAAATGGAACAAGGCATACGTATTGAAATCATGCCACCCACAAAGTGTGGGCATAATTGAACGCATAAATGAGAACCTAGATAAGATTTAAAACGTTGGTGTGGTTGAGACAAATTTTACTGATTGGGTTGATAGGCTCTAAATGATTTCAAAATTATAATTATGTCTTTAGTGCAAATATTATTACTAAAGGCGCATGAATTGAGTTTTGAGAATTTACATACAATGGTTCAAAAAAACTTAAGAGAGAAAGGCATTTAGGGTATTGTCACTAGCTAGTGGTTGAGTCAGTACTTGAACGATAGAAGTACATTGTTAACTGAGTAATACATAAGTTAAACCTTCGCTACATGAGGCCATTTAAAATTTAATATAAATTGTAATTCAGATGGAGGGATATGAAGCTTTGATGCCTGTTTACCCAAGAGGAAAGTTTAGTGCACCACTTGCATATGCGCATGGTGTTTGATATTTATGTATAGGTATATCAAGTGAAGAGAAAGCATAGGTGGTGGCACAAAGCATTTTGATCAGATTATAAGATAAATGTGGAATATTACAATCCTGAAGCAAGAAATGGCGAAAGTAATCAGGAAGATGGTTTGGACAATTATATATGATTTCTTTGTGCAAAGATGTTCTGAGGGAGGACAATCAATACGTAGCCCATAAGAACGGAATGCGAATTGGAATATTTAAATTAGGGAGATGGGTGGAATTTCTGAATAAGTTCTCCGTGGTATACGGCCGAGTATGTATGTACGTTTGTTCCGTACTTAAATAACTCCGTTCATTTTTGTTCTCTCTAAGAGTGCTTTACATACTTCTATTTATCTTTTGATTTGATTCTTTAACCAGGTAAAATTCGTAATATTATATATCTATTGCCATATGCAGCGTTTCGAGGATTTACTTAAACAACTACAAAAAAATATACTTTTATTTACATAAAAAATGAGATATTAAAGACTTTAAATCTACTAAGGATATAATAGGAGGAATTAATAAAAATTAATAATACCAATGAGTACTACGTGATGGTTGACGCAAAAATTCACTTTAGAATGAATGTTAATTAAAGAACATATTTAAATTGGAATCCTTTTACCTTTAAACAAAGTGGAATCGGGCGGGAAATGATCTTGAACCAGAGCCTCGTTTAGGGAATGGTTTGAGGAGTGAGTTGTCGTAGACGTGAGGCTGAATCGAAAGCACAGCTGTTCGTCTAACTGAGTTAAACCCGAGGTAAGTGAAGCGTGTAGCGATGCTTCTTTACTTGACGATATAAGCGAAGGAATAGTGGAGGGAAGATTAATCCAATCCTTATGTTACCCTTGTGGGCTTCTATATGAGGGTACTTGATCAAGAAGTGAATCCTTTCTCGAGTGGAACTTAACTTTGGTATTCCTCAATGGTGAGGGATATCCCGGGTTTTATTCGGAAACTGAGATAGGGTATTGCTCTGAGGAGATGGGTATGAAAGTGAGTCTCTATACCGATGGTAGACTCTTCGATGTGACCAAAAGGAAAAGCCTCGGTAAGAAAACTCCCTCTTGGTTCCACTTCTTTATTATTTCGCAAATTGACTCCGGTACTCGTCTTCTCTCGATCGCTAACTCGATTCTATTCTCTTTTCTCCAGATCGACGTATATATAGCTCAATTATCCCCTAGGGTAGGGGAGGGAAGATGAGTGCCCACTTTTAATTCTCTTTCTTAGGGTATCACTTTTCAGCGTGGTTACATTTAGCGTTAATGATGTCTTCTGGTTTTCGTCTGGGAATGTGAAATTTCGTCTATTTGTTAAAACTAAACTTAAACAACACGAGGAGAAAGTGAGCCTGTCATAGACTTTAATTCTAAGGGATATACCACCCTTCTTTATTTATACTAATGGGGTAGAAAATCTGCTGATTTTAATGTTTCATTGCGAGTGATATCGAAGATTCTTTTAATTGCGGGGCAAAAGTGGAAGGGAGGGAAATATCGGCCCATATGCCACGTAGCTATTGATGCTGTGCAGCTGAACTAGCGCCTGTTTGGTTCTTGCGATATTGATTTCCTCACATTTCATCCCTTCAAAAGAAGGTAATAGGGAGGGGGAAGAACTCCATTGCAAAAATAACAAGGACATAAACGATGGTCAACCATCCTAACAAACTAAGTCTTATTGATATAATACTCACGCGCGTGCACGTACATAGTCAGGTGAACGATTGATATTAACCTTGCCTCGTGAAAGCAATCGGTCCTGATCACATATTTCAATTTAACAAAAAAACAACATCGACCAAGAAAAAGAAACTACCTATTAATTTGTATCTAGGCAGTTAATCCCGTACACAAATAAACCTTAACACATTAATATCTACACTAAAGAAATTTGTCTACAGACAAAAGGGACTTTAATTAATACTCTGTGGGGTTTCGGGTTAAATTATCAGCTTGATATTCATCCGAGCCTTTAAATAGTATATGTTAAATTGGTCCTCGATGCACAATAGGCTTTATCGCATGAGTCTCTTGTTCTGACTTTAGATGTTACGCAAATATGCCAGCGCCTGGTGCTTGAATCACATGTTAAATTCACTACCTTTTACATAGAAATTTTATTTCTTTATCCCCCAAATTACGTCTAGCTCTGCCTGTTTTCTAGTTGCATGAGCTATGAGAACAGGTATAGACTCATTATCATCTTGTACCCTGACACAACAGATTCCTTCACCACAGTCATCGATTCGGATTCCAAACTTTTTTGGAGATTGGGGCGTCGAAGGATGTGGGCTAAACTTATTCTTTTCTTCACTCAAGCGGACAATAGCGAATCTGTGAGCCATCCAAGGGGGGATATAAATCTTACTCATTGGACGATTCGTCCTAGATAAATTCTAATGAGGGTAGGAGATACTCGTTATCCGACTCTACAAACACCGTGATTTCCACCTGAAGAGTTTCACCTCAGTATAAAGCTTCAATGGTGCCTTCTTCATCCATCTTCACACAATTTTGCTGGGGTTTCATCTTATGTAGTTTCGTAGCTCCAGGCCGGTATATAACGGCCTTAGCTTTTACCTGGTCCTTGCTCAATTCCCTTTCATGTGCAAGTATTCGTTCTCTCTCTGCTCTTTACACTTGCGCACTTCTCTTTCCATCTGTCATTTCCTTTCTTCTGCTTCACTTTCCATCTTAATTCTTTTTTCGTCGGCTTCTCTGTCCCCTAGGCCTTGTTATCATTTTTTCTCTGATTCTGTCTTTATTCTTCTTTCTTCAGCTTCTCTTTCAGCTTGCGCCTGTTCTCTTTCGATATTTATTTTTCTTCCTTTCACTTCTCTTTTCTTCTTTATTCTTCTTTCTTTCGCTTCTTTTCCCATCTGTATTCTTCTTTCTTTTTTTTCATTACATCTGTATTCTTCTTTCTTCTTCTTCTATTTACATCAATCACTTCTTTCTTCTGTCTCTCTTTTCAACTGTATTCTTCTTTCTTCTGCATTTCTGTTCAACTGTATTATTCTTTCTTTTCTATTATTCCCTTTGGTATTCCTAATTCTTCGCTTTTCCTTTATCTCTATTTCGATTTCTTCTGCGTCTCTTTCCTCTGAATTATCCTTTCTTCTACTTCCTATCCATCTGTATTCTTCTTTCTTCTGCTTCTCTTTACCTCTCTATTTTTTTTTCGGCTTTTTTCCTAACTATTCTTCTTTCTTCTCTTATGAACCTCTCTTCTTCCAGGACGTAGGCAGCTAGATGTTTGCCTGCTAGTCCTAAAATTTTGCCTTGACGGTGGAATGTTTTAACGACGATATTTTACGTATGTCTGCTCAAAACTCACCTATGTACGCTTAAGGTACTTATGCAACAAGGAAACAAGAAGCGTTCTGCCTAACCGAACCTTACCTCTCAAACTTTCTGTTAATTGAAATATCACCACAAAAAACTAATTCCTACCCTTAACGGGCTAACCACAGACAATTAACACAAAATTCTAGACCGACTTGATCCAATTATTATGTTTAATTTTCCTCGAACGCTTAGGCACAAATTGTTACTAATCAAGGGGATGCAACTCAATCAACTATTATTAAATCCTTTAAAATACTCCAAACGAACCTGACCCCAATTTTAAAGTCGTGGTGCCGTGCGGAGTATTTATGCACTCCACACCTGAATACCAAATTTGAATGTCGTGGTATACAGTCAAGTATGTATGTACGTTTGAACCGTAAAGAAATACTCCGTTCCTCTTTGTTCTCTCTAAGAGTGTTTTACTTCTATTTATCTTTTGATTTGATTCTTTATCCAGGGAAGATTCGTAATATTATTTATCTATTAGCATATGCAGCGTTTCAAGGATTTAATTAAACAACTAGAGCAAAAAAATACTTTTAATTACATAAGAGATGAAATATTAAAGATTTTAAATGTACTAAGAATATACTTAGATGAATTAAATAAAAATTAATACTACCAATGAGTACTACGCGATGGTTGACTCATAAAATTCACTTTAGTAAGGAATGTTAATTAAAGAAAATAATTAAATTGGACTCCTTTTACCTTTAAACAAAGTGGAATCGGGCAGGCAATGATCTTGAACGAGAGCCTCGTTTAGGCGATGGTTTGAGGAGTGAGTTGTCACAGAGATAAAGCTGAATCAGAGGCACAGCTATTCGTCTAACTGAGTTAAACCCGAGGTAAGTGAGGCGTGTACGATAGTTCTTTACTTGACGATATAAGCGAAGGAATAGTGGAGGGAAGATTAATCCAATCCTTGGGTTACCCTTGTTGGCTTCTCTATGATGGCACTTGATCAAGAAGTGAATCCTTTCTCAAGTGGAACTTCACTTTGGTATTCCTCAATGGTGAGGGATATCTCTGGTTTTATTCAAAAATTGAGATAGGAGGTTTCTCTGACGAGATGGGTATGAGAGTGATTCTATATACCGATGGTCTACTCTCCGATGTGACCAAAAGGAACAGCCTCGGGAAGAAAACTTCTTCTCGGTTCCACTTTTTCATAATCCTGGATTGACTCCAGTACTCGTCTTCTCTTTTTTCCAGATCGACGTATATATACCTCAATTATCTTTTAGGGGAAGGAAAGGGAGAAGAGTGCCCACCTTTAAGCCTCTCTCCTAGGGCATTACATTTAAGCTTGGTAACCTTTAGCCCTAATGGTCTCTTCTGGTTTTCACGGAAAAAATTAAATTTCATCTATTTGGCGAAACTAGACCTAAACAATAGGGGGGCAGGGGAATTGAGTCTGTTTATAGATTTTTATTCTAAAGGCTATACTACCCTTTTTTGTTTATACTAAGGGGCTACGAAATCTGCGGATTATAATGTTTCCTTGCGAGTGATATCGAGGATTCTTGTCACAGCGGAGCAAAAGCTGTGGGGGTTAAAGTATCGGCCCATATACCACGTAGCTGTTGACTCTGTGTAACCGAACTAGCGCCTCTTTGGTCTTTTCAAAATTTATTTTCCCACAAAGGTTTATTTTGAGAAGCCCAACGTGTATCATAATATAAAGGGTTAGGAATTTATGTGTAGAGCGCCAAAAAAGAAATAATCTATTTTGCTAATAATCTGTCATCTTCTCTTTCTTTCACGGATATTCTGGATTCATCCCTTTCCTTGCTGAATACTTTGAGATTTGCTTTCTTCAAGGGGCCACGAGGATCGGATGGAGGTTAAAAATTCCGTGGTTTATGCTTTCTCGGCTTTGCCTAGGTGGAAATAACAATCTTCTATTCGTGGGTATCTATCGATCCATACTTGTGCATTTCTGTGTCAGTCATATTGGTAGATGACTGATGGTATAGGCGTTTATATATTGGATATCGGAATTTTATTAGGAGTTATTTTAATTTAGGATATAATTATGGTGTAATTATAATCATATAGCAAGACAAACCTAATTGATGATGTAAAAAACAAAAATATCCAATTTTCTTTTCTTTAATGCTAGGTTTCTTATGGCTAGCGTTCTTAAGCTATAAAATAAATAAAAAATGAGGTTTCGGAAGATATGTAACAGAATACCTGTGAATGCAAGTTTCAATGATCTCGGCATTGACACAAGCACTCAAATAGGAAGTTGTTAGGATTGTTATAAGCTCAGATGACCACCTGAGTTTCATTGAAAAGATTGGACTACATATTTTAGCATGTGTTAGTAACGAAAAAACAGGAGATCGGAATGTGCAATTCAATGCTTCTTTGCGATGAATGGTTGTCGTTCGTTCTTGCATTTCGCGTTGCGTCGGCATCTCTAGGGGAGGTGATTCTGGGGCAGAGAAAAATAAATAATCTCTCGTTGCCCCCATTCTCCTTAATTTGTTCAATCTTTGAACTACCCCTGGGTACCCACTACCATCAAACGTATTGAAACTATATCAATATTTAGCTTTTTTGATTAGTTGTTTACGCCATTAACGATTCAATTTTTTTAAAGATTCAATATAATTTAAATATAATATTAGCATCACAAACGCTATCAATAGCTAATTTTATTAAAGTTCAAATTAGCAGAGTAACAGTAATCAGTTGTTTTCAGATAATTTTTGAATAAGATTATTGTTTATGTTTAAAGAAATTGAGGGGAGATTGTTCATTCTCTCAGATTTGTAACCAGTGCGAGAGCATTAATTTATTCCTCTTCACCTTTTGTGAGTTTACTTTGTTTAATTGTAAATAATGGAGTAAAACGATCCTTTCACAACCTTACTCTGGTGATCAGAAAAGAGAGTACAGCCTTATAGATATAAAATTTTAAAAAGTGATCATTAAGGATATGCTCGTAGACTTGGAAGATAGTTAAAAAGAGAGTAGTAGTAGTAGAGTTGGAGGGATTAGAGCTTTTATCTCTTGGGCAAAATGGTCAACCAACGCAAACACCACAGTGAAGGAAAAGATTTAGAACAGAGAATACGGCGAAAGAGAGGAGCTAGAACAGATGCAAGATCAGTGGTGCACTCTTTTAGCACATGAAGAAAGTAAAGCTTCTTCACTTTTAGCTTCTAGGAGTTTAGATTGCTTAATTTTTACTGTATAATCCTATTTTAAATGAAAGGTATAAGGATAGAATGAGTGGGAGAAGCAATGTAGTAGAAACAAAATCTTTGGAATCACCGAATTTAGTTTAAAAAAAATATTGAACCAAAGATAGTAGCGTTGTCAGATGAACAAACAATATTGATACATAGCACGAACTAAAGGTAGTAAAGAAAAGTAAGAGAAGTTGGATGGTGTTAAGACAGTGTTTAGGGGCTGAAGATAAAAATTCACTCATTTCCTTTACAAAAATTGGGTTAGCAATATGAAGAATAAAATGTATAAAAGTGCTAATGGAGAGAAATTTAGAGTTACTAACAGGAAAAGTGTACCTTCATAAAGTTTTGTGAACGCTGCTCCTCAGGGATTGCAACGAGGCAGAATGTGTAGAACCAAGGGTATAAAGTTTAAGAGGAGGAATAGAATGAAAATAGGATGTTTCCTCCCGTACTAGAAATGAAACGACTGAGGAACAATGTATTTGGTGAATTGAGAAAAGTACATTTTCCTACCTAATTCGAGCATACTGAATTCAAATCTGAAATCAGATTTTCTCTAAATGCTAAAGATTTATCGTAATATCAATAACTAATATTATACAATAATTTTCATTTTATCACGCCTATCATCATACCCTGAAGTAATTTTTAATCATCCTTTTGCGTTATTTATAGTAAAGCAGGTTTTTTGCACAAACATTTTAGTGCATATGCAAAGAAACTTGAATTACACATTAGGATTAAAAATATGTAATCAAATAGATGCTAATTTATTAATAACCGTACATCCGGCTGGAGGACCTCTTCTTGATTTCAAGCGGGCAAAAATTTGCGTTTTAACTCTTTCTCTTGTAATTCTTCTCTGGCTGATCTCTTATAATCGGCCAGCAGTAGTCCACCATCATGTGTCTATCCCCGTGAGCTTGGTAGTGCTGTTCCATTGTGATCAAATCCTGATGGAAGCGTTTCCCTTGTTTGTCGCTCACGGTGCCCAGATTCTCTGGGAATCGCTCAAGGTGACTATTTAGGAAATTCAGCTTCACACTCATGTTGCGCTTTTTTCTTCCCCAAAAGTTACGAACAACGGCAGAAAATGAGAGTCAGGCTGCCTTCTCTTTTTCATTCATGGTGTTCACGAATCTAGAATCACTCAGAAGTCTTCGAATTTGGGGACCATCAAATACTCCTGCTTTTATTTTTTCGTATAACAAAGCAGGAAACGCTGATACTATGCACTGAAAACAATCATTGTCAGTGTTCAACGCCTTGACATACTGCTTCATCAACCCCAGTTTGAGATGAAGTAGAAGGAAAACGATCTTCTCTCGACTTACGATCGGATCATTAACAATGTTTGGCATTCCTGTTTCTAAAGTTTTTCGAACTGGCCAATCTTTTGGGGACTAGTGCTTGTCACGGGCTCGACTATCACACATACAGGTATAGCATGGAAACTTTGTATATTCCTTCTGATGGCCAAGGAGAAAGTTGACCATCTTAAAGTCTACACATATGATCCAATTGTGCTCATGGTACTTAAGTAAGTCCATGACCATTCTTATGTCATCCTGAGTTTCTCGCAGATGGACAGATTTACCGAGAGGAACTCCACCAAATTCATTGCCATTATGCTAAAGGACACACTTGGGGATATGCTTGGAGCTATGCGAAATCAGTCCACACTCAGCAGGGCTATAGGTGCCAAGTCACAACTCAGTAAACAGACAAGGGACATCGTGGTAGTATACAAATTGTTTGTCCTCAGAGAAATACTTAACAAATGTACTCTCCCTTGTTCGGTAATATGATACCCGTACCGACCTGTCAAGCGAATGTCTTTTACTCAACCTGGAGGCTGAAAATTCTGCAGCTTTCTTGGAGAGCGCCAAATCACGTATCAAGTTATTCAAATCCTCTTGATTGAAACAGTGAAGAGCTAATGACTGTTTAGCATCTGATGATGAATCTGCAGACTCTGAATGCATTCCGTGGACGTCCATATCAGGTACATCATTTTTATCCTCGGAGGAAGCATATCCACTGAAAATCTGAACTGGTAAAGACTTAGAATGAGATACTGGCCGGATCGCCAAGGGAATGTTGGGGTAGTCGGTCTTGTGCCAATTTATTTTTCTTGCCAATTCCTTTAGTATTCACCAGACAGAAATAACAGTTCGATATATGATCTTTTGGCTCTCGCCACACCATGGGGATTCCTAAAGGAAGACCATTTCTCTTTCCTTTCGTCCACTCACAAAGATATTCCACACAACTATGGCAAACAGCATGTGGGGTCGACTTCTTATCTTGATCGCCAAGAGGAACATCCTAATATGATAAGTGCGGATCACAAAGTTTGATATATTGCGCTTTTGACGAACTAGCATGTAACAGCCACATATGTACTAGAAGGTGTCTGGATCATTAACGTAATTTCCTCTTGACGAAGCAATGACTTTAACATGAGACTTGAAAAAAGAAATAATAATAATGTCAAATTTTGCACAATAACACTTATTACTATCTTACTACTATGTAATGTGAAGTATTTGCTTTCTACAAGCACCCTCTCTGTACGTCTAAAGGGCAGTTTACGAGGAAACAAGAAAATAGAAATTACAGAATAAGTATATCATGTGGGTAAAAATGGATTATATATTTGAAATTAGCATGAAAGAACGAATTAAAATTGGCAAATAAATCTAAGTCACCAGAAAATGTGATTAAAATTGCTTCCTTGTGTAATCTCTGTGATCTCATTAGTTAAGGATGATTCATCTCTCTTGGAGAAGCAGCTGTATTCCCATCGAAGTTCAGGATAGAATTTTGTAAAATCTGTACAGTCTGTAAATGATCCAATATTAGTCAGAGAATCTCAAACGACAGGAGACAGTTATTCAAAAGTGGACCCTTCTAAAGTGAAAAAGAAATCAAGAGTTTGCCTGGTAGATGAATGTAAGTTTGGAACATACGTTGCTGCTCGATGAAATTTTCAAGATCTCTCAGTATAAATAAAGTTTAGACACGTTATCCTTAGAGATCAGTTAGTGTTCAAACATTATATTTGGTGGACACTTAAAACCCACTGAAATATGATCTGTGCCTGATTTTTAAAAGGAAAAGGCTGTACAGAATGAAGGCTAATATAATAGAAAATAAAGAAGAGTAGGTTTAATCTGAATCGGCATAGACAACAAATAAATTTACTTATGTAAAGAAATGATACCTTGAGCAATAAAGCATCATAGTTTGGACACACACAAGGTTAAGAAGGCAGGTAACAAGAAAAGACGTGTGACAGCAAAAATCTAATACATGTTTGAAACAGATGTGAGTGTACAAGTTGCACGAAGAGTCAATAAAAAGAGCGGTGGAAATTTTAAAATTAGCTTCATTAAGGAAAATATGCTAGAGGAGGATGAGAGTAAATGGTGTTCAAGGGTAACGAAGTCTGACGAAAGACCACGGACAGCAGAGAAGTCAATAGTAAAAGAAGAGGCTTACCTATCTGAAGAAGCTAGATCATTTGTAGAATCATTAATTTTACAGTCAGTGTTCGCTCTTCCTGTGACCGTAGAGTGCATTTAATATCCCTAATTTTTTAGCTTCCCCTTATACTGGGTATTGTGTGCCTTGGCCCTGAAAACTGTTCAACACATTTGCATTGGTCGGTTGGTGTCGTGGCTATAAGCACTGCCTTTCGCAATTTTGTTGTAAAAAAACGACTACAAAATCGAGACTCGGAGAATAAAATTAACCGTAGCATTTAAAAGAGGGCTTTATGATGAAAATTTACTTCCAGAATTTACATAATTCCTGTAGTTTTTATTAAAATATTATTAGGCCTAAGATAAAGAGTTCAAACTACTTTCTAAACGTTTTTTTATTTTAAAATATTTCTATCTGAATGCTACAAACATAATTAAAGAATGCCACTAATTTGACGCTAAATGAGAAATTTAGGGGAGGAGAGGGTGAAATATGTCCAAATATTTTTTAATAAAACGCAAAACTTGAGGAATCAATCCTAATTATTTGTTAAAATGTGATTCGTAAATAATGCTTTAAAGGTATGATGGATGGAAATGTGTTGAAAGCATAGAAGTCTAAATATAATATCTAAAGGAAACTACTATGTACGTAGTGATTGTACATATACTGCCAGTAGAGCAATAAGTAATCACTTTCACATTGCTGCTATACCAATCGCAGTAACCATATTTGCAAGGCGTCACACATTTTTCCGATTTTTAAAAATTTAATTTTCATTCTGGAAACTATTATGGGGAAGAAAGTTATCATTATATTATATTAGATTGATAAATTTGGTGGGGGAGGGGAGTTCTACTCAATTGCCACGCGGAAGAGGTTTTTTTTCGTTTCACATTTCATAAGTGCTTTAATTGCTGTAGGAATCGTGGTTGAAGGAAGTGGTGTAAAAGTTAGATTTTTCTCCGATAATTTTCTAACATGTTGTTGACTGTTATATAGAATGAGCCGTTTGGGGCAATAAGTAATTGAATGCAATTAAATTAGAATACATTAAAAAAAAATATCTCATTTCAAACCTTCTAATGCTATGAATTATGCATCACTCTCACTTTTTAAATACTTTTAACAGTGATCTGCATTAGTTTCAATATATCTCATTTGATGAAACATGGAAGCCATTTTGGGTTCATTTACAACCAAATAATAGAATATTCATAATTTATATTCAGGAAATTGTCACCTGCAGCAAAGTGACCGTCATCGATGAAATTATCCTTAATTTGCATCTTCAATAAAGCTATATTTAAGTACTACACGATATATTTGCATTTATTTCACATCAGGTGTGAGAATCATAAAACTCTCAGGGTGTTATGATTATATCACTCTGATTTAACAAATAGCCCTAAATGAAAATGATTAGGACAAATATTATTCCAACTAATGATGTTCAATTCCTTTCTAAAGCCATTTGTTACTAATTCCTTTCTGACATTGTTAGGTAGTAAAAAACTTCTAAGAATAACAAAAGTGGCTTATTAGTTGCAACCAGAAAGATTTGTGATAAGATACCATTGCCGCGAAATTTTCGTGTCTAGGACATTTTTAGTTTGTACTAAAAACACTGTCGGCAGGTTGAGTACGACATTTTTTCATTGAATCAGTGATAATATCCTACGAGCTAACAAATAAATCCACATAAAAATCAGAATAACATTCACTGGTAAGCTCGAACTCACCAAGTGCCGGTTGTAGTGTAATAGTTTGATACTGAACAGCTACGTAAACCCCTCCGTGCTTCCAGCAGGGGCGTAGCCCATTCCAAATTAGGAGTATTTGGATATGAGTGCCTCCATAAGTGTCACTAGTACTCTAATGGAAGACTTTCCGAAGAAAGGAGAGGGTATATATGTTGTGATGGGAAGGGGTTGTGAGTGGTTACCTGCATTATGATACGTGTGGAAATAATTATTTCCGCAGTGTTGTGTATCAATGTATATACCCTCGGGCAACCAGCTAATGACGCTGCTGATTTTTTCCCGCCGTTTGTTAGGATTAAATCACTACCACAACGCCACAAATTCAAAGGCTCTGTAACACACTCATCAGACCCATCATGGCAGACCTCACGCAGCACACGGCTTGCTTATTTATCTCTCCCATACCCGGGTACAGCAGCCGGCTTATAACCACGAATCCCATCATACTCACATTATCTTCCCTAAAGTACGAATGTTAATGGTAGTTGTATAACTATTCTTGACATTTCCCTTTCTCACATAGTTCCAAAATTACTTCATGTTCCCATCCGCATATACATAAATCTTATGTTCAAATGCTTCATTTGATGGCGTCACTCTGAATAAACGCTCGTTTCACTTATTTTCCTTTTGTTTTTCTTTTGCATTCAGCTGCATCTTCCTTATATTCAAACAGCACTATTAAGTATTTGCAAAAGGCATCTTTTAATATTCCCATTGCACGTTTCATATCGTCATTCGACCACTCAGTCTTTTGCCCTTTATTCCACATCTTAAACCTTATATGTAGTCTTTACACTATATAACATCACCTCTTAAAATTTGTACTACATTTTCTCTTTCGCGATGTTCAAGCTTTATATCGTCTCTTCTACTCTTAAGCATTCTTAAATACTCTCCGTTTCTCTGTGAATCAATAAAATTTAACTTTGTATTCTCGCTTTTTCTCCCCTCCCTCACATTTGTTAATTGATGCAGCAGCCATTTTAATTATGAAGAGCTCAATTATGGCATCAGATGGTCTCAAAATCATAACTCTTACAAATTTAACATGAAATCCATCTCTAAGAATTGGCCTTTTTTTAATTGGCACAATTTAATTATGTTCCTAATTTATCCTTTCCTTTGTTTATTTGTTAGATTTCTGTTTTTATTTCTTCCTTAGCTTTGATAATAGATTTCTATTAATTTTTTCCTACTCCTCTCGTATTGTTTTTTCATCACAATTCACTCTCTTTTTCCCCCTTTCCACCACGTGGGGCAGGAAGGCAGAGAAGCTCCGGTCAACCTCTTCAAGCTCCCCGGTGCCCTATTCCTTTGATCACACAGCGTTCGGCAGGGCAAGAGTGAGAAAGAGCGGTGGAGTACGTGGAGGGAGGATAAGAGGTAAAGATGAAAAACGGTGAAAAAGAACGTTGACTAGAAGAGCAGAAGCTTATCTCGGGTGACCCGACTATTGATAGCTTTGGATAGAAGAAGGAAATGGAATAACTCCATAATGTTTGGACCTACTGATTAATGTGGAATCATAAACACGAGCTACTTTAGTTTTTCTATTGCATTCTTTACTGATTGCTCTACTGGTAAGCAATTGCAATATTTTTTAAGTTGTCTGGTGAGCCGACCACTCTCTTGTATTTTACTTAATCTTTCATTCGTGTGTATTGTAGCATTAATACCGTTATGTGTACTTTTATCTTCCATACTGTATTATATGTAAGTTCTATTTTATTTCAAGTTTTACACTTGAGAAATGTTTTTATTTCTTCTTATATGTCTTTATGTTCGCTTTATTCTCTCAATTCTTGATTAACTATAGTTAAGCAAAGTTAATATGATTGATTGCACTTTAGCTGTCACCATTGATTTTTTACTGTAGTTTAGACTTGACTAATAAAGTCACTAGGCAATCTGGAGTAGAAAGATCGTGTTGACTCTGGTGTTGATGTTTTCTGCAAAGATTGGAGGAAGGTTGTCAATTTTCCTCCAAACTTTCTCCGCCCTATTATTTTCAGTGATGTTGAACAGCTCAATCTTAGTCTCTCTACGTATGGCTCTCTTAGTCTTAATGTAGATTCTTCTGCTGCTTGCGATTAGATTGAGGGTTTCGTTAAGAACTTTCAGTAGCATTCCTTTCCTTGATTTCGATAAGGAGTTAATAAGAATAGTAGGATAGGTTAATGCCTCCCTTCCTAAAGCATAATATATTCTACTTTTCTCCCTGGCGGGTACGTATTTTAGTGAACATAGGAGAGTCGGCGCAAGGGCTACTTTTCTATCATATTGGCTAAGCTTTTATGTAGCCTCTTGGGGTTATCTTTAGCCCAGGTACTTTCCTTTGCTAATGATATCTGTACAGCTATCGTTGTATTTCGAAATTTACTACCTTCCTCTCGAGATAGAGACGACGGTGAAATTTCTTCTATTCGTTATTATTTTCCAGTCCCAATTGAACTAGTTGATGTTTTTAATCTCTACAGCGTTTGGCTGTCTCTGAACTCCCATATTCTTGAATCGGAATACGGCTAGTTGGCTGATGTCGTCTGCAAATTATATGGTGAACTATTCGGGAGAGCTCATGCTAGCTGAGTGGACACGGCGTTGGCTTCCCAACGTCGTGGTACCGGGTTCGATTCTGAATCTCGGCATGAGCGGACACAAATGTAGTGCACGTAGAGATCTGGACGCGTTGTGCTCACCCCGTTTTCGGGTAGGTAGATCTTACATCTCTCACCTCATACATAGCCAATCACAACACTGATTTCTTTCCTCTCCCGCTTTCACAGCATAACACACACACTCTCTGTCCAGGAAATTCTGCCGATGGGTATCTATATCCATATACCTCTGACGCGGAACAGGTCCCTCTCCCCCGAGGTGATGAAGGCTTCCACCTGAAGGCAGTTTTGTGTCAAAACATAATACTTCCTGGCCTCTCTCCCCTGGAGAAGACGGACTTCTGGGGTCCTCGGGATGACCAGGAATTATCATACTGACCTTATATAAATTTTATAATGTAGTAGGGGATCCTCCCATTATCATGAAAGGATTGTTGCTGACTAGCTAACTAACTAAGCATTCGGGCATTAAATGTTTTGGCAAGTCCGTTGTTGAAATAGAGTAGAGTAGTGGGGGCAGAGACAGCCTTCCTGCGAAATTCTAGATTCCAAGTTGCTTGTTTTTATTCCTTGGCATCTATGATGCCGTTAGAGATACCGAAACGTATTCATTTTAAAGAAACATTTTGCCCTTCCCCAAATTATTTGCCACCAAATTACATCTCTACATTCCTTCTAACATTCTGAAAGCAAAACCTAAATATAAATACCTATGTATATGTGAGGAGATGCCCTCGAAGGACCACCTTGAGAGGAAGCCCCCTCAGAAATACCCCTCTTCTTTCAAGACAACGTGCGACTAGCGTGAGAATTTTAGAAAGTTCAAGAATGAATCCGTCCCTCGCTGAATCACCCGTCACAGCTGTATTTGCTCTAGGATGCCACTGGTTCCCCCACTGCCCTGCGATAACACCGTGCGCAGCCCTCGTCTCTCTTCCCAGGCATGTTTATTCCCCCGCGAAGGCAGTCACATTAATCCTACCCCCATATCACTATGCACCTTTCATCGTCTACACCGACTTGTTATCATAAAGTGTGTTTGCATATACTGCTGCTAAGAATCGTCTAGGCACCGCTAGGAACTGAGGCTAGCCATTTAACCCAAGGCTTGCTATTTCTCGAGGAGATTGAAAGCCCGCCATACACTCCGTTCAGACTACCTGTCTGTTTCCCGTTAAGCCCGGTAACCCGTGTTCGAGTCGTCGTACCTCTTCGAAGATCTCACCAGCAGATCTACCTTCGTTAAGCTTTGGCCTTTGTTCAGAAGAAAGCTATCGAATTGTCTTCTTCCGCCGAGTTGTGCGGCCCTCTCATTTTCACCACCCCTTCATGATTTCTGTTCTTTCGAGACTGAAACTCTCTGCCGATCTGCAGAATCGTCTCGAGTTGAGATTATGTCTCTCTGGAGCAGAGAAAATCTCTTTCTTTATCACGAGGTAATCCAACCCTATCTTCGAGTCGTCTTCGTCAGGACTCCCCGAAGTATCTTCTTGAAGACCTGCACCGTTTTCTTTCAACCCCCCTTCTCCAATTCTCCCGCGTTAGAAGGTAAAGCCATCTTGTATTGTCATCCCCAGATTACCTCGTTAATCTTCACATAATTCATTTAACTACCTTTGTTAACTAATTAGTTCACCCCTTTTGTATATATATAAATTGTCCGCTTTTATTATATATATTAAAATAAGATTTGGGGGTCTTGTTCTTTATATATCCTTTGAACTGATTAACATAAATCGCACTCTTTATTAATCGCCCCAGAACATTTTGCAAGCGGCCTTTGGTCAGCAGACTGCCCGTGCTTGTTTGTGTACAAATCTGTGCACCGAGCTAGTTTACAGAAGCATACCTCATCAACGAGGAAGTTGCCACTAAGATCGATTTAAGCTTATATTTGCCTTTTTAGAAGAACGAGTTGAAATAGTCTGAAAAAGAAGAAAAAACGCTGAAAGTCACGATGTATGAAGAGGTTAAAAACGATTTAAAAGGTGGATTGATTATGTTGAGAGAAAAAATGCTGACCAAAGATCAAATGGATCGTAGTGTGAATGAGAGTTGGACAGGAATGAACACTGATTTACCGATATTGTAACTTACATATCACTTTAATTCGGCGAGTAATAAATAACTAGAGATTCCCTTAAGCTCGAAAGGGCATGAGGATGCCACAGGTCGGGTAGAGATATTGGCATTAATTATTGGGCGCCGACCCCAATTGGTTTGAAGAAGGTATTTTAATTTCTACTAAGAATTTGAGATATTTAACCCTCAGTTTGGTGCATTGTGGTGTTACGCACCACAGGTGGGTTTTAGAGAAGGGAAGAGGGTCTTACATCTAGTAGCTGCAAAATAACAGATGTAAATTCCTTGTAACCTTCAGTAGACCTATATATCTTTATTCTTAGATTCTGGCTGGCTTAAAAAGAGCGTATATTTAACTACACTACCTGTTCTAAAGGATGTAGCCTACCCCACTGTACCATATTTGTAGGTAAATTTTTTCAAGATTTATTTAACGCTAATCTCTCTTCATATTTGTTTTTGTACTACTTTCATATGCATCTTTATTAGTTTACTACCATATTCAACATAATTTACATCAGTTATTTTGGTCTTTCATTTTTCTGATTAGTTTCTTATTTTATACATAATTACTTGATATTGACAGAGACAATCAGGAACTTGAAAAGCGATTGTAAGAGGAGAATTCCCCCCATATAACAAACAATCTGAATCATTTGAAGTACTAAGTCTAAAACAAAAAGAGGATGCAATACTTGTAGCAAGCAAACTTTACTGCATGGAACACAATTTATGCTTTGTGGTGACTGCTTTTGTAAATCCCTTGCTGATTAAATTAATATAAATAGGCAGGTAGTAAATGGAAACCAATTTATTTACTGAAATACCTTTATTTGAGAATTTAAAGAATGAAATACGTTTTGCGCAAGAAAAGTTTATCATTAAAGCACCGTAGACTTACATTTAATCTTTTTTAAAGCTGATAATCTTCAAAGTAGCTAGTTAATAATTTTCGAACTTATAAGTTATTGTATTTTCGATTAATATTGGTATATTGCAGTCAGCAATTCTGACCATATTGTTGTTTGTTTTGTTTTTTTACTTTTCCGCAAAGGCGCTCTATTGGGTTTGCGGTAAGAGTGCCTGTTTTTGAAGGAAAATATATTTCTCTTTCTGATTATCCTTTGTTAAGGGATTACACAATCATTTAGATGATCTTAGAGTCGCATAAAGAGAAAGGGTTGAAAACGAGTTGCATTCATAATTTGCATCATAATCTAAAGAATTTTAACAACCGTGCATTTATAATCTTGTTAACTGATAAAATTAATTTTAAGAAATCATGATTAAATATTGCTCTAGTCAGAAGTTTTCATCACTCTTAATATATACTCTAAAATCAAGCATTACTTTCGTTCCAACATGATAGAATCAGCAAAAGAAAATGCTAACAGAGTAAAAAGCCATAAATTTGAAAAAGACATACTGCGGTAGATTACAGCGTACTGCAGTAGTTTCGTATCTGTACACACTCAAGAGAGAAATCACTTATTATGTATATATGTTCCCGTTACTGAAAACAAATATTGATACCATCTTTGAGATATAATTCCAAAATAAACTCCTTTTGTGAAGTGTTTGTCACTTCAACATAAACTTCAAGATCTCAGCGATGATTCAAATGCATACAAATGGCCTGAGATGACTGTATCTGATCGTCTTAGCATTTTCCTCATGTTTTTCATAAGGAAAATGTAACTAATGCCTAACCATTTTGTATTTAATATATCTAAGTTCTTATTGTATCTGATTTTTCTAAGACCTTTAATACTTCATACTATTCTGCTGTTTTGTATATTCATTATTTTGTAGTGTTACATAGCTTGTTATTATTTAAGTTTGTTGTGGCCTTGATGAATCATTACTATTGTGAGGCCTTGATCATTTTGCCTTGAGATAATCACATTGCATTTATATAGTGGTTATGGGCCCCAGATAATTTTTGTGTTGATATGGGCCCCTATGTATTTAGTATTCATGTGAGGCTTGATAATTTAGTTGAGAGATAATCAGAATGCATTTATTTATTGGTTATGTGGGCTCCAATCATTTCTGTGTTGATGTGGTCCCCTATGTATGTAGTATTGATGTGAGGCCCTGATTCTTTAACGAAGAGATAATTAGAATGCATTTATATATTGTTTATGTGGCCCTTAATCATTTTTGTGTTAATGTGGGCCCCTATGTATTTAATATTGATGTGAGGCCTTGATCATTTAACCGAGAGATAATCAGAATGCATTTATAGATTATTTATGTCGGCCACAATCATTTCTGTGTTGATGTGGGCCCCTATGTATTTAGTATTCATGTGAGTATTTAGCCTTGATGTACATACTCACAATTGCATTCATATTTTACCCTGGCTTGACATAAAACTACCTAGGGTAGAAGAGGCTCTTATCCTTGGTTAGCAGCTCTTCTAGGACATGGACACTTCAAAATCAAATCATCTGAGTCGTGGAGACCCAATAACTATGTTTTGCAACTCTTCTGGAGAAGGAACTGAAAAATTAAACCATTTGAGTAAAAGACACACTTAGCCTTGGTTGGCAGGTCTTCAATGAGATGGTTATTCAAATAAATAACCAATGTTCTCATTCCATTTAAGACTGTGCCACAACCTTTTACCATGGGATTTCAGAGTCTGAATAGAGTTCCCTTTCTTGGGGGTGCACTCAAGCATACTCTCCTATCACTTTGCTCTACCTATTTTACTTTTTGATAGGTTGAATATTCGTAGATGAACACCCTACTTTGTTTTCAATGGGTTCATCTGCTCCTAATCATCTTTATTGTCCACGTTATTTTTTATTCTATCCTCTCTCTTTCTCCTCTATTTTTGGTGGGAGGTTTGGTAGATTGTGTTTTGCTTACTCAGGCACTGGTAGTTAATTGAGTTAGTGAAGTCTTCCTGGTAACAGGTGCTATTCCTCACCGCTCAAAAGGCTCGTGATCGGTGGATGTGATTTAGTGGGCTATGCATGGTTGACTAGTTTCCTTCCTTTCGTTTCTGGTTCTTGTAGAAAGTTACCACGCTGACTCCATTCTTTATGAAACAAAACTGTAAGGACAAATATCGGGGTTGAGAAGGTTTCTACTCATTACCGAGGCTCTCTATAAGTAAATGCTCATACTCCACTTATTTTCTAACCCTGCCGGGACCTTTTACTTTATACCCTGAGTACTCCATGCAGCTACTGCGGTATCTTCTATGTAGGTTTTTTTTTATTATTCTGATGGTCTTCAAGTATTCTGTGAATTTTTTGGTTAATTTTAATTATTTGGCGGCTGGTCATGTGGAGATAAACCCTGGCCTCAATACCTGTAGGCGTTGACAGTGCTATCTGCTATATAGTAATATTCGTGGGTTTCATGCGAATTTAAATGATTTGATTGTAACTTACAAACAATTTTACATCTTATTTTATTCTGAGAATTTGGTATCAAACTTTAGATCCTGTCAAGAGCTTCCTAATTCCAGGTTTTAAACAGCCTCATCAATTGAAGCGTAATAATCATGAGAGAGGTCAGGGAATGGCAGTTTACATTAGAAATGGATTTCCTGACTCTCGGAAGCCAAATTATAAATGTAATAGTCATGAGATTTTAGTTGTGAAAGTATGTGGCAGGCATAGTAATTTTTACTTATTTTCAATCTATCGAAACCATGATGCCAATGATGACATATTTTACTGTTTAATAAATAACGTGGCATCTATACAAGGAAATGATAAGAAAACTGCATTCTCGTTTGGTAATGAATATAATGGCCATCATAGAGAATGTTTGAACTCTGTATCACTTTTATTGTCTAAGTGATACATACTACTTGTCAACTGATACATTAAAATCATGCTTTGTCTCAAATGATGGCATGAAGTTACGATATTTTATTATAACCCGAATCTATCCATCTCTTGCTTCTTTTCCATATAATTCGCCAGAGGCTTCCGTCACCATTCGCATACACCGCTACACAACTTGAGAATGGCATGGAATGTCAATAGAGAGTGGCTCATCAACAATATTTTGCATGTCCGCATTAGATAGATGCATTGTAAGTGGTGGCTCAAACCCGCACTCCTCTTCAGGGGAAAGTAGATATGTTAGATTTTAGCAGTCTTATCTACTTTTGATGGCCTGAAATCAACTATCTCTTTCTCATACACAGTAACTTGTCGGAACTTTTTGATTCTATCAATAGCTAATTTACTGTTCTTCTGATCAACGTCTGCAATCATTGCCAAATGGTCGTTTTTAGGATGGGCCAAGTAGGAATCTCTTTGGATTGTTTTCCATGCTATGGCTTCATTGGCAGGTTGGAGTATTTGCAGAAGATTGATATGTTCCAGGAGATGTTAGATCCCTCCGTGGATATCTAAAAATTTGCTGTGAAACCAAATGTGCTCATAATGACACACGACAAACTCCCTGAGGACATACAAGTCATTATTATTTTTTCTATTGCTATATAAGGTAGACATATTCTGCTGGCAGTGGTGAGCTATCTTGCATGAGATATTGGCTCTGGTTTCATATGTAGGAGATCATCGTCAATTACACCAATTCTAATAGCATTGATTATTCTGTACAGGTAAGCTTGGTCCCGACTAAATTCATTGACAACTACATCCTGAGGAGGAGCTCCTTTAGCAATACAGTGAAAGCCATTTGGTGATACTAGTACAGTTTTACCGCTGATTAATTCCTTACCAAGTGGTCCTTTCCATTCAGCTCCACTTTCTGCTAGACCAATTTATTTTCTGGACAGGTGCCTCAAAGGAATCTCATTTATATGCCAGCTGCAGATTATCCACTGTAAAAAACGAAGGAATTGATATTCCAGCCCTCTTATGGATACATGTTTGTAGACAGTATTAGTTGCCGTGTTGTCAGCTCCCAATGTGTTTATCTCATATTTAATATCATTTTCAACAGGCTATTTCATCATTCTGTCTGCAATACCTGCGCCTGTTCCTCATTCAATAGTTAGATGATCTAAATAGATAGTGGCATGTTCTCCTACAATCATATAGTTTACCTGAATTTCTTTCTCTCCATAACATTTGTTCCCTTTCTTCTTTTCAGTTAGTGGTGTGTCTTTCATTCCATCAAAAAACAAAGCAATAATTTCCTTTTATTCCAAACATTTAGATTCGGTGAAATTCCTCCTTATCTTCTGCTATGCCTTCCAGACTTTGTGATAGTAAAATACATGAGAGCGTTCTTCTGAATTTATAATAACATATTTAAATAGAGATGCACTACAAATAGCAACGGCAGTTCTATTTGGCACATAATACCGATCTGCATACATGGCAATTGCTGGTATTCGTATGTTGTTGTTTTCTGTACTCGCAAAGACTTTCTTTCATTCATCATCACAAATGTCAGAAGATGAGATTTCTTCATCCAAGGCTTCGTCTGAAAATGTAGTTTTCTTTTCCCTCTTCTCTTTTTGTGACTTTTCTTCTTCTTTTTTTCTTCCTGAATTTGATCTTCTCTGATTTTCCTTTTGTTAATCATTTGACTTGTTTTTACATCAACTCCTTCAATTTTTATGTGACACCCAGTTCTTTGGTTAATAAGAAATGCATCCCCCCGACGGGGCACTTTCATGTTTTTTTCATACTTACATCCTGCCTTATCAAAAGGTTGATCTAATGATGAGGTAAACTTTTCACTCTTAGTGGCATTTATTCCTTGTTTTGATACCATAGACACTTCTTCCAACAATCGGAGCAATTTGTTTTTTACATTCTCGATCAGCCGAACTGGAATACTGGCTTTTTTCGAAATCTCAATAAGGGCCTCGGATACTTCAGGAATGACATCCTTTTTCCTCTTGTATTTATTGTCTTTTACATAACAAATATCTCTTCCGACCTGGCACCACATAATGAAAAAGTTCTGGAAGTGGGAAGCCAAAGAAACTGTGACTTGTTGATGTTCTAGTTCTTTTACTCATTTTAGCCATGGAAATGAATAATAGAAAGACCCTTTAGTATAAAACAGAAATAATACATGTGTTGAGTGAATCTATAACATACATTCAAGAAGGTGAAGCCATATCACACTTTAGGAAATTCTCCGTTACTATCTTGATTAATTTTTAGTACGCTTCGAGTAATTTACAGACCAGGGATTCCTCAATCTAAAATTGCCTAAACCTTAGATACATGAAGAGTTAAAGAGCAAATTTTCTTCCTGTATTCAAATTATCCAGGTCTAGCTTGAGAGACAAAAACTATAATAACTGAATACAACCAGCCTCACCCTACTGAAAAGATATTTTTTAAGCAAAATTTGGCTCCCAAAAACAGGGTTTTACGATTTTGTTCGTCTTCATTTCCAAATTTAGGATGGTCTGCTCTACAAAACCTGAAATGTACCTTAAAATTGGTTGTTACACTACTCCCTAATTTTCATGAAAGTTACGCGGAGGGTTTCAAAATATATCTCCTGCTTTATGTGTGAGGAAATGGTTTATAAGGTGTTTTATTTGAAGATCGTTGGCAACGATTTGTATTTTAAGTTGGGTTTTGTGCATATCCTCGGTGATGTCAGTTCCAAACAAGCACTTTAGTAGTTTTCTACCCAAATCAAGTAAAGCACTTTTCCTGCGAGCCTTTCCAGACACATGTTTAACCCAGGGTGTTCTAGGTTCGTGTTATAAGTAGGCTAAATAAAATAAGAGGTCGTGAAATAAGAATTTATGAAAGTGGTTCCTTTGGGGCCCTAACTTTTTCTGGAGGTTAGGCCGACGACCATAATGAGTCGTATTGATTTTTTTAGCTATGGTATAAATGTTCTCTCTGAAGAACGTATGATGGTTCTAAATAATTGAGAGGTCCCTAAAGTATACAAAAATATTCGGAAGCCTTTAATTTATATACAAAAAAGTAAGCTAATTACGACAAAATTTAGCAAACATATAGAATAGGGAGGGTTGTGTAGTCCAATCGTGAAAGAGAATTGTCTAATTCATCCGAGAAAAGAAACAAAAATGAAATAGCCATACTTATAAAATTAGTTGATGAAAACACACACTAATGATTAAATGTTGTCATATATAGAATTATTCATTTATTAAAGATAATTTACATATAGTAAATATGTATTTAGAAGAGAAGTTTTCGCCAAATGAATTGAATCAAAATCCAAAGAGACAAAAAATAAAGATAGAAAACAGAAATGAAAAAATCAATGAAACTCCTTCCAATGAAACTGTTTCCAAATGAACGAATAATTTTTACTGAAAATTTCAATAACATAAATATTAGGAAAATGCAAAGAACTAGAAGGAATAGAATGCACGAAGGTCGCTAAAATTCTGACTCTAGTAAAAAGGAAATGGACAGAAAACAAACTTTTACTATTAGGAGTTGACAGAGAATTTAACATAATACGAAATAAAGTGAAGCGAGAAGAAAATATGAGTCACATGTAAAGGGTGTTCCATTAAGACGGATCGAAGTTAGCAGTAAATAAAACAGTTTTATTGGAGAAAATTTTCAGATTTCACTATTGGATCATGGAATTTGAGTAATGGCAATTATGTATGAAAAATAATATCGTATAAATGTCCGCCAAGGATTCGGCGGCACACCTCCACTCGATGGTCCAAATTTTTGCTGACGTCTCTGCATAGTTGCTTCTCGATCTCACCAATATGCCTTCTTATCTCATCCTTCAGCTGTTGAATTGTTGTTGGCTTGTTAGCATAGACCTTACTTTTGAGATGAGCCCAAAGGAATAAATCTTAAGGCTTCAAGTCGCATGATCGTGGTGGCTAATTGACCCTGCTGTTTCGAGAGATGATGCGACCTGGGAACTCCTCATTCAATAAAGCTACTATTGCATTGACTGTGTGAACTATGGCGCTGTCCGCGTGAAACCACAAATCTTCGACATCCATAGAATTAAATTCAGGCCATGAAAGGTTGGTTATCATGGCACGGTATCGTTCGCCTTTCACCGTAACAGAAATCCCGGCCCAATGATTCCGCTTGCATAAAACGCATACCAAACATTGACCTATTGTGGATGCAGTGGCTTGTCAACAATCTTCCTGTGATTTTCATCAGCTCAATGCGACAATTGTGCTTATTAACGAATCAACCAAGCTGAAAATGGGCATCATCAACAAAGATGATCTTTGGCGAAAAATCATCATCAGCTTGTTTTTGCTGGTGCACCCAATTGACAAATGTACGGCGCTTCAAATGGCCAGCAGTCTTTAGTTCTTGTGTCAATTAAATTTTGTAAGCGTGTAGAGAAAAATCTTTTGTCAAAATTCGATGTAACGTTGTTATGGAGAGGTTTAATTCCTGCGCGCAAAGACGAATAGAGGTGTCTGGATCATCGCCACATTCTCGCGCACTACAGCAATGTTTTCAGCTGAACGTCGTAAACGACCACGCACTGGCGTTTTCATATCTGCCACCGACCAGTTTGTTTGAATTTACGAAAAATTTTCCTAATTCAATCTCAGTTGGTGGATTATGTTGACCAAAAAAATCGCTAAGATCACGGAGTGCGTTTCTGTTTGAACGTCCATTTTCGTACAAGGCTTCGATAACTTTAACACGTTGTTCGATTGTTAATCTTTCCATAGTTAAAATTAGCAAAGACTGCAGTTGTTAAATCTGAAAGAAAAAGAAAAAAATCATTAGACCCTTAAACTTAACTCACATTTAAAATCAGTCCAAGTTATTGCAACACCCGTTATATAGTACGTATTAAAACCGGATTAGATGAACATGTTGAAATCAATATATGAAAAACAAGTATTAAATAACGAAACAACCAACAAAAATAAACGAAACCAAGGCAACGGCGATATAAAATACGCTAATTTGGCAGAAAAGGAATTGGTAGTGACTGTTCTTGGGAATTTTTAAAAACTAAGATAACTATTAATTTTGTAATCAAAAAATAATTACGGATAATGATAGCAGCAGAGGACATGAAGGAGGGATTAACTTGTGTAGAAATATGTAAATTTTAGATCAGAGCTAGGAAGAACAGCCTGGTGGAGACGAACGATTTAGTCACTGCTCACGCGGAGACTCTTTTAAAATAGAAACACGACTCAGCTGCGAAACTGAGAATAATTAATTGGACGAAAATATATCATTTACAGACACGAAAGACTGAGGCAAGGAATAAAACTTTAGGACAGAGTGATATATTGGGAATCTCCGTTAAAGTACGGGAATGTAAATAAATTAGAAACAATACAGCAAATGGAGGCTAAATCAATTCCGTAAGAGATATTGCTTAGCCTAGCCAACAATATGAGAAAGTGAATCAAATAAAATAGTAGAGAGCCAGAAACAAAAGTTTTCGGGAAAAGAATTTCTTCTATGCTATTGTACAATTCCTAGAATGTACAGGAATAACAACTACCTATCATTCACAGATACGAAAGACTAGGGTAAGGAATAAAACTTTAGTACAGGGTGATACATTGGGAATCTTCCTTATAGTACGGGAATGTAAATGAATTAGAAACAATACAGCAAATGGAGGCTAAATTAATTGCGTAAGAGATATTACTTAGCCTAGCCAACAATATGAGAAAGTGGAACAAATAAAACAGTCGACAGTCAGAAACATAATTTTTTCGGGAAGAGAATTTCTTCTATTCTATTGTACAATTCTAGTATATACAGATACAACGACTACCTAACATTTATCAACAGGAGTAACAATGAACAATGAATGAACGTTGGTTCATCCCGGATCGTTTAGGGGAAAAATAGTTGTCACAAGCATCTAAACTACTGTTAACAGCATCAAACAAAGCATTTATTGTGGCTCTTGGTTCATCTTGTCTCAAAATCAAACTGTTTTTCGGCCATCATCTGCTTTGAGCCAATTAATCTTTCAGAAGAGCATAGCTTTCGCGCGTCTCTAAAATATTTAAATTTCCTGAAGCTGCATTCATTTGACTCTCCTCTCTTTCACTAAGATTCTTGGGAAAAACCCTTTCTTTGCTCTCCATCTATGATTTCTTGAACTAGCTTTTTGCTGGGGCTTCTTCAGGGAGATTTCTATTCCGGTCACAAAGATCATTCTCGGCGACAAATAGTCCTCTGTTTATGCAATTCTTTTTTAAAACATATAACCCATCCTCAAATTTAATTGTTCTTCCATTTAATCCGTGTATGTCTGCACTCGAACGAAAATTTTCTGGGGCACTATTTCTACATTTTCTAGGACACACAATCCCACTCGGTATTTAGTTTCTACTATGAGCTATATTAGTATTGCACACAACTACAAGATAAATTATTTTTAAACGCAGCATCTGCTTTGTTAAATGTCGTCGCACTACAATAATTTATATACTCGTATTAACAGGAGACACCTGACGATTTCCCTGGTTCAGCCCTGTATCTGAGGAATGTGACATTTTATTTCTTCTTTGACTTATCCCCTGGATTTTAATTTGTTACGTAGACTTAACAATAGTCGTTGATGGCTCTCGTATCCAATCGTTTAAACAAAAGAATAATGGCGCCCTTACCTCATCAAGCAACACATTCATCTAGTTTAGTCGTTGCACACAACTGTTTTTTCATCCTTAAACATCTGCGGGAAAACTAAAGTCGGTAAACTGTCTGAAAATGCGTCAGCAACTCAGATTCCTTTGTGACTTTATATAACTTTGTGGGTGCATCCTCCTCCACTGAGCATGATACACTTGACTCGCGAAAACATTGTGCTTGACCATTTCCATCGGTCAACGCATGTGTGCTGCTTCTATCTCTAACCCGCTTACCGGCGTCTTATATCTCCAAAGCATTTAGGTTCATAAGTCCATCCCTAATATAAAACCAGTTGAAAAGGTAGCCCTTATATGTACAATATGAACGAGGAAGGGGTACCTAGCATTATCCACATAAAAATAAAACTCTAGTTCACCAAATATAGGGATTTCGCTTCCTTGCACGTCGGTCAATCTAACACGAGATTTTATGATATAATACGTGCCTGGATACTAAGTTAGCAATTTATTGACAAAAGCATGTTTAACTAAACAACTTACCGTTCCGGTATCTATCATAGCGGTAGTTGGAAGTTACCTTATTGTCCTCTAACTTCTAGTTCATTCAATGTGTATATTGCTACTGGCTTAATGGAAAAATATTTACTCAATACTGAATAAGACTTTCGAGTGGAATGGCGTTTTACAATGCACCTGCAACATGGAGCCCGTCAAAATCATATGGAGACTGTAAATAACATCAGCTTAACCAAGGATATATTGGTTAATAACACCACAATCAAATAAAAAAGAGGGAAATAAAGCGAGACTGAATACCTTAGAAGCCATCTTAATTAACGAAGAAAGGCCAGCTATCAACATCTAGGCTACGGGATGGTATCGAACATAAAAGTTGTTTTAAAATTCCGCTAACACCAGAATGGCCTGTTGCCTTGACATAACGTCTAAATTAGGAAGAATAACTATCCCCTAAAATCCGTTACCTTTTCATTCCCAGTTTCATTCTGACTACACCATTTTTCACCTATAAAGGAGGAAACACAATCTGAAGACGATCGCATAGGTCGAAAGCTCAGCAATTAAACTAAAGTTTGGTTTTTAGCAAACACATTTCATTTTAAAAAAGAGATGAACGTAGGAAAAGATGTTTACTATCTACAAGATAAACTTAAAGAGATAATAAGAAAAATGGAGAGTTTCCAAAGAAAATTAATAAAGGCGAAATATACTATGGTCTTTAACAAAATCTGCATACAAGAAGGTCTGCTACCCATTTACACTAGTATATATATATATATATATATATATATATATATATATATATATATATATATATATATATATATATAAAGTAAAAATAGAGGACAAAGGAAGATAACAAAACAATAAGCCTTACTTGTTCAACGCAGATTGGGACTTACTGATACCACTGAAAATGTCTCCTGCGACATAGAAGTTCCGTATGCTGATTATATTTAAATTTATTATAAAATATGTTCTACACAAATTCTTTATTCACTTATTTTTAATTATGTACCTGATATAACAAACATAGAATTATCTACTTACCTTAGAGCTCAAAAATTACACAAATATAAGCCACCATAGAGGGCCGTCTACACTCCTTGCCAGTTTGGCCACTTTAAAATCCACATGGAGGAAAAAATATTGTGACGTCATGCGGAACACTTAAAAGGTCTGAAATCAACCTGTTTCATTCAAATCCTGGACAATAGAGACTTAGTAGTCACCAAGGAGCATTTCTTCGGATCTACTTATATGTTTCGTCAGTCTCGAAAGGGCTAAACCATATATTAAATTAGTTTCTACTCATACGCATTGACTCTTGCTTTTGTCCTAAACGTGGATGAGTTTACGCATCACTGTCCGAGAACCGCTTCATTTTCTTGCCTTGACCTATCTTTGTGCTCTTCAGATGCACAGCCTGATTTTGATTGGGGGGTGGTCGATGACCTCCATGGTAGTGATCACTTTCCCATTCAAATATCATTTTCAGGGCAACTGCCGCCTGAGAGACCACCTCGGTGGTGCTTGGCGCGGGCGCGGTGGCCTGCATTTCAGGAAATGACTGAATTCTCTATCTCAGTCGAGGAGTTTAGGTCGGTAGATGAGGCCGTTGAGTTCTTCTCCGGCAACCTCATCGCCGTGGGCCTGACTACTATTCCTAGTACGTCTGGCCGTTTTGCACGCCGACCACTCCCATGGTGGTCGGCCGAGTGTGAGACGGCCCTCAAACAGAAGCGTTATGCCTACATGCGCTATAAGCGCCGCCCGAACGATTTCACTGTCGCTGAATTTCGTCGGGCTAGGGCTAGGTTCCGGTATATTTCGAAGCACGCCCGCCGCTCTTCTTGGCGGGCATACGTGTCTTCACTTAATGGGAAGACCCCTTTAGCTGAGGTGTGGAAGCGAGTCAAAAGGATTCGGGGCAAGTTCTCGCAGGACCCCCCTCCCGTTCTCCAGCAGAATGGGACCGCAATCTCGGACCCCGCGTTCGTGGCGGAATCCTTAGCGACCGCTTTTTCCGCATTCTCTAGCCGTGATGCTGCTCCGCAAGCATTCAATGCACGTCGTGATGTCGCGGAAGGCCGCCGGCTGGACTTTACCTCCAGAGGCGGAGAACCCTTCAACGACAAGTTTACTGTGAGTGAGTTGCGTTCCGCTCTCGCTTCGTGCGCGGACACCACCCATGGTCCGGACGATGTCCCGTACGCCATGCTTCGACACCTGGGTGAGCGAGGCATGGCCTTTCTGTTAGATTTGTTCAACAGGATCTGGGTGGAAGGTCTTCTCCCAGACTCCTGGCGAATCGCTACTGTGCTCGCCTTTCGCAAGCCGGGGAGAGATCACTCTACTCCGACCGGTTTCCGCCCAATCTCTCTAACCTCTTGCGTGTGCAAGTTGATGGAGAAATTGGTAAATGTTAGATTAGCCTATTTCCTGGACAGCGGAGGCCATCTGTCTTCTGCGCAGTGTGGCTTCCGTAAGTTCCACTACACGTCGGATGCTCTGCTCCCACTGGAAAACGCCGTCTGCGAGGCTTTCCTTCGTAGACAGCACTACGCCACCGTGTTTTTCGATCTGGAGAAGGCCTATGATACCGCATGGCGATACGGTATCATGGAGACTCTCCACACGATGGGGGCGAGGGGACGCCTCCCAATGTTTATATCTGAATTTTTGCGAGATCGTCGATTCCGCGTACGGGTGGGGGAGCCCTCTCCGGCCCAAAGGAGCAGGAAGAGGGTGTCCCGCAGGGAAGTGTCCTCAGTGTCACACTCTTTGCCCTGAGCATCAACAGCATCACCTCGGTGCTGCCGGAAGATGTTCTCGCTACGCTCTACGTGGACGACCTTTCGATCTCTTTTGGCGCGGCCCAGATGCCAACTCTGGAGCGTCGAATCCAACAGGCATTAAACCGCGTCTCTCGCTATGCCGAAGCGCACAGGTTTCGCTTTTCTTTGGCCAAGACTAAGGTGGTGCACTTCTGCCGCCATCCACGGCTTCACCCCGACCCAGATTTGATTCTTAATGGGGTGCGCCTGGATGTGGTTGAGTCGCACCGTTTCCTTGGTCTTGTATTCGACCGACGCCTCACCTGGGAGGCTCATATTCGCAGCCTTAGGGTCTCTTGTATCCGCGCCATGGACATTCTCCGTTCCGTGACGTTCAGCGCTTGGGGCGCTGATAGGGCTACCGCCTTACTTTTTTATCGATCCTTTGTTCGCTCGAAGCTCGACTACGGATGCGAGTTTTATGCATCCGCAGCCGAGCGTTTATTGCGGAAGGTGGATTCGATCCACCACACCGGCCTTCGCCTTGCGACCGGTGCCTTCCGCACTTCCCCCATTGAGAGCCTGTTGGTCGATGCTGGGGAGATGCCACTCGCTCTGCGCCGCGTGCAGTGCATCACTCGCCTGTACGCGCGAGCCCGGCGCCTCCCTCAGTCGCCAACAGCTCTCACTGCATCCGCAGCTGATCTCGATGGTGCCTATGCCGCCGAGAGACGCCAGTCATACCCTAAGCCCTTTGGGTTTAGGGCCAGGAAACTCCTTCGAGAGGTAGATATAGCTCTCGGGCCGGTGGCGCCCCTGGTTCTGCCCAGGACGCCACCCTGGAGGGTACCACATTTGGCTATTTGTCGCCACGCCTCTGCTCCCAAAGCTTGTACTGCGCCGGGAGTATTGCGTTCGACCTTTTTGGAGCACACATCGCGTCACGCTGGTACCGTGCCAGTGTATACGGATGGCTCCAAGTCCCAAGAGGGGGTCGGCTTCCACGCCGTTTCCCCTCTGTTTGAAGTCAGCGGGGCTCTACGAGGCGCTGCGTCTGTCTTCACGGCCGAGCTGGTGGCAATACACCACTCGGTACGGGAGATTACGCGACGTGCCCGGTTCGGAGACTGGATTGTGATCTATAGCGACTCACAAAGCGCCCTGAGTGCTCTCGGGGCATTGGAATCTCCGCATCCCCTGGTTCGCGAAATCCGTGACGCCACGGTTTTGGCGAGCCGGGCAGATGTCGAGATTATCTTCTGCTGGGTTCCTGGACATGTAGGAATTGCGGAGAATGAGCGTGCCGATGAGGGCGCCAAAGAGTCCGCGAGGACTCTGCGCCCGGACCAGCGTTTCGCTCTTCCTCACACCGACTACATGGCAGGAATACGGGCAGTTCTTCGGACTGCTTGGCAAAGAAGATGGGAGACGGTCGAAGGGAACTTAAAGTTGCGCGTCATTGCGCCGCGACTGTTCCCATGGACCTATCCCCCAATGCCGCGGCGGCTTCAGGTTGCTTTCTGTCGTCTCCGAATCGGACACACTCGTGTGACGCATCGCTATCTGGTGGAGCGCTCGCCTGCGCCCTACTGCAACGACTGCGTCGTCCCCCAGACTGTTCGGCACATTCTTGTCGAATGTCCCAGTCTGGGTGATCTTCGCGCACGACACCTGTCCCGGTACCGGGATGGGCGGGGTCGCTACCGCCTGTCCCTTGTACTCGGGACGAGTGCGTGCACTTTGACTGGTGGGCTTGCTGACTTTTTGGGGGAGGCCGGCCTTCTCCCTATTATTTAAGCAAGGTTTGTGTTTTGTTTTGTTTTGTTTTTTGTTTGTTTTTTTCCTTTAGTTGCACGCTCCTGCGCCGGGGGGACCTCTCCCCGACGCACCAGCTTGCTTCCTTTCCCCATTTTGGGGTGTTTTGTTTTGTTTTTTTCTTTAATTTTATTTTAAAGTAGCCTAGAACTAGGCCAGTTTTAATACGGCGACTAATGCCCAAGTAGGCAGTCGCCAGATGAGCTCTTAAAAAAAAAAAAAAAAAAAAAAAAATTGACCCCCAAACCAGATTTGTTAATGATGGTAGACGTAGTGTTTGCTGAGTTGGCTATAAATGTTGAATTTGATGGTTTTTAAGGGTTTGGTTCATCGTGTCAAAAACGAGAGTTTGAATCTCTGTTATCAGAAGAACAGGGAGTTAGGGGAAAATGCGCTACATTTGGATGGTCACCGTTACTATTTTTATTGAGAGTGTAGCCATGACAATAGCTCCAGTTGATCTTTCAACCATTTCCTCGCGAAATAAGAAAATTTCTATACATACTACATAACTATATAAAAATGAAGTAGAAATTATTTAAACAAAACAAGGGAAATGAAATTATTTGCTCAATATTTTAACAAAAGTCACCGTAAATGTTTGAAAGTTATTAAATGTTCAGATTAAATGCGATCTATTTGCACCCAAACGCTAAATTTTGTCTTGAATAACTTATACGGGTCTCGGGAATGATCTTGGAAGCAAGATTATAAAAGTTTTACTTCTGTCAATGAGTAATTCTAAAATGGTTAAAAAAATTATAAATACACTTTGATACCTTGAAATAAAGCTAAATACCATGTTCTTTTATGCACAAAGGACCTAGCTGCAAGTTGCATTGTCATCTCGCATTGTTTTTCAGAGAAATTTGTAAGAAAAGGGAAATTTTTAGCAGTTTCTTTGTTTTGCGGTTTGCATGGCAGGTTTTTTTGCATTAATATTTCATTTGGTGAGCAGATAAGAGAGTTGGAAACAAAGAAGAGTTGATCATTATAATATAATGTAAATTTCTGTGAACTACTCTGTAACACGATTTTTGTATTTGGGTAGCAACTGTCATTCTCTATTTAGTTGTATCTATAATACATAAAAAACACTAATTTATTGGAAACCTTGATTTTTTGTCCAGGATAATCATATTTATATCAAATTCACCTATTCCCTCTGAAAAGAACTGGCGAATTTTAACTTTTATTTGACTAAGGTAGAAACAAAGCAATATGATACAAAAGTAGCACAAATTATTCTATAATTACAGAAGTGAGAGAATTAACACATTAGAAAAGAGTAGTTTTCCATGATTTACGCTTATACCGTAAATTACTTTTATGAATCAGCCCACAAATATTGTCTTCATTTAGATTTTCTTATACGATCCTTGATAGTTGCGTTCAAAGTTCAGTAGATCCTGATGAAAGTGCTCGCCATGCTCCTCTAATACACTCCGATGTTCTTAAATTTATCAAAATGAGCGACAAGAATATGGACTTTCAGCGAGATCCTGCAACCCATCTTGCACTTATTTTGTGATTACCTAGGAAGTCCAAAACCACTGCAATAAAGCTGCCCCATGCTGCTTTTTCCGTTATAGTGAGCTTCTCGGAGACACTCCTTGAATTCCATGATCTTTTTTATTTGTGGACCGACGAAGACGCTGGTTTTCAACTTTGCTACAGATAGCTTAGGAAAGAAATCTCGGAGATACTCTAAAGCTGCATAAACCTTATCTAGAGCTCTGACGAATTGTTTCATAAGGCCTAATTTTGGGGAGAGCCGTCAACAAGCCTACTCTTTTGAATTCTCTGAAAACCTCCCAACCGTACTCTTTATAGTTATGCATCTATCAATATCTTGACACTGCTGTCTTCCTCTTTGAGCTAAACGGAATGAGCATGGGACAGAGATGGATACATATTCCTGTTATGAAGCAGCACTGCTTTGAGGCTCATGGATGAGCTATCAATGAGGAGGTGACACCCGTTGTGATAACAGGCGACTCTTATTGCCTCAAACAGACCGATACATTGTGACAAAAGCAAAGCTCATCTTGACGTGTAAAAAAGCTTAAAAAAACACTGGTAACGCTTTCTTTGTCCTGATATTTGCACACTGTCATCTAACAAATCCTATTGCTTAGTCTCGAAGTTAAAAGCTCAGCATTGGACTTTGTGAGAACAACATCTCTGACAAGGTCGTTAAGATCTTTTTGGTTGGGGTAGTATGAGTTTCTCCCCTCAGTTGAACCTCTGTAATCTGGATCAATGACTTCATCCTCTTCTGACCTGCCTTTCCTTTCTAAAAACTGTTGCTCTCTGTCGTGGTATAGCAAGGACCGAAGGGTGGTGTAGGTATGTATAGGTTTAGTACGTAATCCAAACTCCGTAATTAAGTTTTCTCTGTAATTGATTATTATTATTACGTTATTTTTAATCTTTGAGGGTTTCTAGTGCCATGCTCAGCGTTTCGAGGTTTGAATTAAATACTTCTAAGAAACTAGACGTTTAATTAAAACATGAACCAAAAATTAAAATCTAACAAACAATCTACACAGTTATGAATTGAACCGGTTTAAGTGACGCTTACTAAATTACGCAATTGAATATGCAGTAATGGTTAACCCAAAGCTCACTTTAATATTGAACACTAATTGAACTTCAAATAAACATATAATGGGATTTAATTTTCTTTAAAGCCTTACACGAGAATCGGGTTTGAGACTGACCTTGGCCTCAATTTTTATGTAAAATCAAGAATATTGTTCTCGGGGAGGGGCGTGTACGTTTTTACTGCCACCCCAGATGGCTATCTGACGCGATGATAGCTTTAAAACCACAGATAAATTTGCGGCGTGCGGCGGATGGAGTTAAGCAGGTTGGCTTGGTCAGACGATTTCACCAAGGGGACAGGAAAAGTAGGCTTCTTCTACCTTTTCGGGTTAATCTGGGAATAATTCGCATTGACGAGCGAGTAGCAAGCAAGAGTATCCTTTGACGAAGGGGAGTGCTTAAGGGAGTTCATTTTGCGGTATTCCTCAATTGCGAGGACTATCTCTGTGTTTTGGGGTACACAAGGATAGGGAGTTTCTCTGGCGAGAGATAGTTAAGCTTGTTTCTCAAATCAAGTTAACTTAAAGTTCAGTGTAACCACCAGGAACTGGCTCAAGGATGAGCTTCTTCTGTGTCCCTTTGGTTGGTTGCCGGGCCTCTAGCAGGTCTTAGTTATCTTGATGACTAACACGATCTATCATGTTCTTCTGCCGTAATCGGCATATATACTTCTCCAACCCACTTGGGTTAGGTGAAGGAAGGGGGGGAGGGAATGAGGACGACGGCCTTAAGTCTCCTCCTCTAACAGTTTTCTCAGAGCGCCTTACACCTAGCCCTAAAGGGCACCTTCTGAATTTAGGCCGATGCTCCTCTCATTTTGTTTATGAAGTGAAATTACATATCAACTCTTAGGGAAAATATTGCCGGTTTAACCAAAGTTAGGCTCACTGGGGTCCGACATGTGATGATTAGGGCATTATGTGGGTTTGGGCGGCCTTTTCTGGTTGTCCTCGAGGCAAGGGAAGAAAATGGGAGCGGCTAAGTAATAGGATTATGCCGCCAAAATGCCAGGACGTTGCGGTTACCGAAAAGGGCCTCAGGTTTGAGGGTGGAACATCGATTTCCCTAAACTCTATTTTTTGAGGAGTGAGTACAGGAAGTTCATAACTGTGTGGCACGTGGCATTGGCGCAATAGATGATTGAATGTCTGAATACATGATAACAGGCGCATTTTGCCTGCTGGACCTTTGGAATAGTTCACCATGCACAAGAAACAACTGTTTAAGTGGTCAGTTGGTTCCCTCGAAATTCGTAGTATTGCGAAATTGGTAGCTCTTTTCTCCTTTGTACCATCCTGTGAAAAAACAGTGAAAACATCGGAATAAAGAAACAAATACTTTTCACCTAGTGCATTAGAAATGTTAGAAATGTTAAATAAAATCCAGCATCCAAAGAACAAAACACATTATATATATATATATATATATATATATATATATATATATATATATATATATATATATATATATATATCTCAAAGTAGCGCGAGAGAATAATGAAAATAAATCCATTAAACCACATTGAAAGAGAAAACGGAATAGTTTTTCCTTCCAGTAATATTTTTATTACCTTTTTTCGAAAAAATCCGTGCAGGAAAGCGATTCAAACTAGGCACACTGAGGCAGTGAGCACCGCTTTGATCACAGTTAAAAGTATGCCGTTAGTACACTATGCTACGCAGAGAACCAAAAAATTCTATGAATTGAATAGCTTTTAAGGAACACTTTCGCAAGCTCGAACGGACACTATGAAACAAATACAAAATTAATTGGGAATTCAAAGAATAAAGGAGGAATAGTTAAACGCGTGGCAGATATACAAATGTATATATCTCTCAAAGTAGCGCGAGAGAATGATGAAAATGAATCCTTTAAATATTACTCCAAGGAAAAATTATTCCGTTTTCTCTTTTAATGTAGTTTAATGGATTCATATATATATATATATATATATATATATATATATATATATATATATATATATATATATATATATATATATATATATATTACCGTCCAGAGTTCTTTAGCAGAGCTCGCAGGTGAAATGAGGTGCCCATGGTTTATCTTGATATCCGACTGGCTTGCTGAATTGTGCCTTGTCGGCCTCACACATTTTAGCAGATCTCTCTACAGAGTACCTTTTCGTTCCTAGCTCAATAAATTCGCGCAGACATAGCAAAATGCGTCTGGTCAATGCGTGACGAATAACTCTATCATCAGCGAGTGATGAGGTCTGCCGGCTGGAGTTAAACTGATCAGTTGAGTAGACATTCTTTGTATTTATACAGTCATCTACGTTGTCAGAATGTCTTACAAATTCTTCAAACATCTAGAAAATTTCCGAAATTTCTAGAAAGCTCTACAATTTATTTTTCACCAAATTAGTGCTGAATCTATGTGAAATGTAAGAGAACTGCTATTGCTGTCCAAGTCACAAAAATAACAAAATATAAGGCAAATAATAGTTATTACTATATTACTACTGTATTACTGTTTCTATAACTTTTTAAATACAGTATACCATGTTTATACCATAACTGAAAAAAATAACCCTTAGAACTCTTTATATATTTTTAATATTTGCATCAAAATAATGTTATAATGTTATTTACCATAAATGCGCTAATTTAAAAATTTAATGTCCTAACCACAAAGCAAAGTGTTGGGATTACAAATGACCTTTTTTTATTTAATAGAGCTAGAAACAATTGGAAAATAACACTTTTAGTCCAAGGATAAAACAAGAGTGTAATTTTGTTACACAGCGTTATCGATCCATCTATCTAAGAATATGCAACTGTATGTTTCCTAATTATGAATTTGAGAGGCCCATTTCCCCATTGAAGTTTTACTTAAGAATATTCTTGCTCATTATCCTAGTTAAAAGATATATATTATATTTAGGCTTAGATATATTGAGGCCGTATCTAAATTAGTGTCCTATTTACTTTTCTTGGTTTCTCTGCTTTCAACTCATCTTTATCAACCATGTCCTTAATGCATTCGTTATGAGCCATATTTTAACTTCTCTAGGTTTGCTATCCAAAGTTTTTCGGTTTATTACTTTAATAAAAACTATTTGGGGCCATTTCACCCTCTTTTCCCGTAAATTTCTCATTCAGTGTCGAATGAGTTAAATTACGTATGTTCATAGCATTCAGAAAATAATTTAAAATATAAAAACTTTTACAAACTCGTTTAAACTCTACCCAAGGCTTAGTAATATGCTGATAATAATAGAGTAAATGTTTGCAGTATATTTTCATCATTATGCTTTGAAAGCAACGGATAATTTTGTACTAATAATTTTATTGTCAAATCTCGATTTTTGTAGGTAAAGTTTTAGTTATTTTTCATAACAAGATTTGAGGTCTATTTATATTTAGTTCGGTAGTTATTTGTTGTTTTAATGCCTCTTTTAATAATGTCTTTGATTTTTCTTTTGTCTCTGTGGTGTTGTGCCTTATTTATGGTATGCTAAAGGAAGAGTTTTATTGTTTTCTTTGTCTAGATTTCATAGGGTGCCATGAAGAAACAGAGGTTCATCTTCTTTCTCCTCACTGCTTGGACATTGCGGTCACTGAGTCTGTTCTGATCAAGAAATTGTGTAGCTCATTCAAGCTCGTTGTTAGGCATCCATTCGCCAATTGCTTGCCGTTGATAGTACAAGTTACCAAAACAGTTTGCCATTTGTCAGCCAACACGAATAATGATCTGTGTAAACACTACAATAACATGTATGAATACATTGCTTGATAAATCCCTAAAGTTTAATCGGATTTAAAACCTGTGGGTGATCTTAAATAACATGAGTCTAGCAGCTAAAGCCACTAAAATATAATAATCCTTGACAGCTACTAAGTTAACTTTCAGCCCTTAGAAATTGTGATGGTAATTTATCTTCTTATGTGGAGAGGGTATAAACCTATGATAGGTGTAGATAATTTGATGGCGCTTAAAGATGCAGGGGCAATATTTGTAAGATGTAGTTAACAATCTGGGAAAATCAAGATTTTAAACCAAAAGGTGACCCTATGTTGTTAAATCTAACTGATTGGGTAAGATTATTTAAAGTGCACGTATAAACGTAAGTTAAAAGGCTTCCTTTTTCTCTTTTCTTTTACAATAAAAGTGAGAAACAAAGTTCTTATATCTACTTGCAACGTGTTTCAATTATGTAGTGGGATATATTATTCCGTAATTCCTTTCAGGAACGATTCAAATTTTCTGCCTCCACAAAACCGAGGACGCTTTCGGTCTTCCCTCTTACAATCATCATAATCTAAATATAGTTCTATAGACAACACATCTATTCTTCACCTATGTCGTAGTACAACCACTCTATACTATACCCTACTCCTATATTATGTGTGGGGAGGGCGACTTAATCACCTACTGCAACGCAAACCGTTGAAGGACTGTTAAAAGGGATTAACGACCGACTAGGAGGTGACACTTGAGGCCTTGGGTTTCAAATCCTTAATAATCAAAGATAGTGCATAAATGGTGTTCAAGATTTACTTGAATAGGCTGAGAGTATCGTTCAAGGTTAGTTAGTTATGAAAGAACAAAATATAATCTTATTTACACAGATTAAAATAAGAAAAATAAAAGGCATATGGGAATTATTTAAATTGAAATAGAGTCTCTTGATAATTATTACAAGGAGGAATACTCAAATGAATTTAATTAATTAATGTAACTAGGCTCAGATCAAACAGGGAGAACTTGACAATACTAATAATGGAGAGGGTTTCGGTCTTACGGGTCGGTGACTTCGAGGGAGGTCCTCTTGCGATGAGGCAACTGGCGGACGATCCGATGAGGCAAGTGGGGCACGATCAGAATGAGGCAGGTGGGGCACGATCCGAACCAACCTTCCGATGAAGATAGCCAAACTTCAAAAATGACGTTCGACGGGAAATGTGAGAGTACTCGTAATTCCACTGAAAGATGAATCTTCCTTTTCCTCAAAGGTAATTGATGGAGATTTTCTTCGGTTCATTTAAACGAAGGAAGACTGTTGCGCAAATTCCTAGCCATACCGCTCACAGAAGCTACCAATGGACTTGAGTAGAATCACGGCTGAAAAAGTCTGCTGTCTGACGAACGCTCACGGAACGAGAAGATAAGGATGGCTTTGAGGTGCGGGCTGGAATCATCGAACTACACAATAACTCGAGTATTTATTTGTATGCCCAATTCTGGAAGGAAAGAAGGAGTTTTTGGAGAAAGGAGTCATCAACTCCAGACATCTTAATCCGGAGGTGGAGTCAATTCATCATTTAGCAGCATGGAATGAGACAGAGTGGCTTTTTCACACCTGTCACCTGATGGGGGAGGGGGAGGCTTGGGACGAGTTCACCGGATCGGGAAATATTTTACCAACGTGCTCAGGAGTCGGAAACTCGAAAATGTTCGAACAGGAAATGACGTCTTCCATGGCCGGATACCAATAGTACGTGGTCTCCGATAAATAGGAGGGGGGTCAGAGGTTGTTCTTTTATAATTTACTATACCCCCAAATATTGGGAGAATTTTTAATGCTATTGCCTCCAGTATAAAGAAAAGCTCAGAACCTACCGAGTATTGGAGAACGAAAACTCTCCTAACATTAGAGCAAGAAAGCATAATTACTTCTGCATATGCAAGTGGTGCGCTACCATTTCTTCTTTGTTATGTAAGATCACGCCTTAAATAAGACCATCCGAATTGCAGTTTACAAAGTTGAATAGCTTCAAGCTCCATATAGCGCAAAGTTAACTTATGGTCTGCTCAATTCAAGTACTGACTCAATAACTTGATAATGACAATACTAATGACGCATTTTCATCTAAGGATGCCTTTCTTCATCATGCGCCTTTGTAAGAAATAACAATCACTAAGAACATCACAATCTTTCCTGTCCAGTTTAAAAGTAAACGAAAATGTGTTATTAGAGCCAATATATCCAATTAGTAAGGATTTGTTTAAACCTTACTAGGCTTTTAAATCCTAACTATGTACAATCCTGTTCATTCTTTCTCTTTTCCATACACTGTGGGCCGCATGATGTCACTTACATATGTCTTATTCCAATTTTCTCTAGATTAGCTCCTAAAACATAGTGCATTCAAACTATTCGCCTGCCTTTCATCTTAATCGGTATTGCCCATCAAGAAGTAGTATGCTAATATACAATCGTTACCATGCCAATAAAGACAGATGTAGTTTTAGGTAAAATCACCGTCTCCATTATATGGATTAGGAGGGATAATTACTTAAAACAGAAAAGTTAGTGGGTGCTATCTAATGCACATCTTCCGGAGTTGGCATAGTACATAGACAACCCTGAAAAATGTATCTAGCACTCATCGGCAAAAGTTATTACATCATTAATCCTGTCTAAACCAATAGAAACTTACCATAGCCTTCATGGAAAATACTGCAATAAACTTATACCTTAAAGAAATTCTAAAGAATTCAAGGATAAAAAGAAGTTTATTATTCTTAAACTTACATATTACTTAAATTCCAGGAGTCCTCAACCCATTCCTTAGTCATTCATCCTATCTAATAATCAACGTCTCATAGAAGTTATTATACTATCCTGATTATTTATTAAATATAAAGGATAGTCTTCGAATTGTTTAAGCGTTTTAACTCTAACCTTAGTTTTAATACTTCGAACACTACTATCTATTCAACTCATAAAAGGCTAAGTGTCAACCTCTTCCATAGATGTAACAAATACAATTTTAATCGCCACTAAGAAAGTGCACGAATTTAAAATTAAGCCTTTCGGAAACCTATCGAATATAATACGATTCCTCAAACAAGGCGCATTGAGTCTATATTTATTTCTTCACCAAACCAATTTTTCGCCAATTTGCAAATTTTACATACTCTATTTTCGCACGTTTTTCTTCCCCTCAGTTTATGCTCCTTAGGCATAATATCGCTGCCCGAAAGAAGGCTCTCACTAGCCGAAGTGAACCTAGAGTAGTCTCTCTATTTTCTCTGGTCCTGTAGACCACTAGACAACTTAATTCAATTTTCTCACCCCTCACTACATATGCCTTACTCAAATAACCTCATCCAAAATTAGGGCATATATCTACCTTTGTCCTGAATTGTACAACCTTACTCTCATTAGTACTTTTCTGGCACTGGCTACCTACCCATCTTGAGCCAATTGGGACCTATATGCTTTTCCAAACAACTAATGAAACCCCCATTTACTCTTGCAATTTTGTCCTAAGTACACTCACTTGCCCTAAGCCCTTTTTTCCTTTATGCGATATAAGTTAAGCCACAAACATTTTAGATGCTTTAGCATGTCTTCGCTTCCAGTAATAATGGCAGGTTGCAAATCCCCGCGATTTACTACTATAGGTTACTAGATTAACTTCAGAAATGCTCCTTTATTTATTCTCTTAGCTCTGTCTGCCTGGAATTATTTTTTTTAAAATTGAAAAACATATTGATTAAATTTACCATCTCTGTTAAGTGGTAAATAGTTAGTGGCATACGGCGCGCAAATCTGATGCAACCCTTGTGTAAGCCTAAACAGAATATGTGTCGTATTCTACACAATCGCTTGCTAAACTCCACAAATCTAATTTCTCTAGCTTAAACCTATTTTTTCTATGGGATGAATTGGTCACCTACGTGCATAATAGGTTAGTGATTATAATAGAGCCGTGGTTGATCCCAATTCTCTTCCTGTAGGATTTCGGCATACAGGCTAAAACGATCCGGGTGATGGCATCAGAATAGGCATTTATTTGAAACCTGATGGATTTATTTATCTAGTCATGTTGACCACACGCCAAAATACATTTTCTACTCGATATCTGGGTAATCATGACAACCTCCCCTAAGAAACAAGTTATTCATAGCCTCAGTCGAACTAATCAGCTTCACCGTGGATGACTTTTCATTTCCCATACGTGCCAAAGATACTCGCCTACCTCCCAATATACCGTTCCAGGAGCTTTAGGAATAATTATCCTGCTCTATTAAAGTGTACTCTAGGATTCTTCCTCCGGAAGTTGTCGAGCCTAGAGCAGTATTCAGAAGTGAACTCACCCACTCTCTTTTCAAGCTCTGTGAAACCGTCACATGTGGTAGCAAATAGCCTTTTTTCCTGCTGTCACCTATCCCATTTGTTTCCATTACACAGTATCGTAAATTTAATCCTGTCTCGCAAAGCTTTCATACCTTCATCTTAAAAATGAATGGATACTTAAAAGTTCATCCAAATTCTAAATTCCAGATATAATGAGAAGAAGGAAAGCGGATCTTATATGTATGTGTAATTTAACTTTTTAAAAGTCTATCAAAAAAATAACTCGACACTGAACTAAATTTCCTCAACTTACCAACCTTCCTGCACAACGATCTCATCCCGGAGATATTTTTTCCGTAAAGCCAGATTTTCCTACAAAGGCGAGAAGTTAGTTTTGATCACTTTCTGCCACGTAAATTCTTGAAAGGGAATGTATCGCTTCCTTACTTTTAATTCTTCTTAGTTATCTGTGTTTTTGAGAATCGAATCAGCTAATCTTTTTGGTTTATGCTCGTATTCTTAACTTATTCTGATTCAAACTTAACTTTATATTTAAACATTAACAACAATTATGACTGGTATGTTCAAATCTAAGACTATCTTCCAAATTTCTCCACTGCTCTTTTAGTTTACCACTTAAAATACGTATTATATGACCCATAAAAATTGTGAAAGGCATTTAGTAGTAGTGCACACCACTAAAGCTACAATCAAATTATAATATGTCTCGCAATATACGATTCCTGCCACAGGACAGAAAATTTTTATGCAAGACTTGTTTGAAAAGCCCGAGCTAAAACATTAAGCGCTCGCTGTTAAGATTGAAAAATCACAGGTTGGCGAGAAATATTTCATATTGCCATTACTTATGTCATTACCATGTTGCTTATTGACTAAAATATCACATTTTGCATACTATCGTGGTATATAATGCTCTTTTGTTCCCAGCAGTTATCATACGACCGCTCAGCTTCGGCCTAATTCACATCAAGTAATTTGAGTTCTCGCAAAGTGAAGAATTCTCGTGCAATACGTTTTTTACATCGGACACTAGATCTTTTTGTAAAGAGAGGAAGAGTAAAACAAAAAATCAGCTACGTGGAAGAGCAATTGAGTGCTAAAACAAGCATTTCGACCCCACACATTCTTCTTTGTGACACCTCATCATTTCCATACGGGGGAATTTTACGGAGAGAATTTTACACAGGTTGCCGTAATTAATTTTATGGCAGCCTAACTTCAACACATTCTCCATTCCTGCTTACTTTTGAGTACCGGAATATACTGCTAATCAGGACCTAGTTCGAACTATGCACGTTATGTGTTATCGCATAATTCGAGGCGATAGGGAGAGCAGTTTTGATGAATAGCTCCCTGTTCAACCCGGTGCAACCTTTAAGAAGAGTTTACTGTATCCTTAAGGGCAAGATAGGACCACATAAAGGACTTAAACTTTCTATATGCATGCCGAAAGCAGCTTCGATATCTAAACCCCAAAAGAGCCCCAGCCCCTGGTGCTGTTAGTTGATTCGTTCATCAGCCATCATCAAGTCCGCTATCAGTCATTCTTCTGGAGGGCCTGCTCGAGTTTATCTTTCAATCCATTTATCATTTTCATCCAGGTAACTATACCAGCTATGCACGTGCTTTGAGGGGGGGAGTAGAAACCATTCTCATTTTATAAGAAACTAACATAGTCTTACTTACAGTTTAAATAAATGTTGAGGTATGAGGAAAAATGAAAAAACGCCAGGACGCAGAATCCGCACGAGCTACCATGGATGAACGCGAAAGTGCAAATAGAGTGACTCTTCTTATCCTCGGTAACGAGAAACTAGCTAAAGAAAGAAACCTTCAGATCATTTACTCAGAAATCGGCGTCATCCTCCTATGGCTCAAAGAACAGTTTAACGGTTAGATTAGAATCTAATACACAGTAAAAGACCTGAACCGACTGTTGAGCGAAGATGTAACTAAGAAACTTGACAAGATTATTCTCGCACCCAGCAACCCCCCGGATGTCACAACAAATAGATCCATGATATTAAGGCGCTCGACCCATTGGTAGGAGCACACTCAGAGCAACGTAAGTAAAACAAGAACTGGAGAAGGAACAAGTGTGGTGTGGACAACCATCGATTACATGGTCAAGTTTAAAATAAAAAAGGCTGAAGTACTTATTTTCCTGTCTTCAAAATAATTTTCTCGAAGACTAAAATGGCAAATAAGGGCTCAGAACACGGCTTAATTGCCAGTTGTACAAAAATCTCTAGAGATAAGATTTAACGCAAAGCATTCTTCTTTGTCAAGATTTGCTATACATGCCACAAGCTGGATAAGCAGCGACAAAAGAATGCACCTATATGGGAAATACCTTTACATAAGGCACAAGTCAAGACCATAGGTGGAACCAATATAAAAGCACCAAAAGAAATGTCTCAAATGAATAAATGCGCAAAAACAACCAAGCTATATCATCCCTAAAGAAGATAAAGATAATCAGTTAAAACAAATGTAGATCAAGAAATAAAAGGAAATATAGAGAAAATACAACCTACGCCACCACTCGAGCAGGAAAGCCAACGAAGGCAGCCTCAGCATAGGCTACGACAGTGAATATTGAAGGAAGCATGCGACCTGAACTCATACTATGCATAATGCATGTTCACTTCGTGAACATAATGAAGCCAGGTTCCTATGCCAAGGAACTGAACCTTATATTAGAAACAAATACGTCAAAAAGTGTGTCTCCCGGAAAACCAACCCTCTACCGAAATATATAACATAATTATGGTCCCTTCCCCCCTCTCCCCCCCAAAGGAAACACAAAAGGACAAAAAGCCAGATGGACCGACAATGTCACCAAAAGAGACAACCGACAAAGAAATAATTAAAGTAACTCTTGGAAATTTCTTAAAAGCTTGAAAAAGAAAAACGATGGCAAAAATCAAAATTGGACACTCAGGATCTGAATATTAAGATATACGGTTTTTATGCCTGCCGTCTCCTTAAAGGAAGCAAGCAAGAGCAGAGAGTCGACGGCTTCTCCAAAGGAAAATAATAATGGCATTACGACTTAGACGTCGATGAAACTGAAATTCACAACGCCCACAAATAAGATATGGTTTTAGTCGTCCCTGAATTCCCCCAGAACTTATCGAACGACAGTTCAAGAATAAACAATATGGTCGCACTTGGTCCCCACCAGTACAGAAAAAGGAAACTAACAGAGGTAAGTGCAAAAAGCCAACATGTATAGGGTCGAAATAAAAAAAAACCACTCAAATATAATAAGAAATGAAGACCCCCATGGCTATATTTACAGAATAAGTAATTCATTAAAAAAAGAAATACTAAACTATAATATCACAACATCCAACCCTACCCAGACCTGATACGATGATGTAATGATCGTGTTGAAAACAGATCCATTATACTGAAATTAAAGATATCGAAGAATCCCACCTTGCCGTAGAAATAAGAATGACTTCAACTTCATTAAGCTCTTTCGCCGACTAGCATTAACCTCTCTTCCCAAGGGATCTGATAAATTTAATTCACACTTTAAACTAAATTCTGAGATTAAACACTTAGAGGAAATATTAATATGAGGGCTTCTATTTATAGGCGCTGTTTTAATACAACTGCCTTCATATTCGAAGAGTAGATTTTTATATAAAAGCTTGAATCGTTCTTCATAAGACAGAAGATTTTTATAATATACTTTATACAAATAAAAGGGAAAACTGTTAGGTAACTAAAATACAATCAAGCTAGTATATTATTCCTACTACCTTTCTCGCAACTACTCTAGAAACTTGACCTACTGCAACCCCCTAATATACAAGTAACTCAGGTTGAAGCCTAACCTTCTCCTCACCAAAATGCGTCACATCTCTTCCCTATTTTGATTGGTGTCACATACTTATACACTACAATATATATTTTAGTTTGAATTCATATATATATATACACTTAATTTTGCTTCCGGTATAATATATTTTTTTTAAAACCTTGCCTGACATAGCCATAATGCAATGAATAAATTCACCATTAAGGCATTTTTCGAAGAACTTGAATAAATTTTCCTACTCTCTCTTTCAGAACCAAATTCTAAGCAAAATTCCTCATAGCACAGTTTGAGGACTTACGTAATGTTACATCATGTGGTTGCAACATAGGCACACTCGCACATTAAAGATTTCTTCAAGCTCAACATTCACGGAGAAATAAATTCATAGGTTGGAAAACCAATTTTCTACCGATAGCTTTCTTTACTTATGAAGTTTCCCTGGAGTCTATTATGATCTCACGGTTTCATTAGATTAGTTTAGGTTTTATTATAATGGGATTATCATTCTTTATATCCAGTTTTTATTCATAGCAACCACACAGACGTAATTTTCTGCATAGCCGATGTAATGTGAAGTTGTCTGATTCAGGCAACTTTTAATTCCAAATGTTTCAACGATCAAGTTTTGCTCGATCAAAGGGGAATTACAGATGAATTCTAGTATTTTTATACATGATTAGGCAATTTCCTAGTGTAGGCTAAGCTAAAAAGTAAATATTTAGGAGAGAAGAAAGAAAAAAAAGGGAGCAACTTTCCTACCTCAGACAATCTAGCTCATTCAATGTTTGACCAAATTAATCGGAAAAATTCTTCACCAAGCTTGAACCATAGGCTGGCCCAGATACAACTTACGGTTCAAAGTACTACACTTTGAAAAGACTCACCCGATTTAATGAGTTGAAATGAATAGTGTGTAAAAAAGGTTCAAGTCCAGTTAGATTGCATAATTTTTCTCGAGCGTAGGTTTTCCAGGATTGGTATTTAACAACAATTCATCTGATAATAGTTAGAAAATAATAAGAGGTGCACAATGAACAATAACATAAAAATGTTAGAAACAGCAGATTGTCAGTGAGGGATAGTCTAGAACTGGAAATAAGAAATTAGAGCACAGATAAGAGAAAGATATCTGGTAAAAGGGTATATTTTTATCCACATAAATGCAATTTCATACATTACTTATATTAACTGACAGCTTTTAAGCAAATAAATAAAATCTTTACAGAAATGATCATAAGAATCTCCAATTTAAAGAACCTGATATCTCATGAAACTGTTATTGCATATCTGTTCCCATAAGTTATTTTGACTACATTTGATTTTATCAGTCTTCAACAAGAATTCTTTCAAAGCTGTTTTAAAAATTTTTCAAATAATAGGTTTTTTTTATATTATATCATTATTTTTTTAGATTTAGTTTCCCTTATTATTTATTTTATTGTGGTTGTAGTGGATCAATAAAACATTTAAGTTCAGGGAAGTGGAAATAAGCATGCTAGTAAATATTGGAGCTATTTCTCGCTCGATAGCACAACTCTGAAATAGGGAACTCTACGATCTCGGTCGTCGATGAAAAGATTAAAATGAATTTCGAATAAATTAGGTAACCGCAGCAGTTCAATTTTTAATAACCCTGGATTTCGTCCAGATGGTAATTGACGCGAATTAAGCTCTGGTGTATGTGCTCTCTTCAAAAGGCTTTTGTCATGACGAGAGTTGGCTTATTTTGTATTCGTTTGATTAGTCAAATAAGACTCATTTAGATTGTTATGATTAGGATAATAGAAATTAAAGGAGTAGGCTTATGGTCATAACGGGCGCAACTTACACAACCTATACAGAGTTGTCAAATCTTTTATTGAGGGAGATAGCACGTTAATGATTTCCTTACGATAAGTCTTTGAAGTTATTTGGAAATAAAGGATATCACACATTCTTATTGTGTCCTAGATTAGATCTGTTGGGATAGATATTAGTAAAGTGTGGGATTAGTAGAAATATTCGATTTGGTTTCCTAATAGATGATATGAGACATTTCTTTATTAGTTTTAATTGCCATGAAACCTTCGTTTTCATAGGGAGAGGTGAAGATCACTGTTAAATCATAAGCGAACTGCTGGTAAAATTAAATATCCATCTTAAGCGCTGTAAATCGGTTGAAAGTATTAAATTATTCTAAGTGGGCATTTAGACAACCACCCTTCGAAAGCTTGCAGTTAGGTTGAATTGTGATCTAGTATAGGGTAAATATTTTTATTACCAATGTTTTTTTTAAAAATACTCTCACGTAACTTTTTCTCAAATTGAGTGGATGTCCAGATAAAATAATTTAAATTAGAGAATTCTGTGCCTTTCCTCATCGACTACAATTTTGACATTCTTTAGAAAGAAATCCGTTCAAAAAATTGACTCGTATCAAGCGCGAGCTCCTAGAACACTTAAGAAATCTTTCAATCGTTTTTGCTCGGTCTTTTTACAAGTGATTATTATTCAGGTTATCTTTATGACTGCATTCAGCTAGTAAAATAATTCGATGTTAAAAGTTTTCTAACCCTGCGGCGATACCGCGTACATTTGTGTAAATGAAAAGTAAATTCTCATTTAGTCTCAGCCAAGATGTAAATTTCAATTATATCTGCACAAATGTTTAAAGTTATACATTTTAACCACCAAATTTCTTCCAAAATGTCCTTAGATTTCTCCTATCAATCGGCCCCGTGTAAAATAATGTCCCATATTTCACGGTTTTTAGAAATATTAGGGTGGTTAATACTCTAGAATTTTATGAAACTGATGATGAGGGATATCCAAATGATGAATATTGGTGCAAAAAACATACTTTTGGGAGAAATAATGAATTTTTATTAATCTTACCTACATCAATTTGAAGTTGAAATAGTGTTAGTTCTAGGTTATTTACTATATTTTTACTATTATTTTAGTTACCCATAAAGATAAAATTTACCGTTTTCTATCCTCAATATATTGATGTAGTCTGAAAGATATTTGTATACAAAAATGTAAAAGTGTATTAAAGAGACATGAGAAGTAGGAAACCTATTAAAAATGACCCTTAATTTAGTTTGGTCTAAACTCCAAAATTGCTAGTAGCCAGTACTCATTACTCAGTGGAAAGCAATATTCCAGTAGTGTCGCCAGTTCTCGTAACTATTGTAACTGGTAAGTGTTTATAGAGCATTTACATATTATTTGAATCCTAGTAAATGCTGTGGATCATTTTAGAATAACATATAATTAGTTCGTAGAGATTATTTCTTAATTTAAGTGCCATCTTTTCATTTGCAGATATACCTACGATTAGTATGACAATGGCAAAAATCAAGACAAGGTCCAAATCAAGTTCTCATCTGACTAATTTTGTTGGGACTGGGCAAGAGTTGATGGTGTCTGAGTTACCAACAATAATATATATTTTGAGGTAGGCATCTACCTAAGGGAGCAAAGTGAAGATGATTGGAGAAATTAAGAAGTGAACTAGCTGGTAAAAGACATGTATCAGGGCTTGATTAATCAGTGGACCAAAGCTAATGCTCTCTTCAACCCAGCTGTTGTAAATCAAAAGGTCACAATAATATCAAAGCTTAAGGAGTTGTGGAAGGAGACAGTAAAAGTTTCCCTTGGTAAAGGTAAAATTGAAGTAAAAGAGAAACTAGATAAGTTATTTAATATATTGACAGGCAACTGTCAAATTTCCAGTTGTGGGGAAGTACTCGTAGGTTGTAATAGCTGTGAGACTGAAGCGCACATTAATTGCTGTTGTAGTAAAGAGAAAAAAAACACCTAATATGGAACTGGACTTTATTAATGTACAAAAGGAGAAGGTTGAAAGTAAAGGTACCTTTCAAACTGGAGGTCCTGATATTCCAGAGCAAAATAGACAATTAAGAGGTTCAGAAGGGAAAGAAAAAGAAACGATAGCAGGAAGAAAGAAAAAAGTAAGGAGGAAAGCGTTGTTTTAGCAGAAAAAGCAGAAAGAAAAGAAATCGGGCATTTTTGGCAGAAGGTGAAGATCTGAAGGCAGAAAATTCTGATGGTAACAACAGTTTGGGTGATGAAGTAACTTTTGAAGCTGTCCAAGAGCCATAATCTTCAACCTGGAATAGAAAGAATTATAATGAAATTCCAGATATTGCTCTTGCTATTATAAGGTATGGTGTCGGATTGAGACTAACTGCAGCTATAGCAACATCAGCTTTAATAGATGCAGGATTCATTACTGAGGAAGATACAAGTAAAGTAATTAATAAGAATAAAGTTAAGAGGGCACAGGAAAAGCTAATGACAGTAATGGAACATGAGTTTGAGGAAAAGTTAATAAAAGATAAGTGAATTCTTGTGTTCTCTTTGATGGACGAATTGATGTAACAAGTTTTATAATAGAGGCAGAGTGAAGTGAAAACTTGTTTCCAGCAAAAGCAAAAGAGGAGCATTACACTGTCATCAGTGAGCCTAGGAAGCAATTACCTCTTCCACTTTGTCCCAGAAAAGGCTACAAAAGAAGAATCACATGCAGAGAAGATCGCTAAGGCTATGTTTGTATGGCTAAGAAAAAGAGGTTTGAATAAAAGCTTAATGACACAGGTGTAAATGCTGGAGTAATGAGAAAAATGGAGCTCCATTGGAGCAGAAAGCTTGTTTGGTTGGTCTTTAACCTGTACACTGGGGAACTCACTTTCCGTCGTCTAATTATCAACCTGGATGACCCAACACTATCTGACAACAGATATTCCGGACAAATAGGAAAGCTCCTCGATCTGTTACAGACTTAGATATCAACCCAAATCTCGCTCAAATATCTTTAGGTCCTCGTCTTACTAAGGTACCTCATGAAGTGGTGAAAGATCTTTCCACTGATCAACAGTAAGCCTATAGAATTTTTTCGGCAATCAGAGATGGAGTGCTTCCTACAGGGCTTTATCTATTGGAAATAGGACAAGTAAACCACAGTCGCTGGCTGACCACAGCTAACAGACTTCTTCGGCTGTGGGTATCAAAGAATGAGCTCAAAGGAAAAGCCTTTAAGAATCTAAGACTCATTGTTGAGTTCATCATTGGTGTATATTACCGATGCTGGTTTAACGTTAAGATTAAGCCCTCTTTGACCGAAGGACTTAGGCACATTCTTTATCAACTTCACTGCCTTAAGTCCCAGAGGAAGAAGGTGTTGGATATTGTTTTGCCAACTGTTAAAATATCAGCTTGGTATGCAAAGAGTGAATCAATTCTCCAAACCCTGCTATGCTCTGAAGATCAGACGGAGTGAACTGAATGGGTGAAAAGAATTCAGACTATCAAGGGAGAAGGGAACCCAGATACTCCACTGGAAGACTCCTTTGTAAGGCTTAGAAGGACACCAGACATCAATTGTGATGCTACCAGGATTAGAGATCTGATCAATTAGTCAGGGGATGTCTCTGAGCCACGTCTCACTTGCTCTTTATGTACTTCTGAATTGAAAAACTTCATTGACTCTCTTATGAAAGTGTTTGACTGGCTTTGTCACACAGAGAGCATTGAGAAGGTTGTAAGAATAGTGACTGATGCTTCTTCCAAGTATTTGTCACATGAAAAGAGGGATGGAGGAATCAGCGCACAAGAGACAAGTAGACGTCTGATAATGTCCGGGAATGAGTCAAAGCAAGATTTGTGTGCTCTGGTGAAGCCCACTACTGAGGAAGGGGAAAATTTTACTTTTATTTAAATGTAAATTGATGTAGGTAGGAGCAATTGTATAACAAAATAAAGATCTTTTTTAAAATCTACACCAGAAAATCTATCATTTAAGCAATCCTCATTAAAGGATTTAATGAAAATATATGGTTGCTCCAAAGTATGACTCGCCCTACTAAGCAGTCTCGTGTCTCATGTAGCCATCTATATAGTAGTCATCTGTAAAAATTGCTTCCTGGAATCCGTTTGAAATTCAACCGTTGCTCATGTAAGAACTTTAACACGTTGGCTACCACAATTTATTAAATTTGTGATTAACACAATGCCATCAATAATATAGATATTATATATATTATTTATTGGTCATATATGATATTATTGGGTTACACTAAATTGTTTGTATATATATATTTTAGCCGTGACTACCAGCGGGTCACGCGGCACTGAAATAATCCATTTGTGCCGCGTGACCTGCCGTTAGCCACACCCTAATTTATCAAATATTTCTTTAGTATTATCAACTAATTATTATATTTCTTTTCTTTTCAGATTACAAAATCTAAATTTCTTATTATACATATATATTGCTTAAAATATGTAATATATAATGGATAGTAAAAATAATAATTATGGATAAGACCTCAATTACGTCTAGTTTGTTTTATGGCTCACCATATGAAAGACATTCATAAAGTGATGATGAAAATGAGCCCTTGGTTAGTTCTAGTTCACATTCTGATGAATATGTACCATCACAATTGGGGTCTACTGACTCAATTCTGTCGGATGAACAAATCTACAGGTTGCTCATAGTCAAAATGATAATTCAGAAAACGATGAAGGTGATGATAATGCACTTCCATCCAATATTTGGTACACAGTAGATGGGACGTATCGTAAATCTTTCTATTTACTGCCACTCTTCTCGTATATCCAGAAGAAAAGCCTTACTGTCACAATCCACCAAGACAATGATGTATTCAAGTTGATTGTCACACACGACGTACGAGTATATGATCTAATTGTTGAGCAGACAAATAGGAATGCCCATCATGCGCTTATGAGCAGACAGTAACGTAGAAAATCTACTATGAAAGATTTGAAAAATACAGATGCTGAAGAAATAAAGAAATTTAGGGTGATTGTGATGTATATGGGAATTGTAAAATATCCAACAATTCCACATTATTGCAGTAAAAACAGATTCTTCAAAACAATTTTGTTCCTAGGATTATGGGACGTAGTCGATTTCAGCTACAATTGAGATTCATCAATTTTGCTGACAATGAGGCAGCCGGAACTGATCGATTGGCTAAAGTTAGAAACTAGCTTGCAATGCCCGAAAAAATTCCACTTCAGCCATAATTCCAAGGGAAATGATAGCAGTTGACGAAAGCATGGTTTCCTGGTGTGGTCGTCTCATATTCCGACAAGACAATCCATATAAAGCTCACAAGTTATGCTATCCAAGTGGTTATACATATATTTACAGTGGGTGCAATAAATATCCGATACATGGTCAAAAGTTTATTTACAAAGTTACACAACAGCAAAATAATCGAAAAGTGAACAACTTATGTATTTTGTATGTTGAATACAAATTCAGTATTAGAATATGCAAAGAGTAAACCATTGATATTATATCGACAAAAGTGTTAGATTATCACCTCAAAAAGTATCCAAAATAATATATATTCTTCGAACATTCCAGAGTGGTTTAAGTGACAAGAAGGCTGTAGAACTTTTTAAAAAAATAATCTACTTCGTCCACGTGAAACAGCGGACCTCTTTCAGCGTTTGAGAGCTGCATTAGAAAAAGTTCATCGTTCAACACTCTAATTTTAATATGACACAGACTAAATAATTGCCAAAAAGGAGCAGAGAACTAATTGTTCATTTACTTAGAAGTGATTTGGGCTATAGAAAAATTTCACTTATGCTAAAAATACTAATCTAAACCATTGGTGACACGATTCGCCAGTTCACGTCATATCAGTCCACTGCAAGTCTACCACGTTCAGGGCGTCCATCTAAAAATTCAAACCGTGCGCCTAAACATATAGTCCGTAAAGTAAAGAAGAATCCTTGAGTGACTCGATCTGAACTTCAGAAAGATTTAGAAGCAGCTGGAACAAATGTATGCAAAAATACAGTTGGAGCAGTGCTAAGGAACAAGGGTTTCTATTCTCACACACCAAGAAAGACACCTTTGTTGAAACCAATTCATGTAACAAATCGTCTGAATTATGCCAAGGAACATTTAGAGAAGCCTGCAAGTTTTGGGGACGCTGTACTAAAAACGAGACGAAGATTGTTAGTCACGTTTGGAGGCAGAAAAACTCAGCGCATAATCCTAAAACTACAATCGCAACAGTGAAGTTTGTAGGAGGCAGCATAATGGTATGGGGATGTTTCTCCTCTGAAGGTCCTGGAAGACTCCATATTATTAAAGGGAAAATAAATACTCAGCTGTATCGCAGGATTCTGAATGATAATCTATTACAGACGACTTGAAGTTGCCAAGAGGATGGACATTCCAGCAGGGCAACGATCCAAATAATACAGCTAAGGGCAATGCAACGGGGTTTTGGCAGAAGAAAATAAAGTTTATGGGATGACCAAGTCACTTGCCAGTCCTAAATCCTATCAAGAACCTGTGGCGAGAATTAAAAATAAACATTTAGAAGAGGGACCCAAGAAATCTAACAGATTTAAAAAGAATATGTCAAGAAGAATGGGACAAGATACCTACAAATATTTGTAAGAACCTCATAAGTAAATATCCAAAACGGTTGGAAGCTGTATTTGCGACGAAAGGTCATATCACCAAATACTAACTGGTTTTTATAGATGTAGAGGATACTTTTTGAAATGAAACGTTGTTTGGATATTTTTGCCGTAATCATTGTAATGTTTTACTACTTTTGCAATGTGATACCAATATGTATTCAACGTACAAAATACATAAGATGTTCAATTTTCGATTACTTTCCTGTTGTGTAACTATGATAAATAAACTTTTGACCATTTATCGGATATTTATTGCACCAACTCTACTTTTGTGTATACTAGGAAAGCGGATTCTGAACAACAAGGTAAGCCCACAGTGAGAACTACACACAGTACTCAATTAGTATTAGATCTTTCAGAAAAGTAGTTGATGAAAGTGAGAACTGTTGCTACAGACAATTTTTACTCTTCTATCTCTCTAGCAAAGGCACTACTTGAACGGGGAGCGCATTTTCTTGGAACTCTTTGCAAAAATCTAAAGGGTATTCCAAAAGATGTAACAGCAGCAAAACTTGAAAAAAGGTGAAATCATAGGACGTGAAGATAATGGTGGAATATTTGTAGCAAAATGGAAAGATAATCGGGAAGTACCAATGCTTTCGACCAAACACAACTTGAAGTTTGTAAGTAGTGGAAGGAAAAATTGCAACAGTTTAAGAAATAATGAAATTGGAATTGATTCTTGCGTATAATTCTGCAAAACAAGCATCAACATTTCCGACTAAATATTTGGCTAGCTACTTTTCAAAACTTAGAAAAACAATTACGATTAGATGGTACCATAAAGTTGTTTGAGCTAATTCTTAATACTGATGTAATAAATGCAGTTATCATCTATAAAGAAACCCAAATAAAGGAATAACAAATTGAAGAATTTTAGACAATCTATCCTTGAGGCCTTGTGTCAAGAATAAGTACCTGAAATGCAGCATTCTTCGATTGTGAGTAAACAGACATTAGAAGAATATGAAACCGAAGATGCCAGAAATAGAAAAATGCGCAAAAGATGTACAAGGTGCTACTCAGAGTTGCAAAAGCCTGTTGATAGAAATGAGGCAATGAAACAAAGTAAGAAGGTGTCAACCTACTGCGCTAAATTTGAGCGAAAACCCTCTTTTTGTTTAGAGTGCTTCAATAAAAGCCACTAAGAATAAACTGGGTTTTAGTTTACTTTTTTTCATTTACAAAAGAATTCAAATAGAAATGGTACAGATGAAATGGTTCATTTTAAATCAAATTTGCTTCATGTAGGGTGTGGGTGATGTAAATGAATTTTTTTTCAGGTATCGTATGGTTTTTATTATTTTTTAAATATAAATAAGCGTGTCTCTCAAATCAAAAGATATGATGAGAGCATCTTACATGGTTATAAGACAGGCATTATGGAGTTGCCAGAACGCCTTTGGAACAACTCCATGCGCATTGGCAATAAGAAAATTGAAGCTCACTATATTACGCAGTGTGACCCACCGGTCGGTTACGGAACACTTTGATGGGAATGATGTGTGACTCGTTGGTGGGTCACACGACTGTCAACTTATTAACATTCCTCGTATCCAACCACATGCTGAGACGAGCTTAAACTTTCTTCTTGGAATTGCTTATAAGTTAGCGACATTAACTAGTAATTTTTTTCTCTTTAACCCCTATTCAATATCTTCTGGAATAGCCTTATCATTTTGGTCAAGAATGTAGTCAATTAAGAGTCTTTTCTTCAGCTCTCAGTCTGAATAGATTGAGGGTCACTGCAGATGACCTTTAAGGTTTTATGTAATAATTTCGTCACGAGGACTGTGCTAGTGAAGATTATGTTGATTTGCGTAACAAATCTTCAGAAACAGTAAATAGAAAATTCTTGTCCTCCTCTTACTAAGATGTTGCTACCTAAAAAGAATCTCAAATAAAGCAATAGACGTTTCTACTTCTTTCCGAAAGAAGATTCTCTTAACTTGGGTGCGTATGTGTACAAGCGCCTACATTTTATTTCCAGGACAAGACAATCGTTTCCCTCTTTGTAATGATTCCAAAAGATGAATTTATAGTGAAAAATTTCAAGACATTCTGCGTATAATACCATTTTGGAGATAAATACTTACTGGAGTCTTTTATGATTAAGACATAACAAGCCTGAGTAAGAAGAAAAGGTTAAAGAGTGACTTATTCGTTTCTTATTAAAGGGTAAGTGTCGTAGAATGACCCTTGGTTTTAAACCCTATACTCTTTGACACCCTTTTAATAGCGGTATGCTTTAAGGGGCGTGATTTACTTCTATGATGAAGTAGGCTTTGTTCTAAGAGGGCAAATTCAGTATTTTATTTCTTAATGAAGAGCTATATTTAAACACATAAGGATGAGAGGAAACACCAGAATCTACCAAAATAAACATGTATTTTAAATGAAACACTTAACTATTACAAAGCAACAGTTAACACATTTCTATCTTTGGCATCAAAGATCTTTCAATGACAAAAAATAAACAAATAAGCTTCCCGTAAACATAATAATTGCCGATTAGTATTTTTTTATCGTGACTCTATTTGATTAGCGTTAAACATTAAATTAACGTACTCTCGTCTACAAACACATATGACCTAGGTTCAAGAACAATGGTTTCTACTCTCCTTTAAAACGTGGGACGTACTAAACTTCTACTATCGCAATAGAGATATAAATGTTATTTTTAACTTACAGGTAGGTATTAGGGATTGCCGAATGTCGCTGGAGGGCTTATCTCTCGCTTTGAAGTGTTGTGGCTGCTGGTTGAATTTTCGTCGGGGAGGGATTGCTTATCGCCTGTGACGGGGGCTGATTCGTCACCGTAATTAAAGAACGGTAGCTCGTTGGGGCTAGGTTCTTCTCCTCTCACTCTTACGGTGCTTGAGATGTGAGAATCACTCGAGTGTGAGCAGCTTTGCTTTTCTTCAGTCGGACTTCTTTGCAGACTGAAAAGGCTTCTTCGGTATGGCACCGATATAAAGCTTAACTATTTAGGTTGATACGGCCCTGAAAGGGGGAATCGATTTTCTCAATCTGATCCTATCGTTTCTCACGGAAATAGTCTTGTATGGCTGAAGGATCGATCTTCCTGAACTAACCCTTCTTCTGGCGTATCGACTTCTAATCTTCTTGTCTGGCTGAAAGATTGATCTTCACGAACTAATCTTTCTTCTGGCGAATCGACTTCTAATAATCTTCTTGTCTGGCCGATGGATCGATCTTCACGAAATAATCCTACTCTAGCGTATCAACTTCTGATAATCCTCTTCTCTTTCTTTGCGGGGCTTATTTATAGGCGGATTGCCGCCCCATCTAAAGGGGGAATTGACCAGGCCACAGAGGCAAAGGGGAGGGGGGCGAATGGTGAGTTAGCATCTGGGGAGAGCGAGAATTCCTAAGGTGGCACTGGGGTGCCCAAGTAAGCTCGCAAATTAGAGGCTCGCAACTGCACGCTACTTGGCGTGCCTTCTGACTCGCACCGCTTTTTTCCCCATAACCACGGGTTTATGGGTCTCGTAGGTAATTGGATCGTTAGAGCGTCGTTTAAGGACCTTAGGTAGTCGCCTTAAAACAGATGTTAGCTCCAACGGCCCACAGCGGTGGGGAGATTACACATGGTAAGCAGTTTCGCCGGCTACCTTTCCCACGCTTCCCCTCATGAGGCGGGGGGGTGGGGGCTTTAATGTACCTATACTCCTCCAGGATGCTTAATGTAGCCATTTTTCTACATTTACCTCCCTCCTTAAGAAATTAATGGGAGGGGGGACGGTTCCAATCCGACGCTTACAATAATATACATGGGCAACTTATTGAACATTATATTATACAATAAATTCTAGTTCACTCGGGAATGCCTCGATAACATTTCACCTGACCTTACATTAATTCCTATATTACTGTGCCAACTTAGGATTTTCTTACCTACCACTAGGGGGTTACTCGCCCCTACTTACTTACAATTCTACCGATTTACACTTAACTTTGCTATAATACAATAGTTGGGCTGCTCCTTAATCGTCGACAGGGTTCCGACTTATCGAGTCAGCCATACAATTTTTGGACCCTTTTATATAGTGAATGGAGTACTGGTACTCCATCAAGAGTAAACTCCATCTCAGGAGTCTTCTATTCTTACTCTTATTTTAAATAAGTATGACAACGGTTTATGGTCGCATTCCAACTTAAACTCGCGCCCTATTAGATAATATTTGAATTTACCTATGGACCATATTATGGCCAAAGCTTCGATTTCGATAGTAGCGTAGGCTTTTTCTCTACTCAACAGCTTCCTACTGACATAAGCTATGGGATAGGCTGTTTCGTCATCTTCGTATTGAAGCAATACTCCGCCTAACCCGTCTTGACTAGCGTCCGTGCGAAGGCAAAAGATCTTGTTGGGATTTGGTAAGCGAAGAATGGGCGCAGTTACGAGTTTTCCTTTTAGAACCTCCAACTGAGTTATTGCATGGGGGTTCCACGTGACAGGGTCTGACGCTGTCTTTTTTAGCAAATCATTCAGTTGGGCCGCAATGGAAGCGAAGTGTGGTACAAAACGCCTATAAAACGAGGCCACTCCCATAAACGATCGTTGTTGTTTCTTTGTTTTCGGCCGGGGCATCTTGACTATGGCGTCCATTTTTTCTTGCTGGGTAGTCAAGTGTTTTTGTCCTATTTTGAATCCCAGGTAGTCAATGGATTCACAGGCAAAATAACACTTGGTCGGCACGGCGGTTAGAACTTGCTCCTTCAATTTCTCCAGCAATGAGCGTAAGGCGTGTAATTGTGACTCCCATGTACGGGTAGCTACGTATACGTTGTCGAAGTAAAACAACACGTCACTTAGTCCAGCGATAATTCGCCTCATCATCCTATTATAATTGCTACCGGCTGTAAGTAGTCCGAAGGGTAGCTTGGTAAACTGTAACAGACCTCTCTCGGTCGCAAAAGCTGTCAGTTTTTTGGACTCCTTAGCGAAAGGTATTTGATAGTACGCTTTACACAAATCCAATTCGGTGATGAATTTAGCGTCTTCAAATAAATGGAGATTTTGATCTATTAGTGGGATGGGCTCGGCGTCGAAAACGGTCACTGAATTCAATTTTCGGAAGTCCACGCACATCCGAAATTATTGATAAGGTTTCTTAACCATTACTATGGGGGAGCAAAAATCGGACTCCGATGACTCTTAAATTCCCAATTTTAGTAAATTCCGGACTTCCTCATTGAAGGCTTCTCGTAGGTGGATCGGTAAAGGATATGGTTTGCTCCGAACCACTGAATTAGTTTTTAGTTTTATTTCATGGATGAAATCCTTGGCACATCCAGGGTTTTCAGAAATGACTTCTGGGAATTCCAAGAGCAAGTTCAACATTTCCGATTTTTGTTGAATCTCTAAGTGGGGATTTATCTTTAAATCCACCTGAGGGTCTTCCGGGGTAGGTGAGAGCGAGGGAAGTTCGTATTCCTCGTCTTGTTCCACACACACGGTGTGTAGGACTTGCAGAGGCGTACCCGGGTAAACGGCATCCATCGGTTCTTCTTCGTCTAGAAGGGTAATATTCTTTATGCACGCGTGGCAGTGATATTTGTTTAGCATGTTTATGTGATAGGTTCTTCGCCCTGTTGAGGTATCTATCAAGTAATCGACTGGACCCCGTGCCTCGATTACTTCAAACGGTCCCTTCCACTTGGCCCACAACTTATTATTTTCGGTCGGGAGTAATAATAAGACTTCATCTACTGCCTTTAATTTTCGAGCCTTTGCTTTCATATCGAAGTAGTCCCGGTATTTGGCTAAATTTTTCTCGGCGTTCTCTCGAGCTAAGCCAGAGCAGTATTCTAGGCGCTCGCGCATATCCATCACGTAGGTAGGCGTAAGACGATTTGATTTCTTGGTCGAGCTTCGCGTTGGAAAATAATTCCTTAAGAATACTCATAGGACCTCGCACATTTCTCCCGTATAATAGCTCAAAGGGCGAGAATCCCAACGTCCGATGAGGTATTTCTCGGCAGGCAGAAAGGGCTGCAGGCAGGTATCTGTGCCACTGTGTAGGGTTGTTTTGACACAACTTCTTCAATATATTTTTGAGAGTCCCGTTTAATTTCTCGCAGAATCCGTTAGCGGATGGATGAAATGGACTCGTAAAAATTGGCTTGACTAACAGTAGTTTATTAAAATACTCCATCAATTCTGAGGTGAATTGGCGCCCTCTATCCGAAAGAATTTTTTTAGCCAGACCTACTCGTGCAAATATTGAAATTAATGCTTCCGCGCAGGAAATAGTGTCAATCTTCCGTAGGGCCACGGCATCTGGGAACCGGGTGGCACAATCCACTAGGGTGAGGATGTAGGAGTGCCCTCCACTTGAAGGGGGGTGAATTGGTCCCACCAAATCAATAGCCACTCGAAAGAATGGTTCGGTTATAACGGGCACCTTTTGTAAGGGTGCGGGAGGTACCCGTCCTCTGGAGGGATCCTTCTGACACACGTCGCATGATCGGCAATAGACCACAATTTCCCTGGCGGCCTAGGGCCAATAAAAGTGTCGGAATATCTGCTGTGCCGTTTTGTTGTGCCCAAAGTGTCCGGCTAATATTCCATCATGCGCCGTATTCAAAATTCTTTGCGTTCATTCTTGAGGTACACACAGTGCTTTCTTGTTCTCCTTATCCTCCTCGCTGATAGTACGGTAGAGAAGTGAGTCTTCTACGATATACTGGATAGGATTCTTTCCTTTCGCTTGGAGAATTTCACCTTTAATAGCTTTCTACCATAGGGGTTTAAGAGTGGAGGATTCTTTCGGAGCACTGGCGAAGGAAGTCAATTTGAACCCATTGTCTTCGAGGGTAATCCTCGGGGTCAACTTAGCAGGTTGCTCTTTCCTCTGGGCTTCTTGTGCCCGGGTGACTACTTGTTGGGCCACTACTTGCTGGGGAATTAGATGGGTTTTGTCCGATTAGTACTGCGCAGAGCTTAATCGGTGCTACTACCACGTCCGTCTAACCAGTGAAATATATGCATTGTATATGACATCTCACGACGCGGAATCGATTGTCGCGTCCTAAAAAGTCGTGGACGATTGCGAATTTCTTATGGTTAGGGTTTACTGGGGGCAGCAACTTGTCGGATACCACTATGCACGTACATCCGATGCTCTGACTAAAGTGGATACTCGGCACCCATTAACAGTGCCCTCTTCAAATTGTATCACGCTTGCGAACTTTTGTTGAATAGAAAGTTTACCTGTTGCTGGGGCCCTTCGGATGTTAACGCGGGGACGTAGGACGAATCAGCTTGTCCTGCTGGGATCGTGGCAGTCAGGTTTTGCACCTGTTGTCTCGAGGTCTCCCTTAGTCGGGAGTTCTGTGGGAACTGGAAACTCAGGTGACCTATTATCCCGCAGGTATAACAAGTGACGGGCTTCCTGAAATACGTGCCGGTATTAGGGTATGATCCTTGTGGAATCCTAACTTCTTTTTAATTTTTTTCTCCTCCAAAATTTGGTTTATGTTCCTTTTGCTGCTGAGAACTTAAAGGGCTTCTTCTGTAAATGCCTGGATGGCGGCCCTTTTTTCTTTGGGGAGGGAGCCTTCTCTTTCTTGTACTCCCTCGGATATAAACGATGATTTACCGCATGGAGGTCAGCCTCGTTTAGACAGTCGTTAAAGGTAGAAGCTTTTTGGTCCTTAACGAATGCACGGATTTCCTGGGGTAGTATACTTAGTAACTGATCTCTAAGCATGAAGTCGACGACCGCAGCGACTTCGTTCTCTACCCCTTCTGGCTCCATCCAAAACTGTAGGCTTCGACGAAGCTTAAAGCCAAAATGTTTTTATGTTTGTCCAGGTCTTATACGAGCCTGCCTGAACTTCGTCCTATATTGTTCCGGGTTAAGGTTTGTTGCTGAGAGAAGTTCGGCTTTGAGAGTTGAATAGTCCACAGTCGCTTCTGAAGGTAAAGATACGAATATCTCTCTCATCCTACGATTAAGTAGCGGTAATAGTCTGGCGCCTCCATCTTCTTCTAGGTCCTAATTATTGACTTCAAATATTTTCTCAAAATGGGAGAGATATGAGCATAAATCTTCTTCGTTCCTGTACTCCGGGAGTTTCATGCTGGCCGCTGGTGACACTCTTGTTCTGGATGACACTGACTGCACCTCTAACTCGTCTTTGCTGCTAAGAGCTCTTTCGTGGGCCCTTATCTTCTCTCTTTCATTAGCTTCCATTTTCGTCTTTTCTGCTTCCATTTTCATCTTTTCTCTTCTTTCTTCTCTTTCGTTTCTCTCTTTCTCCTGAATAAACGAACTCAGATCGGTTCCAGCCCGAGGGATGACTTTGCTTCCGATATAGGTCAAACGATGCCATCGCGCTTATGTCAGTCATCTACCTTGTTTTTAATCAAGCCTGACCTACTCCACCACCGAAACTTACCACTTGGCCGAACAATTACCTTTAGATTGTATCCACCTCTAACTTTACCAATTTTCCACTCGTCAAATATTCTATTATTCTTGGTGTTACTTTTATGTGTTAGCTCTTCCTTAAATCGACACTGCTGGGTTCTTTCTAATATAAAACCTATAGACCTGACACCACTTTTATAATATGTCGTAGAATGACCCTTGGTTTTAATCCCAATACAATTTGACACCCTTTTAGTAGCGGTAAGCTTTAAGGGGCGTGAGTTACTTCTATGATGAAGTAGGCTTTGTTCTAAGAGTGCTAATTCAGTAGTTTTGTTCTTAAGGAAGAGCTATTTTTAAACACATTAGGATAAGAGGAAACACCATAATCTACCAAAATAAACATGTATTTTAAATGAAACACTTAACTATTACATAGCAACAGTTAACACATTTCTATCTTTGGCATCAAAGATCTTTCAATGACAAAAAATAAACAAATAGAATTCCCGTAAACATAATAATTGCCGATTAGTATTTTTTTATCGTGACTCTATTTGATTAGCGTTAAACATTAAATTAACGTACTCTCGTCTACAAACACATATGACCTAGGTTCAAGAACAATGGTTTCTACTCTCCTTTAACATGTGTGACGTACTAAACTTCTACTATCGCAATAGAGATATAAATGTTATTTTTAACTTACAGGTAGGTATTAGGGATTGCCGAATGTCGCTGGAGGGCTTATCTCTCGCTTTGAAGTGTTGTGGCTGCTGGTTGAATTTTCGTCGGGGAGGGATTGCTTATCGCCTGTGACGGGGGCTGATTCGTCACCGTAATTAAAGAACGGTAGCTCGTTGGGGCTAGGTTCTTCTCCTCTCACTCTTACGGTGCTTGAGATGTGAGAATCACTAGAGTGTGAGCAGCTTTGCTTTTCTTCAGTCGGACTTCTTTGCAGACTGAAAAGGCTTCTTCGGTATGGCACCGATATAAAGCTTAACTATTTAGGTTGATACGGCCCTGAAAGGGGGGATCGATTTTCTCAATCTGATCCTATCGTTTCCCACGGAAATAGTCTTGTATGGCCGAAGGATCGATCTTCCTGAACTAACCCTTCTTCTGGCGTATCGACTTTTGAACTTCTTTTCTAGCTGAAAGATCGATCTTCACGAACTAATCTTTCTTCTGGCGAATCGACTTCTAATAATCTTCTTGTCTGGCCGATGGATCGATCTTGACGAACTAATCCTACTCTGGCGTAATGACTTCTGATAATCCTCTCCTCTTTCTTTGCGGGGCTTATTTATAGGTGGATTGCCGCCCCATCTAAAGGGGGAAGTGACCAGGCCACAAAGGCAAAGGGGGGGGGGGCGAATGGTGAGTTAGCATCTGGGGAGAGCGAGAATTCCTGAGGTGGCACTGGGTTGCCCAAGTAAGCTCGCAAATTAGAGGCTCGCAACCGCACCGCTACTTGGCGTGCCTTCTGACTCGCACCGCTTTTTTTCCTATAACCACGGATTTATGGGTCTCGTAGGTAATTGGATCGTTAGAGCGTCGTTTAAGGACCTTAGGTAGTCGCCTTAAAACAGATGTTAGCTCCAACGGCCCACAGCGGCGGGGAGATCACACATGCTAAGCAGTTTCGCCGGCTACCTTTCCCACGCTTCTCCTCATGAGGGGAGGGGGGGGCTTTAATGTACCTACACTCCTCCAGGATGCTCAATGAAGCCATTTCTCCACAGTTATTAATTGGTTTGGATAGAGTTTAATCTTCCCTTTAATACGTAGAACATCTCTCTTAAATTCTGATCAAGTCTGAACTTATTGGCATTATTTTGCGAAAATGTGGCCTTCAGTTGTTTCCGTTAGGGCATTTGTAACGGTGCCATAATGGAAGCATAATTTTAAAGGTAAAAGTCAGTGGAAGTAAAATGATAATCAGTTTTCTCTGGAAACAATAATGATGAATGCAAACGTCTAGTAGGTCTGTTTGAATGTTGTATTTCGATATCAGTTACATTTATATGAGGTTGGAGGAGAGTCAGTTGTGACCTTGCATAAAATGGTCGTTTTTATTAGCGTGTGACTGTGTCGGTTGGTCGGTTGATCACCGTTTTTTTTGTATATTTTTCTAATAACATTGTAATTATTCAGCCAATTCTAACGTAATTTAAAACCCTTTTGTTGTTTTACATTCTCTTTTGAATGCTATAATTGCCAAAGTCCTCCCAATCTTAGCCTTGAAATTGTTTTGCTTTAGGGAATAACATCATAACTATTCAGCCGATTCTTACGAAGTTTGAAATCCTTACTTTTGGTCTACAGACTCTTTCGAATTATATAATTCCCAAAGCCCCCCAAGGCTAGCCCGAGATTTCTTCTGTTTTGGCAAAATATCCTAACTCTTCGGCCAAATCTAAAGAAATTCGACCCCCTGATGTTGTGGTTCATTCCCCATTTGAATGATATAATTGTCAAAGTCCTCCAATGTTAGCCTTAGAATTCTTTGCTTTGGCAATAACGTCATAACTATTCCGCCGATTTCCACGAAATTTGAAATCCTTATGTTGTTATACATTCTCTTTTAAATTTTATAATTGCCAATGTCCTCCTAAGCTTGGCCCGGAATTTTTATTGGGGGGGGGCAATAACATCATAACTCTTCTAACGAATCTAAAGAAATCGACTTCTGTATGTTGTGTTACATTCTCTTTTGAATCATAGAATTGCCAAAGTCCTCCAAGGTTAGCCCGGGAATTGTTTTTCTTTGGCAATAACATCATAGCTCTTCAGATGAATCTATAAAATTCGACCCCCTTATGTTGTTTTACATCCTCTTTTGAATGATAGAATTGCCAAGGTCCTCCCAAAGTTAATCCGGGGATTAGTGAAAGTTTTGATGGCCTAAGGTCATAAATCAGAATAAGTGAGAGCACGCTTCATTTTGGTCCGCAAACCTTGTTTTCCGGCGAGCTAATTTGGCGTAAAGATTAGCCACACGAAATTTGTAATGAGTTGTGGCCACAGTAGTTTGGAATTGGTTAGGGTTAAATTGAATGCGCTTAACTTTTCGAGAATTTGGATCTTCACGAAAACACACCTGAAACATCCGTTTATTCACCAGCATAGTGATTAACTCTAGGTTATCAGGGCGTAGAATCGTAAGATTCGGAACGTTGCATAGCATATAAAGTTACTATTTTGGTGCAGTTTTCATATTCATGTTTAGATAGGTCTTATATTTGTCACATTCATCGATGTCGGCCTTTTCATCTTTTGCATTAGTACTATTTTTTTTTTAATTTTAGGCACTAGAGTTCTATTCGGTCTTTTGTTTAACAATATTTTTTTATAAATGTCAAGAAACCACTATATCACTTTATTCAATTTTTCTAGCTCCAGTCCAGCAATGACGAACATTCCTTCGGCGCGGCATTCAGGGTTAAAAGATCATATCACACTGAGGAAGGGCTTCAGTTGCATGGGCTCTCGTAAGGGAGCAACGAAAACAACATACCTTCACATCGATCACTTCCTCTTAATCAATTTGTTGGAGACAAATTCTTATGTGAAAAAGGAGTAGTCCGGTTTTAGTATCTCCTGTGTCTTTTGAATGACTGTGAAAATTATGTTAAATACAAGAGTATAACATATAAATTCAAGTAAATCTATAACGAAGGCTCATGCGATGTAAATCTTTAGGTCGTCGGTTGTGCAAGATCCTACCCAGATATAATATCTCCCACCGACTATGCATCGGTGCGTGAGTACTTGTGGGGGGATAGTATTGAGCAAGTGAATCGATTTAAACAGTGTAATTTGTCTATAATAAATTAACCTTTCAAAATATTTTTTGTTATGATACATTGCGACAACGTTTGTCCCTTTAATATCTCGTAAAAATGAAAAGTTAATTAATCCTAGATATTCTTAAAATCTATTCCTCGTTCTGGTTGAGGGCTATAAAAAAGGCTGGCGAGTAAGACGCGAGTAGTCTACCTCATGCTAACGACATAATCTAATGTGGTACAGGACAGGCTTAATAATGAAAACGAACATGTGAAAATTAGAAATATAATGAAGAGATTCACCTTCCTTACTCAGTGAATATTCCTACAAGTATTTGGCCAAGAGCACAATAAAGTTCTTTTAGCTCCCTTGATACCGTGGGCTTCTCTCTTACGTTAATTTGGGAAATGAAAATAAGAAGAGTAGGTGAAGAGAAAGGCTGCAGTCGCCTTTCTACCTCGTGGTCCCTTTCCCTACAAATGTCTGGCTAACAATTCGGGACAATTTCTCACTACTGCTAAGAGCCTCCCTTAGCGAGGTTTTCCCATGTGCACGGCGGTTTCCAACTTGCTGTTTAATGGGTGGTTCCTTAGGCCCCTAAAAGGATGATTAAGCATTGAGTCGAAAGAGGAAAAAATAAGTTGTAATAGAAAAAAAGTGACCTAAGTCCAACTCAAGCGAAATATTTATCGTTAAAGTATTTGATGTAAGAAAGTTAGGAGAAACTTAAGAGCAGCATTCATGAAATGAAATGAGCAAAAACACCTTATGTCTTACGCCTTGAAAAGTTTATAACAAAACGTATATAGTAAGAGTAGAGTGGATAGCGGTTATTAGATAAAGTTGTAAAAGTGAATGAGTTGAGTTTTGGTATAAGATGTTGGGTGACTTGCCATCTCTCGGGTTCTTTATTTTTCTGTGTATTTATTTATTCACGTTAATTTATTTGTGAAGGCTTTCCAGCCTCTTCTGTTCTTTAATATTTATCTTTTTTCTTGTTTGATTATCAGCACTTATTTGTGAATATTTGTGATTTTCTTCTTACATTCTTCAGCAATTTCTATAAGTTGAAATAGATACTGAGATTTCTCTTGCAAGTGGTTTCTCACAACTAAAGTGTCGTTGTATGACATTACATTATATCAATACCATATTATATCTTTGAGAGAGGACCAATGTCTTAAGAGCGAACCGACAAAAGGGACGGAAAACCACGCGTTTAGACGGGCTGAGTAACGAGAGAGTGCAACGAAGTCAGGCAAATTAGAAACAATGGCAAAGTTCAAGGTTATTTAAAGAGACATGTATAAAAATAAAATTTTATTTATACACAAAAATTAATAAGAGAATTGAAGGGTAAAATTACCTCAGAGAATAAACGGGCAAAAATCACATCAATAAACGAAGGAGGAAGATTAACTCAATTGGGTTACTGAATGGGGAGCGGGTTGGCTTACGGATGTCTTCTGTACGTAAGGTGAGACCGCTCAGCCCTCAGAGCGGGAGGTTGGAGTGATGATGGTTCTCCAAAAGCAAGGGGGGGGGGGTAACTTCCGGTCCAGGGAAGAGTATTGCGGATACCTGAAATAAGGGGAGCTTTGACAGGAGTGGATGAAAGAAGTCGGAAAAATCACTCGGGGCGATCGTTCAGTGGAATTACCTCCTGGCTGGGGCTAATTCCAAATACACAAAATAGTCCAGCTGTCACTTTGCTTTGTTGCTAGCACTTGACTTGGAACCATGGGGAAATCTTCTTTGTTCTGGCGAGACTTCTCAACTCTGTGTGTCTTCCGGGGAGTCAAGTGTTATTTATATCCGAGGCTCTCCCCCGGAGTTGGGGGTTAGCGGGAAACAGCTCTACTCTCGAAGGGCCTCGAATCTTCTGGCAGAGCTATTTTAACTCGCATAAAGGTGAACCGTGTGGGACTCGATTCGAGGCTACCGCTTGTGGAAGGGCGGTGGGGTCGGCTTACCACTTTAGTCCAGCCGGGCCTTTTGCTGCACATGGGAGTTCCTTTCTGCTAAAGATCTTCCATGTGGCGATTCCCTCACATAAAGTTTTCCATGTTATTATCTCTGTAGATCTGGAACATGTCCAGTGTCCTTACTTTCTTTGTTAAGTATTAAGTCTAATATATTCCATATCGTTTCGATTCCTATTTCTTGATTTACAGTAGGTCTCTTTGTCTTCTGTGATCCCTTCTTCTGGTATAGGTTATTTTTAGGAATCCACTCTTCTTAACTGTAAATTTTAGGTCTGTGTTTTTGTAGAGGATAGGAATTAGTATAGCTTCACTAGAGAAAATTTGCTCTGCAGACAAAATTGTATAGGGTTTGTCAAAAGTACTGTTAGACTCCGTTTTTATCTTTCGAGAGGTTCGCGTGTGTGATAGAAAAGTTTTCGGCAAACAATCTTAAACTTCTACTTTTCCAAAATGTGTCATTGGAACGTCTTTTCTATTGCTTGCTCTCTTTCGCGCGGGCCACAACTAGTCTGACATCGTTTCTGGCTCAACATTAGCCCAATGACCATCCACAGAGGTGCCGAGAAGCTTAAAAATGGCAAAGATCTCAAAGATCGCCTTCGTTAAGGCATACATCATGTTTTTAAACGTTCGGCTGCGAGAAAGGCGTTCTAAAGTGGCTCGAATCTAAACATGACTGCGCTCTTGAAATAGAACTTCTCTCTGGCTACGCTGCCAAAGGCGTTCAAACAGGAGGTATACAAGAGCTTTAGTCACGTGAAAAAGCCTCTGCTCACCAGCCTTATGTGAGAATAACGTCGGGAATGCTACCTTCGCCTTCTCAACAACTTGAATATTAATGGCAATCAAATTCTGATTTTTTATGATGAAAAAACCTTAATGATGAATTCGTTCATAAACAAGCAAAACGATTGCGTGTTAAGCTTCGGCCTCGACTACTCCATGGTCAGGCTACGTGTTAAAGGACAAGAACTCAGACTCTTTGATGATGTTCGGTGGCGTAGCTTCGAATGGCGAGAAGATGCCACCGATGTTGTTCGCGGCCGGTCACTGGCTCATCGGAGCTAAATACAGGGACATCTTGGCGGCCGAAAAACTCCTGCCCTTGGGGAGAAAGATCATGAACATGGCGAACTAAGTTATTCAGCAAGACGGTGCCCAGGTCCACAGAGACAAGACCGAAAAATTATGTTTGGGGTCGAACATGAATGTCTAGTCGAACGAACTTTGGCCACCTCACTTCCTCGACCTCATTCCCCTCGACTATAACGTGTGTGCACATGCCGAGAGCAATGCCTGCAAGTTTCGCCACAGGAATGTCGATAAGCTAAAGTCCTCTGTCTACTGTGTGTGGGCTAGTATGAAGAAAGACCTCATCCTCAACGTGTGCACAACCTTTAGGTCTTGCCTAGAGTGCGTTCACGTCAACGATGGCGGCCATATTGATTAATACTACAATTTAAACACATATTTACCTGTTTATATATTGAATCAATAAAAACGTTTCTTACTACATCAAAACTAACTATCAGTCTTTTATGTTAAGACCGTCATAATTAGTGTAAAATAACTTTTGCAATACCCGTTATACTTTGATTTTATTCTCCCTTTTCAGGTCTTTGAGTTTAAATATCTATACCATTTTATTTTGGGCCAAATTCTCTATTTCTTATACATGATTTTCATAGCCATCCCTCGTAACTTCCACATCGACAACTTTACCTTCGTTTTGTAGCGATATATTCTATCATCCACCAGCACTCTTGAAGGTTTTTCTCTTCCGATTGGAATTATTGCAAATTTGTCGGCGTTCGTGCGGATTTTCCATTTATGCTCTAAGTTGTTAATATTCACCCTTTCTGCCGCTGTATCCTTGGTCGGTGATTTCAAAACTTGGTCCGCAGCATGCCTTGACAGAGATGTATGCTATGATCGTGATGTACTCACACAAGCAGTTGCTGAGAAGAGGAGAGAGTCCCAGCATTTGGATTATATATTTTAATCCGACTCTCCATAACTTGTTGAATGCCTATTGGACATCTCTCAACACCCAATCTGTATAATTTTTGCCAGGCTTAGCTCTCGCCTCTAATTTTTAGGAAACCATGCTGATGGTGTGGTTATAATGAATGTTCATTTAAATGGAAGTTTAATCACTTGTTAAACATTTTGTCCAAGAGATTGGCTAACCTTTCCAGTAAAGCTACTGGTGGAAAGTTGCATTGTTTTTTGTTTTTTTAAATTTAAAGGAGCCCCTCTGGCGACTACCCACTTAGGCACAAGTCGCCGTACTCACGACAGCCTAGCACTAGGCTACTTTAAAATAAGAATATGCAAACAACAACAACAATAAAAAAAGAAAAGGGAAACATGCAGGAAGCAAGCTCCGGCGTCGGGGGGAGGTCCGCCTCCCCCGCCTGACGCAGGAACGTGTGACCTAGAAGAAAAACACAAAAAACTAGTTAAATAAGGGAGAGTAGGCCGGCCTCACCCAAAATATCGGTAATTCCATCACTCAATGTGCACGAACTTGCCCCGAGTACAAGGAACCGGCGGTAGCGACACCGCCCATCTTGGTACCGGATTGGTAACGTGCGCGGAGATCACCCAGACTAGGACATTCAGCAAGTATGTCTTGAATAGTCTGGAAGACAAAGAAGTCTTCACAGTAGGGCGCAGGCGAGCGCTCTATCAATTGGGGGAGCGTCGCGCAACGGTGCAAATTCGGAGACGACAGAGATAAACCTGAATCCCTCGCAGCATTGGAGAGTAGCTCCATGGGAACAGTCGCGGTGCAATAGCAGGCAAATTTAAGTTCCATTCAACCGTCTCCCATCTTCTTTGCCAAGCAGCCCAGAGAGCTGCCCGTATTCCTGCCATGTAGTTGGTGTGAGGGAGAGCAAAACGCTGGTCCGGTCGCCCAAGTCTCGAAGATTCTTTGTCGCCATCATCAGCGTGCTAATTCACCGCAATTCCTACATGTCCTGTTTTTTTGTTGTTTTTTTTGGGGGGGAGGGGGGTCTCAGCTTGGGCAAAAACATAATTTTGTCCTAATTTAACTGCATCGAGGAAATATCTTTCACTGATTTTGCTGAAGAAGCTGCCCAGGGCTCTCATTAGGTTTTCCTTTGTTAACTCAGTTTGGCTATGCTCTCTTTCTCCGGTCGGCTTTAAGGTTTCTTTAAGCTCTTGGTGTCACTAGTTTAACATCATTTTTTTTACGTGCCATTAAGGAACAGAAACATTTGGTGTTACTTCATTCCGATGTTATTCTAGTTTTTTCATGATTCCTATTAAGTGTTTCCTAATATATTCCTCTTTCTTCTATGGAAATATCGACAAACTGGTCCCATCTCTTGCTACACTCCAGTGTTAAAGTTGTAATTATTTCGTCCAATAATTATTTTATACATATTCTGCTGCTTATTAAAGGGCCATTGCGTTCTTTGGTTTCTTTTTGTAGAGGAATAGTCACTCCCCCCCTCGTTCACTCGCCGGGGCAGTCTCAAGGCAGTTACCGCAAAGACATCCGCTTCAGGCATCGGCGGGTCCATTGCGTAACCGCAGCGTGGCACAACTCGGTGCCATGAAAGACCCTTAAGGTCAAAATGAAAGATCTCCCCCAGTAGAGTGAGATCCAGTTTCACGTCTAATAAGAAATTGGAGACGTGCTTCTCCCAATCTCGAAGGCTAACGAGGAGCCGATGTTTGACTTCGTGTGAAAACCGTTTGGGAAAAGAACTCTCCTGGGGCCTTCCTTAAGCTCCTCCCCCCTTACCACTCCCCCCAGTGGGGTGACGAGGTATAAATGAGGAACTCTGAGGAAAATCAAGGTAGTATACGTCAGGCCAGGTGACGAAGTCCTCGATTAAAACCAAGCTACCTAGACTGGATTGGTAGTATACGTCAGGCCAGGTGACGAAGTCTTCGATTAAAACCGAGCTACCTAGACTGGATTGGTATGTAGTATTCGTCAGTCTCTAGGTGACGAAGTCATCGGATCAAGCCGAACTACCAAGACTGGAGAGGAAGTTTACTCTGGTCGCCAGACCAAGAAGTACCCTGCAAGAGAGGCAGGGCTACCTACCTTAAGGGGCTAAAAAGAAGCTCATCCTTGAGCTAAGTCCCTGGTTATCAAACCAAACGATAAGTTAACTTTGTTAAGTTCAACTTACTCTCGCTAGAGAGACTCCTCATATCCTGGTGCACCTTAAACACCAGAAATATTCCTCGTCCTTGAGGAATGAAGAAAAGAAAAAGGAAAAGGCTCTTCCTCGAGCCCGTTATTCGGTGGCCATACCGAAATCCTAAGTTAACTTGGTAAAGTCCTAAGTTCAAATTCTTCTCGCCAGAGAAACCCCCCCTCTGTTATCCTCGCCCTTGAAGAAGACCCTTCCCGAGTTCAGTCCTCGTCCATAAGGAAATAAGTAACGAAGGAGAAAATCTCCTCCTCGAGCTTGTTACTCGGTGGTCCCATCGCACTCCAAGTTAACTTGATTTAAGAACCATGTTCGACTCACTCTCGCCAGAGAGACCACGACTGCCTAGGTGTTGCATAAAGCACCGTATTGGTTCTCGTCCTTAAAGAACCCTCCCCCCGGAAGAACGTGTGGACCTCCCAGCTGCTACCCTTGCCGAAACGACCGTGTAATTTCGCTCATCTACATCTGGACAGACGACACGCGTCGTGAGTCAATAACATTTCTGAGGCCCTCTAAATTCCACATGAGTCCGTAAGCCTAATTCTTATATTATTGTTGTGTGTAGAGAAATTAACCAATTTTTGTGGGTAAACTAATTTAATTAATTCTTGTTCAGGATAATATTCAGAGTACTGCTGTAATTAACGTTTAGATGTTGTGTATTTAATTAATGAAGTTAAAATATAAGTTTATTTTGGGATTATTTTGCGTTTCTCTTATATATCCTTACGTGTTTCGGAACGGCTCCGTTCTTCAAGATATCAAGATATCAAAATATATATTAGACACTCTTAGCACTCTTAGAATAGAACAAAGATGAGGGGAATTCTACGACACTATTATAAAAGTGGTGTCAGGTAAGTAGAGTTTTTATGAGAAAGAATTCTATGACATAATACAAGTGGTGTCAGGTTTGTAGGTTGTTATTAGAAAGAACCCAGCAGTGTCTAATTAAGAAAGAGCCAACACGTAAAGGAATATCAGATCTGGAATAAGAGAATAATTGACGAGAGTAAAATTGGTAGAGTTAGGAGTGGTAACAATCTAAAGGTAATTGGTAGGCCAAGTGGTAAATTTGTGGTCGGGAGTGGTATTTCAATCAGCATAGTAGTGGGAGTAAGAGGAAGTTATGCTGAGTGCTACCTGGTGAGTGGTGGCATAATTACCTGAGAGTACAGTAAGGAAAATTTGACGGACCAACACAAAATGAATCCGGTCGAAAGATTCAACCTACAAGCCCAAATTCCTGGATTTGAAGGCGAGGATATTTGATCCCTACATCCTTGAAGAATTGAGAATACAAAGAGAAGAAGAAGAAAAAATAATAGAGTTTGATAGAAAGAGTGAAAATATAAAAAGAGAAGGGAAAAGAGAATGCGAAGCAATAAAAATAAGGAGAGACATAAAATTAGAGAAAGACAGAATACAGGGGAAAATAGAAAGAGAGGAAAGAAGAATGCAGAGAGGAGGTAAAGCAAGCGAAAGAATAATACTGTTGAAAAGAGAAGCTCAAGAATTCAGGATAAGGATAGAAAGGGAAGATAAGGAAACGAGAATAAAGATAAAACGAGAAGATGATTAAGGAAAAATAAAGATAAACCTGGAAGATGAAGAAAGAAGAAACCAACGGGTAAATGATATAACGAAAGCAGAAAAAGAGGCGGAGGAAATGAGAATGAAGAGGGAAAAATAACGTGCTCAAGCTGAAAGAGAAGAGAGAGAAGAAAAGGAAAGATTGCTCGCACTCGAAAGAGCACCTATCGAGAATCTCATAGAGGCCGAGGAAGTTGTAGCCCGGCCTGGACCTAAGAAAGAACTATCGAGGAAAACCCAGCCAAATGGGGTAACGATGGAAGAGGTAGGAAGTAGGGATGAGGTACAAGCAGGAGTACCTAAAGGAAAACCACCTCCGAGGAGAACCCAGCCGAATGGGGTTATCAGGGAAGAAGTAGTAGGTAGGGTAGAGGTACGAGCAGGTGTACCTGAGAAACTACCTACTAAGAGAAGTGAGTCAAATGAGTTGACAAGGAAGGAGGAAAGAGGTGCTAATGCAATACACCTAGGTAAGACTAATCAAATGGTAGACACGGATGAGTATCCGCTACCCCTAGTAGTCTCCTCCCCGAACGGAACGTGCACGGAGTTACCGCTAAATCGCTAAGTCGTAGTGAGCGCCACGCCCATTAACGACCTCGCAGGGAAAAGTTTTCTTAATCCCCAAAGATCGAACCCAGACACGATCTTCCCGTGTACCTGGTTAAAGGAGAGCTATGGGACCCACGCGCCCATCAATTATGCCCCGCTGCAACAGGCCGCTCAAGCCATAATGTTTAATTTAAAGGTAGTCAAGTACCATAATATAGGTAAGTCGAGTAGGTTAAAATATCGATACCATTTCGTAACATACTTGGGTAGACTCAATAACCCGAACGGCCGGCCCAGGTACGGTAAAGTATTGGTATTAGAGCACCATTTTAGGATCAGCTACATTAAAGTAGCCGATAAAGTACAGCTGTTCTATAGGCGGAGACGAAATACCATTGAGGGTTATTTCAGTACCTAATGAGCGTGAAACCATGTTTTCATTTGTTGTTGGTGTTAATATTTTATCGGTAGGATTTAAGTTCTCAAAAACTTAGAAATGTAAGGAAGTAGCTCGTTTGGTTGTTTTTTTTGTGGGTAATCGACGAATTAAGTTTTTTTTAATTTTATGTTAAATTGTATTGCGAGGAGGTCTAGTTCGACACATTGCATGTGTAAACGCGCGTGAGGGCGCTCATGTGTAAGTAAACTTAATGTAAGAGAGGGCTCAAAGAAAGACAACTTGCTAATCTCGACTAGGTTGAGTAAGTTGTTTTGAGTTTCCGGGAGTTTTCCCCCCCTCATTAAGTTCTTCGATGGGAGGTATATGTAAAGGAATAGTCCCCCCCCCCTCCTCCCAGGTTCACTCGCGGGGCAGTCTCAAGGCGGTTACCGCAAAGACATCCGCCATAGGCATCGGCGGGTCCATTGCGTAACCGCAGCGTCGCCTATTTTAATGCCATGAAAGACCTTAAAGGTCCAAATGAAAGATCTCCCCCAATAGAGTGAGATCCAGTTTCACGTCAAATAAGAAATTGGAAACGTGTTTCACCCAATCTCGAAGGCTAACGAGGAGCCGATGTTTGAATTCGTGTGAAAAACCGTTTGGAAAAAGAACTCTCCTGGGGCCGTCCTCAAGCCCCTCCCCCCCTTACCACTCCCCCCAGTGAGGTGACGAGGTATAAATGAGGAACTCTGAGGAAAATCAAGGTAGTATACGTTAGGCCAGGTGACGAAGTCCTCGATTAAAACCAAGCTACCTAGACTGGATTGGTAGTATACGTCAGGCGGCCAGGTGATGAAGTCCTCGATTAAAACCGAGCTACCTAGACTGGATTGGTAGTATACGTCAGTCTCTAGGTGACGAAGTCTTCGGATCAAGCCGAACTACCGAGACTGGAGAGGTAGTTTACTCTGGTCGCCAGACCAAGAAGTACCCTGCAAGAGAGGCAGGGCTACCTACCTTAAGGGGCTAAGACGCTGCTCATCCTCGAGCTAAGTCCCTGGTTATCAAACCAAACGATAAGTTAACTTTGTTAAGTTCAACTTACTCTCGCTAGAGAGACTCCTCATATCCTGGTGCACCTTAAACACCAGGGGTATTCCTCGTTCTTAAGGAATTCAGAAAAGAAGAAGGAAAAGGCTCTCCCTCGAGCCCGTTATTCCGTGGCCACACCGAACTCCTAAGTTAACTTGGTAAGGAACCAAGTTCAAATTCTTCTCGCCAGAGAAACCCCCCTCCGTTATCCTCGCTCCCTTGAAGAAGACCCTCCCCAAGTTTAGTTCTCGTCCATAAGGAAATAAGTAACGAAGGAGAAAATCTCCTCCTCGAGCTCGTTACTCGGTGGTCGCACGGCACTCCAAGTTAACTTGATTTAAGAACCAAGTTCGACTCACTCTCGCCAGAGAGACCACGACTGCCTCGGTGTTGCATAAAGCACCGTATAGGTTCTCGTCCTTTTAAGAACCCCCTTTCCCCCGGAAGAACGTGTGGCCCCCTAGCTGCTACCCTCGCCAAAACGACCGTAGAATTTCGCCCATCTACAACTGGACACACGGCACGCGTCGTGAGTCAATAACATTTCTGAGGCCCTTTAAATTCCACATGAGCCCGTAAGCCTAATTCTTATATTATTGTTGTGTGTAGAGAAATTAACCAATTTTTGTAGGTAAACTAATTTAATTCATTCTTGTTTAGGATAATATTCAGAGTATTGCTGTAATTAACGTTTAGACGTTGTGTATTCAATTAATGAAGTTAAAATATAAGTTTATTTTTGGGGATTATTTTGCGTTTCTCTTATATATCCTTACGTGTTTCAAGACGGCTCCGTTCTTTTAGATATCAAGATATCAAAATATATATTAGACACTCTTAGCACTCTTAGAATAAAACAAAGATGAGGGGAATTCTACGACACTATTATAAAAGTGGTGTCAGGTAAATAGAGTTTTTATGAGAAAGAATTCTACGACACTTTTAGTTGTTATAATCTCTTTCAGCGCAAGAATTTTTGCCGTGCAATGTTGGTGCGATAGTGTTCTCTATATTTATCTGGTACATAATTTCTGTCAGCTCCGACTAGCTCTTTAATTATATTGTCCTTGGGCATATCAATTTCACAAAGAATTGCTTCCTTTAGGTCAGCTTGCTGGATTTCAGTCAGTTACCCGTCGTAACCACCCTATTAACGTTTTTTTAGTTCTTCCAGAGGGTGCAATTTTCCTTAAATTGGGTCTATAATTATTGTCCATTTGACCATTTAATGCTCACTGGTTGAGGGCAGATCTTTTTATGTTAAGTAGTTATATCGCGTGATGCAAATACGATGTTTGTTTTGTTGCCCGTCTCATTCCGAAGAAACTTGTAACGTCTGAACTCATTTTCTCTTCTCTTTTCTTTTCCAGGTATACATATGTTCAAGTTCCTTCATTTATTATTGAAGATTGCAGTGTAAGCGAAAGCCATGCTGTGGGTGTATAAATCTTTTATTAAAATTACATGATCCCTGCGACTAAAGATTTCTATGAAGTTACGGAATTGTAGAAAGTCTCTCTTTGGGGACTCCTATCCAGGCATTATAATTATAATTTCTTAGCAGGTTTCTCTTTTGATGGCCAGGTAGGCTTCGTCGAGATCTTTATGGTCTTCTGACTCTAATATCATTTCTTACGGCAACCGCTACTCCGTCAAAATTAAACTTTCTTGGAGTCTTAGTAATAACTGTGTAGTTAAATAATTTTATGGTGTTACTGTCCTGGTCAAAGTTGATTTCGTTTAAAAGTATCACTTCTGGGTCCTCTTTAAGGTAAGCGTTTCTTAGAGAGTGCCTTTTATTATCCCAACTCTCCACATTGTGGCTGATTATTTTCCAAATTTCCTATTTGGCAAATCTTGAATATATTTACTATTCGTTTGTTGTCTTCCTCTCTGCCTTACCTGACACTCGATTGTTTAAGGATTTACTTCTGCGGCATATTTTCTTTTTAAATTCTTTCTTTGTCAGTCTAAATCTGCACCTTCAAATATGTAACTGTAATACCGTTTCTTTATTCCTTGTATTGTTGCTTTGGTGTTGTTTAGCGGGTATGTTCTTTCTTCTGCAGCATACAACCTAAGAATAAATCCAAGAGTTTCTTTACTTTTTTCTTGTACTTGAATGATTGCGTCCATATTTCCTACTTCTTCTAAATATACGACGTGCCCTTCGAAGTTGCTTTTTCTGCAGTTGCTGTTAGGTGCAAGAGTTTCTAACTCCATAATTTCTTTTGTTAGTTGTGCGTTTCTTGTTCGGATTCTTGTACCTCTTTGTGCTGCCTTACCGCTTCGCTGGATTTTCTTCGGTGTTTCGGGTTCTTTAAATGTTTTATGTTACCAGAGTGTTTAACGAAACAATTTGTCAAATTAATAAACAATCAGTTATCCTCAGGTTCTAGCCTTGTTTATGTGTAGGAAACAGAAGGCTTATTATTTTTGGGAGAGAAAACTTCTAGATAATGATGCTAATCTCGCCCATTGTGCCACCTGGTGTGATAATCCGATACCCAACAACACACCTCTGCTTGTGATCACACAAGCACCCCAAACTTCCTGCACGTCTGGGCTAGGCTAGTCAATTAGGCTACACTACAACTTGAACTTTTAGAAGTGGATATTATCCGCCTTGAAGACATCATTTAAGAGCTGGCCGACCAGGGGGAATTCAAGTTTGAGTGTGTGATAAAGAAGGCTAGAGGGGTTTCTAGACACTCTTGACAATCTTTGTCATGGTTCATTTTAAGGTATCCCTCTAATCCCTGCGTAATGGCTGGTATCGTTAACACTTCTAAACTTCCGTGCCTTTTTTCTGGATGTACAAATAACGTTCATACTCAGATTTGCTTAACTTGTTCTCAGGTCAATCAACACAAATCCGTTTCGAACACAGCCAATTGCATGAATTGTAAATTAACTAAACTTACTTTCTATAAGATGTGCAATGGTTATAGATAAGGCCCTAACCTTCCAAAATTTTTAAATTCTTTCGTTTCAGGAGGAAAATGAGATAACCGTGAAGCGGTTAATGCCAGTTGGCACATTTTATACACTTCAGCTTAAATAAAATACTGTCCGTTGGAATTCCATGCCTATGATGTTGTAGTTCTCGTTTATATCAGACGAGTTCTAACTCTATAACTGCTAAAATGGTGCAACGGTCAGCAAAAATGGAGCGAGTTCTCCTTTGACACCAACCAAGGCAACAAATTATCCTCACTTGCTTAACTTAATCCAAAATCCTGGAGGACAAATTTGTTTAGAGCCCAGCTAATTGCGTAAATGGTCACGTCACACTTATTCATAAGCAATGTCATCGTTAATGGTCATGAATTAGGTGCGATCCTGGAATTTCGGAACGTTATCTCGTTTCAAGAAGGTAATATGTTACCTTTAGAATAAAAAAACACTCAATTACTACCAGTTTCAGGCCTACGAATGCGGTATCTTCCTGATCTATCGGAAAACCTTCTGTAGGTTCAAATTCCCTTTGTTGCATCCTTCGTTTGGCTAACAGGAAAAAGGAACAGAGATCTGCTCGGCTAAATACCAGGACCCACTCTTCCTCTCAATTGAACGTTTTTCGGTACAGGAAGCCGCCAGGCTACCAAGCAGAGTTGTTTTTCTTTGAAGAGTCAAAGCCATAAAAGGCTGCAGCTGAGCCATACGAGGTTTAACCCTATTGTGTAGGTAGACTTATGGAACTTTCAATCCCTTTCCAATTTCCAAAGTCAGAGAAGAGGAAATGTCGGTTCTCTCCAAAAAGACGGAAAGCTGATCAAAATGCGCCATGCTAGAAGAAGAATTAGAGGCAGAAAGAGGCAAGGCTTGCATGCAGCGCCTGACCTGATCAAATAAGGCATGAAAGGTGACGGCGACTTCGGCTTATTTCTCGTCCAAACGCCATTATAGCTCTGTCTCCAAGCTGTATACTCCATAGTATCAGGGTCTTCTCTTCAAAAAGGGCCACACCAGCTCCTTTCCCAAAGATCTGGATAGCATATCCTTACAATTTCTTTGGGCTGGAATCCGGGTTAATAGGGAGAAGTTACGGAAGCTCATTTCTTCACGCTCAAAATTAGCTGTTTGCTTTCAGATGAGCATAATGAGAGAGTTCGTATGCAAACCATCCGCAGGTAGTAGGGTTTAAGACCCTCACACACCAGAATGAGGTCAAGTTGCCGGTTGCAAAAATTAACACCAATTGGGATTTACTTATTCTATTTACCTTTTGTCGTAGAATAGGCTCCCGACGATATACCATATATAACTATTCGTTAAGGGAACCATTCTAATATTTCAAGTGCGTGGTAATCTGATTGACCGAGGTTAGTTCAAAACGGGGAGAGAGCCTGAAGAGGCTTATTTATCTTCAATATGCTTAAGAAGTGGAACGGAGCACACGGATACATAATATGGCTACCATTAATAAAATAGAGTTTTATTAATTAAACTATCAATATCACACAAAAAAAATGTTTACATAAACGGGGAATGGAAAGGGTCGTGGGAATATTTGACTAATCTAAGGATTAAGATTTGGAGAGATTTAAAACGGTAAACAAACAAAAAAAGGGGAAAATGGTTCGCTAAACCATTTAAAGCACAGGGTTGCGTTGACAAAAGGTTAAATGATAAAAGGTAATGCTCAGCTTACTTAATTACAAAGTTGTTGTGCAGAGGAAGACGATGCGAAGGAATCTTCGGTCCAACTGGCGATTTCCAGCAGAAGGGTTCTTCAGGGGGTTGTCCTTAACGAGGGGGAAGGACTGTCTTCGAGAAGTGAGGGCGAAGTGGAGCTCGGAAGTGACAGCAAATCGGAGATGTTCTAGATGAATAATAGAGGTTATTGTTGAAACCAAGCGTTCTCTTGAAGAACGTTAAAAAGGGGGGAATTAAATTATCCGGACGTAATGTCTTTGGAACGAGAACCGTTTCTTGACAAACGAGCTTGAAGAACAATGGCAGTTCTAACGTTGTTCTTTTTCTGAACAACAGCGATGGGGGGGCTGAGAACCTTTTCTTGTCAAACGGGCTCAAAGAACAATGGCTGTTCTAACGTTGTTCTCTTTCTGAACAACAGGGCGGCCTTGTTTATTTAGCGTCTCGAAGGGCACGAACCTTGGCACTCAAGGGATATTGCCCTCTTCTGGACAATAAGGGTTTCTCGGCAGAGTTCTTAGGTGCACAAGGGAGACCGGATCGGCTTGATGCCTCGCGAAGATAATCTGGATCTGCTTGAATTGGGAAAAGCTATGGTATAAATAGCCGGAGCCATCTCCATGGCGAAGGGGATAATTGAGTGGGGGACTTCGGGGTAATGTCTTGGTGGCGCCTGGGAAAATACCTTATCTGCCCATAAGCCTAATTTAATCTGGCGAGATTGACGTATGGAGGCGAAACGGGGGAGTGAACCTCCTTGATTAAACATTGGCTATGATGGGAGATAACGCGCTTCTGCTTCCTCTCGCAGGATACACGTGGGTAAGCATGTGGGTGAGCATGGTTAACATGTGATAGAGGCTGAATTAAAGCAGGCTCAGACCGTTCTATCACACCTTTCATTACCTCTATCCAGGCAAGAGCAATGCAACTATACCTAAATAAGATATTTTATTATGTGGCAGTATACGTTGCACCGCCGTTATCCGCTTTAAAGATGCAGAGTTCCACTTTATTTGGTCGATTGCTGGACCTTGTTCTCTTTTTCGAGATTGTGAAATGGCTGATACCATATCTGATATGAATGCATGGTAAGTCCAGCATCTGAATATTATTCCCTAATTTGAAAATTCACGCATCTATAAGTTGTCATAGAGCGGATTGTTTTCCAATCTCAATTTCTCCTAACAAACAAGGGTCTTTAGTTGGTCGGTGATTTGTGATTTCCACAGAACTCCTCCACTTCCCATTTAAATATAATTTGCTCAGGTTTCACAGGTTAACATTCCACCCAGGTAGTGCCCGGTTTGAAAACGAGACCCGCACTAATTTTTACGATATCCGCGTAGTTGAAGAGGGGGTTGTTGATTTCTTTATCTGCTTACTAATCGCCACGTGCCTTACTTATACATATTCCTTGAACTCCTGGACGTTTTTCACATCAACAGCTTTCTTAGTTTTCTCCCGAGTGTATCTGCCTTCAAGGAGAAGTAATATGATTATAAACGCTATATGTATGGTTTGTGCTATTTGATATAGTGTTCTTAGTCGAGCAAGCTTCAGAATATGTTTAATTTTAAATTTTGCTCGCTGCTTTTCATACTGGTCATATACGACTCCACTCAATAATAATACCTTTCCCTCTGAGTTATGAAGGCGTGTCAAAATAATTTGTAGTAAGTTCATACAAAGACCCCCGCTTCCTTTTACAAGAAAAAGTGAAGAAATTATCGAATCATATGTCTGTAGTGGAATTCTTGGCTACTGCTGTCAGCCCGTTCTCTAACTGAGAACCTGATCTTTCCACTTGGCAAGGATGTCAGATTTGAATTCAGGACCAGCCTCCTCAACTTTTCCTTTAGGTGTAGAAAATCTTTTTGTAATCTTGCATTTTTGAAGATACCTCCCAAGATACAGTGACAGCTGTAGCTAACGACTTACAGCTAAGTGTGAGAGGATTGGCCTTTTAATACGCACGGATGACAAGCTCTAGTTGGCTATCTATGCAGATTCCTCTCGAAGTGATTTTGTTCGTTTTTCCGCAATCAATAGATAGTTGATTCAAATTCAGCTGATCTCCGCCATATTTTTTCAACTACATAAGAATAGTAGTTTTTGTAAGAATTTCCAAAATGATAAGTCAAATGATTTTCTTTACAGCATATGTTAACTTGATTGTGTTAAAAAATCAGCTAATTCTCATTTATAGAGGTATCTGCATATTTTCTAATGGTATTTCACTTAATGAAGCCAAAAAATCATAACTCTCTGAGATTAGGATAGAGAAAAGCATTGCCCCTTAAAACTTTAAATTTCGTGCCTTGAAGTTGGCTAACAACATCAGTTAAGCAGTCTCTTGAATCATGTGTTCACTATACCTTTTTCCTGAACAGGATAGAGCAACAAATTACGCAACTATTGGAAGTGTTTTTAATCCTATTTCTAAATAATACAATTATGATATCCTTGTAAAAAAATAGTAAATTGGTACATACCAATATTTAAAAATATCACAAAATTGGTTTTCTCGCACTTAAAGCAGACAAAGTGAAATATTCATGAAACAAATTTAAGAGTAACATTTTTTTACAAGTTTAATCGATTAAGAAGTGAAGGCATTATACATTGATTAATTTTAGGATGTCATTTACACAGTGAGTTGTTGAAAGTTTGTTTTTTAAAGTTGTATAAGCGATGTCTGTTAAATTGCTGAGCTTAAATGTGATAAGTAGACTCTTTGCTTGGCATCTATTTTGTATTGCATATGCAAAGTCGCTCACCATCTTGGCACTACGTTCAGCAATGTAATTGACGGCTTTCAGATCCCCAACATAGTAAAACGCGTTCTGTATTCTACATTATGTGGCTAAGAAGTGAAGGTTCCAGAAGCCTCTAACCTTCAATGTTGAGTGTGTTCTGCAGGAAATGTGACTCTTGACCAATGAAATTTAACAGAATGCTTTCGGCTCTGCGTCATTGGAATAGAGGCTTTCTTTTCTAATAGGCACAGAATTTAATTGAATTTAAACAATTTTTGAACCTGACACAATTATGATATGCTTAAAACAAAGAAATAGCACATTAGTACATACATAGTTTTTAGAACTATCGCAAAAATCGTTTTCTCACACTCAAGGCAGAAAAGCCTTAATTCTTGACCCAAATTTGAGATTAACATTTTGTCACATTCATATTTTCAGAGTCCGCTGTTGAGTTTGTTTTTTGAAGCTGTCAACGGGGCTTATGTTAAACTTCACTGTTTGATAAAGATATTCGCTTTGCCTATCATGTTTTTATGACATATACAAAGTCAATCACTATCTTGGCAGTACGTTCATCTATGTCATTCACCGCTTTCAGATCCCTAAGATAGTACAACACGTTTTGTAATCAGCATTATGTGGCCAAGTCGTGACAGGTTCCAGAAGCCACTCAGATCAAATGTTGGTAATGTCTTGGAAGAAATCTAACTCTGGGCCAATTAGTTTTACCATACTGATCTTAGCTGTGCCTCATTGGAATAGAGGTTTTCCTTTTCTAAATTTGTCTGGCTTCTCAGTGGCATGTAGCTGGGTAGCAATTTCGTACTTCAATTATTCAATCAATCTACAGCCGAACATGGCAGAAAGCATGATTTCCTGCGTTAGGTACCATTTGTGGTTTTCCATCTTATTAAGTATCTGGTTCAGTTTTCTTTTACTCAAAAATGTCCATACACAAGTGTAGAACCACATAAATATTATAGTTATTCGTTTTAGATCTAAGACAATGTTTTCTCTTAATCAAAATGATCTGCAAGCATAATAAATCTCAAGGCGTACAGATTTATAGCCATCCATCAGGCCTGATAAATAGTGCCAGATCGACTCTAGTGAATATCTCTGGTAGGCCTTCTTGTAATAAGAATGACAATCAGTTTAACTTTTTCACGGTAGTCAGCACTAGGAAGTCTTTCATCCATTTAGAATGTATTGTAGTATGTCTTTACTCTTCTTCTTATCATTCAGACATTTGCTGGCGATATCCATCATCTTTGGATTTCCCTTAACTATGTCCGCAAGTTTGAAATTCTTTAGATGCTAAAACCAAGGTATATCAGGCCCTTTCACCTTCTTGAAAAGCTCCTCCCAAACCACCTCTACTAGAATGTCCAACACATGTTCTTTTTCTTAAGCATTTATATATAGTTTGGAAGCTTCTCTGTGAACTCCAATAATCCTAGATTTAGTCTCAAAAAGAAGAAGAGTAACATTACGCACAAGGTCTCAGGTCTCCAGTAAATCCATTGAAGCCTCAGCCTAAGTTGTGCCAGAAGAATCGTTGATGACAGGTTGCTTAGGTGTATAAAGTTACAACAGACACTATTAGCACGGCTAAAGTCTGTGAGGTACTTTCAGGTTCACTGCCTAAGACATCTTTGAGAAACGTTCCATCCTAGTGCAATACACATAGAATGGGATGATTCACAACACTCGTAGATGTGACTGGCTGATATTATACGTGGACAGTATCATTTCGAAACCTGTTGTAGAGGTTGAAATGACGAAGTTATCCAGATCATCCTCTTCAGCTATCAATGTTGCAGAAATAATGGTAGTAACTTGATTTTCTGATAAATCAAGAAGATCAGCAGTAATGCAGAGACAATAAATGCTATGACTTTCCCGGAAAAGTTAGAGTCGCCCTAGTCACAATCTCTTTATGGCGAGAACATTCAAGACGAGTTTGATAGTAATCTATATCCTCTAGGTTAGCGTCGTTGTCAGTTGAGTCACTTTAGGTAATATAATCCAAATAAAAAACTTATTCTTGTTCTGATGTAACTATAAAATGGTGTATGTTATGAGAGTAATTTTAATGTGCATGCTAAATATGACAATGTAGAAAAACATAAATTTTGTGATGTTCAAATTAATTAGTTTAAACTCTTTCTTCTATATGCTAAAACCTTTTATTCTTCGCTGCTTTTTGCATGGATCTTGTATGTAAGAAACCTGATCTTTCCTCTCAGTCTTTTATTCTTCTTAGAAGCTGATATCCTCATCTGACTTCTCATTCTGTTGTTGTGGAATTCCTGAATTGTCTCTGTAGCTTCGATATCGAACAGTGTCTCTAATTCCAACACAAATGCTTTTTTTTTCCTCCAGAGTCTCTTGCTCCGTCTTTGCTTTCCACCAGAGAACTATAATTCTTATGATATTGCATAAAGAGCTTCACTGATCTGTACTTATTCATTTCCTTTATCTTAATCATCTGCCAGAATGGAATGATAGATTCATCTCTTAAATATGCATCTTCTTAAAAACTGGGCCTCAATGCATTTTCGGATAAATTCTGAAGATTTGCGAAATACGGGAACTCTGGCCTGTGGGTGGGTTATTTATTATTATTAGTTATTAGGCATCTATTATTATTATTTATCAAATAATTTTATGCTATTTTATTCAATACCCAATTTGTTGCTCTATCGTTTTTGGCGTAGCAGTTATAGTGATAATCATGATTTAAGGGACGAAGGAAATTGTGCTTTTTGCCGATTTGAAGGCCGAAAATTTCAAGCTCCATGAGTTTGCTTCCCAAACTTATGAGTTCATTACACCTGTGATTTAGTCCTTTCAGGCCCAATTGCATGGAAAAATATATAAAAACATTTCAAAATATAAAAAAGATGATTTTTGAATAATGGCTAAAGCAATCTACTTTATTTTTTTTGTGCTTCGCATGGAGATTGCTATCCATTAGGGTCCTTCACGCGTACCATTTTCTACTATTTTTTTTCACTTTGAAGGAACCATTTTATACCACGTGGCGAGAGACTATCATGGAGAGCCTCAGTTTAATGGTAACGATGTGAAGATTCTTTGCTTCTAATTTTAGTTTTAGAATGTTTCTGTTTATTTCTCAGTGGGTTTGCTTTGGTGTTGATTTTTCTGTTTTATTTTTACGATTGTTGTTGTTTTGTGGTTTATTATGATTTTTCTTTATTTCTTTCCAAAATTTAAGGTTACGTTATGTAACGGTGTTGGGCATGGAAGTGTGATTTTTGCTTCAATTTCTTTGACCTGGTCATCAAAGGTTTTACTTCAGTGTTGCCTGAAAATGTTGTGGTTACGCGTTACGTTGATTACTTTTCGGTCTCTTTAGCTGCGGTTCAGGTGCTTATTCTTTAACAAGACTTCGAATTGGCTGATAAGTTAAGCTTTGGCAAAAGATTTTCTGCCGTCTGCAATTTTTCTTATTTAATAATGTTAGTGTAGGTTTGCATAATTCTGGAAAATACATTTGGACAGCAAAATAAAAGTAATACAAGATTTCTTATAACTTTTTCAAATATCTAAAATGGCGATGCTATTTTAATGTATAAAATCCTGTGTATGTTAAGGTCAAAAAGTCCTTATATAACACATCATATAGGTTGATTTATATAATATTTCATGTCGAAAAGATCTGGTAATGATATGATAATGGAGAAAACACATAACTATATCGTGGAGGAAAGAAGACTAATACGCACGCTGCACGAGGAGGGTCTCAGTTGTCGATAAATTGGCTGGAAGAACGATGGACCACATTGCAGTATATTATAACTACTGACGGGAGCCGAAAAAGTGGGAACATTCAAGATCAACCTCATTCTTGACAAACCCTTTGCGTCGCATGAGCCTTCGAGCGATCAGGTTAATGCGTCCGTCAAAAGACTCCGAGCAAACTGCCTAAAAAAGGCATGAAGTCATGTAAAGTCCGCCAAAAAACACTAAGTAACCTTTAGTACAAGGGACATCGAATGAGTTGCGCACGTCCTCACCGAAACTGGAGCATGGGTCAGTGAAGACTTGTGTTATGGTCCGAAGAGTCAACGTTCCAGTTGTTCTCTCTCAGGTCAACGTTAGTCTTTAGGAGGCCAGGGGAACACTGGAATAGAAAGAGCATAGTGCCAACAGTTTATATATTTCATGAAGATTTCTAATCTGGGTAAAATAATTAATTTAATTAAATTTAATAGTTATATAAATCTTCCGTTGAGAAATAATATTTTAAGGCCCTTGTAAATATGAGCTAAAATTGCTACGGTTGGCATTTGCTCTAGCATTCTTTAAGTTTAAGAAGTCAACACTGAGAAAGGTAAAGGTTGGTGTACAAACCCTCTATAATATGTATTACAAAAAATATTTAATGGCAAAAGTCAACGAAAACTCTCCTAAAAAAATATTATAAGAAGAATTTCTTAAAGATATTGACGAATTTACAGGGACAAATAAAATTGCCTTAAGTTAAAATACTACTTTGGTACCAAATGAGAAGAAATTTTGCTAACTCATAAGAGGAGTAATGGCTGATAGGACAAATCTTGCAACAGATTCGGATTTCTGAGGAGTAAAATCATATACAATCTTTGGTTAGGTGTCTTGAAGGGGACGGCGTTTGTGTCTCTTTTTATGTGCTTCTTGATTGTTTGTCGCCGGCATTGTCTTACCTCTCAGTTTCAATTAAGCGTCATTTGATTGTGGAGCAAAATCAGTTATTTGATTTAGGTGAAAGAAGTAATTTGAACAGTGCTCTCAATTGCTCTTCATAGAAAATCATTACTTCTTCAATTTCTTCTCTCCCACAACAATGATTTAAATTAGTCAATATGAAACGCCTAAAATACATTATATTATTCGAATAGCAATTTGGTATGATTTTGTCTATCAAAACACCTGAATTCCTCATTTCTAAAATGCATCATGGATAGAATAAAATGCTATTAAGATTTCCAGTCAATTAAATAACAAGGGATTTTCTTCTAGCTTTAAGCTGTAGAGCCATTTTTTTGAAGATTGACTATTTTCATGTTACACTTCAATTTTTGGACCTAACTAAAACTTTTTGGACTTCAATGTGGCTGAAAACTATCAGACTAGAATTTATTTTGAGGGCAAAAATGGAAAGTAATTAATATTAATATTTTGAATCAGAGTTGTCTTTCCTTCTTGAGAATCATTCCATTAACCATAGCCTAAAGAGACATTGGGGAGAAACAAATATTCGTACAGCTAAAAAATAGTTTCTTAATAACATAACAACTATCCGAATGACTTAACATACACTATTTTGAAATAAACAAACCCAACTTGAAGTGAATTGCATTAAAATTTAAATTATTAAAAGTGGGTAGGGGAAAAGTGTTCCCATATAATAATTAATATATATTATGTTAATATTGATGAACTTTTAGGGAGAAATAAATAGTTAAAAATTTTACAGAATATTCCTATAATGATTTCAACAAGTTATGGCCTTTGAAAGTTAATTAGACAGCCATCATTGCCTTCTAATGCAGCAAATTTTTCACCATGGCGAAAAGAAACAAGCTCTATATTAAATATAAAAATGAAATTTATAACCTTTAGAAGGAAGGGTTAAGTTACCGAGATTGATTATTAGAGTTAAAACGCACTTTATTGTGACACATAAGGAAATCCGAGGAGAACTGCTTGCTGCATTGACTTCGATATTGAAACGAACAATTGATAAGTAGGTGAGCTGCAATTATCTGAAATCTCAACAAAAAGAAGAACATCCGTACGCAATAATAACCAGAGATACGCACCTAAATTTTGCGGTAATCATTTGTAAAAACCGAGAGAATTCTGGATTATGCTGCTTTGGTTGGATAAGGCAAGAATTAAATGTTTGAAGGATCTCAGCTCTTAATTTATGGAGAAAGGTGGAAATGCCTACGATCCAAAGAACAACATACTACCTTGAAAGTCGGTGGCGGAAGCATCATATATGGTTTTTGGCTAATGGTACAAGAGCATCTCATGTGATAGATGACACAATGAATGGAGCTCAATATCGTCGAACTTTGCAGTAAAATTTGCTAATCTCTGACAAACAGTTACAACTTGAAGATGACTCGTACTTCCAACAAGATAATAAGACAATCACCCTACAAAACTGAACTGAGCTAGTTTTTTTTCGATAAATGTGAAACGCTTATCGCAATCTAGGAAAGATGTTCACTTGTATTTATTGCTCAAAATAGTTATTGAACTAAATACTTAGGTGGACTAAAATATCTATAGCAATGCATTTTTCCCGATCTAATTTTAAAAAATTCATTTAGATTGTGTTTTCCTTGAAATTTGTTTTTATTCATTTCAAAATAGTGCATGTTATTGTAATCCAAACCTTTTGATGGTTTTAACTATTTGTGATACTTGTAATGTTATTAATAACCAATTTTTCGCGTGTACGAATATATATTTTCTCACATTTAATTTGTCAACTGATGTAAAGTTAGTTCAAACCAAATTATATTTTCAAAGTTCTACTATTCTTTGATACATATCAAGTTTATCAATAAGGTTATTGATGTTACTTTATTAAATTGAATGTTTTAGTCGTATTATTCATTCGACTATTTTTTTATACGATGGCTTTGATTTCTACAACTATCACATATCTTCTTATATTGAAGATTTGGCTTGAATAAACATTGCATTATTTGCTACATATCAAGTTTATCAGTAAGGTTATTGGTGTTGCTTTATGAAATTCAATATTTGGTCGTATTAGTTAAGGAATAATTGCCATTATGTTCACGGGTGTCAAGTCAACAAAACCATCTGGTTGGGATTTTATGAAAAAGCTCCAGAGTTATTAGTCATGCGAAATCCGAGCCGTCGAGAGAAAGTGTTGATTCGATGAAAATGATTATTCTGCAAGTTTAGTTATCTAATATAGTTAGAAAGGAGAGCAATTCTAACAGTTCTCCACAAATTAAATAATTTTTGCATTGCTATATTGAGTGTTACCCTTACCAGTATTCCAGACTATAGCAACATTTTCTTTTACCTAAATTAAACGTCACTTTTCAGAACAATATGACAAATCTTCTTATAAACACCTATATATAATTCATAATTAAATGGCCGGATGAGTAAATAGGCTTTATACTAAAATGGTGAGAAGAAATAAATTCAGGAATTTCTAAGAGGCATTTCAGTAGTTAATTAAGATTAAAGGCATTTTAACTGTACATATAATACTGATTTTTCAGGCTAAAGAATCTAACATGCTCACGTTATGCAGCAATGTTACATATATACCAGGCGGAATACCATCGAGGGAACAACGAAAATACACATCCAACCCTTTTCGAATGTTATCGGTTTTTAAGGACGATCCGTTCCTGAATGTCGACGAGGAGCATCTAAAGAAATATTTTTGTAGTACGATTACAAATGAATAAGTTTAATTGGTGTTTGCACACAAAACTACGCATTGTACATAACTCATCGAACTTGGTAATCAGCACAAACCAGTAATTGCATTTGTCGAAGACCCATAAAGGAGTACATTTTATATATTTTACTTTATTTATTGGTTGGTTCCTGTTTTTCCTTATTTTGGGTCGATATAATATTTATATGCATGGTTGTTTGAATACCTTCCTAAGGGTAGATTAATTACTTCCCTTCGATCTGTTGTGCTGGCTGCCTTTATTGTTTTTTGACTAGATTGGATATAAAAGAATTTAATCTACGGTCGCGTTATTGATTCATTTTGTATAGAATTCGCCTTTTGATATATTGGGTGAATCAGCCATAAATCCATTTCAGAAAGAAGCAAACGAATGGAAAGGGCTTTAGAATGTTTCGAGACTTAATTTTTCCTTGATTCATTGTATATAAGAAGGATTGAGAGTTATTTCGTTAATTAAATTGCTTCCAATTTGTCAGTGAAAAGAAATTGGATAGTATTATTCACCGAGTTAGCACATTCAGGTGAACAAAATTAAATATAATATTTATTACAATTTTTCAAATTTGTCAAGACAAATTACTCTATAACTAAAAAATTTCAACTTCCCTAACAAAATATAGGACATTTCTTAAGATATAAACTCATATTAGAGCTACTTTTTAAAGTTGACAATAGTTGAAGTCTACGTAAACTATTATAGTTAATATAACAGTGAACTGTGAAGCTTAAAATTCAATAATTTTTATTTTAGGTACAATAATTATACGCAAATGTAAACAAAATTATTAGAGAGAATAATTTTGTGAATATGGAATTTATATTCCAGAAAAAGATGATTTCTGATTAGAGTAATAGTAAAATTGATGATAAATAGCTCTGAAATATCTTGAATACAAGTAATGTTGCTAAACTTAGGAGTGAATACACCAGTATCCCTCTCATGGAGATCAATAACTATTAAAACGACTAACTGATTCGTTTTATCGGATTTTGTTATAACAATGTTGTTATTAAATTTAAGTTTATTTAACGCAATCTCAAATCTTTTAGAAAAAAACAATTTGGTCAGATTTTTCAGAATTTAGGGCACTAAGCATGATGTGAACACATATGAAAAGCTACAAAGTGATCCGCTCAATAACAAAACAAGCAATTTCAACAACAAATTGAAGAGAATATTGAAAAGCGCAGATTTAATTAAACAATTCAGGAGTATGAACCCTTCACTTCCCTATATGTATGAGCTCCCAAAGACCCACAAAGAGTGATGTCCCTTACGCCCAATCATTTCCAATATTAATTCTCCAACTTATAAGCTCTCCAAATGGCTCGCCAAGCATTTATCTCCAGCAGTAGGAAGAATCTCATCTACACACATTAAGAACACTCAAGATTTCGTTGACCGCCTCAACCACTTGCAATTACCGGATGGAAAACTTTTGAGCTTTGATGTAAACTCTTTGTTTACCAAAGTTCCGGTTGACCAAACCATGGGCCTTCTGCGGGAAATCATGCCTAGACTTAATTTGGATCTTATCATTTCTACGAGTAAATTTATCGATTGAGTTGAATTATGTCTCTCTGACAATGTGTTTCGAGTAAATAATAAGTTTTATAGACAAATATTTGGCCTTAGCTTGGGAAATAGTTTATCTCCGATATTAGCATGTCTCTTCATGGTATATTTTGAGACTGAACTCCTTCCCACAATTTCTCCCCCTAACTTTATATGGTTAAGGTACATTGACGATGTATTTTCTGTATGGCCTAAGGGCCATGATTTGGATACATTTTTTAATAATTTGAATAATTTGCATGTCTCCATCAAATTTAAATATGAATGGGAATATGATAATAGATTACCCTTTTTAGATGTCCTCATTAATAAAGATCACCATGAATTAAAACTTGACGTGTATAGGAAACCAACCCACTTGAATGCATATATACATTATTTTTCGGTTCACGATAATACTGTTAAAAAATCGGTAATTTCTAACCTTTTCCCTAGAGCATACAAAATATGTCATCCTTCCTAATTAGATGAAGAAATTGTCATTATCAGGACCATTTTTTCTAATTTGTATTACCCCGATTGGTTCATATCGTCTGCCCATTTTGCAGCTAGGAAAAGATTCTATGGTAATAAGCCTTCCGGCACTAGTGACTTCAACAAATTTATAACATTGCCATTTAATAATAAATTAAATAGTCTAAAGGACATATTTGAAAAAGCGGGTATTAATCTAGCCTTTAAATATAATAATTTCTTAAACCAATTGATGATGGCCAGGAAACCCAAAGAACATCATAACATAGGAGTATATGCAGTACCATGCAACGATTGCCATAAAGTTTATATATGGGAAACGGGGAGAAATCTAGACAAGAGATTGTACGAACACAAAAGAGATATTAGAGTGGGCAGCGAAAGTAGTGGAATATTTTGCCATGTTAGAGACAAGAATCATACGATCGATTTCAATGGAAGTAAAATGGTATTTAAATCGGCTAACTATGTTAAGAGAAGAAGCGTAGAATCGAGCTTGATATCGTCAGTTCCTAATTTAAATCTATTTGAGGGTCAATTTTCTTTTAATCCTGTAATAAGATCGCAAATAAATAAACTAGTAAAATGTCAGCCCTTCAATATGCTTAGGCCTAACCCCCTTCTTCCCCCCAGATTAGCCACAAGTAGGGGATTGGGGGGAAAAAGAGGGGATCTTGTGTTATGCTTTTCTCTTATATATTTTCTGCCCAGTGTCAGTTGAAAAAGGGTGTGAGATACACCGAAACTGTTCTGAATTGAATTGTCTTCGGAGATTGTGGTTTAATTCCTCATCTTTTCTTGCGATATTGCATTAATTTTCATTATATATATATATATATATATATATATATATATATATATATATATATATATATATATATATATTTAATTTCGACGCCAATCTAAAAATATAACAAATAAGACCCCTTGCATTAATATGTTGACACAATTACATCTCAAGCCAACAATGTCTAAACATAAATCACTTTACATCGCTTGAGCACATCATGCAACTTTGCAACCTAAATACTTGTAATACTATTTGTTAATTAATGCTATTTATTCGTGAATTTTATTGTTAGGACCAATGCTGGCCATGTTTCGAAGATAAGTATTGTAAGGGTATGGAACGTACATACTCACATACCGTCAGACAATCGTGGGAACGAAAGAAATTTGTCGTTTGAGTCGACCTTCGTCTCCTCTCTCTTCCCCTACCCTTCCCCCAACTGGCAACAGGAAGTCTGACGAAAGAAGGCCTATCTCACAGAGAAGCCTAAATTCTATTTGCCTTCTTTATGATACCATGAAGATTGTCCAGAAGGTGCTGCGATAAGCGAATTGTCGTGAATGGAATCTCTCTCTCGATTTCCCACAATCCTCGGTATAAATAATATCGCCGTCCATCTCTCTAGAGCAGTGTCCCAAACCAACTCGCGTAACGTGTAACTCTCACGTTAAACGAGAGTCGTTGCCGTAACGTATCAACTGTCAACGCGCCGCCAAGACAACTTGGTCGCTGTCTCAAAGTGTTCCGGAAGTAAATCACGCCCGGCAGAGTCTGTGACTAGAAGAATACGTTCTGTTGCTCAACGTAACTTGAGAAAGAAAAAAAACAGCCAAAGAGTTACTGAAAGTTACTATTTGTTAGTGTCACATCAAGTTAGGAGTGAACTAACCGGAACTGCAGCCAGCAGCCCCGAACCCGTGGTCTTATCCCTTCTCTCCCCGAGAACTCATGTTAACGCCACCCGAACCACCCCGTCCGGACCTGAGTAGTTGTCTCTCCAATCCATCACAATTAATGGTATTCTCTAAACCCAGTGTCCCTCTATTCTTAAATTACCTATTTAATTAACAGTGATTGATACTCCCATTGATTAATTATAAATATAGACGCTTAACGTCAGTGTTTAATATTTAATCCTTAATTTTGCCCGTTTAACTATTGCTAATTATTATATTTGTGTAAAGTAAAGTTTATTTTTTGTACGCGTGTTTATTTGTGGCTCCTCCTTTTTGACGTACCCTTGGCAAGACTTTAATTAAGAATCCCTTCGGCTAATTTTTATAGTGAGAATCCTGGCTGCGGAACAACCCGCCTCTAACCAGCTTTCGCACGTTCAGTAGGAATTGAAGCCTACTTATATATATATATATATATATATATATATATATATATATATATATATATATGATTGTAGATTGAGTCATAGGGTCAATACCATCGACTTAAACAAAAGCGTTGTGTCCAGATCAAGGACTAGAATAATTATTGGACCAGACTATGAACAATTCTACGACACATATCATTTTTGGACAAAACAACGCGAATAGTAACTTTCACTTTGGTGAAATTTGCAGCTACAAGAACGCTCGATTTATCTACCAATAATACATACTCAGAAATGAAATGAGTTTATTACGGTTCTGCCAGAAACGCAACGCATATAAAACAATATGCACGCAGAGACTTTAACTCCCTTCTTTGCCCCGAAAGTTTTCTTTTCTCATAGAATTTCTTGTCCAAATAAGAACAGGCGATTAATTATACCAAGTTATGAAAAAAAGGCTGAGCCATCAAGGTTCTGCAGAAGAGAATACATTCAATCATGGAAAAGATTTACGGCAAAAGTACCACTGGTCTCAAAGAGAGCGCCACGAAATTCTTAACTAGTTGTTTTCTTCCGAGGCTTTCCTTCTCTTCGTTCGCTCGCGTCCCACCTCTTTCTTGCCTAACTACTCTATTTAATCCTCTTTTTCTGCGTCAGTATACGAACGCCTCATTTTTTTTAAGAAGCGCTCATTTATCAAAAAGTTTTATCATCCTTAAATATACCAAATTAACTGTAAATCATTAAACTAATAATCTTAAAAAGAGATAAATAAGATGAATATTAAAGATTAATATAATCCATATGATAAAAATATCTACTCGCTATTTTCACCAATAATTCATAACCAAGAAAAATTATCTGCGCGAAATTGATTCATTTTTAAATGACGAATTAATTCTCTTTATTACTGTGAGTTTAAATAAATCACGAGGATAATATTTTTCTTTTCAGCCATCAGTGATACTTCCTGAATTAAAGCACTCAAAAAAATGTAGCGACTGGTCCTATAACATTGGCCTGCGTTTCAAAACCTTTTTTCAAAGGTTAAGGATTTCCAACTGATTTAGGATCCCTTTTGAGTGCTTAATTAAAAAATATCATTTATTTTCTTTGTTAGGTCTGGTTTTTAAGATACACTCGATTTTTATTACAGTATATTTTTACCAAATGGCGCTATCATCCAAGCGTATATGGGCTTTGATTTTGCCACAGCTGTTCATGGGTTACCTTAAATAAATAGTTATTTTTTCTCTTTTGAGGTCTAGTTGTGCTGTAGGATGGATCAGAAATGTAAGAATTATCCTAACAAATTTTGTTTCATCTGCGGACATGTGGTTCTTCCAGACCGTCAAGCGAAAATCACAGATTTTGTGAAGAAGGGTTATTACGTTTACTTTGGAGTCAAATTAGGGGACTAGAATAAAGAATTTGCTCCCCATATCTGCTGCAAATCATGTGTGGAGAACTTACGGGATTGGAGGAATAAGAAAAGAAAGAGTATGCCATTAGGTGTCTCAATGGTGTAGAGGGAAGGAAAAGATCACGTTACCGACTGTTACTTCTGCATGACAAATTTAAAAGGCATCAATCGCAAGAACAAGCACCATGTTCAATACATTGATGTTCCTTATGCCATAAAGCTAACCCCCCATGGACCAGATGTTCCTGTTCCTGAGCCGGATGTGATTATGGAATTTAGTTCTGATTCCTAATCTAGTAACATGACTGATACAGGTGAGTCTGATGCATACAAGCCAGAAGAGGACGGCCGATCGGTGCCATTGACACAACCTGAACTCAACGACTTGACACGATACCCGAACCTATGTAAGGAGTCTGCCCAGCTGCTGGGTTCCCGTCTTCAAAAGAAACATCTATGTACTTGCCCCAGAAACAACGTTCTATTGGTATCGGGAACGCGAGAGCGAATTCAGAAAATTCTTTATGTTCAATGAAGCGTCTTCACTGATCTACTGTAACAATATTGCTGAACTGATGAAATTAATGGGTATGAAGTATGTTGCCATGGAATGAAGACTTTCTATTGACTCGTCTAACAGAAGTCTCAAGGCAGTTCTTCTGAATAACGGAAATAAGGTTTCATCAATCCCTGTTGAACACTCAGCTGAAATGAAAGAATCCCACAACAGCATGGAACGTTTGTTGTCTGCTCGCATTACCAGGAACATTAATAGTTGATTTGTGGAGATCTTAAAGTGGTTGGACTCATCCTAGGACTTCAAAGTGGCCACACAAAGTATCCATGCTTTTGTGCTTGTGGGATAGTCGGGCTTACGACTAGCATTATGTCAGACAAGAGTTGCCATCAAAACAAGGATTAAAACCCGGGTCACACAATGTTCTGTCCTACTCTCTGGGTGAACCAAGCAAGGTGTTACTTCCACTCCTACACATCAAACTCGGCCTAATGAAGAACTTTGTAAAAGCACTGGACAGGGAAGGTGAAGGATTTGCCTTATTCCACTACAAGTTCAAACGGATCAGCATGAAGAAGCTTAAGGGAGGTATATTTGATGGTCCTCAGATAAGAGAACTCATAAAAGAATCTAGTTTTGATGATTCATTTAACCCGACTGAACTCTCTGCTTGGCTGTCCCTTAAGTTAGTCATTCCAAACTTCCTTGGTAACCACAGAAGTCCTCAGTACCAGAAGATGGTTGATGACTTAATGGAGAATTTCCGCAAACTTGGTGCGCGTCTTTCAGTGAAAATACACTTTCTTCGGTCCCATCTGGACTATTCTCCAGAAAATTGCGTAGACTTCAGTGAAGAACAGGGTGAGAGCTTTCAGCAAGACATCCATGTCATGGAGGAACGCTATCAAGGCCAATGGGATGTGAACTTTCTGGCTGACTACTGTTGGTGCCTTAAGAGGGATTTGGTGTTTGCTCGGCACAATCGGAGTTCACGGAAGAGACCATTCATCCATGAGTAGCTTATTTTGTGCATTGTACTATTCATGCTATCTACATATTAAAAATATACTGCTTTTAAGATTCAGTGCAAAAACCTGAACTAAAATCAGGTAATATATATCTGACTTGAAAACAACGCAAACCAGTTCATTAATCATTTTGGAACTTATTCTACTTTATTTTTCGAAAATGAGTGATGTTAACTAATCCTAATAATTGAATTTCGATGTAAAAAATAAATATAACATATAATAATAGTTTATAACATATACAAAGAATTTTTGGGCAACATATGCAGTGTTTAAAGTTTAATAATAGGTGAAAAAACATAAATTCCACAGTTTAGTGCTTCCATGCCTTCTCATTTTCTGCGCTCGCTTGCTTTTTTGTTTATAATTAAGTATGACTTTAAAAGGCAAACTAATGCAAAATTTATCGGAATCAAATAAAAATATTAATATATAATTTTAATTGAAGCTGAGCTCGGGCTACCTTTTTTAAGGACGTTTTAAGAAAATTTCTGTAATTGTAGAATGAACAAGCTACCTTAAGAAATTTTGTTCCCTTGCCTATTCGTTAATAATTATATTTTTATATACTACATTTAGTTCTTTGTAACAACTATAGATAACTCCTATTTTGAAATTCATTGGAACTTAATGATTTGAATTTTCTTAATTTGAGTTGGACTTCAAACGTTTAAAAATTTGGGTAAAAAGTGTGACTTCATTTTCGAAAAATGAAATGGTCATCCTCATAACTCTCATATAAATATATATATATATATATATATATATATATATATATATATATATTTCCTCAGTTTATTAAAAATATATTTAGTTCTATTAAATAATTACATTACTTTAAAATTAATTCAAATTTGTTTATAATAGTGAAATGAGAGTTAATCCTCATAACATTAAACAATGGATGAACAGCCCTTTGATTGGAAATCGTGATGATAAATCAAAAAAACATAAATTTTTATTTTAAAAAAAAATGAACCACTTCCCCACCCCCACCACCCAAAAAAAGGAAAATCCTTTCTTAAAAAATAATAATATAACATTAGCGTAAGAAATAATGGTCTATGGTATCTGATTGCTAAATTTAAATTAAACTAACTAGTTAATTATTTTCAAATAATTTCTGAACTAATTTGAGATGTTCCATTAATAATTCTGGTGAATAGTTTTAGTTTGTTTTTACAAGTTTAAATAAATTATATTAAATTCATTCAAATAATTTAGTTAGCTCTTTATTATGTCAGACATGCATATAAAAAAATAATATAGCTTATGAACATATTATATTCCAATTACATCTTATTTCAGTTGACCAATCTATTCAACAAAGAGTCATTTTTCCACCGCTCCATAGTAAAGGTCATGGTTTGAATGGAAGTCTAATACCTCTCCATCACATTGGAAACGTGGCTACCCTAGTCCTCTGAAGACTACCGGTTCTTGCATTGAAAGTAATTGTGCCGCATTCTATCATGAATTGCTGCAGGAGACAATCTATTGCACAATTTATGGTATATACGAAAAGGAACTCGTATTCTTTGTACTTATTTTACTGTTAAAGTTTCTTATGAGCTTTAATTAAGATAAAGTTACATTCATTTAAATCAAAAATTCTTCACTGAAAAAATTCAATGTGTGACCAAATACATTTTTGGCTGTACAGGACTAGTTATGAGAATTTCCGCCTCATCTTTTATCTTTATAATGAACCTGTGCGAATCACCTACACTTTTTTCATACAAAACGATTACTAAGACAATAAAACGGTAAAAAGAAAATTTACAAATAGAAAATGAGGAAAAAACAAGATTTAAGTAAAATTAATAGATTTATATTCTTAAATCTTAGAGAGAAGAGATCCGGTTGGAAGAACTACATGATGCCAGTGTGTGAAGAACTTAATCTTTCATTAATTGGCGTGACCAGTTTGTTCTACAAATTATACCTCTTAAATAAGTCTTAACTTTGCCTGGAACTTTTCATTTAATTGAATTTTTGCGTTCATGCTACCAATTTGCTATCAATATAGAGAGTATTCGATAGTTTAATGGCAACTAAAGTGTAGTTAATTTAGCACGTCTTCGCTTCCTTTTGTTTATATATTTGTATGGTTATTTTTTCTATTTTTTTAAGCAATGACATGACGTTTTATTTCTATTTCACAGGTACTTGTTTAGAAGTATTGTCCATTTAATAACATTGTACAACAAATTTCGTGGCAAGAAAAAAACATAGCTCTCATGTGCATTTTATTATGAAGTTGAGTGTGCTGATTTCGAATTTGATCAAATTTCCTATCACCTAACATTTTTTTCTAAATTGCCGATTAAATAATTAAGTAGTTGATACCGATTTTCACGATAACATGAATTTATTGTAATTAATTCATGAATATATAATGAACCAGCGTGTTTTTTTAGCTTTAAAAAAATATATTAACTTACATTTTAGTATTTACTTGTTCGTTTGTCAGACGTCTCACGTGTGTCACGCTCCAGGTTCCAGCAGAAGTCAGTCAGCATAGCAAAGCTCCATTTTCCCTTATACCTGGTTTACATTGACTCTATATTTTAATAGAACATCTCTACATGTTCATCACTCAGATCTCCTGTACTCTCTGTGAAAAAGAACAGATGAGAATGAAGAAAGTGTATATTCAGTGACATATTGCATCTGAGATCTTGGTAGCACTTGATTAGGCTCTTCACTATCCGCTCTCGCTCGGCCTCTTGGTACTTTCCCAGAAGTATTTTGCATATATCTTTGATTGCATAAAAGGCTGCTAGCTTAATTTCATCCATTTTTACTTCGAACTCCCCATCAGATATAAGTGGCGAATCTGAGGGCCTATGAATATGCCTTCATCAATCTAGGCATCACAAATTTTTGGGAAGATCGCTTTGAGGGACTGGAAACATGGAATGCTTTGTTAAATTGCTTCATTAGGCCTAGTTTTAGATGCGGTGGTGGCAAAATTATTTTCTCATTTAAACTAGTGGCTCATGAATTACACTATGGCATTCGGGCGTTATAGTTTCCCGAAGTGACCATTCTGAACGTACATACTGTTCTGATCAGGACCTACTGTCCGTCTTGAAAAGAAAGCACATCAACTTAGTGTATCGAGTTTTTAGCCCATTAAGTAGAGCTACTACTTTCAAGTCCGCAAAAATTAGCCACTGATGCTTCTCGTAACTTATGTGGTCTAGAAGAAAAGCAAGGTTCTCATATTTTTCCCTTAAAATAAATGAGTGATGAGCTGGAACTGAAAGCATGCTGTTCCCAATGTACAACAGAATTGCTTTTATGCTGTAAACAGATGAATGTATAAATGACAGGTGGTTTACGGGCGAGCACGCGCTCCAAACCGAGACCTGAATGCTGCGCAAACGTTGCGAACGAAGTCATTCCTCGTAGTGGCCCACACGTGGATGACGGAGAACTTCAGCTCATAGACGTCGCTGTGACGAACCTTGCATGTCTTGCCATCTAAATGCGCCCAGACGCTATATTCGAGGGGATTGTGGTCGGGCAACTGCGAAGGCCAAAACTCCCTTAACCAGAAGTTCATGTTCTACCCCAACTAGTTATACTCGGTATTTGACGTTTGGGTCGGGCATAGGCCTAATGAAAGAAGTAGTCTGCTTTCTACGTGATCTGTCTTACCCTAGGCAGGAATTTCATGGCCAAGATGCCCCTGTAATTTGCCGCGGTGAACCTATCGCCGAACGCAAACAACACCATTGGCATCTGCTCAGCATGAAATGCCACGACGCCAAGCTTCATCACAGAGACCGTGTGGTTGGATGTGGAAACGTAGCGGAGGTTATGGACGTTTTGGCCGAAGCTTACCACTCGTTCGTTCTTTTCGATGATGGCCACATCAACCATCAATTTTTCTCATCAGAAAAGAATGAGAATACGATTGCCATAACTCATCAAGAAGTTGAGAAGGTGACTGGAGCGTTCCTGACGTTGTTCTCACATAAAGTCGGTGAGCAGAGGGCATTACACGCACTTTAGGCTGTTGGAGGTCTCCAGCCTGACGGATCTGTACACCGCGGCCTCCGAGATTTTCGTCTTCTTCAACAACGCATTCATTTTAAGGTTCGGAGCATTTTTGAAGGTCTATTTCACATCTAAATAGTTGATAACTTGATGTCTGCCCCTAACAACAAAGATGTTTGAGGCCTTTCCCTTTCTTGAACCTCTCCGCTACTCTGTTGAAGGCCATCTGGCTGTCGTTGAGCCGCTTTGCATTGTCAAACATGTTGTTGCTTGCGCGCAGTAGAGCACAGATCTCAATTCTTTTTGCCTTCACCGCGAAACACAATGTAAAGCTGTTTACAATGCAAAAGACGTTTGCTACCTATCATTAGGCCGTTTGTTTAGAGTGTCGTAACAAGTGTTACGAGACTTGTGCAAAGCTCGGTATGTATGTTGTAACATTCATTATGATCGACTAACCATAACTTAGTAACGTCAAAACTGAAAGTAAATTATTTTTAGCAAATTATGTTTAAGAATTCAGAAAAAGATATCTTATCTCCCGATTTGGGGCTATTAAAAGACCATGAATGCGAATCGAAAATTATTATCTAAATAAGATAATCAACGCACTTTTGCTTAGATCAAAAGACCTCTCCCGTTAATTGGAGTTCTAGGTGTATACTGTCGATCTTTTAACACCTTATTCAATAGGGTAATGCTTACCAGTTAACGAAGGAAAGACTGCTTCAATGAGGAGTTGGTAAGCCAAATGAGTTATGGTTTGGTCACTTTGACTATAGTAAATGAGTTGGGTAGACATTGCGGAAGCTTTCAAATGCTGTACAAATCTTTGAAAAAAGAGATATAAAGCATCTCATTTTCATTTCATTGATTTTGTAAATGATATTTTCTGTCACTTAATTATATTTGTTATACTTCTATTTACTTGCTTGATTTTCTTTCAATAGGTTGGCCCATGTTAGATAGCGCAGGTTACCTGTACTATTCTTCCATTTAATATGCTTTAAGAAAAAATATCAGATAAATATTTATTGAAGGATCTCTCTCTACGTGCATTCCTTCTCGATTCTTTGATTGTATCTCCATTGTAGTTTCCCTCTGTTTTTGAGAGAAATTATTAGTGCGAGGTAAACAAATGTCTCCTTCTAATAGCTAGAAGGCATTAGCCAATAAGAGTTGATTGCATAAAAATTATTACTCCCGCTTTTACTTCCTGGGCAGATAAAGACTAAGGATAGCAGATTGCAATGGAAGAGTTATATAACTTTCAAATTTAAATATTCTGTTGGGGATTTTTCTCACCTTGTTTTGAAAAGTTTAAAATTCACAAGAGTACCACATCATTTCACATCCGTATTTTAAGTTGGAATGATCTCCATATGCGTCTTTTAACTTCGAATTGTTTTCACTCCTTTCCTTTTTATTTTTTGCCTTTTACTCTTTATTCTATTCCACGTTCTCTGACTAAAAATTGCCCGTGCTTGAAGGAAAACTACAGTTTCCAAAGCAGATTTGATAGAAACAAGGCCTGCTGACCAAAGTCGCGTGCTCTTACTTATTTTTATTTAGGACCTTACGACCTTCAAAACTTTTAATTATTCCAGGATTAACCTAAGATAGGACCTAAGCAATTATATCATTCGAAAAGGAATGTAAAACAACATAAGGGTTTCAGATTTCGTTAGAATCGGTCAAATAGTTATGATTTTATTGCCAAATAATTCCCGGGCTAACTTTGGGAGAACCATAGCAATTACTATATCATTCAAAAGAGAATGTTAAATAACATAAGGTTTGAAATTTTGTTAGAATCGGCCAAATAGTTACAATTTTATAACCAAAACAAAATAATTCCCGGGCTATGCTTAGGAAGACCTTGGCAATTATATCATTTAAAAGAGAATGTAAAACAACAGAATGGTTTGAAATCTCCTTGGAATCGGCCAAATAGTTACAATCTTATTACCAAAACAAAAAAAAGCAAAACGGGAACCAACGGACCGATCGACCGATATAGTGAGATATAGAGTTGTACACGATTAAAAATATCTACACTTCGTGTTTATCTAACAACTTTTCCAGTAAAAGTTAAAAAATAGATGTATGACAATACTTACGGCGTATTTGTGAAACTATTTCGTTGATCTCATTTAATATCTCAATTTTATAAAGAAAATAGCTTTTATTTTATTATATTCTCCTACTTTGTCAAATAGCTTTTTGAAAAGTCCTAAAGTGACGTAACTTCTTAAATAACATCGTAATTGGAGACAAAAGTTGGATTTATGGCTCTGATTTGGAAACCAATCGACAATCAACCTAAGGGGAAAAATGGTTTTCCAAGACCGAAGAAAATTTTACAAGTGAAATCTGCAGTAAAAGAAATTCATGGGGTAATCTCGAAGCTTATCCGAAAATTATCCGAAAGAAATGCTTTCACAATATCAATAGACTTTGGCATTAGTGTGTGGCTGCTAGGGAGATCTATCTATTTGGAGAGAAACAATCTCAACTTAGAAGATAAGCTAAATTTTAAATAATGTACTCCTGTTATTTTTTAATCAAACAGTGTTTCTATGCTTCTACTTCTTTGTATGAAAGTTTCTTATGCTAATGCCATCGTTAAAAGCAATACTTCCCGAAGACATTATGCTGAGACAAGGTGATGAGGTAAATCGTGCGGTTTAATCAATGTGAAATCACAGGAATAGTCTAAACAGAGATTCGTGAAGCTATGAACACTTAAAACGTATAATTTGGGCCTAGCTTATCATTCTGCTCTTAAAATATTGCCCTTTTATGACATTTCCTGGTTAACATTTGGTCGAAGCGAAATTGAATTTAAGATAATTTAAGTGAAGGTTAAATACGAATCACCCATTCAAATCATATCCAAATAACGTTGTCATGTGAAATATGTGATTATACTAATCTTATGTTATAATGGATTTCAGTTTAGATATAAGAAACTATTGATATTTACATTTTAAATTTACAATTGTTTGATTGGTATTTTTGTAGGTTTATTTTTTCGACATGATTAGATGTCAGGATTGATATCGATGCCTCTGATTACATCTTTAAACTTTAAAAATTCAACTTTGGTTCGAGATAAAATGTTGAGACCAAACACATAGAAAAGATAAACATATTAATTTTGAGATGGATAAGCATAATCCAATTCTGTCTTTAGGTTGGATCAAGATGGTCAGAATGTGGAAAGTGGCAGTCCCTGTTTTGAGCATATATATACTTAGGATTTAGTCAGAAATGAGAATAGTGTTCAAGCCTCATATAAAAAAACGTTAGCAGTTAGTGATAGCTTCTTGTCCAAAGTAACCCACAAGACGAACGATGGAATTATACTTGATAACTTCCTCAACCAGAATCGCTAACCCATTATGATTCAAAGTAGAAAGAACTTTGGATCAATTCAAGATAAAACGCCTAATTTCGTTTAATTTTCGAATAGGTTCCTGGAGCAGCCTCATTTCAAGAATAGGCACTTAGAGCAACCTCATATCAAAAATGATCACCTTGGATGGAAACACTTTAAGATATGGCACCTAAAGTTGTTCAATTTATTAATAGACACCTTGCGAAACTAAAAGGCGAACATGTCCTGTATACGACCATAGAGTATTTGTTAAAGGAAAAGTAAAATGATCTTGTACAGATAAGGCATCAAAGTAGATGAAATATGAATATAAAGAAAAAAATAGGGGTCACTTTTGATGACCACAGGAAATCGTGTAGTAGAAAAGGAAAAGGTTCGGAAAACTTTAATGGAGATAGAAAAAGTTGAAAAGCGGGTGGCTAGACACCGATGCGGGATGTTATTTTGAGGGCAGGTACTGGTACTGGCTAGGATTGGGGCGTCAGGAGGATAGGCTGTTGGAGGTGAGGCGCGCGTTTGTGGAAACGCGCTGTTCATGTTACTCTTATCTTATGTGTAATTAAGTATTGGCTGAGGCTGATCGAGGGCTGCGGGGTACCTTGGCAGCGAATTTTATTTCGTGCATATGCATGTATGTGGATCTCATGCAAGTTTCATCATTTATCGTCGTGTTAAAAAGGTGTGTGTGTCTGTGTTGAGTGTTGTTGGTTTGTTGTTTTGTGGTAGTGGGGCCATGCTGGTTTACATAGGAGAGCAACATGCGCGTTTGGGAGCAGAGTTTCGAAGGCACTGTGATTCCATCTCACATATTTGACTCAAAGCTATGATTGTGAGAGGCGCATTTTTGAGGAGTGGTTTAACTAGTATTTTATATGAGAGTAGTTTTATTTTTTGACTTGCAGTATCGAAACTACGAGGCATCTTGTTAATGTTTTTCTCCATGTTTTTAGGATTTTTTGTTCTCTGTGGAATATAAGGAGCTTGTCTAAGGTTGCTCTTAAAACTTTGTATAAGGTGTGTATGAGTCTTGCTGGGTCTAGGTGATTTGAGTCTGGTGAATGTGTGTAGTTATATTTTATGCATGCAGTGATGGTGTGCGCAGTAGATTGTTACCTGTCTTTTATTTTGATTCGGAGCTATGAGCCACTTAGCCTCATACTCTGCTTTCTCGTCCATAAATAAAATTGCTTGGCATGCGATTTTGTTTTGGCCCTGGCCGCAGAAGGGAATGGTCTCGTCGTTGACAGAGTGCGGTGTGCATGTATGTTAGTGTGGGTACAAGTAAGCTACCCTGGGCTACGCCTGCGGGTGGTGTGAATAGGCAAGATATTTTATTGTTTCATTTTATGTGACACCTCCGTTCGGCAGAGGAGTGAAGAGATTGAGAACTACGTTTTGGGCTATTTACCACCGAAATCTGTCAAGCCACCCTATTAAAGACCTTCTCCAAGAACTTGCTAGTGAAGAATGTTTTCTGCCATTATTGTCGTGATTTTTATATAATGTAATGAACGATAATAACAACTAATTAAGTGGAACAGACATTTCTAAAGCCATATTAGCAGGGAAAAACCAAACCCTCTCCTCTACAGGGTGTTGATCATACGCTTAGGTATCTTGCCTAGCTCCTCTGACAGAGAAATAGGCCAATAATTACTGAAGAATTGTTTGTGTGTATTATGATTTTTGAGAATTTGAATGGCTCTGGGAACTGTAAAGAGGAAAAAAATGCATTGAAAATGTATGTGAGTGTAGGAAAGATGGTTTTGGTTAGGTGGTGAATTATTGTTACTAAAAGAGGGGAGGTACCAGTAGAGCGTTTTGGTGTTAATGTAATGTAGTATTGTTTTTTAGACATCGGATAGCGATAAGAGTGTTTAATGTAATAGTGAAATCGAGTACCTCAATATGTATTAAGGGTCGGCTCCAATCCTCATTACCGTGGAGCCGACACCATTCTTAGACTTCCTGGATGTGCTAATGTGCGTGTGCTTTAGGTTGTTTCTGCATGTGCATCTTGTCCCAGTGGGATCTAAATGCGTCAAGGATATCATTAGTGACGGCAATTGTGCGGTTTTTAAGTTCAGTGTAATAGGTTTAGATAGGTCCGTCCCCAGCATACTTTGTATGCGCCCCTAGAAGAAGGAATGGTCACTGCAGCGAGCATCTCCTGAAATGCGTATCACCTCGCTCCAATGGAGATTTCGGCGTGGTTGCACGCATCGTATGATGTGGGCATGTATCAGTGTGATTTTGTATTGTCGTGTGCATCTAGTATAGTGGTTGTTGTATAGTGAAATAATCTTTGTAGGCATATGGAGGATTTTGAGTATCTTCATGCATGTGTTTGCTTTACGTGGTGTATATATGTTGCGTGCAGTGTTTGTGGTATCTATGAGTGTACAATAGCGGTTTTCCATATTTGTAGGCTTAGTATTTTGTATTTTGAAGTGGTTTGCCATGTTTGTAGTTATGTGGTTCTTGAGTTCTCTCCAGTCCATGTTTGGCTAATGGTAAAGGGGTAGGGTATCCATCATGATGGGCGAAGAGGATATTATGATTAATATAGGGATGTGATAGGATAATACCTAGTGACCTAGGGATATGAGGGTGTTGCAGCGTGTGGCGTGCTCATTACAGCAGACTATGTCTATAGTTCCCCCGGGATGCCTGCAGAATGTACAGAAAGCCAATTCGATGTGTTCGAAGCATAATAGCTGCAAGGCACTGTCAGATACTTATCCGCATCATTAGCGATGTTTGAAAGTAGTGTAGGATGTGTGCATTCACTTTTCCCACAAAGGAGAGTGAAAGGTTGTAGTTTGATAAAGTACGCAGTGGGACGAGTATGCATATTTGTTGTCGTGGTAGGCCGTAGTGGGTAGCAACTGAGATAGGGCAATTGCTCGTGTGTACTTTGCAGGCTATAAACTGCGTAGGTATAATGGTACCAAACTAAGTCGGACTAAGGTCGGGAGGAAAGTGCAGGTTAAGCTTTGTTAGCAATAGCCGCCTTCCTTTCCTTGATCTCCTGGTATTGCACCATGAGTGTGGGTGTAGGGGCGGCTACCTTCACATGAGTGTCTGGTGTAGGGTATTTAGAAGCGGTGTAGGGTAGGAAAAGGGACAGTAAGAGGGGGAAAAATATTGGGACGAGAGGAGGAGACAGTGGAAGGAGGGATGAGAATTGTGGAGGGGTAGGGACAGTGGGAGAAAGGGTAGGGACAATAGAAGAAGGGTGCGAACAGTAGAAGAGGGGAGGACAGTAGAAGGAGAAGTGGGAGCAGTTAGGATAGTAGTGGCGGAGCCAAGCTGTGGGCCAAAGGAAGGGAAGAAACTAGATAAATGGCAGGGTAGTGGTGGAGGTGGAAGATCCTGTGAATTAAGTGGGTAGGGGTGGGCTAGTGCTCAGATGTGTGATTGAGTGCTGTTCAATTGTTTCTGTTTTCGTGCAGGATGGCGAAAACCTTAACTAGCAAGATGCATTGCCTGATTCCGTTACTGGCATATAGCGAGTTTAAGATGTTGGTGTATAGGCTGCGGTCACCCCCGAAGTGTCTTTTGCCATAGTCGAAAGCATGGTGGCTTTTTGTGTTTGGGAGTTGGTTGTGATGTGGATTGGTGATGGTTTTGTCACTGGTATCGGTTTCAGGGGCGGTTTCGTTATCTATTTCAGTGTGGGTGTGGGGTTGATTGGCCCCACCGGGCCGTCAGCAACGGCAAATTTTCTATTCAGGGGGGCGGATGCAAGGGCGGGAGTCGAAAGGATGTGTGAATTTGTGGTTTGTTGTTGTAAAATGTACGTATTGAGGCCTCCATATTTGCACGAAGGCGTCCGCGTGAGCCTTGGACAGGTAGGGGTATCTTAAGCTCACGGCCATATGGTGGGCGTCGCAGTTAATTCATAGGTGAGTGGCTTTCTTACATTCATTGTAGTGCTGTCTCACTACACATTATCTGGATCAGACGCGATCAGCATGATGCTTTTCATTTCGCTTCCCGCTTTATAACAAACTTCAAATATAGGGACAAGGGAGTGGGTGGGGGTAAGCCATTATTTCAAATTTGCAAGCCTGGAAAGAAATCTCCTTTGAAAATGCACGCCTCAACCGAGATGATTTTGTTTAGGCGGGGCTGGTGAGCCTTAATTGTGGTTGTTCAAGCGACCGTGTCCTTGCAGAACGTTACATATGAAGGCAGTGGAACTCCACGGATGAAGTTTTGGTGAAGTTTTGTTCGGTTTGCGTATGTAAAAGAGGTCGTTTACAACCTCTCATCGTTTTATTTATTTTTTGTTTGTTGTAATAAATTCTGTCTTGTGCATGAGCAGCTATCATTCTATCAACAAAATTGAATGAATAAATTACTGCCCCGTGTCTGAATCCGATATTTTTCAATTCAAGAAAAGACACCTGGTGCATTCTTAGTTTAAGTATGGGCGCTTTGTTTAGAGAAAATTCAAGAGGAGGCACCTAATATTTCTTATCTTGAATTGAGCCAAATATTTTGCTAACGATGTGTCAGTTCATTTGAAACTCAAGTCAACCTAAGCCTTATAACCATTCTGCTTATTTGGGAGGAAATTATATAAATAACAATGTTTATATTTTTTTGTATAAGGGGTGATTTCCTTGTTTAAGAAAGTAAATCACAAGGTGTTTCAAACTTTAAAAAATAATTCTCTGAGCAAATCTTGCAATCGCATGCCTTTTTCTTTCTTGTTATAAACAATTTTCAGTTAATAATTTTTCGTCTAATTAATTAAAATTCATAAGGCCAGTACGAGTTTATCTAATTTATCAGCTTACCAGATATTCTAAGTAGCCATAGGGAGTGATTATATCTTGAAAAGTAGCCTCGCCAGAGAAGTGAGAAAGGCGCTCTAAAAGTTGACTGCCATGTAGCATATAGCCTGGGAATGAAAAGTCAGACCTCTCCGAATGCAGCACTTGTGTATTCAACAGGGTTCTAGTGTTTAGGATCGTACGATAAATTATTCATTCATTTAGAAAAGAGCATTCCTTTACCCAGCTTTTTTTTCGCTTTAGCCATAATTATAAATTATTTAATATCTGCCAGGCAACCCAGATATCATTTCGTAAAGTGAAAGATATGGCCAAAATGATAGCATGAGACCTTTGCCTACTAAATGCTGCGTCACAGAAATATGGTTCGCATTAAGCCGCCTCAAAGCAACAGCCTGTATGCATCCTGTATTCCAAATAGGTTGCATTTGCACATGACTGGAAATTGTTGGTGTTTGCGATTTCTCCCATTTTTTTGTGTACTTTGAAGATAGTAATTTCAACCTAGTGTTAGGAGACAAGATATTATTCCGATATTATTCCGATATTATTACCTCAGCGGTCAACATATACACGCTATACAAGACGACAACCCGCTAGTAGATGTCTGGTATAACATAACCAATGATACTACGGCTGATCAACCTGATCAGCCTGATTGCCTGCTGAAGATCTGCAACTATATGACTTCCACATATTTTAGCTTCTACTTTAGCTTCATCTTTACAGATCTTTTCTTACCAACCTTCCGCAAAAGAGCTCTCGTTGGTAATTTGCTTTAAGATTGAGCAGAAAAATTAAGTCTGAAAAAATGTCACACCGTGGAAACTCTTATACAAATGAAAATTAATTTATTTTTGAAAATGTGACAGAATATTTCTTCCCATCTCACTAGAGTTGTTCTATTTTATTCCAGCAAATGCAGCATTCGGAATATATCAATCGACAAGATCTTGCAAGACATTTTAAGACAAAATGAAAGGTCATCTACTCTCGACCACTAATCCTCTGCTAAAAAATGAGACCGGTCTAACTTTCCTAAAGAGCAACGTCTCGGAGATCAATATCCTTTACTTTTGTCTTTAACATTTTATAACTTACAACCAAATCTCAGCTTATAAACCTAACATCAACAAGGAAAAATAATTAACTTGACAAAAAGAACTTTAAAAAGCGTAAATAAATTATGTTTTTAAAAGAAATAATAGTTTAAAAGTTTACTTCTAATTTCCTCCAAACTGATTAAAAACTTAGACAGCAGAGAGATTCAAGATACAATTTATTTAGTTTTTCAAATATTAAATATTTTCCCCTATGATATAAGTAATTAGGAATTTATTACTAAAATTTTTAGTAAGATAATGTCGAAGTATGGTCCAGTGTACGGCAATATACGCACACGGGCTCTAAGGTAGGCTAAGCAAGGCAACAAATGTTATTGTACTAAGGGTGCAATTTAAATAGTTAGCAGCAGCTTCGTGACCGAGCAATATTCCAAACACAACGACAAAAATAGATTTTTAATACACACTAAATAAAAGTTACACAATAAATATGGATATATATAGGTACATGAATAAGACGGAATTAGGTTCCGAATACTAATTGGATAACCAGGGTTATTAAATGGTTATAATGAGAGATTTAGGGTTGTGAGCGATTTAGTTCCTTCTTGGTGATCTTGGTTATTCACGGGTGTAGCCATGAACCAAAGTTTGATTTAGTAAGATGCGGGCCTCTTGTCCTCAAGGGGTCACCAGACGAACTCCGAAGGGGAAGAGGTGACTTCTCTAAACGCGGATCAAGCGCGCTATCGGGCCTCTTGGCCTCAAGCGGTCACCGGTTGAACTTTGAAAGGGGCGGGGGGGGGGGATGACTTCCCCAAACTCGGATTGAACGAGCTATGGGCCTCTTTTCCTCAAGAGGTCACCAGAAGAACTTCAGAGGACGGCTTCTCCAATTCTTGATCCGAAGGAGGTTGAGAAAGGCTGACGTTGCCTCACGAGAACTGAAGATACGAGTGTGATGTCCAGCTCTTCCGTGGCTTGCGACCGTCACTAAACAGTTCTCAGGAGAGAGCGTCGTTGAATCGAACTACTTTCGGGGAAGCGTTGTCTATTCAAATCGGTTGGTAATCCTTGGGAAGGTGCATATATACCCGGATTTCTCCAAAACAGAGAGAGAGAGAGAGAGAGAGAGAGAGAGAGAGAGATAGAGGGGCCTTCTCGAATCCTCATTATCGGCCGGGACAACCAAGCGTGTCCTTAAGGAAAAGTGTAAGACGCCTGGATCAACGGGTCAGACGGAACGACCAGCGGCCATAAAAGTCATTCGAGGCAAACCTACAAAATAGATGAGTAATCTCCCGACCCCGGGAGGGGGAGATTAAGACCGCGGCCAGGCAGCTTTCATTTTCAGCGTCTGAAATTGCCTGGTGGCAAGTCCAAAAAGGATCAAGTCGGAGGGGGGATATAGAGTAACTGCTCTCTTTCTCTCTCGAAGTAATATCTTAGAGGGGGAAAAGTACTACTATTTTAAAGGATCCTTTTACAGATATCTTACTCCAGTATTAATGGGCTACTATGGATGCTGATATCAACTTTGCGTTAGTGGATCTTTTTCATTTTTGTTCATTTCATTTCTCGTGTCGACTAAATATTTCCTAATTGAGAACACCTCATTTCTGGCACCAGTTCCCTTTTATCATTCTAAAAATTGATTTTTTAGCATAGCATGTGTTAATAGTAACATCAAAAGAATTAACTTAGAAAATCATTATTAGAAAGGGTGTGGACAGAATAATATATTGCCTTGAGTTTTAAAAGTTTCCCTTTAAAATATTTATCGGTGTCCTGCCTAATACGTTTTGCATTTTTAAATTCTAAAAAAGCCTGTTTTTGCCAATTTTAGCCCTTATAATTTATTGATAGCCATAATAACTATCTGACAATTTACTTATTTAATAATAATTATTAAGCATGAAATGTCGTATATTTTCAATAAAAATTACGTTTTTAAGAATCTTTGCAACGATTTATTATGTATATATATATATATATATATATATATATATATATATATATATATATATATATATATATATATTCATAAATGAATGCTTTAATGATATATATGTATGATTAGTTTTTATATGATAAAATCTTGTGCGTATTTTATTATAAGGAACTAAAATTGTCGTTTTGCACGATTCCTGTGAGAAAAAGGAGGAATATTTTAAACCGACTATAATTCCGAAGCTATTCGATCATTAACCCAACTGAGGCATTTGGGAGGAAATAGTGGCAGAAATAAATGACGATTATCCAATTTCGAACACAGATTAAACGAACAATGAATAATACATTTAGGGGAGGGTAAATTGAAGTGACGATAGTGCCGCCTACTTCAGGCTATTTCCGCCCCAAATTTGGAAATGGGCGGCTTAGCCCCCATACTTCTCACTTAATTGTGGGAAATTCCCCCCCCCCCCGAATTCTTTAAATAAACTAGTAATATTCCTATTTCGAAAGCCTAACATTAGATTCGAATTCAAAAGGCGAATGCAAAATGTCGTTAGGCCTCTAGTTTTTCTACCACGTTGCCCAAGTTCATATATATAAGTCTCACCCGAAATGATATTTTAAATCAATCATATTTTCTTTAAAATTGATTAATATGAAATGTCCATATCATATTTTAATTCAGAAAAAATTCTCCCTTTAAAGTGATATACAAAATAATATGATGCGATTCCAATTAACGATGTGGCTACTGACTCTTAGGATGGCGGCCTAACTATTTTTTTATCAGAACTTAAAAAAAGTAACAAAGTACCGATAAACTGAATTTCATCAAAAACGGGTATTCCTATGTAATTTGATGCGCTGAATAACATTTTTTCTATAACTTCTATGATTAGAAAGCCCTAAAACCTTGGGAATGACGGCGTTATCGTCCTCCCAATTACCTAGGGGAGTAAGCAATCCATTATTAAATGAAATATCTCCTTCAATATTTATTTGTAATCTTCAATTTAAATTATTTTGCACAAGATTGGAGCCGCCCAATGCCCTGTCTCAGGGGTAAATCAATTTATCATAAAATATTGTTTAACCTGAAATCTACAGTATTTGCTAGGTCATCTATATGAGCCAAGAAAAGAAAGACACAGGCCATTCCTTATCTCTTATTTTTCTTTTATTATATCCGTATTCAACCTATAATTATTAAGTCAGAAAATAGTGTTTAATTAAGAAACTAACGCTATTGAAGTGTTTAACTGATAATGTCTCTCAAGAACTTAACTGATATAGTGTCTCAACAACCTTAATGTTTGATCACCAGCATTTGAAAAGTGGTTTTATATTTCGAAACTTTGGGTTTGATTTTTATAAATTCAAAATGTTAATTTTCGTCCCTAAAAACCAAGTGGTATTTATTATTGCTTCGCATTCTCCCATTTCGACCTCGGGCATTTTTATTTTTAACTGAGCAAATAAAAGAACTTGGACATAATAAAAGGGAGATTTGAATAAAAAATAGTAAATAGATGAAAAGGATATGAATACTACAAAGAATTGGAAGTACCAAAGTCAGAACTAAATACTCTTCTACGGAGGAAAAAATAAAATGCTGCAGAAAGAAATTTTTATCAAAGAACACAATCAATATAGTAAAAGTGTGAACACTAGTTAAGAATTAAGAACGTTATTTCCCTCCAAGACCTGCTATTCTCGCTGTTATAAACTAATTCTACTCACATTTCTGCGGAGTTCCATTAAATAGGTTGAGAATTTTCGGTTTTCAAGTCTCTAACATTTTTTAAGGTTTCGCCAAATTTATTCTCACTACGTTTCACTGTCCGTATTCAATCTTCGTATCCTGTCTTCCCTATCCAATAGATCTTACTGAAAAGGGAAATTTGTGGCATTTCTTTCTCAATTGCTATTTACAGAACATAACCGTAGGTTATCAGAATAATTTTTGCTTTCGATTTTTTATTCGAGTATTTTACTTGGCCCAAACTCTCGCCTCATTGATTGATATATATGAAAATAGAGAATGCATTTCTTAGTGAAATGTTGGAAAATGCTTCTGTTTTTAAAATTATTTCGCTTTTAGGGATTTAATCCATAATAGTTTAGAAAAGAGACGAAGGAAAAAAACAAATCGGTTCTGAAGTTTATCTCAGCCTATCTTAAAAGCATTGAAGGCTTCACACAAACATATTTAAATCATTTTTTTCAATAAATTATTGACTTTTCCTTTACTAAAGAGTTGATTTGATATAATTATGTACTTTAAATCTTTGTGTGTTTAAATCTTTGTTCTTCTTTTTAATAAAATGCTCTCTGGAAATTTCGGAAAATCTACCTTGCGTTTAACTAAACACTGAATCTATCATCATAGGGCGTTTCTGATCTCGTTGGATAATAGAGGATCCCTTTTCTTTTTAATTTTATCGGAATTATTTCGAATCCTTTTGACGAATATTTTACAACACGATTTATTATTGTTGCGTTCAAACAGATAAAGACACATCATATAATTCGTGCCTGAAATGGACATATTTATGGATTTAGCCACAAAGGCTTTCATGGTTTTACGATAAAGAAAATTATCATGGAATTATACATACATATGTACATATATACAAATTTGGCGGCATGACATTTCGAAAATTAATTTTTAGCTCTTCTTGGATTGAAAGAAACTAAATCAAATTTGGATAGCTTTATTTATAATAAATTTTATTTGAATACATACGACTTTCTGCAAAGGAATTATGGTTGAAAGATTGAAATCTTTAATTTTAAATTTTCTGTATGATTCCAGTTTGATTACTAAAAAATGTAGTGGTTACCAACATAACCACTCGCTCAAATAGAGAGGATAAGAGTGATAAACAACCACTTAAAAAACATGGTAAAAGGATATTTGCAAACTGTTGTATAATCCACCAATGCTAACTTATTTGTAATTGTCCATTGTAGAGACCATTTATATCCCGTGTATTGTCTTTATTTTTATGACATATTTATCATTGTTCTCTGCATGCCCCTGCATCTACACGTTTCAGACGCACTCACATGGCTACATCATCCATGGATCATTTTCATCAATGATCGTGTTATGTTATCCTGTTATATTCTCTACATAGACATTTGATCCTTTCTCAATGCTCTCTTCCTATTTTTCTCCTATGGTTTGAAGGAGTGATCATATCCTCCCATATCATTCTGCATTCTCTTTCACTCACCACAATTAGCGAAATATACAAAACAAAAACCATTATAGCAAAGAATTAGGATAATGCACAGTATATACAGATTTTTATGCGAAATTCATATATAAAAATAGAATCTTGCTCCTTGCCCCTAGTAGTTTCATCATTAAACAAATACAGCTATCTACACAATATCCCTTTCTTTTAGTTCACTCTGACTTAACTAAAAAAATAACACTTTCTTATATTTATAATTGTTTGGGTATTTTTCCACTTCACCACCATTGAAGCGTCACCATTTTTATCTGGCCACCATTCACGCCCCCAATAGCTAAATCTAATCATGTACTAGCTAAGGGTCGTGTTTTGAATGAATAGCAGTGTGACCAAGTTAGTGGCGCCACCACATGTTTAAAAAGAAACTAACGGAACTATTCAGACGAGATGCGCTTTCCATTGCGGCCATGATGAGAAAGAACTATTGGGTTATGCTTGTAGCGACAATGGTAGCCATGAAAATGATGAGCCCATCATGGTAGCATTATGTAAAGGGGCCCTTACTCTTCTAAATTTTTCTTATTATTTCAAAACAACTAACGCGATGAGAATAAAAAACAAGCGTAATTTATACTCCCCCAAACTCCTAATTTTGATGGAAACTAAATGTGATTCATTTGCCATCGCAATCACGTCGTCTTCATTCAGCTGACTTTATTTTGAGAAAAAAGGCACTCGCCAGTAAGAGGATGATAAAGGAGATATGTGAACGGAATATTGAAACACCAACTTTAGTTAATATTAACAGGAAAAATAAAATAGAAAAATAAGAATAATTTCGTGCAAAGCCAACTTGGTTTAAAATATTGGATCTATCAAGTATTGCAAAAGTCCTATTGAACTCGTTACGAAGCTCTGAACAAAATACACAATAATATTCGATGCAGTTTGACACTTATTTATTGTTTTAAGATATAATACGTGTTAAAACTGTCATATTAATCAATGCGGCCGCCCTTGGTGGCGATCATGCACTCCAAGTGAACCCAGAAAGCCGCGCACACGTTGCAGACGAAGTCGTTCAACTTGCGATCCCAAATGCGGTTGACGGAGGATTTCAGCTCATTTATTTTGCTTTGGCGGACCTTCAAAGCCTTATCTTGACATGCGCCCACATGGTATAGGCGAGGGTTTAAGGTTAGGAGACTATGGCAGCCAAAATTACTTCTACCAGAAGTGTGGGATGGGGCACCGTCCTTCCTTTGAAAGACGTAGTCCTCCTTCTTAATGAGCTTCCTTACGCAGGGTAGGATCTCTGTGTCCAAAGCGTCCCTATAATCGGCCGCGGTGAGCCTCTAACTGGCCTCGAGCCACATCGGGGCCACACCTTGTCATTCGAAGCCAGGATGCCGAGCGCCACCGGACCAAGCAGGCCGGGTGCTTAGTCGTGGACAGATAACGGACCTCAGAGAAGTCCTGGAAGTTGATAACCAGATTGATAGTAAGAATTTGATTGCCATGACTTTTCAATTCGTTTAGAAGGCGACGACACAGTTTCCGATGTTGTTCACGCATATCCTCGGTAAACAGCGGACTTTCCACGCACCTCAAGCTCTCGGCCCCATCCTCCTTGACGGCCCTAGACAATGTGATCACTGAGATCTTTTTCTTATTCGTGTAAGCAGTCATTTTGATCTTCGGAGCACATTCCAAGGCCTTTCTCACATTCAAGCGGTTGTTAACTTCAGGTATGCCAAAACGAGCTCGATTTTTTAAGTATTCCCCGTTCTTGAGCCTCGTCGCGACTATGTAATGATTATCCGGCTTATGTTGTGCCACTTGGCGATGTAAGACTTGTTGTGGCCCGCGTGCAGGAGAGCAGAGAGCTCGATTCTTTTCTATTCCATCTCGACACATCTACAGACAATGGAAACGATGTTTTAACGACACGTGCTGGAAGAGTAAACTTTAAGTTTGTTTGGCAGAACTTTTTCTAGAACAGATGTAAACCTCTTGAAAATCAAACAGGAGGGAAAGTCCTTCCAATGATCTGCGACGATTTGCAATACGAGGATAAATGGTGATTGCATTGATGGTTTACCATTGTTCAAATCACTTACAAGGGTCTTTGAATGGCTGAAGGAGGCTTCCTCCACTAGATGGCGCAACCCAGCGCCAAATCCGATGGCAGATTTGAAATCTACAGGGTGAATAACCATATGTACCATGGTCATATGGGTGATTTCATGGCTCTAAATGTGTACAATTGAACTTTACTCCTTTTGAAAAATAAATGAGGTTTTTGCCACCAGATGGCGCCACCCAGCGCCAAATCCGATGGCAGATTTCAAATCTCTAGAGTGAATAACCCTATGTCTCATGGTCACATTTGAACTTTACTCCTTTTGAAAAATAAATGAGGTTTTTTCCACCAGATGGCACCACCCAGCGCCAAATCCGATGGCAGACTTCAAATCTCTAGAGTGAATAACCCTATGTCTCATGGTCACATTTGAACTTTACTCCTTTTGAAAAATAAATGAGGTTTTTTCCACCAGATGGCGCCACCCAGCGCCAAATCCGATGGCAGATTTTAAATCTCTAGAGTGAATAACCCTATGTCTCATGGTCACATTGGAACTTTACTCTTCTTGAGAAAAAATTGACGCCTAGACCTGCCGCTTCGTCGCATGTAAAAACCGAGTGTAACAGAGACTTCGTAAAACCCTATAACTAGTCAAATGTAAAATAATTATAATGAGAAGATCTGCCTAGACCAAATGAGAACAAATAGATCATAATGAAAGTGTATAAAAATGCCTGCATTCCTAATGATGAAAAATAGATTGACTCTAAGTCCCTAAGTATTGGTAATTTAAATGTCCCATAATCTAAGGTCATGATCGTTTGATAAGTATAACTTCAACATTTCTCATTCCTCCACTGATATAAGTACCGACACTTCGAAAAAAACAAGATGCGAATGGATATGATGGAAAATCACTCGAAATAAGGAGTTATAGATAAGTTTTCTTAATTCACTAATAATCAAAGTACAAAAATTCAATTTAGAAAATCTTGCAAAACAACCGAAAATTGAAAAGATTGCATTTAATTCAAACTTTACCATAAGGAAATACAAAATGCCTTTTAGAGAATACAAACATGATATAAGGACTTACGTTTCAGTATATTTAACCTCAGTAGAATGTTTTTAGTTTCAGAGAATCGTACAACAGGCATCTAATGCGTCATAAATAATATATTTAAGGTATTACACAATGTACATTATATCTAGTCACAAGGAATATATTAGGTTGAGGAATAGGTTCTTGCGGTTTTAACAAATTTATTCATTACCTTTAACAATTTTAGAAAAACTTCATTTTTAATTGATAACAATATGCAATTTAATCAATAATGTATTCTCCGCTGTTATTTACGACTTCTTCACAACGTTCAACTAGTTTTTTGATGACTGGAATAAAAATCTCTGGATTTTGACTCGAAGAATTCGTCTAATCAGGTTCTTAATTCCACATCAGTATTGAACGAAACACCGCTCAAATTGTTGGAGAGCGATTGAAACAGATGGAAATCCGATATAGCCAAGTTTGGCGAATATGGAGGATGCGGCAGGATTCCCCAATTAAGCGTTTGGATGGCGTCTTTTGTCATATTGGCAATGTGAGGACGAGCATTGTCGTTTTGCAGAAGGACTCCATAACGTCGATGAACTGGCTTTCCACAAATAGCTTCGGCGAGTCGATACATTTGTTGAACGTAGAGTTATGCATTGACAACTCGTTGTTCGCAAGGAGCTCATAAAGAATGATGCCTTCACAATTCCACAAATCATCGTCTTTCGTGGATGATGTCCTTGCTTTAATCGCAGAAGTATTTTTTTATTGGGGCTAAGTCATTGTTTTCGATGGTTCATGTTGACATAAACAAACCACATTTCGCCGCTAGTGATGATGCGCTGAAGAAAACTGTTCTTATATCCACGGGTAACCTTGTGACGAGCAAGAAAACCTGCGGCAATCATGGAGCGTTGAAGTGTGTTCCTTTTGCTCAAAGCGTGCGGAACCCATGCATCGAGTTTTTTAACTTTCCCCATCGAATGAAGGTGATTCACTACAGTTTTCTGATCACACGCCAATTGTACAGCACAGCCAATTCTCTAGTCGATTGACGAGGATTTTCATAAAGAAGATCGTTCAATCGATCTTCATCCAACTTAATGGGGCGACCAGAACGTTCCTCGTCATTAAGATTGAAATGACCGTTTTTGAAACGTGAAAACCACCATTGAGCTTTCCTTTCTGATAAAGCATTTTATCCGCACTCAACACCAATATCGCGACGAGCTTTGGCTCGATTGAAAATGAATAACAACAAGTGTCGAAAATGCGCCTTTATTTCAACTTGACATTCCATTTTGAGGGTACAGAACAAAAATTAAATTAACACAACTTTTAAATAAACCGCAATGACTTATTACTCTACTTCAAGACGTAGCCTAAGCAAAAGCCTAATAGTTTACGCTGTTAAGAGACGTAGCCAAACCTCCGCAAATTTTGCTCTCATTATTTATTATTGTTTCTTAATATCTACACAAATCACGCCAACAAAACTTAAATCAACACAACATTGTAAAAAATGCAAGAACTTATTCCTCAACCTAATAAATATAGTGTTATAAGAGTGTGAGCAAAAGCGAATTGTTTAAAGACGAAAAAACTAGCCAATAATTTAGATGGAAGTAGCTTATGGCGTTTCATGGAAGCACGATTCTTAAAATGAAACAGGATATTAGTAAAAGAAAAAACTGGAGAGCGATTTGAAAATAACTTACATCTTTACAAGCGCCATGTATCTATTCTCAAATTCAATGCATTTAATCAAGGCACTTTACAATTTTCAAGTTAACGAAGCAAAACATAGAAACTGAATTCAAATATTATAGAGAATCTGAGAAGAACTCAAAGAAACCTTGAATTAACCTACAAATAAGCTACAAGTAGGATAAATGAAATACGTGAGAAAAACACAAAAACAGCTGACATAAATTTAAAATAATAAAAGTGCTAAAAAGGTAAATGGTCAGGAACTTTAATAAAAGAAAGGACAGAAGATTAACAAAGAAAATCCTAAATCCAATACCTTAATGTGCAAATAGATGATATTAAGTTGGCACGAAATGTCGTTTTTTTCTATTGACATTCAGTTCATTTAAAACAAACTTATGCATAGTTTTTACCTATCCAGGTCCAAGAAATGTTTCCTAACAGATTATTTAAGATTTTTCTAAGCAACTGACCGAAAATCTTAACAAACTGACATTGCGACAATTCACATGTGACAATCTAATTTTATGGGAAATCATAATTTTAAAAATTATACAGAGTGCGGCTATAGATGGAATGTTCTCGGGAAACCAATCTCCATTAACCCTTTGACTTTTGGCATGAGGTTTAGTGATATAGCCTGGTGTCCTTAATTCGCCATATTTAGTGAATGTGTGTGTGGAAGTTACAACACAAAATATTTAACGATTTTTCTTCCTATTGATCTCTAACTTGCTTAGTGAGGGGTATGGATTTGATGCACCGTTGTTTTGTCTATTTTCGCACATGTCGAGTTTTGTTCGTTAGTTTTGTTTACTCTTACTCATGTTTCTTTTTGATAATCAAGCTTATTTTGTTGGACATGTCACGGCTAGGTTTCTGTGTGGCCCTTTGTAATTAAGCCGATTCTTAATGGTGCTTTTGCTATCAAGTCTTGTTTATTGCTCACTTGCACATCCTAAAAACGGGTGTCCTATTTCCGCCTGCAGTCTCGTTTAATTTCTTCGTCCAACCAATCGCCTTTGAAGTGAGTCAACGCTGATGAAGTACTCTCAGTTACATTTCCAAATTTGCCGTTTCCTCAAATATCAACTTAATTACATGTGATTATTCTCTGTTTCCTTCCCTGTGTTTGATTTTACTACTGATTTTTACTTTTGTCTAAAGATGTGGTCTCTCCATCTATTTATTTATTTCCAATGCGTTGTGTTCGTCGAACCAAGAATCGAGCTGTCGGCCGCACTAAATTTATCTTTGTTCTACTATATGTGGAGGGATCTTTGATTCAATGTTTTTGTCACTTATGGGTTGTGTTGCCTTTTTCCTGAAGTAGAGAGTCGATGTCCCTTTCTGTTTTGCAGATGGAGATTAGGATAATCTCCAGTTCTTCAAAGATTTTCGTGAAAACATGTCCTTTTCGGGGGGGTCTGGGCGTCCCCATGTTCGCACAGAAAGGCCTTCTTTGATGATTTCATTCACTCCAAACGTGGGAATATTTTCTTTTCTTTCCGTCTATGTCTTGTGTTATTTTATTCTCGCGTGTCTTTTATAAATTAAAAATTTGTCTTTGATACCTAATATGTTTTGTAATATTAAAGTTCCCCCGTTCTGCCGCACCCCTTAGTATTCTTCCTTTTTGTCAGAACTCATTCAGAGAATTATCTTGATCGAGGTATTTGATCGCATCTTCTCATTTTCTCCACTGTTATTCAAATATGAATTGCATCATTTCTTTACTCCTGTGTATGCAACCTATTGATGCCCTGCTGGTATTTATCTGATGACATTCATTCAGTCACGGAAAAATTCTCACGTATTCAATCCCTTTTCTACTCGAGATAGACCTATGTAGTAATTGAGAAGCCAGGTGATGACTAGGTGGAGAAATAACCTGCTTTATGTGACAATGGGTGAAAGTCGGGGGCGAGCCGCTGGACGATGTTTCTGTCCATCAAGGTGACTAGGCACCTTCCGATTCTATTGGTACTTATCTAGCCAGCTTCCTGACATGTGGCGTTCAAGTCTTCTTGAAAATTTTGGGAGTCCTTCTGTTAACTAGGCCAGTGAGAGATTGAATGGTAAATAGTCTCTCCTTGGCGGTTGGTATGCCGAGTAATAAGTATTTTACCTAATTCAAGATCGACTTCTATCGCAAGTAAGGATTCTTTCATATTTTTCAGTTACTTATATTTGGTCCTTTTTATCTCAATAGCAGCTCGGTCGAACCTCTCGTATTTATTTCATTAGCACATCATAATTTAAAGATTTTATTTGTTCATTATGTTTTAACTCCTTTCTCCGAGACGAATTTACATCGGCATCAATTTCACTGAAAAATTTTCCCCGAGAGAATTTTCTTCATTGTCCAGACATTTGAGTTTAATTCCAATATCCTGAGTGCTTTCCGGTAAATTGCGGTGTTAATTATTAAGAAACAAAACACATTTTTATGGTGGGAAATTTATCTTAATCGAGGTTGATGCGGAGATGCACATATAGAAAACGAAAATGACTTCAGTTGCAGCTTCCTGTTTATTATTAGTAATTTTATTATCATTATTAAAGTCAATGAAGGTCACCTGTTGGAAGAAAACAGCTAAAACGGTACATCAAAACCTACAGGGCAAAACGAGCGGCGTAAAAACAGAGATAAAAGTATCTTTCTAACCTTTTGGCAGATTACTCTACATTTGCTTTGACTTGTGGGTTTACTGGTTCCCTCTAAGCGAGATTTTTTTAGTAGGTTTACTCAATCTAAAGTTAATAGCCTTTTCACATCCTTTGCTTCAGTGCATACAGCGATGTAATCATTCTGTAACTCTATGAGTTGAAAGAGTGCTATTCTCATTTCGGTAACCATACTCCTGAAAAGAACTATAATGTCCTTTAAAAATAATAATCAAAATCAAAGATAATCTTGGCCAAAATTTTCGTTTTGGTCTCACTTTTAATTGGGGGAGTAAAATGAATGATATGTAGTGATTATGTCCGTTCAAGTCGTTTGTTTTCTTGCTACCCAAACATACATGTGTACATTTGTATACGTAATCACATGTATATATACATACATATGGCTCAATTTATTCAGCTTCTGACCCCAGATAGATGTGATGACATCACAAACCTTCTTACTAACCTATATAGTAAAGATAATTATTAATCAAGAAGAGGAATAACTTTATACATAAAAGACATCGAAGAACAAGGAGAGACCCAGAAGAGGAAACTAATTTAAGATAACTTACCCCAAGATTTAGCACTAGGAAAATAGAAATCAACTCAATTAACTAAGAATTACCCAAATGTGACTAAAATAGAATGCATGAGTTTATTTAACTCATTTTACTAATGATCTAAATAGATTCTACGATACTAACAAATAAACAAAGAAAAGGAGCGAGGAGAGAGAAGGATAAACTAGTATGGAAAGAATTTATATATCGGTTTGAATACCTAAAAACAACACAATCATAATTCCATCAAAGGCTAAAATAGTGAAGAATAGACAAATACTCAGGCCACAACTCGCCTCCTCCCCACTGCTACCTTCCTAAGATGGCCCTAGTCAGGGCGTTTCTGTTGGGGAGGTGCTTGACAAAACTTTCCCTACCTAACCTACCACCATTTCTTTCCTTCCTTCCCAAAGAAAAATTCGTATTTCTTTCTTGGACACAGTCCAACTTCTTTTATCTGGACTGTGCTCTGGTCAAGTTCATCAGTGGCTGAAGAGGAAAAATTGGTAACAGGTAAAAGCGAAAATTTAAGTATTTAAAAAGAAAAAGAAAAGAATATATGCGCTCATTGGGTTGATTGGAAGATTCCTTCTGTTCCATTTGATCGAGGTAGCTTCCTCAAATGGCATTACTTATTCCTTCATCTCTCTCTTTCTCATTTTTTTTACTATAAATCTCTAACTTCTTTCCTACTTGGAATTTATGACTTGGTACCAGCATACTCTTAGAAGCACTGGTACTAAAATCAATCGAATTCATGGAGAAGACCCCGTTATAAGGGTAGACAAAAGGGTCCTTTAGGGGCTGCGGATCCAAATGATGAGTGCTGAGAAGGATATACCGATTTAAGATGGGAGACAAAGTAAAGTGCACAACCGGGCAGGCAAGCAATTTAGAAAAAGAGGAATTGCCTAAAGAGACTTACTTCCCTAAAGACTTACGACAAACAGAAGAAACTTGACAGAAAGTAAGCCCCAAAATATTCAGTGATCTGCAATCTTCTTTGTCAAAACTTTCCAAGGACCAACTGGATTGATAGAAATATGCCCAGAAAACAAAGTAATTAATATCCTCAGAAGAAAGACTCGCCCTCAGAAATTGTGTTATGCTGGAATATCGAGTCCTGAGTCGGAGCCTACAACCCTTAACAAATATAGTAAGGCCCTTTACAAAGCCAACCAAGACTGAAGATAAAAAATAATAATCAAATTCAAGTAATATACACACATTATTAAAATATTTGAAAAAAGGCTCGTTTGCTCTTTGCATGAGTATCCATAGGCCAACATACAAAGAGACGCTATCATCAACATACGAATTTCTTTATGTGTTCGGAACAATGTTCAGAATAGATCACTTTCAGAAATTAGCAGATCACAACAAAGAAAATGTTTAAACTGCCGAGCATTTCATAAGACTATGGATATGTACTGAATTAAAAAAAGAAACATAATCAGGAAAAAAAGAATGTATGAAAGAACAGCTGGCAAAGTAAAATCATATGCAACATTATCCAAATCGACCACACTACAAAGAACGGGGATCAAACTCAACCTAGATAGTAAACTAAATAAAAATTATCAACGTGCATTATCCAATGTGATAGAATTGCTTGAGGCTTCCGCGCCCTGCTTCTATCACATATTGGTACTCATGCTTCCCACGTGTATCTCGCGAGAAGAGAGTAGCATGGGGTTTCTCATCGCCTCGAACATTTCCTGAGTCTTATCTTCCCCCGCCCCAAGTTTAATCAAGGAGGTTCAATCTCCCGTTTACCTGCAGGCGTCGATCTGGCCAGATTGAGTTAGGCTTATTAGAAGATAAGAGTGTTCGAATCGCTAGCGGGACATTTCATGGAAGTCCCCCATTGCTCCATACCCCAAGGGCGTGCCTCAGGCTATTTATGCGATAGAATTTGACATTTAAATCAGATTTTGATTATCTTCGTCAGGCATCACGCCGATCCGGTCTCCCTAATGCACCTAGGAACTCTACCTCGAGAACCCCCTTATTGTCCAGAAGAGGACAATATCCTTGAGTGCCAAGGTTCGTGCCCAGCAAGACGCCAATTCAACAAAGCCCCCTCTTCCCTTGTTGTTCAATTGTTCAGAAGGAAACAACTTTAGAAGAGTCATTGTTCTTCGAACCCGTTCGACAAGAAACGGTTTTCGCTGCCCTGATATCACGTCAGTGGTAATTTAATTTACCTTTTTAACGTTCTTCAAGAGAACGCTTGGTTACTTCAAAAACCTCAATTGTTTATCCAGAACATCTCAGGTATCCTGTCTCCTGGATCGCTCGTACTTCAAAGCCCCATTTCGTTTCCAAGCTTCAAAGTCTGTCTTTCCCCCTTGTTAAGAACAACCTCCCTAAAAACCCCTCCTCCTGGGAAGGAAATCGCCAGTCAGACCGAAGCCATTCCTTCAAATCACCTTCACCTGCACGTCGACCTTATAAATACGTAAGCTACGAATTGCATTTAATTATTTAACTTTGTGGCCAACGTAACTCCGTGCTTTAACACAGATTTAATCGACCCTTTCCGTTCTTGTTTGTTTTGCCATTTAAATCCCTCCAAATCTTAATCCACCGACCAGTCAAATTTATCCTATGACCTTTTCAATTCATGTGTATCTCCCATTTTCATCCTTGGTCATGTAAATATTTTCCATGTGTTACTTTTGTTAGTTTAATTAATAATATTCTATTTTGTTAATGCTGGCAATATTACACAGGCCTGCGTTTGAAAAAGAGAATTTTCTGTTCCTGCGATTTTCTTTAGTGATTCCTAACGGAATTGTTCTCCTAAATCAAATATGACATTCATTTTGCTCAATCAAGTCTGGTTTTTGAGATACAGCGCACTACTCTTTTTAGAAAAGGGCCATTTTTGAAAAAATCCCTTATTTATATAAAAGTTATTTAATAAATTACAATTACTTGTAATAAAAAAATACCGACTCAATTCAACTTTCTTTTAATTATTTTTAAACTTTCAGACTACTTATGAGCTTACCCAGGAGTGCAAAGAAACTATTTTCCAAGAAAAGAAGTCCTTGATGACTTCCCCTTGTGAAGCGATGTTGGTTTGTCGCGTTTATGACACCAGCAATAGTCAGCTAACATGTTGATGTCCCAGCGTCCTTGATATCTTGTCTCCATCGTCTTTATGTCTTGGTGAAATTTTTCTCCTTGTTCCTCGCTATAATCTTCACAGTTTTCCGGAAAATAGTCAAGATGTGACTGGATAAAATGCATTTTTATCGAGATGCGAGCTCCCATTTTTTAGAAGCTTTTCATAAGCTCATTTACATGTGAGATATATTCTGAGCTTATTTTATTTCCCAGAAAACCGTCGATTACTTTACTAAACGCTCGCCATGATTCTTGTTCACTGGCTTCCATATTGGTGTAAAAATGCTTGTCATTTAACAGAGTTCTAATTTGGGGACCATCAAATATGCCTGCATGGAGCTTGGCATCACTGATCTGTGGGAATTTTTGCAGTAGATACTTAAAAGCTTGGCCTTCTTTATTCAGTGCTTTAACAAAGTTCTTCATCAGTCCAAGCTTTATATGAAGAGGAGGCAGTAAAACATTTTTGGGAGGGACTAGAGGTTGAGCTACCACATTGTGGCAGCCAATTTGGAATGCCTCTCGAGATGGCCAGTCTTTTTGCTTATAGTGAAGACTATCCGCCCGGTTATTCCATAAGCACATGAAGCATGGATATTTTGTGTAGCCTCCTTGCATCCCAAGAAGAAGGCACACAACCTGAAAGAAAACATATTGATGCATATTGATGTACATGGTTTCTAAGAACTTCTATTTTTTGCATAGACAATTCTCACTAAGTTTATTAGGGGTAGGGAGAAACTAATATGTGTATAATATTCTGCTTTCATTGGTATTTAGAAACAAACATTCCTTGAAATATTTAACAAGTTTAATAAAGTAAAATATATCTTACCTTGAGATCACCACATATTAACCAGTTTTGGTTAGAGTACTTGATTGTATTAATCAATACTTTCATATTTTGGTAGCTTTCTGTTAACTGAACTGAATGGCCAATAGGTACAGATGCCATTTTATTGCCAATATTTAAGAGTACTGCCTTCAAACTTCTGCTAGAAGAATCAATAAAGAGCCTCCATTCACTTGGTTGGTAAGGAACGCCAAGTGCCTCAATTAAACCTTTTACATCATTGCAATACACCAAAGAGCTAAGTATGTAGTTTCTTAAGAGAGGAGGTTACTCTCACCAAGACGGGATGCAAGAAGTTGGGCGTTCTCTTTAGAAAGACCAAGATCTCTAGTCAAGTCATTTAATTGACCTTGAGTGAGTGGTCCTGGCAAAGTCATTGTAGACGTAGGCTGATATGTCACTGAAGTGTCAGTGTCATCCACTTCTATATCTTCTATTTTGTCTTGTAGCTCAGTATTTTCAGGTGGAGAAGGAACTGGAACTCCTGGACCATGTGGTTGTGGTTTAATGGCAGAAGGAACATAAGGATAGACTACAGTGTGTTTGTTCTTCTTATTGACACCTGAAAAAAAGTTTCGCATAATTAATTTACATACTTTTAATTCACTCGACCCTCGTTTCCACATTTTTATACACATTTTTCATACAAGGTCAATTTACAATTTTTAAATACAATCAATTTTTATATACAATTTAACCACAATTTTTCTACCAGCATAATACACTATTTTTATACACAATTACAATTTTAATAGGCTACCAAAAGATTTGTATAAACATTTCTAGATTTGTCAAGGCATATATTGTTAAAGTAATTATCTCACCTTTAAGATTTGTCTTGCTAAAATAGCAGTCTGTAATGTGGTCCTTGCCTTCTCTCCACACAATAGGTACACTAAATGACAAACAGTTCGTTTTGCCCTCACTCCAGCGTCTTAAGGCTATGACACAGGCTTTGCAGCACATATGTGGAGCAAAGTTTTGGTCTTCATCACCTAGCTTTATTCCAAAATATGCATTGTAAAGGAAATTTACTTACGGCGTTATAGTGCATTGCTGGTCACTAAAAGTTACCTTTCCACAAACAAAACAAAATCTATCAGGACTGTTTTTACACTTTCTATTCATTTTTATGAAATATAAGGAGTTTTGTTAATGTATTTGCCTGCAAAAAAATTCACAAAGATAAATAAAGTTTTAAGAAATACCCTTTAAACGCTGTTCATAGATGAGAAAAGTCATGGATTAAAAAACCAACACTTAGTTGGAGAGTGAGCAAGCAACACACAACCACTCGCGCTCGCGGTCAGCTAGAGACTGAGCTCTCTAATGCCATTTAGGGAGCTTGGTCTGTATCTTAAGAACTAGACCTGGTGAGCAATATGAATGCTTGATTTGGATTTAGGAGACAGATCTCATTAAGAATCACCTATGAAACCCTCAGGAACATTTTTGACGCAGACCAGTGTTATTTATCCTTGGTCTCCGTTCCACATCTTAAGTATATTGAAGATAAATAAGCCATCTCCAGGCCTATTTATTAACGTAGAATAATACTCGGACATCTGATTAAAACCCCGCACTCGGATATAGAATAATCCCCACAAAGAATAGATATATAGTATATCGTCGGGAGCCTTTTCTACGACATATATATATATATATATATATATATATATATATATATATATATATATATATATATATATATATATATATATATATATATATATATATATATATATATATATATATATATATATATATATATATATATATATATATATATATATATATATATATATATATATATATATATATCTATTTAAATTTGGTTGTCGGGTGTGGGGTGTAACGCTATATCTTTACAAGCACTGGTCTCAGTCGAGGAGTGAAGCATAGTGTTATACGTTATAAGAATAGAGTATATTAGTTCCCTTTTTTTGACGATTGCTATCCCCTTTTGCAAACTTAAGAAGCTGGAGTAGCTCAAGGAAGTGGTATAGTAATTTGTTCTTGTGTTTTTTGGGGGGTTTTTTTTTAGGCATTGGTTATCTAGGTCAAGAAACCAATTTGGAATAGGTCAGCGCCCATATTTAGGTAGGCAAAGGAAATTATTTGGTTGACTACTGCCAACCAAGAGCAAATATGACCCAGTTAGAAATCTTCAAAGCGCAAGGAGAATCCTTGTGACTTTCCATAATAGAATTGACTAAGTATTTCAAAGAGAAGCAACGAGCAGAAACAGAAAAGTTAAGAGAAGAAAGGCAAAGAGAAGGAGAAGAGAAAGAGAAAGAAAGATAGGAACGAAGAAGGCAAGCCATGCTTCACCATGAGCTTGAAATGGAACACGTACAAGCTGAAACACAATCAGTAAGTGAACCTATAGAAGCCCCGTCCAATCCCATACTTACGTGCCCCAATTTTAGGGATGAGAGGATTTTGGAGCATTTTTATCGCACTTCGAAAAGATCCTTGAAATCAACATCATGAAACGGGGAGGCCGAAGGCGTAGGGAGGTTACTGCCCGTCTTAAATTCTAAATTGCGCGACATTTTTATTTCCCAAATATCGTAGTGTACAAATGACTACAGTACATTAAATGTTGAATTATTGGCCGCTCCTAATATGACTCCCGATTTCTACAGACAGAAATTTCGAAGAGGTAGTATTAAACCCGGACAGACGTTCCGTCAATTTGGATACATTCTCCAGAGGAATTTTAAATTCTGGTTAGAATCATCAAAAGTTGCTTCTGACTACGAGTCTTTAACAGACTTCGTGTTGCGAGATCAATTTTTGGCGTCTCTCCCGACGAAGATCCGCGCGTTCGTCAAGGATCATCGGTCCCAGTCCTTTAAAGAATGTACCGAAGAAGCGGATTTCTATGCCTCGAGCCATAATTTGTACCCCATTAGAATCGAAATTCTCATCAATCCCCCTACCAGGAAAGAAGGAAGGATTCGCGCCCCTTCACAGGAAAGCCAACGAAGTTTCCGGGCCCCGTACACACACAAACTTCTTCCCCTCAAACCAACAACGGAACATCAAACCTCCCATTAAGATTTCTCCACCATCACTCTTCCGGAAGCGACCGATCGTATGCTTCGCCTGTGGTGTAGAAAACCACATGAGCTAGAATTGCCCGCAAAAAACTAGGTTTAAATACGGACCAGACCATCAAGTACACCAGATTAAGGCCACACCTGCCTCCGCGGTGGTGCAGACCCAAGGATCAACTTCTCCGCCTCCGTCAGGGAACCAGATAAATTTTGTTTTGGATAAAAGTTCCCTGGGAACTTTAAAATTTGAGGAGGGCATCGTGAACGGCTGCCGAGTATATACTCTCGTCAGGGACACATGGTGCACTTGTTTCATCGTGTCCGACAAGCTCCTACCCTCAGTGGACCCTAACTACGAAAATCTGCGGTAGTACATGACTACCTTGGGCAGGCGAACCGATTCCCCGTTGTTAAATTTACCTGCAGTGTCAGTATTTTGATGGCTGGGCTGAAGTCATTTCGGCACCTATAAAGTTTTGTTCAGTACTTATCGGGCAGAGCCCTCAAGTAAGCTCTGACCCTGTGTCCCAGGTTGCCTTTACTAGAGCCAGAGCGAAGAAGGAAGCACAGGAGCCCGTCTCCCTCAAAACCTCGATACTGTCCGAATTCTCTGAGATCCTTAACGAGGATTTTAGGTCCGCACAAAAGGAGTGTGAGACACTAACACCCTTATGGGATAAGGCCGAAAACAATGAGAAGGAGACTGTCCGTCGACCCAAAATAATTAGGCATCTGGAGCAAGGTGGCGTATTCTACCGATCCGCCAAGGACAGTAATAACGCCGTTATAACCGCCTTATGCCTTCCACGATCACATGTACCCATAGTGCTAAAAATAGCTTTTGACAGCATCTTTTCCGGTCACTTTAGCTATACCAAAACGGCCAAGCGTATCTTTAAATATTTTACTGGCCGAAGGCTGCAGCTGGGATCTCAAAGCATTGTCAATCATGCGATGTGTGTCAAAAGACGTCCGCTAAGGGGTGGGTCAAACCTGCTCCCTTAGAAAGGGGACCAGTCATCACTGAACCCTTGTCCAGAGTGGCCATCGACCTGATTGGCACTATCCACCCCACTTCGAGGGAAGAGCACAGCTACATTTTTACTAATTGAATTTTGCTACCCGTTTCCACCAGGCAGTCACCCTTCGCCGAATCGATAGTATTTCTTGTGCCCAGGCCCTCATTTCGATCTTTTTAAGGGTAGGCGTCTCCAAGGAAATACTCTCAGACAAAAGACGGCAATTCACCTGCGAGTTAATGAAGTACGTAGGAAAGCTGCTCATCGTAAAGCCCCTTTTTACAACCTCCTTCCGGCCACAGACAAACGGAATGTGTGAAAAATTAAACGGAAATCTAAAATCAATTATTAAGTAGATTTGTGCCGAGCAGCCCCGCGAATGGCACTGATATCTCCCGGTTGCCCAATTCGCCTATCGAGAAATTCCTCATCGCACATAGGCTTCCCATCGTTCGAGCTCTTTTATGGACGTAATGTACGCGGACCACTCATCATTATAAAGGAGTTGCTAACCTATCCCCAACTGGACCAAGAACTACAGTCATTATACGCCTACGTCGTAGATCTACGCCAGAGGCTCGAGAAATGGACGAACATCGCCTATAAAAATGCCGACGTCAACTTGGGCAAATATCAAACCTATTTTGATATCAGGTCGGAAGATGGGAAATTTAAGCCCGGTGATGAGGTACTCCTGCTCCTTCCCACCGCAAGTAATAAATTACTGAGCCAATGGAAAGGTCCGTACTCTGTCCGCAAGGTACGAGGACCGGTCTATTGCCTCATTGGTACCCCCAGCAGGCGATAAACTCTACCACGTTAACTTATTAAAGAAATACCACCGACGCGCCCATTGAGATACGTTCGTAGCACTGGACGAAACATCGACGCTTGAAAAGGATTACATCGCGGAGTCCCTTAATGTCATTCAGACAGTGTGCATTTAACCTGATGCCGATTACCCTCTTCCTTTCGTGCCACGCGAGTCTTTTGAACCCTCTGACCTGGATATCTACGCACGGCTGACACCGAATCAAAAGAATCAGCTACAACAATTACTATATCAGTCCGACGACGTTATTTTGGAGAAGCCTGGATGCGCTACTAGATTCGAGCATGACATTAAATAGACGACCTTAGAAGCCGTCCGTTCAAAACCCTATCCCATGCCGATTCATTTACGCCAAGCTTTTAACGCCGAAGTAGATAATTTGATTATTTTAGACATAATAGAACCTTCCACCTCTATTTATTGCCCCCCAATCGTCATGGTCAAGAAACCTGATGTGCATCGACTTCATGAACTTAAATTCGGTAACTGTGTTCGAGGCCGAGCCATTCCATTGGTAGATCAAAACCACCACCTTTTTGAAGACTTTAATTTCATCTCAGAACTTGATTTATGCAAGGCATATTACCAAATTCCCCTCCAGCCCGATGTAAAAGCATATACCGCCTTTGCCACTGAGAAAGGCTTAATGCAATTTAAGCACCTCCCTTTTGGCCTCATGACCGCTTGCAGTAACTATAACCGTCTAATGAGAAGGTGGTTAGATGGACTTTCGAATGTCTCCTTTTACTTTGATAACGTCTACGTCGCTACTCGTGAATATAGTCAACATCTAACTACCCTACTAGCTCTCTTCGAGTGATTGCGTGAAAATGGCCTCACCTTTGACCCCAGCAAATGCCATTTTGCCCACGAAACCATAAAATACTGGGTTTAAAAATAGGAGAAAACCAGCTAAGTCCACAGGAGGACAAGATTAAGGCAATCATCGACATGCTCCTCCCGAATACTAAGGAACAATTAAGATCATTCCTAGGATAAGCTTTTTACTATCGGCGATTTGTCCCAAATTTCGCCGCAATCTCGGCGCCCTTCAGCACCCTCTTAAAAAAAATCCCCCGATCGACTACGATGGAATCATGTCGCTATTTCTCATTTTAACCAGCTCAAGAGTAAGCTCATTTCTGCCCCCATTAGAAGTTGCCCAACCGGGAAAAATGCTTTTGTATTAGAACCGACGCAAGCAACGAGGGCATCGGGGGTGTACTCCTCCCATACGAGGATGACGGAACGAGTCATCCGGTTGCATACGCTAGTCGCCAGATATAACCCTGCAGAAAGAGATATGTCACTATAGAGAAGGAAGCCTTAGCTATCATTTGGGCTATTAAAAAAATTAAAATGTATTTAATCAGAAAAGAATTTCGGATAGGAACTGACCATCGCCCGCTGGCCTATAATCGGAATGTACGACACTCCAACGTCCGAATTATGCGCTGGAGTCTACTCTTGTAAGAGTATCAATTTAAAATAAATTATATAAAAGGTTCCGATATTCAGGTCACTAGGCGCACTAAGTAGGAATGCTTTACCGAATAGTGCAGATTAACTTATAATTCGTAGGATTAGGATTTCCATGTATGTATGTATATACCGTCTTGTACGACTTAATTTGATTCTCATGTAATATAATCAGTTTAATTGAATGTAAATGTCAGAATTTCGTGGCCCAATGTCTATTTTTTTTCTTTATTATGTTCGTACATTTGCACCTATTAGTTATATTTTTCAATATAACTAAAGTCGACTTCAATGCACTTGCGCCACTTGTTCCTGAGGCTTCAAATTCCCGACAACCAGAAATATTCCGACTGCTGTTCAATCCCTTCAAGGATGGCAAACTAAACATCTTCATCGTCCCCAAACTGGCGTCCACTCAGTGCAGCCTTGAGCTGGCAGAAGAAAAAGTAGTCGCTAGCGGCCAGATCTGGACTGTAGGGGGGATGGTTAAGCTACTCAAATCGGCACTCGCGCAGGGTAGCTTGTGCAACTCTGGCCTTGTGGACTTTGACGACGTTGAAGTCGATTATGGGGCGTGAGGTTTCTAGGGACCCAACGGGCAGACACCTTGTCATGGCCAAATGGTCAAAGATGATGTTTTTAACACTTCCATGTCTTATTCAAAGTTCTCGCTCGATTTCTTCGACCTTCACCGTCGAATTTCGAGGATCATCCTCTCCACTCGGGCCACATTGTCTTCGTTGGTCACGTCTGACGGGCGTCCTGCTCGGGGGTAATCTTCAAGGCACTCATGACCATGGTGGAACTCTCTTTTTCAGAGAACAATGGTTATATAGGAAGGGGCGGTGTTGTTGTACACTGCAACCATGCGTTCATGGATCTCTTTTGCATTCTTGCCTTCCTTGGTCAAAAGTTTGATCACTGCGTGGTGTTCGACCTTCTCCATTGTTGAAAATTGGTGACTGACGATGTGCGATCAGCTACTGCTTCTTCAATAGACGAGGCAGTAGCGTGCAGGGCAGGTCATGACTTTTCATAACTAGTCCTAACACACCCACAAACAGCCATCCCTCTTCTTTCCGTTTTGCCCTACCCATTCGCAAAACTTATTGACCGCCCTCGTAAAACAATCATTAGAGGAACTCAGAGAACTATCCAAAACTTCAGATGGACACTTAAAATGATCGATCAAAATAAAGAAAAACGACTGATTTCACAAAAGACACGCAGAAATGAACTATCTAGATAATCATTCACTGAATTGAAAGTTAAAAGAGAGAACTCACGGAAATTATCAAAGATCAGCTAGGCGAAAAATTGAACAAGGTAATGCAGAAGATATACAAAGAAGGATCCCGTCAAATATGTTGGAAATGGATATACAGAATGTAGGACAAGCCAAACAATTGAAGATAAGAATCAAAGATGAAAGAAGAAAAATAATGAAAGGTGAACCCGCAGTTGAAAAAGCATTTAGAGAACACTGGAAAGGTGTTTTACAATTAGCGATAAAGAAAACGAAAACTTTACATTGATTGTGAAAACATAATTATATAATATATAATAATGTTTTCACATAATTATATAATATATAATAATGTTTTCACATAATTATATAATATATAATTATGTCTTCACAATCAATGTAAAAGTTTTCCTTATGAACTCAACGAAATAATTCGAACACACCAAAACCACTTTATCAAAGTAAACACTACTTCCAACGAGGGCATTAAAGCCATCATCACATTCCGAAGAGCTTAGGAGAGTGATAAGCGGTTTTAAACCGAAATGGCCAAGAATATTTCGATTTACCTGAAAACATTACCTGAAAGCCCCACATAACGTGTCGGAAGGGCTAACGAAAGTTCCGAATGCCTGTCTGAATAAGGGCCACTTTGCCGACCAACTGAGAGTGGCAAAAATGATTTAAATTGCAACTTACCACTCCCATAATACCGAGAGAGATTAGCTCTTATGGGGCATTCCGCTTGCCCTAATATTGTGCTACTGTCGTTCCAAAACTGGTTTCACCTACAGACGTCGGATGGGGTCAATCGATAACAGGAAAATAAAAAGATAAAAATATTACACACCTTGGTAGCTAAAAGGCCAAGACCAGCTAGCTCAACTTTTTTCTTTACTGCAAGTTCCCGATTTATTGTCTATAATCCCTACTTTTCCTATTCCTACACCTCTCTCAACCCTATTTTTCTGTACCAGTGGATATGGCCTGTGCGGATTGTCCGCCATAAATACATAGGTGAATGTATTGATTTTGATAGACAAATTATATATAACAGAATCGTGACCTACAATTGGACAACCTTAATAGCGCTTAGAAAAAGACGAGCATCTTAATCATTTTTGAAAATTCCAAGCTAATTAGAAAAGTAGAGGAAGCATTTTACATTTTGAAAGATAATTTTTTAAAAGAGAATACAGGGTTTTGCAAATATTCTGTTACACTCGTTAAGACGCTCTCAACAAAGAACACAATAATAGTTTTTATGAAGTTAGACACGTTTTTATTATTTTATCATATATATATATATATATATATATATATATATATATATATATATATGTGTGTGTGTGTGAGTGAGTGTGTTTAATTATAATATTAATCAATGTGGCTGCCTCAGTGGCGAGCACGCGCTCCAGGCAGACCTGAAGGCCGCGCTCACGTTACGGACAAAATACTTCGTTACGCTGGCGCACACGCGGTTGAGGGAGGACTTCAGCCCGTCGACATAGGTGTGTTGAACCTTGCAGGTCATGCTCTGGCAATGCGCTCACATTATGTAGTCGGAGGGGTTGAGATCAGGCGACTACGGCGGCCAAAATTACTTCAACCTGAACTTAATGTGCGACTTCAACCACTTTAGCACGGTCTTGGCCGTGTCGCCCGGGCACCTTCTTACTAAAAGACGTAGTCTGCCTTCTTTGTAATCTTGTTCACTCAGAGCAGGACTTTCGTCGTCAAACGTTCTTGTAATCAGCCGCGGTGAGCCTGTAACCGGGACTAACACATTGTTGGGATCTTCTCGCCATTCGAAGCCACGACGCCGAGCATCATGACCGAGGCGGGTTGCTTGATTGTGAATACTTAGCTGAGCTCGGAAACCTGGCTGAAGTTTACCACGCGATCGTTATGCTTGTTTATGTCTTAATCCACCGTTAATTTTTTTTAGAAGAAAAAGTGAGAATGGCAGTAAATGTATCAATGTCTAAATATCTGCATATAGCCTTTTTAATTTTCGGTTGTGCACCGTCTGCAATCACACATATGTAACAGGTCTTACAGTATAATATGCAGCCGCACCTTTTTCGTACCCTACTCAGATCATCATCAATAGACATCTGACTATATTCGCATCGTTTTGCACGTTGACACTCACCCAATTTTATATGGTCGAATCACTTAGGGCTAACTTCGTTTTTTCTGGGACACCTGATGAGATTGGATCAAGTACTTGATAGATCACTTCCTGCCTAAGTACGAGTATATCTTCTATTCTCGGAAATCCTAGAGCAATACAAGTACGGTAATTTACAGTTGTATTTATCTTAACTCGAGAAAAGAAAACGACATCTTCTACCATTCCACGGGGATTGTTATACGATTGCGGAGGTAGATGATGGTACCGCTGCCTCTGTAATTTCACAGTATCGGCGAGTATCGGACACGCTGTTGAGACTACCAGACGACTCATCATATTTAAAGACCTTTGACCAGATGCCTTAAATCCAAAGATCTGAAAACAAGCGGTGAGTGGATGAAAACTGAGTTATGTATGGCAACAATGTAACAGTATCATGTACAAATGGTAAGGGTGGACCTGGGACCTTGGATATAAAAAGTGGTGAAATTTAGGCAGAGTTAGAGAGAAAGAGAGTAAAAGAGAAAAGTTGTGAAATAGGGTGAGTTCAAAGAATAGAGGATGTGTGGGAGACATAATAAATAGGTTTCTGGTGCAAGGGTAGCTCTGTTTGTTTTTGTTTTGGGATGAATTTTGTTTATCTTTTGTTTTTATTTAATAAACTATAAAATTTGTAGTTTATTCAATGAAATTAATCTTGTTAATTTAATTCTTAATTTTTAGACCAATGATCTTTTTGGCATTCAAGCCTTTATTTGTAGGCGGGGGTGTTATTCCCGTTGTGAGTTTTCGAAAAAAGTTTATTTTTAGTTTCATTTGTATTTTTGCAAAGTTTGAATTTCTACTAAAGAAACTTGAGCATTACAATAGTCGTTTTTTGTGTTTTATCGATTTTGTCATGTGTATTTTGGAGTCACGTCGGCGTCAGACTGTATCTTACTGCTTTTTAATAGTCTTATTTTTCGGTCGACCTCGATGTCTAGGTGTGTACGAGAGAACTCCGGGGTCAAGTGGGTGCCAATAGCTTACCAGATTCTCATAGCTCTCTCGTTGAACTCCACGTTGATCGGAGAAAATCCAACCGAGTCGTTGAGCTCCCTCTGTCGTTTTTGTTCTCTTCTCCTGGTGTGTGTGATGAGAAGCACCACTTTATTCTGGATAATTTGTAGTTTGGCAATGTGGGTCTTGGCGCTCGCGTTCAGCGGCAGTGGGGGTTACAGGAGTCTCGAGCGAATGCACGCATTGAATATCTTGAGTTTATTTGAGGGATTTAGGTCACGAAACCTATAAAATTCCATCAAATCTCTCTTGCTATTCGCGACTGTTTGCTCGATATGACTCTTGTAGCCCCCTGTGGTGATTTTGAGCCCTAGAATCGTCCCTTCCAGGCAGTAGGATATTCGCTTTCTTTCTACCCGTATATCATTGAAGGTCTTACGAAACATGATAGTTATAATTATTTTGAATTTTGGGGCATTGGTTGGTATCTTCCATCTCCTCTCGAAAGAGTTGATGTTTTTTTTCGCCCTAGCCGTATTTCTCGCCATAAATTCACTGTAAACATCAGCGGCGGTACAAATTTGCGATATATCGTCAAAGACCTTACGTATATCGTACCCTGGGAGAGAGGTTGCGGTAGGTCGCGTCTATAAATGTTGTATAACAGGGGACTGAGACAGGCCCCTTGTGGGACCCCTGCTTCGAGCTCGAATTCGGGGCCTTTGTGTTCTTTGATATGAATCTATGCTCTCCTCTCGATTATGTAGTCACAGAGAATCCTCTCAAACATGGGGTTGAGGCCTACTTGAAGGATCTTAAATTGTAGTCCTCTCTTCCAAACCTTATCAATAGCTTTTTTTGACATCGCGGAGCACCAGATCGGCATGCCTTTTTTCTGCTTTGATCTTAGCAAGCTTTTTGGTGACAACGGCTAGTGCCGTGTCAGTCCCTGTTTTCCTTTTGAAGCCATGCTGCTGCTCGTTATGCAAGTTGGCTTCGTCGAGAAAAGAATTGACTCTATTAGCCAATATCTTCTCAAAGACTTTGCTAGCGAATACTAGGAGAGATATCGGTCGAAAGCTGGCAGGGCAGTCCGACGGGTTCACCCAGGTTTGTTATGAAAATCATCTTGGCCACTTTCCACTTATCGGGAAAAGTAGCCCGTGTTCAGAGCGGCGTTTATGATGTTGAGAAGGCCACTCTAAACGTTAGGTGGGGCCTTGATGAAATTCTCGCGAGTCAGCCCTGTAGTACCCTGTGCTCTTTGACGAAAGTATTTTAGAGTAACAGAGAGTTCTAGGACAATTATTTTACCGCTATAGCCCTCAATCACTCTTTTTTGCGACACACAGTGATAAGGAGAGGTTTTGTGTATTTGTGTGTTTAGCTGTTGGATTACGTCAGTTTTGAATTCGAGGTCGTAGTTGTCATTTCCTTCTGGGGTAATTTTGAAGATTAAAGACTAGAAAATCCAAAACATTTTCTCACTCTCTTCAGTCTTGTTAATATTTTGCCGTCGTGAATGATCGTCCTTTTGGTTTGTGGAGGTTTTCCTTTAAGACGTTTAACCGTCTGCAAGAACGTGTGTGAGTCTCTTTCTTTTTCAAGGCTTTCTATTAGCCCGTCCCATAGTAGTGTTTGTTGGTCCGTAATTAGTGTCTGGAGTTCGTCTTTAATTTGTCAAAATTCTTCTGTAGGCATTGTGGTTGGGGCCTATCAGCGCTACTACATTGGGCAGGTCTCTATGTTCTTGGACCAGGGCTCTCATGGGAGGGGTCCAGGGGGGAGCTGGAAGGGTTTATAATTAATACGGGGAATACTATTTTTATCAGCTTTTATTAGAAATTCAGTGATTTTATTCAGCTCATCATCTATTTCTTACAAATTAGCATCAAATAAAGGGTCGAGGATATAATTTAGAAGGTAATTTTTATAGCTTTCCCAGTTCGCTTGCTTATAGCTTTTGCGTTCTGGGATTTCAATTTGAATGGGATTTACACCTACTCTAATTTTGATAGCCTAGTGGTCACTCGGAATGATGGGGCCCGGTTCAATTTAGCAGTTGTAAGGAAATCTGATGCTAGATAGGACTATATCAAGTTTTGTTGCTGACCTTTCCGTTATGCACGTCGGGAATTCTGGTCCGATCCTTGTCATGTATTGTCTGTCAAGTAGTACTTCAATTTTTCTGCCTGCATTGTTGTAGGAGGTATATCCCCCCGCAGCACACCTTGCATTAAGATCTCCGGCAAAAATTACACTTTTTTTTGTGGTTTAATATCTGCAAGAGGTTGTGCATGGGCAAATAGCCTCGTCTTGGAGGTTGGTACCGCGTGGCCACTACAAGTCCCCCTAAGTCGGTACCTATTTCAATGGCAAGGTAGGATTCATCTAAGTCCTCTAGTGTACTATATATTAGTCCTTTTTTGACGGTTATTGCGCAGCCGTTATACCGTTCCTGGTTAGGATTCTTGCTAATGACGTCGTATTGAAATAATTTTAACTGTTTTTGCGCGGTCAGTCCGTGCTCAGAAATAACTATTTTGTCAGGGTCACTCTGTCGCATAATATTGCCATAGATAAAACCTTTTCCGTCCCACCTATCGACATTTATGTGTATAATTGTAAGTCTGTCTGTCATTTTGTGTAATGTTGGTTCTCTGGTATGTGGGATTAAAGTAAATGCTTATTCGCGATCTACTTTAGCCCCATGAGGTGTACTAGGCGGGGTGCGCTGCCTGCCGTTTCTGATATTTTCTGTATTCGTTGTCCGTGATTGTGTGGAAGCAGTCCGTGGTCAGTTCTATCATGTTTTTAGCGAGAGCATCCTCAACCTGCCGCTCCAGAAACTCATCTGAGCATTTCAACTTTTATCTTCCGGTCCTAAGACCTTCAACTACTTCGCGAGAATCGATTTCGGTTGGGAAGGGAGCTGATTTTGGAGCATATAATTTGAGGTTGAAACTTCTAGCGTGATACTTTAGCTGTTGTTTCCTCCCTCGTGATGAGGAGGTTGACCTTGGGACACGAGTTTTTGAGGGTTTTCTCGCCCGTGGAGACCTAGTCTCTTTAGGCTGCACTGCTTCCCTTGTTTGGTGTGTGATCTTGCGTATTTGTTGTATCAGTGGTGTCTTTACTGGATGAATTTGGTGCCTGTTTTGATGTTTGCATTACCTTAGCTTTATTTAGAAGGGGATCGCGTGTGTTGGCTGTGTTTTGTAGCGTGGGCACTTTTTGGCACGTTTCCTAGCACTGAGGGGCTACGCTTATTCGCATAATCTCCTCTGAAGGTGGGTTGTCTGGAAACCACATCTCTTGCAGCCCGTTCATTACGATCATGCGATTGACTCACGTGGCAAAGGTACCTGTGCGGGTAATGTTGATAATGTGTGAATAGTAGATGCAGCACATTTTCGATGTGTAAGAATATCTTCTGGTTGTTTTTCTCGGCAATGACGGCTTTGGTTACTTTTGCATAAGTCAAATTGGCCTTCTTCTCCTGTGTCGCGTTTAAATTGGGTTTGTTTTTGAATTTCTTGTTTTTAATCGGACATGCCATAGATATAGTCCGGTGGTGGCCTTTACAATTCAAGCATTTTGGGGAGTTACTTTTGCAGTCGCGACCGCACAGATAGAGCATAGCTTAAGGTCTTTTTCCGGGCAGCTGGAAGTGGTGTGTTTGTCGTACTTATAGTACCAAAAGCACATTTGTAATTTGACAAACACCTCACGTTCCGTCTGCTTTGAGCAGACTCTTACGTTGAAGAAAAGCCAATCCTTTTCCTTAGCTTTTTAAGCCATAGCCGTGTCCTCGAATACAACCTTAAACACGTGCGTGTACTGCTTGAATTTGATAACCTCAGCTACCTTTGCCCATTGGTGGTTCCGTTCAATTTCGTTTTTAATATCCTCTACCGAGTGGCTCCCAACCCACGAGTCGAGGCACCTGCAGATTAAGCTACAGTGAGTTCTAATTTGGGGCGGTGTAGTCGGTTTCAGATTAATAGTCTTCAGGCATTCGACGGCTTGGTTTGAGGTCAAGGCTTCACAGTCGGCCTTCCTCGCGCAAATCGCCGACTAACCATTTTAAATGTCGATAAGTCTAACCAGTGCAATGTGTAATGTTCCGTTAACCTTTTCGAAAACCTTTCCTCTGTCTTGTTTTGGGCCCTCCGAGAGGACCCGGAGAGTGATGCAAAGAGTCTCCCTCATTTCTCCTGCATCCTATCGTAAGATAGGGGATGATATTATGATTTGAGTATGTATAAATATATATGTGTATACTAAGAGACGGTTCAGAAAAGAGTGGGGAAGAGAGAGAACTAGGGGCCAAGGTCCAAGTAATTTTATAGAACTTTACCTTAATTTTTCTTCCTTCGGGCTTGCAGGTTGGCCAGATGAGGCTCCGGTCCTTGCATCTTCTAACGAAGGAGGGAAGATTTCGGCCTTCACCTTCCTAGATCGAATACCAGTGGTCCACTTTTCAAACGTATCATGCTTTTTCACTTTACCCAGCTTTTATTATCACTACTCGAAGCGAGTCACACAATTTAACTTTCACAAAAGTTGAGTTTGCAAATATTTCGAAAAATTTGGCACAGCGGTAAAGAAGACTAGCTAAGGCAACCAAAGCCTTAAGAGTGTATCCAAAACACGGAAACACTACTTACATCAGGGATTAAGAGTAGGCAGCATCCGATACTGCTAATCCGCTAATCTATACAGCTCGTGTGGAGGAATGTTACTCTCAAACGATTGTTCCACCCGCCATCTTGGAATTTATTTAGAATAATGACATATGGGTTATTGAGATTATAGTATAACAAATAACGGCGCGAAATTAAACTTTTGATTCCTTATCATCATAGTTGCCAGCACTCAAGGTAGCTAAGTCTTGTAATATTATGTGTGTAATATTAAAGTAGAATAAGTTATTAAGAAACCTATAATAAATACTACAATGACACGAACTTATGGGGTTTAGATCGCAAAAATAATTATAGATTACAACTAACCTATTGGATAGCGGCTTTACTTCTTCACCAGTACCCGAGTTGCAGTCTCCTTCTTTTCTTATGTTCTTATAGCTCCCAGTCAACCAAGACGCACTCCAGACTCAGCCTGGAATGTTAAACTAAAAGAATATGTTATGAAGGGAAAATAATTAGTATATTATTATTAATATACTTAACTATATGAAGTAATTTACTAAAATATGTGATAATAAAACTAACCTATCAAACTCTAAAATATATCTTTGGGCTAATCAGCTGTCGACGAATGATATATCAGTCATTCTAGGAATCCTCGAACGAACGAAACACGCATTCACGATCAGCCTTGTACTTTGCGGCCATATTAAGAGATTGTAAAGGTCATAAAAGTGAATTAATAAGGCTGTGGGAGTTGGGATGAATAGAGAAAATGGAAAATATCGCGGAATGTATGTTTATATGCCTAGCGAGAGGAAATATGAGCAGACCGACTCGAGTTAGGAAGACGCACTTTATTCACCGTTTAATTTAGGAAAAAGGGATGTTTTCATTCCTTGTTTGAAATGTGATTTGCTCTTTTAATCCAGCTGCATAAACACCAGACGGCACACATTTGTTGTTCATGAAGATCTTATAAGTTAATTAAACCACTTTAAGAGGGATGAATTTACGGTGCATTCACACCATTATAACGCTACATTCGTCTGTGCAAATAAGAATATATATCTGATGAAAATAGATTCCTTCCTGAGAGTCGTATCATTGAATTTGCATTACATAATGATATTTGCAGAGGGACGCAATGAGAATCAAAGACAAGGGTTAGCGATTCACATGTTACCTACAACACGTTGCCCTGTGTACGCATATATGAATATGTGTTTGAGTACACAAACTTCCATATTCTAATAAACGTAAACTATAGAGAAAGTGGTCATATATATATATATATATATATATATATATATATATATATATATATTATTGAGGATAAATCCCAGAGCTACGAGAAACGGATGTAGCATCTTTTAATTTTTCACTACGTTTCGAAAACTACAAGTTTCCATCTTCAGGTTAGAATAAGTTTACAAAGTTAATATATATGAAGAAAACTTGAAAAGGCCAACGAGACATTATTTTTAAAGAGTGATCAATTATAAAATATTAGTAAAATGTAATATAAGTTAAATTTTTTAAATATGACTTAGTAACAGTTAGATTTGCTTTAAAACCGACTCAAAAATTGCTAATATATACGAAGAAAACTTAAAAAGGACAACGAGACATTATTTTAAAAGGTGACCAATTATAAAATATCAGTAAAAAGTACTATAAGTTAATTTTTTTTTTATTAAATATGACTTGGCAACAGTTAGATTTGCTTTAAAACTGCCTCAAAAATTAGTTAATCAATTTAAGGATTATTGCGAAAATTAATTACAAGCTATAAGAGAAAATTCCAACCTGTGCGCAAAGAATGTAGACATTCACGTGACTAAAGTAAGTACATACATACCCAATTGTGAATACATAAAAATAAACAAGAGATACATAACTAAATTAATAAATTAAAGGGCTAAGTTTTAAAATGGACAATTTCGTTATAAATAACCCTTTTAATAACAGGTTCTAGTTTAAAGAGACCTGGGGATATATTAAAATTAGGCTAGGAATTAATGAATGAGCATTCAACAATGGAAAAATAAAGCGCTGCTGCATTCCCCCCTCCTTATATTGAATTTATGTTGCGTCAAGCTTACACTTAATGATTTACCGATCTGCTCAGTATTGCTTAGGACAAACTGAACAATCAAACAAAAAAAAACCCTTATACTATTTTTATTATTATGAATCAACATTTTATACATTGTAGACTAATATTTGAATAAAACACAAATATTTAACTTATTCAAAAGGCGGAGAAGCAAGGAAAAGGACTCAGAAAACGGTAAAACAAGGGAGTTCAGAAAATTGTATGCTGGAGTGATTTCCGTTCTATAAAAGGATATTTTTGCCAAATTTCGGCATCCTGCAAAAAACAGGGGAAAGGGAAATGCAGCAGAGCATTCTTTGTCCATTTATCGGAAAACAGTCACCCTATCAAATTGAATTCGGCTAAATTTATTTACGAATCTAATGACTTAATTCGAAGGAATATTGTTGAATGTTCATTTATTAATTCTTCGCCTAATTTTAATATATTCCCTGCTCTCTTTAAACTACCCCCTGTTATTAAAAGGCTTATTTATAACGAAATTGTCCATTTTAAATATTAGCCCTTTGATTTACTAATTTAGTTATGTCTCTCTTGTTCATTTTTATGTATTCACAATTCGGTATGTATGTACTTAATTTAGTCACATGAATGTCTATATTCTTTGCGCACAGGTTGGAATTTTCCAAAGTAGACCGTATATATTTGGTTTTATACTTAACATCCGTATTTGATATCAATTTTTCTATTTTGAGTCCTTTTATTGTACAGGGGTGGGAAATTGCTCTTCTGTTTCACACACACATATATATATATATATATATATATATATATATATATATATATATATATATATATATATATATATATATATATATATATATATATATATATACTGCCTTTGAAAAGTTTTCGTTATTCCTTAATAATGAACTAAACGAAAAGTGTGAGGTAAAAAATTTACTAGCATCATAGTCATTCGTAAAACTATCAGAGTATAAAATTTTCTATCAAATATCATTATTAAGACATTTTCCGACTTAAATCATGTAAGCCCCTGGAAATGATTGGAGGAAACAATTGTTAAAACATTCTTCAGATGCAACTGTTCAGTGGTTTTAACACAATGACAAATGAGACGTAAAGGAGCTCAAGACATACCATCACGACGAGCGCTATGCAAACTAATTAAAAACTTTTAGACACCGGCAGTGTACGAGATGGAAGAAAAGGGACTGCTGGCAAAAAGGCGTAGAACAACATAAAATTGAAGAGTTGCGTCAAAACGCCAAACAGTCGCAGCAGAAATCATTGATCAGGTCCAGTGTTATTATCATAAAGTGCAACATACAATGTAATGAAGAAAAGACTGAAACTTAAGCCATAAAAGATTCTGGTTGTGCAATAATTAGAACACAACGATTTCGCGAAAAGAAAGTCGTATAAAGAAGAATTTCGACGAAAATTTGGGGAAGTTGATGTGCCACACGTGATAATGTCTGACGAAGCGCACTTTCATCTCAGCAGATACAATAATAAGCAGAACAACAGAATATGGCCGGATCACAAACCAGAAGCTATACACCAGAAAGAGCTGCATCCTGCAAAAACAACTATGTGGTATGCAATAATACCTCAGAAGATCATTGGGCCCTATTTTTATGAGAATGAAAATGGAAATTCAGTCACTGTGAATGGATAAAGATACCGACACATGTTTGAAGAATATTTTTTATCGAATTTTCAAAGGTTAGAAATAGACGACAACAGTTTTTCCACCAAGATAGTGCAACATCACATACATCGAATGAAACAATGCAGTTGTTAAGCGAAAAATCATTTCTCGAAACAGTGAATTTAAGTGGCTTCCAAGATCCCCCGATCTAACACCTTTGGATATTTTAATGCCGATATTTAAAAGATCGTGTTTCTTGTAATAATCCTAGAAGTATCAAAACCTAAATAATATCACTAAAGAAATTAATATCATCGATGAACAACCTTTGAAAAATATGATGAGAGTAATTTCGTCACAAGTAAATGAATGTTATGAGATTAATGGTCAGCATTTGAAAAGAAGAATCTTCAAATAAATTAAGTTATTAAGTTAAGTATGCAAACTGATTGCTAGTCTTGGTTTTCTGTTAATTTTAAGCAAATAAAATCAGTTAAAATAAAATTGGTTTTAATTGTCGATATATATCTGAAAGTTCAGCAAAAATGTTAAAAATCAATGCTTCCCTTAAACTTGCATAACTTCTACAAATATAGATGATCAATTAGCCATATAAGAACCAAAACTCTACAAAATACTACCAACAACTTCCGAAAGTTTCATTATGATCACAAAATTATTTTTAATTTTATTAATCTTCAAATGTAGGAATTGTGTGTGTGTATATATATATATATATATATATATATATATATATATATATATATATATATATATATATATATATATATATATGGTGTTTTGTGTTTGGCTAAATTTGACGATTTTTAAGATCCATATTTTTCAAAACATTTCCAGTGAACAATCAACGGCATTGGAATGCATGCAGAGTAAGGTTTTAGTTGAGAAAAAGTTAGTGACATGGAGGAATGGAAGGCATCTAAATAGTGAAAAAGAGTTACCTGCATCAGGATGATTCTCGAAAGTCTATCAAAATGGTGAATTCCTGCCTGTTGTTCAATTCCATGTTAACACTGTTTTCAAATGTAATATGTACAGAGGGAACGGAAATTACGAAGACCTGGTCAGCAGAACGGTAGACAGCAGTCGTTTTGAATGCGATTGCACGTCGGAATTCATCAAATAACATCAGGACTAGGTATTGCAAATTATGAGCAAGGAAATGGAGGCTTTGGCGAGAGAAAAGAGGTTTAAAGTGGAATTCATAATGCTGGCCTTAAACCAGAAGCTTCTATACCACTTGTACAATACGCACAGGGGACAAATTCTGAAAGCTAATGCTAACAAGAACCGCTTGACATTGGCAAAATAAAGATGCACCTGAACAATCTGAAGCAAGCTGTTGAGCTAGAAACAATTTAGTTCTTCTCAAAGGAGAAGAATATCTGCCAGGACAAGTTTTACAACACCAAGAACAACCCTTAGCTTGCTATTAATCAATGCAAGCTTTCACTTATCAAGAACACCCAAATTCCTTCAAATCGTGATGATATGTGTGTGTTTCTCCAGTGAGGGTGAGGCCATGCTGCCAAACATGTTTAAACAGAGTCTTAGGCTTAATCCAAACGGCGATGTGGAACTGCTAGAGTTTGTGGTCAAATCCTGGCAGGAAAGGGGTGCAGCCGAAGATCATACGTCCGGAAAGAGTCAGAAGTGGTTGTTGAAAATTTTCTACGAGATCAACAGCCCCACGTTATAGCCTCCTAGATTTTCTGCATGTAACCCGATGAATTACAATGTGTGAGGCGTGTATGTAAAGCCACCAACTGCTCGGCCTTCCAACTAGCTGCCAAGCGGTTGGCCAAGATCAAAGAGCTGTTCTAACAGCTTTCCAGGGGACCGAATCTTGAGCCGTGTTATGGGCGTGGTGGAAGATGAGAGCGGCTATAATATAGTTAATATTTATTTATTTTTAAAATACATTTATAATGGAGTGAGATGTGGTGGGCTTTACTTATATATATATATATATATATATATATATATATATATATATATATATATATATTGTCGAGGTATGGCTAAATGTAGGGGAATATGCGCACACAGGCTTGAGGGTAGGACAAGCAAGGCGACAACTGTTATTGTTTTAAATAAAAAACACAAGAATAAATATGGATATATATGGGTACATAAATAGGACGGAATTTAGCTCCGAATTCTAATTTGATAACTGTGATTAGGAAATGGTTATAATAAGAGATTTAGAGTAGTGAGCGATTTAGTTCCTTTGAACCTCGAGAGTAAGATGAGGCAAACTTGGGGAGGTCTTGGTGACCTTGATTACTCACGGGTGGTAGCCACAATCCTGCAGCGGATGAAGCTACTTTCTCAAACTTGTGTTTTGCGAGATGCGGGCCTCTTTTCCTCAGGTAACCGAAGGAACTTCGAAGGGGGGGGAGATGACTTTTCCACACTCAGGTTAGCAAGCTAACAGGCCTCTTATCCTTAAGAGGTCACCAGAAGAACTTCGGAGGACAGCTTTTCCAATCCTTGATCCGAAGGCGGATGAGAAAGGCTGACCTTGCCTCACGAGACTCTCCTCCCTGACCCGAAGATACGGGTGTAATGTCCAGCTCTTCCGTGGCTTGCGACCATCACTCACACTTCTTGGCAGAGAGCTTCGTTAAATTGCACTCCTTTCTGGAAATCTCGTATAACAAAATTTGTCTCAAGTCCTGGGAGGGTGCATATATACCCGGAGTTGTCCAAAACAGGGAGAGAGACAGGCCTTCTCGAACCTTAGTTATCAGCCGTGGACAACCGACCTTTGTCTTTGGGGGAAGTGTCAACAGCAAGGATCAGCGGGCCAGACGGGTGACCAGCAGTAGGAGCCATAAAAGTGGTTCACAGCGAATCCTACAAAGTAACCTCCTGACACGAGAGGGTGGGAGAAAAGATTGAGACGACGGGGAGGTAGCCGCAATATCTGCGTCATGCATGGGTGTGAATTTCGTGGAGACCTGGCGGCGAGTCGAAAAGGGTGAGTTCGGAATGGGGGTGGGAGTAACGGCTCACTTTCTCTCCCGAAGTAATAGCTTAGGAGGTGGGGAAATAATATTATTCTAAGTGGATACCTCTACATATATATATATATATATATATATATATATATATATATATATATATATATATATATATATCCCCTCTTTATATTTTCTAGGCTCATAAGCAAGAAAAGCTTTGTGGGAATTGTTTTGATATACGAAAAAAACAATCGTAAGAGCTTGTATATTTTAGGTACATTTGCTTCTATATACGGAAAAAAAGCCACGCATTAATTTTAATGCTCTTTCTCAATTTCCCGATTTAATTTTTAATAAGCTCAAAAACTTTAAATAATCATATTTATTTTTTCTGAGTCTTAGAAACAAATTTGTTAGAAGCTTGAAATATACGAAAGATCACCCTTAATTTTAATAATTTCAGAAAATCTTTCTGAATCACTCTCTTTTAAATCATTTTTTCATTTATAAAACCCCAAAACATTGAATAATGTTAACATTTTTTAATAAAATTACAACAACATACAAAGTCACACTTAAACTAACAGAATCTTTTTCCCCCAAAATTTCAAACTATTCAAAAAATTGACTTCCTAAAATATAGTGTTAGAGAATAATTACGATGCAAATTGTACCCTCCTCCAAATCTCTTAATTAGGGATTAAGATAGATTAAGTTAGGGCATACCGGAAAGGCGCTGAAGATACCTGAACGAATGCCAGTACTATTAACATATAATTCATTGTTTATGAAAATCACAAAACGAAAGTTTCCCTATCAATTTTTAAACATTCATAATCTTTCACATTTCTTCTCATGCACATGCAATTATTCGACATCAGTTGATATTCAAAAAGACACGCTTTTCTAAGCTCTTCCAAAGAAATTCTGTCAGATCCTATCTAAAAGTTTAAAGAAATTGGGTAAAAAAGTAATAAATGTGACAATATATCTCAATTTAATGTTCAAATGGGAAAATAAAAATCCTGAACTTTAGATTTCCTCCGTAAAAAGAAAGGTTTTAAAATTTATTCACCCGAATCGATCGCTTGACTTAGAGTCCTGTTTACTCTAACTTGATCAGTTTAAAAACTAATAAGATAAAAATTTAATTTGACCTTTTAATTAACATCGATCATATATTTTAGCTCAAATAGAACAGGAGTATATGTTTACTTTAATATCATTCAGATCCAGTTCGTATACTTGAATACCGGTAGTCTTTTTCTTTGAGGTTTATAATACTACTTCCTTCTCCTACTATTTAAGGTTCACTTAGTTTTCTATTATTTCCCTCATTTTCTCTATCTTGTTCCTTTTGGGGGGAGGTTAACCTCTGTCCTTGTATTTTGCTTTCCTATTACATTCGATCTTAAGAGAATAAATTGCTTTTTTTCCTCTTTTCTTAAGCTATATAACTTAAACTATTTTTCTTTTAAATCTTATCATAAAGTAGTATTTATTTTAAACAGATCTCGTAATAAATCTGCAATCGGCCTGGTATATTTATCCGTTCAAAAGGTTTGAAAGTTCTCATTTAAAATTGGTTTGGATTTCACGATAGAATTTAAAGTACAAACAAAAAACATTAAACCTGATTTGTAAATAGGTAAACTCACGCTCTCTCAAAGCAATATATCTGAATTGTTTGGCAGGCACCAATGTACTACAAATTAGTTTTTTAATAAGAAAGATTATGCTGTCTTTGTGTAATTTACATATTTTTTATCCATGTCCGTTTATTCATCTTTCTTTTTTTGCCATATTATGACCAAATTTTAGTGAATAATTTATTTTTTGTCTACTTCATTCCTGCGATTTGTTGTCCCTCTATTTCTGATGGCAACCTGATAACTCAACCCGTCAGAAATGTTTCGTTACGAGAATTAGGGCACTAATGGAAATAAAGGAGAATTAAGCAAAGACATAATATAAGAAAGTTGAATGAAACATACCCCAAAGAGATAAAATATTATGCTTTTGTTGAGTGAAGAAGTAATTCGATTTTAAAAATTAGGTGTCACGATATCGTAGAGCGTTTTAAAAAGTATCATAAAGGACAGATTTTGGTGTCAATGTAATGGAATACTTTGATTTTAACTCTGTAATAAAAAAACGTTAGTTCATTCCTAACACTTCCGAACTTTTTCGCCCTTTTCTGGTGTATATAGATGTGGAAAAGATAGCGGGAGATATAAAAGAAGTGAAAAAGATGACTAGGAAGGACTTGTGTCTTCGTAGAATTTTGTCGATAACTTAGTCACAAAAGACGTTTTCGGTTCTGATAAGTCAACCCTTTATTCACATGCTTTGTTTGGTTTGATTTAAGAAATAATCAATCTCATTTGGTCTGACGCAGAGGTCTTATTCCCTGCCATATGCATTAAAAAATTCTCTTTTCCTAACATTTTCCTATATTTGTGCCAGTGTTTATATTATTATTCGGCAAGTCTCTTGTTAGTCTTCTACTCTCTGTCCACCTTAGTGTCCATCTTGTAGAGAACACACTCCCGTGTGTTTTGACGCTGCCTCTTCACGAATGCTATATTTAATTTTGATTTGACTCTACTGTTTTACATTCAATGGGCGCACTCGTCGCTTTTCCCTAACTGCAAGGTCTTTACATATTGAGTGGCTACTTTGTAGAATCCAAATCTATGTAACTGTGGTTTGCCAGGAAAGTAATAAATATTAAACTTCACGAAAAGTATTACTTTTATTTGCCTATGCTGTTTGCTGTGTCCAGCATCAATACTCCATTTTACATGAGTATTTTCATGACCAAACCAAGCAAGTACAAGGATTTAAACAGGTTCTAAAGGAAAGCACTGTTAGTGTCTCTCATAGTGGTCCCTCGATGAACGTTCTCTCAGTATGAATAGGATTGTTTAATTATAATTATAGATGTTAATCTTAAAGAGACATTTTCAGCGAGATTAGCGGACAACGCACAGCTCAAACCATATAATATTATGTGTATCACGTAGTGCATTGCCTTAGAGAAACACTACTCATTTTCGGTTGACCAGTACTGGGTGGTTAAGAATAAATTTACTTGCAACTCTTTGCATTGCGCAGCGTATATACCGCAGTTTTATGTGTTATGGCCTTCAGATTCGCAATGAAAGCTTTTTCGATAAGGACACCCTCGAAGAGAGACCAACAGTTTTTATTTGCTTCAAAACCTTAAGAGTTATGGTCAATAGGAAAGATAAATGTTTAATGTTGTAGAGAAGGATCACTTAAACGGAAGGAAAATTATCAATTTATTAGCATATACGTCAAATAGTATTTTTATCAACTAGGAGAGAGTGTCTAGATGTTTTGAGGTACCTAATTATTTTTCCATAGTATTATAAGTAAACTTTTCTTACAGGTTTAACATGCATTCAAAATACATTTGCGTTTAATTTTGTTTTTCAGGTAGCTGTTCATTTACTCATTTGTATACAAAAATGTTTGATTTTGTAAATATTTAATAGTCAAAAAGACTATAAAATTCCGAGCGTCATGAGATAGTTTTCTAGTACCATGAAACATGATATTTCTTATTAGAAATATTGGTGGAAAAAGATCACCAGAAGATAAGCAAGGCAGTGTTTTGGTCATCTTTTATCTTGAAGAGTGGCAAAACTATAATTTTCTCCGTTACTGCGTTTGTAATAAGTTGTAGGTTCATGTGATTATAATGGCATTTATAATAAAAACCTTTGGGAAAAAAAATCCATCATGAATTATATATTGTAAGAAAACACTGTACTCCTTCTTTTAGCCATTATCATTGGGTAACGAATAAGAAACCACACTTAGCCTAAATCTGGGTTAATTAGTTTGTTTTTCATTTCTTGGGATCGTTTATATTTATGTGATGAAAGTTTGTGTGTCCTATCTTCATAGTTTCCTGTAAAATACTTATACAAACAAAAGGCCGTTTTAAGAGAAAAAACGACTGGTGTAAACATTGAGGATTTATCAGCTAGTGAGACACATGCAAAGAAAACAGGACTAGGACTATTAAGAAGAGGTAAACGGGAATTATTAAAAGGTATTTCGGTCGTAAGACAAAAAATATAGCAAACGGTAGTGTGAGAGAGTGAAGGTAACATGGTGAAATTCACAACAAACATTAAATCTTGTCATAATGTTAAGGGGAAATTTAGCGCAAAAATCTATCTCAGTATAAAAGTAGAGATAAATCGGAAAACTATAGTAGAGTAAAAATACCTAGGTATTTTTTAAATTAAAAATAAAATATAGAAAATTTTTATTTCGATTTACTAAAGCCATAATCCTTTCAAACTGAAAGAAGTGTCCCGTCACTAACAATTGGGAATAATACTCCAAATTTCTAACCCCTAAAAGACTATTGTATTCAAAATTGTTGTAAGAACCTGTCGTTATAAGTCTTCCCAGTCATGACTTAATTAATATTTGGTATCTCATTCATCCTATTTATTGCTTTATTGAAATATCAAAAACCAAATAATATTCTTCCTGCAAACCTACCAGAATTGTAAAATATTTCAACTTCTATTTTACCCGTTATCCCAAATTAGTGAATCAATTTCTACGTTGGTTCTGGATTCAAATTCACCTCGCTCTTGGAATGCTAAAAAATTCGGGTACTTTTTTGATCACAATTTTGCCCCAAACCTACTATTATTGCATGACTTCTCTGACATTTTGGGTCAGGAGTTCTGCTCCATAATTGATCGTTTTACAGAGCAGAAACTTTCTTCACTCATCGCGATCGGAAAGTGTGTTCTTACGCAACAAACTTAATTAGTTACCTGTTAGTAGATTACTTGATAGTTACATACGATGGTTTAACCAGTGAATTCAAGTCCAGCTCCCTTTGAAGGAGTGAACAATCCCTTACCCAATTAACGTGAGTGCTATAGTGAGCTTTTTATTCGACATTGCGAGATCGTCTTCAAGACCCATTAGATTTTAAGCGATTAAGTCAAATGTGCCTACCTAATTTCCTCTCTACCTCCTCCCGCAGTGAACATGCGTAAACTTGTCATAAATACAACTGTTCTTTAGAGACAAGAGGCACTCAACCGAGTATTTAGTCTAGCCATATCCATTCGTGAAGGTATGCGATAGCTAATAACGCAGGATGAGTACCTACCCCCGCCTAAATAAAGACTCTCTAAATTACAGTAAAGGTTGAGATCCCTTAGGATTTCAAAGTTTAGGTGTGCAGGTCATACATGTATCCTAAAACTATTTTACATCCCCTCCAGGAATAGACTTAGCCGGCTTTGGACAACGTCTCTCAGATAACTCGCATAACTTTTCTGTTCCCTCAGTGGCCCCAATAAGAAGTTATAAAAAGATTCAAAATGAAGTATGTAAGTGAGTGTTTAACTCACATCACGAGGAAAATATCGTTGAGAAACTTTTCATGGAAAACAGAATAAGAATCTTCCCGACAGATATTAAAGTCCAAATGATTGAAGCCTTCCAAATCCCGCAAACAGAATGTGGCAAAACGGTTGATAGCATCAAATGTAACAAAAGAAAATAAGAGAGGATACAAAACATAAACACATAATAAAAATAAAAGATGGAACCATTTAGAAAACTTAAGGTAAATGCCAAAATGCAAACGGATGGAAAAACAAAAATAATAAAGACAAACTACATCCTGAAATATATTTAAAGCAATGGACCAGGACGTAAAAAAAACAACCTCTGACCATGGTCTACAACTCGCAAGGGAACATCTAAAGATATACAATTATAATGCTCTAATTACACACCCAACGAACTGAAGACATAATGAAACTGCATGACACTAATGACAAAGGAAAAAAAGTCAAGACTGGAAGAAAATGGTCGAGGTTCATCTAGCCATACCTATCTAATTGGTATACTTTCCCTGATATTAGCATTAGGGTACTATCCACCCAGGCGAGATTACGTTGAATGTAGTCCACATAATCGAGAGTGCTTTCTGACGTACATCATTGGAAAAGCACTACAAAGCCAGGCATCATAATAAGAAATCTAAACTTCCCTTTAAATCTACTTATGGAGCCTATAACCTTCCTCCGCAGTGACCATATTGATATAGTGCTTATACTCAACAAAACCCATTACAGGTGGCTAGCCATATGAAAAAGACTCTGCAAGAAAAAAATGGAATAATTACAAAGAAACATTGATGACCTACAGTCCGCGTCCATTGAGAAAGAGGAGCAAAGACGATTTTGATGTGGAATTGGAAATCATTACAAAGATAATTACAAGAAAAACGTCCCACTGCTAGAATACAGAACGTTAATAGACTCAAAATAGACTTCAACAAGAGGAAGGAATTCGAGAAAGATAACAGAAACCTATGATACGAGATATTCAGCCGACAAGGCACGCAAACTCAGCTCTACAGGAACTACAACGATTAAAAAGCGAAATGCCGATATAAATTAAGAAACAACAAAATGAAGAATGGAAAGAATTAATAGGCAAATTGGAGAAAAAAATACCCCCAAAAGCATGGTAGAAAATAAACAGAAGAAAAATGAAGACCACAAATGAAGAACATCAAATTAGATGATGACAATGGAGAGCTCACATATGACAAACATTCGAACAAGCAAAGACTCCGGGAGCACTGGGAAAAGATTTCACAATAATACCGGAGAACAATGCCCCATTCGACGAGCATATCGAAGAGATGGCAGGAGAGTTTCCCAAAATAACTATCATCTGATAACTCTTCGGTCTTCGGCAGATGGAATCAAATAGGAAAAAATGAGCACTGGTGAAACTAGTACTAGAGAAAAAGTTGTAAGTGAGCTACATTCTTCCAAACAGAAAGCACCCAAATATTCACGGCTGAAGAAAACAACTGCACTTCACATCAGCTCCAGATAATATACTAGATGGAGTCGCCAAGCTTTTTAATGCCTACCTAATTTGGGAATATTACCCAGACAGGTAAAAACAGTAAGAATCATCTCCATTCCTAAGGAAAGCAAACCACCGAACTTGGTAACATGGACAGACTTATCTCGCTACTCAACTTCTTTGGCAAATCTTGGAAGAGATTATGAACGGAAGACTAATAGAATACTTAGATTAAAATGAAGGATACATTGAATTTTAATATGTTTTCACTAATACACGTGATACAACAATGACGATGGCTATAATTACTAAAAAAATCGTTATAGCCAGGAATGAAAATAACCTAATTGCTATATTTTTGCAAGATTTGGAAAAGTATTCCATAAAGTTTGGACCGAAAGTTGAATCTATGTGATACTTGGACTACAAATTTACAACAACATAGAGCACTTACTCTGCGAATATGTACAAAATAGATCAGCGTACATAGATCTAAAGGAATATAAGGGTCTAAGCTTCCAAATAAGTCATCGAATGACACGAGGTAGGTGTATTATCCCGGCACTCTGCTCATTGTAAACTGAGATATCTCGAGGTCCGTTACACCAGGAAGCATGAACATAGAATACGCAGATGATATCATTTAAATTGTTTCTACAGCTTATTGTAACTTAAAAAACCAGACAAGGGTCGCGAAACTGGAAATATGAAATATAAACAAATTCCAGAAGACATAGAAAGTCAAACAACCATTTGCAAATTTATATTCAACCAAATAAGTAAAAGAAAAACCTTCCAAATTGTAATAGACGGAAAGGATTACAGATATTCATGTGAACAAACAATGCTAGGAGTTACTCAAAACACAAGAAGATATTCCGCACAAAATAGAGAAAAATAAATGTAGAATAGAAAACGAAATATCACTTCTAGCCGAAATGACAAGACTTGGAAAGAAGAATACTTTATAACGTGCTGTTACAATCGGTCTACCGATCCTAGTTTGCACAGTGTTAAATTTAAGACTACTAAAACTACAGAGAATTCAAAATAAAGCTATTTATTGGATAACGGAAACGAGATGAAGAGATGGCAGAAAGTAAGGATGAAGAGGACGAGACATAAACGGAAATTTATGGATAAGGGCTAGCATACCTAGCCTCTATGATTATCAGCCCAAAGACCGATGAACATCAAACAGAGAACGGATAGAAGGCGATTAAGTATAGAATGAGGACAACTCATATTTCAGTTGAATGATAAAAAAACTGCAGATCATTTAAGTAAGTGCTTTTTAAATTGCTATTTTCAAGTACAACTAATAGAACTTCGATTTTGTGCATAAAGTGAACCGAATTTTAAAAAATATATAAAATAAAGAGGATTTTATCTACCCTAAAGATTTATTTATACTATTTAAAACAATGGTTCTTAGAGCCAATAGTCTCATCTCCTTTCTCAGCCGTATCTACGTGAATTCATCAACTCCTCTCAATTTAGAATTGTCATTAATGAATTCTTCTACAATTATACAATTCAGTAGTATTTATTTAAAAAAATCATAAAACTAAATTACTTTATTGATTACAAATAAATGAAAAAAGTAATATTTATTCTAAAGGATCATAAAACTTTAATTTGATTTAAAGCACAACTATAGCTCCTGTTACAAAAGACAAAATTGCTTTCCTAACGGTCAAAAAGAAAAGGGTGATAATTAAATCATCACAACATAAATCCTCTAATTTAATTAGCTTCTATTTTGCCTGATCAAGGGATAATAAACTAGAAAATGTAGCACTAAATCATTATTTTTGCTCGAAGGAGACCTCGCTCGTAAATGTTTAAACTTTCTGGTTTTAACACCATCAAAAGAAGTGTCAAACATATATGATGTTAGGAAGGGCAAAATCACTGAGTCAGGCACTGTAGCTAATTTTTACATGCAGGAAAAACCTCGGAGGGATCTGAGCAAACGGTATAATTTCGATTCATGGAACGGTTTCAAAGTCATAAATATGTTTAACTGTAATTGAATTACAGTTAAACAGAAATAGTTTAGCAAGTCAAGAAGCGAAGTTCATCTGCTTCAGATCTCTGGATCTCTCGTTCAGGTTATCAAAAATGTTTGAATTAAAATACCTACCAAATGGTTTATTTTAATTGAATAAATTTAAATTTAGGTTGACAAATTTAATAAACCACTTCTAGAAAAATATATTCACTAACTCTATAATTTAAGGACGGGATTTTTTTGAGTATTTGAATAATAATTTCATCTTAGTTTGGTTATGACTTGTTTTTTTATGAATGTTATTTCTAATCATTCTTTTATATATCAAAAACATAATGGTGAAGTTCAGAAATAAATATAAGTATCTAAATTTTGTGAATTTTTATAAACCCAAAGAAATGCAAATGGTGAAGTTCAAAAAATTTATTTTTATATATCTTCTTCTATAACTATATTTTAGCAACGTGATATTTTGAAAAGGGGGAAATTTAGTTTAAAGTTCCTTTTTAAAATCATTATAATTGGCGAAGTTCAGCAAATTTATAAAAATTTGTCCATGGCTGTTTTTTTTAGATTTTAAATTTAATCTTAGTAGCGAAGCGCAAGCTCTCCCCGTAGGGGGGAATGGTGAACCCATTGTCTGGTTTTAATATAAATTTAGAGTCTAAAATACGATTCATTTAATTTTATCCTCATGGGAGGGGGGTTACTTTGTGTTTTGGGGAAAGGCTTAACATTACTTACTCCATGCATAATTTCGTATTTAATTTCCATAATTGAACCAAGTGAAAATGCTAATATAAGTTTATCTATTTTAAATAAATATACGATCAGCTTCACATGTTTCGGAGGGTAGAGTTAAATGCAAATGTGTTTATTTCGTAGGGATTTATATAAAACTTCATGGAATTCTTTAGTGAAAACTAAATTGTAGCTGTCGCAGGATCGAATAAATCAGGCGGCTTAAACGTCCCGTTTAAATGTAGCTTTTTTAAGCTGGAAGCTTGCCGAGTTGGTAAGCCACCTTCCTCTTTGATTTCAAGGACGTATAGTCAGTTGATAGATTCTCGTCACTGTTCCCAAAATATTTTCTGTATCTATTCTCTTCTCTTCCACTTTAATATCACTTGGCCAACGATTTATCAGATCTAATAGTATGATTAGAGAAATAAAAGGGATAAATTTAAGGAACAAGTTAAAGTTTTCTCCTTAAAAAATTATTCACCGCCGCTTCTGTCATTTTCACAATTTTATAGCATTACACTATTGAATTATTGCCGTAGTATAGATTTTAATTTTAGATTACTGATTTCAGTTTTTTTTATATTTCCTGAAGATGGGATTTGGAATAATCCAAAACGTAGTGACTAAAGATGGGACCCGCCTTTTTTGTTTGGTTCTTTTAATTAACATTAAACTCAACCTTTGTAGAAGAAATCATGGTGACTACATATTATCACGCCATGGACAAGAAGTTCTACAGCTTTACCATCGCTAGTAGAATTCCGGAAGGAAGTTAAAGATGGTCTGTCCTGATTTAGAATTTCTTAAAATCTAATGCAACGTTCATGTTTATCCAAATCCTCTACCTTTTAAACTATACGTGAATCCTACATTAGAGTGATTTTTATGTTTCCTCCTTGGATTACCTACTCAATAATGAGATTAAGTTTAAATTTTGCGAGCATAATAATCTTTTGGCCATTTTTGATTCATATTCTAAAGTTCTGCGGTCAATTCTTTCTTGTTTAGATTACCTATGTTTTGCCTCATTTGTCGTCCGGAATATTTCGACCTAAACCCAGAGAATTTCGTTAGTCTATGACCTTAACTGTGTGGTTAATCTTTCTGAAGCTATACTCTCGAAAAGGGAAAAGTTTTTCCTCTTTTTCAGACACCAAGTTAAGTTGACAAACTTCAAACTTGAGTACGTGGAAAATTGGTGCTATTAAAACACTTATCTTCAGAGGTTTTAACCTGTCCTCTACCTACCTTAGTTTGGATTTGGAATTTTTTTTTAAATACTGTTAGAAATAACTACTTCTTATCCCTAGTCGAAAGCTGCATTAGGAAATTTCTTTTTAGGTTGTACAACTCCTCCCCTTCATTTAATGTTCCGAGGGAAATGAGGTTCGACATGTTGCTACACATCAGCCCTTTTAATGTTCCGCTCCGGAAGCGTTTATCTACTATTTTACGGATATTTATTTTCAAATCATTTTTAAACTTCTATTCATCAACAACACGAATATTGACAATTTTTTTAGAGTGAAGGATAGTATTCCCACACCGTTGAGTTTATGCATTGTATATAGATTTACTTGGACCTGTTGTAACCAGAGGACCTATATAGGAAGAACAGTACCTTGCTTGAATTTAAGAACAATTATGTTTTAACATGGGCTTTAGCTAGAGAATCGATAAAACATCAAGTAATAAAAAGTGTTCTTCCATTAGGAAACATGCAATAAATTGTAAAACAGATATGTCCATAAATGATTTTTCTGTCCTAAAATTTGCTAAATCGACATCCACTCTCCAAATTAAATAATCTCTCTATTAAATAGAGCCACCCGAATTTAAATAATGACACGGCCTCCTTTCCGTTGTTTACAACCTAACAGCCAACCACTTTGTATTTAATCTTAAATTTCCTTCCCCTTTTCAATTATCATTGCGATCTAACCATCTAAGGTAATGTTCAGTTTCTTTATTTATTTTTAATATATTTTATATGGTTCCAACACTATTTTACCACCATTTAAATTTTTAATTTTTGTACTATTATAATTATTTTGTTTGCCTTTGATTAATATAATTTCGTTTCAAATATCTTTTTCTGAACTAACTTCAATAGTTTTTTGTGTGTTTCATTCATCATCATAATGTTTCCTTTAGTATTTTACTGCCGGTTGTGTCATTTTATTTATTGCATAGCATTACACTATTGAACGTATGCCGTAATATAGATTTTAATTTTAGATTACTTATTTCGCAATAGTTTATAGCTCCTGAAGATGGGTTATGGAATGACCCGAGAGGTGCAGATTAAAGATGGGAACAGCCCTTTTCGTTTTGGCCTTCTTAACTAATATTAAACTCAAGCTTTGTAAAAAAAATCATGATGAATATATATATATATATATATATATATATATATATATATATATATATATATATATATATATATATATATATTATACTTGTAGTAGAAGTGGAAATGAGCTTGTGTCAGAGTGTAAAGTGGGGTTTTCAAATCTAATACGTAGTTAGTTTAGTTGTTTGAGGTATCTTTAATTGAAAAGTAATTTAAGTTTGTTTATGGTGTGGATGTCTGTTTTCGTAGTGTATTCGGATAGGTGAGAATTCGGGACTAGTGAGTGAGGCTCCCTCCAAAACAACCCCTATCTTGCAAATATTTCTATTTTGTGCCCCTTTTTACAATAAAGACACCCAAAACTAATTAATCTCAGTTTTATTTTAAAAACAGAAACATATTTCCTCTTCCCTAATAGTTAAAAGCCCAGCATTTTTATAATTTGAATATTACCACCTCTACTACTTCCCATTTCCCATATAATTAATTTATAAATATCTGATAACTTATCTAGAAAATTCTTATGTTTGTATATATTTATAATCTCATATCCTTGAGAATGGGTTCCTACCCAAAACGTCCGTACCAAGAAGTTACGAGTAATATATAATAATGAATTTCCTAAATTTAGCCTGCTAATTATCCTAAAAATACGTATATATATATATATATATATATATATATATATATATATATATATATATATATATATATATATATATATATATATATATATATATATATATATATATATATATATATATATATATATATATATATATAATCTTTCCTAAGTCTCTTCGCTTTTGCCGTCCACTAAAGGTGACTAATATTTTGGTTACCAATTAATTGCCCCAATTCTTATTTTTTATATTTATCTATATTTATAGCATCTATATTGAGTGTCAATTGTTTTCAACCAATAACTGTATCAACTAGTGTTATATTTATCCATATTTAAAGTACCCATAATTGATCCATATCTAAAGTTTCAATAGTTTTCAAACGATTTTTTATAATTTCAATTAACTAAATAATTTATTTCTAATGTTTGTGTGCATTATAATTGTCGTAATTTTAAACGTGTTCTAAATCTATCTTATAGACCAGAAGATGGTTAAGGTACCCGAAATGTTGTATTTACTTAAATGAGAAATTTGACATGTCTCATTTTAGGATTTATCCTCATCCTGAAAATAAGCCTTTTTAGAAGCAAACCTATAGAATATATATATATATATATATATATATATATATATATATATATATATATATATATATATATATATATATATAAATTAATTTCGTTCACCCTTTTTCTCTGGGTTAAAGAATTTGCTATAGGAAATTACATCTTTTCGTAGAGAGGAGAAAGGCTGAAATTTATATAATAAAAGCTCCTACAAATATATTTTCCTGTGATTAAATGTTATTTATAGACTTTTATATGCGAAAAAGTGATAAAAAATATCCAGTAACAAGACAAGAAGTTTTTACAAATACAACAAGGAGGTACGCTATATGATATTAAGTTAAACCGAATTGAATACATAAGTGGTTTACGGCTACTGTAGCATTAGTAAGCTTGGTTGATAATACATTGGGCACACCATGGGGAAACGCTCTTCATACATGACACATCAATGACTTTACCAAACAGAAAAATCTAACAGCCATAAAAGAACTGCGTCAATTCTTTGGGATTATAACATTCACTCTTGAAATCTCAGGAAATTTGGGGCTTCCACCTGAACGCTGTTTGGTATCAAAACATAATGCCTTTTGGCACCTCTCCCCAAAAAGAGGACCGGCCCCTGGGGCCCTCGGGTCGACCAGCGATTGTCATACTGACCTTATATAAATTTCATTATCCGGTCGGAGATCGTCCCAGTATCATGGAAGGATTGACGTTTCTAACTAACTAACTGATAATAATTAATGGTAATTGAATATTTTCCTTTTTATTCGTACTCTTTCTTTTTATTTCACGGTATCTGGCTTATAGTTTGTAACTTGGCACACCAGGGACTCTTCGTACGAACTTATTTGTGAATGCAAAATAACCTGCCTTTATGACTTGCAAGGTTTATAATTTCACTCGTTAGTTTTCCTAATCATTCTGAATATCCTTCTTTTCCTCTTCGTTTACTCCTTTTATTCCTTCTCAGTTAAATGGAAATGTTTTCGTTGCTACCACACTTACTTTACTTTCCTGCTATAAAAAACAGAGTATATTTAATTGTAATGTTATTAATCGAGTCCTCTATTCGTTCCTTCCTTGCTAGGAGCTGCTGGTACATGAAGACTCAAATCGTCTTCGGTTATTTTTTAGGACATGATGACTCTGTCGTTGGATGGGAAAAAAGTCCTTAACAACGTCTTATTATCACAGTATCTTAAAATCTGGCTAAGTCTAAGTTTGATTTCTTTTGCCTAAATACAACTTATTCTCCTAGAGAAAAGATGATAAAATACGCTAAAGGAAACCAATTGAGCTTGACATCTCTTAAGTAGGCCTGTTCCAGGTAAAATATAAGGAGAATTTGCTCAAGTTAAACCATGGCCTCAAATTATACCACTTTCGAATTCAGGGAAAATATTTACCATATGTTTTGGTGATATTAAAATTTTTTTTAAAAATCGCTTTTTCCTTCAGTTTCTGTTCTTCCTGCCTTGAATAATATAGTACTTTATATAACCAAAGCTATTCCTTATAATTCTTGAAATATTAAAGGGCTTTCCTGGATATAATATTTTCTTTTACAAATTTGTAATGCTATCGAATTATTGAATATTATAGCGCCCTCCATCTTACAGTACTTTTGCAAGTAGTAAGAACCAATTTGGCAATTATAAGATTTGTGCTCTCGATTCCAAAATATTTGCCAGCGATGTAATTCCTTTTCCACTGATGACGATTCCCAAAATTGTTAATAATTGTTTCCTCTGTGTATTTTATAATTTTACTTTGTTCTCTGGCTCTTAATCAAGATTACCTACGAGGATAGTGTCAACTTTGGATTAGAAAATTAAATTATAGTGCTCTAGGTGAAAATGGCATTAACCTAATGGTAAGTATGGTAGTTTGTCAAACATAAGCAGTTTTTACGTTTGTTTATTATTAAAATATCACATTAGATAATTTTCATTTATAAATTTAAGAATTTCATGAGGCATCAAATGCCAAAATGTAGTGGATAGAATTCTAAACAATACTGGGTAGGACCACCTTTAGCACAGTAATGTCTAACAACTCGAATCGCCAAGTGAACCGTTTGCATCTCCGGAGAGATGCTAAACATGTCTTCTTTATAGCTGCTTACAGTTTCCTGAGATCTGTAGATGACTGATCATGGGTGTGAATAGACCTAGCCATCACGTCCCGTTAAATAGTCGATTGAGTTCTTTTTAGGGTAACGGGGTGGGCAGACCATTCGTTGAAACTCCAGAACAGTCTTCAAACCAATTATTTACAAATTGCGCCTAAAGATACGGTACATTATTCTGCTGGAACATTCCATTGTCGATGTGGTATATAAAGTCCTTGAACGAATGCAAATAGTTTAACAAGCAGTGCAGCCTAGCGGACGTTTAGACACAACCCATGCCAAGTGAGCACTTACAACACTAGTATGTAGCCACCTACAGCTGAACAGTGCCCTCTTGCCATTTAAGATTTATAGCCTCATGGGGTTTGAGCCACAAATAAACCCTACCTCTAACCAGAAGCAACTAGAACGGTAACGCATTAGAGCAGCAGTCTATATGTTGTCATTCATCCAAGGTCCAAGTAGCGAAGTCAATCACAGTTAGGGCACTGTGTCTGGTCTCCAGGGTCGTTTGTGTTAACGAGGGTGTTCTTATGCGTTTTCTGCTCCTATTTGCCATGAAAATTAAGAAACGTTGCATTGAAATATTGTATATGCGCCGGCCGCTTTGCATTGACTATGCATGCGATTTGAATTATTGTTGCTTCTCTGTTAATATGTACAATTCTGCCCAGATGTCTTTAGCAAGGATCATTAAGCACTATTAGTTGGCAACAGCCCTATCATCAATGGGTTATAATGCTTTCCATGAGCTATTTTATGTACACATGTGTTAATGTAAATCGAGTTTCATAAATCAAATGTGTTATCCTACTGCACCCAAGAAATGTCAGATTACAACTGATAAACTTCCTAGAATTTCCATTACGTCACGGTAAGTTGGCGCGGCCCTGTCTTTGCCCCTACGTATTGAGGCATTATGACTTTTGGAACTTTATTGTCCATTATATATATATATATATATATATATATATATATATACAGGGGTTTGACGAAATAATTGGAACACGTGTTAATTTCAATGAATATTTATTTAATACGGAGTTGATCGTCCCTTTACTTTCTGAACAGCGTCGAAGCGTCTTGGAATTTATTCATACAGCTTCCTGACTTCATTAAGAGGAAGCTTGACCCTTCCTCTTGCAATACCTGCTCCATTAGTTTCAGACACAAAGGTGAAGGGTAACGACCTCTAACTTGTCGCCCCAGGACGCGCCAGAAATTTTCAATAATATTAATATCTTTAGAATGTTGGGGTCACTGCATGTGAGCTCCCTCTTATGCTATCCTTACCAATTCTTAACCACATGAGCGGTGTGTATTGTGGCATTGTCATCTTGAAAAAATCACTCAAAATCATGGTATAATGTCTGGACAATAGAATAGACTTGATCTTCACAAAATATTCAGTTATTCGTTGCTATTGATCCTACCATGCAAAGCAACGATTGGACCAAGAGAATTCCAACATATGGCTCCCCAAACCATTACAGACCCTCCTCGGTGCTTCACTGTCGGAAGAAGGCAGTCAGGATTAAAAGCTTCCCCAGGCTACCTCCACACATAAACCCAGCCCTGCAGCAGTGGGCAAAAGAGAAAAACTAGTCTCGTCGGATAATATTACTTGCATCCATTGGTCTGTGGATCAGTGATTGTGATCTCTAAACCAGTTCATCCTTTGCTGAATGTTTTGATGAGAAAGCAGAGGTTTCTTGATGCCGGTTCTTCCATGATATCTGGCTTTATTGAGGTAACGGCAAACAGTTTTGGTCGAAACTGGGTTAGTGAGATGTTGATTCAACTCTGCAGTCACTTTTGGAGCAGTTGTCCCGGGATTTTTAATCACAATGCGTTTCAACACTTGTCGGTCTCTTTCAGCGAGCTTTGAAATCCCCCTGAATGCCTCCTCCTGCTCGAGTCTTTGCTCCGTTTCCTAAATTATGCCACGGTCATTGATCTGGTATCTCTCGAAAAAACAAGGAGTTTCGCTGTTCGATCGCCAATAATTTGCACTCTTTGAAACTCAGTGAGGTAACGCATCTTAACATCTATACCACGACTTGAAAAAAATACAAATAATCATTAAAGTTAAAAAATAAAACTATGCATCTAAAAGAAAAAACAAACAATCGCAATGAAATTTGGATCGATATTCGTAATGTGAGAGCTCATTGAAAAATTAGTGTTAAATTTCTACTGGCCTAATTATTTAATTATTTGTCCAACTCCTATATATATATATATATATACATATATATATATATATATATATATATATATATATATATATATATATATATATATATATTACACAAAGGGTTTCTTTGAAAATATATGTTAAGGAAGAAACAAGATATGCTGACCAAAAAAGTCGCGTGCTCTCACTTATTCTAACTTGTGACCTTACGACAAACTACTAAAGGTTCAATAATTCCCTGACTAACCTTGTAAGGACCTTGGTAATTATATCGTTATGAAAAGAATGTAAAACTACATAGGAGTTTCAAATTTTGTTAGAATCGGCCGAATAGCCATGATATTATTGCCAAATAACTCCCCGGCTAACCTTGAGAGGACTTTGCGAATTATATTAGTCGAAAGCAAATGTAAAACAACATAAGATTTTTCCATTTCGTTAGAATTGGCCGAATAGTTATGATGTGATAGCCAAAACAAATATTTCCCGGGCTAACTTGGGAGGACCTTGGCAATTATATAATTTGAAAAAAGAATGTAAAACGACATAAGGGTTTCAAATTTTGTTAGAATCAGCAGAATAATTAAATGTTATTACCAAAATAAAAAAAGCGTCAGGGGACTGACCGACTAATATAGTGAAATTTCGGGTCCCCCGCGGCTCAGCTCACGCGAATAATATAAACTGTCCAAACCTATGAAATAATAGGAAAATTGTATTACAATATCTCTGAAAACAAAATTCATAACTAATTGCCTATATTTATTAAACCTTAAAGATAAATTTGAGCCTAACTAAATAAAAATTTAATTTCATTGAAAATTATATCTACAGGAGCAAAGGCAATCAAAAAGAAATGCAAATTCCAATTAAGGCAATAAAATAATATTGATTACACGAGTAAGCAAAATTCAATAGTTCCATTGAAATTCAATTTCATCAACTTTCATCAGTTTTAAAACTTGCTTGAATTTTCTAAAATGTTTCCTCACAGATATATTTTCAGTCGCTGGCGACTCTACATATCACTATGTCAATCGGTCCCCGTTTTGCCTTATTTTTGTTTTTGGTAATAAGATTGTAACTATTCGGCTGATTCTAACGAAATGTGAAACCCTTATTTTGTTTTACATTCCCTTCCGAATGATATAATTGCCAAGGTCTTACCTAGGTTAGCCCTGGAATTATTTTTTGGGGGCCATAGCGTCATAACTAATCAGCTGTTGTAACAAAACTTGTACCTCTTAAGGTGTTAGGCATTCTCTTTCGGATGATATAATTGCCAAAATCTTCCCACTCATGATGAGGAAACCAAAGAAGGCCTTAATTTTACATAATCCTATATCCCTAAAGGGCTCTTGTCCTTATCTTTGATATTCGTCATTAGCTGCGCCATCTTTCTACATGTATGCACGCAGATCTCAGCCACCATGTGGTCCGTCATGAAAAGGGAGAAGACTTGTGCAGGAGTAGTAGCGCCAATGGTGATCTGCGTAGGGGCTGCCGGTTTCACATTACTCCTGACGATTTTAGGCATGGTCTGGTTAGGGTGTGAGTGCCACATCGTCCTGTCCTTAGCTTTTAGGGTGGTGAAAGGGTAAACAGAGATGGGCTCACCTTCTTTAGAAAGGTGCACTCTCTTGCTCTTACGACTCCGGACCTCAGTGGGACTATCGGAAGGCGAAGCAGGATTAGCCATTCACGCTGAAAAAGTTGGGGCCGTTGATGCTAAAGGAAGTGTGGCCGTGGACGCTGAAGGAGGTGGGTTCTCAACGCTAAAGGAGGTGGGACCATGGACGCCGAAGGAGGTGGGGCCGTCGACACTGTAGAAGGTGGGGCTGTGGACGCCGAAGGAGGTTGGGCCGTGGACACTGAATGAAAGGGGGCTGTGGACGCCGAAGAAGGTGGGGCCGTGGACGCTAAAGGAGGTGGGGCCGCGGATACTAAAGGAGGTAGAGCTCTAAATGTTGAAGGAGTTGGGGCCGTGGATGCTGAAAGAAGTGGGGTCATGAACGTTGAAGGTACAGCCATAGGAAGTTGTGGCAGTAAGTCACGGTCATCGATTTGCGGTATCCATTCCACATCGTTCACATCTTCCTCCCTCTCAAGATTTCCAAATTTTCCGACGATACCAAGCTTGGTATGAACGTTTCAAAGAATGAAAATACTGCCCGCCTGCAGGAAAATCTTGGGAAGATTGGGGAGAGGTCGGACACGTGGCAAATGCCTTTTAACGTGAATAAATGCAAAGTGATGCATATCAGCCACAGAAACCCCCAATCACAGTATATCCTTAAGGGCACTGCTATTGAATCCACCGACACTAAGAAGGACTTGGGTGTAACAATCACTAGTGACCTCAAGTTTCGAAACAGTGCATTGAGGTGGAGAAAAAGGCCCAAAGGATGGTAGGCTATATTAAGCGCTGAGTTTGGTTATCGGAACAAAGAGATTGTTATGTGCCTGTACAACCCACTTGTCCGACTGCACCTGGAGTATGCCGTACAATTTTGGAGTCCTTCATTGCGAAAGGACATCGCGAGATTAAAACGCGTACAAGCCAGGGCAACCAAGCTGATTCCCTCTATCCGACATAAAAGTTATGAGAATAGAATAAGGGAATTAGATCTGTTCTTGCTGGAAACCCGTAGACTGCGTGGTCAGCTCATCGAAGTTTTCAAAATACTTCAAGGGTTCGACAATGTTGACTACCTGGATATTTTCACACTGGGTGAGAACAGAACCCGCAATCACGGCTTCAAACTTGAACTGAAGCGTTACAACCGCAATCTGTGTGGAAATTTTTTCACTTACAGTATCTGCGGTAAGTGGAACGCACTTCGAGTGGAAGTTGTCAACAGTGAATCTGTTGACCAGTTCAAGTCAAGACTAGACAAGGTCTTGAAAAGTAGCCGTTTAGGGACGCCAAAAAATTGAGCAGCCATGTGCCCGCTCGATTGCTAGTCCAAAGTTACCCTCCTTGAATGGACTGTAAGGTCTCCTAGGGTACCTTTTTTTCTTGTTGTTACTCCTTGTTGTTACTCTTCCCAATTGGCATCGTTAGTATCATGCATTACCCTATCAATTTCCCCCTTGGCATTAAGAGGTATCTCAGTGTCATATTGGTTATCGGCATCTTCAAATAGGACACTATGGATCTGTTCAAGGGTCAGCCTCCACTGTGCCATGACAAAATCTGAAATTGAGAAAAAAAATCTTTAGGAAGACGCTCAAATATCAAAAAATCACAAAAATATAATCAAAAATGGAGATTAAGCAGGGTAGTCCCATCATCGACACAATTGTAACAACAATCAAAATATAAAAGTTCCATACGATAAAGAAACTGCAAGCATAAATGCAAAAGCTTTGCAATTGCATTTCACAGTACCCACCTATTAACACGTTGCTAATGTGCAACACAAAAAAATTGTGTCGCCAAAAATCGAGTGAAAGAAGCGCAGCTGCAGTACCCCACGTCTACTCTCCATCGAAGCTCGTCTAGGACTAACGGCTCCGGGTAAAACAGATCACCCAGAGGGATCGCATGAATGCACACACCGAAAAAACTAGGTTTTTGTGCGCCACCTAGTGCGCTTACGCAACAAGGCTACCTGTGCAAGGTTAAGAAAGATTAAATTCTTTGGAGGTTTATTGCATATACATCTGTCAGTCGGTCGACAAGTCAATTTAATATATTAAATTTATAAAAGATGCAGGGAGAAAACCAACAAAGTTTAGAGTGTGGCTGTAGCTGACGAAAAACTAGTGAATGCAAAGCATGTAAGATTTGGGTATGCCAATTTTTTCAACTTTCAACTTTTAGAAATGATGAGTGCTAAAATATTGCAGCAAAACTTATGAGATCTAAAGATATTGCTGTATTTTAATATAAATTAGTTCTGCTAGGTAATAAGCTACTTCAAAGTTGTGAGTTTTTTACTTCTTGGGGAAATTAAATGACAAATATTATATTAATAATTATATCGAATTCACGGTTTTCTTATTTCACCGGTTGAACGATATTCATCAGCGTGCAGAAGATTACTTTTAAATCAATGCTATCATCCTAACTAGTGTAAATTGAGCTAAAATGGCTTTTAAAATTTGGACAAGTCTGTGGACATTCACACATATGAGCAACCTACTTGGAAATGGTAGAGAGTTGTTGCTCTCTGAACTCCTAACTCTTCGTAACGTTTTGAAATATGAAATTTAACTCAGAGACCAAGGAGTAAGAATGTGATAAACTACCCAGGACAGCCATTCTTTCAAAAGACATTTACCTTAAAATGCTTGTAAAGTTTGGACGATCGAACAGTCCTTCGGTAGCCTCTTTGTAAATTAACTATCCAAAAGAACTGGGAGAAGACTTACAAGCTTTTTGGCCTCCACAATTGTTCTTTGCTGTGAATTTGGCTGTTCTGTCTGCAAAAACGAAACTCACATTAATTGTACATTGTCTAGGGAGAAGAAGATCTCTTTGAATGAATTGTTTTCTTTAAAGGTTAGAGAAATATTTTAGTTATATTGGACCACATAAGATTGGCTTGGCAGATCAACATGAGAAAAACAGAAAAGTCATAAAGCAGAAGCGGGAATCAAGGGGAGAGAAGAAAAGTTACTAAATATGGAGAGATAAGTAATCAGGCCATTTTCACAATGCCATAAAGTTAAATAATTTTCTCTGCTGATGAAAATCAAAGACAAATAGTTTATTTTTAAGATGGAAAGGATGGAAGTTGCGAAGTGACATTAAAAATACCAAGCACATCTTCAAATTTCATTAAAAAGCCACAATATAACATATAAGAAATATGTAATATTGCTATGCATAGCATCAGGTATGGTGTTCCCTGAGTGCCACAGCCTCCCTTACCATTGCTGCTTTGATGAATATTTGCTTGATCTCTGAAGATGAAAAGAGACTCATAGTTGATTACATTAGAGGCAAGAGGGACCAAGAAAAGGTTATGAGATCCCTGAATAAGGATTTTTATGAACTTTGTAAGATAGGTGAAACTGACTATATACTTCTTCCATGGCGGCCGTCAAGATACAACTAATGTTATGCTGAAAATAGACAATTCAGATCGTTAACTCCCCAGCATCATCAAAATAGAGTATGTTTCCTTATGCAATGAGCCAGGTGGAAAATATCTATACCATTTCACTGCTGAGAAATAATCCGGGAGTAAAATAGCTACCGAAAATATTGCTGATAATCCTATAAATTTCATGAAGACAACGGGCATTGATAAAATCCTACATGCCATTGAAGGTGATTCTACAAATGTTACCACTGGATAGTAGGCTAGCTCAATCCTTTGGATATAATGCAAGCTTAGCCCTAAACTGATTTGGTAGTTTTTTCCCTTCACACTAGCCTATTACCTCTGTGACTCTTGATTACAGCAGTAGATAGGAAAAGATTGTCTAACAGCAAGTGGATGGGTAATATTGTTAAGATGCTAGATACTGCATCCGAACTTGAACTTTATCCTTCATAAAATGAACTTAACAAGAGAGCCTCCTACTTTTCTACGTGACAATGTCATGACGGATATCTCTACTGATCAAGCGTTCTGATATAGGATCACATATGCTATAAGGACAAGAGAACTTTCAACAGATCTGTTTCTTTTTTAAATTGGTCAATGGAACCATTAAGACTATTAGGGGGATACAATGTTGTTGTGTACTACCACTATTGATTAAACAGCAAAGTAAAACAGTCTTAAGTGAAAGGCTTGCGCCATATCTTAATTCATATGCCGCCACTTGAGCTGCAAACGAAGGCTGTAGTGGATTTCTTTTGCAAACCATCAAGCACTTAGCAGGGTATCATTTAACGAAATGATGATCTAGATATTCTTTTATTCAGATGACAGTGAAGAGAGGTGAGCTGTTGTCCAAATGATTGGCATATAAAGTGTATACGATCACACACTTGGAGATATTTGTGGACGTACTAGGAGGACATCATCCATCAACCCCAGTGCATCTTTTGATTTGGAGGTCACAGACTGGTCTCGGGGGTTATTCAAACTTCTTTGACATATAAACTGACTAAAGCTGAAGTAAAGTACTTCCCATATAAACCTATGCAAGTTCCACAGTGGTCTTGCCATGCTCAGTCAATATATATACAAATGTGTGAACATCTCACTGAGTCAGCAGACAGGGTGTATACATATAAAAAAACTTGAGGGTCATATCAGGTGCCAAGAAGCAAGTGGACGACTGATGACCAAGGATGAATCAAAGCAAGATTTGATGAAACGTTAATTATTTTTTTATTGATGCCATCACTCTCTAATGTTGCATGATTACATTAATATGTTTTCTGATTACTGAATATGTTTTATGCAGTGAAACTAAATGTCTATAGCATTACTTTGCATTTTAAGAAGCTACAGTTAATCTTTTGTTTACCAGAGCAATTTATGAGTTGATTTTTTAAACGCAGATTTTCTAAGTCAATTTTAGAGGATGGAGCCAAAAAAATAGTAAAGCAGACTAATTCCAAAATGAATAAGTGGTTATATCATTGCCAAATGAGTACAATCTTAGCTGCCCTCTTTCCAATTTTCCCCAAATCTAGCATCATATTACTTCTTTTTTATTTTCCGTAGATTTTCTCATTCACTTTCATAAGTGAAATTGCACTTTCATATTTTAATTCTTTTTTTAAGGATAATTCATTTATATAGTTTGATTATTAATATGGTAAAATTTCCTGGCGGTGAAATGGTATGCAAGAATTTCTAGATTCAAATTTTTTTCCTAGAAGTTAGAACAGTTATTTAACTACTGGAATCCTAAATTCCTCTTCGTCAGGGTATAAAATTGCTAGAGAGTGACTCTAATAGTCTCTTTTGGCCATCAGGGCAAAGGGTGAGATATACAGTTTCACTATTAAGCAAATGCCTCTGAAATGTTTGGTAACATTTTCACCATGAAACCTTCGAAAGGGGGTTTGAAAAGAAATGCATTCCATGAGAGATCATGCAATGGGTAACACTACACCCTTTCAATTTCCCTCGAATTTGGTTTGGGGTATTGTATATGACAAGAAACCGCAAATTTAAAATTTCAGAGTGATCTGAATAACTATTCAAGGGTCACCTTAACTCCCCCTATTGGAAGCGTTTTGAGTGGACCCCAAAGTTCAAATGTGTATATATGGGTTGCTAATTGAGCTAGAGTGATAATTTAAAGTATTTTCGAAAGATAATTTGACAGATATTGAATAAATATAAAAAAAATAAGTTAAATCAAATTAATAAAAGTTATGACCACTAAAGTTTAATAATCTCGAATTTTAAAATTTGGTTTTCTTGACAAAAACAGAACTTTAGACCAAATTATATGAAAATAAAATGGGGCATTGATTGAAATCTTATTTATTTTTTCATGATTCCTTATGGAATACATTAAGAAAGGATGGGAGAAAAGAGGCTCTCTTATGAAAACTAGGAAACAACTCATGAGAGCAAAGACGTTGCCATGGAAAGGAGCACATAAATCCATACTCTGCTCCAATTTGCGATCAAAGAATCTTCTCATCTATTTATGAGTCATTGCTCTGAACAAAACTTCAATAACATTTTATAAATTCATTACTATACTCAAGATTATTGAATGTGTAAATCGATGGTAGAAATATAGCAAAGACTATGTTATCGATAAATGAGATTTAACCTTTTAATAAAACTTTTATTCCGTTGAATTTTTATTTGAATGTGAATTTACTGATTTCTGGCCGTTGTGCAGTATTCTGAGTCACAATTAATCTTACTCTTCGCTAGATACTCCATTTGTATTTAGTTCCTCCTCTTTTATATGTCTCTTTTATATGTCTCTTTCCTCTATTGTTTTTTGCGATTCCTTTGAATAACTGATATTACAAAACATGAGCTCAATACCACTATACCTTTTAATATTTGTCCATTTCTTTTAATTAAAACATCTTTGCTTTTTTTTCTTCTTTATTCATCAATCTGCTTTATGTTCTCCATTGTAGGCTTCTCAAGTGTTTCTTTTAAGTTAGACAATTTTAGGAATTTACATGTCATCTTTTATTCCATTTAGAAGGAAATTTAGAAAAATGTTCATCATTTATTCTTCATTTCAAGGAGAAAACTCGAATAACAAAAGGTGGTTTGCTTGATTAGTTAGAAAAAATGAGAAGATGATGTGACAAACAGACAGAATGTTATAATAATATATAGCACAAAATGGAAATTAATAATTAAATAAAAACCTTGGTTGTGAAAGTAAATGTCGCAAATCGAAAGCTGATGATGTTGGGATTGTACAATTTTGGTCCCTTAAGCATACTCGTATCGCTAGAAAGCAAAAAGTACGCTAAAATGTGCTCAATTTAACTTTATTTGTAAGGAATGTCAGACATCATTTTATATATTTTATTTTCTAGCTTTAAGTTCTATGATCATTGTTCCAACGTTTGGAAAGGCTTAAAAGGTGCCATATACCTCAATGCATCACCAGTCCATGTCAAAAGGAAATTGATATATCTTTCAAATATAATGATTGTAGAGAAATGGCTACATTAAGCATCCCGGAGGAGTATAGGTACTTAAAGTCCCCAACTCCCATCCATGAGGAGAAGCGTGTGAGCCGTAGCCGGCGAATACCTGTAACTGCCTACCCTGTTTGATCTTCACGCCGCTTTGGGCAATTGGAGCTAACATCTGTTTTAAGGCGACCAGATAAGGCCGTTAAACGACGCTCTAACGATCTAATTACCAACGAGACCCATATACCCGTGTTTAGGAAAAAAAGCGGTGCTAGTTAAAAGGCACGCCAAGTAGCGGTGCGGTTGCGAGTCTCTAATTAGCAAGCCGACTTGGGAACCCCAGTACCAACCTCTGAAATTCTCGCTCTCCTCAGATACAAACTCACCATTTGCGTTCCCCCACCTGTGGCCTGGTCACTTTCCCCTTTAGATGGGTCGATGATCCGCCTATAAATAAGGCCCGAAAAGAAAGAGTAGTGATTAGAAGTCGATACGCAGGAAGGAGGATCAGTTCGTGAAGATCGATCCTTCAGCCCAACAAGAAGATTAGAAGTCGATACGCAAGTAGGGGGATCAGTTCGTGAAGATCGATCCTTCAGCCTGACAAGAAGATTAGAAGTTGATAAGAAAGAAGAAGGATCAGTTCGTGAAGATCTATCCTTCAGACAGACAAGAAGATTAGAAGTCGTTACGAAAGTACGACGATCAGTTCATAAAGATCGATCATTCAGCCCGACAAAAAGATTAGAAGTTGATACGCAAGAAGGAGGATCAGTTCGTGAAGCTCGATCCTTCAGCCCGACAAGAAGATTAGAAGTCGATACGGAAGAAGAAGGATCAGTTCGTGAAGATCGATCCTTTAGCTAGATAAGAAGATTAAAATTCGATAAGAGAGAAAAAGGTTCAGTTCGTGAAGATCGATCCTTCAACCTTACAAGACTATTTCCATGAGAAACGATAGGATCAGATTGTGAAAATCGATTCCATCTTCCCGGGCCGAATTAACATAAATAGTCAATCTAGATATCGGTGCCATACTGAAGAATCCTTTACAGACTGGAGAAAAGTCTGACTGAAGAAAATTAAACCCGCTCACACTCGAGTAACTATCACATCTCTAGCTCCGTAAGAATGAGCTGAGAAGAACCCAGCCCCCAACGAGCTCCTGATCTTTAATTATGGTGAAAAATCAGACACCAAGAGGCTTCAAACCATCCCTCCTCGACGAAAATAAACCATAGGCCACAACACTCCAAAGCGAGAGATAAGCCCTCCAGCGACATTCGGCAATCCCTAATACCTCTTGTCATGTAAGTTAGAAAGAACTTTTATATTCATATTGCGATAGTAAAAGTTTAGTACGTCTCACGTTTTAAGGGGAGTAGAAACAATTGTTCGTGAACCTCGGCCATATTTGCTTGTAGACGAGAGTACGTTAATTTAATGTTTAACGCTAAACAAATAGAGTCGCGATAAAAATACTAATCGGCAATTGGTGTGTTTACGTGTAGCCTATTTGTTTATTTTTTGTCATAGCAGGCATTGTGAGAGGCCTAGATGACAAGCGAAATAGTCGAGTTTAGCATTAAAACAAGGATAGAAAGGTGATAACTGTTTGTTTGTCATAGTTAAGTGTTTCGTTAAAAATATATGTTTATTTTAGTATAAATCCTGTGTTTCCTCTTATTCTTACGCGTTGAATTAGCTCTTCCTTAAGAACAAAACAACCGAATGAGCACTCTTAGATCAAAGCCTACTTCATCATGAAGTAATTCACGAACCACAAAGCATACCGCTACAAAAGTGGTGTCAAAGAGTGGAGTGATAAAAAAGGGCCATCCTGCTACAATAATATATACGCTATTTCAAACCGATATAAATTAAGGTATTCCTAATTGTACGAGTAACCTACAAAGTTTCATGCAAATCTACATTCGTTGTTCTTTCTCGGATATGTCTGGCAAGAAAAGTAAAGGCTGGAGACGACAATCATTTGCTTGTTGATTGTCTCAGGAAAAAATAAAAGTTCTATTTTTTGAGATGTAATCGTCAAATTTAGGTCGCTTTGTAGATTTTACTCGATGAACCATCGTGTGGCTTCGATACCAGCTTCTAGGCGACCACGCAATCGAGAACAGGCCTTCGTTGCTATCTCCCGAAATAAACTCCTGATGCTTCTGGTAATCCTGGCCCTCCGCTCGTCCCTCGTGTTGCAGCTGGATATGGTGGGCTATCGTTCCAACGCACCCCACATAAAAAAAATATGGGGGGGGGGCACTCATGTGGGTTGGGAAACTAAATGTCAAGTGATATATATGTATGTGCTCGATGAAATTATTCGACAACCAGCCCGTGGTCTTCTGGCTGATATGACAGTAAGGTCTCCCTGCACTACCTGATCGATCTAGTCTTCAATATCTCGCTCATAACACAGATGTAGCCATGGGTGTTCAGACTGTGAATATTAGGGAAGAAGTGGGCTGCCATAACGTCACCTTCACTGCTGACGAGACCGCTGGAGATTTAATCAGCTAACTGTGCATGCCATTGGGTGTGACAGCGAGCCAGCAAATTTACTTGGAGTTGATTTTCTGGTCATGGCAGAAGATCAGTATGTCTGGTTTCACCTTTTTGACGAACGTATTGATGTGATTGTCTCTTCCTCATCTGGTATAAAAAGAATCGAATGCTCTTATGCACCACCAGGAGGTCTGATTAGCAAGCATTTTCATGGACTCTCTCCCAAACAAAATAATTCCTAATATTAACTGCTTTTTAGAAGTAACTACGTTGGAGAATTTAGTTGCTAAATTTTTTCAAGCAGGAGATATAAATGAAGAAACGACTCACAAAATAATGTCTAAATTTTCCATATTATCCCCGAATGATTCTTTTACGTTAATAGATACACCTCGAATCGTTTATTTTTAGTTTAAATTTTTACTTATCTTGTAATTGAACACAATGTAAAGGAAGTGAATATCCATTGCATGTTATTTTCTTCCTTTGTCTTCACATACAGATTTATCTAATTGTATTGAAATCCACTTTTTTAAATCCCAGATCCTAATGAGATTGCAATCTCATAAAATAAAATGGTAATCCCTTCCATAATCACACACACACACAATTTAGAATTTGTGTAAGCCACCAAATTCTAAAGCTCGACCATCTATGCAATTACAGGGGTATTTACGTACTTTAGTAAATTTAGGAGAAATTAACATATATATCGACTCACTGCGATATTTTTAAAATATGACGGATTTATAATTGAATTCATTACCTCAAAGTGAGCCCTGTTTCTGATCCAACATTAAGCTATAAGTCCCCACAGAGAAAAAATTGTCACCTTAAATGAGAGCAGTTTGGTCGTAAAATCCCTACCATATTTTCCAAAGTTAATTTGATATCCAGAATCACTAAAAATTAATATATTGGAACCAGCAATGGCTCAAGTTGCAAGAATTTCTAAAGAGAGAGATCTAGTTGCCTTGAATAAAATATATGCTGAAAAACTCTTTCAAGAATATCTTTATCCACCATTCAGAAATAGAAAATCAGAACGAAAGAGCAGCGTTGACCAAGATAAATTATCAGGGATATTCTTCAATCTCCCTATGAAACTGAAAACATAAAATTGAAACGCATTTGTGAAGAACTCATAGGATACACTTTGCATAATCAAAGAATGCTTTGGGCCGCTGCTCTTAGACCTCCATATATGAAAGTTGTCAATGTTACGAAGTTATTGTTGTAGGAGAATGGCTCTTATCATAAAATACTAAACGTTACATGACTACACCTTGATTAAGTGATTTACTCTGCTCTACGTAAAACCAGTGTCATTTTCACTCAAAACACTCCCGGTAGAAATAGTAAAATAGGTTTGTTGCACGATTCTTTTCAAAGCAGGTTTTATTAATGGAGCTATTTGCATTCTACTCTACAAGTTTTATTTCACATAACTCTAAAAAGACAAAACTTCCATGAAAGGTTTTCTATTAAACGAATATTAAACTTTATTTAGAAAAGAGAGTGCCTCCGAGGCGTTGAAACACTAAAAACGTTCAAAATAATTTAACATACTTTAAGACTTGAGCTGTTTAATATTTTTAATGTAATCATTTTAAGATAGTCATATAATCACTTAATCATTCGGTAGAAAATGCGAATTTTCCCACATTTCTTAATTTGATTACATTCAAAAGTCTAACTTGACCCATTTCGCCAAATATTCTTCAACCACAATCTATATAAGACAATTTATCTAATCTTCTGTAATTGACGTATAACAATGTACTAAAAGAAGGCAAATGTGTAATATGGCATGATTGGATAAAGAGGTATCTATAAAAACATTTAAAATGAATAAATAACACGTTTCTCCTCTCCCAAATTGGGCTTTTTCTACGGTTACCTAAAGATCGAGGTTAATGGAGATAAATAACTTTTGCATCATAGGAAAGAAGAAGAAACCAGGTCTGCTGACCAAAAGGCACGTGTTCTCACTTTTTCTGATTTGTGACCTTACGCTTCAAAACTTTCAATAATTCCCAGACTAACCTTGAGAGGACTCGAAAAGAATGTAAAACAACATAAGTTTCAAATTTCTTTAGAATCTGCAGAATAGTTATGATGTTATAGCCCAAATTAAATCATTTCTGGGCTAACCTTCGGAAGACCTTGGCAATTATTTAATTCGAAAAATAATGTAAAACAACATTAGGATTTCAGATTTCGTTAGAATCAGACGAATAGTTACAATGTTATTTCTACAACAACAAAAAAGGCAAAACGGGGCCCGACGGACCGACCGACAAAGTGAAATGTAGAGAAAAAAAGCTCAATGATATTTAAGATTATTAACGGTATGAGGTTATTGTATTAATGAAAAGCCAACTTCACTCATTGTTATGATAACCGAATACCATCACTGCGTGCATTGTAGTTTACATAATTTACTAATATTAACCGTATGTTATAAATGAACAAGTAAAAGGTTAATATAGATGTATAAGGTGGTTATGTAAAATAAAGCGAATAAATAGATGATTGGTTTCATGGCTCTAAATCGATAGATGCGTTTTCCAAATTTATTGGCCACCTGGCGACCGCTTACTTGGGCATAAGTCGCCGTAATTCTTCGATTGATGCAGCAAAATGTGGAAATTAAATATATGACAAAGATCATTACTCTGTCAGAGGTCTGAAAAGCGCAATAACTTCTGGCGTATATAATATTGGGCTCCTGATGCTGAAGGTTGAGGTGATTGTGTTAAAATTTCGTTGAGAATAGACCAGAACCTGAGGATTAGGTTAGTACTATGATAATGTTATCATATAAGAGAGAATGAGAAAAGGGTGAATGTAAAATTTATTGGGGGAAAATTATCCTGCGTGTTCTAGGTAAGGTTTACGAAAAAATACTGATTGGATGTGTAAAAAAAACATAAATTGTATGCCAAAAAGGGGATCATTGTGCTAGAACACACATTATAAAATTGGAAGCTTAGACGAAGAAACGGTAAGAGATAACCATAAGGTGAATTATAGGCATATGGATCAGGAGATATCATATGTTCACGTCAATCAGGCAGTTTTATGGCAAGGTTAAGGGTGAACTTTGTTACTAGTAAATTATTGGATGGTTTGAAATTTTTTTTAGTCGAAGTGAGACAATAGTTCGATTAAAAGTTTGATTGAGTGTTAAGTCTGCGTGTGAGGCCAAGCTGTGTGATGACGTAATGACTCTTTACATGTACTGTAGTAATAAGGGGAAAGGATGTTAGAAGGATGACGAACAATAAGAGAACTACTAATTGATATGGATATTACTGTGAGTTGCTACCGAAAGTTGCATGAGAAGAGAAACGTACAAACCTAATTTCAGGGGTGTAAGGCCATTCATTATCTGTAAGGAGAAAATGATATTTGAAAAAACAACGAATCAATATAAGTGAAAGGATGATAGATGTTAATGAGATTGCACCTACTTGTAAGAAGAATGGATGATCAAAGATTTTTGAAGAGAGTAGGTGACAGTAAGTATCTTAGGGTGCTTCTGGTCAATTATGAGAATAAGTGGATGAAAGTGAAAGAAAAAAACTGAAAATGTGGCTGATATCTTGCATCAAAGTTAAAGAGGGACGATTGTGAGTGTGAATGGGTTTACTAATGGCATTTTACTCAGAGATGAGCCCTGACTAATAATCTCATATTTCGTATAGCAAAGAAAACTGGTCGAAAAATATTATGAGCATTAGTTACATGTTAAGTGTTCTTTTTTATTACGCTGTTGAAATATCCCTGGAGAAGAGAATTACGCTTCGTGTGAACATACCAAAACTATTTACATATATGTATCTATATTACCGGCCATAAATAGGAAGTTCCTAAAATATTTCAATAAAACTCGAATTAAAAAATAATAACTAATTAAAAATGTGTGAATTGATACATTATAAATGATTTTAAAATAATGCAGTTAGAATTTGACAGAAAAGCCACATTTTGTTTTATCCTCAAAATTAACATTACTTAAAATATCAGTTTTCTTACAATATGATTATTTAGTTTCTGGATATAATGGCAAAAATTATTATCTTTTATCGTTAATATAGAAAATGGTGATGCCTTAATAATTTTTGTACTAAATTTCATTTACACATTTGTCATTTTTCAATAATCGTGACCACAATTTTTGAAGCCTTTATAATTTAATCTTTTTAAAAGTCAATATTGATTCGTGATAATTATGGATCTTCAGTCCTCGCAATGCATCTTGGAATTGTAAATCACCATTTACTTTTTTCTTAATATTAGTGCTTCTGTATTGCTTCTTATTTTTCATACATTTAATGCCTTAACCTTGAAATATTAATAAATTTGCTTCCATTAATTCCTTCCTATGAATAACTTTGTATCATTGTACTTTATTATACGAAGTGGTTGATGGTAAATATTGGAAATGTAAATAAGCATATTTGGTTTCCTAGTCCTAGCCTGAGTTTTTATGTGTGTGTATATATATTTATTTACTCCCTTCTCAGTCCCCTATTCTCTGTTACGAGGAGAATGGCCCTAGGAAGTCTGTTGGGGAAACGGATGCCAAGAAGAATACCCCCTTCATTTGGTTCTTTAATTCCTTCCCTTCCTATGTCTCCTAAGTATAACTCTACGTAGAGTAAGCTCTGAATCCAAAGAGAAAAATAAAAGAAGCAAGAACTTGAATATCCGTCAGCGCCTCACAGGTGTAGTTAATTAAGTTGGACGCTAAAAGCTTTCACCTCGCCGATGAAATGCTAATCTCCGATTTCGGGAAAATGCTAGCCGAAAGTTTCCTACCCACATCATTGGAGACCATAAGACTTGTGTCGGGCGACAAAAGCTCATCCCTCTAGGCGCCAGAAGCCTTCTCCCAGACGTCTGTGCCTTTCAGCGATTGAGCACCTAAAATATGGCCGTCATATAAATACCCTGGGTTTTTCGAATATCGGCAGATTTAGTTTGGGATCTCGTCGCCTTCGGTTCAGATCGTAAGTCTGTTTCCCTCCAGGTCCCTGGTATTCGCTTATTCCATCGAGGTTAGATCTCACCAGGCCGTTTCATCTCTTTTGTAAAAGCTTATCCTGCTCAAAGCAAGCCTCGAATCGTCTGATCCCCGAAGGATTGGCTGAGATTCCTCTCATCTCATCTGAACCCCCCCTCCTCCCTCAAGGATCGATAGTTTCCCGTGTAAGATTTCGCGCCGAGCCGCGTCAGAGTCTCGATTTTTGGAAGTTGTTCTTCTCTGGAGCAGAGGTGCCATCGTCCCTCTTCAAGGAGGATCGTGAACTGGTCTTCTTGCTTCTTGCCTCCCCCCCTTTATCCTCCTCCCTATCAGGATATTCGACCACCAAGGATCAGAAACATTTTCCGTCTCCATTCCCCCGCACCGACTCGCTAAAAGATTCCTCTTCCTGGAGGTGACCACTTTAAGGTAAAATGACCCTTGCTTGTATGTCGCGTTAATCAACCACTTTCCGACATTTAAATATTCCTTCTGTATAACTGATTTATAGTATCCCATTTGAAAGCTAATTAACAAGTAATTAACATTACCTGATTGCCAATTATCTATATTCTCTCACTTTATCTTTATTTACATTTTCTATATTTCCCGTATATATATATATATATATATATATATATATATATATATATATATATATATATATATATATATTAACTAGTGACTTATTAAATTATATTTTTGGTTTTCACTCTTTAAATATATCCTTGAACTGCAACTTGGTAAACTCATTAGACGCTATCGGCCTCTGTATTAAAATCACACTCTTATACCTCGTAATCAACGGATTAGTTTTACGAAGTGAACGTACTTGTACGAAGCGAAGGATGCCTACGTACATTAGAGATATATGTGTATATAACAGTATATATACATATTCTCGTGGATTGTATCTCTTTCCTCCTAACCAATAGATACATATATGTATATATAGACGTATTGTCTGGGGAGGTGACCTATTACTCGACAAAGGCAAACACGTCCACAGGAAGAGTTCCCTAGGTCCTTGAAGCCGGAGATGTTGTTGGTATTGCATGCATATACTGCGTGCGGCTGATGGGGTGAGGTATATTTTGTGTTTGGACTTTTGGAGAAATGCAGAGAGGATTGACCTTAGAGTGGACAGCATGACTATGTGTAACCGGTGTAGTGATTTCTCTGATGGGTTTATTTGTTGTTAGTTGATTTACTGTAGGATATTGTTTTGTGCTAGATTATTCAGATATTTTTGTGGAAGGTTGTATGGATATTTTTGTTAGGCTGTGGTTTGGTGGTTTTGGGGGTTTTGGAGCTTGCTTCTTGTGTCTGAGTAAGGGTGGTTTCGCTGTTTGCTGGTGGTTGCGTGAAAAGGATCCAGTACTCTGTAATTATTCATTCACCAATGGCTAAGTGAAGGTAGAGTTGTTTAGTTTAATCTTGTAAATGTAGCGTTACTGTGGTTTGAAGCCATCTCACGATGACTCTGACTGCGTTATTATTTGCGGTTAGGAGCTGGTTTGCCTGAAATTTGGCTAGGGTTGAGTGACATGCTAGCTTTGCGCAGATATGTGTGCCGAGGAGGAATTGCTTGTATATTAGGGTTATTGTCCCATTTCGTTTTCCGAAGTTGGAAATTGCTTTGAGGGCGTTGTTTTTAAATGTCATGTGTGTCTAATATGAATCCCATTATAGTGGTAGTTTTATTTAGTGAAAGTGTTGCCCATTAGTCTGAATTTAGTTTGTTTGTTTGATTTGTAGTAGTCTATTCTAAAAGGGGAGATGGTTGATTTGAAGGTTAATGTTGTGTTTGAGCTTTTGTTTGGGCCAGTAGTGTAGAAAGTCTATACTTTGTTGTAGTGTTCTGTTAGCTGTAGAAATGTTTGAGTTGTGCAGTGATTGAGGTGTCATCCTCATGTGTGTTGGTTTTGATAATTGAAGATTCTGGTTTTGGGCTGTCAGAAGGGAAAAGTTATGAAGTAGAACATCTTGAATCCACCTTGTGCGTGATTTGTGTTTTCTGTGTTACCTGGCTTTACCTGACGAAGATAATCTTTGTTAGCCATTTTCTATTTGTGTTTTGGCAAGGGTGATGCTCAGGATTTTTTGTGCAATTATGTGCATTGGTACTGGGTCGGAGGCTTTGTTACTTATTGCTATAGCAACGAAGAATGTGAGTGAAGGGGCAGAGTGCGTATTGCTGACTTCGATTATGGGTTGCGTGAGGCCAATGAAGAGAGTCTTGGTCTATAGGGCGTATGTAAACTGTGAGATAAGAGGATATTTTGCCTTATTCTTTTGTATTATTTTGTCAAGTGATTTTTAGAGAGTGGACCTAGTGATGATATTGGGCAGTATGAGTGGTGTTGTGTTGAAATTTGCCGAGCTTAAGTATCATTATGATATGAGCTTATTTTCATATTAAAGAAGTTGTGTGGTTTAGCCATGAGGGATTAAATATTTTCGTGATAGCGAAGATTACTGAGTGCTTATGTATTTTAGCTGCATGTTACAGATGTTATCTGTGCAACGGGCTTCAAGTTTCTGAGGGATTTGATGAATTATAGTACAGTATATTTCGTGAAGAGGGATAGATGTTCTTTTATTATATTTTTTATTTTCCAGTAGAGTTGTCTTTTTTGTCTGTGTGTGGAAAGGAAACAAATGTTGGAATATTAATTCATGATAATGTTGCAGTGTTGTTTATAAGTTTCAATTTGATTGTCTCGGATTACTAATGACTCGTGTTTGGGGTCATGGGTTGTCTATGATGTGTGAATTTTCAATAAGGTTCTCAGAGTTGTATCGAGTTTGGTTTTTCATGTCTCATACTCAGGTTAAGTTTATTTTCTGAATATGTTGTAACTGTTATTTTGAGAATGTTATTTGTTTTCTTTTGAAGTGTTTTATTTGTTTTTAAATTTCTGCTAATTCTTGAAAGAAGTTTAGATGTAAGATCGTCTGTGCACTTGGGAAAGTAATTTTTACTTGCTCAAGGGAATGTGTTGGTCATCTGCTTTTGTGTTATGTCCAATGTTTGATAATTATTAAAAGAGAAGTGCCGTAGATTACTTTCGATGTATATGATGGAGTTTTGTCAGTTTGATAACTTATTATTTTTCTTTGTGGTTTTGAAGGATACTTATCGGCCATGGGTGGTTTAGAATGCTATGATGATGAGGTGTTCTGAGGGGAGGAGTCCTATTGCGTTTACCTGGTTCTGGTTTGCAGATGAAGTGGGCAACACGTTATCTCTCGGGAATGGCATTTTCGGGTGTGCTTGGAGGTGGGTTATCAGGTTGTTTGAGATGTGGTTAGTGTTTATAAGGTTTGTAGCTCCTGTGCCTTCTGTTGTGTTGCCTGATTTCTGGAAGCTAAGCTAGGATTAGTATATATATATATATATGAAAAAAGCTCACAAAGTGCATGTGAGTCAAAGTTATGCAGATACATCCACATAGGAAAAGTGAAAAACGATTCCGAGTGCTTTCGTCTTTATTCTTAAAGACCTTTTCAAGGAATGAATAGGAGGATTGAGGCTAGTTTGTTCACGCTAGACCCCATTATCAATACATACATAAAGTATCAAATAAAGTTGTTTTATGATTTTGTACCCCCTAATTAATGTTCAGAGACGGGTAGTCTAATCCCCCCTTCCACTATTTAAGGCAATGTATGTCCAGCTTCCTTTTTCATTTCTTGTAAAGGTCTTTAAGAATAAAGACAAAAGCGTTCGGAATCGTTTTTCACTTTTCCTTTGTGGGTGTATCTTCTTTTGGTGACGGCGCCTACAGTAGCCAAGCATGTTTTTTTGCGACAAACCTATCATTATTAAACAAATTCTAAGAAAATTCGGCTGTTTCTGTTGGATCAGGGGTTTAAACTAAGGTCCAACCAGTGACCAGTGCTTGTGAAGACAGGTGTGCTTTGAGCCATATTGCGACTGACTACAACACCTTCAATCTCAACGAGATCAAAAACTAAATAAAGATTTGTATATTGCGAGCCACAATTGCAGAACACTATTTGAGGAGGTAGGCCTCAAAGAACTACTCACTGAATTCAATGATTTTTAGTGTTGCTATTATTGGTCTGTGTGAAAACCAACGATAAAGGGAAGATATCACTGAGTCAAGTGAAGATCACATAATCTACCACAAGTTAAAAGAAGATTAAAGGCAGCATTGATCTGGATTCCTGATCAATAGAGAGCTTAAGGAATTGCAGTAGAGTTTTACGTCATATCTGAAATTAGTAGTTTACTTAAGCTTATGAATCTCTAAGAAGTACAAACTGAAAAAGTGTGAAATTGTTCAAGTATACGCACTGGCATCGGCTAACACATGGAAATAATTTGATAGATTCTATGATGACACCAGGAAAACCTAAACACAAGCAAAGCCCATTTTAACATCGGCAAAGGAGACTAATGCAAAAATCGGGCAAGGTAATGTCATGAATGGGAAACTCTCAAAGTGAGAAAGGGAGAAGGCAATGACAGTGATAACATCTGGCTGAATTTACAATGGCCTAAGTCCCTAACATTGCCAATACTATGTTCTAAAATCACAACATTAGAGATAGACTTTGAAATCCCAAACTATGAGATACTCAATGAAATTGAAAACATGCTGGTCGACACAAAATTCCCCGTCAACAATTTCCAAGGGGTTAATAAAATTATTAGCAGTGACCATTGGATGATCAGATATAGAATAACAATAAAATTCAGAAATAATGCTATTTTAGTAAAATAATAAGTACATTAAGATCCAGAAAATCTCATTTTGAGAAATAGTGCCCCATGTTCAGATAGCATACCATTATAATTGCCTTGAACTCAGTAACAACAACAATCTACAATGACATAATCTGCTGAATCATAAAAAGAATCATAAAATAAAAAATACTCTTAGAAAAAAAAACTTTAACCAAAAAATTGAATAAAGAGAACTAAACAAACTCATTAAAAAAAGCTGAGATGATATCAGAAATTACAATAAAACTATTGGTAACGACAGGAAGGCCTTCAAAGGTAAAAACCACACAGAGTTGCAATAAAATAAGAACATGGTACAATCATCCTGGATCGAGAAAGGATATTTAAAAGTCTAAAGAGTATTATGAAATGTTGTACTCATGCAACAACACCAACTAGAACCACAACTAACCAATAACACATGATAATATTGCGACTTGCTGTAAGACTCTGAAAATGTTATCGTGGACAAATTAGATTTCTTCTTTACTAAATGTCTAAATCAAGGCAAGATTCTGTAAGCCTGGCACAATACCACAATAATCCATCTGCACAAAAAAGGTGATTAATTAAAACTTACCACCTACAGACCAATCAACCTTCTCCTTTCTGTCTATAACCTCCTTACAATAGTCAATATTAAAAGATTGCAAACCCATCTAGATGACCAAAATGCGAGAGAACATGCTTGCTTTAGGAAAGGCCTCTCAACGATTGACCATTGACCAACTTCAGAGTACAATTTACCTCTGTACTTGGTATTTATTGACTAACAGAAAGCATGTATTGAAAAGAAACTCCAGCGGTCATAACATCAATACAGAATCATGGTATAGATACGGTCTACATAAATTTAAGGCAACAAATATATCAGAATTGCCGATCCTACATTAGATTTCCTAAGGATGCAGATATCTTTCAACTACAGAAATGTGAAGACAAGGGGATACTATTTCTCCGAAATTATTCACATCCTTCCCACAAGAAATCTTCAGGAGGCTAAACTGGCAAAACAAAAGACTAATATCGATTGGGATCAAAACAATCTTGTGAGATTCGAAGATCATATTGTACCTCATAGCTGATAACCTAGAGGAAATTGAAATAACATTTCAAAAAATTTAATCATGAGAGCAAAAAAATCGGGTGTCGCTGGTTGATATTAGATCCCAACCTGTTCAAAATTCCTCAGCCCGTGAGAGGGAGGTCTACGAACGGATTAGTCAGCTATGAGCGTGGGTGAAATTATAAATACAAATCAGAGTGCACTTTAGGTTGGCCAATGCTTAGCTATCTTGGAAGTTTATGGGGTAATAAAAAACGGAGTAAAAATATATTTTAATATATGGAAATAATATATTTACAATACTAAAATGAGGTTTTAAGTAAGGAATATAAACATAGGAAACGTACACGAGGCTCCGTTCAAAGAGAGACCTGGGCGGTGTCGACCACCATACAGACGAACGGACAATGACAGAAGGGACGCTCAAATTATCTAGAGCGCACTCAAAGCCCAGATGACGGAGGCTTAATAGGGCGGGGAGGAGAGCTTGCACAGGAGAGTTTGGTGTTGCCGTTACCTCCAAGATTTAGTCTCAGGAAGTAATCCTGCCTTTTTAGAGACGGCGTATAGTCCACAATAATAGTCTCTTGACAAACGACTATTAGGCGAGATGAAATCAGATCTTGCCTTCGAGAGTAGAATGCCGAATCAAGAATTTGGGCGTCGTGTTCGGGTAATGGGTACCAACGAGTACGGGGTTGAATCACGCAAGTTCTAGGAGAATACACAGAACTTGACTGGTTCTGCAAGTGTTCGCTCGGAACTAACGGGACGAGAAGATTGCAGATACTCACGGATACTCGGGACACAGGCGGTTTTTGCTGTCAAAATCTGGCGTCGGAAGTTTTATAGAGGTGAGACGGAGGTGCTTTTTCCAGCCCCCGGAGGTGGGACTCCAGATAATAGACACTTCGCCGGGTGAGGTGGACTTTACCCGATTCACACCATCGCCGAATAATCTCCGGCGTGACCCTTCATGCTCTTAAGCACATCTCAGGCTTCCATGAAGTCCGCTCTCCAGACCAACACGGCCTTCGCGATTTTGTGCCTCGTTAGCGTGGATTAAAAAGGGTCGACCAGTTGTGTCTTCTCTCTTTCTCCATGAAAGAGCGACCACGCGCATCTTTTTTTTTTTTCTCTGACATCAGGCTAAACACAAATCGTGGGAAAACAAAGGTCATGACAAACTAACGAGAAGTCGACATGATAGACATCGCAATTGACTACAAGAAAACTGAAATGGTACGCAAATATATCTATCTGAGTCAACATATTATAATGTCACCGGGCACAGTTCTAGGAATCGAACACAAAATCGCTTTAGGCTGGAATCATTTGGAAATATAATCATCGTCTTCAAACGCAAAATGCCCATGTGTCTGAAAAGAGAAGTATACAACCAATCCATTATCCTACCCAATGGCCTAAGGAGAAGAAATTTGGAACCCTACCAAAAAGCTTATAATGAAACTGAGAACGAAACCAAGTGCACATGAAGGCACTATGATGGGACAACTTGGCGCGCCATAAAATTAGCAATTTAGATACGTGACAAACCAAAGTTAATGAGATATTGATAGGCATAAGAAACCTGAAATAGAGCTGGAACGGCCATTTAGCAGGATTTAAAGAGTAAATATGGAACAGAACAAAAAGAAAGGTAAAAACAAGAGTAGAGATGATATTCAAAATTTGCTCAAAATTGGAAACAGTTTGCGCAAGACCGATGAGAAAGAGCTTTTTCATCAGTGTGTGGCAAATGACCAAAATTATGATTATATAAATATATATAATCCTTGTACAATGGTTAACCCTCTTTGAAGCAATTTTATAAGTTCATTCATATAATTGCATTTTGATTAGAAAATTCCATAAAAGTACAGTGTATGATTAGGTATATTTCGCTGAATTTTAAAACATTTCTCTATTCCAATGTTTTTATAACATGGCAACCAAGCTGTTGACTATAGCTGCATTCCAATTTTTTAAGAGCTTTTTTTATTCCGTTTATCTTGGTTCATAAGGTTCTTATTTTTCGGAAAACTTTATGTTTGGATTAAATATATTTTATTGTTGCTTTGGAATCGTGTGTAATATCTTCGATCGAATTTTAGGATAACTTAAGCACATTTTACATATATTATTCTTATTTCTCAAAATGTAATTGATTTTCATTGTTGTGTTTAAATTCATCCTCTCGTATTCTGCACTGAGTAATTTCTCTCATCAACTGTTAAATCTCTCTGCCATTTTATTGGATAACGCTAATCTATTCTGCACTATCTACATTCAATTCACCGTGAACCTTCTTGAAATATTAGGCTCTTTGTTTGTAGACATTCATGATTGCTTTGTTGAAGTCCTTCACTAATTCATCCGAATGAAATGGGAAGGTCTATATGCTCATATTATTTGTGAGCAAAACATATATGAGTTTTTAATTACTAATTCAATTAATCATTAAGATATTCCATTAATATGTGTTATCAAAACGGCATGGTTACTGTGTAAAGGGATTTCTAGATCAATTTCATGTATGACGTTTTTATTTTGGTGTTTTGAATTATCCTTATTTTTGTGCATTCGGCTTCTAGATATAGCACACTTTATCCGCTTCCTTCTGTGTTATGATTAGTACAATGAATTATTTGTTTATAACAGCTATTTTATAGGAGCATGCTTTGCCTACTCTAATTATACTAGTGCTTATGTACTCCATTAGTTCATCTTACTCATCGGGTAGATATGACATCCCCTGCCAAATTTTACTTATAGTTATAGTTATTTGGTACTTATTCCAACTATAATTGACCTAAAGCACTGTGATCTGTATTCAAGTCATTTATAATTCAATCATATGATCATTAATATCGATATATCCACATAGAAACACAATTTTTCATTATTGACATAAGACTGTGTAACACGATTTTTCTCTTTGCGTAGCAAGTTATTTTCTATTTGCTTGTGTCAAGAAATAATAAAAAAAAATGATATTTATTTCAAACTTTGCTTTTGTATCCAGGATAAAGATATTTATATGAAATTTAGCTATTTCCTTGGGAAGGAAGTGGTGAATTTAAAATTTCATTAGCATAAAGTAGAAACAAAACATGATAGAATTACATAATTAAGACTGTCGTAGAATGGACTCTCGACGATATACCATATATAACTATTCGTTGAGGGAACTTATTTAATTATCTTTAGAGTGCGTGGATGTCTGGGTTGACCGATATTATTTATCTTCGATATTCTTAAGAAGTGGAACTGAGCTCAAGGATAATAATATGGCTATCATTAATAAAATAGAGTTTTATTAATAAAAACTATCAACAACACACAAAACGGAAAATATTGACATAAACAGAGAATTGGAAAGGGGCGTGAAAAATCTAGCTAATCCAAGGATTAAGAGATTTAAAAAGGTAAAACAAATATAAAGTAAAGGGATGAGATGGTCCGCTAAACCTTTTAAAGCACAGGATAGAGTTGACAAAAGAGTTAAATACTCAAAGGTAACGTTCGGCTTATGTAATTACACTTGTTGTGCAGAGGAAGGCGACGTGAAGGAATTTTCGGTCCGCTGGCGAGTTCCAGCCGAAAGGGAAAGAATTAAATGATCCTGACGTGGCGTCTTGGGAATGAGAACCGTTTCTTGTCTACGGGCTCGAGAACAATCGCTATTCTAATGTTGTTCTTTTCTGAACAACAAGGGTGAAGGATGAGAACCGTTTCTTGGCAAATGGGCTGGAAAAACAATGGTTGTTCTACGTTGTTCTCTTCTGAACAACAGAGAGGGGGGGTGAGAACCGTTGCTTGTCAACGGGCTAAAAAAAAATTAACTGTTCTAACGTTGTTCTCTTTCTGAACAACAGGGGAAGCTTAGTGGACCTGGCGTCACGAAGGCTCGAAAATTGGCACTCAAGGGATATTGTCCTCCTTCTGGACAAGTGATGGTGGATCTCGAGGTCGAGGGCCCTTTGGTGCACAAGGTGAGACTGGACCGTAGTGATGTCTCGCGAAGAAAATCGGGATATCTAATCTGATCTTAGTGGTAAAGTTTCCAAATAAATAGTCAAGACATCCCCTTGGCGTGGGGGACAATGGAGTGGGGGCTTCAAAGGAATGCACCGCAGAGCCTGAGAAAAATACCTTATCAGCCCATAAGCCTAACTCAATCTGGCGAGGTCGGCGCATGGGGCGAACGGGAGAAGATAAACCTCCTTGTTTAAACATTGACTCAGGTGGCTGCGATAAGGTGCCCGACTTCAAAGCGAAGATGCACGTGGGTAGAATCGTTGTTTTAAATAACATGTGATAGTGGTTGAAATTAAGCGGCCTCAACCCTTTCTATCACACTCCTCCATTCTGGGGGAAGATGTCACTTAAAAAAAAGAGAGAAGGGACAACGATAGAGCTCCGTTGTGGGAAACTTGTTTTCTTGTACCAACTGTACCTTCATGCACCTAACTAGTATTACCTCAATACATATGATTATTTTGATCTTTTGATTATAGGGGAAAATAACCTTTAATACAAACTTAATAAAAAAAAAGGGGCATGGAACAATGAAATGATATAAAATTAGTACATATGGGACAACATAATTTATACGTAATTTAATGGGTACAAATTTATATACATACAAAAAAAAATAGACATTGAGCGTTACAAAATTCAGATATATATACATTAACTAATTATATTACAAGATAATCTAATTTAAGTCGTACAAGACGGTATATACATACATGGAGATCCTAATCCTACGAATACAATTACTCTACGCTATTCGGTAACGCATTCCTACTGAGTGCGTCAGCGACCTGGTTATCGGAACCTTTTATATAATTTATTTTAAATTGATACTTTTGCAAGAGTAAACTCCAGTGCATGATTTGGCCGTTGGAGTTTCGCACATTCCTAATATCAGCTAACGGACGGTGGTCGGTTCCTATCTGAAATTCTTTTCCTATCAAGTACATTTTGAATTTGTCTTAACCCAGATAATTGCTAGAGCTTCCTTCTCTATAGTGGCATATCTCTTTTCGCGTGGTAATAATTGGCGACTAGCATATGCAACAGGATGACTCGTTCCGTCATCCTCGTATTGAAGGAGAACACCTCCAATGCTCTCGTTGCTCGCGTCGGTCTTAATCCCAAAGGATTTTTCCGGGTTGGGCAACTTTAAAATGGGGGCAGAAATAAGCTTACTCTTGAGCTGATTAAAATGGGAAACAGAGACATCATTCCAACGTAGACGATCGGGGGAATTCTTTTTTTAAAAAGGAGCTGAGGGGCGCCGAAATTGCAGCGAAATTTGGAACAATGCGCCAATAGTAAGAAGCTGATCTTAGGAACGATTTTATTTGCTTCTTTGTAATCAGGAGGGGCATGTCGGTGATTGCCTTAATCTTGTCCTCTTGGGGACCAAACTGGCTTTGTCCTATTTTGAAACCCAAGTATTTTATGGTTTCGTAGGCAAAATGGAATTTGCTGGGGCCAATGGAGAGGCCATTTTCACGCAGTCGCTCGAAGAGAGCTAATAGGGTGGTTAAATGGTGACTCCATTCAAATAGTTCTTGTAGCCGACTCTTTTGATCTGGTGTCAGCTGCGCGTCAATATCCAGGTCAGAGGGTTCAAAAGACTCGTCTGGTAGGGAAGGAAGAGGGTAATCGGCATCAGGTTGGATGCACGCTGTCTGTATTACATTAAGTGACTCCGCGGGGTAATCTTCTTCAAGCGCTGATGTTTCGTCCAGTGATACGAACGTATCTTCATGGGCGCGTTGGGGGTACTTTTTTTCTATGGGTCCACGGACAGTCTCCGTGTCCTTGTCTTGGACCTTATCACCTAAGGGTGTTAGTGATTTACACTCCTTTTGTGCCCTCCTAAAGTCCTAGTTAAGGGTCTCCGAGAAATCGGACGGTTTTCCGGGTTCTGATGGGGACGGGCTCCTGGGCTTCTTTCTTAGCTCGGCCTTGAGGAAGGGCTGCCTGAGACACAGGGTGAGAACTTACTTGGGGGCTCTGTCCTATAAGCACGGAGCAGAATTGTTTGGGTGCTGAAATGACTTCAGCTTAGCCATCATAATATGTACACTGCAGGTAACATCTAACGACGGGGAATTGGTTCGCCCGCCCAAGGTAGTCATGTACCACCGCAAATTTTTCGTGGTTAGGTTCCACTGGGGGGAGGAGCTCGTCGGACACGATGAAACACGTACATCCTGTGTCCCTGAAGAGAGTCGACACTCGGCAGCCGTTCACGCTGCCCTTCTCAAATTTCAAAGTTCCCGATGAACTTTTATCAAACATAAAATTTACCTGGTGGCCTGACGGAGGGGGAGAAGTTGCTGCTTGGGTCGGCACCATGGGAGAAGCCGGGGTGGCATTAATCTAGTGAACTTGGTGGGCTGGTCCGCTTTTAAGCCTAGAATTTTGGGGGCAATTCCAGCTCATGTGGTTTTCTACACCACAGGTGAAGCATATGATTGGTCGCTTCGGGAAGAGAGATGAAGGAGAAATCTTAACGGGAGGTTTAGTGTCCCGTTGTTGGTTTTGGGGAAAGAAGTTTTGGGGTTTTACGGGGCTCGGGAACTTTTTCGGCTTTCCTGGGAAGGGGCGCGAATCCTTCCTTATTATCTTGTAGGGGGATTCGTGAGAAGTTCGATTCTCCTTTGGGTATAAATTATGGCTTGCGGCATAGACATCCGCTTCTTCGGTACATTCTTTAGAGGTCTGGCACCGACGAACCTTGACGAACGCGCGGATCTCCTTCGGGAGAGACGCCAAAAATTGATCCCGCAACACGAAGTCGGTTAAGGACTTGTAGTTAGGATCAACCTTTGAGGACTCTAACCAAAATTTAAAATTCCTATGAAGAATGTATCTGAATTGACGGAACGTCTGTCCGGGTTTAATACGACCTCCTCGAAATTCTTGGCGGTAGAAATCGGGAGTCATATTATGAGCGGCCAATAACTCAGCTTTTAAGGTGCTGTAGTTAATTGTACATTCAGATGGTGAAGATATAAAAATTTCGCGCAATTTACAATTTAACAAGGAAAGTAATCTGACTACACCTTTAGCCTCCAGATCCATGTTATTGATTTCGAGGATCTTTTCGAAGTGGGCTAAAAATGCTCCGAAATCCTCTCCATCCCTGAAATTGGGGAGCTTTAGTTGGAGATTAGGGGTGGCGGCTTCTGAACGTGAATTGGCTGACTGCATTTAGCTTCAACACGAGCTAATTCAATCTGATGGTGAAGCTCAGCTTGTCTTTTCAGTTCCTCTCTTTCTCTTTCTTCTCGTTGGATTTCTCTTTCTTTTTCTTTTCGTGGGTTTTCTCTTTCTCTTTCTTTTTCTTTGACTTCTCAAAGGTTATTAATGAAAGTTAAAGCGATTGGGGTGACTGGTAAGATTTTAAACTGGATTAGAAATTGGCTGAAAGATCGCTCGCAGCGGGTAGTAATAAATGGGGAATGTTCAGATTGGGCCAGCGTTAGTAGTGGGGTACCGCAGGGCTCTGTTTTAGGCCCTTTATTGTTTTTAATTTATATTAACGATTTAGATAAAGGCATACTTAGTCGGATTTCGAAATTTGCGGACGACACGAAGCTGGGTAATCGTGCCTATGTAAGATCGGATGTCGATAAATTGCAGGGGGACCTAAACTCGATTGCCAATTGGGCGGACAAGTGGCAAATGGAATTTAATTTAAGCAAATGCAAGGTAATGCACTTGGGTTGCCATAATTTAAGAGTAGATTATACCATGAAAGGCCAAGTCCTCGACGCGGTTAAATTAGAAAAAGACTTGGGAGTATTAGTCTCAGACGATTTTAAATTCTCGAAGCAATGCGCGGATGCGTGTAAAAAAGCAAATCGCGTTTTGGGTTATATCGCGCGCAATTTCATCTTCAAATCTAAGGATGTAATTTTACCTTTATATAAATCCCTTGTGCGGCCACTTCTCGAATACGCTGTTCAATTTTGGGCTCCATATTTAATGAAAGATATCGCGCAATTAGAAAGAGTGCAGCGTAGGGCTACGAAATTAATTCCAGAGCTGAGGAATAGATCATACGAGGAAAGGCTCAGGGCTTTAGATTTGCCATCGCTAGAAAGCAGAAGATTACGTGGCCAGCTAATAGAAGTATTTAAAATACTAAAGGGTTTCTCAAACGTTGACTTTCGCAATCTGTTCGAACTGGATCATAGGGGAAATACTCGTCAGCACGGGTTAAAATTAGTGAACAAGCGTTTTAACACTAGTATAGCCCAAAACTATTTTACATTTAAAGTTACTCAAAATTGGAATCGGCTGCCCACCCACGTAGTAGATAGCACTTCGGTTAATATGTTCAAAAATCGTCTCGACGTGCATTTGAATAGTTTAAATATAACGTAGTTGAGCACTGTGAATTTGGACGTCCTTGCAGAGAGAGAGAGTTTGGAGCGGAGGTTTAAGGATATGAAATTATGATGACTAAAAATGATGCCGGCGATTCTCTGCATGTGTAGCTTAGATGTCCCATTTCTTTTCCGCCTATCCTATAAGTAGTCTCTATCCCTAAATTAGTTTTTCACCACTAGCAGTCGAGTGGCTGCGGAAGATGAGAAGAAAAACTTTCTATCTCCCCCGACCCCTAGTTTGATTAGTTAAAATTGCACGATAATGTACACATGTAGATAAGTGTGTACAGTAGATAGTATTAAAAAAAAAAAAAAAAATAGCATGTTAGAGATACACTCGTAGATAAGGGTGTATCGTAGTTTTTGATTTAGTGTAGCGGACTAGCCTCGAGCGGACCTTAGGGTCTTTGCTGGTCCTAGATTCTGTAGTTCTGTAGTTCTCGCTCTTTACTTTGCTCCTCTTGAACGTACTCAATTAATTCTTTTCCGAGAAGTCCCAAGGATTCTCCTTGCGCTTTAAAGATTTCGAACTGAGTCATCTTTGCACTTGGGGGCGCAATAGTCAACCAACTAAAATTCTTTGCAACAAGAATTATGCCTTCTAGAGAATTAGCCTACCTAAATATAGGCACTGACCTATTCGTACTTGGTTTCGCAATCTAAATAACCACTGACTAAAATCACACAAAAAAAACACAAACAAATTATTATAACAATTCCTTGAGCTTCTCCAGCTTTTTAAGTTTCAAAAAAGGGAATATCAATCGTTAAAACAAAAGGGAACTACTATACTCTATTATTATAACGAATAACACTATGCTTTACTCGACTGAGACCAGTGTTGCCAAAGATATAGCATTAAACCTTGCACACTTGATACCAAATATAAATAGTATATATATATATATATATATATATATATATATATATATATATATATCCTAGAATGGACTCTCGACGATATACTATATATAACTATTCGTTGAGGGAACTTATTTAATTATCTTTAGAGTGCGTGGATGTCTGGGTTGACCGATATTATTTATCTTCGATATGCTTAAGAAGTGGAACTGAGCTCAAGGATAATAATATGGCTATCATTAATAAAATAGAGTTTTATTAATAAAAACTATCAACAACACACAAAACGGAAAATATTGACATAAACAGAGAATTGGAAAGGGGCGTGGGAAATCTAGCTAATCCAAGGATTAAGAGATTTAAAAAGGTAAAACAAATATAAATTATAGGATGAGATGGTTCGCTAAACCATTTAAAGCACAGGATAGAGTTGACAAAAGGGTTAAATACTTAAAGGTAACGTTCGGCTTACGTAATTACACTTGTTGTGCTGAGGAAGGCGACGTGAAGGGATTTTCGGTCCGCCGGCGAGTTCCAGCCGAAGGGGGGGACTTAAATGATCCTGACGTGGCGTCTTGGGAATGAGAACCGTTTCTTGACGAATGGGATTAAAGAACATTGGCTGTTCTACGTTGTTCTCTTCTGAACAACAGGGGGGGGTGAGAACCAGCTCTTGTCTACGGGCTCGAGAACAATGGCTGTTCTAATGTTGTTCTCTTCTAAACAACAAGAGGGAAGGGTGAGAACTGTTTCTTGGTGAACGGGCTGAGAGAACAATGGTTGTTCTACGTTGTTCTCTTTAAAACAACAGGGGGAGGGAGTGAGAACCGTTTATTTTCAACGGGCTCAAAAGAAAAATGGCTGTTCTAACGTTGTTCCCTTTCTGTATAACAGGGGAACCTGAGTGGACCTGGTGTCACGAAGGCTCGAACCTTGGCACTCAAGGGATATTGTCCTCCTTCTGGACAAGTGATGGTGGATCTCGAGGTCGAGGGCCCTTTGTTGCACAAGGTGAAACTGGACCGTAGTGATGTCTCGCGGAGAAAATCGGGATATCTTATCTGATCTTAGTGGTAAAGTTTCCAAATAAATAGTCAAGACATCCCCTTGGCGTGGGGGACAATGGAGTGGGGGCTTCAAAGGAATGCACAGCAGAGCCTGAGAACAATACCTTATCTGCCCATAAGTCTAACTCAATCTGGCGATGTCTGTGCATGGGGCGAATGGAAGAACATAAACCTCCTTGCTTCAACATTGACTCAGGTGGCTGCGATAAGGCGCCAAACTTCAAAGCGAAGATGCACGTGGGTAGCATCGTTGTTTTAAATAACATGTGATAGGGGTTGAAATTAAGTGGCCTCAACCCGTTCTATCACAAAGACTGTTAAAATAGTAGAAATGAGTAGTTTTCCGTGATTTACGATTATACTGTAAATTACCTTAAAGATCCGGCCTCAAGTATAGTCTCCCATCAGATTTTTATTATAAGATCCTATTTAAAGGGATCGCTATGCTCCTTGGAGTAGGCTCCCACGTTCTCCTTAAATTTATCAAGATGAGCTTCAAGAATATGGAGTTTTAGGGACATCCTGCAACTATCTTGCCATAGTTTTTCACCAAGTTCTCAACAAGCTCTACATAGTTTTCGGCTTTATGATTACCTAGGAAACAAAGAACAACTGCGATAAAGCTGTCTCACGCTGCTTTTTCCGTCATGGTGAGCTTCTCGTGAAACTGCTTGCACTTCATGATGTTTTTATTTGTTAACTAACGAAGACTCAGTCTTCTACCTTTGCCGCAGATAGCTTAGGAAAGAAATCTCTTAGATACTTGAAAGCTAAAGACTCCTTAACTAGAGCTCCGATAAATTGTGTCATAAGGCCCAATTTTAAGTACAGAGGAGTAAACAGTACTTTTCAGGGGGCCAACAAAGGCTACTATTTGACGTTGTTTCTCCCCACACTAAACTCGCTCCGTTGTGGCCAATCCCGCTGATGGTAGTGTGCCACGGTGTTCATGCTGTCCCAAAGGCAAAGATAACAACGAAACTTGATAAAGCTGCCTGGAACACCCATCGTGAATGCCACCATTTTGAAATCTCGTATAACATTCTAACCGTAATCTTCCTATTTCAATGCATCTAGCAAAATCTTGACACTACTGTATTTTTCTTTGAGCTGGACCTTGTGGGCAAGGGGATGAGATGGATAAATGTTATCCTTTTGAAGCAGCACTGCTTTTAGGCATCCACGCGAGCTGTCGATGAAGAAGTGCCACTCATTGGGGTTAAAAGCGATTCCATTGTCTCAAACAGACCCGTTACATTGGGACAAAAGCAAAGCTCATCTTGACCTATAAAAAAGATTGAAAAACACGGGTGAAGCTTTCTCTGACCTGATATTTGCACACTGACATCTAACAAATCCCACTGCTTGAATCTCAAAGTTAAAAGCACGCCATTGGACTTTGCGACACCTAGCAAAGCTCATCTTGACGTATAAAAAAGCTTGAAAAACACGGGTGAAGCTTTCTCTGACCTGATATTTGCACACTGACATCTAACAAATCCCACTGCTTGAATCTCAAAGTTAAAAGCACGCCATTGGACTTTGTGACACCTAGATCTCTGCCAAGGTCATTGAGATCTTTTTGATTAGGGTAATATGGTTTCTCCTCTCAGTTGCCCCTCTGTAATCTGGATCAATCACCTCATAGTCTTGTGAACTACTTTTCCTTTGTAAAAATTGCTGTCTTTTTTTTGGAGGAGTGGGTACGGAGAGCTCAGAACTGTCTGGCACTAGTGCAATAGATGACTGAAGGTCTTGATACATAAAAACAAGGCATTTTTCCCTGCTCGACGTTTGGAAGGGTTCATCCTGCAGAAGAAACAATTGCTTGAGTAGTTAGTTGGTTCCCTGCAAATTCGTGAGATTGCCATATTCATAATTCTTTTTCTCCTCTGTACCATCCGGTAAATACAAAATGAAAACATAAGTATAAATATACAAATACTTTTCACTTAGTGTTTTACAAATGTCAAAATAAAATCCAGTATCCAAATAAACAAAAAAGATTATATATATATATATATATATATATATATATATATATATATATAATATAAGTATATATAAATGTAAAAATTGGGACATCCATTGGAAACCTCGATTTTAGTATGTAGGTTTATTATATTCCAGAGTTCTTTTGCAGAGGTTGTCGCAGGTGAAATGAAGTGCCCAAGGTTTGTCTTGATCTCCAACTGGCATGCCAAAATATGCTTTATAGGCTTTACACACCTTAGCAGATCTCACTAATGAGTACTTTTCCGCTCTTGTCTTAATATATTCACCGCAGACATAGAAAAATGCTTCTGTCGGATGCTTGCAATCTCTCGATGCCATATTTGACGAATGTTTCTATCAATGACGAGTGGCGATGTCTGCCGCGTGACGGCTACAGTTAAACTAATCTGTTGACTAGACATTATTTATATTTATACAGTCATTTGCTTTGCCAGAATGTTCTAGAAATTATTCACACATATAAATTTTTAAGGGAAAGTTCTAGAAAGCTCTACAGTTTATTTTCGACCAAATTAGTGTTGAATCTATGGGGAATGTAAGAGAACTGCCATTGCTGTCCAGGTCGCAAAAAATACAAAATATCAGGGAAATAATAGCTATTACTACTATATTACTGTTTCTATAACATTTTTAATACAGTATATCATGTTTATACCATAACTAAAAAAATCATATCCCTTGAAACCTTTAATATATTTTTACTATTGGCATCCAAATAATTCAATAGCCTAGTCACAAAAGCATAGTTTTGGGATTAAAAGTGCCTTTTTTATTTAATAGAGCCATAAATAATTGGGAAATAACACTTTTAACACAAGGACAAGACCAAAGTGAAATTTTGTTACACAGTCTAATTCACATGATAAAGACTGCCTCGTATAGACTGCTGCATTTAGAACGTGAAAAAGCGGGTCTCCCTTTTTGCTGCAGTTCGCCGGATTTCTCAAACTAGATTGAGACTACCTGGGATTTATTCCGTCTAGAAATTTCCATTCTACTTTTTATCGCTACTTAATTTACCATCCTCTTTTTAATTATCTCCCGTAAAAATTGAATAATTTTTCAAGCTAGTCGCCGACCCGCTCTCCGCCATTTGTCTGTGTTGGCAATGTGAGGGAGTATCAAATGGCGACTTCCATGGAGCTTTAGATATTAGATAAATAGGAGAGCTAGAATGATTTGCAGAAAATAGATAGACAAGGTTCTATTGCTTCAATATGGATTTTCTTATGTCTATCCGTATGTCCCTAATTATCATAGGTGCGCTAAGTCACGAAATGTTTGAGTGCTATGAAGGGGCATGGTCCCTAATGCCGTCTAGCCTGACCAACAGATGCCTTATTACCCACATCCGTATCTGATTGCAGAGTGGGCTGTAGCATTTACTTCCAGCTGAACTTATAAATACCTATGCCGGATCAGAATTGACATGGGTAAAAACCAAAGAAGGCTCCATGGTCATCGAAGGAAATTGTATGAAAGGAATTAGAGCCAGGGCGAAGGGGCTTACCCTTAACCCAAGTCTTGTGTTGAATTAATTAAAATTTACTCCTCCTTCCTCTATTCCATCCACTCTTAAGCGTCTTTTTCTATAGAGCGAATATCTTATAGTTTCCTCTAACACAGAAGAAACCTGAACCAGAGGTAAGGCTGGAGCATTTAGATCGCCTAAGGAGGACTTGCGATGGCGACTGACTCTGAAGTCTGCTTCAATAATTTTGGCCTAAAGAGGTCACTTTCTTAGGAGCTGGTAGGCCTTTCTTCGATTGCCCTCATTTTGGAATGGTTCACCTCTTCCTGGGTTTGTTCATTTAGGGTCCTGGCGAGACCGCACTGTCGCGTGAAGAAGTTCCACTGTATCTCCCGTGCTCAGAAAGAACCCCAATGGACCCAAGCTTTATTAAGGGTTCTCTCCCAATGGAGGTACATCCAAGATAAACACGGATGCTCGCTTGGGAACTAGGATGTCTTTGCCCTACTAGGAAGAATAATCCAAAGAGGCGAGCCATTGCTTGGCAGAGTCTGCCTCCAAGCTCGTTCCCCCTCCTTGTCAAAGCGCTTCCGAGGGAAGAGAGCCCCTCCGAGAAAAAAAGTTGGACCTCTTCTCTCGCCAGGGAATTCTAATGACGGGTGAGTATTTCAACACTTCACCCACGATTAACATTGAGCTAAGGCATTACGATCTTCGAGCCCTATTGTAGGAGGGTAGAAGGGTGAAAACCCCACCTATGCATCCCTAGTCGTTCGCGCTCTGGATAAAAAAGCTCTATATGTGTACATAGGACACGTGTACCCTCAAGGATAAGGCCTGATTGAGTTCCTTAGTCACATTTATCGGATGGGTCACTATGTCAATAAGGCTAAGGTTGCACTGAGTCACAGATTGATAGGTGACATTGATATGGAACAGCACAGCTGGGTGGGTGACATTCCAATCTGATAGGCAATTTTCTAAAGGCTGTTGTCAATGATGAAGAATTGGTAAATTATACCAATGGTGATATTACGGAATACCAAGGAGACTATGGGTGGTTGGGATTGAACCAGGGCTAAAGAGGAGGGAGTGGTCTCAAGACACAGTCAGATGCTCTTTTTTCCTTTAGACATGAATCAGCATGCTTGCTGATATCGCTACCACCTCAAAGCCTTCCTCCCAATCAAATAGAGCTGTTAACACTGTCATTGCTTTTTCCATAATAATAAATCTTGCTGACCTGCTAAATCGAGTGAAATACAAACTGTCTAAACTGGTCTTTAAAACTGCACGGCAAAGTTGTTTAGTGAAGGAGAACTGTGTGAATTGTATCTGATCCACCCCATGCTTCTTCTACATAAGCGGTGATAATGGATAATTTTGCCATTACCTTAACCGCACCAATTTGTCTTGGATATTTTTCCATCTTTCGAGCGTTTTGGCTCAGTCAACGCTGTTAATATATTAATAATAACAGTTTTCTGTGACGGTAAACGAGACGACATAAAGGCGTGTCTTTGAAATCAGCTTTTTTGGGCTGATGGATGGGTCATCCCTAAGTGTTGTCTTCCAGTTCAAGGAGGATAGGATCACCTGCCGGACCTGAAGCAGAGCAGTTGTCTAATTTTGCCATTACCTTAACCGCACCAATTTGTCTTGGATATTTTTCCATCTTTCGAGCGTTTTGGCTCAGTCAACGCTGTTAATATATTAATAATAACAGTTTTCTGTGACGGTAAACGAGACGACATAAAGGCGTGTCTTTGAAATCAGCTTTTTTGGGCTGATGGATGGGTCATCCCTAAGTGTTGTCTTCCAGTTCAAGGAGGATAGGATCACCTGCTGGACCTGAAGCAGAGCAGTTGTCTAATTTTGCCATTACCTTAACCGCACCAATTTGTCTTGGATATTTTTCCATCTTTCGAGCGTTTTGGCTCAGTCAACGCTGTTAATATATTAATAATAACAGTTTTCTGTGACGGTAAACGAGACGACATAAAGGCGTGTCTTTGAAATCAGCTTTTTTGGGCTGATGGATGGGTCATCCCTAAGTGTTGTCTTCCAGTTCAAGGAGGATAGGATCACCTGCCGGACCTGAAGCAGAGCAGTTGTCTAATTTTGCCATTACCTTAACCGCACCAATTTGTCTTGGATATTTTTCCATCTTTCGAGCGTTTTGGCTCAGTCAACGCTGTTAATACATTAATAATAACAGTTTTCTGTGACGGTAAACGAGACGACATAAAGGCGTGTCTTTGAAATCAGCTTTTTTGGGCTGATGGATGGGTCATCCCTAAGTGTTGTCTTACAGTTCAAGGAGGATAGGATCACCTGCTGGACCTGAAGCAGAGCAGTTGTCTAATTTTGCCATTACCTTAACCGCACCAATTTGTCTTGGATATTTTTTCAGATATAAATATATTGGGTCTACTTTTTCGGCTTCATTGAACGCTTTTCACTGCTAAATATTCATTTTATAGTGAGAAAATTGATACACTTTAAAAATATTTATTTTTGGAGTGTATGTCTGCAAATGGAGAATTTCTCTTTTGTGGACAGTAAAGGAAGGGCGATACGCACAACAAAGAAATTGAAATTGGTTTAATTTTTAAAGTTTCATGAACAGGCTATCAGTGTCCTGCCGATATTTGTTCGAGTTTCATACTCTGATGGAGTCAAAGGTTTGGAATTTCTGTCAATGTGAGTGATCTTTCTTCGAAAGAAAGTAAAGTAATGGGTTAACTTTGGCAGTAAACTATTTGGAATTCTAATATATATATAGGAACGAATAGAGAAGAAACATATTGTGGAATTTGGGTGATACCAACACAGCATGATGATGATCGTATTTTAAAAGTGGTGTTGAAGTTCCATTCATCTTGTTTAGGTAATTTTAAGAATTTAACGTAACAAAGGAGTTAAAATGTGCTTCAAAACGATATTAAAGATATTTACATCAACAAACATTACCGAATTGTGGTTTTGTCCGGTATACTAGTAATTGAGTCAAATACATAGAAGCAAGTGGCAGTACGTGCTATATACGTTTATTTCGTTCTGTAAACGAATCACTTTGATTCGTAAGTCTATTGTTGATATATATTTATAAATATAGAGATTTAGCAACCGAAAATATTGACCAATAAAGTGATTCTCTAATTTTAAATTGAACAGTATGCGAATAATCCTAATTATCTAAATAAAATGGTAATGGAACATAATTGCTTTAATTAAATCAAATCCGGAAAATATTTGATTGCAGCCAAAAAATTCAAATAGTTATTTAGCTTGAATTTATTTAAACATTGTTTCACCACTATTCATATCTATTTCGGTGTGCATATAATCATAGAGACACGAGATAAAAGTGAATAGAAACAAACTAAAAAAAATAACATGAAATGCTAAATTAAATAAAATTTTATTTGGAAATCTATTTCTTTCTAATTTTTTAAAGATTTAGTGTAAGTTCTGTCAAATTTTGTGAGAATCATTTAAACGTAAATCCTCTTTGCTTTGTAACTGGTCAAATGGGTCAGCTAGATTGAAACAACCTTTTTACTTCAATTATCCATTTCACCTTAAAAATTAATCAAGTTAAGAAAATCTTTTGAAAATTGTATTAACCTTTGCTTCGGGTAAGTTATTTTTAGTCGCGTGCGAATATAGTCACGGGCAGCTATACATCTCATTATATCGTTCAGTTGGTTGGTGTCGTTTTTCTTTTTGATTGTTTTTGTAATAACAGTGTAAGTAATCGGCCGATTCTAACGAAATTCAAAACCCTTATGTTGTTTTACATTATGTTTTGAATGCTATAACTTCCATGGTCCTTCCAAGGTTAGCCCATGAGTTACTTTGTTTTGGGCAATACCATCATAAGTATTCGGCCAATTCTGACGAAAAATGAGACCCTTATGTTGTTTTATATTCTCTTTCGAATGATATAACTTTTAGGGTCTTCTTAAGGTTATTCTTTGAATTATTGAAAGTTTTGGAGGTCGTAAGGTCATAAATTAAAATAAGTGAGAGCACACAATTTTTCGGTCAGCAGACCTGTTGATTACACCTAAAATCAGTTTTACTAAGCATATTCTTCAGTTTAACTTCCGGTAATAAAGCAAATGGTCTTCTATTCTGTTAATATATTCGTACATTGGATAATCAAAGGCCTTTGACTTTAGACCATGTTGATTCCTGTATTATGTGATGGAAGCATTTAAGAAAGGTTTAATACAGCTTAAATAGGATTGCAGGCCAGGATTGTATGATTGGTTAGTTTTTCATAAAAAGGCTGACTAAACCAATTAAACGAAACAAGGATTACTTCGTGAAGAAAGACTGAATGGAGTATGATACAAAAAAACACGACAGAGTAGAACTAAAATATTAAAATGAATTTTGTTAAAAGATTCCACCAACAAATATCAATAACCCAATATCCTAAGCTTCATTTGGGGTGCCTGAAAATGCTTTTAGTAATTTATGATAAGATAGCACAAACTCTACTACGTAATGATGTTATCGAAAACAAGGGATAGGGACACATGCAATCTCTTCACCTTCAAGTTAATCTGGTGGGGAAAGACATAACACGTTCCATAAATTATAATGACCAATTTTAATAGAGAAAGAAAGTCACACCTAATTCATTGACACTCATTGCAAATTTATTACACATCTAGACTTGAGGCCAATTTTATACAAATATTCAATTTATTCGTTCTGTCCTGTCTTCAATTGAGCATATGAAGAAGTTAACTGACGAGATGGTAATTGGCAAGAGGGCATTGTAAAGATATCCGGAAAAAGAAATGGTAGTCCATATTACGTCTAAAATTCAGGACATCACATTTTGGGATCATAATTAATATACTTAATAATATCGCCAAAAAAATTACTAAAATAGCGAAGGTTTTTATCAAATCCAATGAGATAATGTGCACTTTCTTTTCTATTTGTGACTCTATAGTTGTATAAGAGTATATTCGCTGAGAAAGTCAAATTTTCCATAATGGATATAAAATAATTATATTCTAGGGGGTCACTATTTAATAAATACGTAATTCCCTTTGATCTAGAGACACAACAATTTATTTAGTAAAAAAAATGAAAATAACATTATGGTGTGCTTAATAATTCAGTAAAAGGAACTATGTAAAGAAAAGGTGGTTTTAAAAAACGGTAATAACTGGGTAATGTACATAAGCCAGGGAGTCTAAAGAAAGAACTAATTGGAAAAATTCTCTGTTAAAAAATACATATTTTTTTAAAATTTTGCAAAATATTCAATAAAAATTAATATGAATAGTTTAACTTTCTCACTTATCCCTCACACATCCTTTTCTCTTAAACCATTGCACTTTTTATATCTATTAGGTCATCTGATAAGTAATGAAGCATGTTTCTGTAAATCATTATTTTACGTATAGAAATCAAATTTCTCATTGAAGTTATATATTTAAATAAGTATTTTCATATTAATTTATAAATAAATATAAATTACACCTTTTCTAACAGATCTTAATCTTCCTACTAAATTTTAAACACATTTGTAAAAATAATGGTTTGACTGATTCATAAAAGTTCTTGAAGGTTCTTTCGACCTTTTTTGTTGTTGAGATCTTAATTCTCTTCAGGTAATTCGCTAAACACCTAAAAATATATAATGTTTGGACTAGTTAGTGTGTAAATAAGGAGAATAACTCATTATTTTCTAATCACAATTGTTAAGGTTTGTAGGGTATCTCATATGATATGAGGTGGCGCATTGTCTGGTTGAAAGAGCATTTTTCCTTATTTGATTGATGTTGGCCTATTTTTCTTCAAGGGCTTCATGCAAACGGGCCAATTGGGCAGCTTAAACATCTTTGATAATAGTCTAATTTATGTTAGCAAGTTTGAAATCGATTATGCTTTTAATATCAAAACAAACGCACTAGAAAATATTATGTGGATGAATGTCTTGCTTCTGTTGTGTTTTTATTTGTACGCAGACCTAATCCATTGTCTATAACGTGTACTATTATCTTATAGATCCACTTTTTTCTCTTGGAATAATCCTACTGACTTAGCGTTAACTTTTAACCGACATATGTAGTAGGGAAGAAATGTTTGTTTGCTGCAAGTTTACCTCTGAAAGGTCGTGAGTGATCTATGTGAGGGTATGGAGCGTATATAATCGCATGCCGCCAGACAATCGTAGGAACGAAAGAAATTTGTCGTTTGAGTTGACATTCGTCTCCTCCTCCCCCCTTCCCCAACAGGTGAAAGGAAGGCTGACAAAAGAAGGCCTATCTCACAGAGAATCCTAAATTCTATTTGCCTTCTTTATGATACAATGGAGATTGTGCTGAAGGCGCTGCGATAAGCGAATTGTCGTGAATGGAATCTCTCTCTCGATTTCCCACAGTCCGCGGTATAAATAATAACGCCGTTTATCCTTCTAGAGCAGTGTCCCAAACCTACTCGCGTAACCCTGACGTTTAACGAGAGTCGTTGCCGTAACTTATCGACTGCCAACGCGCCGCCGAGTTAACTTGGTCGCTGTCTCAAAGTGTTCATGATGCAAATCCCGCCCCGCAAACTCTGTGACTAGAAGAATACGCTCTGTTGCTCAACGTAACTTGAGAAAAAAAAAGGAACATCCAAATAGTTCCTGGAAGTTACTATTTGTTAGTGTCACATCCAGTTAGGAGTAAACTAACCGGAACTGCAGTCAGCAGCCCCGAACCCGTCGTCTTACCCCCCCTCTCTTCGAGAACTCGTGTTAACGCCACCCGAACCACCCCGTCTTGATCTAAGTAGTCGTATCTGCAATCGATCACAATTAATGGTAATCTGTAAGCCCAGTGTCCCTCTATTTTTAAATTACCTATTTAATTAACAGTGATTGATACTCCCATTGAGTCCATTATAAATCTAGACGCTTAACGTCCGTGTTTAATATTTAATCCTTATTTAACTAAATGCCCGTTTAACTATTGATTCTAATTATTATTTTTGTGTAAAGTAAAGTTTATTTTTGTACGTGTGTTTATTCGTGGCTCCTTCTTTTTGATGTACCCTTGGCAAGACTTTAATTAAGAATCCCTTCGGCTAATTTATTCAACCTGTATTATGCACTCTTGGAATTTAACAATCACAAACCTCCCCTAGTAACAAGTAGGACTTTTATTCTGTGAATCCTGGCCATGGCACAACTCGCCTTTAACCAGCCTTTGCACGTTAAGTAGGAATTAAAGCCTACATATATATATACATATATATATATATATATATATATATATATATATATATATATGATCATAGATTTAGGCATAGGGTCAATACTATTGACTTAGACAAAAGTGGTGTGTCCAGATCAAGGACTAGATAATTATTGGACCAGACTATGAGCAATTCTACGACAATCTATTACCTTATTATTGAAACATTGCTTATCTCTTTTAAATAAGGATGAGAAATGGACTGAGTTAAAAGTTTCTACGCTAAATATTCAACATTTAGTATCGGATTACTTTTTCAAATCTTACGTTGAAAAATATTGATCCTTTATTTCTTTAACTGTAACATCCTAGCGATTGCCTGCATGGGCATACACCGTATAAAAAAGAGTGTTAGCTTAGTAGTTAGTCTATATTTAAATAAAAACGAAAAGCAAAAAACAAAAACGACAGCCAAAAAGGAGTACAATAAAATGCACAAATGCAAAGCCAATACTCCTAACGAAAAAACTAAGAATAAAAAAATCTTTCAGCTTAGGCGAGAAGCTTGCATCCCCCTGGCGATCAAGTATGAACCCAACACTCTGAATTAAAAAAAAGGAAGGTTACTCCCTCCAAAAAGTCTTCGAACCTGACTAGACGTACTATCTGTCTCTGCCCTACTGATTTGTGATTTGCAACCAATTCTGATGGGAAAATTGACAAAGCAAGGAAGAGACCCGCTAATATCAAACAAAGAAGATGTGGAACTCATCTTTTGACTTTGAGCCATCCCTTTACTTTGACAGAGTGCTCTTAAAAAAGGTTGAACACACTATTCCCGCCGCTGTATAAGGTTTAAGGCAGAAGCTTGGCGACAAGTAGTAAATGTGGTACCCTCCAAAGTAACGTCCTGGGCAGAACCAGTGGCGCCACCGGCCCAAGAGCCACGATAAGCTTTCGAAGGATTTTCTTAGCACTAAAGCCAATAAACTAATGTTATAATAGGCGTTTTTTTGGTTGCATAGATAACGCAAGTGCGTTCAGGGATGAAATGATAACCGTTGACAACTGAGCGAGACGCAGGGCTGCGCATGCAAGCCCTGAATGCAACTCACGGTGCACAGTCACGGAGGAGAGCTATTGGCATCTCCTCAGCAACGACAAGGTGGATCTCAATAGGGGCTTACGTAAGGCACCGGCCACCAAACGCACATCGGTGTTGTGGATCGATTCAACTTTCCACAACTCATGGTCCTGTGCGGATGCGTAAAAATAGCATCTGTGGTCGAGCTATGTGCGAAAAAATTAATCGTATAAAACACATTAGTAGCCATATTAACACCTAAGTGCTAAACGTAGATGGTAAGAATGTATCACATTCAGGCGAACCCCATTTAGGAACAATTCTGGTTGGACTCAAGCCATAGATGTCGACAGAATTGCTCTACAATCGTGTTTAATTAAGAAATGCGAAACATTTGCACTGTTCTCTGCCTGGTGAGATAGGCGATGCAATGCATTTTGGATTCGACGTTCCAAGGTTACATAAAAAAATTTAAACGTCATGTAAATAGAGGGTTGCTAGAATATCCTTCGGCAGCACCAAGCTGATACCGTTGTCGTTCAATGTAAACAGACTGACACTTAGAACATTTTTAATGGGGACGCCTTCTTTTTGGTCTTTTAGGCCAGAGAGGATTTTCCCCGAATTTAGTCAAAATCAACGATTTTTGGAATACTCAGTTGTGAAGATTGGGAGGTGTTCTTTTGAACCATAGTGTGAAGAGTCTACATGATCCATGTCGTCATGCGGTGTCATAGGTGGTATCCCAATAAAAGGTCCTTGACGAATTCCAGCTCAGAAGAGAACCTGACGTAAAGTCCAAATCGCGGAAGTCGCACTGCTCAAAAGACTGTTGGTACCACTTCCGATGATAAAAATTAATCTAATATTTTATAAATTCTCCATCAATAGGTATAGCACTAAGTTAAAAAAAATCGGCCGAGTTGGATTTATATCGACCAGGTTTACGAAAAGCAAGCATAGTAGGCATTCCTCACGAATTTGGGAGGATACATACAGTGTAGATTTTGTTGAGCAAATTCAATACCAAGGTCAACCCTTGCTCACTTAGGCACCAAAAGATTGTATATGGGTTATCATCCAGACCAGGGGCTGTATCTGTACATGTAGCGGCAGTTTAACGCAACTAACTTAGTCTAAACATGTTCAATTATTCTCCACCTCTAGAGCTAAGGTCAGGTCGACTGCATTCCCAAACTCACTTCGAGTACTAAAAGCTGTAAGAGCAGTATGCTGGCTAGATACTGTTGAGAAAGCAAGTGAGAATGACTGCACAATGGACGCATGATCCCAGATTGCGTTCCCGTCTTCTCAGAAGACGCGAGGGTGTCCTCCTAAAAATTGCCTTGAAACCTTTTGACACGCTTCTATACATCTGCAAGAAGTATCTTTCTAATTAGGTGAAGACAGGTATGCCGACAAAGAGTAGTGTTGGCACGCTTCGAAAGGTAAGCGAATTTTATCCTCGCCGGACCAATTTTAACGACGGAGGAGAAATTGTTCAAGCGGCGCTTTTAGCGCATATAAGCATATCGCTTGTATCTAGTGGACGTCTTGCAATCATCCAACTACCAGTGATGCGAACCCCATCAGATCCAAGAATGGTAGTTTGGCATACGGCGATAAGATTCGCGGAGAACTCGACGCCCTTATTAATTGACCTAAACTCGACGAAAGTGATAGATAAATAGGTAGTTTCCTGAAAGCAGGCCAGCACGCCCACTTCAAGCTGCACTAAGGTGAATTCTCGCTGGGCAATCGCGCAGAAAACTATATTTTGATACAAAGGTGATCACTACTATGAATACAGGAACAGATCAAGACAAGTGAATGAAGCAGTTCACGGAGATTAAACGTAACTTCATCTACATTAAACAGTCTTGGATAGAGAGTGGAAGCTGAGGCTCCTTGGTTATTCTTCCCTTTTCGGGAACCATGTTTTAAGCTGAAATGGCACGAGTTTCCTTAGAGCCGCCCGCCGTATTTATCATGGAAGCGCCCGTGAAAGAGGTATTAGACCCGGCAGAAAGGCGACCAATGGGCTATAAATCTACCTTGCTGGTAAATCGTGAGTAACTAGGAGCACAGGGTATTTTTAACCTGCGAGGCGGTAGATGTCTCAGGTCATATAGAGGCGACAAGACCAAATTCTTAGCCTCTTGAAATGAGACTCTTTCATAATCCTGAACGGCCATGATTGATTTATCAAGAAGATATGTGCCACATTGCTTTGATGAAGCAAGTTGTGGCTCGCTGAAATTCACAAAAGGACCAGAGACATTAGGGACCTATCGAGTAAGATCTTGGAGCAATTTGTACATATATTGGGTAGAACTGAATTTACCCGTTTTGCACGAACAATTTGTGTGGCTGAAACGGTAACAACAATAGTAACTCCGAGTCAGTAGCACGAAAGCCTTCACGAAGTTTTTCTTTTTCTTCTTTTTCGGAGAGAAGCAAATCTCTGTAGGCCTTATCCTTATTCAAAATGAGAAATATTTTGATCACAATCAAGCCAAACCCGAGAGATTAGGTCTCTTCTCTCTTCCTGAGGCCTCAGCAGTAAGTGCCTCCTCAGGAAGATCTTACACACGGACCCTGCATTAAGTGAGCCTCTTATCGAGCAATCATTCTTGAAATGGAAAGACATACTATCTGGAACGGAGGGACCTCGGCTCTATTTTCACCTCAAGAGGCGCCTCAAAATGCCCATACTTATTATCATGGTGTCCAGAATATCAAACTGGGCCTTAATACTCCCATGGCCTCTAGTACATATGATTAGAGACTGTCTGCTAGGTGCTATCAGGAATAAGGGGGTTGGGGGCGGGAATGCCGGCCCCAGCATGCTCACAAATCTTTTATCTATAAGGTTAGGAGGCATGACTTAGGGAAATAGGCCGCACTCTACTCTTCTAATGGGAGCTGTTTGGTGCACATAACCTTATCTGAGGTAAGAACCCAGGCATGTTGCCTCTTTCTCACCGTTTACTTACTTTGCAAAGCAAAGTGGGGTCCGTCACTTGTAGAGATCGTCGGGATACGACTTTATATAATAGCTAAAGTGGAAAATGTGTACCCGTATGTATAGAAAAGGTAAATACCTTCTCTCCGCTTGAGAATATGTGAAGGTCCCTAATAAAAGTTCAGTAGCGCAACCTCCATTTCAGAGGAAGAAATACGTTATGGAAGGTGGGAATCGCTTTTTTCGCTTATTAATAGTTAGAAGGGAGACCCTGCACCGTTGAATGAGATCTTCCTGTTACCACGCCTATCATGGCACCTAGGGGAAACGACGATGCCGAGCTTAGAGGCGGATCCCAAGGCACTAGCAGGAAGCCCACGCTTACTCTTGCTCTCTCCTGTATCAATAGGAAGGAAAAAAATAATAACACATGGAAATTAGATAATATGACCTCATAATGTCTTAAGATGTTAATGTAAAAGTCATCCTCGGATCAGAAATATCCAGTGTGACTGAGTCGATCGACCCAACTTGATGGCGATTTTGTCTTAAGAGTTTAAACCATAGAAGATGGTAACAGCGTAGCCAGCTATATCTGCACTGGAAGCTGGAACCATAGTTGGCAACTCACAACACACTATAACTAATACCTTTCATGAAGAGTGAACTTTCGGTTCTTGAAGCTGGGAGATACCCCGTGATTTAACCTGTCTCTCAACTAGGTTATGGTAAGAAGACCAAAGTTCACCCAGTAATCAGAATCTCTCTGGATACTAAGGGCAACATATGAAAAGGGGTAAGCAAAGGTATGCAATTAAAAAAATAGAGACAGGAGGGTCCATTAACGAGTAGCTTATGTGATCACCTATAATTACCACCTATAATTATATGTAATTACAGGATGCAGCTGTAAAAGTAGTGTTACCCCCGGCTACACCATCTAACCTAATGCACGCAAACGTGAGTGAATAGACGGACTGGGAAATGTGCCATCTTCCCCAGGCTCACTCTAGGAGTTAAGTCTCTCTATGAGTCAGGCCGTTCGTGTTTACACTGGACCCGTCAGGAAGTGCCATTTCTATTCATAAAGGGTGTAATAATCTACACAGGGTAGCCCACAGGGGACACTCAGACAGGGATGCATTGTGTATCCTCTATGTTTCAGTTGTAGCAGGGGTATTACTCCCGGATACACCATGCACCCTTTAGTGGGATGAAAAAATAAGTTAGTTATAGAGAAATTGGTGGATAGAGGAAAAAGAATTTAAGTCAACCCAGTGAGGCAGGTGTTGCCTATCCGCACTCGGAACGAGAGAACATGCTACACCTACGGATACCGGCTGTAATAGTGTTCAGAGGGTACTTCACTCCCCGTTAGCTCTGCTATGAAAACACCAGAGCTTTTAACAGTAGTATCAAGAGTTTATGAATAGCAGGGCTAAATTAATATATAAATGAGTGGATTAAGTAAAAAATCAGGTTATTTGTACAAATATTTATTTTATAGAATAGTATTGTTCATATAAGCGACAAATCGAACGATATGAACTAAATTTCTGAATCTTCACGTTTTAATTTTTTGTCACATTTTATAAATTTTTTTCTTGATTTTTATTGGTCGGAGCAGTTGAAAATTTTGAATCATTTATTTAGCTTTCAAAGAAATAGGGACAAACCATAATTTACACCATTTGTGCGTTTAATTTCGAAACGTATTCGATCGGAAACTCTGCAGATTCTCTTTCCTTTTAACGGTTTAAAAATGCGTCCATATCTGTTCCCGACTATTCGTTTCAATTATCTTTCCAAATCATTATCACCCGGGAGACCGATGGAATGGAACCATAAAAAGAGTGTACACTAACCTTCATGGTTGGTTAGTGTAGGTTTCCAGAAAAAGACAGTGGAAGAACTGATAAAAAGAGTGACTATAAAATATTCTAAGATGATTATAAATAATAAAAAATAATTGAGTGTATAAAATAATTGTTAGTTTAATTGTGGTTCTTTCAGATAGCTGATTTTAAAACAAGGAGGATAACTAAGGTACTTATTCCAATCCTAATCTACACAAGACACGTGAGGAATATGACAATCATTTAATTTTAGATCTTCGAAAGAAAATGAAATAATGACGAAAATTATTTTCGGTAATATGGTTAGAAGATCAGTCGCTATTCTGTTTTCAAACAGCCTCAAATAAATCGACGTCTACTTTAGGGTTGTGTTAATTTATTCATTTGTTTTATCCTCATATTAAACAAGAAAAGTTAATAAGTTCGCTTTTATCTTAGTTCCTCCGAATGGGCAAATTCAATTTTTCGTAATACTATCTCACTAACTGCTATATGAAAATTACCACAAATGTTCCGTTCTAATTAAACACCATACACTTAGGGTAATATGTTAACAAATGCCTATGGGTGATATTCAGACCTTAAAAATAACTAAATAACCTTTTATATTTTAAAAGTGTTGATTGGTTGCCTTAAAAATAATATTGGCGCTATAAAATTTTATTTTATAAAGAGAGGAACATATAGGCAGACTTGTAAGCTTAAAATGAGTTAGACTCAACGTTTAAAACAGTCATATATATTTTGGTGAAGGATTAAGGGGCAGGCTCTTATTGCGCGTACTGTTATTTCTTCCGTTTCACTGAACTAGAGTGAAACGTTTAAAAAATATCAAAACCCCCTGAAATAGGGGTCTTCTTTCTTATTCTTCTTGATATTGTCGCCAAAAGGTTTCTCATCAATTGAATTTATGTTTTTTACTTTCCTAACTTTATGATTTGTTTTAATATATGTAGCTATAGGAAAGCACTGTAGAGAATATTGCGGTTTGGAAACGCTGGAATGAGTTGTCTAGCTTAGCTGAAAAGGAAGAAGCTACACCGGTTTGCTGGCAGTCAGCGAAAAGTGTGTTTGTCGTGAGTTTGAATCATTGTGGCAGATCTTGAGGTACACTAGGAGGTCCTGATTTACTCTAGGTTAGTTAAGGTGTGAAGAAAGCTTTGAGGATTGAGGTAGCCCGGTGCCGCTCAGTAGAGATTTTGTTTGGGAAATAATTTTATAGTTAACGCCACTTATTTGTCTTCTACGCTGCAACTCCAGTAAGTAAGACTGTTTCTCCTGTGTATTTCTAATTTGTATGATCTGGCAACAAGCTCTGAATGCCCCAGCCTTGGAAGGGAAGATCAAAATGTCGTGGCATGTGATAAAACCATTCACTCAAGCGGGTGACGTGATTGCGTGGTTAAAGAAAGTTAAGCTGGTTGCCAAGCTGCAAAATATAACGGCCCTATCAAGTTTCCTGCAATTTTATTTGAAAGAAGCTGACTTAACAATATATCAAGAGATGAAAGAAAGTGAAAAAGCAGACGTAGATAAGATTAAGACCAAGCTGAAGGAAGCATTTACTGCTAGGCTGTTTGTAACTTATAGGAAGTTAGTGAATATGAGGTTGACTGGTGAACAGATGGATGTTTATGCCAACGAGAGTTAAATGCATATTTAAAGAGTCACACCGAAAATGAAGTGACTAATGTGTCAGTGCGATTAGGCGTGAATGGTCAGGTGGAGATAGACGCAACTCTTGTTGATCTTGAATCCGCTTATCTGCAAATAATGGTTGCAACTGAATTATGGAAATATCAACTAGACAAGTATTAAATCTGAACGTGTTTCCTGAGCAGTGGGCTTTGAGTTAAACTGTGCCCCACGCGTCATGGCAAAAGTCCTGAAAAAGAAACTAGCTAATTCAGAGAGAAAACAACTGGCCGTACGCTCATATATGGATGACATTTTGGTGGATGAGTCACGGGTGTCTGATAAATAATTTGTTATCAATTTAAATAGGTTTAGGCTGGTTATAAATCCGCCAGAACCTCTGAATGAAGGAACAGCACTTGGACTTAAGCTTCAAAGGTTTGTGAAAAGTGAGCTCATGATTTTCAGGGAGAATTAGATGCCATTAATTTTGGAAAATCTTATACAGAGGGAGTTTTTCTCTGTTTGTTGCAAATAGGTCATGCACTAACCGCTGGTTGGATGGCTGCGAGTTGCGGGTAGTTTATATTAAGAGTAAAGCGCAGGGAACAAGGTGTGATGAGTTTGTGCGACAGAACACAATTTGTATGATAGAAGAAGTATTGGAAGAAGTCAAAAGGAGAGACCTAGTTAAGGGGAGCAGCATATTCCGAAGAAAGACAGTGGTTTTGTGTGGTGCCATGTTAGTAGTATCGTTCTACGAGTGTTGCTTAATATGGAAAGATGTGCAGGAGAGTATGCTTCCTGGGTAAGAACGGAAACTGATTATAATCATATAAATGTAGCAGAGTTGGAAGCAATATTGAAAGGGGTTAATTTAGGGTTAGGATTAGGCGGGGGAAAGATTAACATGATGATGGATTCCGCAACGGTGGAAGGATGGGTGAGAGTTGATCTAACAAAGAAAAGGAGAATTCGAACGAAAGGGGCTGCAAAAATGATAACCAAGAGACGCCTGGATATTCTAAAAATCTGAGTGAGGGGTTTAACCTAAGGATATCAGTCATACTTGTCCCAACATTCAAAAATATAGCCATTGCATTAAATATAGTGAAGAAAGGGTGGTTGGCAACCAAAGAAAAAGATTCCATGAGGAGAGATTGAATTATATGTGCAGAAATAGTTAACCTGAAAGAAATTCATAATATGCACCGTGTAGAAGTAGACCGTTGATTGTTTTTAGCCAGGAAGATAGATCACCACGGTAACGAGATAGGCGATGCAGCAGATTGTAAGAGGGTGTGAGTGGTGCTCCTGTGGTGCATCGGAAGAGGCTAGCAGTAGATGTCACCCACTATAGACTGCTGACATATTTGTCAATCGTAGATTGTGGACCAGGAAGATTTTTTATCTGCAAGGAGATTAAGAGGGAATCTGCTGAGTTTATATCTTTAGTAGTGAATAATTTGTTTTTAGAGAGGGCCTAGTAGGTGAGATTTTAAAGGACAATGCTACAGTCTTGGGGTGAGAGTCACTAGAAAAGCTTCTCAGCAAGCAGAATGTTTATCAGTTTTTCATATCACCAATATTGACCAGGTGGCAGAGGGATCGTAGAAAGACAGCAAAGAACAATAAAAGCGATAGCAGAACATGGTGGTATTAGCCCGTTGGAGAGCGTCTTTTAGTAATTAGTATTATGATGCGATTGAAAACGCCATGCAGCAGTGCTACCTAAGGTTGGAGAAGGAAGGGTTTTGTCTGTAAGAGTGGGAGAGAAAATTTGGGTGGAACCGGCACATGCTCGTTGTACGTGTCATTGGCCAAAATGAGTAATTACGGAGATTAACTCTGAGAATTATGTGTCGATAGATGGGATTTTAGGACATGTTCTTGGTGTACGTAGAGCATTCCATCCACATGAACTTGTATAGGGAAATGAGGAAGAAGAATAAGAGTTTGGAGCACGAAGGATCTTACGTTCTCCGAAGATGCCTAGGAATGTAAAAAAGAGCAACCACAAGGTGAGGATGTTGAATATGTGGACGATGCAGACGATGGTGAACAGTGATCTCCTTAGAAAGTAAGGAAATCTCTCTGGATGGAAGACAATGTTGCTTAAGCGTCCCTTAATTTTGCTTTCTTATTCTTAATCTAAGGTTTAAAGTTAATGAGTTGTTAAAGGATATTATTTAGTTGGTAAGTAATTAATAGATATAGTTGTATGGCCTGAGTAATGATCTTAAGATGAAGGGGACGTGTAGTTATTGGGAAGCACAGCAAAGAATGTTGGTAGTGAGTTTATATGGTGTGGGAGATCCGGAGGTTGGCTTGGAGGTCCTGATTTGCTCAAAGGTTGATAAAGGTGTGGGAAAAGAAGTGAGAATTGAAGTTGCCAGGGGCCAATCAGTAGAGTCATTGTTTGTGAAAGGTTTATTCACATTAACGCCCCCGATTCTCATCCATGTTGCAACTCAAGTAAGTAAGACTGTTTCTCATGTGCATTAATAATGTGTATGATCTGGCAACATTATAGCATTACGTGATTAGTATATCGTTAAAGAACAATTATCTACTATTCTTTCAATTTTGTTACACCTTTATTTGACACCATGAGTATCCATAATATTGCTCGAGGAAGCATTGGGGGGGCGGGGAAGGGGTCTATATTAAATTTTTAAGCCAACCTATACCTTTTTTTTATAGATAATTGTACATAAACGAGATATAATGTATATAATTGAGATTCATTCTGGTTCCCATATATTAGCGTATATGTGCTCAGTTAGTAAGCGTTATAGAATGATAATCTCACCGACTTAGTAAAGAAGAAGTCATTCTTCGGTTGAATACAGATTATTTACTTTATCAGATAAGTCACAACACCCCTTTACTACAAACATAGCCATATATATTCTGGACAATTTATCTTGTGCCACAGGTATTCAGGCTAATTGTTTCAGGGTTGTTTTCCTGTGATTACGCCTTTTAGATGTATCAATGCTCTTAAAACCTTTGATTCAGAATGAGAGCTTATCGTATTTTCTATTTTCACTATACTCATTTGAGTATTGTGTATCTCACTAAATGATTAGTGAACACAATAAAGTTAAATGAACACGATAAAGCTAATCATTAATAAACAGTTCATTTTCGAAGTAATTTTTTCCCATCTCTTTGGCCGACTCTCGTCTGGAAAGTAGCGGTTTCGGCATCTCCCATTTGCGCGGCATTATGGACCTACGAGATTTGACACCATGGTACATAATTTAAGCATAGTTTTAATGTAAATGCCGCACATTAGTTAGAATCTTACATTAAATACTCAAAAATAAAGTAAAGATTTCCTTCAGATTTTCTTCCTCTATTAGAGATTTCATCTTTTACACAGGTTTTAGCTTATTTGTGAAATTTATTTCCAGGGAATTCTAAAAAGCGTGAATCAATAATCTTCCTTCATCCTTCCGTCTTCTACATAAGTGGTGAAAATGAGTTTAATTTAGCATGATAATTCCTTTATTATAAAGGTGAAGTCAAAGCTGGCATCTTTGACAGAAAGGTATAGAATAAAATATCGTAGTTACAGTAAGGAATTATGCGAAATGGAGAATTAGTGGTAATTAACGAGCTGGAGTAGCCAATAAGAGATTACAAGCAATGAAATGGATTAGAAGGGCGTACAACTCTCCAGAACATACCTCTTTTCCAAACCGATCCCGATCCTATAGTGGGGCCTGATCTTATTAGGAAAACGAGTGTGAAGGGTTATGTTTATTAAGGAGAGAAAAGTGGGAAAAGAAAGAAGTGAAATTTGCGTGAAATAATCGCTTTTGACACAAATAGATTTCCTATATGTAATTTTATTGTCTCTGCGTTTTTTGTGAATCATTGCTATAATTCCTTTTACTCTTAGCCTAAAGGGCGAACAGCTAAGTTTATAGGCATACCCTGTAATTTCCTTCTTACAGTTGTTTGAAAGTTACATATTTATATTCACCTATAGCAATAACCGGGTAATGAGAGCATCGGAGTTTGAATGCATGCCCTTTAAATTGCCCTTTTCTTTGTACTTTGCCTATTCTATATCTTTAGTATTACACTATTTCTGAGATTTTGTTAACAATGGTCATATTTAGCAAAAGAGTTTAATGATTTGGAAAGATTTAATTATTTTTAATTGAAAAGAAGGGAAACCAATGGGTCTTCATTCACGCATTAGTTTTTAAAACAGGTTCCCTTAATTACTAGAAAAACTATTGATAAAAGGAAAGAGGGTAAGCACGTATTTAAGGCCCAAATCTAGTGGAAACGCCTGATGGGGTTAAACTCGAGAACACGGCGGCTGCCATGTGGTAAGAAGACCTTTATATTTTAATCCAGGTTAAACTGAAGGTCACCACTGAGAAAGAAAAGGTGGCAAAACAAGTGAATGTCGGTGAGTAAACAATACCACTCTCATTATATGCTCGCCTTCAGCGTTTATATATTTGGAGTATTTTTTTCAAATATTCAGAATGCAAGATTGTGCTCATTATCTAATATTGTACTTATTTTATCTAATTTAGCTGAAACTAAGAGGTTTGAAAACGAAGAAAAGACAATCTATGACCTTTTAGGTAGCCATGAAGAGTAAGCCTTTGTATATTATATTCAGCAAAGCGTGTAAAACCTGCTCTAAAAGAGTAAGTGGCACATATATATTTTAAAATATAAGCAATTACTAAAATTTTCTAATATTAAAACTTAAACATATTACAGTAAAATAACAAGATAAGTTTATATAATGAGTAATTCTATGATGAGTATCATAGTTTGTGTAGTCTCTCGAACTAGAAAATAATAGTCATGTGAGGATTATGTCTTTCAGCTGCATTCAAACTGGTCCCATTCATCCATCAGACGCCAGTCCTCTGTCTCTGCTTAGATGTATTCAGTTAGCTTAGAACTACGGAGTTTTACGAGCACATGTAGACAAATTCTTTTCTGTGCCTGAATAATTCACTCTCTTTAAAATAGCTCCAACTCAGGCTAGTGAGGTTTACCAGCATTTAGGTTTGCATCGACAAATAATGACGCATTCCCCAATGCGAATAATTATTATCTATATAATAAAAAAAAAATAATCATAAGATGTCTCCGTTCTTTTATAGCTTGAATTCTATTGAAATTTGCAGGGAACTCGATATCCCACCCTCAAAACTGAAGCCCTGTTCGGTCACCGCAATGTCCTGACATTTGAGCGGTGCGACCCTATTACTTAAACCCCCCTCTCTCCCCTCGCCTCGAGGATTACAAGAAATGTCTCTCATAACCACACAATGCTCTAATCATCAAGTTTCGGGGACGGTGAGACTAAAATTGTTTAAACCGGTAATATTTCCCCTAAGAGGTGGTATTTAATTTCACTTCATTGACGAAATGAGAGGAAAGTCGACCACGAGCCTTTAGGTGCCTTTAGGGCTAAGTGAAAGACGCTCGGAGAAGAACCGTTAGAGCAGGAGTCTTAATTCCGAAGACCTCACCGCCCCCCTCCTTCCCCTAACCCGGCGGGGTGGTGAAGTATATATGCCAATGACTGCAGAAAAACGAGGAGATCGAGTTAATCATCGAGACAACGAAGTCCGGCTAGAGACCCCGCAAACAACGAAAGGGACAGAGAAGAAGCTCATCCTGAGCCAGTTCCTGGTGGTCACACCGAAAATTACCATCTAGACTCAGGAAGATTAGTTTGTGATCGAGACAACGAAGTCTGATTCAGTGCCTGGCAACCCAACGAGAGCAACACAGAAGCTCATGCTGAGCCGGTTCCTGGTGATTACACCGAAATTTAAGTTAGCTTGTATTGAGAAACAAGTTCAACTATCTCTCGTCAGAGAAAACCCCTATCCCGGTTTACAACAAAACCCAAAGATAGTCCTCGCCATTGAGTAGTACCTCAAAGTGAACTTCTTCAAACACTCCCCATTCGTTAAAGGATTCACTCGTTTGTTCATCGCTCGTCAGTGCGAATTATTCCAATATTAACCAGAATATTGGAAGAAGCGTACTTTCCATGTCTCTTTGGTGAAATCATCTTCCCAAGAAAACGTACTTAACGCCATCCTCGCTCGTACTGAATTCATCTGTTGTCTTTAATCCTATTTCCGCGCAGACAAACATCTGGAAGGTCTGTGAATACGTCCACGCGTCTGCCCGCAAACAACATTCTTGCGGCTACCTAAAAATTGAGGCCAAGTTCAGTCTAAAACCAGATTCTCTTGTGGTTGGTTTAAAAGGTGTAAACAAATTCCACTATCTTTTTTGAAGGTCAATTAGCGTTTAATATTAAAGTGAGCTTTGGGTCAACCATTACTGTGTAATTTATTAAGTCCCACTTAAACTCGTTTAATTCATAACTGTGTAGTTTGTTTTGTTCGATTTCATTTTTTTGTTCATGTGAAAATTATAGGTCAAGATTTTTTGAAGTATTTAATTCAATCTTTGAAATGCTGAGAATGGCACTAGAAACCCTCAAAGATTAAAATAATAAAATAATAAAAATATAGCACTCTTAGAGAAAACTTAATCAAGGAGTTTTAAAGTATGTAACAAACCTATGCGTACGTACACCACCACTCGGTCCTTGCAATAGAACTACAAGATTAATGAAACCTAATATCTTGTTGCGAGGCACCAGCTTCAATCTATACTCACTACTTAGATTACTATCGAAATACTCTAGTTTTCACCCGAGAATTATTTTGATCGCGATTTCATAGCAATTCTATTTTTCTCTGCAATGTATCTATCTATAAGGCCAAATAAATTTAGAAAATCGTTTCAAATGGGTGAGATCAATAAAAAGATTTCTTGCCTGTTCCTTATGTACGGCCATGGCCAAAGGTTTGCTGACACCTTAAAAACTTGAGGACATTAGATAAAGGCATGATAGTAGAGTTTTCATTTTCATATCAATAGGAATATAACAGGGAAATTAGAATTACTACATAGCAATAAATTACATTTGTCACAAACTTCGATAAGAATGGGCAAAATATAAAATTTGCCAAAACATTTAACTTCAGCAATATATAAAAAATAACAGATGGAGGTCTTGGGAATTACAGCAACTCAAAACCTATATTGGAAATTCAGAAGTGTGTTTAGATTCTTTTGGCTATGATGAGAGCATTCGTTCCTCGGAGAAGGCTCTCCACCCAACTAAAAAACTTGAAAGGTGTGATGCTGGCCCATCTTTTGGTGATGACTGCCTTCAATTGCTCTTGGAAGGCAGGCATATGACGTGGTACGACTTCTTTCAGACCCTACTACAGTTTTTCTGTGACTTCATATCCGAAGATTTAGGTACCCTGTCCATCATGTTGGTATTATTTTCTCTGAACCACAGTACGGTGGTCACAGACGTGTATCATCGGGCAATTTCTTACTGGAAAATCACATTCTGGGCATTTATGGACAGGCCTCAGAATAAAAGCAGCATGTACTCTGTCAGAACGGCCTGGTCCTTCTCTGAATCCAAGAAGTCATCGCAAATAGTGAAAGTACTCATTCCTGAACTTGACATGCATCCCTCAACCATTACACTATGGCTACAATGTTTTTTGTTCGCACTATGAACTCTCAATTCCACTGCTTCAATGTTGTCCTACAGAATCTAACGTTGCCCAGGATCGACTATCAGACCCATTTTCCCTGAGGCATGGCCGCGTTGCGGTGAGCGCGGGCCTAAGTCAGTCAACTTCGTTTTAGTGTAAGGTTGTTCAGCGGCGTTTGGCGAGCTGTTCATGACTTGAATCCTTCTGCAATCAGTTTTTGACTGATTCCTGAGGAATGCATTAATCTGGCACTCCTCTGTCTATTGATGTTGCAGTTGGAATGGAAATTTTCTTACGATCGCGAAGACTCATGCGAAGAAGAAACCCGTCGTCACGTTGCGTACTGACCCAGGGTCATATAGAATGAGGTTGGTTTTCGATGTTCCCATTCCTGTAGCACAGGAATATGATCCACCGTCGCTACGAGTGATTTGTCGATAGTTGAGTTCCTCTTGGTGTGGCGCACGTATCAGTCTAATTTTATCAATTGTAAACTTATGAGTTTTCGCCATTATCATAATATTATCAAATCCTGTATTTCTGGAATATCATAGTAATGAACAAATATGATGGATTATAGGAACAATTTGGCCCAAACATATCGCATAATGATACCAGTATTTCATACATTTCAATAGCATCGCCTTTTGTAAAGCTCATTTAAGTTACAAGGAAACTTGTATTATTATTTTGCTTTACAGTTGTATTCTAAAAAGGCCTAGAAACCTCCAACATATTCATATACATATTGAAAGAATTAGAGAAATTCCAGTGTCCAAAAGTTTTGGCCACGAATGTATGTACAGTTGTAAAAATATATTATTATTTGATGAGATATGATGTGTTTGGGGTATATTTAGTTATAAGCATACTTAATACGACATTTACCGAGAAAATAAGTTGAATTCAGTGAAACATTTTACATTATTGCAGTATATCAAGCATTACTCTCACATCATTTATATATTTATTTAATTTTTAATCATATTTATTATAAAAATATTGGCATTAGCAATTAGCACTTTTATTATTTTCATCGTTATATTTAATTTTCCAAGCTAACCTCAGAGACCTAGGTCTGCTGACTTTCAATAATTCCCGGAATAACCTTAGGAGGACCTTGACAATTTTATCATTCGAAAGAGAATGTAAACACCTCAAGAGATTCAAATTTAGCTAGAATCGGCAGAATAGTTATAATGTTATTGCCAAAAATCTAATTCGCTGGTTAACCTTGGGTGACTCTGGCAATTATCTTAGTTGTAAGGGAATGTAAAACAATATAATGGTATCAAATTTCGTTAGAATCAGCCAAATAGTTATAATGTTATTGCAAAAATAAACAAATTCCCGGGCTAACTCTTGTTGACCTTAGAAATTATCTCATTGTAAATAAAATGTAAAGCAACATATGGGTTTTCAATTTCGTTAGAATCTGCCGAATAGTTATGATGTTATTGCCAAAACAAAATAATTCCCTGGATAAATTTTAGAGGACTTTAGTAATTATATAATTCGAAATATAATATAAAACAACATTGTAATGGAGCCAATATGTGTGTGTGAGGGCCATTCTCCCACCCCTTTTCCAATACCCTCCCCTCCTTCTGTAAGAATGTGTGTGTGAATGGGAGTGTTTTTTTCTTATATATATATATATATATATATATATATATATATATATATATATATATATATATATATATTTGATTTCATGATTTGTTTAAAATGTATTTTTTCTCTTTCCAGGAGCCACATTCTGCAAAGATAAGTAATATTATTAAAACAAAGAGCCACTCTGTTGAATATATAGATTATTATTACTGCCTTTTGTAAAGAGTGGCTAGGATCGAAAGTTTGTCATAACTTAATTGAATCCATTGTAAGTCCTGCTGGGACGGTAAAGGCTTTTTTTATATAGCCTCAATACGCGACCGGATCGCATTATTATACCGAGCTCGCAAGCACCAGTCTTCTTATTTTAAGACATCTGCAGTAATTGTGACCACACAATTGGCAGCCGGCAGAACTATCCCCGGGGGTAGAACGTGAGGCCTTTTCTTTTCTGTATTTAGATCCAGAGTGTTTGTTAGGCCTCTTTTATATGATTGCATATCGGTTTTGTTTACTCATTTATCTCTTTTTGGTTCGTATTTGTCTTTTCGCTTGCTCGTTCGTTTAGTTATATTCAGATAAATTATTGATTGGTAATGATTATATATATATATATATATATATATATATATATATATATATATATATATATAAATATATTTATATTTATATATATATATATATATATATATATATATATATATATATATATATATATATATATATATATATATATATATATATATATATATATATATATATATATATATATCGAGATCTCAAGTATATTTACCCCTATATTTCTTGTAAATATTTCAACTATATTTTTTGTAATTTTTATGAATAGAGGACTGTATATTTAATCGTTTCATTCTCCCTCGGGTTTTCATGTCAAATATAGTGTAAGAAGCGGTTTGGATCGTTTGGGAGTTTAAGGTAGATTTTTGGCCCGTTAGAATGGTCGGAATAGTTATGATGTTATTGCCCAAAGAAAATAATTCCATGTCTCAATTCGGGAGGAATTTAACAATTATACCATTCGAAAGAGAATGTAAAATAACCTAAGGGTTTTAAATTTCGTTAGAATTGGCTGAATTGTTACAATGTTATTAAAAAAAAAGAAAAACGTGGACCGACCGACCGACCTCGACTTACATAGTGAGATGTAGAGTAGCTCGCAACTAAAAAGTCACCACTTTCTAAAAGTTTATTAAAAAGTAGAACTAAATTATATTGAAAAAAAGTTAATTAAAATGTCAGGCCCTAACCTTTTGTTACACCTCATTTATGCGAAAGAATGGTCACACTCTAATTGCATAGTCTAGAATAGTATAGCATAGCACATTATAGCATTGTATAACATAGCATATTATTGCATAGTGGTGCTTATCATATTATAGCATAGTATAACATGGCATTGTATATTATAGCATAACATACGAGTATAGTATAGTATAGTAGTATATTATAGCATAGCATAGAAAACATACTATAGTAAAGTATAATATAGTATACTATATGGATTATACTATTTCCTAGCATACTATAGCATAGCTTATCCTAGTAGAGCCTAGTATTGTCTAGAATAGTATAACATTTTATAGCCTAGCCTACTATTGTCTCCAATAGTAGCCTCGTTACTCGTAGCTTACCGTAGGATAGCCTACCATAGAATTACCTCAACTAGAATAATAAAGCCTAGCATAGTATATACTAGCTTAGACTAGCCTAGTATAGTATAGCATAGTATAACATAGTAGATTATGTCATAGCCTAGCATAGTATGGCCTAGCCTATCATCGGATAGCCTAGTCTAGCCTAACCTATCCTATCCTAGCCTAGCTTAGTATAACCATGTCTAGCCTATAATTCACTATAATAGTAGAACTTATGATACCATACTCTAGCGTAGCTAGCATAGTATAGCCTAGCCTTGCATAGTATAGTTTAGCCTGTTATAGTATGACTTAGCCTAGGCTGGATTAGTCTAACCTATCAGAGAATGTATTGTATGACTTATCTTAGACTAGAAAACATAGTAAAGCCTAGCATAAAATAGCCTAGTATGGCCTAGCATATATTGGATAGTAAAGCTTACCATAGTATACCCTAGTATAGCTTATCATAGTATAGCCTAGCCTAGAATAGTATAGGATAGCATGGCCTAACCTAGTATAGTTTAGAATAGCTTAGCGTAGTATTGCCTAGCCTAGCTTACTAGAGCCTAGGCTAGCCTAGCCTTTCAAAGCCTAGCATATTATAGCCTATCTACCATAGCCTAGCTTACTCTCATCTGGCTTATCATAGTATAGTATAAGCATTGAATAACCTAGCCTAGCACACTATAAACTCTTCTAGCATAGTGTAGCCTAGCTTAGCATAGTATAGCCTAGATAAGCACAGTATATCCTATCATATTCTTGCAGGGTATATCTTGGCATAGCACAACCAACCATATTCTAGCCTAGCCTAGCCTAACCTATGCTAGCTTAGCATACTACACTCTAATCTAGCCAGGTCTAGCGTAGTATAGTCCAGCATAGAATTGCATAGTATATCATTACCTTGTATAGCCCAACCTAGTACAGCATAGCATAGAATTACCTAGAATACCATAGTATACACTAGAGTACTATAGTAAGACTTGCATATATAGCCTAGCATATTATATATTAGAATAGCCTAGTTTATTATAGCATACCTGAGCCTATCACAGTGTATCCTAGCCTAGCCTAGCCTAGCCTAGCTTATCAAAGTAAATCCTCGCTTCTCAAGTAGAGTATATCCTGGCCTAAGTTAGCAGAGCGTACAATTGTATATAAAAACTTAGTCTGGCCTAGCTTAGCTTACCCTAGGCAAGTATAGCCTAGCTTAGCCTAGTTCACTCTGGCCTAGCCTAGTATTTTGTATCCTATCCTAGTTAGCATATTCTAGGCTATACTAGCATATCCTAGTATAGTATATCAAAGCCTACCTCACCTTACCCTACCCTACCCTAGTTAGTATAGTATAGTATATCATAGTATTGCCGGATCATATGAAGATCCTACCCCCCGAGTAGGTTTGGGGGTTAGGATCTTCATATGATCCATTTTTTATAAATATTCTGAACTTCACCACTAATAATAAAAAGAAGAATATCTTGATTTTAGAAACATGCAAAAACATACCAATTTTATTCAAAGAATTCATACAAAGTTTGACAAAACAAAATGGTGAAGTTTCGAAATCGATGAATATCGAATGCTTTGGATTAAAAATAATAATAATAATGACCAGATTTGTATTGTTATATATATATATATATATATATATATATATATATATATATATAGTCACATTTTGTCCATGTACTCAGTTTCAAGAGCACCATGGACCGTGATATTTTCAAGACTGTTGTGGTGCCCTTGCTAACTGAAGATTCTCTGTCAGTTATTAATTGGCTTAAGCAACGCAGAATGCTGAAAAGTGAAGTGAAATGTACCTTTTGTGATAATAAAATGAACTGGACAAAGTATGCCAAATCCAATGATGGCTATGCTTGGAAATGCCAGACCAATGATTGTGCTAAGTATAAATCTACAGTATCTATAAGGACTGGATCATTTTTTTCCAACTCTAGATTAACGCTTCAGACCTGGGTTCGTTCATGCAATCTATATGTGGAGTGAACGTATTGGTGAATCAAGGGCAAGCCGTCAAGTTGGTGTTTCTGAGAAGACCATGATCGACTGCTACAGTTTTTTTCGGGAAGTGTGCTAACCCAGTGCAAATTGGTGGTCCAGGAACAGTTGTGCATATCAATGAATCGTGCTTTTCTCACAAACCAAATCCTTATCGGAGCAGAAGACCTCACACTCTTACGTGGGTGTTTGGAATGGTCGATACCAGCACCTCACCAGGGACAGGATATATGGAAATTATGGACAAAAGAGATGCTGCCACACTTCTCCCTATAATACAAGCAGTATTGCAAACGGGATCGATAATCCACAGTGATGAGTGGAAGGCATACATTAATATATAAGGACTTGGCTTCACACACAGGACAGTGAACCATTCACTCAATCTTGTGGATTCGCAAACTGGTGTCCACACTCAGGCCATAGAATCGTAATGGAACAAACATAAAGCACATATGAAGTCCCGCCAGGATACAGGCGGGACTTCTCGAATTCAAAATTTTCAAGAATTTATGTGGCGTGACCGTTTCTTTAGGAATGCTTTTGATAACCTATGTACTCATATTTCCTTGCAATATTTAGTGTAATAATCCTTTTTTTAAGAACCTATGTACACACATTTCCTGCAATATTTAGTGTATCAAAAGAGTAATCTGAATAATGTTTTATTATTTATTCCTTATTTAGTTTATTTATATTAAAATGTTGGGGGAGGATCTTCATATGAGCGCGACTGGGGGGGTTTGGATATCCATTTGGGTACTTTGGGGGGGAAGATCTTCAAATGATCCGTATTGCCTAGCCTAGACTATTAGATCTTAGCTTAAGCTTGTAGAGCATGCATAAGATGGCCTAGCCTACCCTAGCAAAGCCTCGCTTATCCTAGCCTGGTATAGCGAAGACTAGCCTAGTGTAGCATAGCTTAGTATATATAGCATAACCTAGCATGCCATAGCGTAGCCTAACCTAGTGTAGCCTTTCATGCCCTGCCTAGCCTAGTATTGCTTAGCCTAGCCTAGCATACATATCCTAGCCTAGCATTAACTATCCTAGATATGTATAGCCTATAATATATTAGAATACGCTAGTCAAGCATAGCTTATTATTGCCTATCCTAACATATGTCATATATGCTTTCGTATCATAGAATATTATAGTCTAAATTAGCATAGTATATTTTACCATTTTACATTATAACTTAGCATAGCTTAGCATTTTATAGTCTAGCCTATAATATCCTAGCATAGCATATTCTAGGTTTGCCTAGCATAGTATAGCATATTATAGCCTGGTCTAGTCTAGCAAAGTAACGGCCAAAATGTTATGATGTTATAGCCAAAACAAAATAATTCACGAGCTAACCTTGGGAGCACTTTGGCAATTATAGCATTAGAAAGACAATGTTAAACAACATAGGGTTTTAAATCTCGTTAGGATTGGCCGACGAGTTACAATTCTATTAAAAAAACAAACAAAAAAAGCAAAACCAGGACCGACCGAGCGTTATAGTAAGATGTAGTATCGCTCGGACGTGACCTGCAGGCGACTAAAAATATTATTAATTACCAACACAGCGCTACAAAATCCCCTGTACCATCAAAGCTTACCTGAAATTTCTAAAAGATATATGTAGAAATCATTTTTTCTATTAAAGTTAAAAAAATGAACTTCAAATTTAAAAAGTTGACTTTTCTATTAAATAATTGGACTTCAAATTTTTAAATACTGACTTCCCTATTAAAAAAATTGAACTTCAAATTTTAAAAGTTGACTTTCATATTTTTAAAAAAACTGGATTTCAAATATAAAATACTTTCAAATTTTAAAAGTTGATTTTCAAATTAAAATAAGTTAATTTCCTGCGCCTGGGAGTAACCCGTAGTTATGCCCAATCCAGCCGGACTTGTGTAAGAAGGGGAACCGAGGCTTTTGCAGGCCATTAGGCCATTTCAGCGCTTAATTGTACGACTTTGGTTGGTTATGTGCTGAAAGGTCGATCCTTGCGACCTGGAGGTGGTGTTGAGCCCATTTTTATTTCAGTTACTTTTATCCTTTTACAAGATATTATTTCGGTTTTTCAGAGATCTCTTAATTTTATACAGGTAGAAAATACCAGGATTGCAAATTTGCATCATTAAATATTTCTCCAGTGTTGTATTTGAAAAAAATACGCATTTGTTTACTGAGAGGGTTGAGTTATGTATGGGAACGGTTGTTAGAGGCGCGAAAAAGCTGCCAATGAGGATTTGATGAGAAGTAATCCGACAAGATACGAAAATAAACTCTCTAACGTCACGGTATGAGAGTTGGCCGAAATATGGGAAACCATTCGGAAGATGAGTGATGGATAATTTTACTTTTCTAATTTTAAGCACTTTATCATTACAAACGCATGTAGTAAGTAATAATGTGGATATTACTCCTACGAATGTTTGTATGTATAAAAGATGGTATTTCATGAAGAAATAAGTGTCTGAGAAGCGAAGACACTAGGATATTTTTGCGTAGATAAGTAGTGAAATTAGTGCTGATGACGTTACACAAATTCAGATGATATTACATTTTATAATTAAATTTCATTTGTTTTTAATTGAAAGGAACTTTTTTGATGTTCAAAGTCAAGTTTTTCAGTTAAAGGTAAACAGTCAACTTTTTAAATTTGAATGTCAACTTTTTTAATATGAATGTCAACTTTTTAATTTGAAGTTAATTTTTTTTAGATGAAAGTCAACTTTTTATTGGAAGTTCATTTTTTTCATATGAAAGTCAACTTTTCAATTTAAGGTTCATTTTTCTTTAATTTGAGAGCGAAAAGGTGTAGACAAAGAACAGTGAGTATATAGAAGAACATCTTCTTTAACTCTATTATAATTCTGTGAAATAGTTTCCAGGCGATAGCCTTAAATACTACAATTGCTACTGCTAATAACATTATAAACAAGAATTATATTATTCAATGCCACAAAAGCGGCTGCAAGGCGTTTCCTGAGTATCTATGCTGCAACTGACATGCGTAAGATTGCATCTCCTCCCGTCTCCTAAATGCCTGCATAAAGATCTCCAGCTATATTCTACCATTTATTTTTACTTCATCCATCTTCACCACTTTTTTGAGAGCTCTTTTTATACATTTCTGCGGCAGAAGCCCTCGTTTGGATTCAAATTTTGGATTCAAACTTAATCCAATTTTCGAAGATAGATTTCTTTTTAAATGAACCATAGTCAGGGATCATCGTCAATTTAGTAAAAAATATTTTTCTCATTTAACATATTCTTATAATCTCACTAATATTTCTTTCAGACAAAAACATTACATCCAATGATAAAAAAGGAGTAGACTCTCTAGGGCAAGATTCTCCTGCCTTTCCCGCCCCATGAAAGAAGCTCAGCTCCAAGCAAGCTCTCCCTTCGTTGAATGAAGCCGCTTGTCTTTTAATGGGGAAAAAGGTGTCCAAAAACGAACTAAATCTCAGAGGAAGCGGATTTATAACTCTCAAAACAGTCAACAAAGCTTTTGCTTTAATCCGAGTAATCCAGGAGGCATTTATTTACTTCCTTTCGCTTCTTAATCTTTAAAAGTCTTGGTGATTGTGGGTTGTTATTTTATTCAATAGATCCGATTAGTTAGAATTTGGTATTGAGATTAATTATCTCAACGTATTTTACACATTTGTTACTGAAGGTGTCACTGATGCACATCAGAGAATTAGTGAAAATTTTATGAGTATAATCAATAAGTTAATGATTTATCTATGCTCTTTTTTATTTCTAATATAATAATGTTTGCCTTCTTCTGGGTAAACTTATTCAATATTTATTATTCAAATATAATTTTACAAGTTGCTTGTTATTATTATAGGGAAAAGTAATAATATTTTTGTCTACCACCGTTCTGAGGATAGAATAAGTAGATGAATGAAGGCAAAGCCTAAAGTAATATCAAAGGAAACTGTGAAAATGATAATAATGTTTACAAAGCTTTATCTTTTGTATTGAAATAGGAACAAAAGGTAATGATGAGAGATTCGAAAAAATATTCAATATTTTCCTAGTTTCTGACTACTAAATCTTTGCTGGAAAATGGAGGCAAGAATACCACCCTCGGTTGCTTTTAGAGATATCCGGCATTTATCTCTTTTCGATCTGACATATTGAGCGCTCGGAGAGAAACAAGGCAAGTGAGGCATTTAGTTAAGAAAAGAGGGTAAGATGGTGACGAACAAATTCAAAATATAACTTGATGTATCTCGAGTTACTGGGGCAGCAGAATGTAAGTAATACATTGTAGGGGGGATTTCATGAGCAGTCACTGGTTGGGTTCGAAACGCTTGCCTCTGGTACTTAGGGCTAGTTTTGCGCACCAGTTTGCGGAGTGGTAGAATCTTAAGGAAGAGGGGTCCTTTTTTCATACTAGGTAAATCATTACATTTTGGCGGCTCACTTGGGTTCCTTAGGGACATGAATTTCCACTGGAATCCTGAGCGTACTATTTGTACTTCTAATATTTTCTACGGGAGGGGGATATTTTGTTGTTAGTAATTGTTGATGTTTGATATTTTGATACTGTTTTTATTGGTATCATTGGTGAATATATTGTAGCTTGACGAATATTTTTCATTTCAGCGGCTGTGCCTTTGCGAGTGGTGGCCAAAGGATAAAATTAAATTTATATAACTGTATATACACTCATCTTAATAATTAAAAATTATATACTTTAAAATAATTTTGTAGTTTAATAGGAAACTATTATATTTTAAATTTAGAGTAATGGAGGCAATAATAAGAATAAATTTGACCGATTCATGACTTAAATTTTACTTAGTTTGTTCAGTAGAAATGTGAATAAAATTAAATTAGTCTTAGGCTGTTGCTCCAGAGTCAACTGTAACGGCAGAATGATGATAAGATGTGGCTATTTTTTTATACACGTCTTTGCTCTCTCACGATGGTAGTATCAATCAATATCAAACAAACTACTAAGTGATAGGTAGACGAAAAATAATATTATTTTGTTATGCAGAGCCTATGGACATTCATTAGATTGGATTTATAAAACGAACTGTCCTTAATCCTTTTTCTTATTCAAATATGAGTTAAAGTATAAAGAAGATTAATCTTCCTTTTCTGAATTTAAACTCTGAAAGAAATTTTCCATTATTTTTGATTTCAAATTATAATCTTTTAAATTCCTAGTTTTTTTTCTCTTTCTATTTCTTTCATTACTTTTCTATCATCTTCTTTCTGCCCAAATACTTTCTTTCTCGATGTAATGTGAGGCTTATTCACTAGATGTGGGATATCCTCTCACTTTCTAGAATCCTAAACTCATATTTTGGTTACTTAGGGTTGCATACATCTGAAGAATGCTGCCAAGCCTTTTAGAGCCTCGCCCCCTTCATTGCTTTTAATCTCCTGAAATTTCATCAAGTACCTAACAGTAGTTGATTTGTTTGACCGGTATTGTTTTATTCTGCATGTTGTAGCTTAGTAAATCATAGTTTTTATCTACGTATATTTTCGAGTGTGAAAAAGTAGTGTTCCATCGTCTTCAGTATTTCCGCCTGCTTTTTAGATATATACATAATGCTCTATTTGTTCGTATTTCACGCTTCTTCTCGTCACGTTATTCACATTGTTGTGGTATGACATTACATTATATCAATAGCATATTATATCTATCAGGGAGGGACCAATAACTTGAAAGCGAACAGACAAAAGGGACGGAAAATCACGAGTTCAGACGGGCTGAGTAGCGAGAGAGTGCAACAAGATCAGGTAAATTATGGACAATGGCAAAGCTCAAGCTTATTTAAAGAGGCATGTACAAAAAATATAATTTTATTTAACCAAAATAATGAGAGAATTGATGGTTAAATTTACCTCAGAGAATTAACGGGAAAATCACATCAGTAAATGAAAGGGGGAATGGTATTTATAAATCAGGCTATGGATTTAGAACTCAAGGTATTTCCGGAGGAGACTATTCAAATAAGGGGGAAATTAACTTAATTGGGTTACTAAAAGGGGAAGAGGGGTTGGCTTACGGATGTCTTCTGCACCTGAGGTAAGGCCGCTCGGACGTCAAAGCGGGAGGTTGGAGTGATGACGGTTCTCCAAAAGCAAGGGGAAGGGTAACTTTCGGTCCAGGTGAGAGTATTTCGACTACCCGAAATGAGGAGGGCTTCGACAGGAGTTGAAGAAAGAAGTCGGGAAAATTACTCGGGGCGATCGTGCAGTGGAATTACTTCCTCGCTGGGACTAATTCCAAATATACAAAATAGTCCAGCTGTCACTTTGCTTTGTTGCTAGCACTTGACTTGGAACCATGGGGAAATTTTCTGGGTTCTGGGCGATACTTTTCAACTCTATGTCTCCTCATGGTATTCGAACACTATTTATGTCCAAGGCTCTCCCCGAGGGGGGTTAGCGGGAAACAGCTCTACTCTCGAATGCCCTCGAATCTTCTTGCAGAAGCCATTCTGGGCCGCGTAAAGGTGAATCATGGGGGATGCGGTTCGAGGCTTCCGCTTTCGAAGGAGGGGGGATGTCGTACCCTCCTTGCTGACTTATCTCTCCATCGATAGACAATGCCCCGTTACACCGAGAGTGCTAAAAATCCTACACACTTTTATAACAATAGCTATAACTTAGTCCATCTTCCTTCATCAAATGCAAGTCACTTGGCATTTTCGAAACTAATGTTAGAAGTAATTCAGGCATTTCTATCGTAAATTTACTTGCAAAATCGACAGGAACAAGTAATATTCGATCTTTCTTCCTTACTTCATCGACATGTTATTAGTCCTCCCACAATTATATTTAAGGACACCTCTAGCTTCCTTTCCCTGATCAATCCCTCCTGCATAAATTTTCATGCCTGACTTCTTTCCCTATCTCTTATTTCTGGTGACACTCTGGTTTTGCTAGGGTATTCGGAGAAATAAAAGGGAGAAACGATCCTGCAAGACGTGACCCTGGGCTATTCTTGCTAGTAGACACAAGACTGAGGAAAAGGCCCTCACTATGAACCTTGTTAGTAAAACCTACTGCACCCATTTGAAATCTGCCCATTTAATCAGACCCACCGTATCCACCCCCCAAATTACCAGAATTCACGCACAACGTTTAATCTTCTTACAACCCATCTTCCATTGTGACATCTCTGTCTATTTCTAACATCAGACACACAATTTTCCAGGATACATCCAAAGGACATAACGTTCCGCGATCTCTCCTCAGGAAATATTTATTCCAGCCTTTAGTCTTCCTAATCTAGTTTTTATTATTAGTTCTTACCTTTCACTAATGTGATGTCATCCAATTTTATAGAAGTTGCTCTTTGTTCCCACCTAAAACGAAAAGAAATTAGGCAATAACATCATAACTGTTCGGCAAATTCTAACTAAATTTGAAACCTAATGGTGCTTTAAATTCTCTTTTGAATGATATAATATAAAAGGTCCTCCCAAGGTTAGTCTTGGAACTATCGAAAGTTTTTAAAAGAGGTAAGGTTATAAATCAGAACAAGTGAGAGCACTCGATTTTTTGCTTAGCAGACCTTGTTCTACTCCTTATGCGATCTGGAACAGTTAGCTACCAAATACAATCCAATTATGTAATATCTTTATTAATACAATAAGGTAGGAATTCTTCTTGATTGTTCAAATCAAATGGCTCCAGCTGACGTGGATCGAGAACTTAGAGGTTAACGGCTGAAACAAACAATTGGCCTGAAGTGAGCGAGAGGTCAGGTGATATTAAAAAGATCTATGATTTGCATCTCTCCTCAGTGGCCCTAGATAGACTTGTGTGAAGTAAACTTTATAGGTGTTGCTATCATTGAGTTGTAAGCGGTTGCTTGTTGTGCCAGATCTCAAGATTGTGTTCGAATAGCTCTGCTTCTAGAAAAATCATAGCATATGATCACCGAACAAAAGGTATATTACCTAATTCCCATTATTTCGTACTTTCTTTGTATTATTTTTTTCCTCTGTCATGGTAAATTGGGGCGATATTTATATAAAGGTTTATTGGTAAAGGAGTCTAAATATAATAGAATACGAAAATCGTCACAAAACTTATATATATTAAATTATAAGGAGTCAGGGTTTGTTATAATTATTTAAAATTGAATCTTTATTTATATATTCTAAATACAATGATATTTTTCTTTATTGAAATATTTTTTCGATGCTGATTTTGATAATTGGTATTTTTTTATAGTATGCTTATTTTTATAATGATTCGACTTCAGTGATTATATTCGAAAAGTTAATAAAAACGCACCAATTCAGGCGTGCCATTTTCAGCGCTTAAACTCATTTAAATGAAAGGGATTTCACCATCCATCGCGAGCCGAAAATAACGAGGATTGATGCGGAGTAAAACACAACATTATATCCCCCCATGATTTAACCCCCTTCCATGGGATTCACATCGATGAGCGATTTTATTAAATTAAAAGGAACACCATTTTCCTTAGAGATGATTTGTAGAGAGACTAAAAAGAAAGTGGTAATTTTAATGTATGTGAAAATGTCGACAGAGTACTTGCCACAATAGAGAAATTTTAAACTACTCATGATTGTTTAATAGTATGAGAGCACTTAACTCTGCATTTGCTATAGAACCATCGGCTTGGTAAAGTTGAAGTGAAGAACGTGACGATATAAAAGTGTGATATATTTTAGAGGGGTTTTTTAGTTTTATTTTAAAACAATTTTCTATAGGAAGGAAATCTTATAATAACATTATTAAAGTTATATCCTTTTGTCTGAACATTACAATACATTGCAGATTTGAGTGTGTGGGAGTAATTATCTGCTAGAACAGTTCTTCTTGCCAGTTATTGGTTGGGGATATGAGAACGTTAGCTCGCAATAGCAGTTCCTCCCCTCCAAACATCAGCCTTATTTCACCTTTATATTATTACATTTTGCCTAAAATTTAGCAGAATAAAAACAAAAGTATTTTCAGCACAAAAATTTCAGCACAAAAATTTCACTGTTCTTTTAATACAAATATTTTCTTAGTCAGTGTATGCTACTTAAATGTCTTTATATTATATAACACGTCAACTATATCTTATATATCATAACTTAAATTTTAACCTAGTCACTATTCCTAAATGTTCTAACCGTATTAGACCACAAACACGATCTTTGCTTTAAATGCAAACAAACAGTACATCATCCAGATAGACTAAACGAGAAGTAATCAGAAATATTAATATGCGCTCATTTTACGAACATAAACTCAATTTTTACTTGAAGATGAGAAAATCGTGGAATCTAATTTCCCCAAAGATATGAACATTAAATGAATAAAAACATATCACTTCCATGAATTTCAAATATAATACAAAGCGCTTTTTTATTATTTCCATACATATGATGCAAAAAAACGCCCACCCACTCGAAGTTATTCGAATTTATTTAAATATACGGATTTCAGTGACAATTAATCCACTGCAAATCTTACATGAATAGAGATACATTTAGACAACAGTAAAAAGGAAATGAACTTAAATAGAGGAGGAGAAACTCTTCTTCTTTCTATGCTAGAGTAATTAAAATAACTCTCTCGATAGCGGTTTTCATATTAGAAGATAGCAATTAGATGACTCTCTGGATACCATTTTAATAGATTACTAAGCTATTCATTTAATTATTAGCCCAGATAGAATTACTTCAAAGGGAGATTAGGCCTCTTCCTTCGAAATACCTTCACAATATAGTTTTCATATATGGATATCAACGTCCCAATAGTAGCATTTTATATCAGTATATTATCTAAATCCTTTCATTATTATTATAATTATCATTGTTTTTAATGTTCATTGCTTTACTTTATTTATCTAAACCATTTAGAGATTTTTCTGGAATGGCACTAAGGTAGTCAAATGACAATTACCTGCTTATAATTAGTTCCATGACCATCCAAACCAATAAAAAAAAATTCAATTGATCAAATCTACATTTGATCTAGGAGTTTCTCAATCACATATTACATATCAAGTTCTGAACCCAATCGCTGGTAATGGCTTGCTATTTCCTCCTTAGCTATCAAAGCTTGACACAAATTGCCACTTTCCATCCAGCGTTCTAAGGTGGTGCAGGTACATCATGTTGTGGCATTAGGGCGGGTCATACTTTAAGGCAACCATATATATTCATTAAATCCTTTAATGAGTGGTGTTTAAATGATAGATTTTCAGGGGTAGATTTTGAAAAAAAAACTTTACTTTGTTATACAATTGCTCCTACCTACATCAATTTCTATTTAAATATAAGTAAATTTTTCCCTTTCATCACGAGCATATGTAACCTATTTGTATTTAATCCAAGTACACACAAACACAAAGTAACCTCAAATTTACATGTTTATTGAGTGAGAATAGTGTATGCAAAGCTTAAAATATAGCTGCATGGATGACTTTTGGTCGTCTTCAAAAGTTAACTTCACCAGATCACACAGATCTTGCTTTGACTCATTCCTCGACATCATACGTCTACTTGTCTCTTGTGCCCTGGTTCCTCCATCCCTCTTTTCATGTAAGAAAAACTTGGAAGAAGCCTCAGTCACTATTCTTACAACCCTCTAAATACTATGTGTGTGACAAGGCCAGTCAAGTACTTTCATAGGAGAGTCAATGAAGTTTTTCAATTCAGAAAGACTTAAATCACCTGTGAAAGATGGCTCAAAGACATCCTTTGAACAATTGATCAGATTACCAATTCTGGTAGCATCACAATTGATGTCTGGTGCCCTTCTAAGCCTTACAAAGGAGTCTCCCAGTTCAGTATCTATGTCCATTTTTCCCCTGATGGTCTGAATTCTGCTAACTACCTCAGTTCTCTCCGCCTAATCTGCAGAGCATAGGAGAGTTTGGAGGATGGCTTTACTGTATGCATACCAAGCTGATCTCTTAACAGTTGTCAAAACAAAATCCAACACCTCCTTCCTCTGAGACTTAGGCACTGAAGTTGATAAAGAATGTGCCTAGGTCTCTCGGTCCAAGAGTGCTTAATCTTAACGTTAAACCGGCATGGGTAATATACATCAATGATAAACTCAACAATCAGTCGTAGATTCATAAAGGCTTTTCCTTTGAGCTCATGCTTTGACACCAACAGCAGAAGAAGTGGTCGGCCAGCAACTGTGGCTTACTGGTCCTATTTCCAATAAAGAAAGCCCTGTAGGAAGCACTCCATCTCTGATTGCCGATAAATTCTATAGCCGTAGTGTTGATAATTTGAAAGATCTTGCATTATTTCCTGAGGTATCTTGGTAAGAAGAGGACCTAAAGATATTTGAGTGAGATTTGGGTTGATATCCAAGTCTGTAACAGAGTCAATGAGCTTTCGTATTGGTCCCGAATATCTGTTGTCAGATAGTGTTGGGCCATCCAAGTTGATAATTAGATGACGGCGAGGGAGAGGCCCAGTGTGCAGGTTTCATACCAACCAAACTAGCTTTCTGCCCAAATGGAGCTCCATTCTTCGCATAACTCCAGTATTTAAAACTGTGTTTACATTCTTAGAGTCTCCTCCAATGGCCATTCAGCTTTTTTCCAAACCCTTTTCCCTCAGCCATCCAAACATAGCCTTAGCGATCTTCTCTGCATGTGATTCTTCTTTTGTAGCCTTTTCTGGGACATAGTTGAGAGGTAATTGCTCCCAGGCTTACTGATGACAGTGTAATGCTCTTACTTTGTTTTTGTTAGAAACAATTTTTTACTTCCCTCTGCCTCCATCATAAAATTTGTCACATCAATTTGTCCATCAAAGAGAACGCAAGAAATTCTCCCATCCTTCCTTAAGTTTTCCTCAAACTCATGTTCAATAACTGTTTTTAGCTTTTCCTGTGCCTTCTTAACTTTATTCTTATCGATTACTCTACTTGTATCTTCCTCAGTAATGAATCCAGCATCTATTAAAGCTGCTGTAGCTATAGCTGCAGTTGGTCTCAATCCAAAACCATACCTTATACTAGCAAGAGCAATATTGGAATTTCATCATAATTCTGTCTATACCTGGTGGACGATTCCGGCTCTTGGACAGCTTCAAATGTTACTTCATCCCCCAAATTGTTGTCACCATCAGAATTTTCTGCCTCACAATCTTCACCTTCTGCCAAAAAATGCTTGATTTCTTTTCAGGCTGCTTTTTTTGCCAAAACAGCGCTTTCCTCCTTACTTTTTCTCTTTTTTTTGGCTATTATTTCTTTTTCTTTCCTTTCTGAAGCTCTTAATTGTCTATTATGCTCTGGAATATCAGGACCTCGAATTTGAAAGGTACATTTACTTCCAACCTTTTCCTTTTGTCCTTTAATAAAGGCCAGTTCCCTACTAGGTATTTTTTTTCTTTACTACAACAGCAGTTAATGTGGGCTTCAGTCTCACAGCCATTACAACCTACTTCCCGACAACTGAAAATTTGACATTTGCATGACAATATATCAAATAATTTATGTAGTTTTGCAATGAATCTCTCTTTTACTTCAATTTTTCCTTTACCAAGGGAAACTTTTACTGCCTCCTTCCACACCTCCTTAAGCTTTGATAATATTGTGCCCTTTTGATTTACAAAAGGTGGTTTGAAAAGAGCATTAGCTTTGGTCCACTGAATAACCAAGCCCTGTTACATGTCCTTTACTAGCTGGTCCACTTCATAATTTCTCCGCTCATTATCACAAAATATCTCTTATTGTTGGTAACTCAGACACCATCAGCTCTTGCCCAGTCTCAACAAAATTAGTCAGATGAGAACTTGATTTGGACCTTGTCTTGATTTTTGCCATTGTTACACTAATCGCAGTTTTATCTGCAAATGAAAAAATCGCACTTATATTAAGAAATAATCTCTACCAAATAATTATATGGTATTTTAAAATGATCTACATCCTCAACTAGCATTCAAATAAAATGTAAATGCTCTTTAAACAGTTACTAGTTACAATAGTTACGAGAACTGGCTACTTGCAATTTTGGTTTAAATCAAACTAAATTAAGGGTCATTTTAAATAGGCTTCCTACTTCTCATGTCTCACTAATAAATTTTTACATTTTTTTAGACAAATATCTTTACGACTGTAGGGGTGCGAATATGTATGAGAGAAATTCCTTCCAACTTGATTAAATAAATGGCCGATAAATTTACCAACCAAGAACGGACTAAAGCCGGTCGCGAGGCTAGAGTATTAGCGTTGAAATCCAACGGTACCGCGTTCGAAACTCAAGAGTCCCAAAACTTTTATGAAGAAGACCCAAGAAAGAAAACGGAAGGAAACTTCTTGAAGGCCTAACTAAACTAGAAAGACCAATAAATCATCAACTTAAGATAAATTGAAGAAATCTCACGGAAGATAAACGGAAGAAAACGCTTGAAGGACAAACGTGCAACAGGAAACAAGAAGAAATCATACTCCAAAATAAATGGAAGAAAATGAAGATGCATTAAGAAAGACAACGAAAATTAAGGACCAACCCAGCCAACAAAAATACATAAGTCAAAATAAATGGAAGACAAATGTTTAAAGGGCCAACCTAAAGGAAATTCACATAAGAAGGAGAAAATGCATAGTGAAAATCAAGAGGAAGAATGAATATTGATAAATAAGTAAATGGGGATAATAAGAATATACCTCCCCCATAACTGACGACCCTCAACGGCCGAACAATCTTGAACAATCTTCTGATCCTCGTTAAAACTGGACCTGTCCTCCTGCTAGAGATTTAAGAAAAAGTGCTGTTGGGAACTCCGGAGACCCGGGAAGGAGAAGCCATTGCTCATTGATTAGAGACAAGAGTTCGTTCGCTCTCCTCAATCCGACTAAATTAGCTCCACTTATCCCGCAGACTTGGAGGCCGTAGGAGGGAGAGCTACTACTCTTCGATTAAGAAATCCAAGATTAGTCTCTCCCCAATTTTCAAATTCGTTCCGCTTTCTAGAAAGAGACCTGTGTAGGGGTGCGAAAATGTATCAGAGAAATTACTTCCAACTCGATAATATAAATAGCCGATAAATTTACCAACCCAGAACGGACTAAAGCCGGTCGTGAGGCTAGAGTATTGGCGTTCAAATCCAACGGTACCACGTTCGAAACTCAAGAGGCCCAAAACTTTTATGAAGAAGACCCAAGAAAGAAAACGGAAGAAAACTTCTTGAAGGACTAACTCAACTAGAAGGACCAAGAAATCATCAACTCAAGATAAATTGAAGAAATCTCAAGAAAGATAAACGGGAGTAAACGCTTGAAGGACCTACGTGCAACGAGAAACAAGAAAAAATTAGCCCCCAAAATAAATGGAAGAAAATGAAGATGCATCAAGAAAGACAAGGAAGATTAAGGACCAACCTAGCCAACAAGAATATCTAAGTCAAGATAAATGGAAGACAAATGTTTGAAGGGCCAACTCAAAGGAAATTAACATAAGAAGAAGAAAATGCATAGTGAAAATCAAGATGAAGAATGAATATTGATAAATAAAAAAATGAGGATAAGAAGGATATGCCCTTTCCCCATAACTGAAGACCCTCAAAGGCCGAACAATCTTCTGATCTTCGTTACAACTGCACCTCCTCTCCTACTATAGATTTAAGAAAAAGTGCTGCCGGGAACTTCAGAGACCCGGGAAAGGAGAAGCCATTCCTCATTGATTAGAGAAAAAAGTTCATTCGCTCTCCTCAATCCCACTAAATTAGCTCCACTCATCCCGCAGACTCGGAGGTCGTAGGAGGGAGAGCTACTACTCCTCGATCAAGAAATCCAAGACTAGTCTCTCCCTAATCCTCAAATTCACTCTGTTTTCCTAGAAAGGGACCTGTGTAGGGGTGCAGAAATGTATCATAGAAATTCCTTCCAACTCGATAATATAAATAGCCGATAAAATTACCAACCAAGGAACGGACTAAAGCCGGTCGTGAGGCTAGAGTATTGGCGTTTAAATCTTACGGCACTGCATTCGAAACTCAAGAGTCCAAAAACTTTTATTGAAGACTCGCCCAAGAAAGAAAACGGAAGAAAACTTCTTCAAGGACTAACTCAACCAGAAAGCACCAAGAAATTATCAACTCAAGAATAATTGGAAGGAAATGAATATGCATCAAGAAAGAACTATACGGAAGTCAAGCTAACTCAACAAGAATCAAGAAGGAGAAAGAAATCATCAACTTAAGATAAATGGAAGAAAAAGTAGATGCAGCAAGAAAGAAAACAAAGATTAAGGACCAACCCAGCCAAGGAAAATGGAAGAAAAATGTTTAATGGCCAACTTAAAGAAAATTCAGAGAAGAAGAAGATAATGGATTCGAAAGACAACCTGCATCGAGGAAACCAAGTGAAAAGGAAGAATAATATGGATAAATAAACAAAAGGGGATATTAAGGATATACACCCCCGCCCCCATAAACTACATAAATGTATTGATGATATAAACTGGTAAATTTGATCTTTTATGGGTAACTAAAATAATAGTAAAATATAGTAAATGACCGAGAACTAACAATATTTTAACTTCAAATTGATGTAGGTTAGATCAATCATAATTTAAATTTTCTGCCAAAAATACGTTCTTTTCACCAATATGTATCATTTCGATACCCCTCATCATCATTTTTATAAAATTCTGGAGTATGACCCACCCTATTGTGTCATGTATGTGGGAATGCTACGGGATGTATTGGAATCATTTGATAACATGGTTCATCATTCTTGCCAACCTTATGTTTACGGCGAAATTCCCTTGCTTTGGCCACAAGGGGGTCATGTGTAGCATTTATATTCATGCTGCAAATGATATATTAAAGGGTGTCTGCCCTCCCAGCACCGATGATGCAGGTAGATATGCAGCAAAGCATCTAACACACATTTTTACTGATTCATCTTCAACACTTTCTCTACTCATCTTTCCTTATCTATTTTCTAGAGATGTCTTCGTTGGTTTTCGCAAGTTATTTTTCAGGAACAAACGTTTTAACCTTCCTAGACGTTTCACTTGGAGGGTTGATGCCTCTCCTAACATTGATCTCTCATACTGTTTCACCCTCGCCATAATAAAGTTGCGGACAAATTTTTGGCAAATACATCTATTTCGATACAACAAAATTATTTAAATTCCTTTAATGCATTTTTTATTTATATATACACTATGCTTACAGTCAATATTATGGAACTGTTAGTTTTTCATCTGATGTCTCTATAGTTGCAGAAATTATGGGAAATTGATGTTATCTTATGATCCTAATTCTTATTTATGTACTTTCTCATACAGGTAATTGACCGACATACCATATATAAACACCAATTTGTTACAATAGTGATAATCGAAAATGGAAAAAACTACCTACTCTCATTCTCACAGAGACCATCGTCTTAAACACTGGATGTAGAATGGAAATTTCGACATCATTATCTTGTGTGCTAACAATGAATACACCTAAGGAAACATGTGCGGTCATCATTGTTTTGTAGAAAGGTGGCAAATGTAAGAACCGTCTTCCGCTCACGATATTGTTCAAGATGTATTAAAGTTAGTCCTTTGCTCTATCATTTGGATCTACTAAGTGTCAATATCACACCGCCTCGTGAAGATTAAACCTAGAAATCGTAAGCTAAGAGTGGAGAACGTGCTCAAAAGTGCCAACATAAGGATGTGTCCGCATCTGTATGCTTAAGAGATGAAGAAATTTGGACAAGAGCCTCATGACAAGGATGGAGGCAAAGAAACACTGCTCACTAAGAAAACATAGTTGACGTTGAGAAAGAGGTACACGAAGTGAAGGATGAAAGAATGCGGCAAGGTTATTTTTTTCTGACGATGCCCCTTGTTTATTGTTTGAGAAATCTACAAATCGAATTTCCAGAAGAGAACAAGAGAGAAATCCTATGAGTTTTTCATGATGGTCTTCAGACCATTCATGCATTGGGATGCGTCTTTCTAAGGAAACCGCATACGTCATATTTCGTTTACAAAATACATTGCTGAATAGAAAATGGTACCAAAATACCATTAAGAACACCAGCTACTAACGATCCATACCAATTTGATGAAGCTATATTATCATTTTAACATAACGTGACATTGAAATATTGGGTACTTGGCCTGGACGTATCCTTGCTCTTAATCCAAATAAGAACCTCTTATGAATTTTAAGAATGGATCGTACAATATTCTCTACAAAATGATATCAAGCTTGCCAGAGCAAGTTGCAGAAGTCAAGAAGAGAAACGGCCAACATGATAGATATGAATAACTAAGAATTAAATGGTTTTTCATTGTATTAAATTAAGATTTATATACATATTGTTTTGCTAGTCTTTTTAACTACAAATTTTGTTTCTTTGCCAAACAACCATTAAGCATCAATAGTCGTGATTTAGTAAAAAAGAAAACTTAGCACGATTTTTGAATGAATTTTGAACTACATGTACCACTCTTTGCTACAGGATAAAGTTCAAGGGATTTTATCCTCTTAAAAAGTTAATTTTATTTTAAATTTAGTTAGGTGGCTTTTCAAAAGTGCCATACTTTACCAAAAGATGGATTAATATTGCCTCTCACTGCCATCTGCTCCCTGAATTATTAACGCTTTAAAGGCCGTATAAGCATGAGAAGGAGATTGGCCTTAAAGGTTTTAATATTCTGACACATTCCTAATCCATCTTAGATGCATTTCACATGTTTTTGAATATCTCAGTAATCCTGTAAAAGTTGATTTGAAATGTAAAATTTCTACAAATTTCTACAAAATTTGGCTGAAGGAAAATGATTATTTTTATCAAAAGAAAATATTAACTTTTTTACAATTAGAATCTGGACGAAGAAAATGTAATTCTGAATTAGGGCATGCTAGGAATTTATAACCTCAAGAATCACTCTTGTCAAATTATATTTCCATCCGAAGAAACCGAGAAAAATAATAAAAATTGCTCTCTCAATTTTCTCAGTGAAAGAAAATTGAAGCAAAGTGACTAAAGCGCTCCAAATTAAGTAAAGGAGACTAGAAGTGCTTTAAAATCATTGATAGATTAAGAAATAGAGGAAACCTTAGACCTTTAGGCTCCTGGACGCGTGGCATTTATTTTATAACGTTGAGAAACGGTAGAATCCCAGCCAACTCGTTAATTGACTCAATTTATTTTAATGGACTTCCAGGAAAGTTTACATTAACTTTAATTAGTTATTAAATTCCCCTTTAAATCCAAGGCATCCAATCTAATTTTAAATTAATACACATTAGGAATTTAAGAAATCTCTGATGAAAGAATTCAATTCCAGGAAGCTACGCTTTGTTTCTAAGTATAAATTTCTAAGTAGGAAGATGACTTCTCATATTTTCTTTTTACTGATAAAGAGAGGGAAATCAATGTGGACATGTTAGTTATGAAGAATTTTGATAGATGTTCCTTAACGAAATGGTAAAGTTAGGGAAGTGAAAACGTGAAGATGGTTCATAAACTAAGTGGCCCCAAAATAATACTAATTTGGGGTCTCGGGTCAGAGATGGGGCACAACACTTGAATTTCTCTTGGTGTGTGTAGAAGAAAGGTTTCCTTGTATGTAAAAAAAAAGGTCCATTGAGTTTCAATTAAGAAAACTTGTGAGTTGACCAGTCCAAGCATAAACATACCCACGCCTTTCTCACCAGCAAATGTCAGGGCAAATTTCCAGAGGTGCCATCACTAGTTGTCTCTCAGGATCTAACTAAGCAGTTTTCAGTCCACATTCTCCTGGCGCTTAATGAGTGGCTCCTTTGGAGCTAGAAAAATATTTCAAACGATCGCTGTATGGTGGCGAACAATTAACCCATCACACCTCACACGAGATGTACCTTGTGCCGTATGGTTAAATATTCTCATTACGATCCTTATGTGAGTTTCCTTAACAGGATTGTGGACCCTACGCAAATAAACGGGAAACTTGAAATAAACTCCAAATTTTCTTCTGCGTCAGCAGTTGGAAGGAGGTCCGTTTTAATTCAATTATGACAAATAAAGGCGAACTGACGATAGTATCCCTAGTAGACACATCTTAAGCAAGAATTTCTAAAGATGGCGGACAACTTTAAACACGTAAAAACAAGTGGAAGGTGCAAAAATCAAGGAGAGAAGTATGGAGGTTAAGAATATAGATAGATCTGCTTGGTTTTCCAATTACAAACTATTTCGTTGATTTGGGTGCCATTATGAGCTGAAAAATCTCAGAATTGTCATCGTTGGATTACATTAGACTATAAACTTTTTTGACACTTCCACATTCCATAAGTTCATCACTTTTACAAACTCCGTTAGAACTCTTTTATTGCTGTGGTTTCGTTCGAAGAGCGCCCTTCTCCTTCCTGGTTTTGCGAAAGCTGGATTGTCTTGGAAGCCGATCTTCTCTTACCAGGAAGATTTTGAGAGCTGTCTTCGGGACAGCCCCGCGAAATCGAGATTTGGAGGGAAAGTTTTGTTTGAAAAACTCCATGTTTAGTACCCAGAGGAGCAAAGTTGGTTAAGGAAAAATACTTTATGCTGGCGAAAATGAATATTTCTCTGAAAGTTCCGTAGCAAAAATAACCATAACAATCCAACTTAAAAAAAAGAAAAACTGTGCGCCAATCTTAAAAGTTTGAAAACACACACACAGTTACAATTACAACCACCAAGAGTAAACAATTAAGGTTTTCCAAAAGATTTTTCACCAGTAGCGTAGATAAATATGATTGCATTTGGAGGAAGAATATTGAGACGTGAAATTGCTTTTCCAAAGTCTAGCATTCTTTTGTAATTTGTTATCGTAGAGTGACTTAGACACCTGACACCAGAATATAATATCGTAGAGTCAAACGTCGATTCTAGCTGAGGATTGACTCTGCGATGACATGAGAAGGGAGCACGCAAAAAATTGGCTTATATATCTCAATGCGAGGGTTAAATAATCAAAATGAACAAGGGAGTACTGCAGACGAGAACGAAATCGTTATCGAGTGATAGATGCCTGTGCGTTTTTATCTTCTGTCGGGCTTAAACTCTGGCCTGAGGTACGAGCGAGACCTGGTAGAGAGGTGACGTGTCGCGTTCGTAGCTGAAAGCCGTTGGGAGGAGAAGCAGGGCGTACGAGACTGTACGTGGTGGTCTAACCAAGACGAGACTGTATAGTACTAATTTATCAAAGCTTTTCCCGAAGTATTTATACTGCTTCGGCGGAAGCGGGTCGCTGTAGTCCCCCAAAGGGACAACGGGGATCTCATTAGAATTGGCGCGCTACGGAGGGAAGGGAGGATATTCTTCACAGGCATCACAGCCTCGCACCAAGGTTCTTGACGCTGTAAGTCTGGCACCGATTAGGCCATGTGAAGGGAAACAAAGGAAACTCACACGGATCACGCGGAGCGGCGAAATTTTTGCTGCTCACTTGGGGCTGACTGTGGGTGCAGGTACAACTTTCTCAGGCGCCCTGGGTAGAGGTTTGGTTCTGGGGGGTTGAGGTAACCTTCTCTCTTTCTGACATTTGTTAACATCCAACTATAGTTTGTTATATTAGAGAGAGAAGTGGCAAACAATAAATTAGTGCATTTATTAGCCCAAAGAACACCGAGAAGGATTTATGAAATATTGGAGTTATTAGGTAAACCTTTTTAAATCCTTTGCCTAACCTTGAATATATAACATATGTATTAATATAAATAAAAACATAGATTTTGAGGGTAACTCTGCGATTATGTTATTTTCTCCAAGATGCCATCACAAGAATGAGAATAATATTATGCATTAAAGGGTTTTATTCGACTACAATATACATAATGGAACAAAGGGACCGGAAGAATAATATCAGATTCACTACATTATATGAAAAATGGCAAAGGATTAGAGAAATTTGGCTACAACGTTGAAATTGTTACGAGGACATCGGCTTCGAGTCCAATTATATCGGTGAGATGGAAGAACATTAATTAATTCTAAGTTTATCATTGGTGATTCTTAGGCAATTAATATACGTAGTCATTAAGGTGTGGAAACATGTATTTAAATACCAGTTAATACCGATTTTGAAAATCGATATGTAAAAAAGGTACCGAACTTCCAATACCACTCTTGTAAATATTCCTGAGTTTCTCTAAAACGCTCATTTTATCCTATCCATTTTCTATTATTATTACGCTATTAACTTTTATTTTTTAACCAATAATTAAAAATAATGTTACAAACTAGAAAAATATTAGAAGAAGAATATTATGTAGAATATCAGAATCAGAACGTACTCCAACGATATGCCAACTTCTAGAATGCTCTTATTGTTTGTAAATTATGTTGATGTGTAGCAGAGTGCAGGGTGGCTTCTTATTACTTTGCAAGGACCACCAGTTTCACTACTATGCATTTATTTTTTTTTTGTGCCAGTTAGTCTAAAGAATAAATAACGTTAACATTTACTATCATCCATAAAAGGTCAAATGTGTATGAGTAATTTTCATAAAAAGGAACGACGAAGTCGAATGTTTAACTTGGTAGAAGATGTTACAAAAGGCTGTTGTTTAATGTCAGGCGTGAAGGTTGCTGGCATTGATTTTGAAAGTCGAAAGTTACACCTGTCAAAATTCACCCATGAAAATCCCCCTCCCGCCCCCCAAAAAATCTCACCAGAGGAAAATACTCGTATAGGAAATTTTACTCATGGAAAATTCCACCCCAAAATTCTAAGAATAAAAAAAAATAAAAATCATTTAAAACTTTATTAGCTATATTTATTATTCATATTGGAAACCCTTAAATAAAATTTAGAAATTTGGTTATGTTAAGTTATATCATAACGTAACAGTCTAATAAAATTAAAAAAATCATTGATTTCAATAATCATTTGTGCAGAATAGATCTTTGGTAAGCCTAAGAGGTGGTTTCATTCAAATTAATTACGGATTTATCTTTGTTGTCCATTCTTAGCTACTCTTTCGAATTATTAGATGTTAGTTAGTTAGTTATAATTAACTCTAATGGTGTAATTTTCTATAGGTCAAGTTTTATGACGTATGGGCGAATTTTCTTTAGGTGGTATTTTCTTTGTGTGGAATTTTCATTGAGCTTCATGAAGAAGATACTAGAGAATTTAAAAGTAGAGAGGTGTAACAAGAAAATACTTAGAAAATCTTTAAATTGAGATGATTATGATACACCTTTAGACAGAGCCTTTTCTCTGCTGAACTAAATTATGATTGTTTCAATCTTTCAGATAATCAAGAGAGATTTGGTGAGATAAATTCAAAATTCAGAAGAATTTGAAAAATCTTTAAAAATCTCGATTAAAAACTGATTATATTTAAAAAAAAATTCGAGGCTACTTCGAAGTAATAAAATAGCTGAAACATATGTATAATACGAGTAGATACCTCAACAGCATAAATGCAATAATTTAGAGATTCAGAGAATTTAAAATCTGCATTACTCCTGCGATGAGAGTTTTCTAATTTATCGAAGTGATATCCAGCGACAAATTGAGATTTTTCAATGCACTCCTGGAGGTACTATTACTTCTTTCTTTCGGGATAACTACCAGATATTTTCCTGTGAGGATATTTCATTATTAGAAGTAGAAAGCTTTATATAGTCACACTACTGATAAGACTCCAAATAAAGAAACGTTTAATCTTCTTAACTCTTCTCGAAAGTTTAATGACGTTAATAGACTAATAATTTCTTTCAATGATCGTGCAATATTTATAAGGGCTGATTTCAAAGAACTCTTCTTGTTACAAAACCATAAAACGATTAGGAGGCAAGCTGAAACTACATTCAAATTAGCTCTTACTATCAGAAGAATAGGTTAAAAGTAAAAAACAATTTATGAAGATTACATTTCAGTACTCAATTCTTTATTTAGTAAAACTAGGAATCCAATGCTTCATGCATACCTCATTGAAGCGGCACACAAAATAAGAATCCTAAATTTTCATCGTCTACTAGTTTGGGTTTAGCTAGAAAATAAAGCTGTATGGGGCAATGGAAAAGCATATATAGTGTTTGGAACGACTTTACTGGAACTCCTCAAAAAAGCGCGAATGCCGAAAAAGGTGAAAGAAATACTTCTCCAAAATGGTAGCTGAATGTGTGAATTGTATTTTTACTATTGAAGGTAAATTTAAAGGTTATTTTATATCATTTTCCTACTTAGTTTTTTTTTCTACTGTATGTTATCATATATAGTGTATTTTGAAAAGTAAAACTACGCAACATAAAGCGGTATACATAAATGACCAGTAAGTGCCTTCCGTTAATTAAAAAACCAGCGACTAAAAACTGGTGAAAACTGGTAAATTGATCATTCCTCTGGTAATTAAACGGTATGAGATTGTTGATAATATCCATACCATAGGAATTACCAATCATAGTTTTCCTGCGATAGAGAAAATGATGGGAGGAAACAAAATAAATTCCAGGTATATGCGTACTTTAAATAGAGAAGAGGTTTGCAAGTGAAATTATGGAGGGATTGTCGTTCGTAGCGAACCTCGCTATGTTTTCTTGCTTTTTGTCTTCTGTTATCCTTGTCTTATTTAGTTGCTTATTTTGGAATAGTCATCAGGAAAGAGGATAGTATTAGCTTCTATTAATAGTAGTTCCTTGCCAGGCTACGACGAATAGCCTGGTATTCTGTTTACCTTTTATGTGCGAATCTAAGCGATATGTTATTATAGAGCTTGGATTTTAAACGTTTTTATTGTTGGCTGTTTGCCTTGAAGCGATCCCATTAGAGGAGAACCAAGTTCATAATATTCTTAATTTTATCTGCATAAACAAAAGTATTGCTATCAAAACTTGGCACAATCATGGTAAGGGTAGATTATTCCTATATACAGCAACGAGAGAGCGCTGGTTATATAAACTTTTGTGATATGCAAATTAGCTCTATTGTCTCAATGCAACTATTTTCGCTTGATACGCTTTATAGTATAAAAAGAGACTAAAATGCCAAGTTCCAGGATATAAATTAAGTCAGCATTTACGAGTATTTGCAATCTCTTCAGTCAGGCTAATTCGTCCCCTAAGTCAATTGACCCTCTACATCCCGTAAAGAAGTTGACGCTTTGATCAGGGTATTATTTAAGAAACTTGCGCTTAACATATAAACAAGATCTTAGATTTTAAGTGCTCATTTATATTATGTAAGATCATTTACGGTAATTTGCTTTTATCTGCTGTCACTAAATAGCCACTTAAATACACAAACTCAAATGTCAAAACTACATTTATTCATTCTCTTTCATCAAAAACATCCTTGAGAAATTTTCTTCTACTTTGGTTTATTTTACTTGATCTGTTTTCCTCGCATATAAAAAATTCCTATATGTAGTTCGATGAATTGATAAATGAGATTCATTATTATACATTGTGGGAGAATTGTTTGCAGTCCTTTTCATTGATAACCGCGTGTTGCATCTCATTTATTGCACTAAAATTAGTTATTTGCCTTGCGATGGACCAAATAAAAATAGTTAACACCGCTTTTATCTTCAATTATAAAGTGAAAGCTCCCCGCGCTAATTCAACTCACGCAGAATAGCTGTTCACTGATCATAAAAGACAAAATGAAGTTGCATTCCCATATTAGCACAAATAAAGCTATCATTTTCCACTGAAAAGAATGGGGTGATTAACATGTCGATCCTCCTCTCTATATATAAACTTAGCTCTGTTTAATAAAATTATGTAAGAAAACTGCCTTAGTGAAAGCTAGTTAATTACACTTAAATTAGAAAGACTACTATATTTTAATATAGGTAGAAGCCTACTTGGCAATGTACTCGTAATTTGCTAGTTGGATGAAGGTAATGTATGTAGTAGAACAAAACTTGATGATTCTTTTCTTTTATTTCGATTTCAGTTCTGACGCTGAGTTCCTTCCATACTGTTGGTGAGAACAAGAATGAGTCTCAAATTAAAATTTTCTTCCTCTTCAGGCGACTATTGACGGGGAAGTTAGGAACCGATTTTCTTTTTCTGCCTGCTCTTTCGTCTTAAATATCTCGCCCCTGCAGGCTCTTTATCTTCTATCCTCTTCTGATTATCTTCCAGTTTAAAGTTTTGAGTAATCAATCCTCAGCAATCTATCCACTGCTGTTCCTAATCTTCAGAGATGTAAATGCTGACGATTAGGACAATCTATCCATGGAAGATTCTCATCTCATTATTTTTATTTTCGCACACGTCATCGATTTAGGTGGATTTTTACTTTCCACAATGTTTTTCTACAATACTGGATTCCGCTTAGTAGCAGCGACTTATTCACAGAAAAAATATCGTTTTTATAATAGTAATTCTATAAACCTTGGAATTTATTACAAATATTCCTTTTTATTGCCTGCCACAAAGTTGATAAGATTATTTTCCAGTTTTATCCTTTGGAAGAAAAATACTGGGTTTCATCGTATGTCATAAATTTACCAGCAGAAGGGATAAAATCATAATGAATAGAAAAATGAAACTATTTATTCCCTTATGCTTACTGCTTTTGTTTGATAGTCAGCAGCGATGGTATGAATTCAGTAGTAACCTGATAATTGAACGTTTGTTCATTAAGTATCTGTTATTACCAATTTTGATTAAAAGTTTATTGTTAGACATTAAACTACACCAAAAGTTATAGCAGTCATTTGACTTAGTTTTTCATTGGAAGTATAGAATCCATTTACCAATATTCCCTTCCTGATACACACGAATAGAAGTTGATACGATCTCTATATTTCTAAAAATAGAAATATTCTCTTTAGTGACAGTTTTTCGAAATTAGTTCTTACAGTATTCTGCGCTTTCCTTTTTTACTCTCTGTCTCCTGCTTCTCTTTGCTTCCAGTGAATTTGGAGTATTTTGACACAAGAATTAAATTACCTCGCCATGACAGAAGTTAAAATAAATTTTTACCCTTCTTCAAATTATCATATTTCACTGGGCTCCAAAACTTGATGCTGTTATAAATTCAAAGTATTCATTTTCACTATCAACACATGACTTAGGTTCTGATTTAGATTCTGGTACGTGAATGTAATGGAATAATTACATAAGCATATATTAACTCGTTATTGATATGTGCATATGAATAATGATATTTAAAATGAACAGGGATTGGAGATTTATTAGATAATATCTAACTATTCATATATTACTATTATTCCTTCTGAAATTAAAGCATTATCTTTATTTATGCACTGGGTCTAGATATCATAAATCCCAATACGAGAATTCAACAGTCAGAAAGGTTAGGTTACATACAAATGTAAAGTCATTATTTTACCATTAATTGAAATTAATTAGTTTCTCAACGTTTATTTCAAATCTAAAATCAGTTTTTGTCAATATGCTCTTGTTTTTTTTGCTATATAAAAATCATGATTTTTATTAAATTTATCCTATTTATGTTTAGTTTCTGATATAATGATATGTTCTTCTAGCAGATATAAATGCATAAATGACCTTAGTGCATTGTGTTACATCTTGTTCGTCAAAGGCGTAATATAACAAAGTTTTTGCGCCGTGTCAATAAAGCCTATTTTGACGTTTGTCTTTGTGATCAAGACAAAGACTGGGCTCTACATGACGCTGAGTCATAATGCGATGAATGTTTTGTGCCTGAAAAAAAAAACAGCGAAAAGGTCTACCTTTTGGAATCCTCATATTTTGTCGAGTGCCACACGGCCACAGAACCAACAGCAATTTACCTTGTTAAGACTACTGGTGTTAAAAAGAAAAACTGGCATAATATCACCTGTCTAAGCATTACCTTTTTAATTCCTCATACTCGGCATTCTAAAGAGGTTCCTTTTTTTAATTGTTATGGTTCCTTAGAACATGGGAGCAGAAAATCTGAACAAGATTTTGAAGCCATTGTTCCGTATTCCGAAGACTCCTCATCTAATGTGAAACAGTCATCTGCCCCCCAACTTTATACTCAGGAAAAATGAATGATTAAGCACGTGGTTTGGCACTCTCCAAGATTGCAGCAAGCTATTTTCCTTAAAGTAAAATGAAAGAAAATCTACTTGATTGCTATAAAAATGTCAAATATTTCAGAATATGAGCCTATAATTTTGTGAACCTTTTTAATCAGAAGAGATGCAATTTGTTTACTGACATGATGTCTCGGGTTTTTTAGCACAGTTGGGTATTGTATCGTATAAATCTGAAGAATGGAGAGTGTTTTGATATAGATGTAAGTGCAGCCTCACATCTGAATGATTAAGCACGTGGTTTGGCACTCTCCAAGATTACAGCAAGCTATTAGCCTTAAAGTAAAATGAAAGAAAATCTACTTGATAGCTATAAAAATGTCTCATATTTCAGAATATGAGACCATAATTTTGTGAACCTTTTTTATCAGAAGAGATGCAATTTGTTTACTGACATGATGTCTCGGGTTTTTTAGCACAGTTGGGTAGTGTATCGTATAAATCTAAAGAATGGAGAGTGTTTTTATATAGATGTAAGTGCAGCCTCGCATCTGTTCAGTTGGAGAATAATAATGTTTTTGGTGCAATCCAAGGTCGTCACTCGGTGTATTTACGAGAAACCCATGAGCAGAAAAATAGTTTTTGACTTACTCAAATAGTAAGTGCACAAGTGGATCATTTGTATGCACCTGAAATGAGGAACTTCCTCTTTGGCCAAGAGAAAGGTTTCACTAAACCTCCATGCTATCTCTGCATGTGGAACAATCGAGCTCAAGATAAATACTTGACCCAAAAGGAATGACCCATCCGTAAAATCATGGAAGCAAGCATGCTAAACATTGTGAATGACCCGAGTCTCAATCAAAAGAAAATCGTTTAGACCGTCACACCTTACATCGGCATATCAAGCTTGACTAAATGAAGCAGTTTGTCAAGGTATTGAGTACTAACAGGGAATACTTTTACTTTCCCACTGTCAAACCGTAATATCTGATAGTTTGCACTTTTTTCTGACGAGGGATGTACGAGATATCGTGGGACCTACGTTCGCTTAATTGAGGCTGACACGTCATCCAAAAAAATTCTAGAATTTTCGTTCGCTTTGATCGGCCAGTTCCCTCCTAGTTATTTAATCGAATATTAAAATTGAATTAAGATTATTGAGATTTTGTCATGAAAAAAAGTATTTAATGTCTGGAGTTGATGTAGCATTGGGACTTTGAACGATCCATATTGTTCCATGGAAATCAATGTCGAGGCCTTCATTCTTCACAGTAGACAGACCATTTTTTCGTGTTTGGAGAAGAAAGTTGTGTTCAGGAGCAGAGTGGATTTCGTGCTCTTATTTTCTGGTTTCGTGCGTCTCGGAAGGCTAAGGTGATTTAAGGCGATTGCGATTTAAGGCTATTGCGATTTAAGGCTATTGCGATTAAACGCTATTGCTATTTAAGGCTATAGTGATTTAAGGCTATCATAATTTAAGGCTATCGTAATTTAAGGCTATCGTGATTTAAGGCTATCGTGATTTAAGGCTATCGTGATTTAAGGTTATTGTGATTTATTGACTTAGTGTAAGAGAACCGGCAGAGTTGTACCCCTTTTGTATTTTAGTGCGGGATTACCATGAGTGTTGTACCTCTCATGCATTTTTATAGGAACACTGTGTGTGGTGTCCTTGTTTTTGTATGGCCCATACTAGGCCTGATTTTGGTGGTCGTGAGTGACCCTTATTTTTGTATAAGCCTTTATATATATATATGGTCGGTCATTGCGCGTTGTACATTGTAGTCACGTTACCGGTGAGTGCTTCTCTTTGTGGCTCACCCTTCTTTCTCCATGGTCTCGTATAGGAGGAATATCATAGGGGGGTATTTTTGTTTCTACATGTTTAAATTCTTGTGTCTTCCATACTCTGAATATATTTACGTATTACAAAATGCAATTCCTTAGCTCGATCTATCAAAGTTGTAATTAATTTTAAGGTCCTTTATATGATAATCTAGTCTTTGAATATATCGGAATTTTCAAGTAGATTCATTATCAAACATTTGTAAATAAAGTTTTCGTTTTAAGTCGACGCATCTTATATCCTTGGCTATAAACTTTTGGGGTTAAAGAATCTGGGCATGTCACCTGATCCCAGTTTGTGACATCCACTTTGTCTTATAAGAAAGTCGAAGCAGGCTCATTTGATGTATCTCAAATTCGTGTTCTTTTTTAAGCCTGCGAATTTTGACAGAATGATAAATGACAAGAGGACAGTGTGTCTGTCATTTCTCGCGGCTATACAAAACATTCTTTTTGAATACAGCCTGGTAACTATAAGGATTTTTACAAACCAATGATGTCAACTTTTCGTGATTTTGTACGTTATAATAGTGTCAAGCTTCCTGAATAATAGCTTCCACCACTCCACCGAGAACCCTAGAGTTATAAGTAATGAGCAGCCAGAGCACTTCTACCAAAGACTCATAACGATATCAGAGTTTTATCAAGAGCGATGGGATAGACTACTGCTTTAGTTACAAAAAGGTGGACCCCCAAAATTTCTTTAAACTCTAGAGCCACAATCTCAAATTTTTACCATAATTAAAAGAATATGAGCTTGTTTATTTCATCGGTCTTTCTGAATCGCATCGGCACACAGTGATATTTGGAGGTAACGGATAGAGGCTTCAGATTGTACTAGTAGTAATACATTTTTTTATGTTGCATATTTATTTATTTTTCCTATGTTTCAAATTCTACTACTCTTTGCGATGAATATACACGCTATTGGGAAAATAAATACACATTTTTTGCCTAAACAGTTTGTTCAAGCCTAATTTTAAAACTTCGCACTTTTATGAACGAAAACTTCTAAAGTTCTCCTCTCCTTGATACGATCGATATTCTTTTAACTTTAGTAGAAATCAATGTTTCTTCTTTCATCTTAATAAAGGTTGAATCAAATTTTAGAGAAATATCTTTAAAATTTCCCAACATATAATCAATTTATCCATCATATATTCTTATTTTTATGTTTTAGATTCCTAAGTCATCAATCATACATTCTCTATTCTCAAAAGCAAAGCTAATAGAAAAGTAAAAATCAGCTACCATCCCCCCCACCTGCCCCCAACCCCTGGTGAGAGACTAAATATATGATCAGTAAAGCCCCGTTCGAGCAAAATGAGACAGCAGTTTTTTGACTAACTAAAAGATCAAAATTTGACAGAGCGAACCTATATCCAAATTAACAACATAACTAACTCCCATTAATTTTGAAAGGCCTCCTTAATTCTTTCGGAACACGTAATCTGGATGCGTGTTTGATACAAAGGGAAGTATGAAAAAGATCCTAAGAGACGGTAATTCACCGTTGTTTTTTCTATAGAAGAATGTAAATCGAGAGATTATTTTTCAACTTTTGCTGCTAATTAAATTCTGATATGAGATAATGGTCGTCTGTTTTTTGATATCGTGCACAAAACAATTTTATAGATTATACTTTCTTAGGAAGCGTGGTAAGTTGGGTTCGATTCCGTATTCCATATCTATGCAAAGGTTTGCTAATCAATAAATAGATGATTAAAGTATATAATCTCTACCACTATTATTCGGTGAATTGATTTTACTTTTTTCGTTTCCTTAATTTTGCTATTTTGCTATGTCATTTCTCCTTCAATTATCTTTTATATGGTGCGGTCAATATTTGTTCGCCGCAATTTTCAAATGTTAATTTTAACCATATTTTTTCACCTTTGTTGTCGATCTTTTAGTATTAAAAACAATAACATTTTTTGAAGAAAAATTAAGTCTGGAAAATATTTGAACCCCACAATTTGTGGAGCAGGCTTAGAATCCTCCTTATAATCAGGGCAGAATTGACACACAAGGAGAGTTCTGACTTCCTCAACGTCAGCAGAAGGAAGGTAGAAAAGGTCAGACAGGAGCTAGAAGAATTGGGATTCGACTACGAGGCGAGATCAGAGAGGAAAACCAATGGTCGACGATGTGATGGTATTATAATGCTGCAGTTCCTCCTTGAAATCTAGATCATCAACAGTGATCTCAGAAATTCGATGTCTGCCAATGCAAGAGAAAAATGTGTGGATGAAAAATTTATCAGGCTCGTCGTGCATAAAGTCACTTACTTCTTGTTTATACAAGATGAGGTAGGACAATTTCTGTCTAAGGCAATGCAGAAAAAGCGATTTATGCACACCTAAAGCTGAAGAACCAGTTGAAATACCCATTTTAGTCATGCATGTTGTAGTTGTTCTCTGATGAGAAGAATTTCTGTCATGAACAAATGATAAACTTACAAAAAAACAGGTGTCTTAGACTCGCATTAAGGGACGTTCGAAGCGTCAGCCAGATGAAATTTCTAGCGACCATCATTCTCTTGAGTGGCGTCAGCAGTAAAGGTGACGTCATGCCACACCATTTCTTCCTTGAGAGCCTCAAGCTGAACAGTGACGACTTTATCTCTGTTCTGAGTGAGAGGGTAAAACATTGGATTTGCTGGGTTTCTTCAGGGAGACCTTAGTATGTCAAAAGGACTTTGTGCTATGTCCAACCAGCCGGAAGACCCAAGCCTGGAGGTCGGAGAATTTCTTCGATCAGACAACACCTGACATCAGGCCTCCAAACTCACCTGACTGAGGGCCCCTCAACTTCTCTGTGTGGGGTGTAGTCAACGAGAAAGCAACAAATCTAGTTGCAACAGGAAAGACGAGTTGAAGGCCAGTAATACCAGGGGCTTCGGGAGTTTTGTTACGGGAGATAGTTTCCAAGGTTTATGACCGGTTCTGATGTCAGCTAGAGGCGTTTGTCTTATAGTTGGACGGAGTGGTTTACCAAACTTTGAGTTTTTCCGTTCCCATGATCGTACCTAAGTTCTACCTACTGGCTTGCCAAGTTTAGCAGCTGCTTCATTACCCAATTTGTCCCTTCTAAAAACAGCCTAAGTTCAACAGATGATTTCTGTGAGATCCTTGAAGTTTAACTACCAGCGTGTTTCATGGCCTCCATGGACATCGAGTCGCTTTATAACAGAAAATTTATCAATCAGACCATATTAAACCTTGTCCTATCACCGAAGGAATCTTACAACAGTTTCTTCAATCCTGTATTAAGGAGGTTCCAATCTACGGTCCTAACGGACAAATTCACATCCAACTGGAAGGGGTAGCAATGTGCTCACCCCTCTGGTTCCTTTTCAAAAATTATGATCTTTTGAATGCACTATCTTTAAGAAAATCCCTTCATTGTATCCTCTCATTTACAACCGATAGGCTGATGACATCTTTTTGAATATACATGACCATAATCTCTACCCCTCTTCCTCATTCAGGCGTTGAAAGAAAACTCTTCTCTCAATTCCGCCTACGGAACAGAAGATCAAAACACCCTTCTATTTCTTGATTTTCTCGGTCGATCGGACTTGACTTTTTCACGACGTAGGTATACGTCAAGAAGACTAATATGCCTTATGCATGCTTGGTTCCTCAGAATGCCTAGGACCGCAATAAGCGTTCTGGTGACCACATTCTCATCAACATGGCTTTCTTTCTTTTATAAGAATGGCCTGTAGTCGACACGGAGGTACATAGATTTTTTTTTATTATTATTAAGGGGCTATCTGGCGACTGCCGACTTAGGCATAAGTTGCCGTAAACAAACAGCCTAGTTCTAGGCTACTTCAAAAAATTCAACAGGAAACAACAATAAAAAAAAATAACAATAACAAAGCAATAACAAAAACGATAACAAAAACAACAACAACAATAAAACCGGGTTGAATGAAAGGGAGAAGGCCGCCCTCCCCAAAAAAGTCAATAAGTCCACCAGTCATGGTGCACGCACTCGTCCCGAGTACAAGGGACAGGCGGTAGCGACCCCGCACATCCCGGTACCGAGACAGGTATCGTGCGCGAAGATCACCCAGACTGGAACATTCGACAAGAATATGCCGAACAGTCTGGGGGACGACGCAGTCGTTGCAATAGGGGGCATGCGAGCGCTCCACCAAGTAGCGATGCGTCACACGAGTGTGTCCGATTCGAAGACGACAGAAAGCAACCTGAAGCCGCCGCGGCATTGGGGGATAGGTCCATGGGAACAGTCGCGGCGCTATGGCACGCAACTTTAAGTTCCCTTCGACCGTCTCCCATCTTCTTTGCCAAGCAGTCCGAAGAGCTGCCCGTATTCCTGCCATGTAGTCCGTGTGAGGAAGAGCAAAACGCTGGTCCAGTCGCAGAGTCCTCGCGGACTCTTTGGCGCCCTCATCGGCGCGCTCATTCCCCGCAATTCCTACATGTCCAGGAACCCAGCAGAAGATAATCTCGACCTCTGCCCGGCTCGCCAAAACCGTGGCGTCACGGATATCGCGAACCAGGGGATGCGGAGATTCCAATGCCCCGAGAGCACTCAGAACGCTTTGTGAGTCGCTATAGATCACAATCCGGTCTCAGAACCGGGCACGTCGCGTAATCTCCCGTACCGAGTGGTGTATTGCCACCAGCTTGGCCGTGAAGACAGACGCAGCGCCTGGTAGAGCCCCGCTGACTTCAAACAGAGGGGCTACGGCGTGGAAGCCGACCCCCTCTTGGGACTTGGAGCCATCCGTATACACTGGCACGGTTTCAGCGTGACACGATGTGTGCTCCAAAAAGGTCGAACGCAATACTCCCGGCGCAGTACAAGCTTTGGGAGCAGAGGCGTGGCGACAAATAGCCAAATGTGGTACCCTCCAGGGTGGCGTCCTGGGCAAAACCAGAGGCGCCACCGGCCCGAGAGCGATATCTACCTCTCGAAGGAGTTTCCTGGCCCTAAACCCAAAGGGCTTAGGGTATGACTTTCGTCTCTCGATGGCATAGGCACCATCGAGATCAGCTGCGGATGCAGTGAGAGCTGTTGGCGACTGAGGTAGGCACCGGGCTCGCGCGTACAGTCGAGTGATACACTGCACGCGGCGAAGAGCGAGTGGCATCTCCCCAGCATCGACCAACAGGCTCTCAATGGGGGAAGTGCGGAAGGCACCGGTCGCAAGGCGAAGGCCGGTGTGGTGGATCGAATCCACCTTCCGCAATAAACGCTCGGCTGCGGATGCATAAAACTCGCATCCGTAGTCGAGCTTCGAACGGACAAAGGATCTATAAAAAAGCAAGGCAGTAGCCCTATCAGCGCTCCAAGCGCTGAACGTCACGGAACGGAGAATGTCCATGGCGCGGGTACAAGAGACTCTAAGGCTGCGAATATGAGCCTCCCAGGTGAGGCGTTGGTCGAATACAAGACCAAGGAAACGGTGCGACTCAACCACATCCAGGCGCACCCCATTAAGAAACAAATCTGGGTCGGAGTGAAGCCGTGGATGGCGGCAGAAGTGCATCACCTTAGTCTTGGCCAAAAAAAACGAAACCTGTGCGCTTCGGCATAGCGAGAGACGCGGTTCAATGCCTGTTGGAGTCGACGCTCCAGAGTTGGCATCTGGGCCGCGCCAAAAGAGATCGAAAGTTCGTCAATGTAGAGCGTAGCGAGAACATCTTCCGGCAGCACCGAGGTGATGCCGTTGATGCTCAGGAGAAAGAGTGTGAAACTGAGGACACTTCCCTGCGGGACACCCTCTTCCTGCTCCTTTGGGCCGGAAAGGGCTCCCCCCACCCGTACGCGGAATCGACGATCTCGCAAAAATTCAGATATAAAAATTGGGAGGCGTCCCCTCGCCCCCATCGTGTGGAGAGTCTCCATGATACCGTATCGCAATGCGGTATCATAGGCCTTCTCCAGATCGAAAAACACCGTGGCGTAGTGCTGTCTACGAAAGAAAGCCTCGCAGACGGCATTTTCCAGTCGGAGCAGAGCATCCGACGTGGAGTGGAACTTGCGGAAGCCGCACTGTGCGGAAGACAGATGGCCTCCGCTGTCCAGGAAAAAGGTTAATCTAACATTTACCAATTTCTCCATCAACTTGCACACGCAAGAGGTTAGAGAGATTGGGCGGAAACCGGTCGGAGTAGAGTGATCTCTCCCCGGTTTGCAAAAGGCAAGCACAGTAGTGATTCGCCAGGAGTCTGGGAGAAGACCTTCCACCCAGATCCTGTTAAACAAATCTAACAGAAAGGCCATGCCTCGCTCACCTAGATGTAAAAGCATGGCGTACGGGACATCATCCGGACCATGGGCGGTGTCCGCGCACGAAGCGAGAGCGGAACGCAACTCACTCACAGTAAACTTGTCGTTGAAGGGTTCTCCGCCTCTGGAGGTAAAGTCCAGTCGGCGGCCTTCCGCGACATCACGACGTGCATTGAATGCTGGCAGAGCAGCATCACGGCTAGACAATGCAGAAAAAGCGGTTGCGAAGGATTCCGCCACGGACGCGGGGTCCGAGATTGCGGTCCCATTCTCCTGGAGAACGGGAGGAGGGTCATGCGAGAACTTGCCCCGAATCCTTTTGACTCGCTTCCACACCTCAGCTAAAGGGGTCTTCCCGTTAAGTGAAGACACGTATGCCCGCCAAGAAGAGCGTCGGGCGTGCTTCGAAATATACCCGGAACCTAGCCCTAGCCCGACGAAATTCAGCGACAGTGAAATCGTTCGAGCGGCGCTTATAGCGCATGTAGGCATAACGCTTCTGTTTGAGGGCCGTCTCACACTCGGCTGACCACCATGGGAGTGGTCGGCGTGCAAAACGGCCAGACGTCCTAGGAATAGTAGTCAGGCCCACGGCGATGAGGTTGCCGGAAAAGAACTCAACGGCCTCATCCACCGACCTAAACTTCTCGACTGAGATAGAGAATTCAGTCATTTCCTGAAATGCAGGCCATCGCGCCCGCGCCAAGCACCACCGAGGTGGTCTCTCAGGCGGCAGTGGCCCTGAAAATGATATTTGAATGGGAAAGTGATCACTACCATGGAGGTCATCGACCACCTCCCAATCAAAATCAGGCTGTGCATCCGAAGAGCACAAAGATAGGTCAAGGCAAGAAAATAAAGCGGTTCTCGGACAGTGATGCGTAAACTCATCCACGTTTAGGACACCCATCTCAAGCTCTTCGATCAGATCGGCAAGGACTTGTCCCCTGGGATTTATGGAGTAATCTCCCCAGAGAGAATGTCTGCCGTTCAGATCTCCAAACAAGAGATAGGGCCTCGGCAACCGTGCCACGACGCGGCGGAAGTCCCCCGCGTCGAAGTCAGCTGACGGTGAAATGTACGCAGAAATGATAGTATACCTCCTATCCAGGTGCAGCTGCACAGCCACTGCCTGAAAGGAGGTATCTAAAGAGAAAGGAAGAACGGAGACATCATGCCGGGTGTAAACCGCGTATCCCCCAGCTCGGCCATCCCGCGGTGGTGGGGTCGCAAGACCCTTGTTCCCCGGGAGGGCGGGCAGGGGGCACGCGCCTAGCATGGTCTCCTGCAGAAAAACAGCTAATGGGGAACGGGACGAGACGAGCCTCCGCAGCTCCTCCCAGTTGGCCCGGAGTCCACGGCAATTCCATTGAAGGAATATGCCCTCCAGGCCTAGCTCGGAGGAGACGCGGGGGCCCTCCTCGAACTAAAGACCCTCACGGGAATGGCCGTACGCTTCCCGGGGGCAGAACTCCGGGCGCTGTTGGCCGGACAAAGCGCTGGAGGCGCTGTCGCCTTCGAGGACTTATTGGGGAAGGTTGGGCTCGCCATGCGAGTCTTTTCCTCCCTCCGCCTCAAAACCTTAGGCGGGCGCTGCGGCTTCGGAGGCGGGGGGCCCTCTTTTCGAGGAACCACCGTCTTCGAGCCACTCGCTCCACCTCGGGGCGTGGGGGAAGGAGCCGAAGCTCCTTTGTTGCTGTCCTCCTTTCGGGGGACAGCTTTAGAAACCCCCGAAGATGGCCTAGCGACCATCTTCAGGGGTGTTGCCTCCTGTGAGTCTAACGACTCTGTGGAGGCGCGTGGCCGTTTCACTGGGGGAAGAGGGGGGAGCTCTGGTTTTAGCCGGGGCTGGGTATGAACCCTTTTTGCCGCCAGCTTTACCAGGGGAGCGCCCGGGTTGGGTAGAGCCCGCAGAAGGGCTCCGAATGGGCGCGGAAACAACCGTGCTCGTTGGCCTGGATGGGCCAGGAGCAGGGAGTGCCTTTCTAACTACTGAGGCATATGACGTCCCAGGCAGAGCTGGGCGCGCCAGGACCAAGTCCTTAGCCTCGCGGAATGAGAGTCTATCCTGGGCCTGAACGGCCAGGATTTCTTTCTCCAGGAGATATGCACCACATTGCTTCGAAGAAGCAGGGTGCGGCTCTCCGCAATTGACACACTTGGCCACACACGATTTGGACTTATTGTGTGTGACCTTGGAGCAATTTACACAGACTTCAGGTGACCCCGACTTTGCACGTCTACATGAGCAATTCGTATGGCCGAAGCGGTGACAGTAATAGCACCGCCGCGGCAGTGGCACGAATGCCTTCACGCGGTAGCGGTACCAACCGGCACGCACCGACTCAGGGAGCTTGTCACAGTCGAACGTGACGAAGAGTGTAGGGTTGGGTCTCGAAGCCCCTCCCTCTTTTCTCATCACACGTTCGACCTTGACCGACCCATGGTCGGCCAGCTCTAGGGTGATGTCCTCAATGGAGTAGTCAACGAGTTCCCTCGCATAAACTACTCCTTTTACAAAGTTCATGGTAGAGTGCGGCATCACACTCACCGGGGTGCGAGAAGTGTCCGAAGAGCACTTATCTTGGCCGCCTCGGCGGGATTCGCCGCATTTGCCAGAAGGCTGCCGTCCGAGAAACGGGTCACCTTCGGCTCTCTACCAATTGCACTAGCTAATCCTCTCCTCTGATGGATCATGTTGCCCTTGGACAACATGGTGCCATCAGTGGAGCGAATAACGAGGAAGCGTTTAAAGCCAGCAGGCTCGAAAACGCCAGGTAACCTCTGAATGAGGGGCCCCGATGTCATCGAGGCTCCACCCTGTGCACTCTTGGTGTTAGTCTTGGTCAGGGGCTCCGCACACGAGGGGGTAGAGGGGCCGGATGTGCTGATCTTGGCTTGGTCGCCTACCAAAGTGGCAGAAGACCCATCCGTCCCCGCAGCCCCCGCGGATGAAGACGAGCCCGGAGTCTTTTTCGTCTTTTTAGTCCTTTTAGTCTTTTTCCTTTTTGGAGAGGAGGGCGGGGAATGAACCCGCTTCTCACCCCCGACGGCAGAAGCCCCCAGGCCAGATGGACCGGCCTCAGCCAGGTCCCTCTCCGAAATGGAGAAGGTTCTGGTTGTCGTAGGGGCACGTGTCGGAGGAGATCCCTCCCCTCCTTTTACTGCCTCGGAGCCCTCAGCCATTTGAGGAGGACCTTGCATAGGGGCGGATTCGGGTTCGGTTTTTGGCGCCGAGCCCGAATTCCCACACATGGAAGGCCCTACCGTCTGAGGCTGGGTCTCCTCAAGGACCATGTCTATCACAGGAGGGGCCTCCAGTTGGCCATCCCCTCCCAGGACATCGCAGGTCCCCTTGGCAGCGTCAAGAGTCATTTGTGGGGAGGCACAAGCCTTAATCCCGGCAAGGTTTAAAATTCTTGCCAGCAGGTCTTTTGAGGGAAGCGACCGAAGGGGCCTGGCTTCCCTCTCCCCCCTAAAGGGGTTTGACCTACCGAGCCGCTTCGATGGGGAGCGGCTGGCTAAGGGCTGCCTGCTGGCTTTCTTGGCAGTCCCCTTGGAAAGAAAAGAGGGGACTGCCGCTGGGAAAAGGGAGGTGCCCGAAAGCACCTCCAGAGAAGGGGTTGAGGGGGAGTCCCCTGCACCCGTAGGCGAAGGAGAGGAGTAAGCCTCCTCTCCGGTTAGAGAAATATGGAGGGTCCCCTGTGCAAGCACAGGGGGGGTACCTCCATTTTTGTGCTGGAGCTGCCCGAGGGCGGCTCCTTTGTTCTTGGGGAAGTTGTTTTTTTTTTGTTTGATCTTCATCATTGGGCATGGTGACCCTTTTTTTAACATGGGATGCAATAGCGCACACCTCTCGCAGTAGCCCGCACTGCGAGAGGTGCTTACAAACCCGGCAGAGCCAGGCGCCGCCATTTGGGACCACCCCTCCCGCCTTTTGGCCTGGCAGTCCATCGGCATGGCGGCTCCACCTTGAACACGGCGTAAAATATATAGATTGTGAAGAGGAGAGGAAAAGGGATGTGAGGAAGGTATGGGTGGGGATGAAGCAGGTTGTTAAAAACCAGCTACCCCAGACCGGAGCTCAGGGGTTAGGGAACATTGCCCCCCACCCTTTCAGCCCCGATGCGGGACGGTTGGCTGAAAGGAAGGTCAACATCTACCCTGTGAAATTAGAGGCTGACCAGAGAAAGTTGTGGGAGAGGAAATAAGTGTTTTGAAGGAAGGAAGAGAGGCTAAGCTGGGGCCGGACGGAGTGCTGGATCCCGTCAGCACGGCGGCCAGGATGGCAAATCGCCGTGCCCCTTACGGGGTGGAGGTACATAGAGTAAGTCGTCTACTTGTAGGCAATGACTACACGCAAAGCAGCGTCGATTATATGTTTCGAGGAAGGAGAAACACCGTTCATTTGCCAAAAAGAAGCCAAGCCCCAAACCACAATAAACCTCTGCTACCAAACCACCAGTATTAATACAGACTAGAAGAGTAAATCAAAAGTCATAAAACATCATTCAAGAAACATCTCAGCTACTGAGCACAGAAGAAGGATAAACTTGATCATTTACTACAAAACGAGGAAAATTAGATCTTTTGTTAGGGAGAACAGCAACTTCCCCGTAGTTGATTTTCTTAAGTAGGTCAACTTGGTGTAGGAATTCGCATGTAGCAACGGTTAGTGCGCGTACCACAACTCTACGCACATCGGAATGATCATCACAACTTTGCTGAGCAGACTAATGATACATCTTCCGGGCAAAGCCTTCAAACGTCATCCAACAAACACACAACTTGTCTTTTACCGAGAAATAAAAACCACCAACACCCTTGTCATTCTGCTAGAAACGAATCGTTGACGGCTTTATTTCTCAGAAATAGTCATGCTATAGCAGCGCAATCCTTCTAGCAATATAAGGCTTCACCCAGAAGCTGTTCTCCCAAGAGCCAGAACTCTCAGTACATGGCATTTCCAGGAAACGTATCTCCGTCATCGCTAAAACGGTGACCTGCAAAAAACTCTTAATATATATAATTAAAAATCAACCGGAATTTAGCCTTAACTATCTTGACTATACTCTTTCCAATAAGACGGCTGCAATACTTGTCTGAGGATGGGAAATCAAAGGGTTAGCATGGTAAAACTATTTTTATTTAAATTAATTTCGATACATACCTATATTTTTGTTTAGCCGTGAGCTTATTTTTTTTATAAGGCATCCTCAGATGGAAGTTGTGGAAATTATTGAGGTTGATTCCTTGTTTAGCTCCCTATCGGTTTGCCTCCTTTACCAGTTCCATAACGATGGTACAATGTCTGTCCTTTATCTTTCTTTATTAAAATAGTAATAATTTCTTTTAAGAAACCACACTAAAATACCGTTACAATTCTTTATAGATGCAAATGCTGGCTATATTATTCTTTACTATTGAAAACAATTTTCATTGAGAACTGATAGGTAAGATTAACTAAGCTAATAATCGGCCGTTGCGATGAATACTCGGTATTTTTAGGTAGTTCTTTAATAACCAGGCGATGTGACTTAGTTTTATATTAAAAATTCTAGTGCTACAGAGTTTGATCTGACCGAGTGCGTTGTGTGTTGAGGTCAAGTTTCACTCTTTGATTAAGAAAGGCTTCCAGAATATTCCAGCGAGGAAAATTCCAGTTTATCGTGAGAGTGTTGTTCTCAACAAGTGTTTCTCTTGAAAATTTATGCTGCACTAAATATCATAGTTCAGTTTAATAGCACATTATTAAAAGGCCATAGCCATAGATTTTATTTAGAAAATTTCATTCAGTTTGTTTGTGTCTCTTTTGTTGCGTAAATTTTTATGCCTTTCATGATATTTGCTTAACTTCTAAAAAATAGTAAACTCTTAGGGCTATCATTTTGTATCTCTTCTGATATGGGGTAGAGTGCTGTCTTAATGAAAAAACTCTTTTTATATAGACTAATACTGGCCTTTTTTAATCTGTTCCATGTAAATGGTCCAACTGAGAAAAATATACATATGTTATTATAATCTGATATGTGTTAAAATGTTCAAAATGGATTAAGCCATTAATATCTGACCAAACGGGCAAAAAATCTTTCAGGAATGAAGCACTTGTTTCAGTTGAGGTATATTTATACCCAGGACCGAACGATTGTCTAAATCGTTTAATATTTTTCAGCTTCAACTACATTTCTTCTCCTGTAAAAATCAGACTTAAAATGATTCACTTTTTATTCGAGTACGGAGAGATGTTTTCGATTATTTCTAGCCATAAAATTATGAGAAAAAGGAAAATAATGCCGGATTACTTAGGGTAAGACATAGTATTATAAGCTTTCTATGTTTTTCCTGTTTTAAGATTCTAGCATTCAAGTTGACATCAAAGATATTCGATCAAGAGAATGTAAATAAAGGGAACTTTTCGGTAATCGCTTTGATAACCAGTGGCTGTACACTTGTGTTTCTTGTGAAGGTAAATAGTAGGGATAAAATATCAAATGAAGCGGTTTATTTTAAGGATGTTAGATGGCCAATAGTAAACAATAACTTGTTCGTTGTGGAAGAAGAACGTCTCTGGGGAATGTCAGCAAAGGCAAATAACCATTTATTAACCACATGAAAGCACTGCGTGTAATGGGGTTAATTGCTTGAGGACAAAGAAAGAGAAAATATATTATATCAAACACGTGGAGGAAAAAAAATGTAACACTAGGACTGCCGGAATTTGCAAGTTTCTTAGGAATTATGAACAAATCATTCCTTATGGATTTGGAAAAAAGGGAGAAAGAAGAAGATTGTGTATCAAAATAGGCAATCAAATGAGAATAAATGAAATATAGACTATAACGGTAGTTTTTGTATGACAATACGATAAATAATCCAGAATAAAGTTTGGGGGAGGAGATTTGTGAACACTATTGGAGTTATGAAAAGTGAACATAAGTGAAAGGTGGTTCCATTGTTTATATATATGTGCAAAGGATTTGATTCGACAAACACCAATTTATATATTTATATATATATATATATATATATATATATATATATATATATATATATATATATATATATATACATGTATATATACATTTATATATATATATATATATATATATATATATATTAATATATATATGAAAAGAAACTCACAACTTGCAGGTGAGTCAAACTTATGATAAATAACACCGACAAGGAAAATGGACTACGATTCCGAGCGCTTTCGTCTTTATTCTAAAAGAGCTGTTCATGGAATAACATAGGTCAGGACAGAGAATGTCTTAAATAGTAAGGAGTGGATGTTAAAACAGCTACCTGCATCAAAACCCAAACTAGGGGGTACAAATTCTTTAAACACTTTAATTTGTGATTTAATATAATTAGATATGATAGGATCTAGGCTAAACAATCCAGGGCTAATATTAAAATTTCGGAAACTATTAATAGAGATATGAGTACATTCCAAAATATTTCTTAAAATGTAGTTTGTACATTTAATAATAGTTTTAGCACTATTCCAATTAATAGTATCATCCTGACTATAGATATGTAAAAATAATGCAGATTGTTGACAAAAATTCCGAATATTAGTTTGGTGCTGTTTAACTCTAACATTCAATTCTTTACCTGTCTGTCCATAATAGCCTTTTTCACAATTATTGCAAACAATAGAATATACAATGCCTAGTTTAGGGGGAGAATTTTTTTACGAGAATGCGATGGATAGTGTTTTCATATTTAAAAATAACATTTATGTTCAAAGGTTTTAGTAAATGAGGTTATTTAATGAAATTTTGGTTAAAAGGTAAAACTAATACACTTTTTGCCTGAAATTTAGGGCTGTTACGATTATTTGATAAAATGAACGCTTAGCAGAATTATAACAATTTTTAAGTACGAAGAAAGGGTAACACAAATTTGAACCTATATTGTATATCCAATCAACCTCTTTTTTCCCAATGTTTGGGGTAAACAATTCTCAGGGCACGGAGAAACATGGAAGAGAAAACACTTTTTTTGATACTCATATGGTAATCGGAATAGAAATGAATGTATGGGGCAATGGCTGTAGGTTTTCTATAAATTTCCTATTTGAACCCTTGGTCTGTTCGGTGGATGAAAATATCTAAGAAAGGGATGGTGTTATCTTTTTCATTTTCTAAAGTCAATTTATTTGAGGGGACTAACGTATTGATTTTTTCAAGCAAAGTATTGATATTAAGATCATTAAGCCACAAACAAAGAATGTCATCAACATTAAGCATCCATAAAATAGGGGTCATGTTGGTCTGGGGAAGTATTTTGGATTAAAAAAACTCCATATATAGATTGGCCAGTACCGGGGACAAACAATTGCCCATAGCCATTCCAATGATTTGACGGTAATATTTCCCGTCAAAGGTGAATTTACAGTTTAAATACAGAAGGAAATAAGTTTAATAATAATAAAAGCCCTGAAAGATTCGTTAATATAAAAGAGAAATAATACATCTGATGAGTGAATCTATAAATACATTCAAAAAGGTGAATCCTCCATAGTAAATACTCTGTAAATATCTCGTAAATTCTTCATACATCGATTAATTTAGAGTATACTCCGAGTAGTTTACAAACAAGGAATTACTCAATCGAAAATTGTTTGAACCTTAAATACATAACGAATTAAACTACAATTTTTCTTCCTGTAGGTAAATTACCCATTCCTAGCCTTGGAGACGAGAACTATAATTGTCGTAGAATGACCCTCTGTTTTTGATCACTATACTCTTTGACACCCTTTTAGTAGTGGTATGCTTTGTGGTGCGTGAGTTAATTCTATGATGAAGTAGGCTATGTTCTAAGAGTGCTAATTCAGTAATTTTTGTTCTTAAGGAAGAGCTATTTTAAACACATAAGGATAAGAGGAAACCCCAGATATATATCAAAATAAACATGTATTTTAAAGGAAACACTTAACTATTACAAGTCAACAGTTAATACATTTCTATCTTTGGCAGCTAGAATTCTCGCACGGATATGATTACAAAAATAAACAAATAGGCTTCCCGTAAACCTTCCAATTGCCCATTAGTATTTTTATCGCGACTCTATTTGATTACCGTTGAACATTAAATTAAAGTACTCTCGTCTACAAACACATATGACCTAGGTTCAAGAAAAATGGTTTCTACTCCCCTTTAAAACGTGAGACGTACTAAACTTCTACTATCGCAATATGAATATAAATGTTCTTTTTAACTTGCATGACAGATGGTATTAGGTATTGCCGGATGTCGCTGGAGGACTTATCTCTTGCTTTGGAGGGTTGTGTCCGATGGTTGAATTTTCATCGTAGAGGGGGCTGATTTTTCAACGTAATTAAAGAACGGGAGCTCGTTGGGGCTGGGTTCTTCTCCTTCCACTCTTACGGAGCTTGAGATGTGAGAGTCACTCGAGGGTGAGCGGCTTTGCTTTTCTTCAATCAGACTTCTTAGCCGTCTGTAAATGATTCTTTGGTATGGCATCGATATAAAGCTTGACTATTTAGGTTAATACGGCCCGAAAAGGGGTGGATCGATTTTCTCAATCTGCTCCTATTGTTTCTCATGGAAATAGTCTTGTATGGCGGAAGGATCAATCTTCTCAAACTAACCCTTCTTCTGGCGTATAGACTTCTAATCTTCTTGTCTGGCTGAAAGATCGATCTTCACAAACTAATCTTTCTTCTGGCGTATCGACTTCTAATAACCCTCTCTTTTTCTTTGTAGGGCTTATTTATAGGCGGATTGCCGCCCCATCTAAAGAAGGAAGTGACCAGACCACAGACGCAAGGGGGGGGGGACGCAAATGGTGAATTCGCATCTGGGGAGAGCGAGAACTGCTAAGAGTGGCACTGGGGTGCCCAAGTCAGCGCGCTAATTAGAGGCTCGCAACCGCACCGCTACTTGGCGTGCCTTCTGACTCGAACCGCTTTTTTTTCCATAACCACAGGTTTATGGGTCTCGTAGGTAATTGGATCGTTAGAGCGTCGTTTAAGGACCTTATGTGGTCACCTTAAAACAGATGTTAGCTCCAACTACCCACAGCGGCGGGGAGATCACACATGGTAAGCAGTTATGGTTATTCGCCGGCTACCTTTCCCACGCTTCTCCTCATGAGGGGGGAGGGGGGCTTTAATATACCTATACTCCTCCAGGATGCTTAATGTAGCCATTTCTCTACAATAATAACTGAATGCAACCAGCCTCACTTTACGGAAAAGATCATTTTTAAACACAATTTACCCCCACCCAAAATAGGGTGTCCCGATTTTTTAATGTGCATTAAAATTGGTTTATTACTTATTACTTGAGATAATGAAGACAAAATCCTTGTGGGAAAAGCCTAGCGGCCATGAACTTGAAAACAAGCTCCCACAGAACACAGTGACCATATGTCAAGTAAGAAAGAATGAATAAAGAAGAAAAAAAATGAAATGTGTAAATAAATTAATAAGTTTAAAATTATTAAAATCACCCACACTTAATCTAGCATTGCAACCTCGTTTGAAGATATTAAGATCTTCCTGAGTAACTTCTGCAAGAAGATCATTCCACTGCTTTACAGTTCTTTTCAAAAAGCAACGCTGAACCTGAGAAGTGCAGCAGCGGGGAATGCATAGTGCATGTGGATGTTGTCCATCTGCAAACTTTTTTGCTCTAGCACAGGCAGGGGCTCAGGAATTAAAAATGATATTGGCAGTTCCCTACTGAAGTAGTGTTTATGGAATATCGACAAACATGAAATCATCCGTCGATGATCCAAGTCATAACTAGCCCCATCACGAAAAAGGAACGTGCCTCCACGAGCAACCCTAACTATGAGAGACAGATCTCTGGCAAATGCGGATATCGAAACTCAAGAACAATACTCAAGAAGAGGGAGAACAAGGGAAATGAAAAAAAGTGGCATTAATATCTTCATTATTATAGATATATGAGGCCTTACGTCTAATACAAAGCATTCGGGCAGCATTAGCAGACACATTTAAAAGATGCTTCTCAAAAGTCAGGTGAGAATCATAGGTAATGCGAAGGATCGTTAGTGATTCCGACTCAGCAAGAAGTGTATCTCCAACACAGAGTGGAGGTTGAGGCGGCTCATTCGTACAAGATCTACTAACCAAGGGGGTCTTAGTTTTACTTGAATTAAGCTTCATACCCCAACGATCACACCATTTTCTATTTTTTTCTAAATCACGATTTAGACTCATGGCAACGAGGTTTGTCATTGCTAGAGACCTGACTACTTCAAGTGTAGTATCATCTGCATACTAAACAACTTTGTTTTCAAGACCTTGTAACAAATCACTTGTATATACTAAAAACAACAAAGGCCTAAGAACACTGCCTTGTGGAACTCCAGACACAACACGTCTAGGTTCACTAAAAACTCCATCTACGACAACAAGTTGCTGCCGATCTATTAAAAAGTCGTTAAATAGTCGTAGGATGCAGCCACCTATTCCAAGGTTTTGTAGTTTAAAAACAAGTGCTTATGGTTTACACGATCGAAAGCAGCACTCAAATCAATCTGAACTAATCTAGATTCAAAACCCTTGTCAAGATTATATTGCATACTACAAGTCAAATCTAAAAGGGCATCACAAGTACCCAACTGCCTCCTATATGCATACTGACTTCTATCCAATAAGCCATTCGATTCCAGGTATCTAGAGAGCCAAGGAAGTATTGAAGTAGGGCCTGTATTGACGAACATCGGCAGATAACATTTCCTTAGGAATAGGCACAACATTGCTCAATTTACAATTATCAAGAAAGGTGCTTCATCTAAATATAAATTTACATAATCTACTTAACTTAGGTGCTAAATCAGTAGACATCTTTTTTAAAAATAAAGGGAAAATATTGTCAGGATCGACTACGCCCCAGCTGTCAAGACTGTTAAGTATCTTTTTAACATCCCTTGCACGAAAAGCAAACCCAGTCAAACGAGGCCCATGATGGCAAGTGTCAGGGAGAGGAACTTCGTCAACTGACTGCTTGGCTTCAGAAGCTCGATGGAGGAACTCTGCCTTTTCTTTTACACTAGTTGCTAGTTTTCCATTTGACAAAAGTAGTGGTGGAATGATAGAAGTGTTAGAGGAAAAAATAGCAGATTTTAATTTAGTCCAGCACAAATGAGGCTGTCTGATCTGTGCAAACTTACTCTTCAGATTATCATTATATAATCTCTTAGCCCAATGGTAAACTCTGTTGGCAGTACGCCGAGACTGAACAAAGATTTCAAAGTTTTCTCGCATCCAATTACACCTCCATACATTAATTTTTGTTTGCTTATCATAGTAGGCTCTTCTACAGGATTCATCACATCATATCTGGTCGTTTGTACGAATCCTGATAATTCTACTGGTAGCATGCCTGGCCAAAACAGTAGATAACATATCATTCACCTTAGCCATTAAATTTGGGTCAGATATTGCATCTAAAATATTAAAAGATCGACAACTCTCTTCACAACCAACCCAATCAGCTCGAGATTTAAGCTAAACTCGTTTTTCTATTGTGGGATTCGGGATATGCTGATTAACAGCTATGTCCATTCTAATGGAACAATGATTAGATGTCCCCAAATTTTCACAGGCATTTGCATCTACAGCAGCTGGAGAATCTATGAACACAAGATCTAGTCTATTAACTGAAATATGGGTGGGTTCCTGAATCATCTGGAGAAAATCAGTAGCAGTGCAAAATTCATAAGCTGACCTAACATGCTGATCAGCTACATTAGAATTGAGCCATTCTTCATGCTTTGCATTCCAGTCCCCACTAATTACAAAACAAGCTTTCCTATGTGTTGATTGAGCCAAGGCAATACCATCTAAGAAACGGTCATAAATAGTCATTATGTCCTGGATTACGGTACAACGCATATATATATATATATATATATATATATATATATGCATATATATATATATATATATATATATATATATATATATATGTATATATATATATATATATATATATATATATATATATATATATATATATATATATATATATATATTATAATATTTACTATAAATCTTAAACATAAAACTTCATGAAACTTGCATTATAAATTCTTTTGGCGATAAATTGGTAGGCCAGCCCTCGAAAATACTGCCATACCCTGAGCTGCTTGCGTATTTCGACGATAAATAAAATCAGGGCCAGAAAAACCGGAAATAAGGAATTCTGAATTAGATTTATTACTTGTCACTAGGGTTTTTGCAAGGAAAAGGATATCATAATACTTTGCATGAGCCTGAAGATCCAGAAAATTAGATCTTAAACCTCGAATATTGGAATAGAGGAGACTGCATTTCTTCTTATGATTTTGGAGTGTTCTTGTCCTAGAAGAGTTGCTTACCAGAGCTAAAGAGTCTCTTCTACCCAAACTCGCATGGTTTTATATCGGAGTTTTCCTTCTCCTAGCCTTTGCCTAAAGAGGCATACCATGCAAGGCAGCAGCACTACACCTTAATATATATATATATATATATATATATATATATATATGGTGTAGCTTTGTATGTCCAAATTGCTACAAATATCCCATTACTTCTTTTCCCTGACTTCCATCAAATCTAATTAAAAAAGCGACTCGATGGCGAGGACTTATTTTGATTTTCTGATTTTCTGAACATACGGGCTTTCTGTACAGTAGCTATAAAAGTGATTCAGTTATACAAAAATTAAGAAGACGAATTTGCGTTGCCTGGGTTAATTAGAGAGAACTCTTGCTTTCTTTCAGCGGGGTAATATTTCGAGGTTGTATTATTTTTCATTTTTTCTGACTCCTAGATATTATTGAAGATAATAAACTCCTACAATATTTTACCCACTAGTACAGTATAACTCGATCCCCAACAAAGTCTGAGATAGAGTTGGTAAGGTACTAGGGTATAGCCAACTCCTGCATTGGACCCCGTTAGGAGTAATAAGAAAATCGGTTAGTTATCGACCTTGAACCAAGATCTAACTGTGGATTGCACGTAGGGGTAGGCCTATTTTGGCAGGGTAGTCTGGCAGTGTGTGAATTTTACCACAAATTGAACTTTAAGTTCGAAATAGCAAGGAGAGAGCAATACGTCAATCGAACTCGAAAGAAAACTAAGATCCCTAAAACAATTCTGACTCAAGTAAACCACGGAATAATGGGAAGAGAAAGATATGAAATTCTGCAAATAAATACTAATGGATGGATTGGTAAAGGAACGATAATAGGAAACAACATCAGAAAGATCCATCCAGACTTATCTCGTAGAATGGAATAATAAATGAAAAGAATATCATAAAAAATATTTAACTATACCGTCATATTAACCACCTCAAAAGGAGAGAGGAATAAAATAGCAATAAAAAAAGGCTCAAGTACACCGAAATAGCAATCAACGGCGAAGTATATTTAGCCATTAAAATCGAATTAGAAATTACATCAATAGTAATAGCATTTGGATACCAGCCGCCCAAACGAATTTGTGCTAGTACACAATATCATTACGATATTCGCACAAATGCACAAAACAATATTCATGGGTGACCTAAACGCACGTTGCCAAGCAGGCGGCTATAACATAACAAACAACGGTGACGAAATTTAGAAATGCTGCTTGAAAGAAAGATCTTATAAAAGTTGAAACAAGAATAACTCACCTATCTTAGAACAAACACTGCTACTAAACCAGTAATAGTATAAAGCAGCTGTAATATGCCAATAAATATGCATATAAAGCCGGTAAAAAATGCGAGTAGTGATCACATTTGAACCTTACTCCAGTTGAATCAAAACTGGATACAAGTTCTACAACTATTAGTAAGCAATATTTAAAAGATCTTAATAAATATATACCAAATGACCTGAAGACGTTTCACTAGAAGATATCGGAGAGAAGATGAAGCGATTTACAGATGCCCTGGTGGCCACATACTCCAAAAACGTCGCAAAGACCGGTTATCTCATGCAGAAAAACACAAGTAGGCTACCAAAGTGAAAAAAAATGAAAAATAAGGTATATCAATCAATATGGATAGGAAGAAATAACGTGGAAAAAATATATAAACTAACAAGATTGAAAAATGAATTGATACACTTAATAAGTGAGCGGCAGTACAAGGTAAGAATGACCTTATTAAGAAAATATCTGAGAACAGAAGGCATAGTTAAACCTGGCATATTATAAACAGTGCAAAAGTGACAAATACAAGATAAAAATTGAAATATAAGATGAAAACGATAACTTAATCCAAATAGATCAGGAAATTGAAAAAATATTTGCCTTTCCATGGAAGGCCATTTCCTAATTTTATCCGAAACAAAATCAAGATTTCTGTGCAGAAATGGAAGTAATTGTGCACGGGTTACTAAGGAACAACATAAATATAATCACTCTTACCTATTTAGTTGACCGCAATAAGGAGAAAGAAATGGGACAAGAGGCAATAATAAGGAGGAGTAAAATACACTGCCTAACAAATTGGAACTTTTTAATCATCAGAGCCCTGAGTAAACTTTGTTATGGCATTTTTCTCACTCATTTTATATCTGACTTTAGATTTTTTTTAGGATATCAGGTCTTCGAGAAATTCGAAAATGCAATATGACCGCCGTCGCTGATAGAATGTAGTCTTTTTTCTCTGATTTCTTTGCCGGAACTGGTGATAAATGGTTCCATAGCACCATTGCTAGAAAAAAAATTGCTTTCTGCATATCTCCATGTCCATTGAGAAGTTGAACTGAAAAAAATAATGCATTTAACATTTAGAAATTCTAAAATTTATCATTCTCTTTAGACGTAAACATATGATATAGATAAATAGTCATGTTTTGTATATTCCACAAGCATCATAAAGTTAATGGTACTTATATTGCATAAGTAAGAATGGTAAATAATGATTGAATGGCTAATAAGTCAAAGCTCGAATTCATAAACGTTGTGCATGGGATTTTCGTGTGATTTTTTTATCAGAATTATCACGATACAACATCCAACAATGATCTCCCATCATGCTCTCATTCCAAAATCCTTGATAGCAAGTTTCTATGGTCTTGATATCCTGCTCATCACTTACGGCTCTAAGATTTTCTGGGAAAAGGTTTAGGTGCGAATACAGGAAATCAATTTTAAGTGACATACGGCATCCCATTTCTTTATAAGATTGAAGAAGGTTTTCCACGCCATCTCTGTATGCATGTGACTTGTTGATGCCCAGAGAGTTTGCACATAACCACCTGAAGGCTAGCTATGCATTTAGTTCAAGAGGAGTGAGGGTCAGCTAAAACCTCCCTGATTTGTGGTCCCACAAATATGCATTCTTTTAGTTTTGCCGTGCTCAGTTGTGGAAACTTTTGGCACAGATATTGGAATCCCTGAGAATTGTCCTTAGCCATTGCTTTCACGAAGTTTTTCATTAGAGCTAGTTTCAAATGGAGAGGTTGCAGATATATTTCCTGAGGCTCTAACAGAGGGACAGACTGAACACTGCTTATTTTAGGCTCATATGTAGATCAAAGTGTCCAGTCACGCTTGTCATAATGTTTTACAGTGGCACGGCTATATCACAGGCAGAGGAAGCAACAGTACTTTGCGAATCCTCCTTGCATACCCATTAGCATGCTTATGACTTTTAGATCACCACAGATGTACCACTAATGGGCTTGGTAGTTTATGGCATCAAGAAGAATATTCATATTCTCATATGTCTCCTAAAGGTGAACAGAAGGGCCAATAGGAATAGAAGGCTTTACATTTCCAATGTGCAAGAGGACAGCTTTCCGACATTTCTTATAAGCATCAATAAGGAGAGGCCAGTTAGTCGCCTCATAAGTCTGTGACAAAGCTTCGAATAATCCATTTATATCATGGCAGTAGCAGATAGGTAGAGTTACTGTGAAGAATGAAGTTAAATCATGATTAGGCTTTCTAAAGTAACTCACATGCACGTTTTTCTCGAGTAACAATTTTTCCTGCAGTCGAGATGCTAGAAGTTCTGCTTTCTCCTTTGACAGTGACAGATCTCTCACAAGATCATTCAAATCTTCCTGAGTAAATAACTTTGGCTCAGAGTTAGCATCGTAATATTCAACATCCGCATCTAATGTGCAGGCAACTTCGGTACTGCTATCGTCACTGATAACATCAGGGAAGAGGCCATCATCAGGGGGAACTGGAATTGGCAAAGATACATCATGTAGAACTAGTCTATTTGCCGAATCCATGGTTGGATAAACAATTTGGTGCTGGTTCTTTTCAGAAAACCCCTTTTGTGGTCACACTGAAGAAATAGCAATCTTCGAGATGATCTCTGGTCTCTCTTCATATCATAGGCACAGGGAAGGGTATTGAAGCTTTCTTTTTGTTAATCCACTCACGTAATCCATTAGAGCAGGAAGTAAAAATTGTGTGTGGTACCCATGCTTTATCTTGGTCACCCAGAGGGCAACCGAAGGAGAGTTTTTACATTTTCTTAATATCATTTTTGATAGTACGCTGCTGAGATTGTGTTGTAAAATCCCCAAATACATAGCAGAATTAATGTGAATGCCCTTTACACTCTCGAGGCATTGCTAATACTTTGTGGAAATATTTGTAAGCCTCTTGTGTTCAAAGCGGAAGGAGCAGCTTAGAAGACGCACATTACATGATGAACCTGAAAGCAATAAACAGAATTATTATTAATTGCTCAAAATATGCACGCGGTTTACAAATGTAAATGAATTCTTCTCTATATCCCTTTAACCAGCAAGAACTCACGAAGCATCTAGTTTGCTCATCTTACCAGTACAATAATGATGCATGAAATAGAGCAATACCAGTAATATACTACATTTTATAATCGCAGGCGGAGATTTTGACTTTTTGGAATATCTTAAAAACGGTACGAACTAGAGCAAAACCAAAGGCAGATTCGGCTTCAACATGGAAAATGCATTTATAAAAGTATAGTAAGGTCTCTGAAGAAAAATGTGTGTTGACAAGTGTAATGTGTTTAACTATGGCCATCAGTGCTGACAAAGTCTAGCCTCACCAACGACCCGAACGCATCGTCAACTACCCTCAAAAATATTTTTATTGCAAGCCTGAACACAGGCTACTTACGTGACGCACTAAAAACAACAAAAATATTGCCCTTCTCTATACCAGGAATACTTATAAGTCTCCTAAATAGCTACAGACCTATATCGGCATTAGATTTCACCTGCAAACTATATGATAAAATATTAACCAAAATATAGATTACTGGAATAAATAGAGAAAAGTTATCTTTATAACAATTTCCTGTTGGAATTCGGAAAAATAACATAAAATAGACAAGCAATATTTTCTAACACTAATAGAGCTTTCATTCCTTAGTTTGTGTAACCTATAATCGAGGTGAAATGGTAGATCTTAATATAGTACTACCTTTTAAAAAGTTACAGATGTCATCATAATTTTAACAATCAGGAAGTTATGCCTTATAACATGCAAATAGTATGTTATAGATAACAATTCAGAACAAATAAAGCTGCCGAAAAATGACACTGCTGACGAATGCGAGCGAATCCGAGATATCTAAACATTCTCTTGACAACATTTTAGGCTGCCTGGTAATGCACAAAGATAAATATCTGAGATTAGAAAACGCAATTAACTAAAATAGAAAATGTTTAGGAACATGAGAGCTTGAAAGGACCTCTGCCACTGAAACTCTCATAGGTATTGCCCCAGATGGTAAAAGATTAGTTGCAAAGCCTTCCGAAGTGTGAATGAGAAGTTTATGATTCAGCAACCTTTGCATTATGGACTGAATAAATGTTTCAAAATAAAGAAATGGCATACATTCTTACATTTGACTTTGGTTGTTTACTACAGGATCCTTTCTCAGTCACTACGCTAAACCAGCTAAAGATCGTTGTTGCGTGTTTTCTGTGACCCGCACCAATTGCTTATAGCATCCTCCAATGATTATACAATACCGTCCAAACTAGTAAAGAAGATAGCAAAATCTAAATTTTCTTGAAAATACTCGTTTCATTTTCATGAAGTTTACACAGAATATTCTTTAATATTTACCTCTAAGAATGTCTAAGTTTCATTTAATAAGACAGCGGATGAAGAAAAGTTAAAAGGAAAGTAATGTACATTTGAAGAAAAAAGATGCGTCTAAAACGAGAAAATGAAAAAGACAAATGCATTTATAACCCTAAAACAAATGAACAATATATTATTAAGTGGTTTGAATGCCCTTTTTCTAAATAACTTGTCACATCTTCGAAGATGATTATAATCCATTCTTCTTCGACTCTTTCTCGGAGATCTTCAACATTTTTCGTTTTCCGAGCCATTTTCTATCAGGTTTAAATCGGGGCTCTGCACAATCCAGTTGAAAACAAAAGATATTTTTAGTATCCAACAACTGCCTCACCCATTTAAGATGTGGCACGTAACATTGCTCTACATGTAAACAAGTATCACGTAGTTTTGAGGGCCGGAAAAACTAGATCACATGTTCCAAATGCAGAACGCAGCATTTACTTTGCCACCTAAACTGAAAGGGTGTACAGAAAATGGAAACACGCCCACACCCTAGCCTGCCACTTCCAAATTTAACCTTGTTTCTCATGCAGGTGGAACTCAATCTTTCACCTCTACGCAGCTTTACATGCTGTTTTCCATTCAATCTAAATAAAGTAAATTTGCTTTTGTCGCTGAAAACACTACGACTTTTTATGAACAAATAATAAAACGAATATCACAAAGGAAAATGACTACAAGTCATTATCATAATAAATGTTGGGGCTAGTAAAGAACATTTTAGAGTTCTAAGGAGAAATTAATCTAGTTAGCCTGATAATATTCTGTTTAAATTTGAATACGCTTATGCATTAGAAAATTTGGGTATTTCAAATCATTAGTATTGTTATTGTTAAGGTCCCAACGTCTATGAAAAAAGCTGGACTAAATCACTTTTAATTAGTTGTCAGCTAATGCCAAAAAAATAAGTCAGGGTTGCTTTGTGGAGTCTGACATAGGATATAGACATTCTTGGTTCGGATCCATTGTTTTAATACTTCCCCACTAAATTATTCAGCATACAGTGTGGATCTGTGTTACAAAGAATAGAAAACACGTCTAAATGCTTATTAGCTAGAGAGGCTATTTTTGTGTTATCTAGGGCTCAGAAAATTTAGGCAAAGCCAATGGAGTTTAATCCTTATGAATCGTTATTTATTCCTAATTACTAGACAAAAAATTATGTTTGTTCAACAAAGTTCGTAAGATAAGAGAAGGAGGTTCAGACATGTTACTGTCTTGTTGGTTCACGGGGCTAGAAATGCTCTCCCCTTTTACTTAACTAAGTAACTAACACATTTTCACTTTTACATCTGAGCTTAATTCAGTATATCCTTTCGTCGTGAACTACTATTGAAAATAATCATTGATAGAGATGCTGAAGTTTCTTTTGGCATTATTTTAATACAATAAGCGAATTAACATTCTCATTGGCTATACCATACAAGTTATCATTAACTTCATGCCTAAAAATTTTAACTATATAAGAGATCATATAGCTATGTATCCAGATGACGAGGGAAAAAATGTGTGTTTAAAAATCAAGACATGCTGAATCAGCAGAAATGACCAAAATGTAAAGCAGATAAATAAGCAATTTTAGAAGAATAAAAAAAAATCAATCCGAAATTCCGACGCTGTTGGCAATTTCGCAATTCTAAAAGAAATATTTACCAAAAGATAGAAGTGTAAAAAGTACGACGGTCACCTTCGCATCGCAGAAAATCTAATAAAGCCCATTTCTGGAAGTTTCTCGGCATAATTTTTGAAGAAAGAGGAAAGCAATTGGATGGACAAAAAAAAATTGTAGATTTAGTATACGCTATTCGTAAATTGCAAGGGCAATAAATATACAAATGTAATTTCTAATAAGAAGCTATACCAGTTTACAAAAGCTTTCGAACAAATTATACCACACTTTTTCCTGTTTGTGTCATTTAAATCTTCCTATAATTCTCTCTCCACAAAAGGCAATTAGGTTATAAACCTACACTTATATTCTTAGTTTGAGCTGAGCCTCAAATTAGTTTTGCGTTGGTTTTGTCAAAAGAAACAGACATTAAAGAGTGAAAGAAGAGAAAAGGGTGAAAGCAACGAAGGTCTAACATTCTACAAACGCAAGAAGTGGAGGAGAAGGCTATTGATTCAAACCACCTAAAGTCATATGTCTTAATACTGCGAGCCTTATTAAAACAAATTTCGAAAGGACAAGGCTTAAGTCGTCGTTGGAACAAAAATCAAGGGAGTGAGAACGATGAATCGATAGAAGAAAATAGGTCATATTGGAGGAACTGAATGAAAATGGTTATTCATATATTTACGAATGACGAAGGGTTACTATTATTATTTAGAACAATTCTATACTAATAATAATACGAAAATAAAAACGATTCTATATAACAACTTATAATTCACATTTGAAATGTATGTAAGCAAGGTCGGCTGACCTAAAACTCGCGTGCTCTCACTTATGCTGATTTATGACCAGTGGACCTTGAAAACGTTCAATAATTCCCGGATCTTGTTAATTCTATCATTCGAAAGAGAATGTAAAACAATATAAGGGATTTAAATTTCGTTAGAATGGTGCGAATATTTATGATGTTATTACCCGAAAAATTCATTCCCGGGCTATATTTGGGAGGTCTTTAGCAATTATATCATTCGAAAGAGAACTTAAAACAACATAAGGGTTTCAAATTTCATTAGAATCTGCCAAATAGTAATGATGTAATTGCTAAATAATTCCCCGGAAAACCTTGGAAGGATTTTGGAAATTATATCATTTGAAAGAGAATGTAAAGTAACATAAGGGATTTAAATTTCCTTAGAATTGGCTGAATAGTTATGATGCAATTGCAAAATAATTCCCACGGTAAGCTGTGTAGGACATTAGCAATTATATCACTCAAACCAGAATATAAAAAAACATAAGTGTCGAAATTTAGTTAGAATTGTCCAAATAGTTATGATGTTATTGCCAAAACAAAGTCATTCCCGGGCTGACCTTGTGATGACTTTGACAATTCTATCATTCAAAAGAGAATATAAAACAACATAAAAGTTTCAAATATCGTAAGAATCAACCGAATAGTTATGATTTCATTGCCAAAACGAAATATTTTCCAGGCTAACCTTAGGAGGACTTTGGCAATTATATAATTTGAAAGAGAATGTAAAATAACATAATGATTTGAAAGCGCCTTAGAATCGGCCGAATAGTTGCAATGTTATTACAAAAACAAATAAAGCTAAACAGGGACAAGCAAATAGCGGACCCACCGAACGACCGCTGACCAACCGACCTTTGTCCGACCGACCGCTGACCGACCGACCGACCGCTGACCGACCGACCGCTGACCTACCGACCGCTGACCAACCGACCTTTGTCCGACCGACCGCTGACCGACCGAACGACCGCTGACCTACCGACCGACCGACATAGTAAGCTGTAGAGTCGCTCGCGACTAGACTCGCACGCGACCAAAATGTTGGAAACACCACACTTATTTAAACGTGTACGAAAGCTAAATTCATGCTATGCATTTGTACAAAATATAGGATCATGTTCTCAATATCAATTTTCATGCGAGATCGAATACTATGCATGTACAATGGAACTCAAGGTCAATTTCCATCCCCTTGAATGTACTTTCACAACAAAGGAAAAAATAGAGAAGATATACCTTCCTTAGAGAATTCTCTACTAGTGGTATAAAATGAATATAGTAAAAAGGTGGAAAGGAATATAAAAAAAAACCACATTTATACAGATGTTGGGGGGGGGGAGATAATCGCTGGCCCCGTTTATCTCATTTCACTCCAAACCCTTTGTGTCCATTTAGTAAACGTTCTCATGTGTTTTCTATTAAGTGATATTTGCATCTTAAGATAATCACTCAGTCGATCATTTAACTTATTATTCTATGCGGTTTGTAGAGGCGTTCTCGATCAGGCTCTTTATCCACGTCAAACAAGTGACTGTATTCAATAGAAAAATCTACAGAGAAATGTATTCGATACAGTAACCTGTTTGGACTCGACAAAGAGTGTTCCTCGAGCATGCCCGTGGCGTGCCCGTGGTGTGCCCGTGGCGTGCCCACTCCAGTTTCCTTTAATATTATCCCATATCTTCCACAACTTAGTAAGGCATATATAATATTTCACGTTTTTGTAGTTTTATAACTTTAAGACTGTTAAACGGCTTGTTTACCAACCTGACTCCAATTTTACTAGTGCTTTCACTATGATCCATCTATAAATAGTACTCTATAATTTATTTTAGAAACTCTTTATAATTTTAAATACTCTGACATGTTGCCAACATAGGTGAATACTCGTGAGTGAGAGTATGAAGTAAGATCTTTAGACGTATAGTTTTGGTAATTTCGAATAAGAGTAGCGCACAGGTTTCAGGCTACTAGAGCCTGTAAAACTTCTTCGTATTATTGTAATAGTGCTCTAGGAGTAATGTTCCAATGGCGGAGATGGTCTATTATCCTCTAAATAGTCAGGAAAATTCAATATTTCAACCCAATTCTGCCCCATCCACGACGCCATCTTGAATTCATAGGGGACGTCTAATTTTCGCTCGCGCGTTTGATTTAATATCAATTTCAGAATATCCCCACCACGACTTTTTCAATAAAATGTATTTTCTGACATATTTTAGGCTTAACACCGACTTTTTTTCACATTTACGTGGGCATAGTTACCAGAAAAAGTAAGCAATTTTCGGCAAATAAGCGATTTGCGGAGAAAACGACGATCATAAATCGTTAACTTAACCACTCCTATCTCGGCAGAAAATAGTTAGGTTAGGTAAGGTTAAGTTTGGTTTGGGTAAGTTAAGTTGTTAGGTAAGATTTGGTTTGATTAGGTTAGCGATTTATGAGTGCAGTTGTGTCCGCAAATCGCTTATTTTCTCTAAAAATTGCTTACCTTTCGTGGTAGCTGTGCCCACATAAATTTGAAGATAACACGATGGTAAGCCTATAAACGTCATTTAAGTACATTTTATGTGCATAAATCGTGGGAGGGATGTTCTGAAAATTCTCCGTAAACGCGCGATCGAGCGTAACTTGTCCAACTTTCAAACAAATATTGATACGAGCACGAGAGCGTTAACATCGATCACTGCATCCACTATGCCTCTTAGTATGTAGTTTCTCTGCATTATTTAGACATTTTGAAGCCTTTACAAATAAAACCTTGGATCCTGTGTTCTTTCTCGCTTTCAAGATTATCCCAGCACAATTCTCCTTGGTCTCGACGTGCCAACATCTCTCCCTAAAACTCCCGACACGTTCCGTTTCCTCCCCTTCAAAGTACGGTCCAGTGGTTTCGATGGTAAGATCTTAATTCCGATACTACTCAAAGTAAGTACACAATTTCTCATTCACGGGAGAACAGACTTTGTCCTTCAAATTTTCCCTCCTTTCATCTCTTTCTCGTTTCATGTACCTTTCCAAATTGTAAACTAACGAGGAATCTCTAAGCTGACCTCACTTCGAGAACCTTCCTTGAAAAGACCACCTGTATCTTTTCAAAAACCTTACTTTTATTTATCGGTTTCTCTTTTCCCTGGCCTTCAACCACCCTCGTTTTGTAAACAAACTTAATGCATTGGTTTCCGCGCCTTTCACGCTTAGGAATTATGAATAATAAAGTTGAGATTTACCTACTCTTATTTCTTCCATTCAAAATTCCGTCAATTCCCGCTCCTTCACATACCGTTCGTCCGAGAAAGACCTCATATCTCTGTCGCCCAATTCCTTACTCAAACTTCAATCCAACTCTAACCTCTCTTTCAAACACTCCGCGCCTTTCAGGCTTGGGCATTATGACTAACATTACTGACATTTTACGTTAAAATGAGGTCAGTATAGCACATACAAAGGTTCTTCAAAAATAGCTGAAATAAAGTGTGATGACCCAGTTCCATTTAAATCATTTCTCCAAAAGTGCTTCTCATTTGAGTAACTGTCGTAGGTTAATGTTAGATCTCAACCTTTTCTCAAATCCCTCAGCCTAAGGGAGGAAGGCCTATGAACAGATTAGTCCGCTATGAGCGTGCATGAAATTATAAATACAAATCAGAGAGCAATTAAGTTTCAGAGTGTAGATTAGGTTGGTTAATGCTTAGCTACTCGTATCTTGGAAGGTTCTGGGGTAATAGAAACGGAGTACAAAATATACTTCACTACTATGAAAATGATATATTTACAAAATTAAAAGGGGTTTTAATTAAGGTATATAAACATAGGAGTCTCGCCTTCTAAGAGCGACCTGGGCGGTGTCGACCACCATACACACGAACGGACAATGACAGATGGGACGTTCAAATGACCTTGGGTTCAAGCGAAGCCCAGATGACGAAGGCTTAAAATGGAGAAAGCTTACACAGGAGAGTTTCGCGTTGCGGTTACTTCGAAGATTTTGAAAATTTTTTCAAACGGAACAAAAATAAAAAATAGTGGAACTAGTGGATTTTTTGTTGTTTGTTTTTTTTTCTCTTTTGTACCGTAAATATATAGAGATTATATAATACTACAGCACGCTTGCTAAACCATACGTTTTGTCAATGATATTCTTAAATGGAGTTCACTTACCCAAAACGTAATGTCATCCTATAGTTATACAAAAACAATAAAAAGATACAAAAGGAATTCACAAGATACCAAAAAAGATAAGCGTTCCCATATTTTACGGTTAAATATACAAATTTACTTTACGAACAAATATTTATACAAAAAAAAGGAATGGCTCAGAATTAGTTTGGAAGAGGGTCCAACTGGTTTCTACTTAAACTATCAGCTATGTAGTTATTAGTACCCTGTATATACAAAATACGGAATTGGAGTTCTTGGAGGAATAAACTCTATCACATTAACTCTTTCAGGCACAGAAAATGAGGGTAAAATAATGCGCTAATTGCACAATTTGTTTCTTTTAAATTACCTCAAGATATGTACTACTTTTTGAAAAAAACTTAAAATCAGTAAAGAAAATGTAATAATGTTTTAAAAAATTGATTAAAAAAACATAGTGTTACAAATATGTCCCATTGGGCAATTTGGGACTATTAAATTGGAATTCATGCCGGGTGTAAATTTATCCCACTTTGCTAATTGGCGTGATACTGTTGAAAACATGTTTTGTTTTTGTCTAAGCACAGAGGTACATTACACACAGAGCACCTCCAGTTGGTTTCTACTTCTTCGTGTTTGTTGCTGCACTTTGAACATCTTTGTCTTCCTTCCAGTCTAACGGGCTGATGTTCCGATCCCATTTTCCGTATTTCATCTGGAACTGACTGACCTCTTCCTTATTTTTATTTTAATCTGTGGCATATCCACCCTTCCTAGTGATACATTTCTGTCAACAGCAAGTCTTTCAGCAATCCTTATACAGAACTGTTTTGAGCTCATGCTATCTCATGTTGTCAAGTTATGAATTATCGATCCATTAATAATGCACATATCAAAGAGGTGAAAAAATAATCTATGCCGCCACTTATGAATTTTTCGATCAATTGCTCCGTTTCATTTGATCAAATTTATCAACGCAGTTCATGTTGAAATTATAATCACATACAGCCTCATGGCATGCTACCACATCTCTTTTCCATCTTTTTCTCTCGAGTCACGTTTGTTGGGCTATTTGGATCATGAAAGTTTGAGAATATGTGTACAGCCCTTTTATCCTTTCATTTGAGAGCAGCAATTCCGTCATTGCTGATAAACCATTCGTGCTCACCTCGTTTCATTAGCTTTTCCTCTTTGAATTTGTGTAGATTTTCTGCGACTAATTTTGAAAATACCACATGCTCGAATTTTCATTTTCTTAAAGTCCTTCATTACGTCATAGCTTGCAAATTAGTTATCAAAGTATACTTTGTGATTACCTCCCTGTAGATCAGTGTATAGTTTTTTTACTACATTATTAGCCAGATTCATTTCAATTTTATCTTTAGTTTTAACACTGTAAATATCAAACTTTACTGCATAATCAGTTTTGTCTTCCAGCATCCAAATTTGAACCATCTCTTGATGGGCCTTTTAGGTAAGTATCACTTTAGACTGCTTCGTCCTTTGAACTTTACCAGTGATTCATTTATAGCCACAACCTCACTGGGAAGGAAGCATGAATTAAGGTTTTTTGTGCCATATCCATAAATGTTTGGATTCTGTAGAGCTTATCATAAACAAGAGAACTACGTGAAGGGGTCAAAGAATGGTCCCTTAGATGAAGGTGTGAGAAAATACATCCAAACCTGTTCAATGGATTAGTTTACTCATGTATGGGTCATTATGTAGAGGCTTTGTACTCCAGTGGTCGCGGTAGGATAGGTATTGCTTTATACTCATGGTTATATTGATAGCAAAAAATGTCTTGTGCTCAAACGTAGTTAATGGAAAATACTTTATACCAGACTGCTTGCAGTACAGGATTGTTTGAAAGGTAATTTGCTCCAAACAATCATTTGAAAACAAAAGACTTAGGTAACTGAAAGGGCTCTTTTTTATCTTGAAGATTTTAACCAAATCCGTTGGACCAGACGTTCGATTGAATTCAGTGAAGGTACTGGGCTTACCTGAGTGTGTCCAAAGTACTTTACATATTGTGGTAGTTTGTGACAGATATGCTGAATATTGCTCTTCAGCTGATGATTCTGAATCGGATGAAGTTAAGGAGGAATATAAAACAAATTTTCCGACGAGTACTTTAATTCTAAATTGGTATTGCTGTCATAAGAATCTGTACTAGATGTGTCAGTGTCGATCAAGCCGCGAATTTTCCGACGCCCTAAGGCTCGTGGGGCTCTCTGAGGGCGGGATCCATCTATTATTATTGGGTTCTTCTTCTTTTATATCTCGCACAGGGGAAAGGATATAAACGCAAAGTTTAATAGGAAGTAACCATAAAACGATGCTGAGCCTTCGAAGGTTCGCAGCAGGGGCACATCCTCAATGGACTGGATCTTCTCTTGATGGGCAGCTAACCGGTCATTTCCGATATGGAAACCGAGGTAATCGATAGTGCCACGTTTCTCGACTACTTGGTAGGGGCCCTTACATTGGCTCAAAAATTTGTTGGTGTCCGTGGGGAGGAGTAGCAAAACTTCTTTTCTGGGGTTAAATTTCCTTTCCTTGAGAGAAAGAAAGTAAGAAAGAAAGAGAAGGAAAAGAAAGAAGAGAAAGACCTACGACTTGCAATCAAAGTATGTTTTATACTTGTCCAAATTGATGTCGGCTTTCTGACACGCAAAGTCACCTGGCCAGGATGGGTTTCTACCTGAAGTGTTTAAAGAAGTGCGAGATCAAGTGTCAAGACACCTGAGCGCAATCTTAAACATGTCAATCCGGCGCGAATACGTTCCTAGAGACTGGCGTGAAGCGGTGGTGACTCCTATCTTCAAGAAAGTTGACCGTAGCCAACCGTCGAACTACCGACCTATCATTCTGACTTCGATAGTCGGTAAACTCGTGGAAAGCACAATGGTGGACAAAATGACGTCGCATTTAGAGTCAAGCCTGCTACTAAGGAGTTCTCAACACAGCTTCCAAAGTCAACGGTCATGCCTGACGAACCTTCTGGAATTCTTCCACTTCGTCTTCAGTGAGCACCATCGGGACAAGGTGGTGGATGTGGTGTACTTAGAATTTCCGAAAGCCTTTGATAAGGTACCAAACCGCTGCCTTCTCTGGAATCTGCGAGCGCTGGGCGTAGACGGAAAAGTAGCAGGCTAGAAAGAGAACTGGCTTAATGGCAGAAGGTAACCCGTGGTGCTAAAGGGACAGGCTTCTGAGTCGGTGCCCGTTACTAGCGAGGTGACTCAAGGTTCTGTCCTGGAACCACTACTATTCATCATCTACGTCAACGACATGGACGGTGACATGGTTGCCAAGATTTCTAAATTTGCCGACGATACCAGGCTTAATATGAACGTTTAAAGGATGGAAATACTGCCCGCCTTCAAGATGATCTTCGGAAAATTCGGGAGTAGTCTGATACTTGGCAAATACTTTTCAACGTAAACAAATACAAAGTGATGCATATCGGCCATCGAAGTCCCCATTCACCCTATATCCTTAAGGACCCTGCTCTTGAATCCACGGACAATGAGAAGGACTTGGGTGTAACTATCACCAGTGACCTCAAGTTCTCGAAACCGTGTATGAGGTGGAGAAAAAAGTCGAAAGGATGTTAGGATTTCGGAATAAGGATATAGTACTCTGTCTGTACAACTCCCTCGTCCGACCACACCTAGAGTATGCCGTACAATTTTTGAGTCCTTCGTTTGGAAAGGACATCGCGAAATTAGAACGCGTCGAAGCCAAGGCAACCAAACTGATTCCCTCTATCAGACATAAAAGTTATGAAGATAGATTAAGGGAATTAGATCTGTTCTTGTTGGAAACCCATAGATTGAGTGGTCAGCTCATCAAAGTTTTCAAAATATTTCGAGGGATCGACAATGTTGACTACAGGGATATTTTCAGCCTTAATGAGACAGAACAAGAAATCATGGTTTCAAACTTGAGCTTACATTCTCTGCGGTAAGTGGAACGCACTTTCGATGAAGGTTGTCAACAGCAATTCTGTTGACCAGTTCAAGGCAAGACTAGACAAAATCTTGAAAATTGGCCGTTTAGGGAGAAAGTAAGGCAATTGAGCGGAGATGTGCCCACTAGACAGCGAGTACAAAGGTTTTCTCATTAAATGGACCACTAGGTCTTCTAGAGGACTTATTTTCCTTGTTACTCTGTCTCAAATCCAGTAGGTACGAGTAAGGGGTCTGTAGGTCTTGATCCAATTTATAATTTGAGTTCTTTCATATAAAAGCTTAAATGGAGCGAATCCTAACGTACGATTGGGGATTTCACGGTAGGCAAAGAGAGCTACCGGAATAAAACAGTGCCATTCAGTGCACACAACTTTTTGAGAATGGCATTGAGACAACCATTAAGCCTTGCACACATTTTATTCCTAGCCGAATGAAAAGGGGTAATAAATAAAGGCTTAATCATTAGTAATTTACCGACGTACTCCATCAATCGGAGGTGAATTGGCGACCAGGATCTAATAGAATTTCCTTAGGTAGGCCCACACAGGGAAAGATAGAAATAAGAGCTTCGGAGCAGGAAATACTGTCAATTATCTTGAGGGGCACAGCCTCGGGGAACCTGGTGGCAAAATCCACCAGATTTAAAACGTAGCTATGGCCTTTGGTCAACGGGGAGTGCATCGGCCCAATTAAATCGATAGCTACTCCGGAGAAGGGTTCAGAGATTAGGGATCCCTTCTGTAAAGGCGCAGGTTTAACTCATGCTTTTATTGCCGTCTTCTGGCAAATGTCGCACCAACGACAATATCGCAGAATTTCGTCGGTCTCACTATGCCAATAAAAATAATTGAACATCCTCTTGGCGGTCTTCGCATGGCTAAAGTGGCTAACAAACAGACTATCGTGAGCAGTTGAAGAATTGGAGGGACGTAGGAGCGAGATATACATGGTGTGCTGGACTCGGTGTCGTTTTCCACGGTGCACACGCGATAAAGGAGGTGGTCTTTGATAAGGAAGTAAATCACATTATTTCCTTCAATAGATTCGTGCGTTGTATTCGGGGCCTTTGTCCACAAGAGGCGACGAGACTCGCATTCCCTCCGAATTTTAGCAAAGTCACTGCTCATCGCCCTCTAGTATTCGGGGGCACACGGGGGCTTCATAGCTGCAAAGGATTCAAGTTCCTTCTTCGTGTGGGAACGGGTAATAACTAGTTGAGCCACGAGAGCGGGAGATACCCGGGGGAATGACAAATTAGGGCCACACAAAACTTGATGGAGGCTTTAACGACTTCAGCCCAACCAGTTAAATATAGGCACTCAATATAACAATTAACAATGTGGAATTTATTTGCGCGCCTCAAGTAATCCTGCAATACGGAAAACCTATTGTGATCCAAAGCCACAGGGCGAGTAGTTCATCTATAAAAACAATACACGTACACCTTGTATCACGGACGAGGGTCGAGATCCGGCAACGAGTCCCTACTCCAGTTTCGAATTGGAGGGACCCAGAGGTACCTTATTAAGCAAAAAGCTTACTTTGTGGCAAGCGGTACTCGGCAGGTTTGAAAAAGAGGGAGGTTCATTTTGCGACGTTTGGGGCGCAGAAATTGCACTGATTTGGTGTACCTGGTGATAAGAAGTGCTTCTAAACTGCGAGTTTTGAGAGCAATTGGAACTTACGTGACCATCAATTCCACAGGAATAACAAACCATGGTCCTCCTAGGGAACGACGAAGTAGGGGTTCAAGACCAAAGGGCTTGACGGAACGGTGGTCAGACAAGAAGAGGGATTGGGTTTAGTGGGCCCAGTCACGTGAATGAACTTGTTTCTACTGTTAGGAACAAATTTGTTTTTCCCTTCTTTGGAATTGTCAGATGGAGGTTCTGATTTTCTAGTGATAGCAACCCCGTCCCGGGACCGACAGTGGGTCGGTGACCCTCACACTTATTCCAGGCCCCACTCCAACTCCACGGACCTTGGCAGGAGCAGGCCTGCCGCCTCGTGGGGTCTCTCCCAGAGATCCATTGGTCCTTCACGAAGAACCTTATTTGCGGAAGGAGCGACGCAAGAAATTGGTCCTCGATGAAGAAATCAACCAGAGAGTCGTATTCATTAGGCACTTTTGACGCAGCAATCCAAAATTAAAGTGACGATGCATGGAGTAGCTCAACTGACGGAGCGGCTGCTTTGGTTCAATGCAACAATGCCTAAATTTAGCTCGGCAGAAGTCCGGGATCATATTATAGTCGGCGAGCAGCTCGGCTTTTAACGAAGGGTGATTACTCGTTGCCTCTGAATGAAGGGAGATGAAAATAACGCTGAGTTGGGAGCTCAGCATGGGTAATAATTAGGCTACGCCGTCCGTCTCTATATCTCAATGACTCACCTCATAGATCTCCTTCAAGTTGTTGTGATAGAGACCCGAAGTCTTCTCCTTCTTTGAATACTGGGGGTCTTTGGTTGCTGACTGCGGTGCGTCTTGGTTGGAATTTGCGGAATTTATGGAGAGCATCTCGTTCCTAGCCCGGCACATCTCGAATTCTTGAGAGCGAATCCTCTCTCTTTCTTTGCGTTCATTTTCTCTTTGTTCTGCTCTTTCTATTCTCTCTTCCTCCTGGATGTAGGCTATTTGGTATTTTCCGTTGAGCCCGAAGGACTCACTTTAGGTCTTGAAAGTTTCAAACGAATCCATGTTACAAGTTTTACACGCAGGAAGCGACAACAAGAAATAAATTAACGCATGACAATAAATGTGGCGGATTTCTAGTAACAGACGGACGAATGTGTGACCTTGCTTTGCTTGAGCCAACGAAACTACGAACAACAAAAGGAGAAAACCATTCGCCGAAAATAATGCAATTGTTTCGTACGGTGCGGATTATATCCGTATGATCACTCGGGCTAAAAAATATTGAGGACGAGATTTTACCTAAATTCTTCACTGTGATTGAAACGAGAGTGCCAGCACGCCTAGTGACATCTATACATCGAACAATGCAATTTATAAATGTACCTGCAACTAACGGGAGAGAAAATGAGGCCTTGCAGGACAACAATTTAATTTCGTGGAGTAATAAAATAATGGTGATGCACGGTCGCGCAAAATAAATTCACACAAAAAAGATAAATATATGGGAACTGGAAAAAATAAAATTGTGTAAGTAGTAATTCCTCACATTTTATCTCCAGAACCGAAACCAAGATTAGCCAACAATTTAATCAAGGTTAACCAATTAATTAACCAAAATTAAACCCAATAAACCTGAACCTAGTTTAATATAATATAGATATTACTATGTAGATGTCGTAGGTTGATGTTAGATCTCAACTTTTTCTAAATTCCTCAGCCGGACCAAGGGAGGCCTATGAGCCGAATAGTCTGCTATGAATGTTGCTGAAATTATAAATACAAATCAGAGTGCAATTAAGTTTTAGAGTGCAGTTAAGGTTGGCCAATGCTTAGCTATCTTGGAAGGTAATTGAGTAATACAAAGGGAGTACAAAATATACTTTACAACTATGTGTAGCAGCTAACATCCATGCTAGCTCCTGCAAAAGTATAATTCCCTGTCTGAGAGATTACTCATCTCGCTTCCATTAATTCATATTCATGTACCACAATTCCAATCATATATAACTCGTATGATTTCCAACAAAATTTATCCTACCTATCGTTCGATAATAATTATCCTATACATTGTACGATATATATTTTAACCAATCCAAATCCTTTTCTGACGTATTTTAAACCGATCAATTATCATCAACCTACCTCGCCCCCAATGTTCGTTGACAAATATAGTCCACTCGTGTTCTCGTTATCGTCAGACAAAGGTGAGTAAATTAACGTTACCATTATTCAACTCAATCGAATATCTTAACTATTCAAAATTTAATCCCCTCTTTTCTCTCAATTTCCAGTCTCCTTGATAAACGAGCAATTATTCCTTGTCCAAAACTATTCCCAAGTCCATCCATTCATACATTAAATATATTATATCCTGTAAATTATATCGACCAAATCTTATATTAAAGATATCCAATAATTCATTCCATAATTTCTAAATAAAGTTTATATAAATATATATTCGAATATATAATTACTCTAAACCTACATTTATATACGATCAAATTCATTATTTTCATTCTGTGAACTTCCCATTTTGTCCTTGCTCTTTGTTGGACTTCTATATTTTTCTCGTTAATTTATAAATAAATATAGAATTATATCACTCTTAGTTTTCTCTGAAATTACCAGTTTCCTATTTTCATATTTACTCTATTAGAATCTAACACGTGACTCTTCTATTCTCATTCATCATTCCTATAAATTATAAAGTTTTGTTTGGTGAATATATATATATATATATATATATATATATATATATATATATATATATATATATATATATATATATATATACACCGCTTTATATGAAAATAATATATTTTCAAAATTAAAAGGGGTTTTAAATAAGGTATATAAACATTGAGACGTACACGAGTCTCGGCTTCAAAGAGCGACCTGGGTGGTGTCGACCACCATACACACGAACCGACAATATGTATCTATTTAATTCATACCCAAAAGAATAACAAACAATACCCCCACATTAAGTGTCATTACCTATATACACTTTTTAGATGAAATTGGGTGTACTTCTTCCATCCCTTTCAAAAGAGCCACAAAATGACTTGGGATATGGTTTCTCCACGAACTCAAATGTAGCGTCAAATTCCATCCTCTCGTCTGAATATATCAAGTTTAACGATACCATGAAAATATTAGCACATGGGTTCCATGCCATTTCCTTGAGATACTCCAAAGAATGACAAATAACAAAAACAGTTGACCCAACATTTCTTTCTAATGCAAAGTATAAATATACACATACAAATATTCATCAGAAAATTACTTACATTAAAAATGAGTTTAATGCATGACCTCATTATTTATCCGCCCACCAATCATTAAAAAGTTCATCAGTGTGTTTTTGTCTTAGCAACACCTACCAACTTATTAAAGTTTATGACATTTTACTATCTTAAAATATCACTGTTATCACTCTGTTAAAACTCTAGTATATCAAATTGATAACAACCTAATATCAGCTATTCATTCTTTACACTTCATTTTAATGTGCGTTATAGTTAAAAAATTTAATCATCAGACTCTTTCCGTTCGTTAACCACGCATGTATTTTGTTAAGTTAATCAATTAATTTTATTGCAAGAATTTCATTCTCTTTATCTATTTGTACGCAGGAAAGCTTGATAATTTTACATGCCGACAGGCTGTAAATCAGTTGGGCCAAAGAAAGTGTGAAAGAAGGAGGAATTACTACCACAAATAGCATTCAACGAAAGTGGCAATCTCTCCAATTAAATATATATAGCGTTGCGGCTAAAAGTTTTCGTACAGCTTGAAACTTTCTTATTCTTTGTGCATGTCTCTCTATAAATATGTTGTATTAGATTTCATGCATGTATACAATACATCTAGAAAACAAATCAAATGTACAAGTTTTCGAAAAAAGCCTTTTTGAATAGATTAAATGGCGTTGCTATAGAAATTATTGAAATAATGTTATGCAGTATATTATATTCAAAGTTTCTTCATATAATGATATACTCGATGTCCCGATGAGTCCCCGTTCTAGCTGTTTTCGTACATGGGCAACTTAAGCCCATGAAGTGGCCAGGGGAGCAGAGCAATCGAGAATGCATAGTTCCAACAATAAAGCAGGGTGGACTCTCTGTAATAGTATGGTTCTGGGTGACAGGTATAGGAGTGGGTGGTCTTATCGTTTGTGATGGCATCATGAATTATGAGAATTATCCAGCTGCGCTGAGAGCTTCAATGATGCCTTCAGTCCAAGCTAGATCGGAATCACCAGTGTCGAGAGGTGAGTTACATTGTGAATGACGCTAGCTGCACTGACACTTCGTTCTTCTTCCATCGTGTATGGATTATGATTGGTGCGGACCCACAAAAATCTATCGCCATCAAAACCAATAACCAAACACTCACTAACACTAACGATATCCTCGATGCATTTAAGTCCCACTGAATCACGGCCCTCACACATAAACGCAAAAACCACACGAAACAGAGAACTACCTGGAAGTCCAGGAATGCTGCCGACTCCACGCCGATGAGCTAGAGCATGCCCCTATGATAGAAATGGATGTGCTCGATAACACTAACATATCAACCACTCATATCACCGTCAAGGAACCAAAGCAGTACAACAAGTCAACACCCAAACCCGCCCCCAGCCCTTCAAGTCTTCCATCTACCTTAATACACCCCTCCCCGAAACAATTTACTCCACATTAACACAACTATACAATGGCTACGCTTGCCTCTAGGCACTTCCCACAAACATTTAAAATCCCTTTACTTTCTACTCCACCAAGAAAAAACAACGACACGACGCCTCAACAATTACAGGCCCTTTTGCTCTGTTAAAGCATCTAGGCAAAATACTAGCCAACAACACAGCGCTCCATCTATGCACTAATGTGCTTCTCTCCCACTACCCCACAGACCCGAGAGGCCACATAAAATAAAATAACACAACAGCACGTTTTTTCACACCACGTTTAGGCGTACCCCAGGGAGTGTGATGGCAATAAGACTAACGTTACTCCACTCCCACCTGAAGACTCCAGACAAGCATACACACTGTGCGACGAAAACGATGGGATTATAGTCGTCTGCGTTCAGAGACCAGATATAATTGCACGCGGCAAAAATTATGCTAAGCATGAGGAGAGAATACGAGGAAGAGTGGATCATTGCTACAAACCTTCAGAAGACACAAATGACAGTATATGGTGCACGCGATCGCTACATACAAAGCATACAAATATACACACACAGACCGGACCTCAACCACCTGAAGCCCAATAGACTGATATGTTCAAAAAACATCAAAATCTTATGGGAAACATTTGAAAAGTTCCAAAGTTCCCCCCCCCCCCCTAAAACATTATCCAGACAGAGGCAAAAAACATAAGCAAGAAGCTGCGCAGGTTCTAACTTGACAGTAAAAAAATTCAACTCCCCTAGGCCAAACCAGGTTAAGACTCCTCCTTACATACGCCCAAATCACATTTGCAGCTGCGTGTGACACAAGACCGAGGGAAGCAGAACGCATACAGAACTCTGCTCTCATGTGCGCCTATCGTCCCCTATGTACACCAACATGACCACACTACACCAAAACAACAAGATAAAACCACTAAACAGCTACGTCTACGCGCGTTTAACGAGACAACTGAGGAAACTCACACTGTCGAGGTATACTTGTGTCGACTAGCTCGGCGCTCAGAGTCTTACACAAGTACGGGCAGACAGCTGACCGCAGGCCGCTGGAGATATGTCTAAGCGATTAATAGACAGTGCGAATTAAGGTTGTCCGATTTTAGATTAATACATCGCCAAGTAGCAGTTCAAAAGATATATAAAGACAATTTCCTAAAATATAATTTTAATATACTCATATATATAAAAAAGGGGCAATTTTTATATATATATATATATATATATATATATATATATATATATATATTTATTTATATATATATATATATATATATATATATATATATATATATATATATATATATATATATACTATATATATATATATATATATATATATATATATATATATATATATATATATATATATATATATATATATTTATATATATATATATAAAAGTGGGAACAAATTAATTGTAGTAGTTAAATGAATTAAGTGAAGATTAACGAGGTAATCTTGAGATGACCCTTCACGATCGCTTTACCTTCTAGCGCGGGCGAATTGGATGGGGGTGGAAGACAATGGCGCAGTTCATCAAAAAGATACTTCAGGGAGTCCTGACTAGAAGGACTTGAAGATGGGGTCGGATTTCTTCGAGATGAAGAATGAGATTTTCTCTCCTCCAGAGAGACGTAATCTCAACTCGAGACGATTCTGCTGATCTGGAGGGAGGCTTAGTCTCGAAGGACAGGAAATTTAATGGATGGTGAAGAGGAGAGGGCCGCCCAACTCTTTGGGAAGAAGAGGGCTCGATAGCTTTCCTCTGAACAAGGACCAAAGCTTAACGAAGGTTGATCTGCTAACGAAATCTTTGACGACGTACGACGACGAGTTACGGGGGTTCAGGGAAAACAGACGGCAGTCCGGACGGAGTTGATGGCGGCTTTTTAATTTCCTAGAGAGATGGTTAGCTTAGAATTACATACTCAGGTGGCTGCTCTGATTGACCCCTCAGGGCCTTGCCGCCCATAAGGGAATCGGCACCAGTCTAGGCAAACACAATTCATGATAACGCGTCGTTCCAGACGATCAAACTCGCCTCGCGATATGGGGTAGGGTTAATATGGCCGCGCACGGCGTTATCGCCGGGGGGGGGGAGGAGGCGATTGGCGTCTAAAAACAAACACAGCTGGGAAGGGTGATTAAGCGAGTGACGGATACTTCCTCGACTTTCTAAAATTCTCACGCTGGCTCACGTGGTCTTAAAGGAATTTAGGGATATTTCCAAGGGGTTCCTCTCGCGGTGTTCCTTCGAGGGCCATTCCCTCACACACCACGAGACCTCAATGCACACACATACATACAAAACATAACGCTTCGGCGCACGAAGGTACCCCGAAGCGCAAGAACCCTAGAACGAACACTTATACATATATAAATATATCAACAGCGCGAATGGCTCGTTTCTATTAATACTAGTCATCCTTCAGCTACCCTTTCTCCTCTTCCTACTCCAGTCATGCCTTAAAAGAATAAATACACGTAAAACAACTACCCACACCGGCTAGAGCCACCGACACCTGAAACTCTCCCTATCTCCTTAAGTTTTTTTTCAGAACCATTTCCTCTCTGCATGCATGATCTTCTGTGACCCCCACAATGATCCCAATCTATTGTTTTGAACACATATTGATATATTGAGTTGTTCGCTTTGTCACTTATTATATAAAAACGGTAAATTTGGGTACTTACTAAAGCGGATCCATCCTAGAGAGTAAAAGGTGGGTTTAACAAGGGGCTAGGATTTATAGGTTACAGTGACGCTTGGTTTGATAAAAGGCAAACTAACTAACAAACTGTAGTTAAAATTAGTTAATTAATAATGATATTGCACCTAAATCTTCATTGAGTGTAGGTTTGTAGTGTTTTATATATAGAGATTCGAGGGTTCTTAGGAAATTTTTATTGTTGTTAAAGGCTAATACTTTAAAATTCTCAATAGTATTAAAGTATTAGCCCTTAACAACAACAAACATTGCCTAAGAACCCTCGAATCTTTCTATATAAAACACTACAAACCTACACTCAATGAAGATTTAGGTGCAATATCATTATTAATTAACTAATTTTAACTACAGTTTGTTAGTTGGTTTGCCTTTTAGCAAACGAAGCTACACTGTAACCTATAAATACTAGCCCCTTGTTAAACCCACCATTCACTCTCTAGGATGGATCCGCTTTAGTAAGTACCTAAATTTACCGTTTTTATATTAAATGTTTTTTTAACTCTTATAGTCTTTACAAAATTAAAAACAAAGTTTAAATTTACTATCTCCAAATAATGCCAGGTCAATTTCTCTTATAGTTTGTAATTAATTTCTGCACTAATCCTTAGATTTATTAACTAATTTTTGAGTCAGTCTTAAAGCAAATTTAACTGTTGCCAAGTCATATTTACTAACAAAAAATTTAACTTATAGTACTTTTTACTGATATTTTATAATTGGTCACCTTTTAAAATAATGTCTTGTTGGCCTTTTTAAGTTTTCTTCGTATATATTAGCAATTTTTGAGTCGGTTTTAAAGCAAATCTAACTGTTGCTAAGTCATAATTTAAAATTTTAACTTATAATAGATTTTACTAATATTTTATAATTGATCACTCTTTAAAATAATGTCTTGTTGGCCTTTTCAAGTTTTCTTCATATATATTAACTTATATATATATATATATATATATATATATATATATATATATATATATATATATATATATAAATATATTTATAATTATACTGGGAAATTTTGGACAATGATGTGTGAATGCAATTTATAATATAGTCATCGAGTTTATACAAGCCAAGACAAATTGAATTCAGGGAATTTATTGATGAATGTCCAGTCAATAACATTAAGCGTAATAGTATCTATGGCATGACAAATGTTTTTAGTTGGGTTTCAATCGATTGATGGTTAAGTTGTTACAAATGTATATAGAAGATCTCTTCTCTTCTCCACGTCAGAAATTATATTTGTGTTGGTATATACGTATTGGCAAACATTTACCCGATTTCTAAAAGTAAAATTTAGAACACTATAGATTTTGACCATGGTGAAACGAGCATTCAGCAGAAAAAGATTATAAATAGAATTTTAAAACAAGAGGGAGAGTAGCAAAAAATGTATTTTATGGAATACCCGATTATTTTGGTTATTAAAAGGACATTAAAGTGAGATACGGTAAATAGAATTTTGAGCTAACACAAGACATGTGTCAAGAAAGTGGAGGGAATAGAAAAGATTGTGTCCTGTGTCAAAAAATTTAAATAGAAATTTCTTTGCAAAAGAATTCATGAATAACCACCCTAAGTGCACGAAGACACGTAGAGAGAATATATAAAGTCCCGCAGTTTGCAGAAGTATGATGCAGGATCGGATGACGAAACTGAGGCAGTTTGAAGAACGTAACTCGGAAAGATAAAAGCAGCACCCTATCCCACTTCTACAGCTGTAGATTGCATATTTTCTTTGAAGGATGAGCGAAGAACTAGCATGACGAGAGGGTACTTTGCCGTCTAGTTAAGGGCATCCTTGTAACACATAAGAGCAGTCTTCAGCTGTCGATGGAGGCTCTAATCCAAGGCATATGACTGAGAGGGTTAGGTGAATGTGCCTTGAGCCAAAGGTGTTGGCACCCTGACGAAATATACTTTTGCAAACTGATTTCCTCTGGCCGTCATAATGGTTGACGGAATTCCGAGGCGGGAAATCCATCCGCTTACAAAAGTGCGAGTGACAGTATTGGACGAGATGTCTGTCATCGGAAACACTTCTGACCACCTGATAAAGAAGTGAAACAAGTAAGGATGTGCCTGTTGTTAACAAAAATGCACAATTCCGCGACAACTTGCAGGTGTACATGGCCAAATCGAGCATTAGGGGCCACAAATTAGTTCGCAGGCAATTGGAAGTGTCGCCAACCCTGCACCTCTGACACTGATGGCAACAGCGAGTGCACTGACGGATAGTCTTGTTCATCCACAGTAAAAAGTAAGAAAGATGTACCATTCGGAGAGTCGTGAATATACCTGTATGGGAAAGAGCATGAAAACTAGCAAAAACATTCTAAAGGAGAGTTGAAGGCACATAAATAAGCACACTCTCGGTCGAAAAAATCAAACCACAGGAAAATACTGAACACGGAATACTCACTATTTTGAAGGAAATGGAATGATGAGACGGGTCCTTAATGAGTGAACTCATTAAGGACTGGCTTGTTCTTTCATGAGAAGCATCTAATCGGGGTGAGGAAGGTCAACACAAGCAATCACCACTCTGGAAAGGAAATCGGCTGCTACGTTTTCGGTGCCGTGGATGTGGCAAAGGTCAGAAGGAAATTTGGAACCAGAAGGAAGGCGGTATGGTGTAAAAACAATTCTAGGAAGGAAGTGTAGGGTTAGGTTCTAGTTCAAGGGTAAATATATACAAGATAAAAGCTAGTTAATTTTGTTATAAAAAAAATCAGAATTGTGCAATAAGCAAAAGTTATCATCAATATACTGAAACCAAATAATAGCGAAATAAACAAAAAAAAGGAGGTGAACGGTATAAAAAGATTTTATATATAACTTAGAAAAAACAGGAGAGAAGCGGTTACCAATAGCTAGGTCATTTATCATTGAAGAATGAGTCCAATCTTTAGTAGAGTGTGAGATAAGTAGTAAAAAAAAAATTAATGGGCAGAGGTAATTTAGCGTTACACAATTTATCTTTTAAAAAAATAAATAAAGCATTGACCTGAACTTTGGTAAAATGGGAACAAACATCAAAGCGGAGAGGAGTAGGAGTGAAGTTTCAAGAGTAAGAGATGGCATTAAGTTTTTCTATTAATTTAGAAATATTAACTATATGGAAATCAGGGATACGAGGGGCAGTCAATAAGTTTGGCGAATCGGTAGGGCAAAACAGAGGAAGGGGAGGATGGCATTTTGTGGGGGTGTTACAACAAGTTATGACAATTCCGGACCTGCAACCGCACGCTCCTGCCTTCTGTATTTAAGAAGCAGTAGCTGATCGTAGATCGTCAGTGACAAATTTTTAAACAATGGAGAAGGTTGAGCACCACGCAGTTATCAAATTTTTGACCAAGGAAGGCAAGAACGCAAAAGAGATCCATGAACGCATGGTTGCAGTGTACATCGACACCAACCCTTCCTATGCAACCATTGGTCGCTGGAATAGGGAGTTCCACCATGGTCGTGAGTTTCTTGAAGATGACCCCAGTCAAGAACGCCCGTCAAACGTGACCAAAGAGGACAGTGTGGGCCGTGTGGAGAGCATGAACCTCAAAAATCGACGGATGAAGGTTGAAGAAATCGACCAAGAACTTCGAATATCACATGGAAGTGTTAACAACATCATGCACGACAATTTGGCCATGACCAAGGTCTCTGCCCATTGGTTCCCTAGAATCCTCACGCCCTATGATCAACTTCAAAATCATCAAAGTCTACTAGACCAGAGTTGCACAAGCTGCTTTGCGGGAGTGCGGATTTGAGGAGCTCAACCATCCCCCCTGCAGTCCAGATCTGGCCCCTAGCGACTACTTTTTATTCCGCCAGCTCAAGGCTGCACTGCGTGGACGCCGGTTTGGGGACGATGAAGATGTCCAGCTCGCCATCCAGGAGTGAATTTGATAGCAGTATGGAGATTTCTGGTTGTCGGGAATTCGAAGTCTCAGGGACACGTGGCGAAAGTGCATTGAAGTCGAGAGGAGTTACATTGAAAAATAATAAACCTTTCCTTACTTGTAGAATTTGGCGGGAAGTTGTTCGAGATCTTCAATCGAAGATTGGTGTCACACATGGAGGAGAACTCCCTCTACAACCCATGTCAATAGGGGTTTAAAAAAAACGAAATAGGGAGAAGGCAATAAATATAATCACTGAAAAGTTTGCCCCAGCTAAACGGGAAAGGAGTTATGTGGATATTGTTTGTCGGAATGTATGAAAGGAGTTTCATAAAGTGTGGCAACGCGGTATGCAGTTTAAGATCCCACGGCTCAATCTAAGTGAAAGAAATATCTGTGAATACGTCATGGATGGGGCGGCGTATGTCAGTTTAGAGTGTACGGACGGACCGTAGTTTCCGCTAAATGCAGGCCTCCCGCTGTTGTCCATGCCCTTGTGTGCCCCTCTTCCCTCAGCATTCAATACGCCGATAATTTCAGCAAGATAATCACTTGTCTTTGGAGAAATGCACCCTGGCAAGCTCGTATGACAGCGGCAAAAATCGAAAGAATGAACAACTACAAGGCACAATCAAACATCAGAACGAACCAAGAGAAATTCAAAGTAGTCCACATTGGCAAGAGACTACTCGCAGAGTTCAAGGTGGGAGATAGACGCTATCCCTCACCATGGAAGGCAATGTACTCGGAATGAAAATTACTTCATCCCGTTGGAGGAAACACGTCGATTATAGAAATTCTAAAGCCTCGGTCGCAGTCATGCCTGTATATTTTTAGAAATCTACGTGAAAGCATCAAATAAAAGATCTATAACGTTCTTGTTAGATCTACGTTGCTATACCCCACTTCCGTCCTCTCTTGTCCCTCAAAAAGGCAAAAGAGGAGACTACAAACAGTGCTAAATAAATGCGTGTACCTAATTACGGATACCTGTATGCGGGAAAGAAGATAACCCGAAGATCTGCATAGGGAGGCGGGGATAAGACCCATTTACAAAGTGATAGAAGAACGGACTCGGAAAATGAAAGAACTTGTTAATCAAAAGCTGGATAAAGATATGATTCAAATGATTAACAAGAACAGAAGAGCTATGTGTCACGCCAGATTTCCAAGCTAATCTAAAGTTATTCTCCCTTTTAATAGTAATAACAATTTACTTCTACCTTTTTCTCTTTGTTTTAGTGATTTTCCCTGTCTTTTGAATAACTTTAACATTTCTGTTGCTTTTAAATATGAGACTACCATTAAAAATATATTAGTACGTAATAATTGTAATAGTTTGGCGGGGGGGAGTTTATTCAGTTGAGTGTTGTGGTTGTCTAAGTAAATATTACGAACAAACAGGTAAACAACTTTCTGTTCGCATAAATCAACATAAATATAATGTCCGACGAGGGGAAGATAACAGTGCTTTCTTTGTCCATATGTCAGATAAGGACCATCTAATTAACTAGAACTCGGAAAAATTTATTTATTCGTTCCAATGACTCTATAAAAAGGAATATCATTGAATGTGCTTTTATAAGCCAATGTGATAATTTTAACTTTTCTCCTGGTTTATATAAAATAGATGCTATAATTAAAAGATTAATACTTAAAGAAATTAGTTCTCTCTTTCGTTTTTAGTTTTTTATATACATTCTTTAGTTATGTGGCCCCTATTTATTTTTATTTTTATTATTATTTTTTGTTTTTTATTTTTCAATTGTCACTGCTCTGTTTTTTCGACATTGTATTTTCCTCCCCTTTGCTCATCGTGTCTTATAATCTCCCTCGTTAGGCTATCTCCATTTCTTTGAATCTGTTACCCTTTCCGTCAGCTTAGTTTGACCTTATTTCCTGCTTCTTATAAATCTTAATGTGAATCTTTACCTTTTCCCTCCCGTCTCCCTTATTGGTGATTTTTTTTGGGAGGGTGTCTTTCATACTTTTTTTTCGTATGTATACCTCTAATATGATATTATTTCTCGTAGTTATCCTTGATAAGGAACTTAATAAAGTTCGAAAGTGCTTGGAAACACCTTTTCATTTTTTCCTGCGGGACATTGCATTTTTATATATATATATATATATATATATATATATATATAAAATTACCTACATATACTCTAGGTATATACAAAACAAGAAAGAACAAAAAGTATATTAAACAACGACTATCCTAATATAACAGCCAATGACAAGCAACAAGTATCTTAAGAAAAGATAGGGACAAACTACAAGTATGCTAAAAAAGACAAATCCAAACAAACAAACATGCTTAATGGCATCAGGTTTATTGCCAGTATAACCAAGCTAACGTAATTCCACAGGCGAAATGCATCAGTGGCACTGCTAAACCAACCAAACAGGTACAAGGCCAAAGAGGTAATGCTTCAGCCATAATGCCAAAATAACCAAAAAGGCGCGCTTACAAAACAACCAAACGGACGCAAGGCCTTACATAATTACCATTCTAAAACAACCAAACAGGCGCAATGCCAACAAATCCCATCAGGCGTAATGCCATATCCACATTTAGGAGCCAGGGCAAAAAGTACAAGCACAAAGCCAAACAACTAACCTGGCGCAATGCCAAACAAGAAAGCGATTATAATACCAAACAACTAAACAGATGTAATTCTAAAACACCAAACAGGCATAGCACCATGCCTCATGCGCAATGCCAAATAACCAAATGGAAGCAATAGCAAAACAATCAAAAAGGCGTAATGACAGAACAACTAAGCAGACCTAATGTAAATCCAAAAATAATGCAATTCTAGAGGCGCACATTGCTCCTGACGAAATACCAAACAACCACTAATATTATGTTTTCATTGTGCTGCGTTACCATTTCAGCTTTTAATTCAGATTTGTTTTTTTCGGTGTGATGTGATCCACGCTAGTAGCGTATCCTTGTAAAGAACAATGGGGCGTGGCAGAGGGCTCAAAAATGAAAAAGTTTTTCATCATCAAGGAAGGTGCTGAAGGCACCTCTGTTAATGTTATTGCGGAGAATTTTGTTCGTCAAGTGGAAACGGTTAGAAGATTTCTGAAGAGCCCTTCGCTAAGGAAGAAGCGATAATATTTTGGTAGCTTCAAAAATGTGATAGCTAGGGATTTAAGGAATATTGCCCGTCAGTTAGGTGGGAAAGACGAATGAACTAGCACAGTTATTTTCACATCAGTTGGTCGTCCCCAAGTACCAAAGACCACTAGACAGCATATTTTAAAGACCATGGCTTCCACGCGAGCCTACTGAAACTCCCTTCTTTAAGGGCTCGTCACAAGATTATTTGGCTTCAATAGACGTGGAAGTACACGAAGGTGACAAAATTACGGCAAACCTTGACGGGCCTGACGGTTGGGTAAAAGTTTGGTTCTACTTCGTATATCAGCGTCACCGACGTTTGTGAAGTCAACAGAAGGTATGAAGAACCATGTTGTTGGCAGATCTATTTAGACACAAACTTGTTGGACTAGTCAGGGTACCTGATATGGTTAAAGTGACTGCAGCCGCCTATGCATTTTCTTTAACCAGGTCATGGATCCCTGGCTAGATTACATACAGTGGCCACTTCTAAGGACTCTAGCTTTAATGTATGAAAATGCGCCGTCGCACTTTGCCAGGGAAACCTAAGCGTTCTTAAGCTCTTACGGGTAAAAGGGTGAGAAGTTGATAGTGTGTCCGCCAGCCTCTCCAAATCTCAACCCCCTAATCGAAAATTTGTGGTCCATCATTAAACTAGATGTTTATGCCGATTGACATCAATTTTTGTCAAAAAATTCTTATGGGCGACAATCAAAGCTGCAGCAGAGGAAGTCCATCTATTAATCGTGTATTAAAATTATGTTTTCCGTTTAAATATTTATGCAGGATATGCTCAATATATATAATTATCTTTCGTTTTATACAAAATATATCTAGATGGATTACTTTCCTTCAAAAACTATTAGCATTGGTCACCCAAAACGTCAAATCTGAAATAAATATTAAAGGACTTAACACAGCCTAATGAAAAGATAACATTAGTGTTGTCACATCTCGCTTGTTATGTTGCAGTGCTTTGTTACATTGCTTTATCGGGCCTAGTTTTATATGCAGAGGTGTCAAAATGATTTTCTCTATTCTCAACTAGTGGCTCTTGAATTACATTATAGCATCCAGGCATCATAGTTTAACGAGGTGACCATTCTGAGCGTACTTAATGTTCTGATCTGGCCCTATTGTCCCACTTGCAAAGAAAGCACATAAATTGGGTGTATGCAGTTTATGGCCATTAGTTAGAGCTACTACTTTCAAGTCTGCACAAATTAGCCATTGATTCTTCTTGTAACTTATGCGGTCTAGAATAAAAGCAAGTTTCTCATATGTCTCTCTTGAAATGAATGAGTGAACAAATGGAACTAAATGCATGGTGTTCCCCTTATACAACAAGACTGTTTTAATGTTGTAAATGGATGCATCTATGAATACGCTGCACTCATTTGGTTCATAGGTCAGCGCAATGGCATTGGATAAGCCTCTAAAGAAGCACTCCGTTGAGTGGTCCTTTGGCTCCCTCCAGACAATTGGTACGTCAAACATGAGGCCAGGCCCTTTGCCTTTCACTCAGGCAGAAAGTGAACTTGTATACCTCATACAACATATGTGAGGTGCCTAGCCTTTGTCCTGGTCGCCCACTTTTAATGCAAAGTACAGTTTATTAAGTTTGTTCACATGTTTAATCGACTGTCTCTTGTATTGTCTTAGTGTAACTCAGCCACATATATAACAGAAACTATCCGGAGAACTTTTTTATTCTCTAAGCATTTTAGCTTTATCTTTGTAAAGAAAAAAAACACTGAGGTATGTTAAAAATAATATAAAAAGTAACAGCGACAAATATGAATAAAAAAAGTAAAAATAGGATACATTTATACTAAGTTACAAAATTATCAAGCGTTACGTAAGAGTTACCTCGGATTTGGACCCATATAACTAAAGAAATATTGAGTATACTTCCATATATTTAATAGTTTATGTTGCTAAATACCTTAGAAATATCCCATAGAAAATCTATCACAATCCGTTCATAACTCTTAGAGAGGTCAGTTTCGGCCCAATCTTCTTTGCATTCAATCCCTACGGACCAATCAGTGTATTCAACGTAAGTAAGATGGTAATTTACAAGAAACTGGCTAGTCGCAGAGAGAGACGAGTGTTATATTTGTGATGTACGCAAAAAAATCCCCCCAGAAAAGGTATTTCTCATTTCCGTTTTTTACATTGTTGTATAGTGCAATTACATTCGTTTTAACTTTAATTTTGGCATAGAAAAATGCATCACACGAGTTAGTTGATGAAAAGTTGTTTTTGAGAGAACTTAGTTAACGCCAACGTTTAGCAATGGTATTCCATACTCATAAAATTTCAGTCTGCAATTCGGCAAAATTTCTTTTCCCCTCTCTACATTAAATTTGACGAATTCTCCTCTATTATAAATAAACAATTGTAAACAAATCCAACGTTGGAACAAAAGCAATAGAAACTCAACAACTTTATTGATCATACCTCCTATTTTAACCTTGCACCTATTTTGGGAAAAGGCTTGTAGCATAACAGCAAAAAAATCTAACAATTTGAGTGGCATTTTACAATCGCTCAGGAGTTTCAAAGGTTCAATGGGGGAGGGTTTGAATATTATGTAAAACAACATAAGGGTTTCAAATTTTGTTAGAATCGGACGAATATTTATGATGTTATTACCCTCCGTCCTTAAAAAACCCCAGCTAATCGAGGACCAACCGAAAGATCGACTGAACAACTTAGTGAGATATAGTCACACGCGACTAAAAAAAAATCAGACGAGGATCCCACCGAGAAGTGGACTATATTATATAGGAGGTTTACATTGTGAATTAGAGGGAATATATCAGAGATGCATCGGACCCATCTCTGAAAATTACTCAAATAATATGAAAAATTTAGGAAGAATTGAATCAATTAATACTAGAATGAAAATAGCAGAGATGGGAAGAGGCAATAGAAGAACTTGACACTGAAGCATCGGCCAAAGAATTTTGGGATAAATCACGAAGGTTAATTCGATAACAATGAAAACAGAAAAGAGAAATGGAAAATACAGTTGAAATAAAACTGAAGAAGAGATCAAATCGACTTTCAGAGAAAACTTGAATATAAAAAAAACAATGTGCTGACCAAAAAGTCGCGTGCCAAACAATTTTCCAGAGTGGATCCAGAGGAATATAGTTCCACGATCTCATCTCAGAAAAGAATTATTCTCGACTTTATTCGTTCCATTCTAGTTTTTATTATTAGTTCCTACCTCTCAATTGATGTGGTGCCGCCCAATTCCATAGACGTTGCTCTTTGTATCTGCCCATGACATAAAAACCCTTGGGCCCCACTTGAAAAACTAATGCCCAATATTCGAATTCTCATTCCTCTCTAAAATTCATAAAATGCTTGTGTTATCCCCTGGTGTTAATAACAACTCCTACAACATCGATGATATAATCCAGCCTGGCTTTCGGCTTGTAAAAAGAATGAATCTGAATTACTAAAATCAACTGACAACCTTTCCCAATTGGTTAATGCTGATCATCGTCCCATTTTAGTAATTCCCGATTACCTCTCGGCTGTATTCTGCCATGCATTTGCTCTTGCCTGGTTCCAAACTTCTTGCGAGTGAGGAAAGTTACGGTAAACAAATGATTCATTTGCTTAACTATAATTATTAATAAAGGGGCTATTAAACAACATTAATTTTCAAGAAAATATATATATATATATATATATATATATATATATATATATATATATATATATATATATATATATATATAAATATACATATACTATATTCATATATATATATATATATATATATATATATATATATATATATATTATAATTATTCATTATTAAATTAGAAGCAAAAATTCAAGAGTTTGTTGATTTTTTTAATTATCCAATGATGATTATAGCTAAGGTTCATCGTTGCACCATTGCCTGAAGCTACTGTTTTAAAGACTTGAAATGTTAAATACGCGAATAAATGTGCAGATGTTATTTGTTATATTATCAAATAGTTTGCTTTTTCTTCACTCTTTCCATTCATTTTCTCCCTTTTACTTTAGTATTTGCGATTTTCAAACATATTTATAGAGCGCTTTTTTATAATGGAAAAAATATTATTCAATGAATGCGGTTTTAATTTATATATATATATATATATATATATATATATATATATATATATATATATATATATATATATATATATATATATATATATATATATATATATATATATATATATATATATATATATATATATATATATATATATATATATATATATATATATATATATATATATATATATATATATATATATATATATATATATATATATATATATATATATATATATATATATATATATATATATATATATATGCAACCAAGCCCACAGGGAAATTAGATTAATACGAGAATTCCAAGTACTTTCGAACTTTATTTCGCGTTCTTTATCAAGGAATAACAAAAGTATTGAAAATTGTAATATATATAAGGATGAAACAGAGGAGAGGAAATGCCTACGAAAAAGCAAAATAACATTCAACAAAATTAAATAATATAAAAATAGAAACATTATCAGGAGCGATGAGTGGCAGAAAAAAAAGAAAAAAAAGGAAGATAAATACAAACATCTAGATGAATTGCAAGGCGGTTAAACCTTTCTTCATTTTCGTGAAAAATGTCACGCAAAAGGCAGTCCTTATGAGCACTTGATTGGATTTAGTTAACAACTTTTATTACAATATCAAAGGAGTCGTGCAGACGTCTACTCAAACGTTCATAAAATAAATGTCGGTGGATCACGTAGTGAATACAAAATACCCCAGGCACAACATTATTAAATAAACAATAAGGCCTCTGTCCCTGCTAATAATAGATGGAGTACCATCAATTGCTGACCAAATTCTCAAGCCGGATTCCGAAGCGTCGGTGAAGGTTGTCCTGAGGTTGGCTTTAGAAGGAACCCAGGGTGACCATGTGTTGGTAACCAAGGGATAAGCTGCCAGAGGGCTGCTCTGTTGGGGACTATAGGCTGGTCCAGGCAGAGCTATATACAAAAGAAGGAAGGCGCAAGACGGGAATAATAAAGCTAAGCAGGCCGGAAAACCTTTTCCAAGATCGCATATTGATTTCGTTATCCCACGCAACGCGAAGTGCGTTTCTCACTTTTTTACACATAGTGCTGGTGAGGGCAGCCTTTTTGTCGCGGATATCGATTCGGAAGCATAGATAGGTTAGGTTTTGACACGACACTATGCTACTTTTGTCAATATTTACGTTAAGGGAACTAGATATAATTGCGTTTACGCACCTAGGGACGGCTTTTTTATTGCCAATGATAAGGATGTCATCGATGTAGTAATGGGAGCGGCAGTTCCATTGTATAGCGAAGGCCGAAGAGACTGCGCCTACGGTGGCCTGCATGAGGAAAGGAGCCCCCGAAAATCACATCGGGAGTTTTTTAAAGCGGAAGCGGAGACCGCAGCAGAAGATTCCGAACCAGTAGCGAGCTTTGTTGTGTAAGGGCAAATGATAAAATCCGTCCTTATGGTCTAGTTCAGCTGCCCATTCTTTGCGACCAGTGGACTCCAAGACCTTTTTTTAGGAAAGGAAGACGGAGGGCGGGTCGGTTGCATAACTCTTGTACCTCGCTCATGTCGTAGACAAAGCGGGCGGTTTCGTTAGGCTTGGGGACCCCGAATACCTTGTGGCAGCGAGAGATCTGGGTTTTTTTCAATGATATCTGCCTCCAGGAGCTGTTTCAGTAGGGGAAGCGTAGAAGCAGCTAATGTCCCCCAGCGGTGGTAGGCACGGTTGATGAATATTTTTATTCCTTTGGTCTTAGCGTACAATAGGAGGTGATTGACCGCAGGGAGGCTTTCGGGTTGCCGGGGGAAGCAACGTCCAGGCGAGCATCGCGGTCAGTATGTCGCGTTTCAGGTTCGAGGGGGTCCATGCAGGGGCTGACCCCGGTCGTCGCGAGGGCTGCGGTAGTCGCGGTTGTCGCGGTTCCCGTTTTTTTCGTTGTCAGCGGCGTCGTCTTGTGCCCCGTTGGCTCGTCCATTTATGATGTCGTGAGGGGCGCCGAGTTCCTCGAGAAGGACGTCGCCATGCTCGCATGGGTGATCTGACGCGTTGGATCTAGTTGGAGAAGGAGGGGGGAGGGGGGACGTTTAGGACAGCAGGGACGACCAAGCCCGGAAGAGAGATGTGTGTTTTGGAGTGAACGGGTTCTTCTCCATCTTCTCTGATTACCAAGGCCACCATTTTGGCTGCGGTTGCGTCCACGAAGTCTCTCATAGGTGCCCTGTGATTGCTGGTGACGATTGTGGCCTCGTCATGTATTTCGACGTTTATCCAGTAGATTGTAATGAATTATTCTAACAATATATTCAACTATTTGACTAATGCTGCTTAAAAACCAGTTACCATTGGTAATATTTAAAGATTAAACTTAAATAAATGCACAAAATATCAACAGCATGCGCGTATATGCCTAGCTGCAATCAAACACTCCAAAATAGCGACGCAATGGAGAAAAATCTAAAAACAATTATACGAGTATGACACTTTGCCAAAGTTGAAAGCTGTTGTCAGATGTAGTGGGGGGGGGGCGTGTTTGGGTTTTTTTTATTTCAAATCGATACAAAAGTGTTGTTTTCAGTACCAATTTAAAGATAAGGTTCGATGGAACAATTCTGGTTCGAGTGTTAAGCAGTCAGATAAAAAAAAATGGCTACCAATTTCCAGCTTTCGTTTCGCATTACGCCTCATAACTTTTGTAATATTGAACATAGAATGGTGATTTTTTTCTTTATATCTATGGTTTTATGTATGGTTCATAACTTACTAACTGATCACTAATTGTGTTCTTCATTTACCATTTTATTGGTCTCTTTTCACAGGTGGCAAATCGTCACCATTTGCATACCCCCTTGTATTTCCAGGTAATATCTTTCTTATAATATTTCAGTAAAACCAAATTATATTTGCGACGCCCCTTTATAGACTGCAGTCATTTAATATTCTTTTTTCTTTGTTTCTTTCCAGGTTGTTTCTGAGATGGCTAAGGCAAGAATATGGCAGTTTTGAATTTTGTGGCAAAAGCAAACTGAGGAAGTGCTTGTTTGTCCTCTTGCAAATCCAGTCAGCCTCTCAGGTCAGTTCAGAGCAATTAATGCTGCTCCCAACCCAAAACTTCCAGATGAAGAATCCATGCAAAAGAATCGTGCATCCTAGCCTAAATTTGTCGTCAACTTTACAAGAAATCAGCACTTGACTGTGCAAAAAAACGTCATAATGAAGGATTGCCCATTGCAAGAAAAAGATCCCGGCGGAGTCATGCAACTGCTTATCGTAATCTGTGTATCTTCTGTGGTGATGAAACAAATGTAGCAAACCATTCTTTCCAGATGGTTACACTCACCCAACAGATACATGACAAGGCAGGAACGCTGAGAGAAGAGCGGATCGTTGCACTCTGTGATAGAACGAGTTGAATCTGTGTTAAATTCAACTCCTATCCCATATTAGTTAAAACCTCGAGGAGGCCCACGTGCATCTTCGATTCGAGGCTTGGAGTCTTATCAACAGCTGCCGGACGTCAATGTTTAAACAAGGAGGTTATCGTCCCCCCCCGTTCGCCCCCATACGCCGACCTCGCCAGATCGAGTTAGGCTTATGAACAGATAAGGCATTTTTCTCCGGCCCAGCTGAGCGTTCCCTCCAAGCTTTCACTCCATTTTCCCCCCACGCCTAGGAGATGTCCTGGCTATTTATATGGAAACTTTACCACTAAGATCAGATTGGAGATCCAGATTTTCGTCGCGAAACATCACCACGACCCTCTCTCCCTTTGTGCGCCAAGGGACCTCGGCCTCGAGATTCACCATCACTTGTCCAGGAGGACAATATTCCTTGAGTGCCAAAGGTTCGAGCCTTTAGTGACGTCAAGTCCCCAAGGCATCCCCCCCTGTTGTTCAAGGAGAACAATATTAGAACAGCCATTGTTCGTTTTGAGCCCTTCGCCAAGAAACGGTTCTCATCTTCCCCCTATTGTTCGAGGAGAACAGTATTAGAACAGCCATTGTTCGTTTTGAGCCCTTCGCCAAGAAACGGTTCTCATCTTCCCCCTATTGTTCGAGGAGAACAGTATTAGAACAGCCATTGTTCGTTTTGAGCCCTTCGCCAGGAAACGGTTCTCATCCCCCCCCCCTATTGTTCGAGGAGAACAGTATTAGAACAGCCATTGTTCGTTTTGAGCCTTTCGCCAAGAAACGGTTCTCACCCCCCCTGTTGTTCAAAGGAGAACAACATTAGAACAGCCATTGTTCTTGAGCCCGTAGACAAGAGACGGTTCTCATCCCCCCTTTGCTCAGAAGAGAACAACCTAGAACAGCCATTGTTCGTCAAGCCATTCGTCTAGAACGGTTCTCCTTTCCAAGACGCCTCGTCAGGATCCTGTTATCCTCCCCCTTCGGCTGGAACTCGCCAGCGGACCGAATACTCCTTCAAGTACCTTCCACTGCACCCTAACAAAGTTACGTAAGCCAAGCGTCACCTTTTGAGTATTGATCCCTTATTTGTCAATTCTATCCTGTGCTTTAAATGGTTTATCGAACCATCCCATCTCTTTAACTCCATATTTGCTTTACCTTTTTTGATCCCTTAAATCCTTGGATTAGCCCTAGTCTCCACGACCCTTTCCATTCTGTTTGTCAATATTTTCCGTTTTTGTGTTTTGTTTATAGTTATTATTAATAAAACTCTATTTTATTAATGATAGCAATATTATTATCCTTGAGCTCAGTTCCACTTCTTAAGCATTTTGAAGATACATAATATCGGCCGCCAAGACAGTAAAACGCACTCTAGAGATAATTAAGGAAGTTCCCTCAACGAATAGTGTTATATATAGTATCGTCGGGAGTCATTCTACGACATATATATATATACTATTTAATTTGGTATCAGGTGTGTAAGGTTTAACGCTATATATTTGCAAACACTGGTCTCAGTCGAGTAAAGCATAGTGTTATTCGTTATAATAATAGAATATAGTAGTTCCCTTTTGTTTTAACGATTGCTATCCCCTTTTTTTTTGAAACTTAAGAAGCTGGAGTAGCTCAAGGAACGGTTAAAATAATTTGTTTGTGTTTTTTGTGATTTTAGTCAGTGGTTATTTAGAGTAAGAAACCAAGTACGAATATGTCAGTGCCCATATTTAGGTAGGCTAATTCTATAGAGGCATAATTCTTGTTGCGAGGAATTTTAGTTGGTTGACTAGTGCGCCCCAAGTGCAAAGATGACTCCGTTCGAAATCTTTAAAGCGCAAGGAGAGTCCTGTGGACTTTCCGGAAAAGAACTAACTGAGTACATTCTAGAGGAGCAAAGAAAAGAGGAAGAAAGAGAAATACAAAGAAGAAAGGAAGAAAGAGAAATACAACGAGAAGAAAGAGAAAGAGAGGAACGGATAAGACTAGCTGACCTTCAGATTGAATTAGCTCGGATTAAAGCAGAAGTTCAAAGAAAAAAGGTAGAAAAAGAAAGAGAAAGAGAGGAACGGGGAAGAGTAATCCAACGAGAAGAACAAGAAGGAAAAATACAACGAGAAGAACGAGAAAAAGAAATCCAACGAGAAGAAAGAAGGACGGACTCGCGCTCCTTCCCAGGGAAGCTGACAAAGTTTCCGAGCCCCGTAAAACCCCAAAACTTCTTTCCCCAAAACCAACAACGGGACTCCAAACCTCCCGTTAAGACTTCTCCATCTCTCTTCCCGAAGCGACCAACCATATGCTTCACCTGTGGTGTAGAAAACCACATGAGCTGGAATTGCCCCCAAAATTCTAGGCTTAAAAGCGGACCAGCCCACCAAGTTCACCAGATTAATGCAACCACGGCTCCCCCGGTGGTGCAGACCCAAGCAGAAACTTCTCCCCATCCGTCAGGCCACCAGGTAAATTTTTTTTGGAATAAAAGTTCAGCGGGAACTTTGAAATATGAGGAGGGCAGCGTGGACAACTGCCGAGTATCGACTCTCGTCAGGGACACAGGATGTACGTGCTTCATCGTGTCCGACGAACTCCTCCCAGTGGCCTCTAACCACGAAAAATTTGCGGTGGTACGTGACTACCTTGGGCGGGCGAACAGATTCCCCGTCGCTAGATGTTACCTGCAGTGTCAATATTATAATGGCTGGGCTGAAGTCATTGTAGCACCAATAAAATTCTGTTCCGTACTTATAGGAAAGAGCCCCCAAGTAAGTTTCGACCCTGTGTTTCAGGCCGCCCTTCCTCAAGGCCGAGATAAGAAAGAAGCCCAGGAGCCCGTCCCCATCAGAACCCCGATTCTGTCCGATTCCTCGGAGACCCCTAACCGGGACTTTAGGACGGAAAAAGAGGAATGTGATTCACTAAAACCCTTAGGTGATAAGGCCCCGGACAAGGACACGGAGACTGTCCCTGGACCCCAAGAAAAAAAGAACCCCCAACGCGCCCATGGAGATACCTTCGTAGAACTAGACGAAGCATCGGCGCTTGAAGAGGATTGCCCCGCGGAGTCCCTTAAGGTAATCCAGACAGTGTGCATCGAACCTGATGCCGATTACCCTCCTCCTTCCCTACCAGGCAAGTCTTTGGAACCCTCTGACCTAGATAGTGACGCGCAGCTGACACCACGTCCGAAGAGTCAGCTCCAAGAACTAATTAAATGGAATCACCATTTACCCGCCCTATTAGTTCTTTTCGAGCAACTGCGTGAAAATGGCCTCACCATTGGCCCCAGCAAATGCCATTTTGCCCACGAACCCATTAAATATTTGGGTTTCAAAATAGGACCAAGCCAGTTAGCTCCCCCAGAGAACAAGATTAAGGCAATCGCCGACATGCCCCTCCCGATTACAAAGAAGCCATTAAGATCGATCCTAGGATCAGCTTCTCCCTATCAGCGATTTGTTCCGAATTTCGCTGCAAATTCGGCCCCCCTATGCCCCCTTCAGGGAAAGAATTTCTCCGATCGTTTACGTTGGAATGATGTCGCTGTTTCCCATTTTATTCAGCTCAAAAGTAAGTTCATTTCTGCCCCCATTTTTAAGTTGCCCAACCCGGAAAAATCCTTTGGGGTTAAGACCGACGTGATCAACGAGGGCATTGTAGGTGTACTCCTTCAATACGTGGATGACAGAACGAGTCATTTAGTTGCATATGCTAGTCGTCAATTAATAGCATGCGGAAAGAGATATGCCACTAGAGAAAAGATAGCTCTATCAATTATCTGGGTCATAGACAAATTCAAGCTGTACTTGATATGTAAAGATTTTCAAATAGGAACCGACCACCGTCCGTTAGCCTATATTAGGAATTTGAGACACTCAAACGGCCGCATCATGCGCTGGAGTTTACTCTTGCAAGAGTATCAATTTAAAATGAATTATATCAAAGGTTCCGATAACCAGGTCGCTGACGCACTCAGTAGGAATGCGTTACCGAATAGCGTAGAACAATTGTATTCATAGGATTAGTATCTCCATGTAGGTATATACCGTCTTGTACGACTTAATTTAAGATTCTTTTGTAATATAGTTATTTAAGGTATGTCTGAATTTTGTAACGCTCAATGTCTAATTTTTTTTTATGTATATATATTTGTTCTTATTAATTTACGTATAAAATATTTTGTCCCGTATGTACTAAGTTTATAACATTTCATTGTTCCATGCCTTTTTTTTTTATTAAGTTGTATTAAAGGTTATTTTCCCCTGTAATCTAAAGATCAAAATAATCATGTATTGAGGTAATAATAGTTAGGTGCAGGAAGATACGGTTGGTACAAGAAAACGGGTTCCCTACAACGGAGCTCTATCGTTGTCCCTTCTCTCTTTTTTTTTTCGAAGTGACAACTTCCCCTGGAATGGAGGGGTGTGATAGAACGAGTTGAATCTGTGTTAAATTCAACTCCTATCCCATATTAGTTAAAACCTCGAGGAGGCCCACGTGCATCTTCGATTCGAGGCTTGGAGTCTTATCAACAGCTGCCGGACGTCAATGTTTAAACAAGGAGGTTATCGTCCCCCCCGTTCGCCCCCATACGCCGACCTCGCCAGATCGAGTTAGGCTTATGAACAGATAAGGCATTTTTCTCCGGCCCAGCTGAGCGTTCCCTCCAAGCTTTCACTCCATTTTCCCCCCACGCCTAGGAGATGTCCTGGCTATTTATATGGAAACTTTACCACTAAGATCAGATTGGAGATCCAGATTTTCGTCGCGAAACATCACCACGACCCTCTCTCCCTTTGTGCGCCAAGGGACCTCGGCCTCGAGATTCACCATCACTTGTCCAGGAGGACAATATTCCTTGAGTGCCAAAGGTTCGAGCCTTTAGTGACGTCAAGTTCCCAAGGCATCCCCCCCTGTTGTTCAAGGAGAACAATATTAGAACAGCCATTGTTCGTTTTGAGCCCTTCGCCAAGAAACGGTTCTCATCTTCCCCCTATTGTTCGAGGAGAACAGTATTAGAACAGCCATTGTTCGTTTTGAGCCCTTCGCCAAGAAACGGTTCTCATCTTCCCCCTATTGTTCGAGGAGAACAGTATTAGAACAGCCATTGTTCGTTTTGAGCCCTTCGCCAGGAAACGGTTCTCATCCCCCCCCCCCTATTGTTCGAGGAGAACAGTATTAGAACAGCCATTGTTCGTTTTGAGCCTTTCGCCAAGAAACGGTTCTCACCCCCCTGTTGTTCAAAGGAGAACAACATTAGAACAGCCATTGTTCTTGAGCCCGTAGACAAGAGACGGTTCTCATCCCCCCTTTGCTCAGAAGAGAACAACCTAGAACAGCCATTGTTCGTCAAGCCGTTCGTCTAGAACGGTTCTCCTTTCCAAGACGCCTCGTCAGGATCCTGTTATCCTCCCCCTTCGGCTGGAACTCGCCAGCGGACCGAATACTCCTTCAAGTACCTTCCACTGCACCCTAACGAAGTTACGTAAGCCAAGCGTCACCTTTTGAGTATTGATCCCTTATTTGTCAATTCTATCCTGTGCTTTAAATGGTTTATCGAACCATCCCATCTCTTTAACTCCATATTTGCTTTACCTTTTTTGATCCCTTAAATCCTTGGATTAGCCCGAGTCTCCACGACCCTTTCGATTCTGTTTGTCAATATTTTCCGTTTTTGTGTTTTGTTTATAGTTATTATTAATAAAACTCTATTTTATTAATGATAGCAATATTATTATCCTTGAGCTCAGTTCCACTTCTTAAGCATTTTGAAGATACATAATATCAGCCGCCAAGACAGTAAAACGCACTCTAGAGATAATTAAGGAAGTTCCCTCAACGAATAGTGTTATATATAGTATCGTCGGGAGTCATTCTACGACACACTCCTTGCCGAAGCCAATGTGGTCGCCATTGAAGCCAAGTACCATCGGAATTGCTACACAGAGTTCAATCAACGTTATGATGCGATTTTTAAACAAGAAACAGCTGGTGAAAATCTTGAGTCCACAATAGAAAATGAACTACTCCAATTTATAAAGGAAGAGATCACTGGAGGTCATAGAATTTTGGCATTGCAAGATCTAACAAATATGATGACCGAGATATTAGAACAACATAGAATCCAGAAGACGGTGAACCGGACACTCCTAAAGGAAAGAGTGCTAGGAAAATTTCTTGAGTTTTACAGAGAAGAAAGGTATCCGAGAGCGAGTTTTCATCATTTGTTCGAAGAAGGTTAGAAAGGTCATATCAGATTCACCTCAAAGACCAGATGAGGAAACACGTACATTACTAATGGCAGCATCGATTCTCCGAAAGCTGTTTTGGATCACTACACTGCATTCAGGTTTGATGGCTCATTTCCCAATGGTTTCAAAGAATCATCTGTTCGACAACGTATAAAGTATTTATTCCGTCAACTTCTTGCAGGATACAAATCATCGCCAGAACAAGAGAATTCCAAGAAGATCCTCTCTGTGAGTCAGTTGGCCATGCTAAATATGACTACTCTTTCTGCGAACCTGAATTGTGAGCCTCTATTTTCAGTGTTCTTGGCCCTCAAATTGCATCCTCAAACGAGAAGAAAAAAACTGGTAGAACTATTACACAAGTATGCTCTAAGAGTGTCATATAAGAAAGTCCTCTGCATTGAATCTAGATTTGTATAGGCTATTGCAGATCATGCAAGGATCAACGCTGATATAGTCTGTTCTACTAATTTGCATCAGGGCATTTCACAGTTGCAGCCCTGGATAACCTGGATTACAATCCAACATCACACACTACAAGCACATCCTTCCATGAAACTGGTATTTCAATATTTCAGTTTCCTTCATCACAGATGCTTAGGTTGGACCAAGAATGTCTACAAATCAACTCACAGAAAACAGAAACACGTAGCAGTGAGCCCATCTTGTCCCCCAAAATGCAGTGGACCTTCACACATTTGCTGGGAAGACAATTTGTGGTTATGCTAGGTGGGCTCCATATTAAGATGGCTTTGGGGAGCACCACAGGAGATCATCTGCGTCTGTCTAAATGGCCTGAAACTATAAAAAAAGCTCGGGTATTGAAGACAAAAGCTACAGCCACAGCTTTTCTGAATGCATCCAATGTAATAAGAACAAAATATGCCCATCAAGTTACTGCTATGGTACTTGACAGCCTTCTGAAGCGAGCACACGAAGAGATGGCTGTTGAAGTTTGGCCTGTGATTGCTTCCTAACAGAATCCGACGTTTAAATTCTGGCTAATCGTACACAAGTACCAACAGATCATATTCCTGTTCATCCATGCACATCGGGAGCGAAAGTTAGATTTCATGGTTACTACTCTGTAGAAGCTTGTATCTCTGTTCTTTGTTCTAGATCACCAGAATTACGCCAGTTGGATTCCAATCTTTATCCGACACCTGAAAAGTCTACCAGATAACATCTAGGAAGAGTTTAATAAGGGACAGTGTATAATAACTCGAAGCAATCGCCGTTTCTCGTCCTTACCCATCGATCAAGCAAAGAGAAAGCCAACAAAAGGGCGAAAAGAGTTGGTGGTATTATTGGTCTCACAGAGAAACGTGACATGCTGGAACGTTGGATCGTGACTAGCGCAGATATTAGTCGTTTAGTTGAGGAGTTTACTGGTGCAAATTATAACTACGATGATGAAGAACTCCCTCATCATAAGGAAGGATATGCCTCTTTTCACAATTTCTACTCCATGCCAAAGATCTGATGGAGACCTGGTTACATGAGACAACAAGGTGTGTGAGTATGCAGCTGCTGCCGTATCTGTCCATAAAATCGTGTCTATGCGACATGATTAGTACACTAACTTCAGAAAGGGTGTGCTTGACTAAAATAACAAACCTCTGATAGCACCAATCAAGTGAAGTAACTTAGTGTTGTTCCATGAGAAGAAAACACAAAAGAAGTCAGCAATTAAGCTTAAAATGCAGCACTTCAAACGTCATGCAGAGCTTTTTGGTCAAGCTTTTCTTGTACTAGCCAGCCACGGAAGGGATTTGGGGGAGTTTTTTTAAGCTAGATAAAGAGATCGTTCCTTTTCTCTTATAACCGTAGGATTATTGATGGCTTATTGAGAACGAAGCACATTTACAAGAGGGAAGTACCCAAAGTAAACTCAAATTTTACCCACTACACCATGAGTAAAGTCGGAAACCTAGAGAAATACAGTATATAAATTTTCTTGAGAGTACACATTTAATTTAAAAGAAATTCGAACACAAAAACCAATGAGTTTTACTCTATTTATGGCCAAGTTTCATTTGATTAAACAGCGGATACAAAGTCATGATAAAAGTAAAGTGTATTTCAACCAAGGATGTGTCCAAACTTGGAGGAAGATAAGTTTCAATTCAGTTTTAGGCCTGCTCAAAAATCCATCTTTATTTTTTTTTATAGGTTTCTGTACATTTTTTCATACTTTGTGAACAAAAAAAGCCTGAGAACACAAATATCTGGCCGTAGCATGTTGGGAAGTATTGTCTAATGGAGCATAGATCTTTTGCCTTGATTCATGTTTTGCACTATAACCTTTTATCTAAAAAGAGAGAGCAACAAAATTGTCACACTGTTAAAGTGTTTTTATCCTCTTTTGAACTTTAGCAATTATGATATGCTTGGAACACAAAATGGCAGATTAGTATATACATAGTTTTTAGAAAAACGACAAAAGTCGTTTTCTCACACTTAAGTAGGACAAGCCTTTATTCATGACAAAATTTAAGATTAACATTTTGTCACAGTCATATTTACAGAGTCAGTTGTTGACTTTGATATTTAAAGGTGTCAAGGGGGCGTATGTTAAACTCCACAGCTGGAAGGAGATATTCGCTTTGCATGGCTGCTGTTGTTAGGACATTTGCAAAGTCGTTCATCATTTAGACACAACTTAAGTAATGTCATTCAGTGCTTTTAGATTCTTGACAAAGTCCAACGCTTTTCTGTGGTCCTCATTTTGTGCCCAAGAGCTGGCAGTTTACAGCAGCGACTAGGGTCCAATGTTCAGTGTATCCAGTATGAAGTATGATTATAGGCCAAACCTGAGACAAGAACGATGCCACCTCAAAATCTATCCGTCTTTTTGGCCTTGTGATATTTAATCTTTTCCATGAACGACACCTTAAATAGACCTTCCCATTCGAACTCAAATATTAGATTTTCTTTCTTCTCTGAAATTCACTTTCCGCCATTCAGGACAACACAGGACATGCTCAGCATCGAAGACGAACCTAGTTGCTTTAATCTTTTTACTTATGAGTGAGTGTTTTTTAGAAGAGGATGCAATGACTCCTACCAGTCTCAAAGAAAGTAGAACAGTCTGACGATATACATTCAAGTTCATGTTCTCGGCAATTTTACGTGAAATACTGATTGTTGCCTCAAATCGGTCCTACATTGTTTTTGTTCTAGTACAACACATTTTCTTTATAATTTGAAGTACTTAGTATCCTCATGGATACCAAGTGTCATTCCTTCATTTTTCCATTAGAAAACCTACTTTCTGAACTATTTGTCAACCTTAACTCGCCTCACCATTCTTTTAAATAAATAATACCATCATTAGTTGTCTACACCTCAGGTTACATTGTTGCCACGCATAAGTGTTGCAATTTTAAGTATCAACTGAAAGTTATATATTGTCGTTGTTTAGATAGGGACGTATCCTTTCTTCAAAGAGACAACTCATTTCTTCTACAACTTTATTATCCGCTGTTATATGAAATGAATTTTCTACAATATCAGTGGCAAATCTAAAACAATATTCTGTGAAATTTTCATGGAGATTTAGTGGTATTTTCAGGAAAATTTAGATTTTAGTAATTTCTTCTCCACTTTGGAAAGGAAATGTAAGTTTGGAAATATTTTCATTTCTCCTAACTTAAAATTTTGAACCAAAATCTTTTGAAAGGTTTTTAAAGAAGATAAAAGCCTTTGATTTGGTATTTTCATATTGGAAAAATAACAAATTAGCTTAATTTCATTCAAAACTAAGTTCTATTGATAAGAAAATAAATAATTACATTTATTTCCTTTCCTTCACTCAGCATTTATTTCCTCATTTCTGTCTATATCTCTCTTTCTCGTGACTCTCTCTCTCTCTCTTTCCCTTTCTCTCTCATTTTTAGTTGCGAAAATGGCGTTTTTGTGTTAGTCAAATATTCCTCTTCTTATCAGGAATTAACAAATTACTGGCAATTATAATTACGAGTCAAAAATATTTATAGTTACGAATTATATTAATAATACTAAAATTAAATTATATCTTGAATTGTTTTTCTTAAAAATTCCTTTGATTCGTTTATAAAATGTAGCAGAGGGAATTATAAATCTGTTTAATTTAAATTAATTCCGAGAAAGAAGAGAGCGGAGAGAAAGGGAAGGGAAATAATGAATAATAATAAACTATTCTATAAAAAAAGGAAAAGTAAAGCTAGAGCAAACCTCATTGAACCGAAATACTGGTCACCTTTCATTAGAGGTCAGATCTATGCAAGCGTGAGAAAAACCGCGGGAATTTGACCACCTAAGAAAAAGAAAAGAAAGGATGAGAGAACTCAAGTCACATTATGTGAGGAGGAACGATGCGGGTCGACTTAGATACGGCTACTCTCTACTGTAGCGACCCGTGTTTCATATTAATGTTAAACTGTAAGTCAAATATTTTCAGTGTTGAAACGGATTGCAATGAAAGGGATTTCACCATCCATCGCGAGCAGAAAATAACGAGGATTGGTGCGGAGTAAAACACAACATTATATCCCCCTATGATTCGATCTCCTTCCATGGGATTCACATCGAGGAGCAATTTTATTAAATTAAAAGGAACACCATTTTCCTTAGAGATGATTTGGAGAGAGACTAAAAAGAAAGTGGTAATTTTAATGCATGTGAAAATTTCGACAGAGTACTTGCCACAATAGAGAAATTTTAAACTACTCATGATTATTCAATAGTATGAGAGCACTTAACTCTGCATTTGCTATAGAACCATCGGCTTGGTAGAGTTGAAGTGAAGAACGTGACGATATAAAAGGGTGCTATATTTTATATGAGATTTTTGTTCTATTTTAACCCTATATTCTAGAGAAAGGCAATCTTTTAATAACATTATTAAAGCTTTATCTTTTTAGCTGAAACATTACTATACACTTTAGTTTTGAGTGTGTGGGAATAATGCTCTTTTGGGGGTAAAATAATCTGCTAGAACAGGTCTTCTTACCATCAATTCTTTGCAGTGTGCGAACGTAAACTCTCAATAGCAGTTCTTTCCCCTCCAAACCTCAGCCTTATTTGGGTAATATATTATTACGTTTTACCCAAAATTCAGCAAAATAACAACAAAAGTATTTCCAGCACATCTTGGGCCAAGAATTCGAAGCTGACTGAAGTTAGAGAAAGCAAAAATGTGCATATTCGGAGTGTTAAAAATAGAGGAAGTTAATTCAATAACAATTGAGTGAATAAGGAATAAACAAACCTGAATAAAAGTACTTATATTAAGGCTTTAATGCCCCCTTATTCACCCTTATGCGACACTCTTCTTCATTAACCTTTGCAATTAACTCTTCAGAATTTCAAATTTTATAATGGAACACACTTTGCTTTCAATTAAAGCTCACCTGCCACGTCTCAGATGTTAACTCATTCAGGGGCTCCGTAGAATCAGTTATTTTTAAATATAATTCAAAAGCTGAGGGTTTTTTAATATATTTTCTTAGTCAGTGTATGCTAATTGAATGTCTTTATATTATATAACATGTCAACTATATCTTATATATCATAACTTAAATTTTAACCTAGTCACTATTCCTAAATGTTCTAACCGTATTAGAGCACAAACACGATCTTTGCTTTAAATGCAAACAAATAGTACATCATCCAAATAGACTAAACGAGAAGTAATCAGAAATATTAATATACGATCATTTTCCGAACATAAACTCAATTTTTATTTAAAAGCAAAAAACCGTGGAATCTAATTTCACCAAAGATATGAAATTAAATCTAAGAGAACGTATCCCTTCCACGAGTTTCCCAATATATTACAAAGCGCTAATTTGATTATTTTCATACATATGGGGAAAAAAAACGCCTAGTCACACTGAATTATTAGTTTAAATATGAGGAGATTTCATTGATATATTTTACTCTAACAATGCATTAAAATAATGTAAATCTACTGTAAAACGTACATAAGTAGAGATAAATTTACACAATCTTAAAATGTAAATCAGCTTAAATAGAAGAGGCGAATTTCTACTTTTGAGGACATTTCCGCTTTCTATACTAGGGTGATTAAATTACTCTCTCGATACCAGCTTTCAAATTAGAAAATTGTTGTTAGATAGCGTTCTTGATACCAATTCAATAGATCACCGAGCTATCCTAATTATCTCCAACAGAAATACTTCAAATGGAAAATAAGGCGTCTTCCCTCGAAATAGTCTTACAATATAGTCTTTATATACAGATATCAAAGGCCATAAAAATTTCATCATTAATATAATTATTATTTTTGTCGTAGAATGGACTCTCGACGATATACCATATATGACTATTCGTTGAGGGAACTTATTCAATTATATTTAGAGTGCGTGGTGTCTAGTGGACCAAGGTTATTTATCTTTAATATGCTTAAGAAGTGGAACTGAGCTCAAGGATAATAATATGGCTATCATTAATAAAATAGAGTTTTATTAATTAAACTATCAGCAACACACAAAACGCAAAATATTAACATAAACAGAGAATAAAAAGGGTCGTGGGAAATCTAGCTAATCCAAGGATTAAGATTTAGGAGTGATTTAAAAAGGTAAAACAAATAAAAATTAAAGGGATGGGATGGTTCGCTAAACCATTTAAAGCACTTTATAGGGTTGACAAAAGGGTTAAATACTCAAAGGTAACGTTCAGCTTTCGTAATTACGCTTGATGTGCAGAGGAAAACGACGTGAAGGAATCTTCAGTCCGCTGGCGAGTTCCAGCCGAAGGGGGGGAATTAAATGATCCTGACGTGGCGTCTTGGGAATGAGAACCCATTCTTGGCGAACGGGCTTAAAGAACAATGGCTGTTCTACGTTGTTCTCTTCTTAACAACAGGGGGGGGGGGGGTGAGAACCATCTCTTGTCTACGGGCTCAAAGAACAATGGCTGTTCTAATGTTGTTCTCTTTCTGAACAGCAGGGGGGAAGGGTGAGAACAGTTTCTTGTCTACGGGCTCAAAGAACAATGGCTGTTCTAATGTTGTTCTCTTTCTGAACAACAGGGGGGAAGGGTGAGAACCGTTTCTTGTCAACGGGCTCAAAGAAAAATGGCTGTTCTAACGTTGTTCTCTTTCTGAACAACAGGGGAAGCCTTGTGGACTTCGCGTCATGAAGGCTTGCACCTTGGCACTCAAGGGATATTGTCCTCTTCTGGACAAACGATGGTGGATCTCGAGGTAGAGGGCCCTTTGGTGCACAAGGTGAGACTGGACCGTAGAGATGTCTTGCAAAGAAAACCCAGATCTCGAGTCTGCTCTTAGTGGTAAAGTTTCCGTATAAATAGTCGAGCCATCCCCTTGGCGTACGGGACAATGGAGTGGGGCTTCGAGGGAATGCACAGCCGCGCATGAGAACAATACCTTTTCTGCCCATAAGCCTAACTCAATCTGGCGAGGTGGACGCATGGGGCGAAAAGGGGGAAGATAAACTTCCTTGGTTAGACCTTGACTCAGGTGGCGGCTATAATGCGCCCGGCTTCAAGGCGAAGATGCACGTGGGTAGCATCGTGCTTCTAAAAACATGTGATGACGGTTGAAATTAAGCGGCCTCAAACCGTTCTATCACAATTTACACAATTTGTTTTTATTTTAATGTTCACTGCTTTACTATGTTCATCTAAAGCATTTGAAGATTTTCCTGGTATGACATAAAGTAACTTAATTAAAGATTACCTTCTTAATTAGCTTCAAGCTCATCCAAACCAATAAAAAAATTAATTGATCAAATCTAAATTTGACCTATGAACTTTTCGAGTACATACGATATATCAACTTCAGATGACTCGCTATTCTTGCCTTAGTAGCTTTTAAAGCTAAGCACAAAATACCACTTTTAAGCAATTATTCTAAGGTGGTACAGAAACGGTTTTGAATTCAGGTTGTGGCAAGTATGTGGGAAAGATTTGGTGTCCAAATCACTCCCTTACCCTTTGTTTTGTTTCATTTAGGGTTTACGTTCATCATTCTAGCCAAAGAATAGTTGACGTCCAAAATCCCTTGCTTTGCCCGCAAGGGGGTGTTATGAGTGGCATTCGCATTTATGCTGCAAATGATAGCTGGAAGATTGTGTGCCCTCCCAACACTGATATTGCAGGTGGATCTGCAGCTACGCATCTTCCACACATTTTTACTGATTCATCTTCAACACTTTCTGTACTCATCTTTACTTATCAATTTTCTAGAGATGCCTTCGTTGGTTTCCGCAACTTATTTTTAAGTAACAAGCGATGGATCCTTCATAGACGTTTCCTTATGGAGGGAACTTTGATATATTTTGCAAAATTTTAACAGTTATTTGCGGGATAAAGTAAAGGGGAATTCTCTTGATGAGAAGCAGCTCCTTACATTGATGTCTCAGATAGCTTTACTTTCGCTATAATAAAGTTGTGGCCAAATATTTGGCAAAGACATCTATTTCGATTCAACATAATTATTTAGATTTCTTTATTGCTTTTATGTATATATATATATATACTATACTTACGGTATAGATTATGGATCTATTACTATGGATCTATATAAATTATAAAAAATTGGTGCTATTTTATGATCCTAATTCTTACTTATGTACCTTCTCACAAAAGTAATTGGCCAACTTACCATATAAATAACTACCAATTTGTTACCATAGTGATAATCATGGGTGGAAGAAATACCCACACTCATTCTCACAGAGACCATCGTCTTAAATACTGGACGTAGAATGGAAATTTCGACATCATTATCTTGTGTGGTAACAATGAATACTCCTAAGGAAACACGTGTGGTCATCATTGTTTTGCAGTAAAGTGGTCTCTGATGTACTAGTAAGACTACTGCAAGTGTAAGAACCGTCTTCCACCCACAATGTTGTTCAAGATGTATTAAAATTAGTCCTTGGTTCATCATTTGGATCTAAGTGACAATATCACACCGCCTTGTGAAGATTAAACCTAGAAATCGTAAGTTAAGAGTAGAGAACGTGCTCAAAAAGGCCAACATAAGGGTGTGTCTGATCTGTAGGCTCAAGAGATGAAGAAATCTGGACAAGAGCCTCATGACAAGGATGGAGGCAAAAAAACACTGCTCACTGAGAAAACATAGTTAACGTTGAGAAAGAGGTACACGAATTGGAGCATGAAAGAAAGGGGCAAGTTTATTTTTACCTGACGATGCCCCTTTTTCTTGTTTGAGACATCTACAAATCGGATTTCCAGAAGAGAACAAGAGAGAAATCCTAGGAGTTTTTCATGATGGTCTTCAGACCATTCATGCATTGGAAAGCGTCTTTCTAAGGAAACCGCATCCGTCATATTTCTTTCACAAAATACATCGCTAAATAGAAAATGGTACCAAAATACCATTAAGAACACCAGCTACCAACGATCCATACCAATTTGATGAAGCTATATTATCATTTTAAAATAACGTGGCATTGAAATATTGGGTACTTGGCCTGGACGTATCCTTGCTTTTAATCCAAATAAGAACCTCTTATGAATTTTAAGAAAGGATCGTACAATATTCTCTACAAAATGATATCAAGCTTGCTAGAGCAAGTTGCAGAAGTGAAGAAGAGAAACGGCCAACATGATAGATATGAATAACTAAGAATTAAATGGTTTTTCGTTGTATTAAAATTTATATTTATATACATATCGTTTTGGTAGAATTTTGAACCACAAATTTTGTTTCTTTGCCAAACAACCATAAAGCAGCAATAGTCGTTGTGGGGGAGCGGTGTGTGTGTGTGTTTGTAGGCCCAGTATCCCAACCATCCTTTACATATATCTTTCCCTACCCCTGTGTGAGTGTGTGGGTATAATTTGCCTCCTGATTATTTATATTATGAATACACATAATGTTAATATTGTTTTCTATTTTCAGTATATAAATATTTCTATAATTTTGTAAAAGTTAGGAGTATCCTAAAATTTGTCAAGCGCATTGGGATATTCCTCTAGGTAAGATTGGTTCTTTGCTAAAACTATTTTAACAAACAGGCCAAAGAATCAGGTAATGCTAATAGGCTCAACATTAATTTTAACAACGAGAGATAGCAAAGTTCATAACCAGATTTTTCTTTGGAAACGCTATACCAGAATTTCTCTGCCTCTTTTTAGTAATGCATCCTTTGTCTTCACAGAGTGAAGCTTCAGCGGACTGTGAGAGGAATCCTTGAGGCGAGTGCTCCGCCCAGCCCAGCCCTGAAACGGAGGGCGTTACCTGCCTCGCTTTGCACCTGCACTGCCTACCTGCATTGGCTGACGAGCCTGTCCCCCTTTTTATTGGCCGACAACTACTACTACTACCCCCCCCCCCCCAGCGCACAAGTGATAGTCCCGTGCCCCTTCTCGTTCGGGTGTTGTTTTTTTGTTTTGTTGTGTGGACCTTGTTTGGGTTGTGGAAATTTGTTCTCTGCACCTTTCATATTTTATTTTTGTTTTCGGTTGGGAGAATTGCAATTTGTATAGAGTATTTATTTTGAATGCGCACCGGTGTTTTTTTTTTTAAATAGAAACTGTAATTAAAACTTTATTTTTTTGTAAAGTAAAGGACTGTATATTAAATCCTATCAATTCGTCCTCGGGGTTCTCAAGGTCCATAAATTCTAGGATAAGGTTGGAACGTGGGGTTAGTGTTGCTTTCGGCCCGCTACATCGTGATTTAGTAAAAAAGAAAACTTAGCAAGATTTCTGAATGAATTTTAAATTACAATCAACAGTACCAAAAGTATAAAGCATGTGTTACTTCAATCAGAAAAGGATCTTTCTCGAGAAGTCCAATTTGAAATTAAGGGTTTGGTTGCACATAATGTATTTATAGTGCATCCAAGAAAGTGTACAAAATGCAGTTAATATGATGTCAATTTGCGAAAAAACTCATTGACATTTTAATTTTTTTTCGTGAAGTGTGTCAAAGGTACTTTGAGAAGCATCCAATTCAACTGGGAGGACCTAGAATCATTGTTCGAACCGAAAAATCATGATTTGTCCATTAAGTAAAGCACCACGAGGACAAAGAAATGAAAAATCCATTTGGGTTTTGGGGCTAGTGGACACTAGTTTCACTCCAGCTGTTGGCTGCATGGAAATTGTAGAACGCAGAGATTCCATTACGCTCCTTGGAGCAATCGATACTGTTGCACGACCAATTTCTTATATTTACATGGATGAATGGAAATCTTATCGCCATATTCAACGAGATCTTGAGCTTAAGCACAGGACAGTAAATCGTATCATTAACTTTGTAGATCCTTACAAGGGTATGCATACCCAAGCTATTGAGTCATGTTAGGATAAACACAAACAGAATATTAAACAAATTCGAGGTTGTCTAAGAAATTTATTAGCAACCTATTTAAGTGAAATGATGTGGCGAGATAGGTTTGAAACCAAAGCTTTCCAGTATTTATACGAACATATAAACGAACTATATTCATGATAGGTTTTTACTCTATAAAAAGTAAAATCATTTAACCTTTTATAATTATTAACTGTTTAGTATGTTATCTTACATATTTGATTTGTGTATAATAAAGCTAAACATTATTTGCTTTTTGCTATTCTATGGCTTTAAATTACACAGAGGAACAATTTTAATCGCATTTTAGGGGGACTTAGATTTATCTGCCAATTTGAATTCGCTTTTTCATGCTGATTTCAAATATATAATCCATTTTTTGCCAACATGCTATAGTTAGTCTAAAATTTCTATTTTCTCGTTTTCCCGAAAACTCCCCTCCGGACGGACAGATAGGGTGCATGTAGAAAGCAAATACTTCACAGTACATGGTAGTAAAATAGTAATAAGTGTTATTGTGCTAAATATTGACATTATTGTTTCTTTTTTCAGGTCTCATGTTAGAGTGATGGCTTCTTTAAGAGGAAATTGCATTAATGATCCAGACACCTTCTCCTACGTATGTGGCTGTTACAAGCTAGTTCGTCAAAGGAACAATATATCAAACTTTGTGATCCTCACTTATAAGGCATAGTTTGGTGTTCCTTTTGGCGATCAAGATAAGAAGTGGGCTCCACAGCTGTTTGCCATAGTTGTGCGAAACATCTTCGTGAGTGGACGAAAGGAAAGAGAAATGGTCTTCCTTTTGGAATCCCCATGGTGTGGCGAGAGCAAAGGGATCATGTATTGGACTGTTATTTCTGTCTAGTGAATACTAAAAGGAATGGCAAGTAAAATAAGCACAAGATCGACTACGCCAACATTCCCTCGGCGATCCGGCCAGTACATCATTCTGACTCTTTACCAGTTCCGATTTTCAGTGGATATGCTTCCTCCGAGGATCAAAATGATGTACCTGATATGGACGTCTACAGAATAGATTCAGAGTCTGCAGATTCATAATCAAATGCTGAACTGTCATTAGCTCCTCACTGTTTTAATCAAGAGGATTTGAATAACTTGATATGTGATTTGGCGCTCTCCAAGAAAGCTGCTAAACTTGTAGTCTCCAAATTGAGTAAAAGACATATGCTTTACAGGTCTGTACGGGTATCATATTACCGAACAAGGAATGATAAATTTGTTAAGTATTTCTCTGAAGACAAATAATTTGTATACAGCCACGATGTTCCTGGTCTGTTTACCGAGTTGGGTTTTGGCACCTATAACCCTGGTGAGTGAAGACTGTTTTTGGATAGCTCCAAGCGTAACCTCAAGTGTGTCCTTTTGCATAATGGCAAGGACTTTGGTGCAGTTCCTTTTGCCCACTGTCCATCTGCGAAAATCTCATGATGACATAAGAATGTTCATAGATTTACTTCAGTACCATTAACACAATTAGATCATATTTTCAGACCTTAAGATGGTCAACTTCCTCCTTTGCTAGCAGAAGTGATATACAAAGTTTCCATGCTATATCTGTATGTGGGATATTCGAGCCCGTGACAAACAATGTTCCCCAAAAGATTGGCCAGTTCGGGAAACTTTGGAAGCCGGAATGCCAAACATTGTTAATGAGGCAATCGTAAGTCGGAATTATATGTTTTCTCTCCACTTCATTTCAAACTGGGATCGATGCAGCAGTATGTCAAGGCGTTGAGCACTAACAATGATTGTTTTCAGTACATAGTATCGGAGTTTCCTGTTTTGTCATCTGAAAAAAATAAAAGCAGGAGTATTTTATGGTCCCCAAATCTGAAGACTTCTGAGTGATTCTAGATTCGTGAACACCATGAATGAAAAAAAGAAGGCAGCCTGTCTCTATTTTCTGCCGCTGTTCGTAACTTCTTGGAACACAAAAAACAAAATAGAGCATAACTACGAAGATATGGTTACTAATATGCTTTTAGCATATCGTGATCTGGGATGCAACATTAGTGTGAAGCTGCATTTCCTAAATAGTCACCTCGACCGATTGCCAGAGAATCTGGAAGCCGTGAGCGACGAACAAAGGGAACGCTTCCATCAGGATATGATGACGATGGAAGAGCGCTACCAAGGTTACTGGGATAGACACATGATGGCGGACTACTGCTTGACGATTGAAAGAGATCAGCCAGAGAAAACTTACAAAAGAAAGAGTTACCATCGCAAATTTTTGCCCGATTGAAATCAAGAAGAGGTCCTCCAGCCTGATGTACAGTCATTAATAAATTAGCATCTATTTGATTACAGTATTTGTAATCCTAATATGTAATTCAGGTTTCTTCTCATATACAATAAAATTTTTGTGCAAAAACCTGCTTTACTATAAATAACGCAAAAGGTTGATTCAAAATTACTTCAGGGCATGATTATATGTGTGATAAAATGAAAATTATTGTATAATATTAGTTATTGATATCACAAAAAATCTGTAGCATTTAAAGAGAATCTGATTTCAGATTTGAATTCAGTATGCTCGAATTAGGTAGGAAAATGTACTTTTATCAATTCACCAAATACATTGTTCCCCAGTGTTATCTATATAAGCTCGAGTAGCAGATTCTCCAGTTGAGTAATGCTGAGTGGCGGATTATCCAGTTGGAATATTTCTGGCAAGTTGGGCGGCGGATTATCTAGTTGATCCAACCCTTTAATTCCTTATGTCTCAAAAGAATCAAATCTGTGGAAATACTTGAAATTTTTTTTTATTTAATCACAATTTGAATGTCATTTTCTTTCAATCGTTTTCTTTCTAAAGATTGTTACATTAAATGAAAGAATTTTTAAATTTAAGCTTGTAAGGGAAAGGGGACGGCAAAAAGAATATTCCCTTCTTTTGTTTCTTGAATTCCTTCCCTCTCTATGTCTTCTAACACTCCACGTGGTGTAAAATGCTCTGTATTCAAGGAGAAAAATAGAAGAAGAAAGAACTTGAATATCAGTTAAGCTTAGTGCTAAAAGCTTTCACCTCGCAGATGAAATGCTAATCTCCGTAGTCAGGAAAAGGAAAACCGAAAGTTCCCACCCACATCGTTGGAAACGATTAAGACCGGTGTCGGGCGACAAAAAGCTAATACCTATCGGCACCGGAAACTTTCTTTCAGGATTCTGTGCCTACCAGCAGGTGAGCATAAAAAAATTTCCGTCAGATAAATACCCTGGGTTTTCCAAAGATCAGCAGATTGAGTGTGAGATCTCGTTTCCTTCGGTTCATATCGTGTATCTGTTTCCCCAGGACCCTGGTATTCGCGTATACCCTCGAAGTTGGATCTCACCAGGCAGATCCATCTCTTTTGTGAAGGTTTACTCTGTTTAAAGCAAAGCCTCGAATCGTTTTGTCCCTGAGGGACTGGCCGGGATTCTTCTCGTCTCATCAGAACCCCCCTCCCCTCAAGGATCTCCAGTTTCCCGTGTGATATTTTGCGCCGAGCCACGTCAGAGTCTCTATTTTTGGAGGTTGCACTTTTCTAGAGCAGAGTTGCCTTCGTGTGTCTTCAAAGAGGGATCATGAATTCGTCTTCTGGTCCCCCCACCCCCTTCGTCCTCGTCATCATCAGGATATTCGGCCGAAACTCACGACCATTTTCCGTCTCCATTCCCACGCGCCGACTCGCTAAAGGAGTCCCCTTCCTCGAAGCCTCTCTAAGGTAAAACGATTGCATCTCCCGTTAATCGATCCGCTTTCCAACTTTGGAATATTCCTTCTCTATAACTGATTTATAGTATCCCATTTTAAAGCTAATTAACAAGTAATTAAGTTTACTCGATTGCCAATTTTTTATAGTCTCGCAATATTATCCTTATTTAGATTTCCCATATTTCCCGTATATATATATATATATATATATATATATATATATATATATATATATATATATATATATATAAATATATATATATATATATATATATATATATATATATATATAAATATATATATATATATATATATATATATATATATGTTAACGGTTTACTTGTTAAAATTATATTTTGGTTTTCACTCTTTAAATATATCCTTAAACTGCAACATGGTGGACTCAGTAAACGCTATCCGCCCCTGTATTAAAATCGCACTCTTATACCTCATAATCAACGGATTACTTTTACGAAGTGAACGTACTTCTACGTAGCGAAGGACGCGTACTTATATTATTGGATATATGTGTATGTAACTGTATATATACATATTCCTGTGGCTTTTATCTCTTTCCTCCCATCCAATAGATACATATATGTATATATAGACGTATTGGCTGGGGAGTGACCTTTTCCTCGACAAAGCTATAATCTCACACTATTTTCAGAGTGAAACACATTTCCCATCTTAGTAAATTATCAATTTCTCAACCTTTGACTTAAAATATGTTTAGAATATTAACTTTTTTAAATCGCTAAATTTAAGTTAAATTAAAATGTAGTGCATGCAATCAGGGCTGAGATCTTCTAGTTGCTCTTTTCACTTTCAGTTGTTGGAGGACTTTCGCCTGCTACACATGGAAAGAATTACGTTCCTTCACCTTCTCCATTCTATCAATCTGTTCTTAATATAACCCTTTCAATTCGTTATGTCCTAAAAACAATTCAAATGTGTGGAAATACTTTAAAGAAAATATGAAGTGGAGTGGTTACAATGCAATAAATTTTTAAAAAGTTCAGGTGGATCGACGTATGGAATAAGATGTCAGATAAAGGTACATGTACAGATGATTTTAAAGAAGTCGGAGGTACTACTTCAAGCAGCAGTAGTAAAATAGGTATTGCTGTTGAGATTGCAAAAATGGCATGTAAGGATCGATTTAGTTTCAATCAAATCGTCACTAGCGAATTTATTCAAAGAAACCTGGCAACAAACATTTACGACAAGATGCTGCCAACTACTGGAAATGGTGTGAAAAATATTGTCCTCAGTTATTATTAAGAAAAAAAGTTGAACTATCAGAGTATTTCCGGGATCAAATTAAAGCTGGAATTCTTTACTCAATTTCTCTTGATGAGTATACGTCTTCCCAGAATCTTCAAAATATGAACATCAATGTATATGCTGCAAGAGAGCATTGGTCCCTGGATTTAGTTCACATTCAAAGACACCTAACTAGCAATAGAATCACAGCAGTTATCAAGGAACGATTAAGTGAATTTAAGCTAGATTTGGATCACCATATTGTAGGAGTTCGACAGATGGTGCTCCAGTGATGATCAAATTTAGCAAAGAAAATACCTTCATCCATCAATTATGTTTAGCTCATGGAACGCGTCTCAGTAGTTTTGACATTCTATACAATAAAAAATAACTACAAATGGAAGGCGAAGAAGAGATTGTGCTCACGGAAGTGGACGAAAATTTTGTGTGAACTTGAGGATTAAGATGATTATGACATTCCTATGACATTAGAACAGCTACAAGCACAAGTAAGAAAATTAGTAATGACAACGAACATGTTAATAACTCAGATATTTCTACGGATTTTAGTGAATTGCTCTTAAAAGTTAGAATTTGCGAGGTGTTTGGGAAATCTCGAAGAAAAAAAGATTACCCGAAAAATATCATTAAAAGTACATTGTAGGGAAAAGAGCTAACACTTGAGCTGGATACACCGACAGGATGGAGCAGTACCATAGCTATGGTTTCCAGATTCATAGAACATAAAACATGCATTCCTAGCACATTAACGGTTTGTAGCAGCGGTGAAGAAATTGCTGAGGTCGAGTGGATGAGTTCAGAAAATCTTGGAAAATACTTCTAAGGGCGGCTAAGCGGTCTGAGGAACTCCGAGGGGCGAGACTCTGTAGAGAGAATCCCAAGGAGTTCATTGGATATGTAAACAGCCGTAAACCAATCCGTCGAACGATTGGCCCTTTGAGGAATGAGGAGGGGACATTAAAGCATTCAGATGCAGAAAATGCTAACCTCCTCAACGACTACTTCTCTTCAGTGTTTACTGAAAAGTGTGGTCCTATCCTCCAGCCGACGGATTCCTACTCGGGGGATAAGCTGGAGGATATGGACTTCACCGAAGGAGAAATCAAAAAGAAGATCAGTGACCTAATGACGAATAAGTCACCTGGCCCGAATGGGTTTCTACCTAAAGTGTTGAAAGGAGTGCGCGATCAAGTGTCACGACACCTGAGCGCAATCTTCAACATGTCAATCCGGACCGAATGCGTTCCTAGAGACTGGCGTGAGGTGGAGGTGACTCCTATCTTGAAGAAAGGAGACCGTAACCAACCGTCGAACTACTGACCTATCAGTCTGACTTGAATAGTCGGTAAACTCATGGAAAGCATTATGGTGGACAAAATGACGTCGTATTTAGAGTGAAACCTGCTACTGAGGAGTTCCCAGCACGGCTTCCGAAGGCAACGGTCATGCCTGACGAACCTTGTGGAATTCTTCCACTTCGTGTTCAGTGAGTTCGATCGGCACAAGGCCGTGGATGTAGTTTACTTAGACTTTCAGAAAGCCTTTGATAAGGTACCACACCGCTGCCTTCTCCGGAAAGTGCGAGCGCTGGACATAAACGGAAAGGTAGCCGGCTGGATGAAGAACTGGCTAAGTGGCAGACGGCAACGGGTTGTGGTGAATGGACAGTCTTCCGAGTGGGTGCCCGTTACTAGCGTGGTACCTCAAGGTTCTGTCCTGGGACCACTACTATTTATCATCTACGTCAACGACATGGACGGTGACATGGTTGCCAAGATTTCTAAATTTGCCGACGATACCAAGCTTGGTATGAACGTTGCAAAGGATGGAAATACTGCCTGCCTGCAGGAAGATCTTGGGAAGATTAGGGAGTGGTCGGACACGTGGCAAATGCCTCTTAACGTAAACAAATGCAAAGTTATGCATATCGGCTACAGAAACCCCTAATCTTAGTATATCCTTAAGGGCACTGCTATGGAATCCACCGACACTGAGAACGACTTGGGTGTAACAATCACTAGTGCCCTCAAGTTCTCGAAACAGTGCATTGATGCGGAGAAAAAGGCACAAAGGATGCTAGACTATATTAAGCGCCAGTTTGGTTATAAAAATAATTGAGAAGCCATGTGCCTGCTCGATTGCTAGTCCAAAGGTACCCTCCTTGAATGGACCGTAAGGTCTCCTAAGGTACCTTCTTTCCTTGTTGTTACTCCTTGTTTTTACTTATTTAAGCAAATAAATAAAGTTTCTTGAGGCTACAGGTAAACGATCTGAGAATTTTAAACAACTGTATCAGAGTGTATTAAGAATTAGAGAAAAAAGTATTGAATCTGAATGAGCATTTTCATGTGCGAGGAATTTCTTTTAGAAAATTAGATCTCCTTTATCACCGAAAACATTAGATTTCTTCTTTTTTGAAGAGATGCATTTTTTTCGTTACAATGAGAGACAATTTATATGTATGTCGCCATATACGTATATTGCAAGATTGTATTTCTCTTCGACAATTTTCGGAATATAGGTTAATTATATATACATTTATATATATATACATGCTTTTGTTAAATAAATTAGCCTACCTTAATTTTATTTTATTTGTCCTACTTTGGAAAACAAATTTAGCATTGGTAATCACCGTTAAATATCGGCATTGGTGGTTGCGCGCACAACAACACTACGTACATCGGAATGATCACCACAACTTTGCCGAGCAGGCTGAGAATGCATCTTCAGGACGGAGACTTCAAACATCACCTACAAACACAAATTGACTCTCACCGAGAAGTAATAACCACCAACACCATTGTCATTCTACAAGAAACGAACCATTGATGGGTCAATTTCTCATTTTGGAATCACTATTTATCCAAATATCAGTATTCTACACCACTCCACATTTCTTAATTCAAATATTTTTAACTTTAGTTTGATTATAATTAATTTTTACCTAAAATTTATTACCAATCCACTCAATGACTCGATAAATAAATTATAGATTTTCCATCTTTTAAATCCTTCGCTTCTTGTCCGTTTCTCAAGTTGGTAAGTGTTTATTTATTTATTTTTTTTGTCTTAGTTTGTTTTTTGAATACTTGCAGCGTATTTGGGGTATTTTTTGCATTGTTCCACTGTAATTTTTGCATTCTTTGCTCTAAAATTTACAAAAATTAAATTTATGTCATTCATAATTACATATATATTTAGATATGCATTCTAAGCTTCTTGTTAGATAATCTTATTTTTTCGCTCCATTTTAGGCTGAAGATGAACATAGGTAATATTCGAAACGTTCCCAATTATACATGTTACGAATACTGGTTCTGCCTTTGATTTACACACACACACACACACACCATATATATATATATATATATATATATATATATATATATATATATATATATATATATATATATATATATATATATATATATATATATATTGTGAGCGGGTAAGAAGATGTGGTATAAAAATTCCTTGGAGGTTCCTAGCTTAGAGAGATACTGGGTTTGATGGGGTAACGCTTTGGGCGAAGTAGAGTCACTGTGCCTGGTAGCTCCGCGGTAGAGCATCTGACCGGCAATCAGCAGACCCGGGTTCGAGTCCCGGCCAGGAATTTCAAACTTTTTTTCCCTGGCGTTATCTCTGTCTTCTCGGTAAAGGATTGCCTTCATTGTGCCGCCGTCTGCTCTCTTTGATTCTAGTCTTCTTCTAATGTCCCTTTCTCTTACCTCTAAAAAGACTCCTGTTTCTTGTCTCATTGCTCATTCGCGTCTAATTTCTCTTTCTTGTACTATATATATATATATATATATATATATATATATATATATATATATATATATATATATATATATATATACACAGGTATAACCAAAGGTTTTGTGACTACTATATAGTTTCATATAAGAAAATTAATCGAACTAATCAAACGATGAATTTTATATCGTAATTTGTAATTTGAAAGTGAAATATGGAATAATTTAGAGTAGAAACCAATTTTATTAATAATTGAGGTCTCTTATTCTTCTGGAAAACGAAGAAGGTACCTGTATTTAAATTAGCAAATTTCCAAGTAATTAGAGATGAATTATAAGAGTGGGATTGGCAGAGAGAACTGAGTAATACAACACCTGCTTCGGCATAGAGCGTCGTCATTAATCGCATTAAGAATTGTCAGACTCGATTTATTCCTCACAGCAAAAGTTAAAAATATTCAAGGGACGAACCAATTTCTTGAAACTTTGATATGACAAAATGGTCTCTTTTTAAGCAGTTGAAATGCAACGAATGATTAGGGCAGAAAATCATCGGCCTACATATGTAGATATTTAGAGAAGTGAATGCACATCAATGTCGGTACAAAAATATATTATTGGAAAGGTCATGTGATAATCCCAAAGCATTCTATGTGTACTATAAAAACCAAAACAAAGAATCAGTTCAAATGCTAAAACATAACGACCGATTAGTTCAATATGACCTCGAAAAGGAGACTAATCTTGAATAATCATTTTTCCTCAGTTTTTAACAAGAATATAACGAATCTAAATGAGGAAAACATAGACACCTTCAATAATAACATCCCCAAAATGAATGCAATAGTAGTTACGGTAGATGGTGTAAGAAATGCAATTAATAAATATTAAGTTCTGATAAAACTAGCAAAGTTAACGAAATGTACACGCGAAGTATTAAGGAAGTTAGGAACGAAATTTCCACTTTACTCACTTTTCTATTTAATTACTCTCTGGAGGCAAATTTTGCCCCATGGATTAGAAACTGATCAATATTGTTCCAAAATTCAAAATAGGTAAGCGTGAGGAAAAGGATAATTATCAGCCAGTAAAATAATGGAGTCAATTATTGCTTAAAAATTACACGATCATTAGGAGAGAAATCAACTTAAGTAAATACTCACCAGGATTTGAGGAAAGGGAGGTCTTACGTCACTAGTTTGATGGCATTTTATGAACATGTAGCCTAAGCTGTCAGTTCTTAAGTTTTCTATAAACTTCCGCTCAACATCCTTTCTGCAAAGCTAATCGCTATGCATATCCATTGAAAAAGACTAACTTGGATTAAAAATTGAATGAAAGATCGTAAGAAGATGGTAATTGTAAATGTGCTGACATCCAACTGGCTGCCGATACCTAATGCAGTTCCTAGAGGTTCCTATTGGGGGAGGCTGGGCTTCTTTCCTTTATTTAAAAAGATTCCTTTTTGTATTCTTTGTTTGTTATTGTTTTTTTTTCGTAGGTTGCACGCGCCTGCACTGGGGTGAGGGGCACCTCCCCCCGCTGCCGGAGATTGCTTCCTAATTGTTACTTTTTCTCATTTTTATCATTCTTATGTTTTCATATTTTTATTTTGAAGTAGCCTAGTTCTAGGCTGTGTCGTGTTTTCGGTGACTTAGGCCCAAGTGGGCAGTTGCCAGATGGGATCTATAATTAAAAAAAAAATCCTAAAGGTTCCGTTTTGGTACCCTTACTCTTTATAATTTTCGTACACACCCTAGGTCCTTGTATGAATTGCCAAGTAAATTCACTTGATGACGATACTAAACTTGGGCAGATAAAAAAGATTAGGAAGACTCAAACTGTGTACAAAATTACCTGAATACGATAATTATTAGTGTAATGAATATGCCAAATGCAGCGTTTTACAATGCAGAGAAATTTGTTAATTTAACAAGTGTGACAACGACGCGAGGACATGAGAAAAATATGAAGAGATAAAATTTTAAAACGTCAATGGGAAAATTTGACTAAGGCAACAGCATGGTTCATGTATGAAAAAATCTACCACGAGAAGCAGTTAGCGCTTCAAGCAGAAATTATGAAGAAAGTATTCGACAAATATTTAATAGAAAATAAAGTTAAAATAGCTTACAAATATTAGAGATGGTTCCATCCAAATGAGCCTTATTTTTGATAGGGCCTTTCATGTATGATCTTATATGGCTTCATGTAGATGCCAGTAAATTGTTTGTTTGTTTTAGTATACTGGAGACCAATTTTGTTCAATAAGTTACTTCAAATGATCAAAGTTTGTTGGCTTTTGTTTATCCTTTGATTATCCCCAACTAATTCGCCATTTGTTCAAATCTGGCGAATTTAGGGACAAATTCCAAAAGGATCAAGGGTATTTTCAGCAAAGAACGACTTATTTCTTTTTATTTGTAAAAAGGTGCGCCATAATGCAGAAAAATAGAGTAAACATCATTAAATTGGTCCTAAACTGTTTGGAAATGATACGAGAGTCGTTCCGAAAGTAAATCCTCCTATTTTTTAACTCAAAAAGCTAAATAATTACAAAGAGTGGAGTAGCACCATTGAAAAAAGCGCACATTTTTGCATAAGAATTTGTTTTACACAATAGTCGCCACCATGTCAATCATTTCCGCCAGCTATGAGAAAGGGCCTGAATGCCGCGCCGCTGGTAAAAGTCCGAGGCTGCAAGGGCGGTCAATTTCTCCACGGCGTCGTAGTCTGGAAAACGCTTCCTGCTTAATCTGTCATTAAAATAATGCCAAGTCAGGGCTATACGGTGGGCGAGGCAGCACCGTCCAACCGAACTTGGTCACATATTCCGTGATCTTCAAATTCGCGTGTGGTCTGACGTTGGCGTGTTGCAAACAAAATATTTCTTTCTTCTCTGGTCCTTTATGGGCAATCCGAGGCTTCAGCGTGATCAATATTTTAATCTAACGGTGATAGTTGACAGTTGCCCCTGGTTCCGAGAAATCCAAAAGGATGACGCCCATTTCTGTCTCAGAAGACGATGCACATCACTTTGCTTGTTGATGTATGTGGCTTGAACTTCTTCGCTGAAGAACATGAATGGTCCCATTCAATCGATAGTCGTTTGGACTTCGACTCTTAGTGGTGACACCACGTTTAGTCTTCAGTGAGGATGCGGTCCAAAAATGCCTCACCTTCTGGTTCGTAACGGTCCAACAACTCCTGACTGCCAGTCAGCCGGTGTTTTTTACTTCTGCGTGACCATACGTGGAACCCACTCGGCGCACACTTTGTTGTACTCCAGCGATGACAACATCGTTTTCAGTGCAGCAACACCCAATTCCAACTCTGCACGCAGTTCATTGACCGTTATGTGCCGATTAGCTCAGATAGCTGATCGAGACACACTTCATTTTCCATAGTGCGGCTATAAATCGACGTCTGGAGCATGGTTTGGTACTCAAACTGTCACTTCTCTTGAATCGACGCACCCATCTTCTAACCGCGCTGACATGATGTGTCTCGGCTTTCTAAACGTTCACCAAGCGTTGGTGAATGTCGATTGGTTTAAGCTCTTTTGCATAGAGTAATTCAATGACATATCTCTTCTTCTGATGCACATCCATAGCAGGGGTGCTTTCTTAGAATGTCAACCCGTCAATATCTGCAACATAGAAATTAAAATTTCACGTTATTAGTGCAAAGGTTCAGTCATCATAAAAGTGCTATAGATAATCCCCTTGGACCCCTTGGGGCGGAATAAAAAATTAGGAGGATTTACTTTCGAAACGACCCTCGTACTAATGAAGCACGTTTTGCTACCATTTTGAGTTTATGGCCGTGTTCTTGGCCAAACCAGTTAGCAATCCAGTTCCGTTAGAGGAGAAGCAGACCAATGCATGGAGTGTCCAGATGCGTGAAAGCGCTTTACTCTTTTCCTCATCTCTTAGAGCGGGGACTTTCATAAGCCCAAACAAGCGGAAAAACGCTTGATCAAAGAATATCACTTTGCCCTATAATTCAACAGTCCATTTTTTAAATTTTCCACAAAAGTGGAGCATATCAGTAAGGTTCTTCTTTGTGGAATAAACCTTATTCTCAGCTCTTCTCGATTTGAGAACTTTGTCGAAAACTACCGCTTCCCTGTGCGCAATGGAGTTTTCACACCTGCTCTTTCTTATCGTGAGCAAGATTGGCAATGGAGGCAACCCAATCCTTGAGAGGGGACCTTATCGAAGACGATATTGACGTTTATTTGAAGCACTTGGACTTCGAGAAATCTTCTTCTTATGAGTGTAGCCAGTCTTTGGAAATTAATAATCATCCTTACGATTCTTCTTCTTGATGTAATACTATTAGCAACTCTCTTCCTGCATTTCAGGTCTCTCTATGTGCGGAGCACATTGGTTGTAGCCTTTCTTTGGAAAGAAATTTTTCTTGAATTGAAAAAGATTCACAAATTTGTTTAACAAAAAATATTGAGAAATTTATTATAATTCAATAATATCATTCATCTAACTCATATTTATAATCATTTAACTCTTTTGATCAAAGAGCAAAGCTTCAAAGGCTAAAACTCACCTCCTACATATAAGGAGCGTAAAACAAATTCATATTCAAAGAAGCAATGTAGTTTTTATTATAATCATCATCATCATCATCACTAACTTTATAATATAAGAAGGGGATTTTTTTGAGTATTTCAATAATAATTTCATCTCAGTTTCGTTATGATTATGTTTTTTTATCAAAGTTCAGAAATAAATATTCGGCCGTATGCTAAGAAAAATGTGAAATGCACTTTTATCAGATTTAGTGTAGCTTCGCAATTATTTATAAATTTATTATATACAAAAGGCTAAAATATAAAATAGAAAAAAATCAAATAGGTTTTTTTCTCAAATGTGCATTTCACATTGGTTTTAGCATACGGCTAAGTATCGAAATTTTGTGAATTTTTTAGAACCCAAAGAATTAAAATGTAGTTCAGAAAATTTATTTCTTTATATCTTCTTGTATACTATATTTTAGCAACGTGATATTTTGAAAGAGGGAAAATTTAATTTCGAGTTGCTTTTTAAAATTATTATAATTGGCGAAGTTCAGAAAATTTATATAAATTCAACCATGGCTACTTTTTTTAGATTTTAAATTCTACGGCCGTATGCTAAAACAAATGTGAAATGCACATTTGAGCAGAAAACCTATTTGTTTTTTTTATATTTTAGCCTTTTGCATGTAATAAATTTATAAATAATTGTGAAGCTACACTAAATGTGATAAAAGTGAATTTGACATTTTTTTTAGCATACGGCCGTTAATCTTAGTAGCGATGCGCAAGCTTCCCCCTTAGGGCGGCAGTGACGAAGCCATTGCCTGTTTTTTTTTTAAATATTTTTATTGCGTAAATTTTAAAACTAATTTTAAGCTAAGTTAAATCATTGCTTTTTTAACTGCATAATTATATTTGCTTCTTTGCAACTAATTCTTGATTTATCTGGCCAAGCTAAAAGGGATAAAGTCAATTTTCTATTCTCTACGAAAGCAAGGATAACAATTGGTTAGGAAGTCTGGCTTATGCGATATTCTCTCGTGATCGTGAGAAAAGCTCCTTCCGAGGACTTGAGAAAGTGCTAGTTAGCTACAACATTTCCTTTTAACACCGCCGAGTTATAATTGCGAATTTGAAAATAATTCTTCTCGATTTATATATATATATATATATATATATATATGGTGGAAGTTTGTGTGTCCCTATGTGTGAGCCCTGGTGCTTCGTAGTGGAATTGTGCGCTGCTAAGTGCTGCCCCCAAAACCCCATTACTTCTTTTCCTTTAATTATGTCAAGTCTGATGAAGTAAAGCAACTCATCGGCAAAGGATTTATGCTGATTTTCTGAATAAACTTACGGGTTTTCTGTCAATTACTGTTACAAAAGAGATTCGGTGTAAAGAGAGAGAGAGAGGAAGAGGGGCTATGGAGCTGCACTCTCTGTTTCCCTATAAAAGAGGTCAGCAAACTAAATTTGGCGTTGAACTGTTAGTGGTATTTTTCTTTTTCTGTGGATTAACTAAACTAGTCTCATTTAACTTCTTTAATCTCCAAGGCGGATTATTTTCTATGTGATTGCTAACGCGATCAGGTCCCGATTACATAACCGACACAGAATAAAGGTTTGCCCTTTTGTATCCAAAACTTCTTCCAATATAATACTTTTATCCACTCCACTCTATCTCACTATGAAAAAAATTACGGGATTTTTTTCTTTTACGTATGTATCTTTGTCGAAAGGTTTTGGTGAATGCTTGAAATGAGCTTTATTGGTGCCTTTCTTCCCCCTGATTAAACTTCCATTTTTGCAAATCTAGACTACTCGGGAGAGTATTTACTTAAATACTGTTACGGAGAGTATTTACTTAAATTATGCTAGCATTATTTTCTACCACACATGGAGCTTTCATTCCTTAATTTGTTTTACTTATAATAAAAGTGAAAGGTTACATCATAATGTAGCACTGCCTTTTACAATGTTATACATGTCATCTTAATTTTAACGAAAGGAAAGTTTTGCCTCATAACATGTAAATAGTAAGTAATAGTAAACGATGGTATACAAAGAAAGCTGCCACACAATGACACCGCTAACAAACGCGAGTGAATCTGAGATGGCTAAACATTCCCTTCACCACATTTTAGGCTGCCTCGGTAATGGACAGACGTAAATAACTGAAAGTAGAAAACGCAATTAACTAAAAGTAAATATTTAGGAACGTGACTACTTGAAAGGACCTCTGCCACTGAAACTTATAGGTATTGCCACAGATGGGAAAAAAGAACGTTGATGCAAAGCCTTCCTGTAAATAGAGAATGATTTTTTTAATCCATAGGGAATAAAGGGACACATAAAAAGGTTACCATTTTCTCTATGAAAAGGTTTAAATTAGTATAAATTGATGATAAAAGAGGTGGAATATGTTTTAGCTACCTTGGAATGATGGATTGAAAAAAGGTTTTAAAAAATAAAGAAAAAGAATATATTCTTTCATTTAACTTTGCATGTTTTCGACAAGTTCCGTTTTCAGTCACTACACTGAACCAACCAATGATGCTTACGTCGTGTTTTCTGTGACCCGCACCATTTTCTCCTAGCAGCCTCCAATGATTATACAATATCGTCCAAAACTAGTAAATAAAATACCAAAATCGACATTTTTTAAAAAATACTCGTTTCATTTTGATGAAATTTACCCAGAATATTCTTTAATATTTACCTCTGAGAATGTCTAAGTTTCATTTAATAAGATTAAAAAAGTTAAAAGGAAAGTAATGTACATTCAAATAAAAAAGATGCGTCTAAAACGAGAAAATGAAAAAGACAAATTCGTTCATAACCCTAAAACAAATGAACAAGATATTATTAATAGGTATGAACGTCCTTCTTCTAAATAACTTGACACATCTTCGAGGGTGATTCAATTCTTTTTCGAATCTTTCCCGGAGATCTTCAACATTCGTCGTTTTCCGAGCCATAACTTTCTCACCGAGTATCTTCCATAGATTTTCTATCAGGCTTAAATCGGGGCTCTGCACAGTCGAGTTAAAACATATATTTTTAGCATCCAACAACTGTTTTACTCCTTTGTTGTGTGGCACGGAACATTGTTCTGCATGTAAACAAGTATCACTTACTTGTGATGGCCGGAAAGACTAGATCACATGCTCCTAAAGCAGAACGCAGCATTTACTTGGAAACTCGCCCACACACTAACGCTGCCACCTCCAAATTTAACCTTCTTTCTCATGCATGTGGGGTTCAATCTTTCACCTCTACGCTGCCTCATATGCTGTTTTCTATCCAATCTGAATAAAGTAAATTTGTTTTTGTCGCTGAAAAACACTATTTACACCTTTTTATTAGCAAAGAATAATACTAATATCACAAAGGAAAATGTCTACAAGTCATTATCATAATAAATATTGGGGCTAGTGAGGAACACTTTAGATTTCCAGAATCTGTGCTACAAGCATACGAAACACGTACGTCTGGAAGTTTTTCCTCAAGGAAAAGCTATTTTTCTGGATGATTATATTCTAGTTTAGCGTTGCGACTGATCTTAAAATCTATGCTTCTTAGTTCACTTTTTGTATTCACTTTCTTTTTTGTTCCTTTTCTTACCCCTGGTCCACCTCATGAACCTTTTAGATGTGTCTTGCCCTGATCTAGGCCATTCGTTCCCTTTCCCGAAAAAAGAATCCCCCAATTTCTTGGATCAGTTATTACTTCGCCCCATCTCTATTGTCTTCTCTAGGGCTCATGAACTTTAGACAAAGCTAATGGAATCTTAATCATTATAAATCGTTATTTATTCCTAATTATCACACACTAAAAAATATCTTTGTTCAACGAATCTTTGCTCAAGGAAGCAGGTTCAGATATGTTATGTGCCCTATCGGTCCACGGTGTTAAAAATGGTATTTTCTTTTCCAATAGTCAACTATGTAACTAACACATTTTTACTTTACATCTTCGCTTAATTCAATATGTATTTTCATTGAAAACTATTATTTAAAATATTAGTTAACAGAGATGCCAACTTCCTTTAGCATTATTTTAATACAATAAGCTAAGTTACATGCTCATTGGCTACACCACTTAACATTTTTCATTAACTTCTGCTTTAAAATGTTTATATCTGAGAATCCATAGCTATATATCCAGATAACCAGAGGAAAAAATGTGTATTAAAATCGAGACATGATGAATCATAGAAACGACCTTACGATGGAAAAGTGAAGCACATATAGGAGCAATTTTACAGGAATAAAAAAAAATAATAAATCCTAAATTCCGACGCTGATAGGCAATTTCCCAATCTAGAATAAAAATTGAATGAAAGGAAAAAGTCTGAAAAGTACGACGGCCACCTTCAAATCGCCGGAAATCTAATAAGGCCCATTTCTGGCAGCTTCTCAGCATAAATTTGGAAGAAAGCGGAAAGCAATTGGATCGACAAATAAAATTTGCAGATTTATTACTCGCTATTGATAAATTACAAGAGCAGTAAAGATACAAACGTAATTTCTAATTAGAAGCTATACGAGTTTTACAAAAGCTTTCGAAAAAATTATACGATATTTTTTTCGGTTTTGTGTTATTTAAATCTTCCTACAATTCTCTCTCAGCAAAATGCAATTATTTTATATTACCTACACTTATATTCTTAGTTTGAGTTTCGCGTTGGTTTTGGCAAAAGAAACAGATAATCGAACCCACTTGTGGGGGAATTCTACGTGAAATTTCTTTTCCAGCACGGAAGTGACGTCTATGCGTTAAAGAAAATTCTATATTTTAGTTAGCCTTAAATTGGTAAGCCTCCCCCCCATCCCCTCCCCACCGGTATCTTCGAACCGCGTCCACCCCGGGCCACCTTTTCGCGGGTTAGAATCGCCTGGGCGGGAAGGTTCGAGGCCATTCGAGAGTAGCGCTGGCCAAACACCCCATGTTTCCCCCACCCCTGAGGGAGGAGCCTTGAATGTATACGGCTCGTCTTCCAGGTGGGATATACAGAGTTGAGAAGTCCCGCCAGGATCCAAGAAGCATTCCCTCTAGTTGCAAGTCAGGTGCTTAACAGCGAAGCAAAGTGATGGCTGAACTTTTCGTGTCGTTGGAATTAGCCCAGCCAGTGAGGTATTTCCATTTGACGATCGCCACCGAGGGATTTTTCCGACTCAACTCATCAACTCCTGTAGAAGCCCTCCTCATCCCCTCCTCGTCTTCGGTGGCCAAAATACTCTCCCCTGGACCGGAGGTTACCCATTTTCCCCTCCTTGGAGACCCGCCATCACGTCAACGTCCCACTCAGAAGCTCCGAGTGCCCTCGCCCTCACTTTTGTTGCCTGCAGAAGAATCCTTACCCTGACGTCTCACCCGGAATCCTGCGTAAGCCAACCACTCCCCTCTTTCAGCAACCCATTTGAGTTAATCCTTCCCATTGAAATAGTCTCCTTCTGTAACGCATTAATTTCTAACTTCAGAGTCTGATGCATAACTCTGCAATTCCTCCCTCATTTACCAATATAATTTTGCCCATTGATTCTATCATTTAATAGGTGAAAGTTACTTCTGCAGTCACTTTACAATGGTCATACGATTATATATCATCTTCGCTCTTTAATTTTTTTATAGTTGGTATCCAAAGCTAACTAAATCAATTTAGTGAGGATTACTTACCTAATAATTAGCCCCACCCAAACCCTTTTCCATGGATGTGTTTTTTGATTAGATATTTAAATCGATCTGAAAAATAGTAGGACAATATCTGATAAGTACATTGGTACCAGCAGTTAGTCTTCTTTGTTGAGGCAGGGCTGAAAGCACAAGGAAACTTATTATAATTAATTTTAAACGAATAACATTTGGCAAGGTTTGTGATTTTGTATATTAGGTTTCGCCAATCTTTCCTTCAATTATTCGTTTAAAATTCATTTTAAAACAGTTTTATATAATCATTAGATTCATAAATCAAATCTCCCCTCCCTTGAGGGATTTTATCAATTATATACTCGCTAACTAATTTAAATCCTTCCCTAGTCTCTATTGTAAATTTGAGCCCCATTTTGAAATATTTCCTTAAACTCTAAATTTGCCAATCAAAGCTAATACTAGCTAGTAAACTTCCTAGATGTACTTTTAGCAGTGTGCTCTCTTAACAGTGCAAAATATTTTTTGTTTCGTTTTTTGTATTTTAGGCCTAAGAAGATGACCGTATTGTGGTCGAAACGTCGCCGGTAAATATAAAGGATGATACCAGCTATTTTCCTCGCCTTGGGATTTCTGTTAAACATTATATATATATATATATATATATATATATATATATATATATATATATATATATATATATATATATATATATATATATATATAATAGTGAATTTATGTACGAGACTAGCTTCGGTATGAAGTTTACCATTCCCTCTCCAGTCGTATAATGAGAATGGAATGAACAAACCAAATTAGTAAATATCTCAAAATCACAGCAAAAAAACACAAAGGGAGAAAAAGGGTCAATTATCAGGGGCTGTGGTTCTCAGATTCAGGAATAGAAGCTACATTTAAATTGACCATCCGAAAGATTAAGGTTGCGAATTTACCCTATTAGTATTGATTCTACAATTTTTCTCTGACGAACATCATTAAAATTATATATAATTTGAGCCTTTGAATAATTTAATTGGTGGTTGTAATTGCTTATATTGTTAAAAATACTGGATGTAGTATTGCTTCGCCTGACCTCACTTTTGCGTTCATATTCTCGTTTTTTAATGTTCTCCCAGTCTTTCCTATATATAATAAAGGACAGTTACTCGATTCACAAGGGATTACATATACACCTCCCTCATTTGGCTGATCCATGGGCTTGGTCGAAGGGAAAGATTTAAGGATAGACAAAGGGTATTTAAACGAGGCTCGACCTGGAGAATTAAATCTGTTTACTCCTTTTAGGAAGGGAGAGAACGGGAGGGAAAGACAATTCGTGTTATTCACTTTGTTTTCATCCTTGGGACAGTATAATGTAGATTTTGCTTTATATAAACTTTCATTGATGAGGTTGAGGGGGTAATTTAATTCAATGAATCTGCAGGTTATATATGGAATATTGTCTTTTAGAAAGCAAGAATCACATATTCTAAGTACTCTCAAAAACCTACTTGATGAAGCGGGTTTTTTATTATTAACATCATGATGTGAAAAGAAATGGATATAAGAGTTAGAATGAGTTGGTGTACGGTACAGAGTGAAGCTAATTTGACAAAGACTCTTACAATTTTGACATCGAAAAAGGAGTTGGCCTCCTTTCTTGCTGGTGACGTTGGATTGACCCTTCACACATAATTCATTCTTCTGATTTCCTTGAAAAATTTAGAAAAAGAGACATAGAAGGTAGCCGCTTTGTTAGCTTTGATGTAGATAGCCTTAGCCTATTCACCAATGTCCCAGTTTATGAAGACCTCGATGTTCTAGCTAAGGAATTAGACAATCCGATATTATACGAGGGGCGGTCAATAAGTTTTGCGAATCAGTAGGACAAAACAGAGGAAGGGGGATGGCTGTATTAGGGGAATGTTAGGAAAAGTTATAACAAGTCAGGACCTGCAGCTGCACGCTTCCCGCCTCGTCTATTTAAAAAGCAGTAGCTGATCGCAGATCGTCAGTCGCAAATTTTAAACAATAGAGAACGTTGTGCAACGCGCAATGATCAAATTTTTGACCAAGGAAGGCCAGAAAGCAAAAGAGATCCATGAACGCAAGGTTGCAGTGTACACCGACACCGCCCCTTCCTAAGCAACCATTGCTCGCTGGAAGAGGGAGTTTCACCATGGTCGTTAGTCCCTTGAAGATGATTCCCGTCCAGGACGCCCTTCAGACGTGACGAACGAGGACAATGTGGCCCGTGTGGAGAGGATGATCCTCGAAAATCGACGGGTGAAGGTCGAAGAAATCGAGCCAGAACTTGGAATATCACATGGGACTGTTAGCAACATCATCAACGACAATTTGACCATGACCAAGGTCTCTTTCCGTTGGGTCCCTAGAAACCTTAAGCCCCATGATCGACTTCAACGTCGTCAAAGTCCACAAAAGCAGAGTTGCACAAGCTGCCCTGCGCGAGTGCGGATTCGAGGAGCTCAACCATCCTCCCTACAGTCCAAATCTGGCCTCTAGCGATTACTTTTTATTCCGCAAGCTCAAGGCTGCACTGCGTGGACGCCGGTTTGGGGACGATGTAGATGTCCACCTCACCGACCAGGAGTGGATTCAACAGCAGTCGGGAGATTTCCTGTTGTCGGGAATTCGAAGCCTCAGGGACAAGTGTCGCAAGTGCATTGAAGTCGAGGGTAGTTATATTTAAAATTAATAAAACACTTTTCCTCATATCTCGTTTCCGTATATCCGAATTGCAAAACTTATTTACTGCTTCTCTTAATTTTTAACCCTAGAACACTTGCTTTCCTGTACCTTGTTTGTACTCCGGTGGTTTCTGCAGCCACTGGCCACGACCGGCACGAGCAGCAGCAGCGGTGGCAGGTTTTGGAAGGTTGAACGTAGTTGAGATAAGCAGCTTTTTTTATTACTCCTAACCAGAGCTTTTTACTTCAGTCTTGTCATATTCTCAGTGTAGATGTGGAATGAGCTCATTGTTGCTGCGTTGAGCATGCGATAAAATAAGCAATGCGGCCACGTTTTAGTCTGGCGGGATTTTGAGTAATGTGGTACACATCTGATCAGAGGTGTCCACCCCACCTTTGGTACACTGGTAGAACTTAATTATCTCTGGCTTGCCTGACTCTTTCACAATATTTCCCTGTTTATACATTGTAGAAAGTAGCAAAACAATCTTCTTTGAATTCTTCTTCTTGGGCCTATAGGAAACAAGTGTTTGTTTCTTCGTGTGCAGGAATGCCGAACTTTCTGGTTTCCTGGTTTCTTTCTGTCTCATACAATTTGGTATTTCCTTCCTGATGGCCTTGATTGTACCAACAATTATCATACAACAGTTTTTTACGAGATCTAGTGGCAAAGGAACTGACAAACCCAATTGTCTGTTGTGATGTTGCAATTGATGTGGTGGAATGGCCTAGTCACCTCTTCCGTAGAGTAATGGCCGAAATTTAACTCTTTCTTTTGGTTTGTGTCTCCCTTCTCAAGGTACCTGATAGCAACAACCATTAATTGTTCTTGTTCTCATTACAGAGAATCAATTTCAACCCATAATTTGCTAGTTTGCTTGGGATCTACATCCTAAAAGAACACCTTCTTAACGTCAGCAGCTGTTCTCTTTCTCAGGTTTTTCCCTGGAACATACATGTCTCTGCACTGTTGAATTGACATGGCCCAGATTTTAAGGATCGGTGGCAGGTAGTCTTTTGCTTTTCTCTCCTGCCCAATGCCGGGGTCACCCTATCTGAGACAATTTAGGAGCAATTCAAACCTTTAAAGTGCCATGTATTTACAGTACGGAGCAGCCCCTAGTACTGTGTCTCCCATTTCCCGAGTGCACAGGTGATTATTTCACTGGCACTGACTAAGTATCAATATTTCTAGGTGTGCACTCAGCTCAGTAAACATTAGGGGTGCATGTGGTATATTTTGCACTCATTGCTTCAACATTTCTGTTGGTTCAAAATAGTATCTGATTCAGCATGTCTTCCGTAAAAATAATGAAAAGCAGTCGCATGGGATTGCGGCAGACTTTCCCTCACCTGTAAGAGCTTTGGTGTAGTTAGGCATATTGTTCCTAGCTGGCGTCCGAGCTGATATGAACACCTGTAGCCAAGCATACAAGTAAACCCCCTTGTGGTGGTGAAACAGGTTTTCATGAACTCAACTAAAGATGAATCAGTGTTAAATGCAACCGGCTTATGTATTCTTTTGGGAGGAGCTGGTGGTTTTGCAGGAGCGGCTGAGTGGGCATCCAGTGGCCTGGGATGGGCTCATGTTTAGATGATGGCAGACGTGTCAGATGTGGTTTATTTGGTGATGAAGTAACATTCTTCTCTTTCATGTTTTTTTCTGATATTTTTTTTAAACTATAGGTTTATATAACATGTAGTTTCATTAAATTCCAGTCAGTATATCAAATTAAATATATGGTTAGGCTTTAAGTAACTCTTTATATTTTTATTTTCTCCAACATTTTGGCTGTTAACTACTATCGTGATCAATATGCATTACTTTGTTCATTAATATCAGGTAAATTAAAAGCTTAACATAATCTTATACTATCCCCAATCAACAAGTAAAATTTGACTGCATAAATAAAATCAAATTATTTATTTTCCTGCCTAAAAAGATAAATGAAGTTACATAGATGATTTCCATAGGTAAAAAACAAAGAAATTACATAATTTCTTTCGCTGGGTAAAAAAAAATACCTAACATAAAAGTTACATAACTGCTTTTGCCGGGTAAAAAACAAGTTGATCTCAAATTTAGTAGCGAAATATGCGGGACACAAACACATAACTACCTCCTTCTTCTAGGGGCTAGGGTGTACTAGGCGGACATGAAAGGACAGCGGCGACGCATTTATCATACCAGAATACGCATTTTTTTGACCAACCAATGGCTAAACTTGTCGCACCAAGAGCATTCTATGGTTAAGAAGAGATCGCACTTTTTTATGAAAATTGCTATTAACTTGTTCAAAAGGATTATATATATATATATATATATATATATATATTTATATTTATATATATATATAATTACCTACAAATATTCTAGGTTTAGGCAAAACAAGTGGATTCAAAATGTATACTAAACATCAGCCAAAGGACAACATCGAGTATCCTAAAATAAAAGCCAATTACAAGCAACAAGTATTCTAAACCAAAGTAGGACAACAGCACGGAAAATCAGGTGTAATGTCAAACCAAAAATAGATTCAATGCTAGAGGCGCCAGTGATCCAAGTCAAATACCAAATAACCATTAATATTATTTTTTTAAATTTTTTATTCAGATTCTTCCTTTTGTGGTGAACCACGCTAAACGCATTTATCCTCCTTAAGAACAATGGGACTTGGCAGAGGCCTCAAAGATGAAGAAAAGTTCCTTATCATCAAGGGAGGTGCTGAAATCACCTCTGTTCATGTTATTGCGGAAAATATAATTGCCATGCGGACATGGTTAGAAGATTTATTAATGATCCATCGCTAAGGAAGTATCGATGCGATTGCTGAAGCTCAAAGAATGTGGCAGCTAGGGAGTTGACGAAAATTGGCCGACAGTTACTTGGGAAACAGGAACAAACAAGCAAAGTCATTTAAACCGCTGCTAGTCGTTCCCTGGTACCGAAAGTCAACAGGAGGATAATGCTAGGGACCATACCTTCTTTAACGCCTCGTCTCAAGGTTTTGTGACTTCAATGTACCTGGAAGTACATGACGTTGATGAAACATAGGCGATCCTTAACGGACCTGACGGGTTAGGCAAATGTTTGGGTCTATTTTGAAGATGAGCGTCACCAACGTTGGCGAAGTCAATAGAAGAGGAGAGAAATCATGTAGGTAACTATATTTGGACACAGGCTTGTTGGACTAGTCATCGTTTTTGGTGGAGTTAAATTAACTGCAGTCGCTTATGCAATCTCTTGAAGTAGATCTTTAATCCCTGGCTCGATTAACACCGTGGTCACTTATAAGGACTCAAGCATTCATGTGTAGCAATACTTCCTTGCTCTCTGTTAGGGCTACTCAAGCAATTTTAGGCTCTTAAGGCATATAAGGTGAACACCAGAGTCTCAGAATCTCAACTTAATCGAAAATTTATGGTCCATCATTAAACAAGTTTCTTCTGCCGATGGACGTCCATCTTCGTCTGAGAAATTCCTATGGGCAACTAGCAAACCTGCATCAGATGCAGTCTACCCTGCAACGATTAAGAAATGACATATTCTCTTCATAAAAGGGTATTTAAGTTGTTCATCGAAATAGCACTAATGTGGGCAAATAATTCAGTATGTCTATCTATCGTGTATTATAATTCGGGTTTATTTTTGTTTAAATATATAAGAAAGATATGCTTAATATGTAAAATTATCCTTTGTTTTATCTAAAATATGTCTAGATGGGTTACTTTCATTCAAAAGCTATTAGTGTGGTTCACCAAAAAACGACAAATCTGAAATAAAATCAAAGGTCTTAACACCGCCTAATAAAAAAAAACATTACTGTTGGCATATTTTGCAGAAAGGTGAGAAAAGCTTCATCAAATTTGATTCACATATAAGCGAGAAATCCTAAGTTTCCCTACCAAGATATTAGAGTTTTTAAGGATGTAGTATCTAAACCAGTACGGGGTATCTACTGAGTATAATAATAATAAAATAATAATAATCTTAGGGCATTGTTTTTGTGTTCTTTTCAATTTATTTCCAGTTGCTTCCACGTAGTTTCTATTGCAAACACCATATTCGCCCATATAGAACGCAGCTGAAGAGTCAACGGGATCCATCTTCTCATTAATCTTGGTCAATGTATCGCTTATTGCGTTTTTAGGTTAGTATGACACTTTTACTCCATTGGGTTGGAGTAGATGGGAAGCGTTCGCCGAGGTTCCTCGGATATATGAGAGTGTATCCCTCTTTACATTTACGACAATCTTGTCGGTCATCTATGTAGTTTTTTATTTTGGTCGTAACATTGAAGTGGTAGTTATTGGATGCAAAACAGTCTCCATATACTCTTCTACTTCTAATCGAAGTTAAGCATTGCTCCAGTGTGTTGAAGTTCTACCATATAAAATCCGTGATGTGTTTTCTTATGACTTACTGGATTTAAATATCAAATGAAATTTGTGTGCAAAGTAAATTCCTAGGCGTTCAAAAATGTTAAGAGGGCTACACATTAGATACCATTAAATATATGTTCTGTTAGGCATTTTCAAGGCCTCTGATCCCTCTTTAGAATAATCTACTTCGTTAAGCTCTAATTCGGGCATATAAAATGCGTCAGATGATTTAGTTGAAGGAAAAATTGTTTCGGCGAGAACTTTGTAAACGCCAAATTTTCAGGAATGGTATTCGATACTCAAAAGATTTCTCGGCCAAATTTCTTTCGCACACTTCATCTTAAATTTGACATATCTATTTCCAATACCACTAAAAAATTGTTTGCAAATACCGGAAGATTATAAGGCGACTAAGCCGATTTTTAGATGTTTAAATCCCAAGAATGAAAGTTATTTAATATTGCATCAAATTTATTTCTTTGAGATAAGCTCTCAAATTGATAGTTTTTCCAACTCTGGCTTTGAGCCGATCTATAAGACACATGATAACAGAAAGTCAATAAATTGTTTGACAGTTTGTTCAAGGTTTTGTCAATACAATTTTATTTTCTCTGAAAAAATGTTAAGTTTGAATTTCTAAATGATTTAAAATTAGAACATTTCCTTAAACCTTTTAAAGATCTAACTTTGGAACACAACAATAGAAAATCAACAACTTTATTAATCATACCTTTTATTTTAGCCTTGTAACTATTCTTTGCAAAGGGCTTTTAGCATAAGAGAAAAAGAATCAAACAACTTGTGTGGCATTTTAACATTTCGGGATTTAATTAAATCTACTGAGAATAGATTAGAATATTATCTTATCAACGATGTGTTGCACATAACTACACGTTTAGATCTAGGATGGTGAATTAAAATATCAAAAGATGTAAATTGATAAAAGGAAAAAGAGCTGGTCATTGAAGGTATTGAAAAGAAATTTAGGGCAAATACTAGCTAGCCCTGATAGCTTTTACAAATCCTTTTTTAAAACGGATTCAACTTCAGAGACTAGTGACAGAGTTCCTGGATTTTTCAACCACTCAAGTATAAATGACTGTTTTTAAAAATAGGAAAAATCAAAATCAAGTCATTCAAGTGAATGGTAGATGACCCTACACCCTCTAAATCCAAAAGTAAGAATCATAGTACGAATTCTAAAAGACTTTTGATTACCAAAGAAGTTGGCATCCATTTCTCTTTAGCTCCTTTGGAAAATTCAAAAGATCCTCTAGAATGGTAGCGGGAGAATAAAGAAGAAGCTTAGTCTGACAGATCTTTCACCTCTTTTCTCATCGGTACAAAGGTAGAGACTTTTTTTTAAACTTAGAAATACCTATGAGTTTACCAAAAGAGATTAACTGCAAAGAATTTAGAGATGCTAATATTTCTATACCACAACCCATCTATATACATCTTAGAGTACTCAACATTGTTTAATGACTTTGTCACTACCTACTTACTCTATGATTTATTATTAGATTTTATTATTTTCTAAAGTTTGAAAAGTCTATAAGAGAATAGCTATATTCATATAACTTTGCAATAATAAATTCTTATACCACGAGTATATACACTTTTTATTACTCAAGGATATTCCTGATTTTGGATGCGAATGAAAATGTGGTAGTACAACCACTCGATACTATACATTACTCCAATATTAAGTGGAGGTGCTTTAATCACCTACTACAACGCGAACCGATGAAGGACTGTTCACAGGGATTAACGACCGCATAGGAGGCCACCCGTGAGGCGTTGGGTTTCAAATCCTTAATAATCCAATTCCTAGTTACATAAAGATGAAACAATCAAAATATAATTTTATTTACACATATCAAAATAAGAATAATAATAGGCAAAAGGAGATTATTTAAATTAAAATAGTCTCGATATTATTATGAGAAAGGATTCTCAAATGGAATTAATTGATTAATGTTACTAGGCTCAGATCAAAAAGGGGAACTTGACAATACTAATAATAGACAGGGTGTCAGTCTTACGGGTCGGTGATTTAGAGGAAGGTCCTTCTTATGATGAGGTGAGTAGGGTACGATCCGATGAGGCAAGTGGGGCTCGATCCGAATGAGGCAGGTGTGGCACGATCCGCACCAATCTTCCGATGAAGATAGCCAAACTTCAAAGATGATGTTCGACGGGGAATGTGGGAATTCTCGTAATTCCATTAGAAGAGGAATCTTCTTTTCCTCAAAGGTAATTGATGGAGATTGTTTTTTCGCTTCTATTAAACGAAGGGAGACTGTTGCGCGAATTCAAAGGTTTGTCGATCAGAGAAGTTCCAATTGACTAGGGTAGAATCATAGCTGAGAAAGTATTGCTGTCTGCGAACGCTCGTGGGACTCTTCGAACTACAGAATAACCCGAGTATTTGTATGCCCGATTCTGAAGGAGAAGGAGGAATTTGGACAAAGGAGTCACAAGCTCCAGACATCTTAATCCAGAGGCGGAGTCGATTCATCATTTAGCAGCGAGGTGCGAGACAGAGCGGCTCTTTCTCGCCTCGTAAGCGGGGACGGGAGGAGGCTTGGGACCAGTTCGCAGGATTAGGAAAAATTTTCCCAATGCGAACAGGAAAGGACGTCGTTCACGGCGGGATACCATCGCACGTGCTCTCCAATAAATTGATGAGGGGGAAGCTAAGAGGTTGTTCTTTTACAGAAAGTATTTTATATTTTGCTGATTTTCATTTTATAGTAATTTGAAAAAGGAATTAAAAATATAAAACTCTCCTTACTGAATGCTTTCCTTAATTTTTATTACATATTACTTGCTCTATTTGTATTTTTATTACAGTTAAAAAACACCATAATGATGGAAGTTTCTGCAATACAGCCTTCATATATATATATATATATATATACATATTCACAAATTTGGGTACTAATTGTGGTTACAATATATTTTTCATAATTTGTATGTCTTAATAAAGTTGAATTAAATTAAAGCTCATAAGGTTCGTCCAATACAACTTGCCTGCATACGTTTTTTCTACCAAATCATATTTTTCTTAATTTTTTACTCCTAAGACTCCATCTTCAGTATCAGCCCTATCACGCTAATATGTATTGGGCTTCAAATTCTAAAAAAAAAAAAAGCTGAACACCGAATATTAGATAAAAATGACTGAAAAGGCGGCAGTGTTAACGAATATTCGATGCATCTTATAGGCATGTTGCCATTTATATTAGTACTTATGTACAGTTAATGACCTACGGGCAAAGCTTACTGACAAAAGGATGCAGGCTATCACTGATTTCCTGTTAGCTGCTAATCGCTGTTACTACTTTTTTATCTCAAGGAATCTGCTGCTTGATTTTAAATTCCCTTTCTCTCTCTGGCGCTAAACAACTAAATACTATGGCAAAGATTGAAGTGTTGTAATAAGTCTTCAGGATCAAAAAATATATATTTGAATTTTTTTTTAAATTCGGGCGTTTTCAATGTTTCACGTCATTTTTTACAACTCTTCTAGAATTCACAACCTAACGAGACACATACTCAGCCAAACAACTGCAATCTCGCCCCAACTAAACTTGGCACAATCATAGATACAACGTAGAATATCGAGTCAAGAGGATGAAGTTTAAATTTAAATCTAATCAAACCATAATGAGAGGTGAGCTTACCCTTCTTAATATCATCCCTCCCTCTCTCTCTCTTTCTCTCTCTCTCTCTCTATCTCTCTCTCTCTCTCTCTCATCCCTACGCTCACCCTGAAACGTAAGCAACTTCCCGCTGGACAGCAAGTCAATTTCTTGTTCAACAAAAGCTTTCCTGGTGGGTTTGAGTTCGAAAACGGAACAGTTAATGGTTTCAGAGTGTAAACCCTCGTAAGAGACACTGTTTGTACTTGCATCGTCGTCTTAGAAAAGTCACTCCCTCCAGTGAACACTGACCACGATAAATTCGCAGTAGTCCATGGCTACTTGAGTCGTGCAAATTGGTTCCCCGTGGTCCGCTGTTATCCTGAATTTAAATACTTTACTGGTTATGCAAAGTGATAGCAGCCCCCATTAAGTTCTGCGTCGTGTTGGTCGGCCAGAGCCCGCAGCTCTCTCCTAACCCCCTCGCACAACCCGCCATCACGAAGGCCCAGGCGCTAAGGACACTACCCCCCACTCCGTTCCATTAGAACCCCTTTATGCCCTAGAATTTGCAGCTCTTAAGGACGAAACATTTTCAAGCCCTTGTTGGAAAAGCAAGAAATGACAAACGAGGATCTGCCCGAGGTCAAAGGAAAGTCGACTACCTCGTTCGTGACGGGCTCGTTTTTGGCTCCAGTTTGGCTGAAATTAAATCTACAACTCGCTTTTTAGGTATCCCCCGTTCACATGTTCCCCAATTCCACCGACTTGCCCACTATGGATTACTGGCTGGTCATTTTAGCCACAATAAAACAGCCCAGAGAACTTTCCGTTATTTATTTTAGCCCGGTGCTGCTAAAGAAATTGCCGAGTTTTTCAGGTTATGTGACATTTGTCAAAAAACTACAGCAAAAGGGAAATACCTCCTGCCCCCCTCCAAAAGAGCCCAGTTGTCTCGGAGCCATTATTTAGAGTGGCCATAGTCTTGATTGTCCCAATTTACCCTCCCGTCAAGCGTAGGACACTCATACCTCTTCAAGTTTATCGAATTAACAACAAGATTCTCCGACGCAGTGCCCCTTAAAAAGATAGATAGTGTGACCTGTGCGAAGGCCCTGATTTCTATATTTTCCCGCATCGGCATCCCGAAGGAGATCTTGTTGGACAGAGGTAGACAGTTCACCTTTAAACTAGTGGAATATGTCGGCAAGCTCCTTATGACTAACCAGTATTCACTACCGCTTTTTACCCCACCGCTAACGGCGTTTTCCAAAAGTTAAATAGTACCTTGAAGACCATTTTGAAAAGGTTATGACATGCCTAGCCCCAAGAATGGCATCGGTACCTGCCGGTTTCCCTGTTTGCCTGCCAAGAAATCCCCGACAGAACTTTAGGATTTGCCCCTATTTTGACGTTAGGCCAAAAGAAAAGCATTCAAGCCACGTGACAAGGTGCTGCTCCTCCTACCCACCGAGACAAATAAGCTCTTGCCCCAATGGAAAGATCCCTTTACAATCCTAGAAGCGCGCGACCCCGTGGATTACTTAATACAGACCCACTCAAATAACTGTTTCATGTGAATATGCTTAAGCGCTAACACCTGCATAATAATATAATTGCCTTTGACGAAGAGGCAGTAATTGAAGCCTCTTATCCCACTGAGCATCTAAACTTAATTCAAATCGTATTTCTCGAGCCTGACAACAACTACCCTCTCCCATCACTCCCTAGTTTTTGTGAAAGCTCCGCACCGGAATTCGACTTAGATCCCCAGCTGGGCCCTTATCAGAAGACATAATTGGCTCTTTTATTGACCGAATTCCCAGATGGAATTTCCGAAAAGCCTGGCTGCTCTATCCATTTTGAGCATGATATAACCCTAACCATACAGGAGCCTATTCGCTCTAAACCATTCTCCTTGCTTTGTTTACTTGCGTTCTGCTTTTAACGCCGATGTAGAAAACCCGCTAAATTTGGGAATCATTGAACCTTCCACGTCAGATTATTGCTCCACCATTGCTATGGTCAGGAAGGCAGACCAGTCTTTTCGCATGTGTAGACTTTATGAAACTAAACACCGTAACAGTTTTCAACGCTGAGCCTATCCCTTTGATAGCCCAGAGCCTATATACATTTGAAGAGGCTAAGTTTATTTTAGAGATCGACTCGTGTAAGGCCTACTATCAAAACTCCTTCAAGGCTACTGCCCAGAAATACACCGCATTCCCCACAGAAAAGGGCTTTACAATTCAGGCATCTACCTTTTGGATTAGTTACTGCCTATAGGAACTATAATCGCATGATGCACTGAATACTGGATGGGATGAATAACGTTTCGTTTTACTTTGATAACGTTTACGTGGCCATCCGCATATGGGACCAACATCTTTTCTCTCTACGCTCTCTCCTCAGTAGGCTTCGTAAACACGGCCTGACTATAGGCCCCAGAAGGTGCCATTTTGCCTACGGCACCATTTAATATCTTGGTATCCACATTAGTGAAGATAAAATGGCACTCCAGCAAGAATAGGTGAAGGTCATCGCCGGCATGCTCCTTCCACGTACTAAGAAACAATTACGCTCGTTTCTCGGATCGCCGCTTTAGCGTCCCCCTTTAGTGCACTGCTAAAAAAACATTCCCCGGAACCCCTCGCCTGGAACACTAAGGGGACCGCCCACTTCCATCAGCTGAAGGAAAAACTAATAAGAGCTAACCTCCTGCGATTCCCGAACACGAGTAAACCGTTTGGAATACGAACAGATGCCTGTACTGAAGGCTTATGCGATGGAGCTTACTTTTAATGGAATACTAGTTTCGAATATTGTACATAAAAGGGCCATAAAACTGTATTGCAGACAGTCTACGTAAGAATCCGGTAGAGGATCCTCCCCCTGCAACGTCAATCGTGTTAAACCCTGTACTCCCATGTATATAATCGAGTCTATGTACATAAAAGGGACAGAAAACTGTATTGCGACTGTCTACGTAAGAATCCAGTAGAGGATCCTCCCCCTGCAACGTAAATCGTGTTAAACCCTGTACTCCCGTGTATATAATCGCGTCTATGTACTCGCCCCTATTTAATAAACCTAGGCCTCCTTCCTATCTGTGTATGCTTTATGCTCCTTGATTTCCATGTATTTTATTTTTTTTTAACATATTTGTCCCTTGGGAAATTTTTATTCGCAGGTTTTTTTCTTGAATATGGTTCTACAACCCTTCACATGTATGAGTCTTTATTTATTGATTTTTGTTGTGACATACATTTAACTATTTCCTGTATTTATTTATCTTTTTGTTCGCTGATGAACGCCGATACCTCTTTTGAAATGTACCCTGAGTCAGGAATTAGACGAAAGAGATTCTTTCATTTGGTGACCGCTGTGTCGACTCAAATTTAAATGCCCACTATTGGTGTACACCTGTGCACCTAGATCAAAACATTTCCCATACACGACCCCTACCATGTTTAGGGATGCCTTTTTCCCACCTCTACGTATCAGGAAAATGTCATCTTCGAAAAGGGAGGCGTGTTAGTGGATGCCTCTCGAAGGACAAGCGTGAGAGGAAGCCCCCCCAGGAATATCCTTCCAGCCCTTTCACTCCAAAACACGTGCTCTTTGGCTTGGGAATTTTAGAATCATCGAGGAGGAAGCAGTCCCGCGCTAAGTAGTTTTACCCGGCTGTATTTGCTTACTCTGGATGCACTTCGGTCTCCCCCCCTCCCACGAGCGTGGCCGTCAAACACAACCCCATCTCTTGAGGCAAACTTCGCTGTCGAATCCAACTCGTCATCTCGAAGTAATTTTGTATAGACTGACGTCGAGAATCCTCTGGGGGCGGCAATGCCCTGGGGCTATCAAACGGACCTGCCACCTGGCTATTTATCCTTGCGTCCGCCATTCCTTGAGGAGATTGATAGTCTGCCAGTCCCTCCGTTCTGACCATTTTGTCTATTCCCCCCCCAAATCTCGCAACCCCTGTTCGAGTCGTACCTTTTCGTTAAAATACCTCCAGTGGATTGCCTTTCGTGAACCTATGGCCCTTGTGTAGAGGGAAGCTTTTCAAGCCACCTTCTTCCCGGAGAATGTGGGGCCCCCTAATCTCTCAGCCACCTTCAAAACTCCCATTTCTTGGGCCTGAGACCCACTGCCGTGTGGCACATCTGTCTCGTGTTTGAGATTGCACCTACTAGAGCAGAGAAAATCTCGTTCTTCAAAAAGAAGTACTCAAACCGCCATCTACGAGTTCTCCTCGTTAGGAAACACAGAATTATCTTCTGGAAGACCTTTGCCATTGGTCTTCCTCCTGCGAACACCACTAAGCTTCAAGGTAAAGCGAATTTGCCTTGTAATCCCCTGATTACACCCCCGTTCATTCGTTACCTTCATTCCCTTTTGAATTGAATTCAAGCCAAACTAAAATAATATCCATTGTTCGAGTTAACATTAATTTTGCACTTCCCGCTTAGTTAATTCCAAATTTATTGTAAGCTGTCTCGATCCAATTAGCCATCCTTATTGAGCAATTTGTTCCACTTTTTGTATATATATATACATATATATATATATATATATATATATATATATATATATATATATATATATATATATATATATACGAGAGGCGGTCAAAAAGTTTTGTGAATCGGTAGGGCAAAGCAGAGAAAGGGGAGGCTGTATATGTGGGTTTGAGGACAAGTTATGACAAGTTAGGACCTGCAGCCGCATGCTCCTGCCACGTCTATTTAAGAAGCAGTAGCTGATCGCAGATCTTCAGTCACAAATTTTTCAACAATGGAGAAGGTTGAGCACCGCACAGTGATCAAACTTTTGACCAAGGAAGGCATGAATGCAAAAGAGATCAATGAATGCATGGTTGCAGTGTACACTGACATCGCCCCTTTCTATGCAACCATTGCTTGCTGGAATAGGGAGTTCCACCATGGTTGTGATTCCCTTGAAGATAACCCCCGTCCTGGACGCCCGTCAGACGTTACCAACGAGGACAATGTTGCCCGTGTGGAGACGATGATCCTTTAAAATTAACGGGTGTAGGTCGAAGGAATCGAGCGAGTACTTGGAATATGACATGTTAGTGTTATGAACATCATCCACGACAATTTGGCTATGACCAAGGTCTCTGCCAGTTGGGTCCCTAGAACCCTTACGCCCCATGATCGAATTTAACGTTGTCAAATTCCACAAGGTCAAAGTTGCACAAACTGCCCTGCGCGAGTGCGGATTCGAGAAGCTCAACCATCCCCCCTACAGTCCAGATCTGGCCCCTACGATTACTTTTTATTCTGCCAGCTCAAGGCGTTTGGGGACGATGAAGATGTTTAGCTCGCCGTTCAGGAGTGGTTTGAACAGAGGTCGGTAGATTTCTGGTTGTCGGGAATAAAAAGCCTCAGGGACAAGTGGCACAAGTGCATTGAAGTCGAGGGTAGTTATATTAAAAAATAATAAAACGCTTTTTCTCATATCTCGTTTCCTTATATTCGAATGGCAAAACTTATTGACCGCCCCTCGTACATATATATATATATATATATATATATATATATATATATATATATATATATATATATATATATATATATATATATATATATATATATATATATATATATATATATATATATATATATATATTTCCCCGTTTAATATATATATTAAAATTATATTTGGGCTCTTGACCTTATATATCCTTTGAACTGAACTTGGCAAGCCATTTGATGAATCCTGATCAATCGTAAATGCACTATATAAAATCAAGGATGCGGCCTCCCACTATTTGCCCGTGCTTGTGTATGCGCCCTAGCTCCGAGCGGGTTTTAACAGGCATACCCCGACAATCATCAGCAACGAATACTTCCACATTTTAAAAGATCAAGTCCATTTTTTTGCCTAGACATTATTCCCTGATGGTGAGTGCTTTAGCCAAGATGGTTAAGAATTGGTATGATGAGAATAGGATTGAGCTACAACACATAGAGTGGCCCCCACAATCTCCAGATCTTAATATTATTGACCATTTCTCGTGTGTCTTGGAGTGACAATTTGGAAGTCGTTACCCTCCACCGCCGTGTCTGAAACAGCCGGAGAGGTATTGCAAGAAGAATGGCTCAGTTTCCTCTCGATGAAGTCAGGAAGCTGTATTAATCAATTGCGAGACACCTGGATGCTGTTCAGAAAGCAAAAGGAAGACCAACTCCGTAGTAACCCTGGAACTCTAACCATCAGTTCACTACACACCACTACTCACCATGAATATATCATACCCGATTAGAAAAAAATATATATACTAAATGTAAAGCTTTAATGGAATAGATTTACATGAAGGCACTTCAAACTTTGAACTTTGACTTAATATTAAGTAAAACTGAAAAATGTATTATGTTGGTTGTGATATATATATATATATATATATATTTATATATATATATATAAGAGCGGGGAGGACGCCTTGACTTTGCATTGTTTCAGTCATGTCGTTGTAACTGCGTAAAGTTTAAGTCGTGTCACTTCTCTTTCTTTACTGAAAAAAGATTTAAAAAATACGTTTGATTTTCTTAAAGTGTTTGATATAAATAACCTTACGTAATTTAATCATATGGGTAAATCCCTATCAGCACAGAATTCTCTTAACCTAGACTAAACTAACATCATTGGTTTGGTAAGGTTAATTCTTAATTACATGCTCTTGGTTAAAATATTGTCGAACAGCGAACCTTGCCGTTTTATTCCCGCTCTCTCTTTGTGAGTAATGTGCTAATTGACCAGAAAAATATTCTCATAATGATTTACCGTATAAAAATGGTACATTTTTATGTAGCAGCTATACATGTATGCACGCAAAGATTTGAAAGCAACGTTGTGATAATTAATTGTGCTCGCAACCCAGCCAGCCACAAATTCAAATGGGATATATTTTTAGTGGCGGGTGACTTTATATTTCAATATATTGGTCAGTCGGTCCCCGTTATAAGCAATGCTCCGAAGGTAATTCTCCATAAAACGATTGCTGTAGTCTGTCACAATATGCATGATTCTTCTTTCGTTTCATTCAACATTGAAGTTTTTCTTCCTCAGGATTACTCGTACTTCAAGCTACGAAATTCTTATTCTAATTATATTCTATTTTTTCCTCAGAGCATCAGTAACATAATATATATTTAAATTGGCTTGCACTAAGACACCAAATCTTCTATGCCAAGCTTCATCAGAGTTAGTTGTACGAGGGAAACCCTGTAGAGTGAGTTCATAAACATTCCATTCGAGTGGGGGGAAACAAAGGTTTAGCGTGCCTTCTATTTGTTCTAAGCTTGCCTAAAATATAGGTTTCTTGAATATTTTTTAATGAAAGGTTGAGGTTCCTCTGGTACACTCTGTTTCAAAAGTTCAAGTCCTGTAGGTACATCAGCAACAGGCAGAAATGCTAAAGCGTGAACCTTTTTGCAAAATATGGAAAATTCCTCATCATTATTATAAGAGCTAGAAAAACCCAACTGTTGAAGTTTTTCCATGTAGCTTGGCCAAAATGAAAAAAAGAGAAATGATGGTGATGTACCAAGAACACGTAGAAATCATTTCGAGCAGCCATTTCAAAATCAACCCTTACATCTGATACTTTAATTTGCAATCCATAACATTCAACACAATCAACGAGGGCTGATAATACTTTAAACTAAATTTCTTCTGTCTTGTTTGGTAAAAAAATAAAAATAAGAGGATGAATTTTCCGATGGATTTCAACATGACTAGTATAGATTTTATAAAAAATTCTAGGAATGTTTAAAAAATGTCATCAGCATAACAATGCTTAGCGAAAGCTAGTATTCGTAAAGAGGAAGGTGCTGGAAAAAATTAGAAATCGTTCCTCATCATCTTTTCCGCAATTGTTGTGATAAATCTACTTTGTAGGTCCACATCATTCAATATTGTAGCAGGTTTAAGGAGCATTTGGTTTCTTAATTTCCTAATATTTCTGGTTATATTTGCATTTGAAGGAAGAACACTTTAGAAACACTCAAGATCTTTGCTTACTACTTCAGAAATAATTGCAGCTGGAGGTTCAGACGTTGTTTTAGGGTTTTGTTGAATAGTGTTCATTGCTTTCAAATCATGATTTTTTTGCACTACCACCCGCATGAGTATGATCTGAACATTTAATTATTTTATTTGGGCTTAACACAAGACAACTAGAACACACGATCTTCATAACGCTAATAGCTTACACATTTTGTTGAATTGTTTTTTGTGTAATAATATCCATTATGACACAATTTATCCTTTCCTCTTTTGGTTTTCACAAAACTATCACAATTCACTATGGGTTAAAGATAATTAAATTTAGAAATCAACTATTTATGCGAGTAAACACAAGATTCAGATGTTATTTTTAGTGAGCCTGCTACTGGTGTGGAATTCGAGTGGTATTCGACAAGATAATAATGACACTATTTATCACCAGGAAAGTCATTGGGCGTGCTGAACTAACGGGGAAAGAATTTTGACCGAGTAAACCCTTATGATATTTACCCACTAAGTTATTATCTTCTCATATTTGACCTCTGATCTGGAAACTGATCTTTTTATTGTCGTCTCATGTCCCTTCAATTGACTTAAAAATTTTCTGGAAGGAAGTTAGATTAAAAGTCTATTTGGAAAGAATAATTTCTCGTGAGTCCCCCTTCCCTATAGAAAGGTAAAGTAAAATGCCTATAAGAGGGATATAAGGAAGGGAATGAGTTTTTATAGCCTTGAAACTTAAATTTCGTTGTATTACATGTACACGTGTGCACGTGCATAGCACACACACTTTACTTACAAGTACTTCACAATACATGTAAGTAAAGCATGTGTATAGAATACTTGTTTGGGTTAATAATAATTATGAAGATGTCAGTTTTTATGATTTAATATAAATCAAGGGTTTAAAAGGGTGTTTCTACGTCTCTCTATATGAAAACCCCTTTTTTATTACACATATATCCATATTGCTTCAGCTAATTGTAATTATTTCTTCACAAAATGATAAAAATTGCTTAAAAAATTGAAATTCAAAGAAAAAAATCCCACTCAAATTAAATACATTTAAGTATTTATATATGTCTTTGTAAATTATGCAGAATACATATATGGAGAGATTTACATCTCAAGGAATGTACTTTTGGACGAAAGAGCCTTTAGACTAAATTTCTTTTAGACAAAAGTTCTATAGACCACACGGCTTTTGACGAAAGTGCCGTATCCCCTCGGGCCGAACGGTGTATTGAAACTAGTTTGTCGTTGACGATAGACGCAAAAAGGATACAGCTTGGAACCGTCCTACTCTTCGGACTTGGATCCGTCCTTGTTCACTGGAACAGTTCCAGCTTGACTCGAAATGTAGCTCAAATAGATCAAAATCAATACTTCCAAGCATGTTGAAGCCTCACAAGCAAAGACCTGACAAAAAGTAGTCATAGGTAGAACCCTGGACTGCAGGGTCATGGACAGAACCAGAGGTTCAACCCGCCTGAGAGTTACATGAGCTCTCAAATTTAGTTTCCTTACCCTAAATCCAACGGGCTTAGATTATAGTAACGTCTAGATTGGCCGCAGATGCAATGAAAACCATTAGTGGCTAAGAGATACCGCGCAATAATCGAATAATTCACTGGGTAAAACGCAAAGCAAGTGGAATCTTTCTGGGTTGAAAAACAGGATTTAACAGGGAACGTGTGGTACGCACCGGTCACCAGGCATAGACAGGTGTGGTGGATCGTGGCCAACTACCGCAATTAACCTTGACTTCGTATGCATAAAACTCTCATCAATATCCAATATTTGAGCGTAAAACGGAACGATAAGATAAAAATTCTGCCTCAGCACCCCAAGCACTGAATCTCAAAGAACAAAAAATGTCTATGGCTTGGGAACAAGAGTCCATAATGCTACCGATCATTGTTTTCCACGAGAAACGCCGGACTAAGACAAGAGCAAGTAAACTACGTAAATCCATCCCTTCCAGGCGAATCTTATTTAGGACAAAGTCAAGGTTGGGATGGAGCTCTGGGTGGCCGCAGAAGTGGTCTTGGTAAAGAAAAAATGCTATCTGTGAGCTTCTGTATAGCGAGATTGAGGTTCATTGCTTGTTGGATCCTTCAGTGCAAAATTGGCATCTCAGAAACATCAAAAGAGATCGAGAGGTCGTCTACGTATAGCGTAGCGTGAATATGTTTTGTCATCATTTAGGTGATACCACTGATGCCCAATGCAAGGAATTTGACACTGAAGACACTTTTCTGTGGGACACCCTGTAATTTTGTATTTTGTTCTATTATTTTTTTTTCAATACTTTCATTATGTCATAGTCTTTATTTCAGTGAATTAGAGTATCTTAACAATAACATATTGTTTTTACTAGTCATCTAAATTTAATTTGAAGATTCAATTACCTCAGTACCCACTTTAATTATACCGAGTATATTGTTTTAATGCACCAAATTTGTTTTTCTATGTAATATTTTTATTAGCTTTATAGTCACTTATATTTCCTACGCTTTATTTTAAACATTTTACATTTGCACCATTCTTCTCTTTTGATCTTTGTAGAATTTTTTAAACTTTTTTGAGAGGTTTCACTAATATTCATACTATTTTAAGTATCAGATTTTGCCCCTTTATATTCTTATACTTATTTGCTTTTCAATAGAGATCACATCAATTCTCACTAGGTGTTTTGCCCTTTTAAATCATCAGCACTTCTTTTTCTCTCGCTTTTAACTTATATTGTGTGCATGGTGGCCGGTTTTAATTTATTTAAACGTGTCCACATTCACAATGTGATATTTTTCATCAGGTTGGTCTATATTTTCTTGTATAAGTTTATTTTTAACTTCTTTCTAGTTGTAGCGTGTGTCGATGGTTCGTTAAAACTTGTTGTTTTTTAGACGTCTGTTATTTGAGGGCGGTTTTGCGGACAGGAAACTTGTACTTGAGAAAGGCGAAACAATGATTTCAAATGCGAGCTCATCATATGTGATCAGAAATTGATAGTCATCTTGTGAGATGGAGGCCGTTTCCTAGTCGACCTCTTTTTAGTTTCCGATCAGTTTGAGTCTTGTTCGATTTTTGTGCGTGAATTGAGGTTCTTTTTTGTGGGGAGTTCCTTGTTCTTTTTGTCTGTTCTGCTAGTAGAGTCGTACATTTGGCTTTTGTGTGGATAGGGAAAGGGGCTCTTCTAGTTCTTCTTTATATATCTCTTCTATGGGTTGTTGTTCTTCTTCTCGTTTTGAATTGAACATGTAAGACAAAATTTGAGGCGATGGGTTTAGGGGAAATTATAACATTTTGGGACACTTTTATTTTCTAGGAGAAGGTTCAGCACATCCATGAACATTTCAGGCTTTGCATCGTTAACAAGGTGAGCGTACATGAAGTAGGTCATGATCTGTTTACCTTCTTTTCCAACTATGGATGATAGACCTACTGGTTATTAGAGTAGTTATTTCAGTGATATTTGTGTCAATCGATTTTTCTTCTTTTGCACTATATTTAGCTTTGCCTTCTTTTTTAATGCTTTTTTTCTCTTGGGACATCTCATTGCAAATGTATCATGCTCTCTTTCACAGTTCATACAAATTTTACTTGCTGCAAATTCTTTCAAGTATGCCTGACCCTTTGGCATTTAGAACATATTTTTATGCTTGGAGGCATCTATCGTTTTGTGGCTTTCGATAGTGTCTGGAGAAATTCCTAGGTATAAACCAGGTATCCCTTGTGTTTTTGCCTTGACAGCCATTTCAGTGTAGTCACTAATTATTTTGACAAGGATTCTTGTTACCGAATTTGTCTATCTTCGAGAGTTTTCCTCCAGTATATTACTGCTAAATTTTGTTTTTGGGGTCTACTGAGTTTGGCGAAAGTTATGTTACAACCAAGTTTTTTATCTTTCAAGGAGTTTTCGTGTGTGATAGCAAATTCTTCGCCCGACAAACTTAATGTAGCACTTTTCCAGAATAGGTAATTAAAACGTCTTTTTCATTGTGCGTAGGTGTGAAGTGAAGAAAATCGAGATATTTGCTTTCCTCTGAGCTGCCTACAACAAGGACGATATTGCCTAGCATTTCAAAGTCAGCCGAATGACCGTCCACAGAGTTGCTGAGAGGCTCATAAAAGCAGAATACCTCAAATACCAACCGTGTTCAGGTAGACTTCAAGTTTTTATACTCTTAGCTGTGAGAATGGCCTTTGCAAGTTTTCAAAGCTCAAAATGACTGCTCTGTAAAGGAAGAAGAACATTTTGGCCATCACATTGCGCAAGGCCGTCAAGAAGGAGATCAAGAAGAGCTTCAGGAACGTGAAAGTCCTCTGTTCACCGATCGTATGGAATAGCAACATACGGGCGCTGTCTTCGGCTTCTAAACGACTTTAAGAGTCATGGAAATCGAATTCTCATTTTTTTTCCTTATTTTAAACCGTTCACAATCGTTCCGGTCACCAACAAGCAGAGCGGCTGCGTGGTTTGCCTTGACCAGGACGGTTTTGAGGTCCGCTACGTGTCTACAAACAAGCAGCTGGCATCCTAGATGATGCCTGGTGCCGCGGCTTTGAATGGTGATGAGAAGATGCCGCCGGTGTAGTTCACAGCCGGTTAAAGGCTCACCGTGTCCGATTGCAGGAAGATCTTGGCCACGAACCTCCTGCACTTGGTGAGAAAGATCACGAAGAAGACGGACTAATTCTTTCACCATGAAGATAGCCCAGCCCACACGGCCATGACCGTGCATGTTTGATTGGGGTCGAACATGTCTGGTTGAAGGACTTTGGCCTGACCTAAATCCTATCGACTACACCGTGTGGGCCCATGTCAAGGGCATAGCTTGCAAGGTCAGCTACAGCAACGGTGAGAAGCTAAACTCCTCTGTCAGCCGCTTGTGGGCCAACATGAGGAAGGACTTCGTCCGCTACCTCTGCGCGGCCTTGTTCTAAAAAAATTATTTTTGCTATATACTATTACTGTTAAATATTCTGTTATTTATGGCTTTTTTAACTTTTTTGCTTCTTATTGTTGTATATTTTACTTTCTTTTTCTTAAGTAACTATTGGTAATTCTGCATGATACAAATGGAATTCTGCATTATTTTTACCTCATCATTGGTGTCTTCGCGTCTTACTTCAATTATTTCCCAGATTTTTCTTGCTCGGGTTCCATGGCCGTTCTTTCGTACTCACTCCTTACTGTTTAGATCTTGCATCTTTTATTCCCGGAGATTATGTCGCTATCTTTATTTGGCTCTCTTTATAGTTCCGTTTTGTTTGTCTTTGATGTTGCATGCGGTGGAATAGGTGATTATATAATCAATGACCCTACAAATGATTTGTAAAAGGGTCTTTTTTGAATTTCCGAGTAAAGTCTCGCAGATCAAAGAGTAGAATTAGTCCGTATTTTGCTTTTGCTAATCTTAATTGTGTTAATGCATGATACCCTCTATTTCAGATATGTAAGCCGAGCATTATTACTTCTGTCGTGTAATTATAATTTCTTCATTCGATTGTTAATTATTCCTTCGTGTGCCTAATTATCAAGATGACTTTAAATTTGTGTATATTTGTTTTCATTTTCCAGCAATTCTCGTAGTTGTTGATTAGAGTCTGATAGAAACCTCGCTTCCTATTTGAGCGAAGTTTGGCCACATAAGTTTACTTACTCGACGGATGACTTCCGAAATTGCTTTACTTGGCGAAAATTGCCACAGTGTTTCGATTAGAAATTTAGGTAAGCCAAATAGTATATTCCAATTTATTACTTTGTTTGCATTCACGCAATCCTAAAAGTCTTTTAAAAACAATAATGGTTTTTTTACATGATCTCAGCAAGCAAAGGAGCATGATGATTAAAAATACAATAATTAAGCCAAAGAGTAGATCTATAGAATTAAAAAAGACAATTTCGTTAAAGTAATAAATAAATAAATTAAACACACCTTGATACAAAGAACTATAATGGTCATCAAATATATAAATAAGATATAAATGGATAAAAAAACAATATAGCCTTCATTCCCAAACATTAAAATTTAACAAAACAAAATTTACTAAAAAAAAACCATAGTTAACGTGCTGAATGAATATTGAATTTAGAACGAGCAAATTTAATTGGTAGATAAATATACCTATCTAGGTCAACAGACGCAACTGTCGCCTGATAAAGATCACAAATAGTCTAAAGGAGAAATACTCGTTTAAAAAGCATTCTTTAAAACTGTAAGAAACGACCATAAACAATTAAATTCCCATTCAAAATTATGATTTGAACAAATTGACGTGACAGATAAAAAATACACATTGCTACATGAACACATCAAACTTCAATATATTTATACTCAAAACAATAAGGTATAAATTTGCAAGATTTAAATATGATAGATGCACCCCACCACTCGTACATTACTCCACCACTTGTTTCCCGACATCTAAAAGGAAGAGCGATAAAAGCTGATAAACGAACTTCATAAATGGGAAAGCCTGAGTCAGATTTGCTCAATATCGTCAACAATTCAAAATGATGAGTAAAGCCATTTCATCGCAATGTTGGGCAGTTGGCGTTCAATTTAATGCCACCTGACGAATTTTTCTCTGTGCTATTCCTATACATTCACTTATTTACTTATTTCAAGTCGGCGATAAGAACAGTCGCATTAAAAATAACTTCTCTTTAGTCTTCCCTTCTTTCGCTCACCCTCTGATTACATTAGTTATTCTTCAATAATTAGCAAATATTTTGTTTAAGAATGCGGGAATCATGATTTGGCCTGACTTTTTATACCCGCCAAGCCCTTCGTTCGTATACAATAACATCCATTGCCTCCCTGCAAAAGGAGGGGTGCCCCTATTGAGTTTTACACCTGGTATATAGAAGAGCGGCACACCTTCATAACCCTAGTAACCTTGGCAGTCTAAACATAGATTGAGACTAACTGGGCTTTATTCTTTCTAGACTTTTCCATCTTATCCTCTGTGGACACATTTTTACAAGTCTCTTCTCACCTCTTTTCCTGGACTTTGTCTAATTTTGCTGGCCTTCACCAACCAGCTTACCTTCCCTATCCATGGTTGTGCGGGGTGGTAGAAGTCACCATTTTATTTTAAGATTCCCCTGGGCGTGGTGGTTTTAGCCCACTCGCCCTCTCTCTACGCTTCTCCCTCCTTACTACATCCATTATTCGTTTCCCTTTCTCACCTGCAAAGCAGATATCGGGTGTAGCAAGGGCAATCATATTGAAGCTGACATCTGATTGATCGTGTATCCTCTAAGCTTTAAATCCAGTGGTTTACCTTCTCGGCCACTTTGGCCGCAGGAGCTGCAAGGATGTTTATCGCATATTTTTACTTTCTCTCGTTTAGCCACTTTCTTGATTGATCTGTCCTTACAAACGTACTATGTGATTCACCCTCGTCGGTTTTCATTTAAATTGGAGCCTAAAATTTATCACATTTGCCATCAAAATTATTTATTTTTACTCTAAAAACAAAATATCTAAAAGATCAATTTCTACGTAAGAAATGGTTTATGCACCACAAATCCTTTTATATTAAAGTGATGCCTTCACTACAGTGTCTACTAAGTGGATATGGAAAATACGTTTAGCTTAAAATAAAAGAGTTTTGTCTTACCAGTTATTATTTAGTCTTATCATACTTTCAATGTTAATATAAAACATTAATTAATTAAATTAATGGTAATTAAATTATCATTTATTAAATATAAATTACGTTCTCCATTAATGTATATAAATGCGAATAAAAAAAAATGATTGTCTGCGTTCAGCAAAGGTAAACAAAAAGGAGTAGAGAAGGAAAATATTTGATTAAACATGATTTTAAAAGATCGAGAAGCAGTAGTTATCCTACTACCACAAAATATTTAGTAGAAAAGACAAACTCCCTCTCGTTAGAACTACTCAGGAAATCATCACGGTCTAAATGCCTGAACTAAAAACGCATCAGTGGGATTTAGAAAAGGAAATTTACACGATTTACGAAAGGAAAAGACATTAAAAGAAAGTAAATATTTGGAATTGGGTTGGAAGGAAATTTTTCAAGGCGTTATTTTTGAATAAGAAATATGTAAAAAAGAAATGCGATTTTTACAAAATATAATGGAAGGCATTGAGTTCATGTAGGAAATGTTTGTCAATTTGAGCTTCCGAATGTTGACGACGTGGATGTGGTGGAATGGAAGAGTGAAATAAAAAGATGTGGAGGAAATTAGGATTAGTATTAGGAGCATAAAAACAATGTTATTTTCAGAAGAAATAAAAGCTGCAGCCTCATAGTTTTTCACATGGGATTGATGAATAAAAAACTAAAAGAACATGATAGGAAGACAGATAAAACAACATTTTAAGCAAAGAAGGATTTACCAGAAAGTGATTTAAGATTAAGGCATACAAAGATGCTTTGATTTTTTGTATAGATATTATCCCTTATCTGCACTTGTTATTAATTGGGCGCATACAGTTTAAGATTAGATCCGAACCGCGGATTCATACACAAAATCGCTGCAACCACGAACTCTACCAACACTAAGACACTCTAATTGGCGACTCACCACAATCGCTGTCGCTCAACTTTAGTTAACTGGAAAATGGTTTATTTATTTAGTTAACAGGTAGCATGGTTGAATGACATCAATATCATGAGGGGTCAAATTTAAAAGTAAATATAGGTTGATATATACATATTTTTTTAAACTGATTTACTTAAGAATCCGAACCAGTCTCAGTCAGGGAAATAATAAAGTTTCTGGACAAATGGGTAATCTTCGGGTAGCAACGGCCCGGGTCTTGGTAATTTCCACATTATTTATCTTCCCCTCACTTCACCTCTATTTTGAAGGCATTTTAAAGACAATGTTAGATCTACCTGCTTATCTTTTACAGTGATACTTACAGGGCAGAGCCCGCAAAGTAGCCCAAGTTCCGGAGTATAGCGTAAATACGAATCAATGTAAAATAAATGAATATGAATAAATAACTATATATAAAAATAAATTATCCCATTGTAACAACAATGCACAGCGCTGCAGTTCATCAGTATTTATGCTATGCTACACAACCTTCGCTACTTTTCCTGCGGCCCCCTATATATTACCTAATATTATTTATCAGATCTTCTTTGAACTAATTCTTCAGCAACGATTCACTTCCTCTGTATTGGCAAAAACGTCATCGATCAAAAGAGACATAAATAAATGGTTGCCACAAAATAATTCATAGCGATATCGATCAAGCTCGTGATGAGTTTGAGGGACCTCGAGAAAAAGAAATTATATATAGATTGATTTTATAAACAATGAAAAATAGGAAAAGTGTTAGATAAAATTAATATCATAAAGATAAATGATCGAATAAAGGATCTGAAATTCAGAGGCAGCTTTTTTCACCGAAAGAGAAGAAGCCCCAAATTTTCTCACTTTAAACAATCTCAAGAGAAAAAGAGGAACAAAAATCTATAACATGACCAAGGAGTAGGCTTTATAATTTAGGTTTAATTTTTTTAACCAAATCTTAAAAAAGTTGAATCATCTTTAAAACCGACATTGATGTGTTTTCCTACACAGCTCTAGACAGAATAGGATATCTTTGCCATGATTCTGAACTAGAAGCCTTTAGCAAGATGTAATCAAGGCAATTCTACTTCTTTTCCTACTATTTCACTTATGTATAACAGTTGCCCTAACTTCTCTTCCCATAAGATAAGCAGCACTCAAAAGACTTTGTTACTTATAGTTTAAAACCAAATCATCTTCTGTAGGATGATCTGAAATTTGCAATACCTCGACCTGCTATGGAACCAGGACCACAACCATCTAAAGAAACCCTCCGGCTAATGATCTTTTTACCAAAAATAAATAGGCAAAATAGGTAGATATGTATAATACAGACCACTAAATAACCAAATTTATGTTATGAGACATCTAAAGTATATCGTTTTTAGCTTTGGTGAGAATATATTTAGGGATTTTGGTCATTTTGTATACGGGAAACTTTCGAACACAGCCACATTAACCCAGGTGTGAAGAATATGTATTCATCAGAATAGATCTTGAAATTCTACAATTACGGAATGAAAACGCCGAAATTATTGATTTCCGAAAACAATCATTTCATACCCTTTCAGTTAATATATCCATTAATCAAATTATAATTTATTAATCTCTTTATGCATTTTTAATTTAAAATTAACCACCATTGGTTTAATATTTGTGGTATATAACCTTCGGAAAACCTAAACTAGAATTAATTCACTGCTTTAACCAGTTGGACAAAATCATCAAACGTAATAAAAATTTTATTACTTAAAACATGACTTTGATATAACTAGTCTCTACATGAAATTGTGAGTAAAGTAATTGATGATTTGCGTTGATTTGCTGAAAGAGCAGAGAAGTAATTTCATACTCTGGTACAAACCATCTACGAATCATCACTGGTATATAACTTATTAGTTAATCGCAATACTCACCCTACTAAAAAGGTTTCAGTAATATTAAACTTTATAAGAATATGAGAGAGAGGTAGATATTCCATTTTTAAAATTGAAGATCCTTCATTTATATATATATATATATATATATATATATATATATATATATATATATATATATATATCAAGAAACTTATACTCGTGCTATTTGTGTACCCTTCTAAACTTCTTCGTCCCCATTCTTATTTTTCATATTTTTTCCTGATATTTTTCGATTTCATCAGTCGTTCCATTTTACTATTCACACTTATCACTCTGTTTTTCATCGTGTTTTTAACTTCTTGGGTATCTCATATTATCATCTCGTACTCTGTTGGTCCTCTACTGTTTCATCAATATTGTTTCTTTAGTATTCTTTTGAATCGCCTTTATCAATCCTTTTCTATGCTAATGGCACGCAGATCTTTCTCTTTTTATGTAGACTCGTTTGCTGATGCTTTTAGAAAATTTCTATTAGTTAATGACATCATTTCTAAATGATTATGGGAAGACCTTCGGAAGCCCAATCATTGCAATACTGAAGTCATATTGAGAGTCACTCCTTCGGATGCGACTTGCTATAAAGTTACAGCTCCATTTCTTAAAATTTCTCTCCTCATTTTCCTTTGCTGAGATTGATATATATATATATATATATTCGGTTATACCACGTAGGGAAAATGAAAGATTGATCGGAGTTAGTACTTTCGTTATCTTAACATTTTCAAACTCACAATGGCTTATAAAATAGAGACACCGTATTTATACAAAGCAATGTTCTCCTTATAAGGTAAGATTTTTTAGGACCTCGTATAAGTTTGATTTGAGTTAAAAAGATAGGACTGGATCAAAGGAAAACAAATAAAATAAATATAATTGATAAACAACATGGTCTGCAAGCAAAAGGAACTCTATGGATGTTCCATATCTTTATCCTCTTAACTCTGCATTTAGTAATTTCAAGTTAGAAGTATAGGAGTCTTTTATTGAGGTTGAGAAATTTAACCGTCACGCAAAGTTATGGGTACATGAAGCCGTACTAAAGTAAACTAAATTCATGAGAGATGATGAACAAGTGATTATTTCATCACCAACTAGTTCAGGAAGTATTGAGGTCTGTAATGAAATAAGATTTAGTAGTAATATCTTATTTTTAAGGACAAATTAGTATTTATAATTTTAAGTTCAATTTTGTCTAATTTTTGCAAAATTAAAAGTTCAAATTTTAAAAGGAATGAATCGTAATTTTTCATAAATTTTGTACTAATTTGGTTCTAAATTGTTCCTTTATTTGTACATTAAATAGGTATGATTAAAAGAATATTTTTAGCCTTTAATGCAAATCAAAATTGCTCATGCATTCATTTATTTATTAATGAGTATTGGATTTTTTAACTTTAATGGGGTCGGAGATGGAGCCGGAGACGGAGCGGGAGCAATCCATTTTTCTTTCGGCTCCGCACTCCTGATCATTTAGCACCTTTAGCCACTAGGTGGCGCAACCTGGTGGTCAACTTCTATCATATTTGAACTCAGTGATATAAATTACCTTTGGTAGCATTAGTTTTAGCTGGCTGCATTGAGCCAGAGGCTCGTTGCGGACAGAAGATGAACACAACACAATATTTGCATGACCCATAGACCTGCTTGCTTCGCCGCAGTTAAAAATCCATGGGATATGTGGGAAGGTATTCACTTCGAAATCTGAATGGCTGAAAGACAGGAAAAAGAGGGGAGCACTGAATGGGGTTAGGTCACAGTGGAGGGATATTATCAGTGGTGTACCTCAGAGATCAGTTATAGGCCCATTATTATTCATAGTTTACATAAATGATCTTGGTAAGGATGTAAATAGCAAAGTGTCAATTTTTGCTGATGACATTAAATTTGCAGATATAGTCAAAGAAGTTAAAGGTATCTTTAATGTGCAGAGTGACTTAAATAAGTTATTAGCTTGAACTTACAAGTGGCAGATGACCTTTAACCTTCAAAAATGAAAAGTTATTAACATGGGAAGAGATAATAGGGAATTTACCTATGAAATTGATGTGCAGTGACTGAATTCAAATGAGGACGAGATGGACCTAGGCGTAGTAGTAGATAGGTATTGAGACGAAAATTAGAGCAAACCGGGTTGCTAGAAAACATTAAGAGGAATGTTAGCTACAAGAATAAATAGGTCATCCTTAAACTATATAACTTGTATGTCACACCACATGTAGAGTACTGTGTACAAGCATGTTAACCACATTTTCGACATGACATTAATCTGCTGGACTCAGTACAAATTAGGACAACGAAATAATACCTTCCCCGAAGTACCTTGAATACGAAGATATAGTGAAAGTACTAAATATGTTTGAAAGAAGTTTTTTGAACGGTGATATGATTGAGCTTTTAAAAATCTGTGCTGGTATGGATAACTTGGATTTTGGCAAGTTATTTGAGTTGAGAGGTAGTAAGTTAAAAAACAGAGGGGCAGGTTGGATGTTATTTTTTTTACCAACAGAGTGGTAGATTACTGTAATAGTTTGCCACCTGAGATAGTAGACAGTCCAAACTTGAATGTTTTTATCGCAGGTTGGATCAGTATATGAAGATGGAGGTTTAACTTTTTTGTTGGGGGAGTCGGGGTATTCTTGACTCAGTCTTTGGATTCAGTTTTTTTATTGATGTATATTATGGGCGATTTGTAATTTGACGAGCCCTGATAATAATGGATTTCTTTTTTGACGCATTTCTGTAGATGGCTTAAATTGTATATTTTAGATGCAAGATCTGACATTCATGTGGATAAATTTTGTATGCGGGTTTTGACGAATCCGAATGACCTTTGATAGACCCTTGTGGCTTTTGGCATTCGTGAAATTATGTTGTTATGTTTCTTACCCTTTTCTTTGTTTATTTTAATTTAATTCATCTTTATGGGACAGCTCATAGACATTGTCCTGTGTGGGCCAGTTAAGGCACTTTTGGACGTCACATTTGCACTCACGTCAGACGTGTGTCTGTTTGATACAAATAGAACTGTACATATTGGTTGTGTTCGGGCATGTCACTTTAGTGTGCTTGTTGTACTTGTAGCACTTAAAGCAGATCTGCAGTTTAAAGAATTCTTCACATTCGATCTGCTTGGAGCAGACACGGACTTTGAAGAGGAGAAGGCCATTTTCTTTTGATTTCACTGCTATTTATTTTTCTACGAAAACCATTTGAATACGTGTGTATAGCCTTTAAATTTTATAATTTCGGGTACTTTTGCCCATGCGTGATTCCAGTGAATCTCTTCGGTCATTTACTCCGGCGAGTGGCCTTTAACCCAAGTGTTGAGACGGCAGCAGAGTAAACTCCTGTGTGATCTTATCTGTGGCCGTGCCTGAGGGCGTAGATTAATTTGTTTTAAGTTATCTGTTTCATGCGGGTAGGTGAGGGCCTTATTCTCCTCCTCTCCCACACACATAGACTAGTACCCAATGGGTATATCAAAGAGTCCCGAGTCTTATGGGGGATTAGTATTATCGGTTGGGTATGTGATCGTCTATTTCTATGTTCTGCATGTAATGATTTTGCGCACCATATAGTTTCGACTGTCGTGTGAGGATTTGTGTTAAGAGCCACATGTCCTCATATTCTGTCTTCTCGTTGAGTAATATTTGTGCACGGCATGCGAGAATTTCAGGGCACTGGCTAGAGACGAAAATGCTCTCATCGTACGCATACGCTAGTGTCTGTGTAAGTGTGTAGTTTGCTTCTGGATATGAAGCGGCGTTTGTGTAGGTTATGAAAAGTGTAGGGGCCGCAGGCTACCCTAGGGTATTCCAGTGCGTTGTGTGAATGGGCGTGGTATTCTGTTGTATCGTATGTAGCACTTCCTATATGTTAGTATCGTGGTATGACCAGGTATTCGAGGTTATACGCACGCTGGCCTATTGGCTGACCGAAATTTATGCTCCACCTGAGGAGGGTTATAAGAGTGCTTTAAATACACATTTGCTAGCCCAGGGAATATTCAAAAGACGGGTACAAAAATATACTTTATTAGGACTAAAGATTACATATACATATAGGGCAAGCTAAATGACAATGTAATTAAATATTGACGGTTAACTGCGAGGATGAATAAACTACCAATTAAGTTTCAACCGAGGAAGTATTTATTAAGTTATGATTTTACAATTATTCAAGTTCTAGAGCAAAGGGGATCCTTGAGGTTCGACGTGGTAAAGTTGGGAGGAGTGTGACGAAGCGGGGGTTAAATCCCTTTTATCTTGATGTGCGGCGAGTAAGACCAGGTAGGTAAGTTCGACTTTGAACTTGTGGGCGTCTCACGGGACGCTCAATTCAACTTCGGGAAACTGAAGTTTGGGGCTTTTCCGATCCTTAAAATGTGAAGACATGGTGACAAGGGTTGAAGCGCACCTAACGATCTCCATGAACAACATTGAGTGACGACTATCTCTTCCTTGGCTCTACGACAATCACTTAATTCTTCTCTGGACGAGAATTTAGTCGATTCACTCTCGACTAACGAAACCGTAAAGGACGGCTGCTTCAGACACAATCTACACAAACCTTCGAAGTCTCCAAAATATACTCCGAATTATCTAGACGGGGAGAGAGATTCTTCGCCAAAAGACTTTCTTAATTGCCTTGGGTTGCGATGATAAGGTTCCATAGCGCGAAGTCGCGATGCCGTTTTAATGGTATTTCGATTGTAATAATTTTCGCAATATTCAGGGCAGACGAATTTAGAGTGGTCAAGGGCAAACTGGGGAAGTCAGGGTAAGGGGGATTCCTTCTCTCTCTCTCTCTCTTTCTCTCTCTCTCTCTCTCTCTCTCTCTCTCTCTCTCTCCTTAGTCTTCCACAGTTAGGTAGCGCGATAGGAGCATTCTGGTGCAGAGAGGCTGTTCCGTGTTTTGGTCTAGTTTCCAACGGTTCCTCTAATGCCGCACGCTATCGAAGGCCTTTTCGACATCCTTACTGATAGTGATTGTTTTCTGCCGTGTTTGTCGTGAACGATGGTGACCACCGCACCTTTAGACCAGCCCCTCCTGAAGCCGTAATGGCAGGGAGGGAACCAGTTCTCCTCCTACAGGAAGCTCCGTAGGCGAGGAAGAGTTCCCGCCGCGCGAGCCGGAGACTGTAGGGAAGGCCGAGTCGATGTGCTCGCAGTGGAATTGCGGCAAGGCATGGACCAGGTATTTCTCGCATCATTTGCTATGTTGAGAAAGAATGAAGCTTGGTGTGCGTTTAGGTGCCAAATGAAGAAGAGTGGGAGATTTTGGTTTAGTAGCACCCAGAGTTGGACATATATGTATACTTTTAGGCGTGGTGGTCTGTAGTGTGTGACAACTAGGATTGGGCCAGTACTTGTATCTTTTTTGGAGGATATGAAGGAGTCTTCTATTGTGTATATTATGGTATGTCTTATACAGCGTTTAACTAGGATTGCTCAGCCTAGTTGTCGCGCCTGTGGACTCAGATATGTGTGATAGCCTGCAATGTGAAGCATAGTATTTGCTGGGTGTAAGCTAGTAGAGTTCAGAAATATTATATCAGGGTGTAGTGTGTTCAGTATGACGAACACCGTGCCAAATGCGTACGTTAAGTTTCACTACGCTCAAGAGACCTATTCTAGCTAAAGCGCAGTGCACGAGTAGTTACCGTACGGTTCCCTACCTTCTGACACTCAGATAAGACGGTATAGGGTGCGGCAATGAATTTTACGCTCTGTGTGATGGGTGGGAGGGATTCGTTTATGAGGAAGAGGATGTCCGTTTCGTGAGTGTGGTAAAGGTGAAAGATGGTGCGGTCTTGGGAGTCTGGACAGGTGGGGAGTCTGTTTTCCTGGAGAGAGACGGAGGGAGGGTAGGAGGTGCTGAAAGTAGGATGAGGAGTTGTGGCGGGCGTAGGTGTGGGTGCGGAGGTCAGTGTAGTTGATGGTGTTGGTTTAGTTGTGGAGGCAGGAATTGGTGTTGGGGCAGGAATAGGTGTAGAAGGAGTTGGAGTGAGGACAGTGGGGATGGTGGTAGGAGTCGGAACTTAGGTTGATACAGAAATACAAGTGGTAACAGTGGGGCTGGGGGTTGGAGAGTGGGTGGGGGTGGTAGAAAGAGCTGCAGAGGATCTGGACGGGAGAGGGGGTATAGGTGGTCAGGGGACAAGCCAGTGCGGAGTGGGTGTATTAAGCAGGGTGTGTGTTTGTAGGTGTGGGCAAGAGGGCTTGCCTTCTGTTTTTGTGCTCATGTTAAGGGCGAATACCATCTCCGGGAAGCCGATGTGCCCGAGTCTGTTCGCTGGGTAGAGTTGGTTCAGAATTATGGCGTAGGTGCGTGGCTCGCCTCCAGACATTTTTTGCCACCCGAGGGGGTACGGCGGCCAAGTGCACCTTGGAGCTTACCTGTTGTGTGTGTGAGTAATGGGAAGGTAGGTGTGTATGTGTTCGTGGGTAGTATATATGTATGTGTGTGTGTGTTCGTGGGTGAACACTGTAGTCGTGTAGGCAGGGAGAGAAGGGTGATGTGTAATCTCCGAGGCGACGCAAGCGGCAGCAAAGAATCTCCTGAGAGAGGTGAAGGGGGGCAGGCATGGCGTGTGGGGGGGGGGGGCTATTTTGGTCTACGCCTCTCTGAGATGTACATTGTGATGCTTTTCTGTGAGGTAGGCGCATTTCAGATTTACTGCAGTGTGGTTACCGGCGCAGTTGACGCACAGGAGAGTTGGGCTGGTGCAGGCAGTATAAAAGTGGCCTTTTACACTGCCTCTCGACTAATCTGTTCTACTAGGCATGTATATTTAGTTATGTGCCCCGCCTTGTAGCATCGGAGAGGCACTGTTGTGGGCGTATATTGTGTCGTTGCTCAATTATGTGTGCGTATGTGAGTGTGCCTAGGACTTTAATACTATGGTTAATTAGTTTTTTGGCGTATTTTTTCTGAGACTGTTATGACCGCCCATTGCATGGTGCGGCTGTAGGTTAGCTCCTTATCGCCTTAGTGCCCTACTCGGATCTGAGTTTGGCAAGGAGTCTCTCATTTCTGAACTCCAGACACAGTAGATTGGTTCGGCTTATCTGCAAGTGGTATTTTCGTGTGATTGAGTTGGGCAGTAGCATGTGCTGTTGTTTTTCTGCCAGTGTTGTTTGAGCCTATGTGTGGAATTTCAGGGCGTCGTCAAACCACCTGAATATGAGTATTTGTGTTGTGGGTGTGTAAATGTTTTTTGGGCTCAGGCTGTTAAGTGTGTTTGAGAGTCTGAGTATTTCGAGTATATGTAGTGTGCATGCTTTGTTCTCTGTGCTTGTGAGGCGGAGAGTGTTCTCGTCTCTCATAGTGTGTTGATTTGTGTGCATAATGTGTAAGTTGAGGGTGAAGACTTCTTTAACTCTTGTTGGTTGGGATTCCACGCCCCACCGATAACTGTTCGAAGAAAATAACCCGGAATGTGATGATAAATGGGGACGTGGGTTTGGAAATAGATGGGCTCCTCAAAAGGTGTAAAAACATGGCAGACAACGATGAATGGAACCTGACTCAACTGACTCCAGTCGGGGTGTCGCCCCCTCTATTGGGTTTGTGATAGTTCTCAGTTAAATCCGACATTAAAGTTTTTAAAGTGTATGAAGGTGTAACTTAATGGTAGATATGACAGTATAGTGTTGAACTTAGAAGTAGGTGTAAGGATTTATTAATGAGGAGGTGTGTTTATAGTTTCTAGGGGGCTGGATGGTCCTTTCCTATTTTTTATTCACAGTTCTTATCACCTTCTGACTCTTTTTCTCGATTAAATATTCAATATTAAATTGGATTTCACCCTTTCTATCTAATTTACACTCTCTGGATAAACCGGCTTTCTCTTTTCTATTAGTCTCAGGCTTACACAAACAATGGGACTTGATTCGTTCTTATCTTTTTCCTTCTACTAGGTAATTGGAGTTCCATTTCAATTCCCTCTCTTAGTCTCAGTTTGTCTTCCCAAACATTTCTCAGTTCTTCCTTATTCTTTCTCCAGATTTCCACTGCCCTCTCATCTAACACTATATTGACCGGTTTCATTCTTACTTCCCGATGTAATTCTAATTGCCTTCTCATGTCCATCCACCTAGTGCCTGTAATCCATCGGGTACTCTGGATTTGTACCTTCTGAACTTTAATCATGACACTCTTCGGAATATTACGTAGCGGAACATTTGGGTACAGTAGGGTGGCTCTGAGTATTGCCATATAGAGTTTCCTCTTGTAACCTGGCGACAGCCGTGAAAACCTATTCAATTGCACCAACTTCACCTATGCAATTCTTATCATATCCGCTACATGTGTTCTATACACTCACTTCGTCATTGTATTCATATATTTGGCCCCAAACTTAATGCTCTTGACCTTTCTCCTGTTGATTGGTATCACTGCGAACTTATCACTATTGGTCTTTATCTTCCATTTTCTTACGTATCTATTTAATTTCGGGAGCTCTTTTGATGTATTCCTGGCCGCCTTACTTGCTGTTCTAGTTAAGGTCGCACTAATCTGCGTGACGTCATCCGTGAACTATAGATATACTAGTTTTTGGCTAATGGGAAACGGTCGATCATTGGTATAAATAGCTTAGAAGACTGGGGAGAGTCAGCTACCCTCAAAAAGCCTCTCCTTTGTATTAAAAGTGGAGCCTTCATAGTATCCAAACACCGCATATGCCCTTCTGTCGCTAATGAAACTGCATAACAGTCTGGTCATTTCTCACCAAGCTCCATCTTTAGAAGTTTATATTTAAGACCATTCCTCCACACCCTGTCAAATGCCTGCTGTGCGTCACGCGCAACTAAGTCAACCATCATACCCTCACTCTTTGATTTGTCCAGCTCCTCTGTAATCAGCGCTAGGACCATCTCCGTATCTTTCTTTCTCCTGAATCTGTACTGTTGGGGTTGAACTTACAGTTGGTCCCTATATGATCAATCAATCTGCTGCATATAATATTTTCCATGACTTTGGCAATAGAATTGAGCAGAAAGATAGGTCTGTCGCCGTTGGCTACCATTGTTTACCTGCCCGGTTTCAGCACAAAAAACACTTTGACCACTTTTAGGCTGTCCGGGAAGTATCCGATGCTCTAGCATGCATTGAAAATTTCCAACATCCCCTCTAGTACGTTGTCCGGGAGGTGACTTCTACTCGTTCTCGTTAGCCCCGATGGCCTTGCCACTTTCTTTTTGAAGGCCTTGAGTACCGTTATTAACTCCTTCATCTTTATCTTTTCATTATCTCCAATGTCATCCTCCTCCCTGATATTAAGAGTGATCTTGTAGAGCATGGTTGGTCTTGCCTAGATAGAAGTTCAGTTCTTCCATAATCCTTGCTTCGTGTTCTGCGTCAAAATTCTCATTATCTTTACCCGTGATATTTAATACTTTACTCCAGCGGTCCCTGAACAACTCTATTTCCTTTACCTTCGTTATGTACCCTTTGTCTCTCTTAATTATTAGCTTCTTCGGTGGTGGAGTACCCTGTAATTATTTGACAGAATGGCAGAATTGTCTCTGGATCCGTTTCCTCTCTAGTCTAACAATTAAAACCTCCCATACTCTCTCTTTCTCTATTCTCATCAAATCGCTTACTTCTCCTTGCACCTCAGGTGTTCCTCCTGTATAGCTCAATAGTTGGCCCTAAGCATCTCGTCAGTTGATTGATTGCCTCCAGTTCTAGCATCTTTGATCTTATTTCAGGTTACCACCTTGGAGCCGGGAGTGTTCTCATTGCCAACTTTGGTATGCTAACCTCCTAACCTTTCTATTTCCCTGTCATTCTCTTCAACACTTTTGCCTGCCATCCCTGGCGGACGATAGTCTCCCAGTACTCCTCGGAATGTGTCCTAATCCGCCTTCCATATTGTATCCTGACCGGGCATCGCACTTAGATTTGACCTAGTGCCCGCAAGACTGTGATTGATTTGTGATCCGTTGGAAACACAGAACCCCGTTTGACAAACATGTTCCCGTGTAAATTTTTAAAGGTTAATACTATTTCCTGCTTTGTAGCTGCTCCCTCCGTGACGTATTCTGGAATCTCCAACCCAGCTCATACCCCTATACCCTTATTTATTAATAAATCTAGGTTCTTCCCCATCCTGTTCTCTGAGGTATATCCTGAGTGCCTGGAGCGAGCTTTTAGGTCGTCAAGGAAAATCCCTAGAGTGTTCCTTCCGAATACCCCAGGGGGATTATGAATGGGAAAATAGTTTCTTCTTGGGGGTTGGTATACTCCTATTATAACCAGTGGTACAGTCTGGGTGTCAAGTTTTATTTCCATATAGTTCTCATCCAACTCTTCCAATTCTCTATCCTCTATACCTTTCTTAACAGCAACTATTATACCATCAACCTTTCATTAGAGTGGCTCTTCGTATGGATATAATAATGCTGCAGCTTCAGCTCATACTTTCCTATACTCAAACTGTGCTCACGTATCACTACTACATCATGGTCTTCCTTAGCCAAGACACTCCAGAAATGGTTTTTCTTATCCTTTAATCCATTTATGTTCACTTCGACTAACTTCAGTTTATTATCTCTTTTATCCTCTTGCTCGGCCACGTTCCATCTTCATGGTGAAGAATCAGAGGTGGTGTTCAAGCATTTTTGGCGTGGCCATGGATGCCAATTGCAATGCCTTCCTCCTGCTTCAGTTGGATGCATACGCGACTGCTCTTTCCCCTCTCCAGCTGATGCAGCTGTGCAGTAAGAGCGTTGCTGAACCGCCCTTAGCAGCGTTGAGCTAAATGTTCTGGACTTACAAATGTGGCATTTAAAAGCTAAATTTGTATATGATGAGAAATTATATTTAATCATCATCATCATCACTAACTCTATAATTTAATTAAAGAATTTTTTCGAGTATTTGAATAATAATTTCATCTTAGTTTGGTTATGACTTAGGTTTTTTTTTATGAAAGTTATTTCTAATAATTGTTTTATAATATCAAACAACAAAATGGTGAAGTTCAGAAAATTTATTTTTATATATCTTTAATAATTCTATATTTTAGCAACGTGATATTTTGAAAGGGGGAAAATTTAGCTTAGAGTTCCTTTTTTAAAATTACGAGTATTATAATTGGCGAAGTTCAGAAAATTTATAAAAATTTAACAAATGCTGCTTTTTTTAGATTTTAAATTTTAATCTTAGTAGCAAAGCGCAAGCTTCCCTCGTAGTGGGGAGTGGCGAATCCATTGCTTGGTATATGTATTTCTTTTATCTTATCACATGTATTTTTCTCTGAATCTCAAATCTTTTAAAACTATGGAAGTTTATTTCTACTTAATGGACATCCTGTAGGATCGGTACTACTAGGAGGATAAATAAAGGCGAAAGTTTAATCCTTTACCACTAGGAACTTTTCTTTTCTTCTACTCCATAATTTTGATAAATTTGAGCCAAATCCACCCTTTGTGTTTGGTGATCTGCAGTAAGCGGTTATTTCAAAGCAGGTTTATATACTCGCCTTCTTGCGTCTCTAAGTCTACTTCTGATGGTAGAGAGACTGGTTTAAAGATTTATCTCAACCTAAATTTCAGTTCCTCTTGCCTATGCCCTTTTTCGTGAAAGAACAACAATGGCTTCAACTTTTTTACCCGTTGTGCTCTTTATGGCCGCTCTTTCATGAATATTCGAAAGTTTACTTTCATAATGCAGTCTCACAATCCAGTTTAGCTTCTCTTTGTATGGTGACTGTCGTCCAACTCTTGCAATTTGGAAGTACTTTTTCATGCCATTTTGCCAATGGACAGCGGATCCATAGCGGAGGTGGATGTGCGATAAGTTTCGCAAGCCATCTCCCATACATACATCTGAGTTGATGAACAAAACAACCTATTCCGTTTCTCACAGATCCCAGACCCTTCTCTCAAACCACTTCTATCCAGAACCTTAGCTTCTGGTCCCCTCCCCAAATTGTTAGTTCTTAAGCCACTACCCAAACCTCACTCCTCAGCCCCCTCCCTTAATCCCCACAATATAGGCCATTTCACCAAATGCCGCTCACCAGGTCTCTCCCAAAACAATCTAACCCAGTGCCACAGATACCACACTCCACTAATCTCCTTCGAAAACTTCACATTCCAGTCTTCTTGCCAAATACCGATCTCTTCACCTTATCCTCAACTCTACCATTCTTGCGGCCTCTTTCCCAGCTTCTCCATCTACGACTCTCCAGTAAATCCCTTTCTCCAAAATTCATCCTTTACTAATTTCCCGCCCCCTTGCCCCCTGTCCTAACGCCTCTACACTACTTTCCTTATCATATATCCGGTCCACTACTCCTCGTGCATTTCTTGACACTGCCCCTGCCCACCTCTCAGAATTCCATCAGGACCCTTACCCTATGATCCTTGGCTAGCTAAATCCTCAGAATTCCATAGTTCTCCTTCCGGGTAGCTTATCCCTGACTTCGTGCCCAAGCGGTGACTCTCATAGTAATCCATTGAAATTCACCTAGTAAGTGAAAAACTAAGAGCGCATTGCATCCTTTATAACTTTCTATAAAACTACTTGCCTCCGTCTCTAGAAACTAATCCTCACTGATCATGGCCCCCAGTTACATTCCTTAATTCTTTTCTATTTAGAGTAGACATGGCTCTGGCGGAGCAGCTATCCTTTTCATTTTTTTCTCTTGTTATTTTCTGCCTAGACGCACTAATCTCCTAGCTACATACTGCCTGCCAAGTTTGACAATGTCTCTTTACCCTACAGTGTTGAGTCGATGGGACGTTTGTCTAGATTTGTTGATGGTGAAGTGGCTTCCTTTTACTTATGTTAGCCAAGTATATGGACTTACTTTCTACCATCATCTCCCTGTAGGAATCAAATCCCAGAGGCTCCTTATCTAAACTAGACCTTCCTTCTCTCATCTTTTTTCTACATGAACCGCTTATTAAGGTAGGCGCCACTTCATACGTACAAGCGGGTCTCTAGGTTCCACCGCGCCCACCTGTAAGTTAAAATTCCTCCTTTCAGTTGCTGGAGTGAGTCATGTAGCCCACGTTCAAGTCCTTTTTTTTCCGTGAACTGACGCTCAAGATCACATTATATTGAGGGCAGGTGACAACCGCTGTTCTCTGGGAGCTGCTGCTGCCCACAGCAAACCACGCGCTCTAGAGTGACTCATACTTAAGGAATAAAGACAAATACAAAGCTGATTGATCCAAGAATTTACCTTGGGCCAGAAGAAATCGGAACCACAACTCAAATCTTCCATTAGGCGACTGACTTAGAGCAAGTTGCATCTCCTCAACAATGATAATTATGTTCTCAATGGGGAACGTGCGGAAGGGACCGGTCGCCAGGCGAAGGCCAGTGTAGTGGATCCGTCCACCTTCCGCAATTCACGTTCAGCTGTGGAAGCATAATGCTGGCATACGTAGTCGAGCTTCGAACGAAAAAAAAGATCGATAAAAAATAATGGCAGAACGTCACGGAGCGAAGAATATCCATGGCGTGGGTACGTACAAGATATCCTAAGGCTGCGAATATGAGCCTCCCAGGTGACGCGTCAGTGAAATACAAGACCAGGAAAACGATGTGAGTCCACCATTTCTAGGTAAACCCCATTTAGAAACAAGTTTGCATCAGGGTGTAGCCATGGATGACGGCAGAAGTGCACAAGCTTAGGCTTGGCCAAGGAAAACCGAAGACTATGCGCTTCGGCATTTCAAGAGACGGGGTTCAAGGCCTGTTGGATTCGACGTTACAGAGTTAGCATCAGGGCCGCGCTAAAAGAGATTAAAGGTCGTCGACTTAGAGCGTCGTGAGAACATCTTTGGGAAGCATCGAAGTAATGCCGTTGATGCTCAAGGCAAAGTGTGTGACATTAAGGACACTAAGATCACTTTCCTGCGAAACCCCCTTTTCTTGCTGCATTGGCCCGGGGAGGGCTCTCCGCACTCGTACGTGGAATCGACGAGCTCGCAAAAATTTAGATATAAGATTGGGCGGGCGTTACCTCGCACCCATCGTGTAGAGAGTCTTCATAATACTGTAACGCCATACGGTATCATAGGCCTTCTACAGATCGAAAAAGACTGGTGCGTGGTGCTGTCTATGAAGGATATCCTCGCAGACGGCCTTTTCCAGTCGGAGCAGAGCATACTAATTGGAGTAGAACTTGTGTAAAACGCCCTATGAAGAGGACAGATGGCTTCCACGGTCCATAAATAAAGCTAATCTAACATCTACCAATTTCTCTATCAAGTGTATACGCAGGAGGTTAGAGAGATTGTGCGGAAACCGGACTGGGTAGAGTTATCTCTCCCCAGTTGGAGAAAAACGAGCACAATAGCGATTTACCAGGAGTTTGGGAAGATATCCTCTACCCAGATCTTGTTGAACAAATCTAATAGATCGGCCATGCCTCTCTCACCCAGGTGTCACAGCTTGGTGTATGGGTCATCCTCTGTACCTTCGGTAGTGTCCGGGTTCAAAGTTAGATCGGAACGCAACTCACTCGATGTAAACCTGTTGTTGAAGGGTGCTTCGCCTCTGGCGGTAAGGTCCAGTCGGCGGGCCTTCGTGACATCACGACGTGCATTGAATGCTGGTGGAGAGGCATCCCAGCTAGAGAATGCGGAGAAAGCTGTGGCGAAAGATTTCACCACGGACGCGGCGTCCGAGATTGCGGTCCAATTCTCCTGGTAAACGGGAGGGGGGTCGTGTGGTAACTTTCCCTGAATCCTTTTGACTCGCATCCACACCTCTGCTAGAGGTATCTTTCCCGTTAAACGAGACACATATACCAACTAGGAAGAGCAGTCGGCGTGCTTAGAAACATAACGGAACCTAGCCCTAGCTCGACCAAATTCACCGACAGCAACATCGTTCAGTCGGCTCTTTAGCGCATGTAAGCATAACGCTTCTGTTTGAGGGCCGTCTCACACTCACCTGCCAACTACGGAAGCAGTCGGTGAGCAAAACGGCCAGATGTTCTAGGAATGGTAGTTAGGCCCCCGCGGAAATGAAGTTGCCAGAGAAAAACTCGACGGCCTCATCTATCGACCTAAATTCCTCCTACCTCGACCCCTCTGACTGGTAGGAAAATTGAGAATACTGCTTTCATTACCAGAGTTATTCTTTCTATAGGTCAGATAGGTCAGGAGAAATAATTAACATTTTTTTATTTACTCTTTCGATCATTTCTACACTGCTATTAAACTGAGATTGAGATTAATTTTTATGAAACAAATGATTAATTTAGTGTTGAAATTTAATTAACTTTAATTCTCTCAATGTGAGTTTGATTTTACATATTGCACACTTATAGGTATATTGGACTCTGATTCTTTTTCTCTTAAGTTGTGTAGGTACTCTTACATGCATGCTTTCAGGGTGTTTTCTTTTATTATTAATTATGGTTTAATTTTTATTTTATTTTAAAGGGTTGTTTATATATTAGATGCTTATTTTCTTAAACGGGCAACTGGTCTTGGGTTGTATGGGAGGTTTAATTTCCAAATATAAACTTCTATTCACATGCTTACTTGACGTTATAAATTTCCTTTAAAAGGCAGTAATTCTCAAACTTGTTTATACCCAGTAGCATTTAATGCTCACACTGACGGTTTTAAATGTAAAATATGCCTTTAAAATATTTTGATCAATATAAAACTTAACTTTGACGTCAAATTGATCGGGTGTGGTAAAAAAAAGTTTAAAAATTTGAACTTTAATAATTAGAGTAAAGTTAAATAATTATCACTTTATATTTGGTACGCATTATAATTCATTCTTAATAAGTTCACAAAATTTCATTAATTTTTACCAAATATTTTGGCTACAAGTAATAGTTAAAAAACATGGGTCGAAAATTTGATTGCCGCTACAATCCTTCTAGGTAAGAAAAGACATAAGTACACCATGTAAAATATTCTTATTTACATTGTAAATAATATACATATTTTATATGAAAATTCTAAACAACTATTTATCATTTTAAGATCCTGTTTTCTTTACCTATTCTTCAAATGGTTTGTCCTCAATTTAATGAATCATTCCATTTGGCAATTTGCATATTAGGTCTGATACTCAAATGCGCACAGCATCGTCTGCATAAATGTTCTTAATCTAAACGCGCCAATAGTCGCATGCCTACGTAAATTTCTGATTTATAGGAGCAATCATGCAATTTCTGCCTAATTTGATATAATGAACGTCACTTACCTAATTATAAAAATGCTAATGAGACTTAAAGAAGTTAGAACAAATTAAAAGGCTTTTCAAAATTACATTCCAACTTTCGATGCTTTCTAAAACTCAATACCTAAGAAAAATATCGATGGCAAAAAAATAGATAGATAGAGTAAAGTAAACGCAATAAAACTAATCATTCAGAATAATAAATGATATTAATGACCCGAATGGGAGCGAGGACACAATAGTGCCATATATTTGTTAGTTACTGATGAGAAACTGAATGTTAGCAGGGTACAGAACTCGAAATCCGTTGACTGGAGAGTGATATTAATACCTATCCATAAAGCGCTAAAGAAAAGTAGTTCTGAGCCAATGTAAAATCTATGCCTAATCAGCGACTTAATTCGTTCAACATCCGATAGACAAAAATATAAAAACTTGCTATCGAAAGTAAAGCGCAGTAAAGAATATTTCTTTGAACCATTAAAAAATGAGGAAAAATTTGTATTATTAAAGATATATTTTAGCATCTTTCAAATTTGTGGAATTTTAAGATTTTACCCCCAATTTGATGAAGATCGTTTTCGCATTTTAACTAGATTTTGTTTAAAAGGTTATTGATATAAATACACGTTCCTTTAAATGTACGTATTTATTCAATATGGACTGACGTTTCGTCATTTATCCTGACTAATCTCTTCAAAATGCGTTGGTGTTTAATTTTTCTACACATCTCCTAGAAATTGATAAAGAATCTGTTGGTGATCCTCTAAAAGACGGGTGGAGAAGAAGAATCCCGCAAATATTGACAAGTTTTTATCTTTATTAAGTCAAGAATGCAGTTTGATCGCTCAGGATGTTGTAGTAACTTGACATCTAACCATAATGATTCCATAAGTCACTTATTTATATCTCTTTTGAGGAGGAGGTCACAATACTTAGGAAATTTCTAGATACCTCTTTTATTGTCATTTAAGAAGTAACAAGAGCCTGAGAATGTTTTAATTTTATATTGTCATTTATGATGTTACAGGAGCATGAAATGTTTTAATTAAATGATCTAAACTATACTCATAAGTTCAATAGTGTGAGACTGACCGCTGACCTTTGCTGCATGGCATTATTAGGCAATTTAACTAAAATTGCGAAAGAAAGAATGAGAGGAATACCTGTATGAAGTGTACACCGGCCTAAAAGGTAAATGAGAAATTACGGCAGTCCTGATAGAGAGAGTTGGCAAGTGTTCTAAACCTCGCCCCCCACCCCGCCATTCAATGACTAAGGCGGGTCCGTTTGCGAAATGTCAAAAGAATTCTCTCTCAAATTAACAAGAAAATGAAAAGATCAATTAAGTAGTTGTTTTTTTCCACTTCTTTCAACAATACTTTCACGCAAAATAATCTTATTAAATTGGATAAATAACTGAAGAAATTTCTTTATAACAAACCTGACATGCAAATGAAATCTTCGAGCGTATTCTATAACATGACCCCGTAAGGGGCGCGGCGATTTGCCATCCCGGCCGCCATGCTGACGGGACTCAGCACCCCGTCCGCCCCCAGCATAGCCTCTTCTCCTTCCTTCAAAACACTTGTTTCCTTGCTTTTCATACAACCTCTCCCACAACTTTCTCTGGTCAGCCTCTAATTTCACAGGGTAGATGCTGACCTTCTTCTCAGCCAACCGTCCCGGATCGGGGCTGAGGGGGAAGGGGACAATGTTCCGTAACCCCTGAGCTCCGGTCTTGGGTGGTTGGTTTTTAACAACCGGCTTCATCCCCACCCATACCTTCCTTACATCCCTTTTCACAATTTATCTTTTTACGCCGTGTCCCAGGTGGAGCCGCGATGCCGATGGACTGCCAGGCCACCATGCGGGAGGGGTGGTCCCAAATGGTGGCGCCTGGCTCTGCCGGGCCTGTAAGCACCTCTTGCAGTGCAGGCTACTGCGAGAGGTGATGCGCGACTGCGTCCTGTGATACAAATAGGGTCACCATGCCCAATGATAAATATAAAAAAACCCAACCCCCAACTTCCCCTGTAACATCAACGGAGCCGCCCTTGGGTAGCTCCACCGAAAAAATGGAGGTCCCTCCCCCCTGTGTGCTTGCGCAGGGGACCCTCCATATCTCTCTAACCGGAAAGGATACTCACTCCTCTCCTTCGCCTACGGGTGTAGGGGACTCCCCATCATCCCCTTCTCTGGAGGTGCTATCGAGCACCTCCCTCTTTCCAGTGGCAGTCCCCTATGTTCTTTCCAAGGGGACTGCCAAGAAAGCAAACAGGCAGCCCTTAGCCAGCCACTCCACATCGAAGTGGCTCTGTAGGGCAAACCCCCTTAGGGGGGAGAGGGAAGCCTGGCCCCTTCGGTCGCTTCTCTTAAAAGACCTGCTGGCAAGAATTTTAAACCTTGCCGGGGTCAAGGCCTGTGCTTTCCCAAACAAGACTGGCGACGCTGTCAAGGAGACCTGCGATGTCCTAAGAGAGGATGGCTAACTGTAATTCCCTCCTGTGATAGACATGGTCTTTAAGGAAACCCAGCCTCGGACGGTAGGGCCATCCATGGGGGGGAATCCGGGCTCGGTGCCAAGCACCGAAACCGAATCCGCCTCTATGCAGGGTCCTCCACAAACTGCTAGGGCCTAAGATGTAGTAAAAGGAGGAGAGGTATCTCCTCTAAAGGGTGCCCCAGCGAACACCAGGAACTTTTCCATTTCGGAAAAGGACCTGGCAGAGGCCGGTCCATTTGGCCTGGGGGCTCCTTCCGGCGGAGGTGAAAATCGGGTTAAAACCCCGTCCTCCTCTCCGAAAAAGAAAAAGACTAAGATAGGCACAACCGGCCCCTCTGCCCTTCCGGTTGCGGAGCCCCTGACTAAGACCAAAAGTGTACACAACGGAGCCTCGATGACATCGGGGCCCCTCATTCAGAGGTTACCTGGCGTTTTCGAGCCCACTGGCTTCAAACGCTTCCTCGTCATTTGATCCACTAATGGCACCATGTTGGCCAAGGGCAAAAGGATCCATCAGAGGAGAGCATTAGCTAGTACAATTGGTAGAGAGCCGAAGGTGACCCGTTTCTCGGACGGGAGCCTTCTGGCGAATGCCGCGAATCCAGCTGTGGTGGCCAAGATAAGTGCTCTTCGGACACTTCATGGCACCCCGGTGAGTGTGACACCGCACTCTACCGTGAACTTTGTGAAAGGAGTAGTTTATGCGAGGGAACTCGTTGACTACTCCATTGAGGAGATCACCCTAGAGCTGGCCGACCATGGGGCAGCAAGGTCAAACGTGTGATAAGAAAACAGGCAGGGGGCTCGAGAGCCAGCCCTACATTCTTCATCACGTTCGACTGTGACAAGCTCTCTGAGTCGGTGCGTGCCGGTTGGTACCGCTACCGCGTAAAGGCATTCGTGCCACTGCCGTGGCGGTGCTATTACTGTCACCGCTTCGGCCATACGAATCGCTCATGTAGACGTGCATAGGCGGGTTCACCGAAAGTCTGTGTAAATTGCTCCAAGGCCGCACACGATAAGTCTAAATTATGTGTGGCCAAGTGTGCCAATTGCGGAGAGCCGCACCCCACTTCTTCGAAACAATGTGGTGCATATCTCCTCGAGAAAGAAATCCTGGCCGTTCAGGCCCAGGATTGAATCTCATTTCGCGAGGCTAAAGACTTGGTCCTGGCGCGCCCAGCTCTGCCTGGGACGTCCTATGCCTTAATAGTTAGAAAGGCACCCTCTGCTCCTGGCCCATCCAGGCGCACGGTTGTTCCCGCGCCTATTCATGGCCTTTCTGCGGGCTCTACTGAACCCGGGCGCTCACCTAGTGAAGCTGGCGGCAAAAAGGGTTCCTACCCAGCCATGGCTAAAACCAGGGCTCCATCCTCTTACCCCAGCGCGACCGATTCCCGTAAGGCGAAACGGCCACGCACCTCCACCGAGTCGTTATACTCACAAAGGGCAACACCCCTGAAGCTGGTCGCCAGGCCATCTTCCGGGGTTCCTAAAGCTGTCCCCCTAAAGAACGACAGCAACAAAGGAGCTTCGGCTCTTTCGCCCACGCCTAAATGTGGTACGAGTAGCTCGAAGACAGTGGTTCCTCGAAAAGCGGGACCCCCGCCTTCGAAACCGCAACGCCGCCTAAGGTTTCGAGGTGGAGGAGGAAAAGACTTGCATGGCGAGCCCAACCTTGCCCAATAAGTCCTCGAATGCGACAGGGCCTTCAGCGCTTTATCCAGCCAACAGCGCCTGGGGTTCTGCCTCCGGGAAGCGTACGGCCATTCCCGTGAGGGTCTTCTGTTCGTGGGAGGCCCCTGCGTCTCCTCCGAGCTAGGCCTGGAGGGCATATTCCTCCAATGGAATTGCCGTGGACTCCGGGCCAAATGGGAGGAGCTGCGGAGGCTCGTCTCGTCCCGTTCCCCGTTAGCTATCTTTTTGCAGGAGACCATGCTAGGCACGTGCCCCATGCCCTCCCTTCCAGGTTATAAGGGTCTTGCGACCCCACCACCACGGGATTGCCGGGCTGGAGGATGCGCGGTTTACACCCGGCATGATGTCTCAGATCTTTATTTCTCTTTAGATACCTCCTTTCAGGCAGTGGCTGTGCAGCGGCACTTGGATAGGAGGTATACTATAATTTCTGCGTACATTTCACCGTCAGCTGACTTCGACGTGGGGGACTTCCGCCGCGTCGTAGGACGGTTGCCGAGGCCCTTTCTCTTGCTTGAAGATCTAAACGGCAGGCATCCTCTCTGGGGAGATTACTCAATAAATCCCAGGGATAAAGTCCATGCCGATCTGATCGACGCGCTTGAGATAGGTGTCTTAAACGTGGATGAATTTACGCATCACTGTCCCAGAACCGCTTCATTTTCTTGCCTTGAACTATCTTTGTTCTCTTCGGATGCACAGCCTGATTTTGATTAAGGGGTGGTTGATGACCTCCATGGTATTGATCACTTTCCCATTCAAATATCATTTTCAGGGCAACTGCCGCCTGAGAGCCCACCTCGGTGAGGCTTGGCTCGGGCACGGTGGCCTGCATTTCAGGAAATGACTAAACTCCTTATCTCAGTCGAGGCGTTTAGGTCGGTAGATGAGGCCGTTGAGTTCTTCTCCGGCAAACTCCTCGCCGTAGGCCTGACTACTATTCCCAAAACGTCTTCCCGTTTTTCACGCCGACGCCTCCCATGTTGGTGGCCGAGTGTGAGACGACCCTCAAACAGAAGCGTTATGCCCTCATTCGCTATAAGCGCCACCCGAACGATTTCACTCTCCTTGAATTTCGTTGGGCTAGAGCTAGGTTCCGGTATATTTCGAAGCACGCCCGCCGCTCTTCTTGGCGGGTATACGTGTCTTCACTTAACAGGAAGACCCCTTTAGCAGAGGTGTGGAATCGAGTCAAAAGGATTCGCTGCAAGTTTCCACAGGACCCCCCTCCCGTTTCCAGGAGAATGGGACCGCAATCTTGGACCCCGCGTCCGTGGCGGAATCCTTAGCGACCGCGTTTTCCGCAGTCTCTAGCCGGGATGCTGCTCCGCCAGCATTCAATGCCCTTCGTGATGTCGCACAAAGGCCGCCGGCTGGACTTTACTTCTAGAGGTGGAGAACCCTTCAATGACAAGTTTACTGTGAATGAGTTACGCTCCGCTCTTGCTTCGTGCGTGGACACCGCCCATGGTCCAGATGATGTCCCGTACACCATGCTTCAACACCTGGCCGAGCGAGGCATGGCCTTTCTGTTAGATTTGTTCAACAGGATCTGGGTGGAGGGTCTTCTCCCACATTCCTAGCGAATCGCTACTGTTCTCGCCTTTCGCAAGTCTGGGAGAGATCAGTCTACCCTGACCGGTTCCCGCCTAATCTCTCTAACCTTTTGCGTGTGTAAGTTGATGGAAAAATTGGTAAATGTTAGACTAGCTTCTTTCCTGGACAGCGGAGGCCATCTGTCTTAGGCACAGTGTGACTTCCGCAAGTTCCACTCCAAGTCCGATGTTCTGCTCCGACTGGAAAATGCAGTCTGGACAAGGCCTATGATACCGCATGGCCATACGGTATCATGGAGACTCTGTACACGATGGGGGCAAGATGACGCCTCCCAATCTTTATATCTCAATTTTTGCGAGATCGTCGATTCAGCGTACGGGTATGGGGAGCCTTCTCCGGCCCGAAGGAGCAGGAAGAGTCCTCAGTGACACACTCTTTGCCCTGAGCATCAACGGCATCACCTCGGTGCTGCCAGAAGATGTTCTCGCTACGCTCTTTGTTGACGACCTTTCGATCTCTTTTGTCGCGGCCCAGATGCAAACTCTGAAGTGTCGACTCCAACAGGCCTTGAACCGCGTCTCTCGCTAAGCCGAAGCGCACAGGTTTCGGTTTTCTCCTCGGCCAAGACTAAGGTGGTGGATTTCTGCCGCCATCCACGGCTCCACCCTGATCCAGATTTGTTTCTTAATGGGGTGCGCCTGGATGTGGTGGAATCGCACCGTTACCTTGGTCTTGTATTCATCCGACGCCTCACCTGGGAGGCTCATATTTGCGGCCTTAGGGTCTCTTGTACCCACACCATAGATATTCTCCGTTCCTTGACGTTCAGCGCTTGGAGCGCTGATAGGGCTACTGCGTAACTTTTTTATCGATCCTTTGTTCGTTCGAAGCTCGACTACGGATGCGATTTTTATGCATCTGCAGCCGAGCGTGTATTGCGGAAGGTGGATTCGATCCACCACACCGGCCTTCGCCTTGCGCCTAGTGCCTTCTGCACTGCCCCATTGAGAGCCTGTTGGTCGATGCTGGGGAGATGCCACTCGTTCTGCGCCGCGTGCAGTGCATCACTTGCCTGTACACGCGAGCCCGGCGCTTCCCTCAGTCGCCAACAGCTTTCACTGCATCCGCAGCTAATCTCGTTGGTGCCTATGCCGCTGAGAGTCGCCAGTCATACCTTAAGCCCTTTGGGTTTATGGCCAGGTTACTCCTTCGAGAGCTAGATATAGCTCTCGGCCGGTGGTCCTCCTGGTTTTGCCCAGGACGCTACCCTGGAGGGTACCACATTTGGCTATTTGTCGCCACGCCTCTGCTTCCAAAGCTTGTACGGCGCCGGGAGTATTGCGTTCGACCTTTTTGGAGCACACCTTGTGTCACGCTAGAAACGTGCTAGTGTATACGGATGGCTCCAAGTCCCAAGATGGGGTCGGCTTTAACGCCGTATTTCCTCTGTTTTAAGTAAGCCGGGCTTCTGCCAGGCACTGCATCTGTCTTCACGGCCGAGCTGGTGGCAAGATACCACTCGGTACGGGGGATTACGCGACGTGCCCAGTTAGGTGACCGGATTGTGATCTATAGCGACTCACAAAGTGCCCTGAGTGCTCTCGGGGCATTGGAATCTCCGCATCCCCTGGTTCGTGATATCCGTGGCGCCACGGTTTTGGCGAGCCGGGCGGAGGTTGAGATTATCTTCTATTGGGGTTCTGGACATGTAGGAATTGCGGGGAATGAGCGCGCCGATGAGGGCGCTAAAGAGTCCGTGAGGACTCTGCCACCGAACCAGCATTTTGCTCTTCCTCACACCGACTACATGGCAGGAAAACGGGCAGCTCTTCCAACTGCTTGGCAAAGAAGATGGGAGACGTTCCAGTGGAACTTAAAGTTGCGTGTTATTGCGCCGCGACAGTTCCCATGGACCTATCCCCCAATGCCAAGACGGCTTCAGGTCGCTTTCTGTCGTCTCAGAATCGGACACACTCGTGTGACGCATTGCTATTTGATGGAGCGCTCGCCTGCGCCCTATTGCGACGACTGCTTGGTCCCCCAGACTGTTCGGCACATTCTTTTCGAATGTCCTAGTTTAGGTGATCTTCGTGCAGGCTACCTATCCCGGTACCGGGATGGGCGGGGTCGCTACCGGCTGTTGTTTGTACTTGGGACGAGTTGGTGCCCTTTGACTGGTGGACTTGTTGACTTTTGGGGGGAAGCCGGCCTTCTCCCTTTCATTTAACTAGGTTTAGTTGTTGTTTTTGTTATTGTTTTGTTATTGTTATTGCTTCCTAATTGTTATTTCTTTTTATTGGTGTTTTCTTTTCAAATTTTTTAAAGTAGCCTAGAACTAGGCTATTTGTTTACGGCGACATGCCTAAGTTGGCAGTCGCCAGATAGCCCCTTAAAAAAAAAATCTATAACATGAAACAACACCTCATATAATTGTTGTTTGCATTTAGTGCCTAAGCATAATTCATTAGGTGAAACTAGCACATACACAATCGTTGTAATCAAGAATATTAACTACTAGGTTCATACTGTCTGCTTTTCCTACTATCCCATACCCCCTAAAGTTTTGTGCGGTTTGATGATTTGTTGAGAAGAACTACCATAACTCTCTTACCAATTAACCATCTATTTGTTGAATATAAACTGATAACCATGAAAAATCAGACATGGTGGACAACTTTTAGGGCTTTGCAAGCAGGTTCGAATAGTATATAATGAAACTATGTAGACTATTACATACATTAACTTCCCTTGGAAAATGAATAGGCTAAATATTATCAAGTGTCTACATTCTAAGTTAGGTACTTTTGAAGAGAGAATAGATCAGTGTAAATTATAAAAGAATACAACATCGTTGGCCAGACTGTCTCTTATATTATATAAATGTAATTTCTGTTGGTATTTCTCAAGGGAAATTTAGATTAAAAGGCTCAAAAGACCGCAGAATCATCAGAATTTGTACTTATGCATATGCCAAACATTTATTTTTAAGTCATAATTCGCGCCTTAAAAGTTATTTCCGAACATAAGCCTGATCTCAAGTACTGAGGAGGTCGTGTATTATATTCTCTAGACTTCTACGTTTATGTACTGGGATCGAGTAGTATGAATAATCTTACCTTATGCAAGGACCATCCGGTTATAGACAGTATTTATATCAGAACACTTCTCACCTATACAAACTAAGCTGAGACAACCACAGGATACGAATTAACACGCCACGCGAGCTGGTAATCGCCACCTTTGAACGAGAGCAACTCAAACCTTTTTCTCAACAATCTCACCAAACATTTGCCCGTGTATCTGAAGCATACCCGCACCAAGGCAATCATTCCAGAATGTTCCATCAAAGTCTCCCTAACCGGCCAATTTCTTCAAATCCCGATCACACGCTCCCTGATTATTAAGATAACCAAAGCAACAATGTATATTAAACAAGAACGCAAGAATGCGATCAACTAACACACTCATATGTAGATAAAAGATCTATCCCCACAGAAGTTATCACTAAGCAACAATATTCCTAAACAATCTATAACATTCCATCAGTATTGGACGTAATCGGACAGCCAGTTAAGTGGTCTTCTCACTCTCTATGAACGTCGCCTTCCATCACCAGAATCGGTCTCACAAATAATTTCATCCTGCAATTCATCATCACTCTCATCGTTTAAATTAACAGAGGAAGAAGAACCCGAAACAATGACTGATCGAATTTCTATCACATGAAGTGGCATGTCATTGACAGCATCATTGTTCTCTGAATTGACATCATTGGCATACCATTTATTCCATCTAGTACTGTAAAGAGCTAATGGAAGTTCAACCTAAACTTCATCACCAATCAATATGATCAGGCTCTCTTTTTGCATTATCAGATGTAATTAGTGGACCGCGCTATTCATAGGTATATATCAAACGTTGTGGTACTGACTTTTCATCATCTACTGCTCATGGGGAGATATTATACCAAAACACTGCTTCTTTTGGGGACAATGTTCCCCTTTCAGCTAATGCATTTATTTTTATGTGGTGTGGCTCTACTATTCCATTTCCACCTGGTCTAAAAGCTGTTCTAAGCACCCTAGAAATGTTCCACCTGTCACATAGCAGTTTCAACAATTCTGACCACACCGCCGTACTGTTATCCATTAACAATTTATTAACTGGTCCTCTCTCAAGAAATATCTCTTCCAGTATCTGCACTATCTCCGACGCACCTTCCCTTCTGAGGTTTTCCAATATAACATATCTACTTGGTCAATAATCAAGTAATGGCAGGTAGGGAATTTTCCTGTAATGCGGAAAATCAATTGCTATTCTGTATCGATTATTAGCAACACTCACTTCTTCTTGTTGATGGGTTACAGGAGCTGGGTCAACAGATTGACATTTTTCACAACAGCTAGCCTTCCTTTTTACAGCATGCTTGATAACATTTGGATCCACTTCTCGAGCTAAGTACAAAGTTGTATCGATTTCCATATGATGCATCTTATGCATATCAGTAACACTCATACTTGATTCTGCGCAACACACATCACCATAGTTCGTGTCTTCAGCAACATCAGTTGTTAACCAACTCTTTGAAACACCTGTTAGCACATCAGCTTTTTTTTTTGTTAGAACAAAGGATACTGACTCTCAAAAAATATTCATCTATAACCTCTCTAAGAATACCCAATTGCATTTTAATAATAATTTCTGCCGCACCTTTTTTCCGCACTCGTTTATCTTTCGTTATGATAGTGTTTATCCCCCCCTGCACTCTTATTGAATCAGTTTTCAAATCCATAGACTGTAGACCCCATTTTAGCACAAGATTAAAACCTTTCAATCCAGCCTCCATTTCTGCAACATTTATATGGTTAAAATCAACTTTCTTACACAGCATTGTAGCATTCTCAATGATCTTCTCTCAACAATAACAACAATAACAATTCTGCTTGCATCACACCATATAACCCTGTTGTTCCCATTAGAAACGTTCCAACATCTTCGCAACGGATCATTATTTTTTGCGTTCTCCACTTTTTCTTTCAACATTCTGACTACTTCATCACTCACAGGATCATCCCAGTTTAAATCTTCTGCCCTTTTCTTTACAGAGCTGCAAGCAATTCTCAGCCAGCCAGCCATTGGGTAATTACCAACGATGATCCACAAATTGAAAACAATTCCGTTCTAGTTATCCTTTCTCCAACTTCCGGTATTTGTTACCTCTCTTGAAGCACAACTCACCACCATCAGGTAGTAACTTTAACCCTAATTCTGCCCTACTGTTCACGGTTCAGGAGGCTTAGTGATCAACCCAAACTTATTCAAGTGCTTAACAACTGAATCAAGTGAGACTCTAGAGTTATCCACCAAAATGTCATCAATATATGAACTGGTTGCCTTTCGAATATCTTCCCGCCTATCTAGCACAGTTTTAAGAATCTTAGACATGATACGAGAGGCACAATTTAGGTCAAACCTAAGTCTTGTCAAGTAGTAAGTTTTATTTTTATATTTTACCAACTGATATTGCCAGAGACTCCTATCTATTCTAATTTGTAAATAAACAGATTTAAGATTGAAAATAGAGACATCAGGATTCATTGGTCTCCATTCACGAAGAGTCTTTTCACATACACCAATTACATCATCGCCTGTATGACATTCTACATACTTATTTAATTCTTGAAAATCTAACACAGTCCTTACTTTATTTTTTTGCTTGCTCTACTGCCAACAGTGGAATAAATCCTTCATCTACTTCATCCTCTCATTGCATCAAAGTTCTATCATCCATACATGTTTCAACTACCTTTTCGAACTCTTCATTTATTTTCCCAGTCAAGTTAATATTATAACAACTGTTCTTTTTTTTAAGTTGGGCTGGCTGACTATTTTTCCATACCCACCAGACAATCCAATTCTTCCCATTGAAATTGCATAAAAATCTGTATCTGTTATGTAACACACCCGTTCTTTTCCATTTTCAGGTTCTACCACCGACGCACAACTACTAGATGCCAATTCTCTGGGATGATTAGATAAACCAAACTGCACTCCAATACCAGTCACCATCACACCTCCCAGTGCTCTTATCACGTCCATTCCCATCAGCACATCTACACCCTCAATCAGATCATCAGAAACAATAGCCTTCACTGTAAAAGCTCTCTCTGACACATACATATGAACAAGGCTGTCACCCTTAAACCTGACATAGTGTCCATTAAATGCGTTCACTTTACTTGCACCTGTATATTTTGACACCAACCTCGACCGTACCAATGTCAGGATACACCCGTGTCTACCAAACATTTTACCACTTTAGAATTGACCATAATATCGATATCTAGTAAAAGACACAATTGCGCCCTAACTTCTCTAGGGTAACTGTTGGTGCACCAGCTACCCTTCTTTCGTTTCCAGGATTGGACTGCTCACAGCTGGCAGCAACATGGCCATATTTATTACAATTAAAACATTTCATCCGCTGCTCATCGCCATATTTAATTAAATGGGGTTTACCACATTTGTAACACTTTATCTTATTACCTCTTTTGTCAACTGATTAAGTAGTATAAATAATCTTACCTTATGTAAGGACCATCCGGTTATGAACAGTATTTATATCAGATCATTTCTTACCTATACAAATTGAGAAGAGATAACTATAGGATACGAATCATCACGCCACGCCAGCTGGCAATCGACACCTTTGAACGATAGCAACACAGAATCTTCCCTCACCAAGCTCGCTAACCAACTACCCGTGCATCTCAAGCGTACCCGCACCAAGGCGGTCATTCCAGAATGTTCCGCGAAATTCCCCCTAAAGACCAATTTCCCCCAAATCCCAATCACATGTACCTTCCTAATAGTTTCACTTTCTTTAACTCACCATATTTATTACAATTAAAACATTTCATCCGCTGCTCATCGCCATATTTAATTAAATGGGGTCCACCACATTTGTAACACTTTATCTTATTACCTCTTTTGTCAACTGATTAAGTAGTATAAATAATTTTACCTTATGCAAGGACCATCCGGTTATGGACAGTATTTATATCAGATCACTTCTTACCTATACAAATTGAGCTGAGATAACTATAGGATACGAATCATCACGCCACGCCAGCTGGCAATCGACACCTTTGAACGATAGCAACAAAGAATCTTCCCTCACCAAGCTCGCTAACCAACTACCCGTGCATCTCAAGCGTACCCGCACCAAGGCGGTCATTCCAGAATGTTCCACCAAATTCCCCCGACAGACCAATTCCCCCAAATCCCAATCACATGTACCGTCCTAATAGTTTCACTTTCTTTAACTTCACTATTTTCTTTGCCAAAGTTCCTAGGCGAGTAGCTTTCACTTAAAAAAAAACTATAAAAAACTAGTATATATATTTCCTTTAAAAATATTTATTGGGGGTAAACAAAAGAGTCAACGTTACTTATTGTCGGGAATAGAGGTTAATATCTCCATGTTACTGAGAAGCCATGAGGCTGGGCATGAGGTCGAGTGACGCAAAGCAAAGTCGTGGGAACCCTGAAAGAATCGAGCCACTTGCGCTGATAAGGCAGGAGAAAAAATTCCAAGCGCGTGGAGTAAAGAAGACGATACCTGCCTCTCCGGGCGCTATCAAGTAACCTCACTGGAGTTCATCCTTAACCACCGGTGGATTATTTGGTTAAGAAGATCTCCCTCCTTGGCCTGAGGCATTTTCGCTTCCAGCCGGCCTATATATAATGCGAGAAACATCCGGGAAAAGGCATTATAGGCCCGCTTTTCTGCACGAGACACGTCGTTTTCTCAACTCAGCTTCGTTCACCCTTCTTGACCTCAAAGGCAAGAATTCTCACCGAAGGAATTTAGCCCCAGTCAATTAGCTATCCTTGGATCCGGTGTTTTAACCTCGTCTAACGCAAGTACTCCCTCGAATTCACTTCTCGAGGTTAAACTCCATCAATTACGATTTATTCGTTTAATTACCCATCCCCCGCGTCGTCTCATAAAGCCTCAACCCCCAAACTAGGCTCCAGCGACTAAATTGTGGTCTCTTGACCACTCGACCCGTATATTGGTTCAACAGCAGCCGCTTGTCGCTCCCGGTAATTCTTTAATCTGATCCCTGTAAACATTAAGTATCCGTTTGCAAACTTTTCCATTTTTATATATCTATTGCAATTATTAAAGATTGTTTTTGGTACCCTCTCTTTCATAGCCCCAGAGTCCCGCAGCCTTTTTTATTATACTAACGGCCAATTGCACTCGATTCTGTAGATAAATCGTTCCATGTACTCGATTGGGAACCCCGTTCCCTTACCTCCCCCTCGTCTACCGCTGCTGGGAGACGAGCGAAGGTCACTCAATTGACCTTGACCGCCGCTCCGTCAAAATATATTATATATATATATATATATATATATATATATATACTGGTCATTCTACAACAATTATACAAAATTTATCGATATCTTTAAAGTTCTAAAGAGTAAATAACACGCCTATCTTCTCTTGCCCAAATACTTTATTCTTCTTCTGTAAGTAAATTCTAGAACTAATATTAATTCGAGATTAGTATAGGCTTGGCTTTTGATGGCCTGAGGTTTCCCTGTATATTTAATCATTCTTTATAAACTGACAAACTAAGATCATAATTCAACCATCGTAGTAGGAACTGATGAGTAAAATAAATTACCCTTAAAGAACAAATCATCCCTAACCCATTTTAGGGAAACAGGAAAGAAGAAATTTTTTTTGTTATATTAGAATGTACCAGGTGAGTGATTTTCTAAATTAGAATTTTGACGAGGAATTTAGACGTGAGCGAAGATTAGCGGGATACAATGAAGAAAATATGAGAGTGGCGGCGAACAATATCAAAGAGATACGCTTCATATTTTAGACATAATCTCAACTGCAAAATATATCTAGAGGATAAGCTTCGGACACGAGCGAAATTGGCCTGAAATACCTTAAAATAATAACTTTTAGAAAAGAAAACGGCTAATATTTGATTAAATTTAAAATTTTAAAAAAAAATTAGGAGTCGTATTTTAAACTGGCACAAATTTGTTGAATAAAAGATAAAAAATTCAGCAAAGAAGTTTTTAAAATGAATTTTTTTAATCGTTAATAAGAAGAAAGATTCTTCTTTCTACGCATTTGAAATCTCGATACTTAGTAAAAATATTTAATGCTTAATAACATTTGAACAAAACAATATATATTTCAAAGGATAATGAAAAACAAACATATCAAGAGAAAAGAAAACTTTCGTATCTATATGAAGTATATTAAATGCTATTTATTTTCTGTTTCAGGTAGTACCCACCATGGCCTGGGGTTAAGAGCATTGTGCATTTGTTGTAGAAGAGTTTCTTAAGAAAGGTGAGTCCGTCGTAACGACCCAATGTTCCTTGCGAAGACACTTTGTGCTTCGTCGTCATGATCCCGTATCGGATGGAAAATCAATTCATCGGTCGGTTTCTAACTTTAGACGAACATCAGCGGCTTTAAACAAGAATTGTGCTGGCCTTTCTAGGAAGGCTACAGGGCCAGAAAATGTTGTTGCTGTGACAACTTCAATACAGCAGTCTCCCAGACTGCTGGTCCACATCCTGGTGCTTCTGGTTGTCAGTAGCGAAGGCCACATTTTGTTCCCATTTATCTTCGCATAGGCCACATAAGAGGATGTAACCTTTGACCAAGGTGTGGCCACTGGAAGGCCATACTTGTGGCAGCAGTACTCTGTACATTGCCACAAGAGCAAGAACACCCAGTCTTATCCTTCAGACAAGTTCTTTGACAACATCATTCAGAACATCTCTCCTAACAACAACCTGACTGCAACTCAACCCACTAGATAATTGTGTGTGAAATGTGGTTGAGAGAGACCAAGAAATCCCCATGCAAGAACAAGGTTGAGCATAGGTCCTGGATCACCGAATTTTAACACAGTTAAACAATGTGACCGTAGAAAAGTCCGGCAGCAGGTTCCGACACTGGCTGAGGCTAACGGCGAGTTCATTTAATAAAATGAATAATACAATCCTGCATGTTTTTAACATGTAATTTTGGTAAATATACTAGGGGCAATCAATTAGTTTTGCAATTCAGATATAAGGAAACGAGATATAAAGAAAAGTGTTTTATTATTTTTCAATATAACTATCCTCGACTTCAATGCACTTGCGCCACTTGTCCCTGAGGCTTCGAATTCCCGACAACCAGAAATCTCCCCAATGCTGTTCAATCCACTCCTGGACGGCGAGCTGGACATCTTCATCGTCCTCAAACTGGCGTCCACGCAGTGCAACCTTCTGGTGGTGGAATAAAAAGTAGTCGTTAAGGGCAAGATCTGGACTGTAGGGGACATGGTTGAGCTCCTCGAACCCGCACTCACGCAGGGCAGCTTGTGCAACTCTGGCTTTGTGGACTTTGACGACGTTGAAGTCGATCATGGGGCGTAAGGTTTCTAGGGACCCAACGGGCAGAGACCTTGGCCATAGCCAAATTTTCGTAGATAATGTTGATAACACTTCCATGTGATATTCCAAGTTTTTGGTTGATTTCTTCGACCTTCACGTGTCGATTTTCGAGGATCATCCTCTTGACACGGGCCACATTGTATTCGTTAGTCACGTCTGACGGGCGTCATCTTCAAGGGAATCACCACCATGTCGGAACTCTCTATTCCAGCGAGTAATGGTTGCATAGAAAGGGGCGGTGTCGGTGTACACTGCAACTATGCGTTCATGGATCTCTTTTGCATTCTTGCCATCCTTGGTCAAAAATTTGATCACTGCGCAATGCTCAACCTTTTCTATTGTTGAAAAATTTGTGACTGACGATATGCGATCAGCTACGCTTCTTAAATAGACGAGGCAGGAGCGTGTGGCTGCAAGTCCTGACTTGTCATAACTTGTCATAATACCCCCATAAACAGCCATCCCCCTTCCTCTGTTTTGTCCTATCGATTCGCAAAACTTATTGACCGCCCCTCGTATCTCTATAAATGAACTCTGTTATTTACTTTTATATTCAATTTAAACAATTACCCACAACCTATATACATATATATATATATACATATGTGTGTTTGTATACATAATTATTTATTTATTTATTTATAAGTATACCCACAAAATATTTTATCTCTATTATCAAAGTAATTGAAATAGCAACCATTGGCTGGGATAAGCAAACCATGTCATTCTTCAAAGACAGGCAACGAGTTCATCTTATACAGTACATACCCGTATGTATTAATCTAGTTAGCAAAAATACCTACCTTATTTATATTAAATTCTTTACTGTCTTTAAGTAGTTAAAAGGAATCCTTATTAACTGACATAAATCTTATTTGTTCCCAAAATACTCCAATTTATAATGAGTCATTTGGACTTCTTTTGAATGCTACACCATCGACCCTCAGAATCCGGAATTAGTTTGGCTTCTCCAAATATCATGGTTAGGACGTTCCTAAAGTTGAATGTAGAAAGCGACCATATTTCATCCAGGTATCTTAACTACTAAATTCGGTATCGGATATAGGACGCATGAAATGCCTTCCTTTATATATGATGCCAAAAAATGTCGAAGGAAGTCTAAGATGCTTCGCTAGCAACCCTTAAAAGACGTGTCAAGGAATTCTTTGTCTTCTGAAATCATTATACGCTGAACAATATTTTATAGCTTTAAAACAATGATATATATTTATATCATATATATGTACATATTTCGTGGGATTACCGGAAAATTCAACTCTTTTAGGAAAATTACATATTAATTTTGGCTATTATTAATTCTATGGTATTATTATATTCTCATTGTCATTTATTGGACACTGGATAAAATAACCTTTAACCCTAATAATAACGTACCTGTATCTGTATACGTACCTGTATACTATTAAGTATCTGCATAAATTCTAATTACTCAATAACTATATGTTAAGTTTTGCATCTTTAATTTCAATTTATTGGCCGATACGGAGATATAGGTCGACATTTTAAACAAACCTTTGAACCGACTGAAAAGAAGGATTAACAAGTGTTTACGTAATTCTTGTTGCCTTCCCCCGGTATAAGGCACTCAAATTCGAATTTTCATTCAATTTTGTCGACTTTAAAGGCCAAATATTCGTAGATTCATTTGAATATAAACTGAAGGAAAATTTAACTGAAATACGAACAGAGCCACTGGCCCCTAAATTGAATAACAGGACATTGTCTATCCATGAGAAATTGATGGCTTTTCGCCTCAGTGGAAATGAATATAACTTGACTCCCTGAAAAGAAGATGAAGGCCGGTGAACAATGCGAAAAGGTCACTCAGGAAATCAGCGAGAGAAAAAAAGAAATAAGAAATTGATATAGTAACTGAAGGGGATATATGTATATAAGGTGTAAACAAAAAGTTTAGATTTATATTTATATAATTATTTTCAAAACACATTACAATATAACATAATTCTTAGAATAAATAATAATAAAATTATATGATACAAGAGCATGTAACTAATATTTAATGTGATCGCCTAATAATTCAGTGATACGACAAAGTCTATGTATGACCTAAATGCAAATGGCGCATAGGCCATTAACTGATACTTCCTCTTAGCATTTTTCCAGTTTGCACTTATAACTTCGACACTTTGATGATATTATTTAGTATAAGCCTTCTACCTAATCATCATCTGCACTTTATAGTTCATGGAGTAAAATCTGGCAAACTTTGAGGCCAAAGTTCCTTCGACCAAAACCCCTTCAAATTTGCCTGGGACCAGTCTTGAACTTTTTTGCAGTATATGAGGTTGCTTCATCTTGTTAAAGGATTGCACAGGCATCTCCTATTGTGACATCTACCGATGTGAGGACATTCTCTTTTAACGTTCCAAATAACAAATAAGCATGTTCATTGATCTTTCTTTACCCCTCCTCAAAAATGAGGTGTTCTTTCGGTAAGGTTACGCCCACCCACATCATCAACAAAGATGGTTTATGTCTCCTAAAAGATATTCACTGTTCAACCGAACTCTCTTTTTTTTATTTTGTGTCCAACGGCGACCATTCTCTGTTTTTGTGGGTGTCCTGAACAGAAAACAACTTCTACTCCACCCAGAGCATGGGAGGCGACTAGTCAACAAGGAGTCGTTGGAGGAGCAGCTTTAGTCTTTCAAATCTTCTGATTGGTAGGGTTGCAAAGCAGATGTCATTTAACTATCTTGAATGGATGAAGTTTCAAATCATCTGGCCCTACTTTGTGCATAGTCACTTGGCTCACTTTTGCCTCCAAAACAAATTGTCTGCCACTTCTCGATGGATTTCCCCTGTTTTTGTCCATTATATACTTGATAAGAGGTGCAGTCCTGACTGATCGAGTAGAGTGGTATTCACTCTTGAAAGACAAATGCCTGTCTCTTTAAACAGTTTGTTAACTTTAAAATAAAACAGATCTGTTCACGTCTTCACATTTTCTAGTCATATTTGTGAACGATTTTTTTTTATAAATTTACAATTTAATTCACAAAATTCAATAATTCATGAAATATCTTGCAAAATATTAATTAACTAATGTTATGAGAACATATTTAAAATGTCTTATAAGAGCAGTTTACACTTCGTTTTTCAACCCTGTATATGGACTATATATGTATAAGGTTAAGGAGAAATCGTATGGTGAATTTTTAAGTGGTTTCTCGCTCCTAATTCTCATAGGATACAAACATTGCTCTTATATTTTAATGTAAGACTAAAATATACATAGACTGTCGATACGAACTGTTCTGCCAATAACTGTAAGTTTTCATCTGCTGTAAATGAAGAACACCCAGAAGAGGAAAATTCACAAATTCCCGTAATCCTCATGGATACGGAAGGAACTTTCGATGCCGTTAAAGGTGCATCCATGGAGGATTTCACAGCGATTTGGGGGGATTTGCTTCTCTAATTTCTTTAGTTCTGGTTTATAAGATAAGCAATGATATTATGAAAATGAAATATTCAGGAAAATATTTCCTGCGGGTGTAATGGAAAAACCAACGTTAATTTTCCCTCCTTTTTATATAAATAATAAAATAAATATAAAATTAATATTTTAAATATATAATAAATTAATAGTTTATAATGTGAAATTGTGATTGAAATAGAAAAAATATATCATAAATATAGCTAACAAGTACCAAGTAAAGCTTAAATGTCTAACAAGTAAATACGATCACGATTTTCAATTAATGAGAGCTGTGGTACATTGAGCATGTGGTAGCCACATTCTACGGGGTGGCTTCGTGCACTTGGGCAGCACTATTTACCCAACTCTCACTTGTGGCTTCAAGTAGCTACTAGTCTAGGGCAGCGACCACACCCTAGGCAACCATTTTGGCTCATGTGCTGAACTAAGTACAGGGAACCATAGAGGCTATTGCTCCTATGGTATAGACTCTTGTCAAATCTACAAGATGAAGCCCCAAGCAGGAAGCTGAGCAAAATGGGTGACACATCTATGGCGAGCCCGGCACATAGAAGGTAATCGGCCAGTCACCGTAGAAAGGGATTGTAGCCCTTACTACGTACTATTTAGGCATAACCATGGAAGAAAGACAACAAAATAGGTGGCACTCCGTGGTTGCAGAAGTCCAGGTAGATGTCGCACGTCGGTAGGTAATTATACATGGAGAGCAGACACTTGGTGTTGAGTCTCTCGTTCGTGAATTAACCCGTTTGAAGCCAAAGTCTACTCTAATAGACCTATTTCTGGATTCAGATCCACCCATACCAATAGTTAAGAAAAATGTTTTAGTCTCGTGGTCGTCTTTCGCCAATTTTCCTCTCTGTATTCTCCTCGCTTTCCTAAGATTAGTAAAAAGGTGAGGTTATATTCTGGTACAATTGAATGTGGCTATTCTTCTAACCATATTGTCCTTGGAAACTAAGATTAGTCATTCCCAAAACATTATTTGCAGTAGGCGAAGTTTTCTACTGCAATCGAACGAACCACAAGTACTAAATTCATAGTGTGAGAACCTTTGTTACCTTAATGGTTATGGCGTTGATTTTTGCGCTCGAGTAAATTGCTCAATCAAGAACAAAGCGGAAACAAAACTTCAAAGGTCATCACTGATCGCTGCCTCTTGCCGGATGCAACGTGACTAACATCACGCTAGAAAGGTAGCACCACACACGTTATGAAGCATATAGCCAATTAAAACAGACTAAGACCTCGCATTCTTTTCCCATCACACATTCTCTTTTCCTATCTTTTTTCTATCTATTTTTATGAATTAGTTTCCCTCTTTCAATTTATATATATATATATATATATATATATATATATATATATATATATATATATATAAATTGAAAGAGGGAAACTAATTCATAAATATATATATATATATATATATATATCAGAAAAAAAAGAGAGCAAATACTGAATCTAAGATATATTAGACAATGTTTCAGGCTGTGGAGCCATCATCTGAGGTAGAACAATAAAAATATATATGAAAAATAATTGTTTATAAAATAAAGAGAGCAATAACACGAACTAAGTGGGTGGGTAATAATGCACGAAATGAAAAATACAAAAATGCAAAGAAACCCAAAAAATCAATATAAAAGACAAATTTCAGTAGTTTGAGTAAATATTAAAATCACAAAATAAATTCAAATGACATTGAAAAAGGTAGAAGCTGAAGAAGAGGTAAATATAATAAATACAATTGCAAATCTTACCTGATTCGGAGATAGCTGTGAGCTGACTGAACGGAATCTAACAATGTGTTCCTCGGAAAGCTTTGATAGGTTTAGTTGGATTCTATTCTATGTAATTGTGTGGTAGAGAAAAAATTATAGGGATACTTAGTTGTTTTTTTTAGAGGCAATTAATTAATGGCAAGTAGCTAAATAAGAGTGTATCTTTATTTTACATTAAGCAATGTATAAAGGTGTGGAAGTAGAGTCATTATTTAACTGAGCTTGATTGTGTTTAATTAATAGGGACTCAATTATGAGAATGTCATATTTGGATTTTGAGGAAGATGTTATTTTAAAATGATTATAATCTATAGTGATTTTGCATGAAAATTGAATGAGATCAAATAACAAAGTTTTCCTTTACAAATAGTTCCATTCCTATTCTGTGGCTTACCCGCCGTTGAGCATGGATGCCAACCTTAACGCTTTAGTGACTGGTCTTAGTTCCCATGGTCATAATTGATTGAAATTTGACTTAAAAAGTTTTGCTGTGTCCACTATTATTATGATATTGTCAATACCATGAAAAAAATTATTTACAGTAGGTTTTGAAATGTTCCCAAAATGGGGACGTTGGACACTTCAAGGGTACTTTTTAGGAGAAAAAGGTTTAAAAAAAGGAATAATTGTTTTTTATATATATTTAATTCCATTCAAAAATGATTTTCACATTTTTCTAATGTATATGCGGCTATCATATATATATATATATATATATATATATATATATATATTTTATATGATCTGTAGTAATAAAAAAACACTTTTTGAGCTAGTTTACCGGACGAAATAGATTTAATGAAATTATATAATTAGTATAGAGTATATATATATGTAACTAATAAACAAAAAGAATCCTTTTATTTTATAATAATGCTCATTAATCAGTTTATTTTGTTATATATATATATATATATATATATATATATATATATATATATATATATATATATATGAGGAATTAAACCACATTCTCCGAATACAATTTAATTCAGAACAGTTTCGGGGTATCTCACACCATTTTTCAACTGACACTGGATAGAAAATATTAGAAAAGTGCTTACAAACATAACACGGGGTCATGTCGTTAAAAAGATCCCCTCTTTTTTCCCCCAATCCCCTACTTGTGGCTAATCAGGGGGGAGGGATAGGCCTAAACATATTATAGGGCTGAAATTTAACTATTTTGTTTATTTGCTTTCGTATTACAGGATTAAAAGAAAATTGACCCTCAGATAGATTTAAATTAGGAACTGACGATATCAAGCTTGATTCTACGATTCTTCTCTTAACATAGTTAGCCGATTTAAATACCATTTTACTTCCATCGAAATCGATCGTATGATTCTTGTCTCTAACATGGCAAAATATTCCACTGCTTTCGCTGCCCACTCTAATATCTCTTTTGTTTTCATACAATCTCTTGTCTAGATTTCTCCCCGTTTCCCCTATATAAACTTTATGGCAATCGTTGCATGGTACTGCATATACTCCTATGTTAAGATCTTCCTTGGGTTTTCTGGCCATCATCAATTGGTTTAAGGAATTATTATATTTAAAGGCTAGATTAATACCCGCTTTTCCAAATATGTCCTTTAAACTATTTAATTTATTATTAAATGGCAATGTTATTCATTTTTTGAAGTAGTTAGTGTGGGAAGGCTTATTACCATAGAATGTTTTCCTAGCTGCATAATGGGCAGACGATATGAACCAATCGGGGTAATACAAATTAGAAAAAATGGTCCTGATAATGACAATTTCTGCATCTAAATAGGAAGGATGACATATTTTGTATGCTCTAAGTAAAAGGTTAGAAATTACCAATTTTTTAACAGTATTATCGTGAAACGAAAAATAATGTATATAGACATTTGAGTGGGTTGGTTTCCTATAAACATCAAGTTTTAATTCATGGTGATCTTTATTAATGAGGACATCTAAAAAGGGTAATCTATTATCATATTTCCATTCATATTTAAATTTGATGGACACATGCAAATTATTCAAATTATTAAAAAAGTTATCAAAATCATGGCCATTAGGCCATACAGAAAATACATCGTCAATGTACCTTAACCATATAAAGTTAGGGGGAGAAATTGTGGGAAGGAGTTCAGTCTCAAAATATTTTATGAAGATTCATTCCAATATCGGAGATAAACTATTTCCCATGCTAAGGCCAAATATTTGTCTATAAAACTCATTATTTACTCGAAATACATTGTCAGAGAGACATAATTCGACTAAATAGATAAATTTACTCGTAGAAATGGGAAAATCCAAATTAAGTCTAGGCATGATTTCCCGCAGAAGGCCCATGGTTTGGTCAACCGGAACTTTCTTAAACAAATTGGAACCAGATAGTGTCGTCGACATTTTCTATTCCTCTTAAAATTTTGTATATTCGAGATATAATTTAAATGAATAGTTTGCATCAGTGTTTATAAAAGAGAGTATGATTAATAATCCCACGCCAATTATTAAAAATCCTGCCATTATGCCTTTGGAATCGGTTAGATGCACCGTCATCACTATAAGAGACTATTGGGAAAATTAATAAACATAAATCTTCTGCACCAGATAAATTCTCTCCATGAGTTTTAAAAGAAATCAAATATCAAGTGGCTGAACACGTTACGCAGATCTTTAATTTATCGTTAGAGAGCGGAATTATTCCTTAAGATTGAAAGTTAGGCCAATATTTTAGAATGGATGAAACGAAATAGCTTGTAATTATCGTTTAATAAAAGTTTAACTTCACTAAAATCTATACAAAATCTATCTCTCAACCTTTCTCTACCTCTCCCTATATCTTTGTCTCTCTACCTATACCTCCCTTTCAACATTTATCTACGTAATTATACTTCTACTTCTACCTCTTTTTACCTTCCTCTTTCTACCTCTATCTCTGCCTCTACCATACTCTATTTTCACTATCTGATGGGTTCTTGGACATGTGGGTATTGTAGGAATGAGCCCGCGTTGAGGGCGCCAAAGAGTCCGCGAGGATTGGGTGACCAGACCATCGTTACGTTCTTTCCCTACACCGATTACATGATAAGAATCAGGGTAACTCTTTTAGTTGCTTAGGTAGAAGATGGAAGACGGAATAAGAGTGCCATTGCACCACGACTATTCCCATGCACCTACGGATGGACCTGTAATGGATGATGACTAAAATGAGTTTAAAATGTACTTTTTAAAAATCCAAATTTCATATCCCTCAAACAGGGATAAATGGACAAATGCCAGTCGGCGACCGAACTGCAAAATTATCAGTGCGGCAATGAAATAAGTGAGAAGAAGTTTGTCAACAAAATAACGAAGAAAAGATAAATGGTAATGTCTGTAAGGAATAAAAGTCAACCGGAACTTGAACTAGTTTGAGATAGCTAAGATCACTTGGGAAGCGGGGGGCCCTTCCGCTCTTCCATGTATTACTAGGTCTAACAGTTAAAACGAGGCAGCTAGTTAGCGAAAGTATCTGCTAGATTTAAAGGAAGAAGAAACACAAATGAAGAGCTTTGGAAAAATAACAATGAAAGGTCGATCTACTATTTTAATTTATTAAGAAAATATGATAAATTTCTAACCATCCATATTATACAAAATCCACGGCGACATTTTTCGATTTTTCCATTTAAATAGCAGAATAGTTTTCATGTGCACAGGAGTGGCTCATTTCCTCTAACGTTACGTTTAACCAAGGCGGAATAACTACCCCTTAAAAATCGTTTTCTTTCACTTTACTTTCTGCCAGATCTCACTCCAATCATTACATCAGAAAAGGAGGCAAGAACATTACAAAACGCTTCGAAGATGATCGAATAAAATCGAAAACTTAGCAATTTAGTTTGGTTTTTACCAAACACACTCATTTAAAAAAAGAGATGAATACTGGACAAGTGATCCACCATCTACAAGATGGAATAAAAAAGATAGTTAGAAGAAGAGAAAGTTGCCAAAGGAAATTAATTAAGCCAAAATACACAATGGTCTTCAACAAAATTTGCATTTAAGAAAGACTGCTACCCAACTACACTAATATATATATATATATATATATATATATATATATATATATATATATATATTTATATATACTTGGATTTGGAATTAAATTGATACCATAAATAATTTTATTTTTGAGGAACTCAGTCTAAGTTTTTCCTGTACTTTTTCCACCTCGGCCATACCCTATAAGCGATATGAAGCGAAGAATATGCTCACGAGGCTACTAGAGCAGATTTATTAGAAAGGTTTAACTAAATGGTCTTTCCTCTTCATTTTCCTTTAATACATACTGCTCTCTGCTGTCGGATATGAGAAGTCCAGTTGAAAATATGGGGTGACCTTAAAATACTCAGTCTAATTCTTGGCCTTGAGATCGCTAATACAAAGTAAAGGTGTTTTCGGTGTTTGTGGGACACTAGATCTGCTGCCAAGCACTACGTAAGAAAAGAATGACGTGCAAGACCAAAAGATGCACCCGTAGGGTTCAAATGTTTTGAGAAACCTCTTGCCGATCCTGAAAAGATATGCCTTCACTGCAAATCAAGCTGGGCTAGACGAAAATAAAATAGAAAAGAAGGGGATCAAACTAATACTGGGTTTCAATACCTCTCTATGAATTTCGATGCCATGGTATCTGAAGCCAAGTTAAAAGCGCGAGTCATAAATGCTCAACAGATCCACACACTAGACTATGGTAAGACCTCACCAAGAAATTAAACCCGCTAGAGAAGGAGGCATGAAAATCAGTCGTCAATGTCTCATTGGACTATTTTTGAAACCACCTGCATACAACCTGCTAAAAAATTGTGGCAGCCATGGGGTCATCAAGCGCTGAGTTTACGGTTGTCCTTGAAACTTCATTTCTTCCACTCCCACCTTAATTTATTCCAAGATAACCTCGTAGACATCAATGAAGAGCATGATGAAAGGTTTCATCAAGACATTGTTACAATGAATAGCAGTTTTCAAGGCCGATTGAGTCACAACAAGATGAGTTACTATTACTAGATTCTACAACGTGAAGATAATCAGCTGAAGAAGCGTAAAAGTAAATTCAAGAGTATTTTAGATCTTTAACGATGGCAAATAAAATTTGCAATGAATTTACATATTTTGGGATGACAAATTATTTCAAAGTTATCTGTGTCTACTTCAATATATGAAACAAAGTTATGGCACATTGAATATGCTTTCAGTTTGACATTATAGAAACCTGGTCCGACAGCAGAATATAATATTTGAAATGAAATTAATACTATGTAATTAGTTAGAAACGCATATTCATAAATGATAACCATTTGGTTGTTTAACAGTGTAATTCACTTTGCCATGTCATGAGCAGCCTAGCCGAAGTTCGAGCTAATACATTTGATGTGAGATTACAACTGATTAAAGTTTAGGAAGTTATATGACGTCACGGTGTGGAAGCGCTACTTAACATTACCTCTACATACTGCAATCCTATAACATTTGGCACATTAGAGTATTACAAATAGTTTTCTAACAAGCAAACAATTTATTGGCACCTACAGGTACACATAAAATCTCATAGATGCTATGCCCCATTTATAATAAGGCTAATTAGGGTATAACCCACTCTAATATTTGTAAGCTATTTAAACTTTATTTTCTTATAGATATTCATCGAGTTTTTTCTTTAAAATTTCTGCGTTTGGATTGCTGACTACTTCTTGCGGTAGATTGTCCCAGACTTGGACGATGCGGTTGCAGAAGGCAAGTTTTCCCGTTGACGTTTGGTATTTCAACTTCTTCATCTCTGTGCCCTGTCTTCGCGTTTCTCTCACGCCTGTCAAAGTAAAAAGATTTTCTGCAGTATCTGGGATATTTATCAATAAATTATATGTTTCTATTTGTTCTCCTCTTTTCCTTCTCTGTTCGAGGGGAAATAGATTCAGTTTTTTAAGCATATCATTGTAGTTAAGATGTTTTATTCCCCTTATAATTTTTGTATAGCGACGTTGTACGTGTTTTCTTATATCCACATCTCTAACTAATTGTGGAGACCAGAATGCAGCAGCATAGTCTTATATTGGTCTGACTAAGGTAGTGTATAGTTTTAACATCGGCTCTGAATTACGCGTTGAAATTGCCTGATAAATGATGCGACTCTTGTTGCTTTATTTGTAATTGCAACGCATTGACTGAAAAAATTTAATTTATTATGTATTTCAACTCTTAGATCGACCTGGTTTTTTATTTCTATAATCTCGGTATATTGTATATATTATTTAAATTTAGCATTAAACTTCATGCCAGGTTTGTTCTAATATTTAATTAACATATTCAGGCAATTTTGTAGAGTTTAAGTCTTCCTAATCCTTTATTTTCTGCCCAAGCTTAGTATCGTTGGCAAAGGAATTTACTTGGCAAATCATTCAAGAACCTATGGTGTTTTCCAACCTTGATGAACTATCCTAGGTATCGGCAGCCAGTTTGATGTCACCACATTTAAAATCACCCTCTGCTTACGATCCATCAACCAAACTTTTTCAATCCAAGTCATCGTTTTCTCATGGATATCCAGAGCTTTTAGCTTTGAAAGAACGATATTGAACGGGAGTCTAGCAAAGGATTTAGAGAAATCTAGATTGATCATATCGTAGCAAGAACCATACTCGACAGCCTTTGCTACATGCTCATAAAATGTGATCAGACTAGTGACATGGGACCTTCCTTTCCTGAAACCATGTTGGCTATTTACTAAAAGTTGATTTCTGTCCAAATGATTTTGAAGTTTTAAATCAATAATTGACGCCTAGATTTTACATATAATTCTCCTTTTCCTTGCATAAGGCATAAATAAATATTGGTATTATTTTATTATTATAGAATATTATCTGAAAAAAAATACGTGTACATATGTTTTTTTTATTAAGGCAACTGTGTGTATCGTTATCCAAAGAGAGGTAAAATCTGACTTTTATGCAATTTTGAAACACTTGGAATATTAGCTATCTTTGACGTGCAGTCATGGGCCAATTTTTGGAACTAATATACATTTTTATTTGTTTCATTCATGTTTAAAATTTACGTGATAGGAATAATTATTTATATTATTTTAAGTTTATTAAAATTCCGCATTTTAAAAATAATAAGAAAAAACAGTGAATTATTCGTTGAATCCAAAATCGAGCTATGGTCTTGTTCCTGTACGAGGTGTTTCAGTTGTTGGAGCTTTTCTCTTTGATCAAAATTTTAAAATCATGACAAATATGGATTAAATGTATGATGTTGTATAACTATAATCTTTTTCAATACATTCTTTTTGAAAAAACTTTTAAACTCTTACAATTTCTGAATGATTCTTTCAAAAGTAAAACCTGCAACCATTGTAATTTTGCACCAAATTTTTCAGAAATGGAAGGAATAGTTGGTAAGGGTATTCTATTATATTAAGGAAGACCATCTTCAGGATCGTTAATGACCTCTAAAAGACTGGTCGCACTTCTGTAAATCCATCTTCTGGATGCCAAAGATTTTCAAATGAACCCTAAGATTGCCCCCTGGTAAGGTCATAGGTGATTGATCTGGTTTGCCTCCAGTGCCAAGATTGCTCACGATTGTAAAAAGTTAGTTGTGAAGAAGTCAGCGCGCACAGAGAGGCGTGAACTTTTCGATGATGGTTTCAAGGCAAGAAGGGCTTTAAAGAAGCCAAATCTCACCATAAAAAGTAAGGATAGGCTCAACTTTTGTAGAAAATAAAAGGAATGTACTGTAAAAGACTCAGGTAAAATGATATTCTCTGATGAAGATCCCTCGTGAGGAGGAAAAAAGGAGAGCGCTTTCACGAGTCCTGTTTGGTGCCAAGGTTGAAGCATCCGGACAGTCTCATTGTCTGAGGCTGATTCTCATCTCAAGGAACTGGAGACCTAACAATTTTGCCCAAGAACACCTCCATGATATCAAAATGGTACCAAAACGTGCTTCATTAGCACCTTTTTTCAACATGTCATGACCAATTTGGGGATAACAATACTTTTCAGTATGATGGCGTACTTTGTCGCAAAGCAAAAGTAATAAAAAAGTTTGGGGCTGAAAATAACATATAACTTTTGTGATCTTGGCCCGAAAATTCGCAAAATTCTACTTACCTTAATAGATAATTAATTTGTGTGTGATAATAGGCGGTTTATATCAAAAGCCATCAAATTTTAAGCAGTCGCGGGTGCTCCTTTAACGAAAATGGAGTGAGGTCAGTTAAGATAACATCACAAATTTGGTCTCCAGCTTGCCATACCAAAGGGAAGCATTCATGAAAAACAAGGGACATAATTGAAAACTTTAACTGCGCGCATCAATTAATTATATTTAATTTGAAATTGTTTGGGGTCTCTAAGTTTTGTAGATTTCACCTTTAATTTATGATAAAAACATACTAAAACTAAATTCAATGTTTCATTATTTCAATTAAATTTCATCTAGCAAATAATATAGTAGTCTCACAACCTTTAGCCATGAGTGTAGAAATAATGTAAAATTAATGTATAAATCATGACTAAAAATCTATTTTGTGAAAACTCTTGATTCTCTTTATACTAAAAATCGAACATGAGCCACACTACACTTATGTTTTTTTTCTTTTAATTAGCAGAGATTAGTAATTTTTGTGTGATCAAAACATTTTCCACCAAAACAGATGCAAAGATTGTAGCAAATTCGTTATATTGGATAGATGAAAATTAGGTTTCTGTTACTTATTACTATCCATCATACAATCAACAAAGAAAGTCATAAATTAGGGCGCAATTTACATAAATATGTAGCTAGCCATTAAAGGCTTGATAAATCACTACAACAAAATATCTGCATAATACCACTAGGAATACTATTTAATTACACAAAATTTCAACCTGAGCAACTTAAGCAAAGTAGATATTTTAGGAAAACATCCTTTCAAGCGGAAAAAAATCTAAGCGTAATTTGGCAGGAAAGAAATAAGTGCATAGAAAAGGATAAATCATGAAAATGAAGGAAGTCCAAAATTCAAAGATATTTGCATTTCGCCAGTTTTCGTTTCTCGGCGATGCGTTATTGTAAAATTGAAATGTTGACCTTTCCGCTTGAGGGGATTTTTAGAGTGACCGGGTGGGTCGCTAACTGGGTTAGAAATAAAGGGAAGGAAAAACTCGACTTTTTAAAAGAAATTTGATTTTCGGAGGAAATTCGGAACCTAAATTTCTTTGTACAAAATTAAGGTTAAAAAAAAGAGGAAAGTTACTATCATATACTTCAGCTTTTTTATTTTAGTTAAGTAACTTTGTAATACCATTTTTTTTTCTAATCTAGTACAATTTCAGACATACTTATAGATTGATTGGAGGAAAAACTTGTAGTTATTGCAACCGAGTGTTTAGTTGTTTATTAAATGCATAATGCCTCTCTACTAGAAATGGTAGAATTGCTATGGCCCACTGTTCCAAGCAACTATAAATCAAAAGAGGAAGAATAATAATGTATTGGTTGATAAATTTTTGCACATGCAGTCGTTTTCTGCTATTGGTTATCTAAATTTTAATCTTTTCAAATTCGAGCCTTATTAAATTACGCTAATGCCATTCAAATATTTTGTAAACTTTGGTTTTACTCTTCCTTGAGGACTACAATCTATGCAGCGAGAAGAAAGGTCCACCACTCTGCATCGATTTCCATCATTTGCTGCACCAGTTCTTATCATATACTTACAAATATACATAAAATAATATGCTCATTTTTCTTTCCAGAAAAGATAATTCAATCTTATTTAAACCATTTGAGTAACACCCAATAATTTTCTCAAGTTAATTTTAGAGAAAGTCTGTAAAATAGTAAAGAGTAAGTACTAAATATTAAGGGGGAATGAAATCGGCCTATTATAAAGATAAAATGTTGTCGTAAAAAAAAAATCGGTTAAACAATAATTAGCTTATTGCAAAATGAAAAAAAAATAACCTACTTCTGGCCAATTCAAATATTATCATATTTAGGAATCCAATCAATAAACTGCATTCTGATTGGTCATCGTTGGTCACGTGACTTCATTCAAAGCCGCTTCTTGGATAGGGGCTTAAAAACCGAGAATGCCTACGTTTTCCAAATTACTCTTATTACTAAATTAAGTTTTGATAATATAACTAAATTCCATGCAAGGAAAAGTCTTTTTTTAAAAAGAATATCAAATCATATAAACGCATGAGAAATGTTTATCATGGCCGTTACTAAGAAATAGAGGGATTGTAATTAACAAATTATTTTTCGTGTCAGCTTTCGAAAAAATTTCTTGGAAGGCATTTTCGCGCAAATATACTGATCTCTCTCATCATGACCAGCAATTTTACCGCATGCACTTGTTAATTTACGGATCAGGCGCTCTACCGATTGGGTTTGGATTAGGAAAGATGGGAATTCTAATTTGCTGACAATCAAATCTTGAAGTTTGGCGATGGTGAGATCGCAAGAGAGGGTAGACACGTAAATTCTAACTGAATCTTAATCAATGAGTTCAGCATTGTTGTTCGCATTCAAGTTAAGGGGAGAAGAAACAAATTTTTTCACCGACTTATCACCAACATCGATCCCTTAGCGATGGTCCATCCATTATCTTGCGAACGGCGAAGGCGCGGAGATTTGGATGATCGTCCGAGAGGAGAGAGACGAGCAGATTTTCTGGATGCGCGTTAGATGATTTGATGTCAGGGAACACCATGTTTCGCGTTAATTGAAGAAAAAGGCGGAGACATTTGATTTGGAAAAGAATGTAATTAGCAGTGTTAGAAATATGTGGTCGAGTTTTGATTGCAAACCAACAATGAATGTAGTCGGTGACGACGGAGAAGATGAGAGAGTGCAGTTTCTTCTTAACTTACCTTAAAAAGGATGCTTGCACTAAAGCGAGAGGCTAAAGTCAACCACTTTAAGGGGGAAATGAGTCCTGGCTTCAAAGTTTTCAGTTGCGGATCAATTTCCCCCTGTAAGTGGATTGGAGAAGAGGAAACGGTACTTATGATAAGAGGACAAATCCGACAACACTTCATTTGTCATCAAAATTTCTGGTCCATCTATGATCGGAACGAACCCTTAATCCCATTCTAACTCTTCCACCTTTGACAAAGACTTTCCAATTGGTTAATTCAAAGATTTATTGCCTGTGATAGGTCCATCTACTGGTTGGAATTGATAAGGAAGACCCAGTTCATTTATATGGAGGTCACAAATTGAGCAATGAACTTTTTCACCTCGTTGATCCTCATTCTTTATTAAGATGCCACAAGCTCTCTCTCTCTCTTTCTCTCTCTCTCTCTCTCTCTCTCTCTCTCTCTCTCTCTCGCTCTCTCTCTCTCTCAGACAAATACATGTAATTTACTGTCATTCACCTCTAGAAGAGAAATATAGGCTAAGCTATTTTGTTGTGATGGTAGATGTGCGAGTGGCAACAGCTTAGACGGTCCAGTGACATTATTTGAGCCACTTCGAGAATTAGCGTGTTTGCTTGCTTTAGGCACTTTTGACAATATTTACAATTAATTTCGAATGATGCAATGGATTTACAGTCTTCGCATGTTTTTGATTTATGGAGTAAGTGATAAAATGTGTGGTAGGTTTCATAGGGCAGAAATAGGTTTGTGACATACCCCAACAAAGGCAACACACAGTCAAGAGAAGATCGTTATTCCCAAGCGGAAGCAACTGTGCAAGAGAAAACATACGATCAATTTATACTTAACATTTCAAGGAACATGCTACAAAATCAAGACCATAAAACCGGATATGGAAACTACAAAAAAAAGAGGGGAAATGCCTATATTGAGATCGACAAGGTGTTACAAAAGTAAAGAAGTAAACAAATGAGGCGAACTACCAAAACATAATAACCGAAGGAAATGTCCAAGTAAAACCTGAACTAAAACAAAGATAACAAAGAAAAAGAAAGTCTTTGCGTGTGCCACAGCTCTCACTACTGATTGGCTCGGCTCGAATGTCAGGATTCCCATCCTCCAATCAGAGCTCGAGTTTAAGATAACACGTGAATAACACAATGCTTTGGCGTAGAGCGAGAATCCCTGATTCTAATCAAGCAATGTTATTTTTAATCGTCTCTGCCTATAATTACTTTCTATTTTCGTTTTTTTCTCACTTACGATAATACAAATGTTCATTCTAATGATTGATATTTACGACAACAACAGTTTTGACTCTGGCCCCCTTACTAAATATATGTAGTATCTAAAATGAGTTCATTAATGATATAGTTTTAAACGTATAAATAAAACATTGTCATTTATGTGCGCTACAACCTTAATATGTAAAATTAACAAAGATGAGGCGTACTATTGAAAAATTCATGTGATTTGGCTTCCTTTCTGATCTCATACAAAGCTTGCGAAAGCATATGAATTTTTGAGACGAAATAAGGGCATTTTAAATATAAAATTAATTATCTTACCAAACTCATTAATCCTATTTGTATCGAGGTATATGTATTTTGGGATTCCTATTAATTTGGTATAAATTAGTTTTATATCTGATTCATTATTTATTTACACTCTATAATACAGTCCAGTGATAGCAGCTAAGTTCATTCAATAAAGAATAAGGAAAAGGAATATTTTTATTATCTTTTATTATACAGTCTGTGGCCTGGGATTCGAATGATGGAATTTATAGTGTCAATTTGGGGCACTCCAAGAGTTTTTATTTAATGGCAATTGCGAAATTATAGTGAGTGATGAGGATAAAACTTCGAAAATTTAAAAGCGTAAATTTATTAATAAATTTACCCTAATTGTGTGTGTGTTCATATTTTATTTACTTTTTGTCGGTCAGTGTAACCTTAAATGAAAAAGTGGACTGACTTACTTTCTGCATTCGGTCAAATTTCCCGATCAGGAGAGGCGAGCACTTTGGATTCAAACCTTGATGATTTCGGAAATTTTATACCAAAAAAGATTTAATAAAAGTCTTTAAATCTACGAAAAACAATTCGATGAAACAAGAAGCAGAATAAAATTGTGTAAAACTTCCCCAAATTTTTAATTTTAGTTCTCTTGCTCGTGTTCTGCTAAAATTGATCAAATGGGAGTATTTAAGGTAACAAAGTTAATAAAACCAATAATTCTTAAACAATGAGCAATGCATTATTAAACTTTTATACGAGAGCTGCGTCGGTGTTTTCTGGTAAGTAAGCCTCCGTATTAATAATACTCATACTGTAGTTTCTAGAGGCTTTTCTCCGCCAGGGTTAAAAGTTCTATTTATATATAGCCATAATATTCATCTTCGATATCAACGCCATATGATTTAAAAATTCGTTTAACACTCCAGAAGATAAAAGAAACTACTTAGAAATTAAATTAATATTTCTTTCAACGAAGGTGTTAATATTGAAAGTTTAGCCCAAGCATTTCGCAAGTTAAAACTTTCGACAGGTCATATAAAGTTGTCGTAATTAGTGACACAGTGAAGTTTTTTGCTTACTTTATTCTTTAAATGGGAGCAATTTGCTTGTTAACAGATTGAAACAGTGCGATATACAAGTACATATAATTATCTGACAGAGATTGATGGCATTACAAATATATTGTTGGCCCACTCTAATCTTTAGAAATGTCATTAATGAAGCAATCGGTTGCTGGTGTCTCATAGTGGCAAGAATGAAAATAAATTTATTCATTATTGTATGTTCATAACCAAAAAATATTGATGTGAATTCATGCCTTTGTATCAGCGATTAAATTAGATATTTGATAAAACAAAAAAAAAATGGAATATAAAAGAAAATATTTTAACTTAAGACTATGCCGGAATTGATAGAGTAGAGGAAACTAAAACAAGGTCTGCTGACCAAAAAGTCGCGTGCCTTCAATTATTCTGATTTATGTCCTTACGACTTACCAAATTTTCAATAATTCCCGGAGTAACCTTGAGAGGACCTTGGCAATTCTATCATTCGAAAGAGAATATAAACATCTTTAGGGTTGTAAATTTCGTTACAATCGGCCGAATGTTTGTGATGTATTAACAAAAAAATACTAATTCCCTGACTAACCTTAAGAGGACTTTGGCAATTATATTATTTGAAAGGGAATGTAAAACAATATAAGGGTTTTAAATTTCGTTAGAATCGGACGAATATGTATCATGTTATTAGCAAAATAAACTGATTGCCGGGCTAACCTTAGGAGGAACTTAGTTGGCAATTATATCATTCGAAAGAGAATGTTAAACAAAATCAGGGTTGGTTTCAAATTTCGCTAGAATCGGCCGAATAGTTATGATGCTATTACCAAAACAAATAATTTCCGGGCTAATCTTGGGATGACTTTTGTAATTCTATCATTTAGAAGAGTTTGTAAAACAACAGAAGGGTTTCAAATTTCGTTAGAATCAGCCGAATAGTTATGATGTTATTGCCCAAAAAATTAATTCCCGGTCTAACCTGGGCAGGATCATGTCAATTATAGCATTCGAAAGAGAATGCAAAACAACATATGGTTTTCAAATTTCGTTAGAATCGGCCGAAGAGTTATGCTGTTATAAAAAAAGCACAACAGGACGCGACTAAAAAGCAAAACGGGGCCTACCCGACCGACATAGTGAGATGTAGATTCTGCCGCGACTAAACTATATTAAAATATGTATTTTTTTTTTAATTAAAATGGTGGGCCTTTACGTTTTGTCACATCTCATTTATGTATTTGGAAAGATGAAAAAATGGCCCCGCCCTAATTGCATAGTCTAGAATCGTATAGCATAGCCCATTATAGCATAATAAAGCATAGAATAACATAGCATATTATTGGATAGTCGTGCTTATCATATTCTAGTAGAATATAGCATGGCATAGTATATTATAGCATACCATAGCAAAACATAGTATAGTATAGTACAATATAGTATAGTATATGTAGTATAGTATCTCCTAGCAGGGTATAGCCTGGGATAGCATATCCCAGTATAGCCTAGTATTGTCTGGAATAGTATAAAATTTCATAGCATAGCTCACATTAGATGAGCCTAGCATAGTATTACCTCACCTAGCATAATAAGCCTAGCATAGTATAGACTAGTCTAGATTGCCTAACATAGTAAATCCTGCCTAGCCTAGCATAGCATAGTATATCATATCATAGTATAACAGAGTATATTATGGCATAACATAGCCTAACATAGTATAGCCTAGCCTAGCATAGGGTATCCTAGTCTAGCTTAGCATAGGTTAGTCTAAAAAGTCTAGCCTAGGATTCCTTATATTAGTAGACCTTACCATAACATTCTCTAGCTTAGCTAGCATAGGATAGCCTAGCCTTACATAGTATAGCTTAGCCTGGCATAGTATGACTTAGCCTAGACTAATTTATCCTAGTCTAGCAGAGAATGTATAGTATGGTCTACCATAGCCTAGAAACCATTGTAAGGCCTAGCCTAACATAGCTTAGTACAGCCCAGCATATATAGGATCGTAAAGCTTACCATAGTTTAGCAAAGTATAGCTTATCATAAGATAGGCTAGCCTAACCTAGAATAGTTTAGAATAGTTTAACATAATATAGCCTAGCCAATCTTCGTATAGCCCTGGCTAGCCTAGCCTTGCAAAGTTTAGATTTGTATAGCCTATCTACTATTACCTACCTTATCCTAATCTAACTTAGCATAGTATAGTATGAGCATAGAATAACCCAGCCTAGCATAGTATAAACTGCTCTAGCCTAGCTTAACATAGTGCATTCGATCTCATTCTAGTAAGATATATCTTGACATAGCCAACCCAACTATAGTCTAGCAGAGCCTATGCTAGTTTTGCATAGTTCACTATAATTTAGCCTAGCCTATCGTAGTATAGTCCAGCATAACCAAGCATAGCATAGAATACCCTTGTATAGCTCAGCCTAGTATATCATAGCATAGAATGGCCTAGAATAGCAGAGTATAACCTAAAGTAGCCTAGTATACCCTAGCCTAGCTTAATATATACATGCGTATATAACTCAGCATAGCATATATAGACTAACCTAGCTTAACTAAGACTATTGTATTATATCTCAGCCTAGCTTAGTATAGTATACATGACCATATCACAGTGTATCCTAACCTAGCCTAGCTTATCAAAAGACTACCCTAGCAAAACCTAGCTTAGCCTAACCTGGTATAGCGAAGCCTAGCATAGTGTGGCATAGCTAAGTATATCATAGCCTAACCTAGCATACCATAGCGTAGCCTAACCTAGTATAGCCTTTCGGGCCCCACCTAGTATAGTATAGCTCAGACTAGCCTAGCAAAGTATACCTAGCCTAACATTAACTATCCTAGATAAGTATAGCCAATACTATCTATTATACCATAGTACAGCATAGCTTATTATTGTATGGCCTTACATACTATATGCAATCCTAGCATAGCACACGCAAGCCTAAATTAGTATAGTATATCTTACCCTTGTACATTATATCTTAGCATAGCTTATCATAGTATAGTTTAGCCTATAATATCCTAGCATAGTATAGCCTATTCTAGGCTTACCTAGCAGAGTATAGTATATTATTGCCTAGTCTAGTCTAGCAGAGAATTAGCCGAATGGTTTTGATGTTATTACCAAAACAAAATAATTCCCGGGCTAACTTTGGACTGACTTTCACAATTATATCATTCGAAAGAGAATGTAAAAGAAGATAAGAGTTTTGAATTTCGTTAGAAACGGCTGGATAGTTCTGATGTTATTGTAAAAAAAGCCTTTCCCAGGTTAACCTTGGGAGGACTCTGGTAATTATATCATTTGAAAGAGAATGTAAAACAAGATAATGCTTTTGAATTTCGTTAGAATCGGCCGAATAGTTATGATGTTATTGCTAAAACTAAATAACTCCTGATCTAACCTTGGGAGGACTTCGGCAATTATATCATACGAAAGAGAATGTAAACAGCATAATGGTTTTGAATTTCGTTAGAAACGGCGAAACAGTTATGATGTTATTGTCAAAAAAAATCATTCCCAGGCTAGCCTTGGGAGGACTTTGGCAATAAGAACATTCGAAAGAGAAGGGAAAACAACAGAAACTTTCAAATTTTGTTAGAATCGGACCCATAGTTACAATGTTATTACAAAAACAAAAAAAAAGCAAAACCGGGACCGACCGACCGACCGACCGACCGACCGACCGACCAACCGACCGACCGACCAACCGACCGTCATAGTTTGATGTAGTGTCGCTTTCGACTAGACTCGCACGCGACTATAAATATACTCGAATGGAGAGAGTAGATGTATTTAGGGAATATAGTCATTGTGGCAGGGAGCGATAAGGATGGTAACCAACGTGGAGAAATGAGTAGGCTATTTTAAACAGTTTGTAGGCGTTATTAAGTATTCACTCTATGCAAATTGGATGGTAGTTCATTCCATTTTTAATACTTTGATTATTATTTTGTGCATATACTTTGATTTTTAGGTTAAAATACCACAATGTCTCTGACTAGTACACCTATTTAAGAGAGTTGTGAAGTGCAAGTAGATTATGGTCGTGTCAAAGTTGTAAAATACTTTACATTTATTTATTACAAAAAATTCAAGTAGCGTAAGATAATGGAGCCTCAAACATAAAAGGCGTGAGTAGACAAGAAAATGATCTTTTCAATATAATCGAAAATTTCTCTTATGTCCTAATAGAAATGTTATAGAATTGTGTGAATGAACGAGCGCAAAGTATGTAGAAGGTGCGACGTGTCTTATTTCATAATGTATTCATGATTTTGAGTGAGCCAGGGATGCAGTATGAGTGTTTAATTGGTACGTATTTATTTTATTAGTTTGTTTAAGGGATTTTCCAGGCTTTTATAAGATAATGTTGGTCTCGGTTATATATAATGATTTGAAATGTTTAAAAATAGTTTATTGATATTAATCGAACATTCATTGAGGGAAGAATTATTTTCGCCCTTAAAACCTGGAATTATTAAGGTGTCAATTGTGTATCATAACATGTGGAAAAGTCATTAATAAAACGAGCGATCAAGAATGCCACAAGGTTGAATGCCTTCGAACATATTGTTCTCTGTTGGTTAAATATGGCATGATATATTCACGTATCTGAACAATTTAGGACTCAATATAGTATAATTTATTGTGTCATTAATTCTTAATAAGTCTAAAAGCATAACTACAACATTCTTCTGCTCATTGCTTTTTCTACACATTTGCCCTGTTCTGTTGAAGAATTGGTCAAATAAGAGAGCCAAAGGTTAAAAGAACGATGCCAGCTAATTACATTTTTTTACACGATTTTTGTCTTTGGGTAGCAACAGTTATTTTCTATTTGCTTGGATCTACAGTACTTCACAAAACAGTTATTAATTTCAAGCTTTACTTTCGTGTCCAGGATAATGAATTCATATGAAAATTACCAATTTCTTCTGGAAGAAAGTGGCTAATTTGAACTTTCATTTGCATAAAGTAGAAACAAAACGAACGACCTGATGCAAAAAGAGGCATTTATTTATTCTAGAATTACAAAAGTGAGACAATTAAAGTATTAGAAATTAGTACTTTTGCCGTGATTTACGCTTATACTGAAAGTTACTTTTTACGACTCAGCCCCCAAATATAGTCTCCCATCAGATTTTCATTATACGATCCTTGATAGCGGCGTTCAAAGTCCAGTAGAACCTACTGAAAGCACTCGCCATGCTCCGCGGAGTACGCTCCCATGTTCCCTTAAATTTATCAAGATGAGCGTCAAGAATATGGACTTTCAGAGACATCGTGTAACCCATCTTGCCGTAGTTTCTCACCTAGTTCTCAACAAGCTCTACATAGTTTTCGGCTCTGTGATTACCTAGGGATCCCAGAACCACTGCGATAAAGATGTCCCACACTGCTTTTCCCGTCATAGTGAGCTTCTCGGGAGACTCCATGATCTTTTTTATTTGTGGCTCGACGAAGACCCTGACTTCCCCTTTGCCACAGATTGCTTAGGAAAGATATTTTGGAGATACTTGAGAGATGCAGCCTCCTAATCTATAGCTCTGACGAATTGTTCCATACGCCCTAATTTAAGTACAGAGGAGGAAACAGTAGTTTTCGGGGGTCAACAGTGGTGTCGTAGTATAACAGGCATCCCACACCTTAACAGCAAATATTTATGTCGTAGTACAGGAAGGACCGAGTGGTGGAAGGAGCTGGTACGTATGGGTTGTTTACGTACTACACCAAAAAAAACCCTCCGGGATTAACGTTATATCTCTCTAAGAGTGCTATGTATCCTTGATTATTATTATCTGGAAAATAGCTTTCTTTAAAATTTGAGAGTTCCTTGTGCCGTAATTAGCGCTTCGAGGATAGAATAAAAAAATTGTTAAAGCAAACTAAAACTTTAATTAAAACAAAAAAATTAAACATTAACCAAAGAAATATTACACACTAAATAAACAGAAATGACTACAATCAATTTTAAGTAAGGCTTTCCAAATTGACCTCTCAAAATTATAGTGACAGTAGACCCACCTCTCGCTACAATATAAAAAAAATGCTAACTGCCTCTCCTGAAGTTTAAATACCTTTGTCCCTCTTGCGACGGGTTTGAGTCTGACTTTGAACTCAATAAGTTCAGACACCGCAGGAATCTTGTTGGCTCGTTGAAGCGTGCATCGTCCGATGTTTGGCGCAAACGGAATAGTTTTTAAAGCCACAGAGAACTTTGGCGAGTGTGGCAGATGGGGGAGGGGCGAATCAATCGCCTTAGGCAGGAAAAGATATCACCACCGGATTGTGAAAGAATGTTCCTTTCTCCTCTTCGGATTACTCTGGGGAATAATTCGCACTGGCTATCGATGAGCCAGGCGGGAATCCTTTGACTCAGGGGAGTGCTGGGGGGAGTTCACTTGAGGGTGTTCCTCAAGGGCGAGAACTATTTCTCTACTTTGGACTGCACCAGGATAGGAGGGGGGGGAGGAGTTCTCTGGCGAGAGTAAGTTTAACTTGATTTTTAAATCAAGTTAACTTAAAGTTTGGTGTGACCACCATAAACTTGCTCTAGGATGAGCTTCTTTTTCTAATTCCAGTATTCCTCAAGGGCGAGGACTATCTCGGTACTTTGGGATACACCAGAATATGGGTGTTTTTCTCTGGCGAGAATAAGTTGAACTTGGACAAGTTAACTTAAAGTTCAGTTTGATAACCAGGAACTAGCTCGAGGATGAGCTCCTTCTTAGTCCCTTATCTTTGTAGCCCGGGCCTCTTGCGGGAACTTCGTAGCCTGCTAACTCACGTATTCTGCCTCGTTTTTTCAAAGTTTTTGGTATATATACGTGGTCACCCAACTGGGGTAGGGGTAGGAGGGGGGAGATTTGTGTAAGGGCCGCATGAAGGCCTCTACTCTAACGGTTTTTCTCAGGGCATCTTTACCTCTGGTCCTGATGAACCTTCGCGCTTGAGGGAGACGCGTCTCCAATTTCGCACTTGAGGTGAAATGGAATACCCGTTCTTAGAGGAGATCTTGCAGTTTTAACCGTTCTGCTTTTCATCGGGACGAGGGGCAAGGGCGCTGTAGTTAAGAGTAGGAACCGTGGCTTCTAAATGGCTAGGATGTTTGTGGTCAACGTCCCGTCTCTCAAGTGAGAGAGGAGGGAGAGGGTTGACTCCCCTACAAAACGCTCCCAATCTCCCCGCACTAAATTCGGTCTGTTTTGGCCAATCCCGCTTATGGTCGTGTGCCACGGTGTCCCTGCTGTCCCAAAGGCAAAGATAACAAAGAAACTTGGTAAAGCCACCTTGGAGACAAAACAATAAGGACACCATTTTGAAGTCTCCGATAACCTCCCAACCATACTCTTGATATTTCAATAAATCTAGAAAGATCTTGATACTGCTGTATTCCTCATTGAGCTGGACCAAGTGTGTAAAGGAAAGAGATGGATAAATGTTCCAATTATGAAGCATCACTGCTTTGAGGCTCCTGGACGAGCTGTCAATGAAAAGGCGCCACTCGGGGTTACAGGCGATTTCGATTGCACCAAAGAGACCGGTCGTTTTGTAACAAAAGCAAAGCTTATTTTGACGTGTAAAAAAGCATGAAAATCACTGGTGACGATTACTCTGACCTGATATGTTAACACTGTCATCTAACAAATCCTACTTCTTGAGTCTAGAAATTAAAAGCTCGGCATTGGATTGTGAGACTAAGCTCTCTGACAAGGACGTTTAGATCTTTTTAGGTGGGATGGTATGGGTTTCTCTCCTCAGTTGTACCTCTGTAATCTCGATCAATGACTTCATCTTCTTCTGAACTGCTTTTCCTTTCTAAAAGCTGCTGTTTTTTTTGAGAGGAGTGGGCACGAGGACCCCAGAAATGTGTGGCATTGGTGCATTTTTGCCTGCTCGACGTTTGGAAGGGTTTTCCATACAGAAGAAACAATTGTTAAGTGGTCAGTTGGTTTACTCTAAATTCGTGGGATTACGAAGTTCATAGCTCTTTCTCCTCGCTACCATCCTGTAAAAAAACAAAGTGAAACCATAAGTATAAATATCCAAATACTTTTCACTTAGTGTTATTAGAAATGATAAAAATCTCCAGTATCCAAATAAACAAAACAATATATTTATATATATAAATATTTATATATATATATATATATATATATATATATATATATATATATATATATATATATATATATATATATGGTGCCCGAGGTTTTACTTGATTTCCGACCAGCATGCAGAAATATGCCTTGTAGGTCTCACATATTTTAACAGATCCCTCTACAGAGTACCTTTTCGCTCTTGTTTTAATCAATTCGCCGCAGGCATAGCAAAATGCGTATGTCGGATGCTTACAAACTCTTGATGCTATGTGTAACGAATGCTTGTATCAATGACAAGTGATGATGTCTGGTCTGTGAAAGCTACAGTTGAACTAATCTTTTGAGTAGACATACTTTGTATTTATACAGGCATCTGCGTTGACAGATTTTCTAGAAATTCTTCAAACGTATAAAAATTATCGAAAGTTTTAGAAAGCTCTACAGTTTATTTCTCCCCAAACTGGTGTTGAATGTCCATGGCGCAAAAAGCAAAAAATAAGGAAAATAGTAGCTATGACTTCTCTATTACTGTTTCTAGGACTTTAAAAATACAGTATATGAAGTTTAAACCATAGCTGAAGAAAAACATAACCCTTGAACCTTTTTATATAATTTTAATATTTGCATCAAAATAATGTTATTAACCATAAATAGGCTAATTAAAAAATTCAATCTCCTAGCCAAAAAAGCAATGTTTGAGGATAAAAATTGACTTTTTTTATTTGATAGAGCCGCAAACAATAGGGAAATAACACGTTTAACCCAAGGCAAAAAAGGGAAATTTTTGTTACACAGTGTTATCAACAATGGTTTAAATTAACTCTCCCTTTGTTGGGAGAATTTACATAGAGCAATTATAGGGGCAAAAATCCTAGGAATAATAACAATTATTTAGGGGTCCAGGAACACTCCTTATTGTAAATGTGTGAACATTTTTATAATGTTTAAACACTAGTTATAAATAGATTTATTTACATCATTTAATTTAATTTAGCCTAGTTTTAACTGTGGAAGAATAAGAAGAGAGAAAAGGAATATTTTTCTTCTTCCTACCTTCTCTGTCCACGTCGCAGTCTTGCATTTATCTGCCCTATATACTGCAAAAATTAGAACAATGGAAAGACCATTAAGGGGGCATCGCGACTTCCCGCTATAGACCCTTATCGCGACCCAAGGCAATTAAGGAAGTCTGTTGGCGATGAATCTCTCTTCCTGTCTAAATCCTTTCGGAGAATATATTAGATACTTCAGAGTTCGCAGGCAGATTGTGTCTGAAGCCGCCGTCCAGTACGTTAGTGGAAAGGAAATCGACCACATTCTCGCCAGAGAAGAATTGAGTGATTGTCGAGGAGCCAAGGAAAAGCTAGTCGTCACTCAGTGATGTACGCCAAGATAGTTTTAGGCGCCTTTAACCCTTCTCACCACGTCTTCGGATTTTAAGAATCGGAAAAGCCATCCCCGAAGCATCCTCCGTTTGACTCTTAAGGATAAGAAGGCCCCATCTTCAATTTCCTGAAGTTTGATTGAGCGTCTCGTAAGATGCCCACAAGTTCAAGGTCGAACTTACCTAGCTGGTCCTACTCACCGCACATAAAGGTAAAAAGGTTTTAACCTCCGCTTCGTCACGTTCTTCCCCCCTTCACCGCGTCGAACCTCAAGGATCCCCTTTGCTCCAGAACTTGCCAAATTGTAAGATCATTTTTTAATTAATTATCTCTCAGTTCAAACTTAATTAATAGTGTCAATCATCTTAGCCGTGAATGTAAATATTTAATTGCATTGCTATTTAACTTACCCTATATGTGTATGTAATCTGTAGTCCTATTAAAGTATATTTTTGTAGCCGTGTATGAATATTCCTTTGCCTAGCACCTACGTATTTAAAGGACTCGGGCCATCCTCAAGTGGAGCCCTAATTTCGGTCGACCAGTAGAACAGTGTGTGTATAGCAGCGTACACCTGGTCATACCACGACATTGAGTATACCTGGTTTAAAAGGACGTAAAAAGAAACTATCATTATATACATGAAGCAAAAACCTCAACAACGCCTGCGAGTATGAGGAATGAAGGCAAACCAAAGAAAATATACATTAAGTTCTTGACAATCGCATTCTGTAGATAGTGTATTTCCATTTTGGGGCATTTTGGTAAGGTTAAGAGCTTCATTAGCGACACACTACGTTTATCAAGTGTTAGTTGTCCTTTACTGGGTGTAATTTTTATCTTAAAAGTTTTTTTCAGTATTTATTAACTTTTAAGATTTAATTTGTACTTTTAATAGTTTCCACAGAAGAATTTCAGGTGTGCATTTAGGTATATATATGTAGTAATGACGTCCATAGCTGTGGAAGCGTTATTAATTAAAATTTGTATTTTCTTAATATTTCTTACAAGTTTTTTAACGGGGTATTCTAGTCGGGAAAACATCCGTGAATAACATTCTTTATTTTTCGACGTTTTCGACCGTGTTAGGTCCTCTTCAGGGAATAAAGAGAAATGGAATTATTCCTAAATTGACTCATTATATATAGTCTTTCTACGTAAACATAAGTAATAAACAAATTGGCCAATAAGGGGAAACTAAGCGCTATAAGAAACATATAAAATAGAAGAAATAGGAGAGGAATTAAATAATCAAAAAGGACGAGGAGCAGGAAGGAGACAACACATGCTGTTTCCTAGTGCTAAAACAAAGCGGACCAAAGGGAAGAGGAGGAGATTTACGTGAAAACCAAATACGCACACCCGATTATGACCAAAATATTCACAAATAATGACAAAACTCATTGGATTGGACTTAATATTAAAAAGGAAAAACAAAACGAACAACCAAAAGGTGCAAATTACAGAACAAATCGAAATACAACATTCCATATAGAAGAGAGAAACAAACATATAACTAACTAAAAAACATGAATTCACGCAACAGATACGAGAATAAAGCAACATAACTCACAGAAACTCGAGTTGATAACATAAAGGGAAAATAAAGAAATGCTAACAACGGTTTAAACGCCAATCCATATACAAATAACATAAAAACAAAACAAACACAGAAATGAACAAACAGAAATACTTTCACTCTTAATTATTTCGAACTTAACTCTAAATTTAGCTTATAGTAGAGATTAACGTGACCTCCACGCAAACCTGAACCTCTCTGCAAACCTCCAACTTCCTTCCGCTTCAATCGATATCTTCCTCCTTTACCGCTATCCAAAGTTGGGCAAAACATTAACACTAGAAAGAGGTACAGCAAATAGTAACAATTAAAAAGATAGTAAAACATTAAACACCGTGATCCGGGTCCCACGTTAAGCAGGTCCAAGGAACAACTTGGTCAACTTTTAAGCCTTTGACTTAATTTCCGTCTGTCCTATCTTTAATTTTTTCTTCTCCTCCTTCCTCTTTATTCCTCTCCGGGGCTCTCCTCCCTCTACTGAGGGAGGAGGGCGCCGGAAAATCTAGGAGAACCGGGCCTCGCCTCCCATCCCCGACCAGGTCCCTCCTACGAGAGGGACTGGTACGGAGGGTGGGGGCATGGGGATCTATAACTTTTTCTCCCACTTTCTCATTTCATTTCATTTCTGACTATTTGTCGCTCCGATCTACTTCTCTGGCAAAGGAGGCAAAGGAAAATGAAGTTTGGAAACGTGCTTCTTTCAACGGCGGTCAACTCGAAGACGCCGAAATGTTCGGAATATGGTTTCCGGCTGAAGTTTCACGCTGATTGCCGGTTTCTTGATCTAAATAATGACGGCTTCGGCCATCCGCAATCTTCTGCTGTTTTGGACTCTCGGGATGTTTTTTAATCGCGCGATTTTTGAGGTGAGCTATCATTCGCCTTGACAGGGTTGTGGAGGTTACGCCAATGTACTTTGAATTGCGGTGTCTATATAAAAAATGTACTCTCTAATATTCTTGTTAAATTCAAAGGGTATAAATGTTATTTCTAGAGAATGAATGATAAAGCAATTGCAAATATTATCTAGTCTCCTCGATTCATGGAACGCGATTAAGTCGTTCTAAGCGAAATTTTAATATGATTTTGGCCACGAAGGTAGTTATATATAGATTAATACTAAAGATTGTCAAAAACTACATTATCTGTTGTCGATCAACAAAATTGTTAATAAAAGAAAGGAAAGTGTTTTAACAAATTACTATGGCTTGACAAAGACTACAATAACTTACCTCGACCAACTTTTAGACTTCGATATAGTTTATATAGATTTTCTAAAGCGTTTCGTTTGTTACTTTAGCTCATCAATTTTAATAAAATTTAAAACGCATGGATTTGTGACCAATATACTGTATTGGATTGAAAACTGGCTAGGTGCCTGCTGATTAAGTGGGAATTAATTGGATTGTCAATTTGAGTCTGCCAATCTGCAGAGACAGCACCCGAGTTGAAGTATTAAAATTCCTCACCTGGAAGTTTACATTTTTGTTGAGATTTCAGTTTCTATCTTTTTTCGAAACAAATAAGTAGCAAATTTTTTGAAACTCCTCCTTTTTATGATTTTAAGAACTCTATATTTCTTCCTCTCAAAGTAATTGCTTCAGAGAAGTTTTCTCATTTTGAAGCAAATACTTATTTATCACCCTGGACTAACGAGTTACTAACAAAAGAATACAAAATTTGCTGTAAAAGGATAGATAAGATAAATAAACGGAATGAAAGTTTGAGAAAGCAAAAATACATTTAATTTTATTTTTAATATGAGTGTAGTCAGATATTTAGTCGTGTGTACTCTAAATCTCACTATGTCGGTCAGTTCCCGTTTTGCTTTTCTTTGTTTTGGTAATGACATTGTAACTATACCGCCGATTCTAAGGAAATTTGAAACAATTATTTTGTTTCAAATTCTCCTTCGAATAATATAATTGTCAAGGTCCTGCCAAGGAGAGCCTGCGAATAAATTTGTTTTGGCAATAACATCATAACTATTCGGCCGATGCAAACGAAATTTAAAACCCTTCTGATGTTTTACATTCTTTTTCGATTGATATAGTTGCCAAGATCCTTCCAAGATTAGTCCTGAAATTAGTAAAAGGTTTGAAGGTCGTAAGATCATAAATCAGAATAAGTGAAAGCACGCGATTTTGGTCGGCAAACCTTGTTTTGTAGGGGGTGTTATTTTTTTAAGGTATAATTAGAATACCTTGCGATTTGTATAATAAGCTGTGGTTAGCAGAGATACTGGGTATTGCAAAAGTCCTGTTACTTGCATTTGATTGTTTGTTGCCGGTCAATCAAAGAAACTTGACTTGAGAAGAGTAGACTTTGCAAGCCTTCGAGCTGGACTGACTGACGTGAGGCTAGAAGTGTGCGATGCCGTTGAAGACTCGTGGAATAGTTTCAAAACCACATTAATGAGTCTTTAATCGCGTTTTATCCCTCTGAAATGCCCCCGTCTGTCTTCTGTTCAACCTAAGTGGTTTAATCGAGAAATCGGCCAACTGCTTAGGGAGAAGAGAAATGTGTACCGGCAATCGAAGATCTCTAGTGACTTTGACGAATACCGGAGGCTAGCCAGGAGAGTGAAGTCCAGCATAAGGGCGGCTAAGCGGTCTGAGGAACTCCGAGTGGCGAGACTCTGTAAAGAGAATCCCAAGGAGTTATTTGGATATGTGAAAAGCCGTAAACCAATCCGTCGAACGATTGGCCCTTTGAGGAATGAGGAGGGGACATTAAAGCATTCAGATGCAGAAAATGCTAACCTCCTCAACGACTACTTCTCTTCAGTGTTTACTGAAGAGTGTGGTCCCATTCCCCAGCCAACGGATTCCTACTCGGGGGAAAAGCTGGAGGCAATGGACTTCACCGAAGGAGAAATAAAGAAAAAGATCGCTGACCTAAAGACGAATAAGTCCCCTGGACCGGACGGGTTTCTACCTAAAGTGTTGAAGAAAGTGTGCGATGAAGTATCACGACCGTAACCAACCGTCGAACTACCGACCTATCAGTCTGACTTTGATAGTCAGTAAACTCATGGAAAGCATCATGGTGGACAAAGTGACGTCGTATTTAGAGTCAAACCTGCTACTGAGGAGTTCCCAGCACGGCTTCCGAAGGCAACGGTCATGCCTGACGAACCTTGTGGAATTCTTCCACTTCGTTTTCAGTGAGCACGATCGGGACAAGGCGGTGGATGTGGTCTACCTAGACTTTCAAACAGCCTTTGATAAGGTACCACACCGCCGCCTTCTCCGGAAAGTGCGAGCGCTTGGCATAGACGGAAAGGTAGACGGCTGGATCGAGAACTGGCTAAGTGGCAGACGGCAACGGGTGGTGGTAAATGGACAGTGTTCTGAGTGGGTGCCCGTTACTAGCGGGGTGCCTCAAGGTTCTGTCCTGGGACCACTACTATTCATCATCTACGTCAACGAAATGGACGGTGACATGGTTGCCAAGATTTCCAAATTTGCCGATGATACCAAGCTTGGTATGAACCTTGCAAAGGATCAAAATACTGCCCACCTGCAGGAAGATCTTGGGAAGATTGGGGAGTGGTCGGACACGTGGCAAATGCCTTTTAACGTGGGCAAATGCAAAGTGATGCATATCGGCCACAGAAACCCCCAATCTCAGTATATCCTTAAGGGCACTGCTATGGAATCCACCGACACTGAGAAGGACTTGGGTGTAACAATCACTAGTGACCTGCAGTTCTCAAAACAGTGCATTGAGGCGGATAAAAAGGTCCAAAGGATGCTAGGCTATATTAAGCGCCAGTTTGGTTATCGGAACCAGGAGATTGTACTGTGCCTGTACAACTCACTTGTCCGACCGCACCTGAAGTATGCCGTACAATTTTAGAGTCCTTCATTGCGAAAGGACATCGCGAGATTGGAACGCGTACAAGCCAGGGCAACCAAGCTGATTCCCTCTATCCGACATAAAAGTTATGAGGATAGACTAAGGGAATTAGATCTGTTCTCGCTGGAAACCCGTAGACTGCGTGGTCAGCTCATCGAAGTTTTCAAAATACTTCGAGGGTTCGACAATGTTGACTACCGGGATATTTTCACACTGAGTGAGAACAGAACGCGCAATCACGGCTACAAACTTGAACTGAAGCGTTACAACCGCAATCTGTGTGGAAATTTTTTCACCTACAGTATCTGCGGTAAGTGGAACGCACTTCCAGTGGAAGTTGTCAACAGTGAATCTGTTGACCAATTTAAGTCAAGACTAGAAAAGATCTTGAAAAGTGGCCGTTTAGGGACGCAAAACAATTGAGCAGCCTTGTGCCCGCTCGATTGCAAGTCCAATGGTACCCTCTTTGAATGGACCGTAAGGTCTCCTTGGGTACCTTTTTTCCTTGTTGTTACTCCTTGTTGTTGTTACCTTAATATATTTGATGCACTTATAATCTGTATAGCATTTTTACATATAAAAATGCTTAACTTGTAATACTATTCATTGTGCTCGCTCTCAGTAGCGAGGACGCACTCCTGCGAGACCTCATGTTGTCCACACGCAGTTGACGAATGACTTTAACTCGTCGACGTTGCTCTAGCGGAATCAAACAATTGTAGTATTGAGGATAAGACCATGAGTGCAAGCTTTTTTATTGTGAATAAAGTATCCGATTTCCTAATCTTTCTTCATGCCTTAGTTGAGACATTCTATGTCAACTATATATCAAATTTTGGTTACCTGCTAGATACTCTCAGATAATAGATTGCAATTTCATGCTAGGATATTTCAAGAGGTATTAAAACTCACCGCTACATAACACATTTTTATCTCTCTGTCGAACGCAACTGTGAATGCCATAATCGAAAGACAACTTAGAACTATTTGTGCAGCTCTCTTAGCAAATGGACATCCTGAAAAATGCTTGCATAACATTTTCTATGTTCTACTTGCCATAAGAAACCCAATAAATCAAAAAGCACGATTATTCCCTGCACAAATGGTTTAAGATGCCCCTTTACGCCTTTCAGGTGATTTATTTTTTACCAGATAGATTGACCCCTTACAACACGACCATATAACGACATCGAACTTCAAGGACCTTAATTACACGCCTCTTTTCTCACACACTTGTAAACATGAAGTTTTTATTTCAAATATTCTGGATAAATGTATACCTGTGCATGTAAGAAACACACAAATACGTCATACTTTTTCTGCAACATATAAAAGCTTATACATGGTTCTTCAGAGGCACAAACATTGTTACAATCTTCAGGAAATCAAGGAAAGTATTTGTGCTCAAAAACAAAACTTCAAACCAGCAAAGCTGGAAAACAACGTACAACCTAATGCAGATAACACTCTCATACATTTCAAGATACTGATTCTTCACGCCTGAGGAATCTGTTAGAGGATGCTTCTTGAAGGACCAACGTGAGAGTATGGCCCTCGAGTCCCAGACCACGTGCGCTTTGGCGTAGGAATTTTAGAATCAACGAAAAGAAGGCTGTCTCGCACTAAGTCGCTTGACCAGGCTGTATTTACTTAGGAGGGACACGCACATCGCTCTCCCTGCCCCGCAATAACGTTGAGTCTTGCCTCTTTGCCGCGCAAACATTTTCTTCCCCCGTGAACGTGCCCGTACAGGCTTAACCCCATACCCTGAGGCAAACTTTGCTGTTCGACCCAACCACTTATCTCGAAATAAGTTTGAAAAGACTGGTTTGGTGAGTTCTCTTGGGACGGCTATGCCCTGGGGCTATCTAACGGACCAGCCACCGGGCTATTTAACCCTGCGTCCGCCATCCCTCAAGGAGACTCCCTGCCGTGCCGCAGAACAGTCTCTTGTGTTGAGATCACATCTCTCTAGAGCAGAGATACTCATTATTCTGCAAGAAGTACTCAAACCCCTATCTACGAGTCCTCCTCGTCAGAACCCTCAGTAGCATCTCTTCGAAAACCTGTGCTGTTGGTTTTCCCCCTCCAAACAACCCTAAGTTTCAAAGTAAAGTGATTCTGCTTGTAATTCCATGATTACACCCCCCGTAATTCGTTGCCTGCATACACTTTTTAATTGATTCCCCGCTGAAACTTAAATAATATCCATTATTCGGGTTAACGATAATTTTGCACTCCCCGCTTGACTGTATCACATTGTAAATTGTCCTGATCTAATTTTTTAAATTATTCAATGCATAATTTGTTCCCTTTTTTGTATATATATTTCCCCGTTTATTATTTATATCAAAAATTATATTTGGAGGTCTTTATGTTTATATATCCTTGAACGGCAACTTGGCAGGCCAGTAGATAAATCCCGGCCAATTATAAGGACACTAATCAAGCAAGTGGCCTTTCCCTCCTTCAATTGCTCCAAAGCATATCGCAGACGGCATCGTGTCAGCTATCTGTCCGTGCAAGTGAACGCGCCCTTACACCAAAAGGGTATACACAAGCATACCTTGACAGGATCCATTGCTCTGTCACGCAAAATATGATACGTTGACATGTTTTAGGAACTTGGATATATTTTGAGCAATCATATACATGTAATCCATCATACTATCATTACTATAACTATATTTTATAATTATTATTACAGTCTCGCTTGTTATAATTTTCTATAATTTTTTACTTCATTTATTTTTCATTTTAACTTTATAACAATTTTGATGTACCAGATTCGATCTCTCTTAGGCTATATCACATTTGTGAATATATTATTTATCATCATGCACGCATATAGCCTGCTAATTATATGTTTTTTAACCAATATTTTTATCATTTTGTATATATATTTTCAAGGTAATGTATTGGGCAAAATCTTAGACTCATTACGGCATACATTGCATATACACACGTTTTAGAAGGAACTGGGTGTTTTGTAGCATCCCTTTCAAAAACACCCCAAAATAAGTAGAAAAATGATTTCCCCACCACCAGATAGGCAGCGGCAACTACCAGGTATTGCAAAATTCCTGTTTCACTCGTTAGGAAAACTCAACAAAGGACACCTTGATAGCTTTGATTCCATTCAACATGTTTTTATGGTTTAAATTGTAAAATTAATCAATGTGGTCACCCTCAGTGGCTAGCATGCGCTCCAGGCTAAACATTAACGACACGCATACGTCGCCGACGAAGTCTTCTTCATGCTGGCCCTGCCATGGTTGACGTAAGACTTCAGCTTGTCGAAGGTGTTGTGGTGCTCCTTGCAGGCATTGTTATGGATATGAACCCATACGCTGTAGTCGAGGGGATTAAGGTCGGGCGATTGCGGCAGACAAAGGTCCTTCAACCAGAAGTTTATGTTCGACCTCAACCACTCTCACACAGTCTTGACCGTGGCGGTGGTGGTACCTTCCTGTTCCAAGGCTTAGCTCGCTTTCTTTGTGTCCTTTCTCATCCCCCGCATGGCATTTGTAGCCAACATGTCCCTGTAATTTGCCGTGTTGAGTCAGTAGTCGGCCACAAACCTCACCAACGGTATCTTCTCTCCATTCAAAGCCACAACATCGAGCAGCATCATGGAGGTCGTGTGAGTAGTTATAAACAGGTAGCGGACCTTGAAATCGTCATGGCTGAAGCTTACCACCTAGACGTTGTTCCTGTTGATAATCGGATCAAGCGTAAAAATTTTTTATTAGGAAAAATGAGAATTTGATTGCCATAATTCTTAAAGTCTTTGAGAACGCGATGTCACTGTTTCTGACGTTGTTCGTTCACACAGTCGGTGAGCAGACGCCTTTCCACGGACTTCGAGATCTTGTCACCGTCCTTCTTGAAGGCTTTGGAAATTGTAGCCAGCGAGATATTCTTTTTCTTCTTCTCCTGCGCAGTCATTTAGAAATTCGGTTCACTTTGAAAGGCCCTTCTCACAGCTAAACGGTTCCCACCTTAGGTCCTCCTGAACGAGGTCGAGACCTCGTTCAAGCGATGTCAGAGTGGTTGTGGCCCGTGCACAGGAGAACCCATACCTCCTATTTTTCACTTCCATCTCGACACACCTGCACATAATGTAAAAGACGTTTCAATGACGCGTGCAAGAAAAGTAATATTTCAAGTTTGTTCGACGAAACTTTTTCGATCTCCCATAAACCTCTCATAAAATAAAGAAAAATCCGATTGTAACAAAACATTTTGCAAAACACGGTATTCTGAAATTCAAGGGCATTAGGTTTTACAGCGCCTATCTCTATCAACTATGGGATCGAGTAAACTGGAGAAAACTCTTTCTTAGAAAGAATCTTCCCTGTCCTATGTGAGGGTAGAAACTGGCCACAATTGAGCGCATGGTACTGCCAATGTCCTTACCCCGGTTACAACTTGTGCAATTAAATTTACAAATTACGCAGCACTTCGCCTCGTGAGAGATTCCGTCCTTACATATAAAATGTTGTACTAAACAATCTTTCTTTACCAAAATTATTTTAAGATTTGTAGTAAAAAAAAATTCAAACATTGGTTATTAGCTTTTTAATTTTGGGGTTTAGAAACCCCATATCCTGAAACACTTTAGAGATTATCTTTGGGTACAGTTAGAAAGTTTATTTCAGGATAGTATATATTATTGAGAAATTTTGCTGCGGTACTTTAACATGAGGAATAGAAAACCCGTTTCGATTTTTTAAAAAAACAGACAAAAATTTTACTTGTTCATGAAATCGAATGTAAGAGAAAAAATGTTATAGACACAAAAAATCAACGTTTTAATAGAACATATTTTGTTATAAAAATGACAAGAAATAAAAAATTTAAGAACTTCCGGTAGACATCAGGACAGGGATGACCATCTAGCTGCAGCCTTTGGGGATGAAAGGGATCTCAATCTTTCAAATGTCATTTGTATCAGGGTTTCTATAGTGCACCTTAACATTTCGTATAAGAGTAATAAATCAAGTAAAGTTCACGGACTCATCAAGGTTTCGTATGCTGATAGCTTAAAATTGCATTAGTTGATCACCAAAAATCAATTTCAAACTGCACGCGCTAAATTCCGGAGTTTAATGCCGTATTAAACCCACTTGGGTTCATTTGACACAACGAAACCTCCTAACTATGCTTGCATTTAAGACGATTCGTTTGTGTAAGGGAATGTCGTCGAAAGACCAGCGTGAGAGGAAGCTACCGTTGAATACCCCTTTCCAGCCCTTAAATCTAAACCACGTGCTCCTTGGCGTGCAAAGTTTAGAATCTTCAAGAAGGAAGCAATCCTGCGCTGAGTCAGCTGACCTATCTCTATTTGCTTTCGGATACTCCTCGCACGCCCTTCTCGGCGATATCGCCGTACTAACTTACCCCAATATCATGAGGCGAACTTCGCTGTCCAATCCGACTCGTTATCTCTTGAATTAAGTTTGTATCCACTTTTAAATTAATTTCAGGGTCAATCGTAATCAATATATCTTGTTCGAGTTAACGTTGATTTTGCTCCTCCCGCTTAACTCTCTCATATTTTAAATTGCCATATTCCAATTGATTATCTTTATTGAGTAATTTGTTCTTCCCCTTTATTCTTTATATATATATATATATATATATATATATATATATATATATATATATATATATATATATATATATATATATATATATATATATATATATATATATATATATATATATATATATATATATATATATATATATATATATATATATATATATATATATATATATATATATATATATATATATATATATATATATATATATATATATATATATTGGCTGATTTTTCATATATATTAAAGTTATATTTTGGGGTCTTGTTCTTTATAAATCCTTTGAAATGCAACTTGGCAAGCCATTAGATAAATCCCCATCAACGGTAAATCGCACTCTGTATAAAAATCAAGGAGGAGGCCCCCCACTCCTTTAATTGCCCCAAAGCATATCGCAGGGGGCCACAAATCGGCTATCTGCGTGTGCTTGTGCATGTGCCCTTGCGCCGAGCGAGGCTTCACAGGCATACCTCAACATATTTATATATGTGTATATATATATAATATATATATATATATATATATATATATATATATATATATATATATATATATATATATATATATATATCATTATCTTTTTATTTTCAAGTTTCCTTCCCAGTTAAGTTGTTCAGTAACCAGTTTGCAAATTTTGTTAAAGAATATTCAAAGACAGTAGAGCAAATTCTGTTGTTTTTTTTCTTTTGATTGATCATTTGTTTTTTGGTGATCGTTTTTTTTTCAAGTTAATTTACGTTGTGTGTGGATTTTTTGGGGGAGACAATCTCTCCTAAAAAAAACTACTAATCCCCGTGCAAGATTAAATGGCTTATAATCACTGTTCATATTGGGATAATTTGGGAATTATTACTTACTTTCTTTTCCTTATTGATTGCGTACAATCATTGTGTAAGTAAATCTCCGTTAGGATTGTAGTACGATCGTAAGAGCCCCATGATCTTTACGTGTGTTCCTTGGACGCGCATTTACACCAGCAAGATGTCGTCATTGAAACGTTTCCGACATCAAGGAGAGATCTTTGGATTGTCAGGCAAGGACCTAGCTGCCTCTATTTAAGAGGAAGAAAGAAATAAAAGGGCAGAGAAAAAGAACAAAAGAAGCTGAAGAAAAAAGAGAAAAAGAACAAAAAAAACTAAAGAAAAAAGAGAAAAAGAACAAAAGAAGCTGAAGAAAAAAGAGAAAAAGAACAAAAAAAGCTGAAGAAAAAAGAGAAAAAGAACAAAGAGGAGAGAAAGAGAGCAAAGAGAAAGCGAAGAAAGCTAAAGAATTGCTCAGCAAGAGAGTGACCTTAACATAAATCATTTGAATACCCTTTCCGTTAGCTCTAGGAATGTATCCCTCCCCAAAAACAACATCAGTACAGTTGCCAGTGTTTAAGGACGCCGAGGATTTCAACGCCTACTTAACTCACTTTGAGAAAATTTCCGAAGTAAACCATAGGGACATTAAAGCCGATGGAGTCACTTGACTCCCTTCCCTCCTAAATACCCACCTACGGGATTTTTTTATTTCGCTCCCCGCGGAAGCCTCCCTCGACTACTCCAGCCTCAAGTTGGAATTATTATCGGCCGTTAATATGAATCATACCTTCTATAGGGCAAAGTTCCGCTAGGCGAGAATACTTTCTGGGAAGACGCACCGCCAATTTTGATTTTCCCTCAAGGGGACTTTTAATTCTGGCTGGACTAAACCCACTTCAACCGCGACTACGAGTCGCTATTTGATTTTGCCTTACGGGATCAGTTGAGGGCTGCATTACCCTCCAAAAACGCGCATTTGTGAAGGATAGACGGGCGTTGTCCTTCAAGGAATGTATAGAAGAGTGGATGTGCATGCATTAAGCCAGCACCTATACCCAAAAGACCCCAAGGAGTCTCATCACCCATCCGCCAAACGTAAAGGTAACATTTCCAAGTTCCCCCGAAAAAACTCGCCTAGGTTTGTGAAGGTATCTGGTCCCTCTAAACTCAAGTACTATTTCCCGCCGGAATCGAGGGATATTAAGCCTCTCATAAATAATCATCCGGGGTCGGATTACCCTCAAAGGCCCATAGTGTGCTTTTCCTGTAGTGTTCCCGGCTATGTGATGACCTACTATCCCCAAAACTCACAATTCCGTTTTTCTCCTAATCAGCAAATCCACCAAATAAGTGACTCTCTGTCTCATCCGCCCGCTCGCCCTGAAACGCTAGCAACTTCCGCAACAAGCAGTCCCCCTGGACAGCAAGTCAATTTCCTGTTTAACAAAAGCTCCTCCAGCAGGCTTGACTTCGAAAACGGAACTATTAATGGTTGCAGAGTGTCAACCCTTGCAAGAGACACTGTCTGTACTTTCTTCGTCCTCTCAGAAAAGTGGCATCCTACAATGGGCCCCGACCACGATAAATTCGCAGTAGTCCATGACTACTTGGGACGTACACATCAGTTCCACGTGGTCCACTGCTATCTCGAATGTAAATCCTTTACTGGTTCGACCGAATTGATAGCAGCCCTCATTAAGTTCTGCGCCATGTTGGTCGTCCAGAGACCGCAGCACTTCCTTAACCCCGTCGCACAACTCATCATCACGAGAGCCCAGGCTCTAAAAGACACTGCTCTTCCGTGTCATTAGAACCCCCTTATGCCCCGGAATTTGCCGCACTTCAAAACGAAACATTTGCAAGCGCTCAGAAGGAATGCCCCACCCTCCAGTCCTTGTGAGAAAAAGCGAGAAATGACGAACGAGGATCTGCTCGTGATCAAAGGAAAGTCGCCTACCTCATTAGTGACGGACTCCTTTTTCGCTCCAGTTTGGCTGAGGATAAAACCCCAACTCGCTCGATATGTATCCCCGTTCACATGTTCCCCAAGTCCTCCGAATCGCCCATGATGGATTACTGGCTGTTCATTTTAGCTAAAATATAACAACCCAGAGAATCTTCCGCTATTTCTTTTGCCTAGGTGCTGCCAAAGAAATTGCCGAGTTTTCAGGTCATGTGACATTTGTCAATAGATACAGCAAAAGGACGAATTACACCTGCTCGCCTATAGAAGACCTGAATTGTCTCTAAGCCTTCCTTTAAGTGACCCAATTCACCCCCCCGTCTAGCGAAGGACACTCGTACTTCCTCACTCTTGTTGATTTTGCAACGGGATTCCCAGAAGCAGTCCCCCTTAAATAAATAGATTGCGTGACCTGTGAGGAGGCCCTGATTTTTATCTGTTTTAGTGTCTGCATCCCGAAAGAAATCTTGCCGGACAGAGATAGAAAGTTAAGCTCTGAACTAATGAAATACCTCGGCAAGCTCCTTATGATCAAGCTCGTATTCACCCCCCCCCCCCCATATCCTAACGGCGTCTGTGAAAAGTTAAATGGTACTCTGCGTACCACTTTAAAAAGGTTATACCTGGCTCAGCCCCAAGAATAGCATCGATATCTGCCGGTTGCCCTGTTTTTGTATGGCCGAAACGTCCGAGGCCCGATGGGCATATTGAATAAACTTTTTCATATCCTCGTATTCTTACCTGTTAGAACTTAGGAACCGCTTGGAACAATTCGCCGATATAGCTTACAAAAATACAGACGTAAACTTGGAAATGTATAGGACCTATTTTGAAGTTAGGTCAAAAGAAAGGTGATTCAAGCCCGGTGGCGATGTGCTGCTCTTCCTACCCACGGAGACAAATAAGCTCTTGTCCCAATTGAAAGGTCCCCTGCCTATCCTAGAAGCACGCAACTCCATGATTTACGTAATTCACACCCGCTCAGGGAACAAATTGATTCATGTAATTATGTGTAAGCGCTACCACCGCCTGAATTAATAATATAATTGCCCTTGAGTAAAAGGCAGGAATTGAAGCCCCTTATCACTCTGAGCCTCTTAATTTAATTCAAACCGTATGTGTCGAGTCTGATAATAGCTACGATCTTCCCTTGCCCTCCCGGTTTCCGTGAAAGTTCCGCCAGGAACTCGATTTAATTCCCCAGCTGGAAGCTCCTCAGAAGACGCAGTTACCTGTTTATTTTACTGAATTCCACGATATAATTTCCTAGAATCCTAGTTGCTCTTTGTATTTTGATCATGATACAGCCATAACCACCTAGGAGCTTATTTGCTCTTAACCATACCCCTTGCCCGTTCACTTGCGTCCTACTTTTAACCCTAAAGTAAAAAACTTGCTAAAATTAGGGATCATTGAACCTTCCACGTCGGATTATTGCTCCCTCATTGTTACGGTCAGAAAGACAGATCAGTCTTTAGAAAACTAAATGTCGTAGCAGTTTTCGACGCTGAGCCAATCCCTTTGATAGACCAGAGCCTATATCTATTTGAAGAGGCTCAGTTTATTTCAGAGATAGAGTTGTGTAAGGCCTACTATCAAATCCCCATTATGGATAAGACCCGGAAATACACCACATATCCTACAGGAAAAGGCCTTATACAGTTTAGGCGTCTTCATTTGGGTTTAGTTACTGCCTCTAGTAACTATATTTGCATGACGCGCCTTATACTAGATGGGCTGAACAACGTTTCGTTTTACTTTGATAATGTTTACGTGGCTACCTGCACATGGGATCAACATCTAGTCTCCCTACGCTCACTCCTCAGTAGGCTTCGTGAACACGGCTTGACTATAGGCCCCATCAAGTGCCATTTTGCCCATGGCACCATTAAATACCTTGGTTTTTCACATTGGTGTAAATCAATTGGCACCCCAGCAAGAAAAGGCGAAGGCCATCGCCAACATGTCCCTTCCGCCTACGAAAAAACAATTACGCTCTTTTTTTGGATCGACATCCTTTTACACACGTTTTTTTCCAAATTTTGCCGCTTTAGCGTACCCCATTAGCTCCCTGCTAAAGAAACGTTCCCCGGACCCCCTCGCATGGAACCCCAAGGCAACCGCCCATTTCCATCCGATGAAGGAAAAACGAACGGATGCTTGTAGTGAAAACATCAGTTGCGTTTTGCTCTAGTATAAGGAAGATGGCAATAGTTATCCCATTGCGTACGCCAGTCGGAAGCTCTCGTCACGCTAAAGGAACAACGCGGTAATAGAACTTCAGGCTCTAGCGACCGTGTGGAGCGTGCAGAAATTCAAAATATATTTGTTAGGTAAAGAGTTCGTGATCGAAACCGATAATCGCCCATTGGCTTATTTAACAAATGTAAAGCCAGAACGGAAGGCTTATGCATTGGAGTTTACTTCTAATGAAATAGCACTTCCGAATAGTGTATATAAAAGAGACAGAAAACTGTAGACTGCTTAAGTAGGATTCCTGTCTAGGAATCTCCCCCTGTAAAGTAAATTGTGTTAAGCGTTGTACTTCCGTGTATATAATCCAGTCTGTGTACTTGCCCCTTTTTAATAATCCTACAACTACGTCCTAACTATGTATATTTATGCTTCTTGGTTTCCTTGTAAAAATTTGTCAGGGGGTTTTCTACATATTTGTTCTGTGTAATTTTTTGTCGCGTTATATTTTTCTTCTTATTTTTGCTATTGAATATTGTTCCACTACCCTTACATGAATGAATCTTTATTTAAATTGAATTTTCATGTGACTTTCATTTAACTATTTCCTCTATTTATTCATTTTGTTTGTTTTTTGTTCGCTGGTTAACGAAGATACCTTTTTACATATACCCTGCGTCAGGAATTAAACGAAAGTCATTCTTTCATTCGATGACCTCTGTGTCGACTCAAATTTGAATGCCCGCTCCTATTGTACACCTGTAGACCCAGGTCAAAAATTTTCCCATACACAACTCCTCCCATGTTTGGGGATGCCCTTTTTCCTCTTCTAATTATCAGGTAAATGACATCTTCGGAAAGGGAGTCGTGTGAGGATATTCCCTTGAAAGACCAGCGTGAGAGGTAGGCCCCATTGGAATACCCCTTTCAGCCTCTTTGCTCTCAACCACGTGCTCCTTGGCGTGGGAAGTTCAAAATTTTCGAGATAGAAGCAGTCCCGCGCTAGGTCGCCCGACCCAGCTATATTTGCTCGTGCGCTCCTGGCTCCCTACTCCCCCACGATATTGCCGTACTAATCCTACCCCATTTCATGATGCAAACTTCGCTGTTCGATCCAACTCATTATCCAAAGTAAGTTTACATAGACAGACGTCAAAAATCCTCTTGGGACGGCCATGCCCTCGGGTTCTCAATTGGACCAGCTAAATGTCCAATTTACCATAAGTCCGCCATTCCATAAGAAGATTGAGAGTCTGCCAGTCACTCCGTTCAGACAGTTTTGTCTGTTTCCTCGCGAAGTCCCGCAACCCTTCTTCAGGTTTTACCTCCTCATTAAGATCTCGCTTTGTAAAGCTTTGGCCCCTGTTCAGAGGAAAGCTATCGAGCCTCCTTCTTATCGGAAAACTGTGAGCCCGCCCCTTCACATCGAACCACCTTTAAGACTCCCGTTCTTTCGTGTCTGAGACTTCCTGCCGATCACAGAACTGTCTCGTATTTAAGATTCCATCTCTTTGGAGCAGAGAAAATCTGGTTCTTCAACAAAAAGTACTCAAAACCCCATCTATGAGTCCTCCTCGTTAGGACTCCCCGATGTATCTTCTCAAAGACCTGATCCAATGGACGCTGTAAAGGGTAGGCTTTCGGATTCCCATGCTTTCCCTTTCTCATCATAGTTTATGGTGTTTATCGCAGGTTGACCCATTTCGAGGCTACCATTTTTGGCCTAAACTTTTGCAACCTACTAGTCTAATTTGCCTAGGGGAGGCGACTCATCATCTCCTCTCCCTTTGTGCCCCACTTCCCTTTTCTCCCTTCAATATGAAGGATACAAATGGGGCCGTTGACCCCTTTTAAGTTATTCTGTTGCGAAAATCCTGCCTGATTGCTCCACTGAATCGTTGTCCGTCACTAACGTTGACGTCATTATTTTTGGGAGACCCATACTGGATTCCTACGTGCAGCGAGGATTTTCTGCCATTGATTCCTGCCAGCATTGTCGCTGCCCCTCTGTCGGATGCATCAAATTGTGCTCTTCCAGTTACGTTTGCAAGTGTTCTCCTTGGGAAGCTGTTCACACTAAACACGTAAAATTCTCCCCTAGTTACCTCGCCATCTCCTCTTTGGGAAATTCTGTCACCTCGAATGCCTTCTCTCGGATCGTTGGGCCTTCGAAATATCGTTCCCCGTGGTACCGACGCCTTTCCCCAGGATATCGCCGTCCGTGGGTTTCTCCACGCTGAAGACCGCCATCGCATTCACCCTGGTCAACTTGGATGGAATTACTTCATCGTCGCCAAGCCTCTTTCGCCTGATGTCCTGACATGGGTTATTGCTTCACTACTCTGGTATCAGGTATTTTGGAGTATCTCTTTCTTCTTACGTCCCTTTGAAATTAATTAGGTGTTATGAGTGTTATTCATGTAACTTTAAGCCTTCGGGTAAGGGATTTAAGACAAGGGGGTTATTTCGGGATGACATGTCACTAGAGTAGCGAAGCTTATTTCATCTTCAACGGCGCGTGTCGTTTCGGATTTAACATATTGACTACCCTGGTCAATATCTTTTGCGAATCGGTAGGGCAAAACAGAAGAAGGGTGATGGCTGTTTGTGGGGGTGTTAGGACAAGTTATGACAAGTCAGTACCTGTAACCGCAAGCTCCTGCCTCGTCTATTTATAAGCAGTACCTGATTGCAGATCGTCAGTCACAAGTTTTTTTAACACGGGAGAAGTTTAAGCACCGCGCAGTGATCAAATTATTGAACAAGGAAAGCAAGAATGCAAAAGAGATCCATGAACGCATGGTTGCAGTATACACCGACACCGCCCCTTCCTATGCAACCATTGCTCGCGGGAATAAGGAGTTCCGCCATGGTCGTGAGTCCCTTGAAGAGGAAGACCCCCGTCCAGGACGCTCGTCAGACGTGACCAACGAGGACAATGTGGCCCGTGTGGAGATGAAAATCGACTGGTCAAGGTAGAAGAAATCGAGTAAGAACTTGGAATATCACATGGAAGTGTTTTCAACATCATTCACGACAATTTGGCCATGACCAAGGTCTCTGCCCGTTGGGTCCTTAGAAACCTCACGCCCCTCGATCGACTTCAACTTCGTCAAAGTCTACAAGGCCAGAGTTACACAAGCTGTCCTGCGTGAGTTCGGATTCAACGAGCTCAACCATTCCCCTTTAGTCTAGATCTGGCCCCTAGCGACTACTTTTTATTCCGCTAGCTCAAAGCTGCACTGCGTGGACGATAGTTTGGGGACGATGAAGATGTCCAGCTCGCCGTCCAGGAGTGGATTGAACAGCAGTCGGGAAATTTCTGGTTGTCGGGAATTCGAAGCCTCAGGGACAAGTGGCGCAAGTGCATTGAAGTCTAGAGTAGTTAAATTGAAAAATAATGAAACACTTTTCCTTATATCTCGTTTCCTTATATCCGCATTGCAAAACTTATCAACCGCCCCTCTTATTTATCTATAGAACCCATTTTTGTAAGTGTGAATATCTTTTTAGTTAAAACGACTTGTGGTCGTCCGATGGTGTTAAGCATTTATGACTTTTTTATTGTTTGATGACCCCCGTATAATTTGTTAACAATTAATTTATTTCATTTTAATTTTGTTGTAAATAATACTGTAAATACTTTTTGTATGTGCATTTATTTAATCCCTTGCGGATACTTCATAATTTAGCACCATCCAGTTTAATTCTGGTGAATTTCTGGTAGGACTTTAGATCCCTCTATTAAGTTTATATCTGTATTCTCTTTAGGACGCGTGAACCGGGTTCCGCAATAGCCTTTACATACGTGGCTACCTTGCCAAGATTAAATCTTGCCAGGATTAGGTTTTGCCAGGATTAGGTTTTGCTAGGATTAGGCTTTGCCAGGTTTAGAGTTAGCCAGTATTTGTTTTTTCCAGTTTACGTTGTAAGGTTAGGTTGTGGTGCTTATCTGCTTGGGTGTTTAAGTGGCCTCGAGCGCGTATTTACTGTATGTGGCCTGGAAGTGAATTCCTGCTGTGCATAGGATTTTGTTAGCCCTTGCGGTTTCAAGGTTTGCCTTTGCCTCAATTTTAAGGCTCTGCTTAGCCGTTGTTTGTATCATTTTATTAATCTTTTGACACTTGCCCGGGTGTCTTCTGAGGTTTGCTATACGCCTCGTATTCACGGTTGTTTGTTTTCTCTTGCCGTGATTATTTTTGTACTACTTACATTTGACTACTTTGAGCACCATTTTTTTTAGAAGTTCGCTTATTCCCTCTTGTGTGGGATTTGTATTGTCCCCATTGTGTGTGTCACCTTTTTTTTATTATTTTTGACCCCCACTTTAATACATTTTTCAGGTATTTTAGTTAACTCTAACCGCGTTTTTTTTACGTTTTGTGTAAATAATGCATTTTTTTTAATTGTTTGAGGTCTTAATATCTATTGTCTAACTTTCATTAATCAACTTTGCCTCCATTATTTATTTATTGATTTAGCTTTGTTTATCTATTGTTTTTTTGGGGGGGGGACCTTTTTCCCGATTTTGTTACACTGTCTTCAATCAAAGAACTTAAGGATCGGGCCATTGAATTGGGCCTTACCGGCAATGAAATTGCTCAATATGTATTGCAGCAACAGGCATTCGAACGTCAGGAGCACGAGAGGGAGCGCCAGGCTAAAAAAGAAGAGGAGGAACGGAAGCTTCAGCTAGCCCAAATCCAAGTAGAAGCAGCGGCTAAAAAGCGGATGAAGACAGGAAGGCTCAAGAAGAGGATAGAATGCTTCAACTTGCTAAGACTAAGATCAAAGCAGAGAAGGATATTGAATTAGCTCGAATCTCCGCCTCCCAGCAGCCTGCTGCTATTCAGTTTACTGATCCGGTGAGTCGACCTAAACTTCCTCTATTACAGGATGGAGAGGATATCGCTTTCTACCTCAACCGCTTCGAGAGAGTTGCTGAATTGCTCGATGTGAACTCCGAGAGCTACGCCGCGGGTTTAGTAAGTTTACTCACCGGTAAGGCTGCTGAATTATATACCTCTCTGCCAATGGATGTCACCAGGGACTACAACCTTTTGAAGAGACCACTTCTTACCGGCTTTAATAAAACTCCAGACGGCTACCGTACCGAGTTTCGTAGCACTAAGGTATTCCAGGGGGAAACTTTTTAACAATTTTCATTTCACCTCGCCCGATTACTTCTGGCATGGCTCGAAGCCTCCGGCGTCAGTAATACTTTTAAAGGGCTCAAGGAATTTATGATCTTGGACCAATTTCTCTCTTCCCTCCATTCTGACCTGCGTACCTTCATCAAGGAAAGATGACCCTCTACTCTATCGGAAGCAATCCAGCTGGCGGATAATTGGACTTCTGCTCACTCAAGTCCTTCTAGAACTTCTAGCTCTCATCCCAAGAAGTTCGTGCGTCCGTTCAACCCGTCTTGGAAAGGTAAGACAACTTTGTCCACCGCTAAGAGCACGTCACAGAATTCCTCCTTCCCCCTGATGTGTCATGGCTGCGGTGAGGTTGGCCACATTCGTCCGCAGTGCCCAAGGAACCCCTTTGCCTTCAAGGATGGCTCGTCTTCATCGAAACCCTTTAAGGTGGGATTGTGTCTTTCCCACCGAAGTGTCTCTCATTTCCAGGCGTCTGGTTCTATTAACGGGGCATGGGTTTCGACCATTATCAGAGACACTGGTTGCTCTTACGTAGGCGTCTCTGAGGATGTCTTGCCAGACACGGACATCACAGCCTACAATGAATTCTCCGTGGTCGACTGCTTGGAACGAGTTGAATCATTCCCCCTCGTCTCCTGCTACCTTCGTTGCCCTTACTCCGAAGGATGGACGCACGTCATTAGAGCACTAATAAAATTCGCTAGTGTACTGGTTGGAAACATTCCAGGAGTTATGGACCTTGATGTTTCTAAAGCTTTACCTACCCCAGCTCCACCTCAGTCATCTGCATCCCTTACTCCACAGAGAATTTCTTTCACTATCACCGGAACTCCCTCTGCACCTAAACTCAACCATGTTCATGCTCCCAGACCATGGCAGGCAACATGAAACGAATTCACCCCTTACCTCTGCCTGCTCTCTAACCCCTTTCTGTATCGCTTGACGACTTCTGTCACCTGCAGACTTCCTGTAGAACCCTCTCGGCTGTTGGAGCTAAAGCCGCCTCAGGGGAGATCGAGTGAGGTAGAAACGCGGCTAGTTACCAGTTCCTCAAGCTTTACGGCCTCCTTTATCGGAAATGCTTAATATCTGACCATCCCCATAAGGTAGGCAAGTTGACCTTGGTTCCTCCCCGTGAGTGTCGCCTGGTCATCCTTTCAGTTGCTTATGAGAGCCCCTTGGCTGGCCATTTTTCCCACAGGAAGACCGAATTGAAGGTCACTGATCAATTTTATTGGCCTGAAATGGGGTCTGATATTCGTGCTTTCTGCCGTTCCTGTGATAAGTGCCAACGCTTCTCGAGCAAAGGTCGTTTGCGATCGGTGCTTCTTCAGCCAATGCCTATCGTGACTGAGCCTTTCGCCCGAATTGCCATTGATTTGGTGGGACCTCTTTCTCCCCCATCTTCTGACGATCACCGGTTCATCCTTACCCTAATTGATTTTGCTACAGGGTTTCCAGAGGTCGTGCCCTTTAAGGATATTGATTCTGTGTCTGTCTTCAAAGCCTTACTTACCATCTTTTCTCGAGTGGGAATCCCTCTGGAAATTCTATCCGACCGTGGTACTCAATTTACATCTAACCTTATGAAAGAACTTGACAAGCTGGTGGGTGTCAAACCTATCGTCACCACACCTTTCAACTGCAGTGGAAACTGAAGGATCGAGAGACTTTATGCCCCTTCGAAGGCTTTTCTCCGTAAGTTGTGTTCGGAGAAGCCTCGAGAATGGCTCAGGTATCTCATTTCAACCCTATTTACCCTCAGGGAACTTCCGAGTGAACGAACTTGGTTTTCGGCCTTGGAGTTGTTATATGGCCGCTCAGTTCGTGGCCCACTATCCGTTCTCCGAGATCTGTGGAAAGATCATACCCTCTAGTACGACGACCGGACCAGCTTTCAGTACGTCATCGAACTGCAGGAAAAGTTGGCCGAATGTTCTAAAATTGCTGCCAAATATGCTGAAGTCAGCAGCTCCCGGTACAAGACTTATTTCGACCTTAAGTCACAGGACTGGCAATTCAAACCGGGCGATGAAGTTCTGGTGCTCCTGCATAGTGACACCAGTAAACTCCTTATAGCCTGGAATGGCCCGTATAAGTTACGGGGGTAAGGTAGAATATCTCATCGAGGTTCCTCGTGGACCCCGGCTCCATCATGCTAACTTTTTAAAAGAATATCATCGCAGGGCCCGGGTGCATCGAATTGAAGTTCTAGACAAAACCTCCACCCTAGAGGAACTTAAGGCTCCTGGGAAGGAAGGACTAAGCATCGTCGAGGAAGGAGACTCGGACAACTTCCTTCTACTTTTAGCACCCGATGATAATATTGATTCTCCTTCGTCTGAACACTTCGAGTTTGGAACACTGCAACAGGATCAGCTATCCCAACTCCAGGAACACATGGGTGGGTACCTGGTTGTTCTATCTTATGAACCCGGTTGTACCTCCACCCTCTCCCCTGACATTAATGCGATAACCACTGATCGTATACAGGCAAAAAGGTATCCAGTACCCGTTCACCTTGGGCCTGCCTTTGAGAAGGAGGTAGAGACCCTCTTTCAGCAAGGGATCCTGCAGCGTTCCTCCTTATCTTCTCACTGTTCTCCTGTTGTCATGGTGAGAAAATTAAATGGTTACTTTAGGATTGCCATCGACTTTCGTCAGCTTAATTCGGTTACAGTGTTCCACTTGGAACCTACCTGCAGCATGGAAGAAAATCTCCATAAATTTTCTGGTGCGAAATACTTTAGCAAAATTGATCTATGTAAGGCTTACTATCAAGTTCCGCTGTCTGAAAACGCCCGAACTTCAACTGCTTTTCCACCCATCTAGGCCTCATGGAGTTCTGTCGAATGCCCATCAGATTGGTCACAGCTTGTGCGACCAACATCCGAGTGATGAGGCTTGTGCTGGCTAGTCTCTCGAACGTATGTTTTTACTTCGACAATATCTTCGTATATTCTACGCGCTGGGACGAACACGTCGTAGCCCACTCTTGCGTGTTCGAACGTCTGAAGGAACACGGTCTAACAGTCAAACCCTTCAAATGTCGGTTTGGGGCAAGCTCCATTCAGTACCTGGGTTTCTTGCTTGATTGAGAATCCCTTAGACCCCAGCATGATAAGGTCGACGCTATGAATAACATATCTCCTCCCCCCAATAAGAAGTTATTAAGGTCATTCCTGGGTTTGATCTTCTTCTATAAATCTTTTATCCCTAGAGCTTGATACTTTACTGGCCCATCCACTGTTAGACCTTCTAAAGAAGTCCAGCCCGGAATCTTTACCTTGGAGCGAGGATCTCTTGAAACGCTACGGCCATCTAAAATCTTCAATCACTTCAGGACCGGTGACCTTCCCCAGGTGAGCTTCGTCCTGAGAACCGATGCCTCTCTTCAAGAACTAGGAAAGGTACTTCTACAGTACCAAGACGAATGTCCTCATCCTGTTGCCTATGCTAGCAGGAAGCTCTTGGATCAGAAAAAGAGGTATTCGACCATCGAGAAAGAGTGTCTGGCCACAGTATTCGGCATTACCAGGTTGTCTTCTATCTTCAGAGTAAGGAGTTTGTTTTGGAGGTTGACCACAAGCCTCTCCTCTATCTGTCAACATTAAAGGGCAAGAACGACAGACTACTTCGGTGTTCTCTAGCCCTACAGGCGTATAATTTTAGGGTTGTCCACATCGCTGGAAAGGACAACTTAGAGGCTGACATTTTAAGTAGGACCCCTATGTAATTATTGTATATATTTCCCATGGCATACACTTTACTCTTCTTTTTTTTTTTTTTACCTATTCTCCAGTAGAGTCTTGTCTCGGGGTGATGTAAAGGGTAGACCCTTGGACTCCCATGCTTTCCCTTTCCCATCATAGTTTATGGTATTTTTTGCAGGTCGACCCGTTTCGAGGCTACCATTTTTGGCCTAAACTTCTGCAACCTACCAGTCTAATTTGCGTAGGGGAAGCGACTCTTTCCTCCCCCTCCTCATTGTGCCCCACTTCCCTTTTCCCCCTTTGAAATAAAGGATATAAATAGGGCCGTAACCCCTTTTAAGTTATTCTGTTGTGAAAATTCTGTCTGATTCCTCCACTGAATCGTTGTCCGTCACTTATGTTGACGTCATTAAGTTTTGGAGACCCATATTGGATTCCTACGTGCAGCGAGAAATTTCTGCCATTGATTCCTGCCAGCATTGTCGCTGCGCCTCTGTCGGGTGCATCGAATTGTGCTCTTTCAGTTATATTTGCAAGTGTTCTTCATGGGAAGCTGTTCACACTGGGTACGTGAAAGTTCTCCCCTAGTCACCTCGCCATCTCCTCTTTGGGGGATTCTATAATCTCAAATTTCTTCTCTCGTATCGTTGGGCCTTCAAATCATCGTTTCCCACGGTCCTGACGCCTTTCGCCAAAATATCGCCACCTGTGGGTTTCTCCTCACCGAAGACCGCCATCGCATTCCCCCGTGTCGACTTTGATCGAATTACCTCATCGTCGCGGAGCCTCTTTCGCCTGGGTTACCGACGTTGGTTATTGCTCCACTGCTCTAGTATCAGGTATTTTGGAGTATTTCTTTCTTATTATGTCTCTTTTAAATTCAATAGGTGTTATAAGTGTTATTCATGTAACTTTAAGCCTTCGGTTAAGGGACGTAAGACAGGGAGGTTATTCCGGGAACACCTGTCACTAGAGTAGCGAAGCCTATTTTCATCAACAACGGTGCGTGTTGTTTCGGACTTAAACTATTTATCTAATAAAACTCATTTTTGTATTTGCGAATATCTCATTGGTTAAAACGACTTGTGTTCGTTCGATGGTGTTAAGCATTTGTGACTTTTCATATTGTTTGATGACCCCCGTATAATTTGTTAACAGTTAATTTATTTTATTTTAATTTTATTGTAAATTATACTGTAAATAATTTTTGTATGTGTATTTATTTAACCCCTTACTGATACCTCATAATTTACCAAAGTCCTGATTAATTCTGGTCGATTTCCGGTAAGCCTTTAGATCCCTGGTCTTCTATAAAGTTTATGTCTGTATTTTCTTTAGGCCGTGTAAACCGGGTTCCGCGATAGCCTTTACACCCCCCATCTCCCTCTCAGATCACCAGCACGCTTCAATGTATAGCGATCTTGTATTGTAATTCTCTGATTACACCCCGTCAATCGTCACCCGCATCCACTTTTGAATCGACTTCCCGCTCAATCGTAATTAATATTTCTTGTTCGAGTTAACGTTATTTTGCTCCTCCCGCTTAATTCTGTCATAATATAAATTGTCACAATCCAATTAATTATCTTTATCGAGTAATTTGTTCCCTCTTTTTTGTGTGTGTATATATATTGCCCCATTTATTATATATATATATATATATATTAAAATTATATTTGGGGTTCTTGTTCCTTATATATCCTTTGAACTGCAACTTGGCAAGCCATTAGATAAATCCCGGTCAACCGTAAATCGCACTCTGTATAAAAATCGAGGAGGTGGTCCTTCAACTTCAATTGCCCCAGAGCTTATCGCAGGTGGCCTCGAGTCTGCTATCTGCCCGTGCGAGTCTTCACACGCATAGCTCGACAGTTTTATTTCAAGATTGGGCTTTTTAAGATGTTTGAGATTCCAAAGAGACTCCAGAGAACTCAAATTAAAGAGAAGCTTCTTATCTATCCAAGAATTAATTTTAATTCATTCATTTTATGAGAGAAATACCTGATTGTATTGTTAGCTTACTGAAACGAAAGTGATTAGATATTTGATTATAGGAATTATTATTAAAATTTGTTGTCAAAATTATATGACGAACAAAATCAAAATATATTTTTTGAAGGTCACCCTAAACTCAATTGTTGTTTAAATTTTTCTTCCAATAAAATTTATTAATCTTACTTTTATAATCCTATATTTGTAAAACACGCCGGATCTTGAAAGTGAAAGCTTGATTATTAAAAGGGAAACAAAAATCAACGATTTTTCTAGACCATACTGATGGCAGTAAAATTCAATTGTAAACGTTTAATCCAACCAAGACGCTTTCTTCTTGCCTCATCGAGATCTGATAAGCCAAGCTGAAATACATACGCCAAAGATTTAGAATAAAAAAATAACTGCATTTCATCTTATTGAGCGGTCTCTTCACAATGATGATTGGGGTTCTGATTGAATAATTCCTGTTCCTTTTCCCTAAGCCATAGATAACCAAGATATCACCAAATAATAAAATGTGGTTGAACTGCGCATAGTTTTGGTGGGCATAAAATCGAATCTGATCATTTTTTGCCTCAGACTAAGGACAGAGCCCAACAGATTAGAAACAACAAGGAAGCGAACATAGAGAAGTCCATAGCACTAGAGAGCAAAGATATTATTACTTACAACAGTCTGATACGTTAAATGACAGGATTTACTGACTGAATTCCAGAAAAGATTAGCTCCTTCTTAGCGAACAGGAACAGGACAGATAGGATAAATAGACGATAATAATGTGAGCTTCTTTTCATTTCTTGAATATCTTTTCCCTGTTACAATTTCAAAATAGTTGCGAATTAATCCCAAAAATGATGCCTGTGGATATTTTCATTCGCGTACATAAATTTCCATTAGTGTTCCCGGCATCTCGACTTGTAATTACATGCATACCGCTGTAGTTAATATGTTCCTTGCTTTTGCTAATTCGGAGATATAGCTAGGAATCGCATGAGAAGAGGTGCCTCTTGTACACCGAATTCGACTTCGTAGCTCTTTATAGAAAATTCTCTATAAACACATCGTCTTCTAACAAGCTATAAACTAATAATTATTTGCTCAAAGTTTAGTTCTTTCTATGAATTTACGGGAATTAATGCAGTCTATAAATGTAGCAATCTTTGCAAGTATATACTGGGTGTTTGGGCGAATTATAAAGATTTCTATTGTCTTTCCTTTGCAGAAACATCTTTTTTTTCGGTGAACAATGAATGGCATTGAAGAGCAAACAGACTAAAGGTTTAATTGAGAAAAGGTCAGCTGATATGGACTAGGGCTCAATCCTCTGTTAACACTGTAAAGGCTGTACATGGAATATGGGCAGCCTACAAGCCGTGGCCAGCATAAAGGAGCATATAATGCATTCTGATATCGTCTGCACACCAGAATTCATCCAACTGTTGGACAAGATGATAAAAGATCAAACACGGGAATCCGGGGTTTGACAAAATAAGTGTTGAAGTCACCATTAAGCTGGTTCTGAATGCCAAACTTCGCTACCAATCGTATATACTTTGTATGCACCAATGTGCCTTTCTTTGTTCCAAGACTATTATAATTTAATAATATAGAAAATGATTAAAAACACTTAAATTTGATGACTCATTTCTTAGTCTATCTTGGTTAAATAAAAGTTTTAGTTCAAAACATGATTCAATGGACCCCATAACTCTTTTATTTTTTGGCCGATTTCAAGACAGAAAATTTGAACCTCCATGCGGCAATGCTTCCCAACATCATATGGCAAAGAAGCTGCAATTGCTTGGTCTTTCAGAACCAAAACCATGGAGAATCTACAGAAACCTATGAAAATAGGAAAACGCTGATTTTTTAACAAGCTTACCCCTACCTTCTCCAGGACGTTAAATCGTGACAGGTTTCCTGACTAGATACCTGTGGGTTAGTATCGCTACCGCGTCAAGGCTCTTTTGTCTCTACCGCAGGGATGTTACTAATGCTAACTCTTCTCTCATCAGAATCAAACTTGCAGGCGTTTCAAGGTAGTACGAAATATGCGCAAACGGCACAAAGGCATTGCCTGTTAAATCTATATTATGCATTGTCAAGTGTTTAAATTGTGGCAATTCACACCTTGGTTCTTAGAAACAAATTAGCTTGTTTCCTTTCGAGAAGGAGGTGTTAGCTGCCTGGACTGCTGACCGACTCTCCTTTAGAGAGGTCACGAAACTGGTTCTGTTGAACCTTGTGCGATATGAGTGATCCTACATCTATTAAGTTAAGAACTGCTCCAGCAAAAGGCAGTGTTTTCGGCTAGTGTGCTCAATTCGAAGACGAAATAAAGCGACCTGAAGCCGCAAAGGCATTAAGGCATACGTCTACGGTTATAGTCGCGGCGCAATGGAACTAAAATTTAAGTTCTGTGCAGGCGTCTCTCATCTTCTTTTCCAGACATACAGGAGGGCTGACTTGATCCCTGCAATGTATTCAGTGTAAAGGAGAGCAAAACGCTGGTGTGAATGTCTAGTCCTTGCAGACTCATTAGTATCCTCATTGGTGCTCTTATTCCCTGCAATCTCCACATGTCCAGGAACCCTTGAGAAAATATGTAATGTCAACATCTGCTCGGGTGTAATCGTGGGGTAACGAAAACCCCAAACACGCGGTGAGGAAACCCTTAATTCCCAGAGAGAACCCACAGCGCTTTGTGAGTTGTTAAAGATAAAAAATACGTTGCCCGAATCTGCACGATGCGTTATCTCCAGGACCGAGTGGTTAATTGCAAGCAGCTTGGCAGTAAAGACGGACACAGCGCCTAGTAGAGCTCCACTCACTTTAAACATATGGCCTAGGGCGTGTAAGTTGATGCCCCATTTCCTGGGACCTCTAGACTTATGTTAACAATGGCACGGATCTAGTATGACATAAATTGGGTTCCAATAAGTTTAAACCAAGTAATACAGGTATTGTGGAAGATTTAGGAACAGAGGCTTGTCAGCAAATAATCAAAGCTATGAACTTCCATGCTGGCTTTCTAGGACAAACCAGACGCTACTGGCCGAAGGGCTGCACCGAAGCCTAAAAGCAGTTTCTTTGCCATAAACACAAAGAACATAGGTTATGATTGGTGCCTCTTGGTTACTTAGGCACCATCGAGATCGGCCACGGATGCAGTGAGAGCCGTTAGCGACTGAGGGAGATGCCTGAAAATCATGTAAAAGTGTATAATGCAATTTTACGTCGCAAAGCAAGTGACATCTCTCCCTACATCGATAAGTATGCTATTAATGGGCGATGCGCAGAAGGCACCGCTGGAAGATAGAGTACACTATTAGCAATATACGCTTTGGTGAAATTAAAAGTAGCATCTTGATCAGCAATCCAAATATGGGACTTCCAGTTGAGACGTTGTTAAAAAACAAAACAAGGGAAGGGGCAAATGCACCACTTCCTGGCGAACCCCTTTAGGATCAAGACTGGGTCGAGGTGGGACCCTCGATGGGTGAAGAAAAGCACTACCTTAGTCTTCGCCAAAGAAAACCTAAACTTGTTTGCATTGGAATAGCGAGAGAGTCGGTTTAATGCTTGCTGGATTCAAGATCCAGTGGCCTATATAGAGTGATCTCTCCAGATTTGCAAAAGGAAGCACAGTAGCCATTGGTCTGTAGTCTAGAAAGGTACCCCTGTCCAGATCTTGTTGAACAAATCGAGCACTAATACCAGGCCTCGCGCAACGAGAAATTGAAGCATGGCTTACGGGACATCGTCTGGTCTTTGGGTGCTGTATACGCATAAAGTGAGAGTGGAACGCAAATCACTCAACCTGAACCAGCCGTTGAAGGGTTCTCCGACACGCAGGTAAAACAACTCGGAGCATTTTGAATACTAGCGAAACAGCATCTCGTCTAAAAGAATGTTGCGAAATAAGTCGCAAAAGACTACGCCGTAAACGTGAGGTCCTAGTTCACGGTTCCATTCTTATGTTAAACGGGAGGAGAGTGTCCTGCGAGAACTTGCTCCAAATTCTTTTGGTTTGCTTTCACAACTGTGCATGATGCGACTTGACGTCATTTAAATACACCAAGTCTTGTCACGAAGAGCTCCGAACTTACTTCAAAACATAACGGTGAAATCTATTGGGTAACGTTTATAGTGCATATAGGCTTATACTTTATGTAAGAGGGCCGTTTGACCTTCTATTGAACACCAATGAAGCGAAAGACATGCAAAACGAACAGGTCTACTGGGAATAGTAGTTAGGTCTACAGCGATCAGGTTGCCTGAGAAAAGCTCATCCACCGACCTGCCCTACTCGACTCGGATAAAGAAATCAGTCTTTGCCTGAAATTCCAAGTACCAGCGAGTAGGTTCTTTTAGGAAGCAGCGACCTATAAAATGCATTTAAATGTGAAATTAGTTATTGCCGAGAAGCTCAACGACCATCTCCCACCCAAAATCAAGAAAGACCTTTAACTAATCAAGGCAGTAAAAGGAAGCAATTCACGGTCATTGAGTCGTGAAATAATCCAAATTTAGATCTTTAATCTTAAGTTAGTCAATCAAGTCAGCAAGGAAGTGACCCCTGAAATTGATCGTTTAGTCTCCCTAATGTGGTGTATACCATTTGTCGAGGGACGAAGGCGTGTAACCAAAAAGTCTCTAAAGGACACACGAATGTACGCCAGGCGGCCAATATCGGCGCTGCGCTCGGGTACAATTGAATTGGGAAAAAAGTAGGGACCTTCTACTTAGTGTGCGATATTATTAGGTTGGCTCTTTAAAAGGTATTACGTTTGCCTGGTTCGTCTCAAGGGCTATTCGAAAAATAAAATCTTTACAAAAATAAATTTTAATACAAATAATAACAAGGGTACAGATGAATATGTAAATCAAAATAATAATCAGTACGACAAAAGAATATTATGAAAGGCAAAAATTAAGGAAACTAGGTCTGGGAAAATATATAAGTGATCCAATAAGATGGATTAAATGAAGGATTTAGCAATTCTATTGGCGCTACATCAAATGGGAAATTCTTCTTAGGACTGGGAACGAAGAGGTGGGACTTACGAGGAAAGGACTCCTGGTTACCACTAGAGGATGAACTGGGGATGAGGAAGACCAATTACCAGGTCTTCGTCGATGGGGTATCTAAGCGAAGGCGTCCAGAGAGATTCCGAAGGGGGTTAAGATTATCTCGGCTCCATGGAGAAGTAATCACAAAAATCGAGATTCGTCGGCGGACGGCAGGAAATCTCAAACAAAGTAGTGAAACGAGAGAGACCCAGGACAATCACGAGATCACAAGAGCGAGGGGCCTACTTCACGGAAGACAGATATAAGGGTATGGACGGCAAGAAGCTCGGGTTCTCTCTATCTGCTGAGAATTTGCAGACATCACCTTAAATGGGAGCCACAGCCATGACCGACAGAGGGATGGGCACAGCAATGGTGTGCCAATGGGATATTGGACGCGGCTTAAGCAAACATTGACCTTGATAATTTCGGGCATCGACGAGGCGAGAGGGAATTGAGCGAGATTTCCAAGGGATATCGGACGCGGCTTAAGCAAACATGAACCTTGATAATTTGGGGCATCGACGAGGCGAACGAGAAATAAGAGAGATCCCCTTCTACCCCAAGAGGGGGGAGATGGACACGGCTGCCACCTGGGAGCGGGACAACGTTATCAAACTGGGGAAAGACGGTGATAAAGCACCCTAAATTTAACACAGCTGCGCTAGTCCGTCTTGACAAGAGAAATTATGTGTGATAACGGCGTATTGAGTTTTATGCTCTCACACCATTCAAATCTCCAAGCAAAAAAAAGAGCCTCGGCAACCGTGCCACACGCAGGGAAGTCCCCCGCTTTAAAGTCAGCTGAGAATGTTGGAATATAAGCATAAATAACAATATGCCTCCGATCCATGTTTACTTGCACTGCCACTGCCCTAAAATAGTTAATTATAGCAAATAGAAAAACAGATACATCATGGCAGGTGTTATTCACACATCTTCCTGCCCAAACCCATAACTCGGTAATATGGTTGTGGGACCCTTATATCCTGGGCGAGGGGCCAGGAGCACGTGCCCTGCATGATCTCCAGCAGAAAATAGCTAACAGCAAACAAGAAGAAAAGAGGAGACTCCGCAGCTCCTCCCAGTTGGCCGAAGAGAATACTAGCATGGGAATAGCCATAGCTTTTCCTGAGGTAGAACGTCGGAGAACGTTGGCTTACAAGGCGCTAAATAAACTCTCTCATTCTTGGATTTATCAGGGGAGTTTGGGATGGCTATGAAATCCTTTTCTTCCCTTCGGCTTCAGAGGCGGTGTCCTTCTTGTAAATGACCCGCTTTTCCAAGTCACCTGCTCAAGCTTTGGGTGAGGGCAAAAGAACCGAAGGTCCTATGGGGCTGTCGTTCTTTCGAAAAAGGGATTAGGTAATGCCAAGGTCACCCTCATGACCAAATTCATAGGGTTTGCTAGGATGAATAACAGCCATAGTTTTATCCGACAATTTGTATAAACCCTATGTGCCACCAGATCTAGTAGGGGCGCGCCCGAGGGGATAGATGGATAGAAGCCAAATGGGCGCAAAAGTGTTTATATCGCTAGAAAAGACAGGACTAGAGAGGGCATTTTTTTAAATTCAGGTATAATACATCGCAGCTAACGCTAGGTGTACCAGTAACAAGTCTTTATCTTCGCTAAAACAGAGGCGATCCGAAGCTTGAATGGCCAGGAATTTTTTATACAGGAGATACGTGCCACATTGCATAGAAGAAGCATGGTAAGGGTCTCCAAAATGGGCACACATAGCCATACACGATATAGACTTATCATCTATGGCTTGGAGCAACTTACACACTTCGGATAGACCCGAATTTGAACGTCTACTTAAACGATTCGTATGGTCAAAGCGGTGGCAATAATAGCACCACCGCAGCGTTGTCCTCTAATCTTACATTTAACCTTGACTGCTACTTGATTAACCAGCTCTTCAAGGATGTGTTCTAAGGAGTATCTCACGAGTTTCCTTACATAAACTACCTATTTCGCGAAACCCAAGGCAGAGTTGGTTCTCACACGTACCAGCGATTCGTTGAGTGTCCGGAGGACACTAGTCATAGCATCCTTGGAAGGGTCAGCCACTGTCGCCAAAAGTCTTTTGTATGAAAAAATGTATGGCATTCGTCTCTTTGACAGTCAATCAAACTAATGCTCTGCTCAGAGGGACCATAAAAGCTTTGGAAAACCTAAAGCCATCAGTGGAGGGAATAACTAATGAGCGTTTGAAGCCAGTTTGATTAACAACACAGGCTAATCTCTGAGTAAGTAGCCCAGACGTAATCGAGAATCCGCTCACAGTATATGCCACTTTAGTCTTGATTTGCGCCTCACCACCCAAGTGTGCATCGGGCCAGACAGGCCGGTTTTAGCCTGGCCACTTTCCGAAACGGCAGTGGATCTATCCGTCACCGGAGCTCCTTCCGAGGAGAAGAACTCCTTTCCTCTTCAATTCATACTCTCCATTTTGTTTTTATTGAAGACGAGTCGGGAGAGTGAACCCAATTCTCACCTCCCCTGGAAGGTGATAAGAGATGGGATAGCCAGACCAACCGCGGCCAGATTATTCTTTAAGATGGAGAAGATCTTGGCTGATAATTAAGGAGTAGGCGGGCAAATGCTTTCTTCCTCTCCTCGTGAGTACTTGCGGGTCCGTGCCACCTGAATAGGAGCTTGCTGAGGGGCGGATTCAGGTTTGGTGTCTGTCATCAAGCTCAGGTTCCCAAATGGAGAACCCAGCCATCTGAGTCGGTGCCACTTCCGTGATAAAAAATATCTCAGGATAATTTTTTATTTTATACTTAAGAGCAATTAATAATTTAGGAGACATAGCCAGGGGTTTTCAGTGACTTGAGGGCCATTGAAAATAATATGGTGGTTATAAGAAGGAGATGGTTTCGGGATCTTTTTATGATCGCACTGCTGATTGGGCTTTTAAATTCGCTATATTTACTCAGCAACTACTCCACAGGTAAAATCACTTGAAATTAAAAAGGCGAGTGGAGGAGAGAATGCACATTTTTAAACATCCTGTAATGATAAATTAGTTGTACCGCTTACCAAAAACGCACACTTTAAATCTACAAGAATATTGGAATGAGGTAGGAAGTTTTGGTATATACGGGTGATACATCATTCATTTCTGCCGACTCTCGAGTTTCTCAAGTTCCCATGGCATCTTGGCAAACATGGGTATGCCTGGTTCCCAACTTCCCGGTGGTACCATCTAACACCTTCTTTGAGAGTGGGAGCTTTGTGCCACCAGTCGGAAGAGTTGCGCGAACAGGATGCGGTGTTCTCTGGTAAGGCCTATAAATTACTCCAAGTTCGGGATCATTAGTGATAGATCGATAAGATCCTCCTTTATGGGAGTCAACGCTGCCTCAATATGATCTCGGAATTGTTAAAGAGGATACTTTGTCACGGAAGTCACTAAGTATTCATGTTGAGTTTCAAGAGATGGAATCTCAAAGACTTCCTGAAGGTGGAAGGAAGCCGACGGATTAATGACTCCCTTAGGAAGTTAGGACTGTTGCTGTGACCAAAAGTGTCACTTAATTACTGTTACTCAGAAGAAAGAAGTGATAATTCAGAAGAACAAACCAAAATTTCATCTTGTGAGCATTTGTGAGAATGAATCAAACTAATAAGGCGGCTTTTCAAATTTGGTGCCTTATATTATTAGGCTACGTCACTGAAGATGATAGGGAAACAATGGCTAGGTATGGTGGTTTTCTAATCATAACTTCATTTTCAAGAGTCATTTAGTATCTATCCAATGAGATAAGTATTTCAACCCTATTAAACCAAGATTGAGGTGAGGCGGTTTGAAAATCTGGTCGAGATATCGAGAAGGCAATGCCTGCCATAGCCGATGATTCTGTGAACATCTTTCAAAGACGATGGTTGCGTTTGATGGTTTCGTTGACAGTTGAGTTGTAACAATTTAAATATAATTATTTTGTTGAAAGTTGGAGTGATTAATAATTATTGCGTGGTAAATTCGAGTGTCACAATTTTGGTTGTGGGCATCCGAGGTAACCCTTGGTTTTAGTCATAATGAGCAAACTTCCCCTTTTGGTATTGTCCTTATTCGTAATCACTCTGATACGGCACAACTCAAATTTCATTCTTGACATGCCTGTTAGAAATGTTAAGTAGATTTCTGCAACGTAACTTAATTCTATTTTAATTAATACAACAACATAATAGGTGTTGAGCACCGTTATTCCCCCACGAATAAGGGAGGAGGAATATGAGGATTTCAGTGGATCGGAATTTGTTCCCGTGGAACAATGAGGACTCAGAATAGGGAGCATAATACGAATCTCGCAACTTTCCTAGTGGGGCTAGTCTAGTAGAAAATAGTATAAATAGGACTAACTTGGTGAAGGGGGGTTATTATGAAAGTGTAAATCACCAAAAGACAACATAGCAACACCACAAGTGCGGGGTTAATAGTTCTTAGTTGGATTTTGAATATTATCCGAAAAGGAGGTATAGGTGAGACGAAGCACCTAGGTCGAAAATCGACGTCTCACCTATCTATCGCGAACGGTCTTTACTAGCTCTACAAACAGAAGATTAGAGTTCTCCTGATTCCATGGCGCAGTTTATGTCAGGGATTGAGACTCATAATTTCATAAGCGACTTATCTCAAGAGATAGGGAGCACAGCTGCAAATACGAGAGAGAGCTTCTGATGAAAGGCGTGGGAGAGTGGAAAGTGAAGAACTTTTCCAAATGATAGCTAAAAATTATATATATATATATATATATATATATATATATATATATATATATATAAATGTGTGTAAATATATATGGAGGTAAAGGTGAGCAATATATTTTCATCGTAACAAGTTTTGTTAAAAGTGACTGCTAATTTTGCGTTTGTGACTCTTTTTTCATATCTTTCACTTTGTCTTATATTTGCCTTTATGTCTAGTTGAGTCCATGTATAAGTCTCCAAAGTTCATTATAGCACGATTTTGAAATTATAGCGAAGGAATAGAAGGTTCCTTAGGTAAAAAACACTTTATTTATCTGACGCGTATCGTTACAACTCGTAACATCTTCAGAGATACAAGAAAATACAAGAGAAAATTATAAGAATTGTTTTATATATCATAGATAGACGGTGAACTTAGAAGAACATAGAAGTTACTCAGTTAGGGTGCACTGGCAAACTCCTAACAGGGTGAGACACGTCAAGACCGCAGGTAGAAGATTAAATTTGCGGTCGTATCCAGATAGATATATGACCTGGATATCTGAGATTAGCTCTCCCGTGCTTTTCTATTCCGATTCTTGTTGCAAGGTAGTATTCCATTTGAATTGAATTGAATATTAATTTTTGGTTGTTTTTCTTGTATGTGAATAGCTTCTAGAAATAGTAATTGTCGCCGATCAGGTGCGGAGTCGATAATTTTAGTGTTCTCAGCAGAAAAATGTTAGAAGAGAAGGGACGGACTGCAACCTCCGCTGCTCATTGCAGCGGGGGGCTCTTCCAGGACCATAAAGGGGCACACAACCGCCGCTATGGTACGTTGGGAAGCGGTCGCAATAAAACACCCTCGGGAAAGGGGGCTTTGTCAATAAGTCCACCATATAATCACACCCCTGAGAGGATCCCACCCAGATTCATCTCATCCATCTTATCATTCATCCTAAAAGGCAAATCTCTGTTCCGTGGAGGCGGTGGGGAAACGATGGTGGGCTCTCTTCTTCCCAAGGCAAATAAAATTTAAATAATACGTAACATCCAGAAACCACTGAAGAACACTTTGGTAGGCAAAGATTCAGAACAAATAATATAAAAAGGTAACAAAGAGAGTTAATGCACCCCCTCTTTAATGGGCTGCACGCAGAAATGGTGAACTCAAATGCTCCAAGAGTACCGCTTAGGACTGTGAGTGGATTGGAGAAACCGGATAAGGGGACGGTCTACAAAACCTTATTCGTAAAACTAAACGTTTGTGTACTTCTTATACTCGATGCACCAACAGGCTATGTTGCTATATGCGAGAAAGAAAATGACGGGGAGAATCTAACAAAAGAAGCAGCAATAGAAATCCTGAGGGAAATAAACCTGCAACCTAGTACCCCTCCCCATATCCAGGCACACATAAGGGTGATCTGCAGAAAGCTGGATTCCTGGGTATGCCAACACTCCAAGAAGGAAATTAAAGAGGAGATACTAAGAAACCAGCAGTGGGCGAGCATTACTGAGGTAGTAATTTCAAAAACCGTAGAGATAATACTGACTACAGCCATGTATTTAAAATCATCTTCGGTGATACCACTATGGCAGCTAAGGCAATGTTTTAAGCTAGAAATGCATGCCACAAAATACAAAAAGGAGCAAGAGATTACCTGCTCCAGATGCAGTGGCAAAGGGCACGGCTGGCGGGAATGCCAGGCAGCAGAGGAAAGATGCCCGAACTGTGGTTAAAAACATGGGTCTATGGCCATGTCATGCTCCAAAAAGAAGGAATTGACGAAAAGGAAAACTAAAGAGAAAAAGGCGGAGGGAATATGGAGAGAAAGCACCTCCTACGCTTAAGCAGCGAGATCCATCCTCGCAAGGACAGTCGAAAATCCCCCCCCTTCACCTTCCAAACAAAGACATATCTGAAGGTTGGAAACAAAATTTCGACCAAAATTCTCACGTGCATTATGTATGCGCACGTGAGAAACCTCATTAACCCGGAATGCTTCGCGACCGAGCTGAATACCATGCGCAAGAAAAATGGTCTAGAAGAGGTGAGGTTCTCGGACAATCCTATAACGGGAGATATCCTTAAACTGCAATATGAACCCGAGGAAAAGGCCCCAGCAACACCCTTCCCACCAGCAAAAGTCCGAGCAGAAACAACTGAGATCGAAGAGAGACCCCAAGCCACTCACAGAACCAAGAGTCGAGATCCGAGGATAGAAGCCCTAAGAAAAGGTAAATGCAGGGGAAAAAAGCAGCTGCATCTTCCTCAGAAGATGATGAAGAAGAACAGGTCCAACCCCCAAAACAAAAAAAGAGAGCGAAAAGTACTAGCAGGGGTTAGGCTCCCCAACTGCCCAATAAATTAGATGGAGAAGAGCTTAATATGCGCTTCTACAAGACAAAACAAACCCCATTTTCAGCCAACCCCACCATTAGGGAGATAGTTGAAGGAGTGAGAACAGAACAATTAAAATGGAGCTATGACGCGCAGTTGCAAGAGGCAACAGTAGATGAGGCGCTCATGGCGGCGAAGATTAAATTGCATAAAGACTCCTGCCTCACCATAACTGAAACAGAGTTTGGAAAAATACGAAATGGAAGAAAGAAAAGAGACACAAAGGAAAGGAGAAACACACACACTCAAAGAGAAGACAAGAACACAAAACAAACAAAAGATGGAAGACACAAACAACAAGCTAAAAATACTCACACCAAACACCAACGGATGAGAAGGGAAATCCATCCAATACGGAAACATATTCCGTATGGTGGATCCCGACCTGATTCTTATATCCGAACACGGTGTAAACACTGAAACAACCTCAATAAAAATACAAAATTACACTGTGATCACAAAAAAAACATACACAAGAAAGGTACGATGGCGCAGCCATCGCGATCCGGAAAACATTAAATACAAAACACTTCCAGACTGAGAGGAATCATTCGTAGCTGTCGAAATCCCAACTCTGGTAGGAGGCTTAACAGTGGGAGCGGCCGTTCAGCCGCCTCGCCGAGAATATCTGCCCGTTCCCAATCTATTCAACATCTTTGCGGGGGAAAAAAAAGCATTGCTAGGTGGAGACCTAAAGACTGTTTACAGCTTCTAGTTACGGTCGCACCAACCAGAGGGGAAGGAACCTGGAACTACTCATCCAGAGAGATAGACTTCAGAGAGTAGGACCAGATTTCCCGACTTACCTAACGCAATGTTCGGCAACCAAACCAGACGTAGTATTGGCAAGCCACAACTTCCCCTTTAACATCAGCAACGAGCCCGGACCTGTAGTACCGAGCGACCATATCCCGATCCTAACAACAATCTTGCTGGCTCCGATTCTCATGCCAGTCGCACTTAGGAAGAGTTATGCCAAAGCTAACTGGGAGCTATATAGAGAGATACTCGGCGAATACCAACCAGCCGACCTGGGAGATGCCAATCTCGGAGAGGTGGACAAGGAGTTAAACACCCTCACTAATGTCCTCGTCCAAGCCGACGAGAGATGCGTCCCCAGGATCTCCTATAAAATGCTCCCACAACTTAGGTGGACGAAGGAGATGAGGGATAACGCTCGGGAACATAAAAAAATCTTCTAAGAAATATGCAGGACTGCCCAAAGCGAGAAAGGACAGACAGAATGAGACAACTGAGCAAGGAACTAAAACACACAATCACAGAAAAACAGAAGGAAATCTGGAATGACATCATAGGTAGGCTGGACAGGGAGGTCCATCCAGTAAGTTTTTGGAATACAATCCAAGAACTTAGAGGACTGCTCACCAAAGCCAGAATAAAAATAAAAGATGGAGAGGAAATCATTGAGGATACAGAGTCTCTCGAAAAAAAATTTAGGACGCACTGGAAAAAGGTTTTCGCTATTACCCTTCGAGAGACGACGACTTCGACCAGGACTTCGAAGACCAGCTGCTCAAGGACCTCGGCACAGTTATTCATAGAACACATTCCACCCGCAAGTATCTCAGGAAAGAGAGATGGTTGGCCACGGATGCCCAATAACCTTCGAAGAGTCCATGAAGACCATAAGGTCCTTCAAGCAAAGGGCACCAGACTGGTCTGGAATCACGAAAAACAACCTCGTGAATGCATCGAGGCAAATCATTCAGAGACTGGTTAATACCACAAATGCCGCTTTGAATACAGGCTACTTACCGGACGGGTACAAGATAGCTAAAATCATCTTCATCCTGAAAGGAAATAAGCCCCCAGACCAAGTGGCAAACTATCGTCCGATCTATCTTGCCAGAGATCATATCAAATAGACTACAAGCTCAACTGAGCGAGTTAGGAGCGCACAACCCCCAAAAGCATGGGTTTCGCCAAGAAAGGGGCACTGATACAGCCCTAGCGCTCCTGACACAAAAATCGCCTATTGCCGTGCGAAGAGGTTCTATGTAGACATTGGGCTGAAGGATGTGCAAAAGTCCTTCAATAAAGTCTGGCTAGAAGGAATACAATACAAGATCCTGAACCTCCAGCTAGACCCAATCCTGAAAAGGATCCTTTGTGACTTTGTCAGGGACAGAAGGGCATGTCTCATGATCGAAGGACACAGAGGATCCGAATTCGAACTGAAGGCGGGTGTTCCATAGGGAAGTTGCCTGAACCCTCTGCTTTACTTGGTCTTTACCATCGACCTCCCAACACCGGTGCACAGGGACACGATGTATCTGCAATTCACAGATGACGTCACCCAGATCGTCCCGTGCCCGGTGAAGAAGGCGAGGGATCAGGCAGCGCCAACCATAGCGGAAATCGAAAACATCAACCAGTACGAGAGACGCTGGAAGATTAGAACTAACAGGGACAAGTTTAAAATCGTCCCACTAAACCGCACGTTGACGTACCTCATAATCATCCAGGGGAGGAGATACGGCTATTCCGCCGAAGGGACTGCCCTGGGCCAAAACTTCTCAGACCACGGATACTCGAGACACTACACGGAGAGGCGAAACCTGTCAAGGAGAGAAATCTCCAAGCTATACAGACCTTGCCTCAGGCAACATTAGGAATATATACCTGTTTTACGTCCGAGCTAAGCTCATCTATCCCGCAGTAGTGACTCAAGCGGCAAACAAGACCTCAATGAGAAAATGCAGCGAATACAGAACTCTGCATCCCTACTGATCAATAAAGTCAGAAGGCCGGACCAACGCCGACAGAGGGAACTCCACACAAGGAAGAAACTGGACCCCGTTAACATCTTCACCCAGAAATTAGGAAGAAGATTTTGGTTAGCTCTTACAAATGATGTCATTCCGGAATTACAGGGAAGAGGTGGCAGACTAAACATTCCTGCACGACTGCGAGAGAAAGTCACACGTCGTAACCAGTTCCGAAATACTAAACACTGTAGACAAGAAAACATTACGTCAATATACACATAAGAGGTACCCATAAAATCAACATAGTCTAAATGAAACAAAAACAGAGTAACTATAAAACAAATCATCAGAACAACACAGGTAAATTGTTGAGCCACAAGCTATTAAAGGCTTGAATGCTCAAAATTTAACTAAAAAATAAGTAAAATAACAATGGAAACACCAACAATAAGAAGAACACGCTAGCTACACGAAAATAAACCAATACATAGAAAACACTACATTCAATGATGAAAACAAAAAAGAAATTTCAAAAGTAAAAAGATTTTGATGCCCTCCTACTTGGGCAAAATACCCCCGCCCCACTTTAAAATTTCCACCCACTTTCATTTACTACTATTCCAATATTTTTAAAGAGTGAATATACCATCGATTATAAGAGTTACTACCATATTTGCCTGAAGATGACCCACTACTGTCGAAAAACGCCTAGGAATAAAATACGTCCTTTGTGGCTATCATCTCTCTCCTCGAAGATCCTGTTAAGAGACTTGTAAGGCAAATCAAGAAATTGCAAGTCAAAATCAATAACGCTGCCGCAGCTGTTTACTTTAATAACGCATATATATATATATATATATATATATATATATATATATATATATATATATATATATATATATATATATATATATATATATATATATATATATATATATATATATATATATATATATATTAAATGGGAAGCAGCAGAGGTGGTTAGATTCAGCAATAGAACTGGATCCCCACTCACTACTCGCAAATTGTCCCCTACCCGAATAAACTACGAAAACAGACATCCACACCATAAACCAAACTTAAATAATTTTTCAATTAAAGATACAGTAAACAACGAAAACCAACTATCTATACTGGAATCTCTTTATGTTAGATTTAAAAAAACCCACTTTAAACTCCTACATGCTCATTTCCACTTTTACTACAACTATAATTACCCACGAATTACGCACGCTAAATCCACTTCCCCATTTTTCAACCCTTATTTTTCAAATATTTCTTTTATCTCCCTATTTTAACAATAAAGGCACCCCAAACTAATTAATCTCACTTTTATTTTAAAAACAAAAAGATATTTCGTATTCCCTAATTGTTAAAAGCCCTGCATTTTTATAATTGGAATATTACCACATCTGCTGCTTCCCATTTCCCATATAATTATTTTATAAATACATATATATAAAGATTTATATAGTGAGGATACGGATTCATTGCAGCATGATCACCAATTTATCGCGAGCTCTGAGATAATACGGGATTCGGCTCATCATTTTAGAATGCTTGACGCCACTTTTTCAACTTCTATAATGATTATTGCTAAGGTTTTATCTTATTCGGCATAGTTCTTTACAGCAATTCGGCGAGTATACACAAATTCATTTTTTGAAACACTGGTTAAAAAAATTTAAATTTGCATCACAATATATTATAAACTAATATCAAGAATGAGACCTGAGTGAAGTCTATCACCGTGAGAGTTGATACATCTGACGATGTACACACCAAAGAATACTTAATAAATTAAATGGTGGAATTAAGTGAATTATTTTATAGTTCTTCCTTGGTAAATTGAGCGTGATGGATATATAGGGGTTGCGGATGACGAGAGAGGACTAGGGTGCGGATTAAGAATGTGAAAGTCTGAATTTATCGTAATCCATTGAGGAATATTTGGTAAGATGAATGATTGGTCAAAGTACGTTTTTTAGCCTCATGTTCTCGGCGATGCTCACTGATATATTCAGAGATGGCGATGTTGGCATCGGCTTCAAGTACCGAACATATGGCAGGCTGTTTAATCTCAGGAAGCTTTAAGCACAAAGCAAGGTCAGAGCAGACATCGTCAGAGACTTTTTGTTTGCTGATGATGGTGCCCTCAACGCTGAATCGGAAGCTGGCATGCAGCTTGGCGTTGATAAGTTTGCCACTGCCTGCAGTAACTTCGACCTTACCATCAACACGAAGAAAACTGAAGTTATGCATCAGCCAGCCTCAGGGAAAGCTTGCATCGATCCCAACATCACAGTCAATGATCAAAGACTCGATGTAGTGGACCGGTTCACTTACTTCGGCAGTACATTGTCACGAAATGTCACAATCAACGACGAAGAGAACGTCAGGGTTGCGAGAGGCAGGGCAACCTTTGTTAGACTATACACCAAGGTGTGAAAGAGAAGAGGCATCAGTCTTGAAACCAAGCTTAAGGTCTACAAGGCATTAGCATTCCCCACACTATTCTACGCCTCAAAACTTGGACGCTATGCTAAGGTCACACCAAGAATCTAAACCACTTCCACACAATATGTCTCAGAAGTCTGATGAATATCAGATGGCAGGACAGGATTCTTGACACAAAAGAGTTCTCGCAAGCTGGCCTTCCCGGCATCTTCACTATCTTCATGCAGTCCTATCAGGTCATGTTCGCATGCTAGTCCACTGGCTTCCCCAGAGAGACTTCTATGGCGAGCTACAACAAGAGAAGAGGTCTCATGGGGGTTAGAAGAAACGCTCCAAAGACACTCTAAAGGCCTTCCTGAAAGCTTTTGACATCAAACCATGACTCCTGGAAGGAGTCAAATGGACGGAGGTTATTGGTACTTTGTTAAGCACAACGGCACTAAGCTGTATGAGATCAACAGGACTGCTGCAGCCATTCAGAATAGGCAGGCCAGAGGGACACGGGCGAGTAGTGCAGTAGTATCTTTGAGGATGTCCCTATTATTACCTGCCCCCACTGTAAACGAACTTTCTGTGCACAGTTTGGGCAGCACATCATTTGCGCACCCACTAATAAACGAGATCAATCGACACCCCCATCCCCACCAGCTTGATGACATCAATGCTCTTCATTGAAATCGATGGACGATACACATACACAAGTCCATCCTTGGTGAAAGAAGTGAATGTGAATGGAAATAGGACGTCCTTTCTCATGTGATATCAAGTTGTGGACTTGGAAATCTGTCAACCTAAGAATGCTTGATAAAGTCAATAGGTGGATTTTAAGTGAGCTTAAAGGCCATCCTCGTTGGATGGAGCAACATATCAACACGAATGGGAGAGACTTGTAATGTAGTGGTTACTTTGTCTTAGAATGGAGAGATAGACTGCAGAAAGTGGTGGGTATATTGTCTCTTAGCCTCATTAAAAAGCCATGAAAGGATGTCACTGCTCAATTTATTCAAGGAAGTCGCCGTCTACTTCAGCTACGAACGCAAGATGCTGCCCAACCTGCTGCATGCCTTTTCGAGGTTTCACCTGTTTAACTAATTTAAAACATGGGGATGTTGGACCTAAACTACACATAGGGAGTGCACTGGGACTTCTTTGTCTCTCTCTCTCAACCACGTCACAAACAGGATAGTCCAAGGGCTGCAGTCTGAGAAGTTAGTATGCCAGATGTTCCGAGTGATGTGTTCAAACAAATTGTCTGATAGACAAAACTCGGTTCTTCTGCTTGTGAGGCATTTTCGAGTTTCCTGTTGCCAAACGTGCAGACTTCCAATGTACAGCTCCTGAATCCATGGCAACACTAACTCCTCCAGACACTTAATGTATCTCTCCAGGATAATAAATGGAGACATAACTTAGCTCTCGCTACTGATCACTCAAAATACCATGATGTGTAACTTGGTCTTCATTAATCTGTGTACATCTTTGGGCGACATAGCAAGCTAGCACTAGTTTTGCGAATTCACCACCTGGTACTGGCAGAAGTTCTTCTCGTGCTTGAAGAACCAAAGCAGACCAAGCTTAAAATAATGCCTCAGTTTGCTCACAAACTTCGCAACTCGTTTCTGCGTCACCGTAATCTTGAAATCAAGGCCTACTCATCCAACTCTTTCCTGATCTTCTACACCATCCTGAGATTTACACCCAAACACTCGAACATCTAACTTCGAATTGAAGCTCCCGGTGTGAGTTCCAAGCAGCATAGCTTCAACCATGGTATTGTTTAATTCACATACGAGGGAAAATGAGTCTAATATGATACAAAAAAGAGAGAAGCAACCTTAGACAACTCACATGCACGAAATTCAAAGTTGCCAAAGAGTGTATATTCCCCACCACACCCTTTATTTATGTTCAAGCAAATGGGCCGAGATTGTGGATCTACCAATGGGCGGAGTCATGTGTCATCATTATAACTCAGCTTGTGTATGTCTTTTTTTGTGAGTTTTTAAGTAAAAAGGATGGAGAAAAAGTGAGAAGTCAGGCCCACATCCACAATCAAAACGCATTGTCTTTATCATTGAATCATGTTGCGCCGTCTAAATTCTGGAATGCAGTGGGTAAAAGAAAACGAGACTTCTTCCGTGCCTGAGTCAAGAGTAAATTAAATAAAGGTGCATTTATGAGGCGTTACAATTTAACATGCAAATCATCCCAAATTAGAAAACGTAAATTCCAGCGAGCTATTGATAAAAAGTGTGGAAGAAAGTGAGTGGCTTTTCCAATGCGAGAGGCAGGCGAGACTCATCTGTGGAGTGCATTCCATTTCTTCCTTCTGAAGCAAGACCAATATCGCAATATATATATATATATATATATATATATATATATATATATATATATATATATATATATATATATATATATATAAAAATATATATAAATAACGTTACAGCCACGAGGAAAATGAAACAACGGAGAACTGCGAGGCCATTCGACTAATGGTCCTTTACTGAGCAGACTGCTCAGACTGCTCAGTAAAGGACCATTAGTCGAAAGGCCTCGCAGTTCTCCGTTGTTTCATTTTCCTCGTGGCTGTAACGTTATTCATAAATTCCTCACGTTCCTTATTTTCGTGATTCAGTTATATATATATATATATATATATATATATATATATATATATATATATATATATATATATATATATATATATATATATATGGGGGAATTCCTCGTGCAATTTCTTTTCCAGCATGGAAGTTATGTCCTTGCGATGGAGAAGATTCTAGAAGTTGGTTAGGCTTAAATGGGTTAGCCTACCCCCCCTTCCACAAGCGGTAGCCTCGAACCGCGTCCACCACGGACCACCTTTACGCGGGTTAGTATCTCCTCAGCGTGAAGATTCGAGGCCATTCGAGAGTAGCGCTCTTTCCCCCACCCCCGAGGGGAGAGCCTCGGATATATATATATATATATATATATATATATATATATATATATATATATATATATATATATATATATATGGCTCATCTTCCATGTGGCAGACACAGAGTTGAGGAGTCTCGCCCGGACCCAAGAAGATTACTCTAGTTCCAAGTCAGGAGCTACAACAAAACTAAGTGACGGCTGATCTATTTGTGTGTTGGAATTAGCCCCAGCTAGTGAGCTAATTCCATTTGACGATCGCTACCGAGCGATTTTTCTGACTCCACTCATCAACTCCTGTCGAAGTCCTCCTCGTTCGCCCCTCGTTTTCGGGTGGCTGAAATACTCTGCCCTGGACCGGACGTTGCCGCCCCACCCCCCTTTTGGAGAACCGTTAACCCGTTAAGTTCCCGCTCAGAAGCTCCGAGCGCCCACGCTTCACGTGCTGAAGACATCCGTGAAGTCTTACCCTGACGTCTGACCCGGAATCCTCCGTAAACCAACCCTTCTCTCCCTTCAGTAACCCATTTGAGTTAATCGTCCCCTTTTGAATAGTATCATTCTGTAATAAATTCATTTTTAACTTCAGTGTCTGACGCATAACTACAATTCCCCCCACCCCTCGTTTGTCGATGTAATTTTACGCATTAACTCTCTGATGTAATTTAGCCCATTAATTCTCTGATAAAAATTTGGCCCACAAATTCTCCTATTTTTATGTAAATAAAATTACATTTTTGTAAATGCCTCTTTAAATAACCTTGAGCTTTCCCATTGCCTAATTTTTCTTGACCGTGTTGCATTCATCTCCTTTTCCGCGCGTCGAAACTCATGCGTTCCGTTCCTTGTCGGTTCGCCTTTAAGTTATTGGGCCTCCCCATAGATATAATATGGTATTGATATAATCTAATGTCATACCACGACAATATATATATATATATATATATATATATATGTATATTATGAGAAAGAGAGAGAGAGAGAAAATTGTAGAAATTGGTTTTGTTTCGCGGAAACCTCAATCTCAGCTATAAAATTCAAAACCATGAGTAGATGGAAAAGGACATATATTTCTGTCAGACATTTGGTTTCACACATCGAAACATCTTCAGTGATTCTATTAAAGTCAAAGCAACTAGTCAATTTAGTCAAGGAACGTACAGTAACAAAAAAAACATGAATAATAACAAGGTCTGCTCACCAAAAAGTCGCGTGCTCTTACAAAATCTGATTTATGACCTTACGAGCTTTAAAATTTCAATATATCCCGGATTACCCTTGAGAAGACCTTAGCAATTGTACCATTAAAAAGAGGATGCAAAACAAATTAAAGGTTTCAAATTTCGTTAGAAACGGCCGAATAGTTACAATGTTATTACAAAAATAAACAAAAGCAAAACGGGGACCGACTGACCGACATAGTGAGATGTAGAGACGACCGCGACGTGACTAGACTAGCACACGACTCAAAACACTAGAAACAAACAAGCTTCAGGCGCATCAAATAAAGCCAAAGAAGCGAGACTAAAGTTAAAATTTGGTAAAGTACAAAATTATAAATAACCAAATACGTGAATGATGCTAAAATATATACACATTACCTTATGAAGACAGTCGTCCCTTGCCAAGAATGAAAAAGTGAACGACAAAGGAGCTTGAAATTAATTTGGTAGGTTGTAGAGTTATGAGATACGAGTAGAGGAAAGGAGGAATCAGTCTCGTTGAGTGTTGGGTGTGTTTTTTAAAATAGAGTGACATTTTTAATAGATGGACTGAAGGAGCCTCAAAGAGAATGAAAATTGTTCTGATGAAATAACGTGGCAGGTACTTTCTGCGTGATTTCGTATGCTGGAGAATTCGGGTGTAGTCAAAGGTCTTTGAGTTCTATAGGATAATCCAAGATGTTTATTGACCCTCTGTTTAAGATGTAGGCTATTCTGGCCTACGTAGTAAGCATTGCAGCTGACACACTTGAATTAATATACAACAGAGGATCTCAACATTGATCAATACGATCTTTATAGTTGAAGAAAGAACTCAAAGAATTAGGATTAATATATATCAAGTTAAACTGGCATTGCGGTAGAAAGCTTTGCAAGATTTTCTTAAATGGGAGCTTAAGGTATTCTCAACAAGTATTTACGATTCATAACAAAAACTCCACAAATTATGCCTTGGACAACCTGATCTTTTCTCTAATGGTAATAATGTAAAAAATCTATCTAGCTATCGCCTGTCTCTACGAGAAGAGATTCTATTTTCTTTGTGTTTCCAAATTAAACTGACTAACTTAAAAATCAAATATCCCTCCTACTATTTATACTTTGAAAAATTTTTACATGACATTCGCAAATTCCCATAAACTATGTCTTCAGTAGATTCACATCTGACTTCTCAGAAGTGGCACAGCAATTTTATCACAAACCCAGAAAATTAAAATGATTTTCTCTCATGTTCAGAAACAGTGATATTAAAACGCTAAGATCCCTATCTAATAATCCAGATACTGTCATTCCCAAACCTAATAAAGGCAATGGAGTTGTTCTACTAAATTGAACTGTCTATGTACACAAAATTGAATCCATACTTACAGATTCTACAAAATTTAAACTGCTCTTGAAATACCTACAAAAATATCTCTAAAAATAGAAGATGAAGTAAACGGAGTTCTGCTAAATCTAAAATCCACTTAAGCTATAGACCAGCAAACTTATGATGCTCTCCATTCTAGTGGTTCTGGGCTAGGCTTATTATACGGCCTCCCCAAGCTACACAAAGCTGATGTTGCTCTCAGACCAATTTTGGCTTCTTCTTCTTTTGCAACTTTTAATCTTTTAAATATGTTGCTAATTTACTCTCTGGGTTAGCCATAGGTCAATACAACATAATAAACAGCTATTCTTTTGTAAATGAATTATTGTCACACAATTTTGCCCCCTCAAATGTCCTAGTCAGTTACGATGTATCCCCACTATTCACAAATGTCCCTTTTAATGAAAGAATTGATATTATTTTAAACTTAATTTTAACAAAACAGACACCTTTCACAATTTCTCCCTTCAAAATTTCAAGACTATTTTAGAAATAATTTTTAATGAGAATTATTTTATATTTAATAAAAAGTTTAAAAAGAGATAGATAGAGTAGGAATGGGTTCACTAATAGCTCCAATAGCAGATAATATTTTCATGATTTATCTTGAAAACAACTTTATGAAACAATGCCCTTTAGATTTCAAACCCATATATTATCGTGGGTATGTGGACGATTCCTTTGTTATTTCCGATAATTTAGAACATGCCCACCACTTTTTTAATTTTATAAACTCTTATCATCCCAACATTAGATATACCATTAAATTATAGAGTAACAATCAACTTCCTTTTCTAGACGTCATTATAGAAAAAAACGACAAACTAACTACCTCAATATGCCGAAAGCCTACCTTTAGTGGCCTAGGAATCAATTATTTCAGTCATTGTGAATGTTCACCTAAACTCAGTGCAATAAAATCTCTAATATATAGAGGTTACCATATCCTCTAATTATTCCCTAATGCACAATGAATTCTAGACTCTAAATTGATCAATAATATTCTACCCCAAATTTACTATCCATTCTTTCCTCTCATATGATGTTCCCCAAAATGAAAATAATTTCGTAGTACCTGAAATGGGACGTACAATAAATTATTCACTAGACAAGACAACAAATTACTCAAAAAATATTTCTTCACACCAACTTCAAAATCACTTTTGTCAACCCACTTTCAATAGGAAGTTTCTTCTTGTTAAAAGACAAACTTCCTCTTGAAATGAGGAGCCATGTTGTTTACGCTTTTACTTGTCCTTGTTGTTTGCAAGGAATCTATATTGGTAGCATGGTTCGCTCATTGAAAGAGAGGTTTTGTTCTTATATGGAAATAAGCCATCGCACTGGAAAAAAATGGCAAGAATGAAGCTTCTGTAAATAGAAATCATATTATACAATGCAAGAGAAAATGTTCCATCGATAATTTTAAAATAATTGGTCGCAATAACAATGAATACAGTCTAAGAATTTTGGAGTCCCTACTGATACAGAGAAAATCTGTTACAGTCAACATAGATAATACCGCTCTTCCCCTTCTTATATCTTAATTATAAGTACATCACTCAAAAACCAACCAACTTTCTCTTATTCAACAACCAACCAAACAAAATCCTTTCCTTCTTTAAGCCACTCCCATTATAATTTCTTCACTTTGTGATTTCTCTTTTTAAAGGAATAGACCGAGGGGTGGTTGGAGTTTTCCCTGACTCTTATATATATATATATATATATATATATATATATATATATATATATATATATCCTATTATCCCGAATGCGGATGAGTCGTCTTACTACTCCTTATACTTCGTTCGGCCCGTGGCCTGAATGGGTTTATTGATTTAGAGTGCTTAAAGGTTGGCTACGGAGGGATTGGAATGAACCTTGACAGCAAGCGACCAAAAGGAAGAATAATACACAACAATATGAAAATAAAGTTTTAATGAACACTAAACAAGAATATATATAAATATATATATATATATATATATATATATATATATATATATATATATATACAAATAAGGTGCTTTGAGAGATAAATCAATTAGTGAATCTTGGATATCTCACTTGGCTTGTAATTAACTATTCACTATTTAAATCCCTATACACTTGTAATGTTGGTAAGCTTCGCGGTGAAGTTAGGGAATGTAAAAGGGAAGGGTTACCTTGGAACCTGATGTTCAGGTGGTGCTGGTGAGTGAATGTGGCGAGATGAGGGATGGAGACGATGAGGTAGGTTTTCCAGGGACCGACTTGATCCCAAAATTCTGTCACGATTCTGCTGGAAGAAGGCGGTGACGGGAGCTTCTTGTTAAAGAGAGCCCCACTCTCATTAACTCCGAGGAATCTCGAGTGCCTCTGTGAGGCATGGGGGCGAAGTGGCCTATCGACGCGTACGGTCACGAAGAAAAGCCGAGATGTAGTTTTCTCGGTTAGGGAACCAGAGTGAGGCCGTTTGTAGCTTCAGCTCTGAAAACGTGAGTACGAGCCTGGGTCCGCACTGACATGCAGACCAACTGGCTAAGCAGCCTCCCTAAGTGGGACTGATCTCCTCTCTAAAGACTTGGTGCTTCAACGATTTACCACAACACCGAGATAGATGGCAATTCCTTCCCGCCATACATTGTGCAAGCTCTACTATCGAGGGTTAAAAGAATTCATCTTTTATACTCGAAACTCGGGGGAGGTTCACATGGCTCCGGAAATAGATTTGATCTCAAGCGCCGTTCTTCGGGTGATAGAGACTTGATTATCTCCTCTATTTCGTTCTTTGCAAACTTCCGGGAACCACCGGAAGCCAAGATGAGCTCCCATCTATCGATAACCAGTTGAGGAGGGAACACGGTGGTTAGCTAAAATGGTCAGCAGGTTCTTCTAGTGGAAGACCATCGGATATTGGGACGGAAGGGGAAGGTTTGATAACCGGCCCGCCCGGAAGGGAGGTGGCAAAAAGTGGGTGGATTATTCTATTCTCCTATACTCCTGAACTTCATCGGGAAGCAATATTATACTTTAATTATTTACTTTTTGTTTTTTGTTTTTTTCGTTTCATTAGTGGTTACATTAGATTGATACTTTGATACTCTTACCTTCTACATCCCTTATTTTTTTTAATCTTCACTTGATTATTTTTAATATTGCAAGTTTAAATTTGTTCTAGTCCTTTTTAGTTTTCTTAAATTTTTGTATTTTACGAGTATATAGTCATTTTTTACCATATGGTTCTTTTACTTTAACATATTATATGCTTTATAAGAACTTAATTGTCTTTTTCTAATGTGAATTTTGTTCAGAATTTTTAAGTAATATATTTTTACTCGTCTTAATTTTTCTAGTTTATGAAATTCCTTTACTTTATCTTTTAAATTTTTTTTCTTTAACGCCCTTCCCCTATGAAAATATTTCAACTTCTAGTTTTAACAGAATTTCTGACTTCATAACAAGTTTCCTGATAATAACAATTTAATCATATTTAACTGTACTCTCTTGTTTTATGATTTTAGAACCTGAAGATGGGTGATACGCATGAAATGTTGTTCCTTAATACCAAATATGTCGCATGTACCTCAGTCTCCTGTGTGTCCTTACCTTTGCTAAGAAATTGAAAATCAGACTGGTCAGCAGCAACTCATATATATACGAAAAACTCACAAAGTATCACGTGAGGGAAGAAAATGAATGCAATGTCCCGCACTCATATATATATATATATATATATATATATATATATATATATATATATATATATATATATATATATATATAATATATATATATATATTGTGGGAGCATGAAACTCAATACGCGGATGGATCAGCGCTGCTGTATTTACTTTAGGGCGCTTTATTTCCGTCTTCCTCCAGTTTGATAACGCCGTCCAGCTCTGACGCTCAGCAGCCTTGTTCATCTGCTCCCATTTTGGGGTAGAAGGGAATCTCGTTTATTTCCCTTTCGCCTCGTCGATGCTCCGAAATTATCAAGGTCCAGTTTGCTTAAGCCGCGTCCGATATCCTTTGGGACGCTTTGCTGCGCACAGCCTTCTGACGACCATGGCTGTGGCTCCAATTTAAAGTGATGACGGAAAAGCATCAGCAGATAGAGAGAGCCCTGCTTCTTTCCATCCACATTCGAGTATCTGTCCCACATGAAGTTGTCCGCTCGCCCTTCTGATCTCGTCAGCAGATCGTCTGCGTTTAATCCGTCCTGATCAGAGGAAGATTACAGAAACCCCTTTTCTGCCCTGGAAGATTGTCCTGGGTTTCTCTCGTCTGCCTACATTGGTTGAGACTTCCTTTCGACCCGCAGACGAATCTCGTTTTGTGATTACTTCTCCCTGCAGCCGATGTAATCTCAACCCCCTTCGGAGTCTCTCTGGACGCCTTCACATCGAGACCCCATCGACGAAGACCTGGTCATTGGTCTTTAACTGCCCCAGTTCATCCACCAGAGTAAACCAGGCGTCCTTTCCTCGTAAGTCCAACCTGTCCGTTCCCAGTCCTAAGAAGAATTCCCCAATTTGTGTAACGCCAATAGACTTGCTAAGTCTTTCCTTTAATCCAACTTATTGGATCACTCATATATTTCCCCGGACCTAGTTTTCTTAATTTTTGCCTGTCCTAACATTTTTTGGTCGTACTAATTATTATTTAGATTTCCATATGTATCTGTGCCCTTGTTCTTATTATTATTTGTATTAAAGTTTAGTTTTGTAGAGGTTTTTATCTTTCGAATAACCTTTGAGACGAACCCGGCAAACATATTCTCATTCAAAGAGTCAACCTTAATAATATTGCCCTCTAGATGGAAGGTATTTCACCATCCCCCAATTGAATTTACCAAATCTAGGGGAAATGAGTTGGACACGAAAAAACCTCTTAGAACGTCAAATTAAAGGTACGAGGGGCGGTCAATAAGTTTTGCGAATCAGTAGGGCAAAACAGAGGAAAGGGAATGGGTGTTTGTAGGGGTGTTAGGAAAAGTTATGAAAAGTCAGGACCTGCAGCCTCACGCTCCTGTCTCGTCTATTTAAGAAGCAGTAGCTGATCGCAGATCGCCAGTCACAAATTTTTTAACAATGAAAAAGGTTGAGCACCGCGCAGTGATCAAATTTTTGACAAAGGAAGGGAATGCAAAAAAGATAAATGAACGCATGGTTGCAGTGAACACTGACACCGCTCATTCCTATGCAACTATTGCTCGCTAGAATAGGGAGTTCCACCATGGTCGTGAGTCCCTTGAAGATGAAACCCATCCAGGACGCCCGTTAGACGTGACCAACGAGGACAATGTGGCCCGTGTGGAGAGGAACCGCCTCGAAAATCAATGGGTGAAGGTCGAAGAAATTGAACGAGAACTTGGAATATCACATGGAAGTGTTATCAACATCATCCACGACAATTTGGCCATGACCAAGGTCTCTGCCCGTTGGGTCCTTAGAAACCTCACGCCCCATGATCGATTTCAACGTCGTCAAAGTCCACAAGGCCAAAGTTGCACAAGCTGCCCTGCGCGAGTGTGGATTCGAGAAGCTCAACCATCCTCCCTACAATCCAGATCTGGCCCCTAGCGACTACTTTTTATTCCACCAGCTCAAGGCTGCACTGCGTAGACGCCGGTTTGGGAACGATGAAAATGTCCAGCTCGCCCTCCAGCAGTGGATTGAACAGCAGTCGGGAGATTTCTGGTTGTCGGGAATTCGAAGCCTCAGGGACAAGTGGCGCAAGTGCATTGAAGTCGAGGGTAGTTATATTGAAAAATAATAAGACACTTTTTCTCATATCTCGTTTCCTTATATCTGAATTGCTAAACTTATTGACCGCCCCTCCTAAATTAAAGCGTAGCAGGAACAAAGCCGTATGGCTCTTCGTTCCTCTTACGCTTTAATGCACCTTATTTGACGTTCTAAGAAGTTTTTTCGTGTCCAACTCATTTCCCCCAGATTTGGTTAACAGAGTCATAGGCAAAATATTAAATGACTCGTTGCATCCAAAGGTTGCAAAGATAGATGTCCCTAAGGATTTGCGATATTTTCTCCTACCTGATCTCGGACCTCTGAATCAAGAGGCTTTAAGACGGTACCGAAATCTTCTTCAGAGTTTTTTCCGCAAATACATTTCCGAATAACCTTAATTAACAATTTAAAAATAGGTAATTTCTTCCGCATCAAGGATTTAACCCCGGCCTATTTGCGAATAGTATTGTATAGAAATTTTCTTGCCTTGCATGTTCCCAGGGAACATATATTGGTAGGACTATTCGCTCGTTACACTCGAGGGTGTGAGCAAACATCAGCATTAGTTGCCGAACTGGAAAGTCTCTCGCTAGTAAGGAAGTCTCGCCAATCAGAGATCGCATTATAAAGTGTAAGGTTGATGCAAACATCAATAATTTTGAGATTCTGGGCTCTAATCCTAACATCACCCAGCTCAAAATTCTGGAATCTCTCTTCATAAAAACACATTCGCTCGCGTTAAATTGAGACTTGACCTGCCAGCCATTATCGGTAATAGCCACAACCAACCAGCTTCAGACCTGTTAATATTCTACCGAGAACAAACTACCCATAATCGTGTCCGATTTTGGTAAATTCCTTAGTCATTCCCCTGACTCGCAGACATCAGGTATGAATTTGTTCCTCTACTTTGCTTTGAGCTTATCTGTATATGTACTTGTAATTATTAATACTTTTAATTTTATAGTTTTACTCTCTTAATTATTTGCTCTTAATTTGTATTTAGGTTTAAGTTAACATTTGATGGTTGATAAGTGCAAAGTTATTAACATGGGAAAAGATAATAGAGAATTTAAATATGAAATGGATGGGCATTGGCTGAGCTCAGTAGAGGATGAGAAAGATCTAGGAGTAGTAATAGATAAGTCATTAAGGTTTTCTAAGCAGTGTATTGAAGCAAGAAATAGGGCAAATAGAGTGCTGGGTTTTATTAAGAGAAATGTCAGTTACAAAAGTAAGGAGGTTATTCTTAAATTCTATAACTCTTATGTTAGGCCACATCTAGAGTACTGTATACAGGCATGGTCCCCACATTTTAGACACGATATTAACCTTCTTGAGTCAGTGCAACGGAGGGTAACAAAGATTATTCCTTTCCTGAGGCACCTTGAATATGAAGATAGACTGAGGGTATAAAATATGTTCTCGTTCGAAAGGAGGTGTGTGAGAGGGGATATGATTGAGCTCTTTAAAAAATTTTCCGGGATAGATAAATTGGATGTTAGCAAGTTTTTTGAGTTAGATGATGGAAATCGGACTAGAGGTCAGCACTTGAAAATTAAAAAGCAAGGGTGTAGGTTGGATTTAAGAAAATATTTTTTCACCAATAGAGTGGTAGACTTTATTAGTCCAAATCTAAATGTATTTAAGAGTAGGTTGGATGAGTTTATGGGAAGGGAAGGTTGAGATGGTTCCTAAGTTTTGTATATATTTATATATATCTATAGCTGCATGATTTAGTTCTTGACAAGCCTTGATTGGTGATACCCTTGTTTCTGGATGCAATCCTCTGGATGTAGTTTTCCTGGGAGTTTGGGTGCCTTGAAAAAGAGGCCATTTGACTCGGATGACCTATGATGAGCCCTTGTGGCTTTTGTCATCTGATATATTATATTGTGGGGGACTTTGATTTTGTCTTCCCCTGGTGATGGTGCTTATTGTGGGTGGGTTTTGACGGAGGCGGATGACCTTTGATAGGCCCTTGTGGCTTTTGTCATCCGTGTAATTATGTTATGTTATGTTTGTTCGCCTTACAAATGTGTTCATCCCTTAAGCCTGATGATGGATTGGGTGATCCGAAACGTTGCCTGGAATAAATAAGTAAGTCCCTGATGGTTATATCCTTTCTACTGCAATTAAAATTACGCCTTCTTAAAAGCAACCTTGTTGAATATAATATATATATATATATATATATATATATATATATATATATATATATATATATATATATCATATATATATTAATATATACATATATATATATATATATTAATATATACATATATATATATATATATATATATATATATATATATATATATATATATATATATATATATATATATATATCTATATATTATATATATATATATATATATATATATATATATATATATATATATATATATATATATATATATATATATATATATATATGCTTACCTTAAAAAAATATTCACCAGCACGGAAGCGTACATGTAATACCTCCATGAGCCTGGATAATAGCTACGATTAGAGTTGGGATGGACTGGATAAGGTTCTGGATGTAGAAGATGTCAATGTTTAGCCATTCTAGCATCTAAGACATCTGCAATTCTTTCAGATTACGTAGATTCCTTCTTTGATGGTTGACACGTTGTTTGAGGTAGTGCCATAAATTTAAGATGGATCTCATATTCTATGATTTTGCTGGCCATCCAGATGTGTGATTCGAACGATAAGCATCTGCCGTACTCTATGGATACAAGCTTTATGACATTGCTTGACTATTTCTTTCCCGAAGTATTGCTTTATGTAAATAAAAAATAAATTTTGCTTTAAAATATATTCCATTTAGGTCATAAAACACATATATACGAGTTTTTATTGAAAATTGAAGGAAATTCATGTAAATAAAATGATTCCACATGGGATCATTGTGAAGTGTTAATGCAAACATGATAAAACCTAATAAATTAAAATCATTGGGAAATTAACAAAAAAAACCTGGAGTTTAGAATATCGAATTTCCTAAAAAGAAAAGTTAATTCTTTTTTCATTAACTTTAATAAAATTATAAACACAAATTATTTTGTATGAAATGCAATAAAACAATTTTGCTCCTTTAACAGCCATTATGAGATGTTGCACTTGTTACATTTCATATATGCTTAATCTCTGATGCAGCATTTGCGTTAGATTAGATGGCACAGGAGAATGATCAAATCTATCCAAATCAACATCATCGACTGGCCTTGTTGCTGGCATTCATTTTACGTTTACACTGACTCTATTATCATTCGACAGCCGACCTTTTTGCCTTTTGGGCTCAGTCTAGTGAAGGATTTTCGAATGGTATTAGAATATTGAAATGTAATATTTATCTTATTTCCGTTCGCATATGATTTTAGAGCAGTTAAGGCTAGAACATATGGGAAACTAATACACTTTTTTAAATCGTCCCTTTGCATTTAGGCTGACTCTATTATCATTCGACAGCCTACCTTTTTCCTTTTTGGGTTCAGTCTAGTCAAGGATTTTCGAATGGTTTTAGAATATTGAAATGTAATATTTATCTTATTACAGTTCGAATATGATTTTAGAGCAGCCAAGCCTGGAGCATATGGGAAACTATTACACTTTTTAATATCGTCCCTTTGTGGTGTGGAGGTCGCATAGAATTTTTTTCGTGCTTTGGAATGGCATCTAATTATGAGGTGAATTGGATATTTTAGTTTAATGAAATTGCAGATAAGGTGGTTAATTTCATAGTGAAGGAAGATTTAGTACTTCTCTCGATTTAAGGGAAGTAGAAACCATTGTGCGTGAACCCCTGTCATATTTGTTAGTAGACAAGAGTACTTTAATTTAATGTTTAACTCAAATCAAAAAGGGTCGCGATAAAAATACTAATCGGCAATTGGTGTGTTTTTGTGTAGCCTATTTGTTTATTTTTGTCATTGAAGATATTGTTATAGGCCCAGTTGCCACCGAGTTAGTCTCAGTTAGCGTAGGAAGAGGAAATAAATGTGTTTACTGTTTCTTTTTGTCATAGTCAATTGTTAAATTTAAATTATATGTTTAGTTTGGGATAATTCCTGTGCGTTTTCTCTTATCCTTACGAGTTGAAACGGCTCTTTCTTATAACATAAAAATTCGCACTCTTAGATCAAAGCCTACTTCATCAAAAAAGTACATCACGACAGCAACGTATACCACGACAAAAGTGGTGCCGGGAGTGGAGTGATCAAAATGGGCATTATACGACAGTATGCAATGCTATAGTTGCAAATTAACATACATCGGAGAGTCAGGCCACTTTAATAAGATGATGAAAGAACATTTAGCTGATATCAGAAGGTGTACGAACTCTTCAAGTCTCTTTACGCACATGCAAAATCACGACCATAGAATTGATTTTAATCATGCAAAAATCATTTCTAATTCAAACAATTTTAGCGTGAGGAGAATTGCGGAATCCATCATCATTAACAAAGTTAATAATTTTAGTTTATTCTAAGGGCAATAAAAATTTAACAAATATATAACGAATAGAGTCACCAATCGTATTTTTAAGCACCCGGGACGCAATGCGTCTCGGAGATTAGCAACTATCCAGATTGTTTCCGGTTCCATTTCATTTTGCTTAGCATGTCATTCACGCTAAATTCAGTCGAGTTTTTTTTATATTGTTTCCTGCTTTTTCATTTTGTTTAGGATGTAGCTTAGCTTATATATAAGGTGATTCTTGCCTAGTTTCTTCATTATTAGTTGAATATGGCACCTTGCCTAAACTATTCCGATAGTAATAAATAAAATCTTGATTCAAATATTGTGGTTTACCACTATCATGCATATATATGTATATATATATATATATATATATATATATATATATATATATATATATATATATATATATATATATATATATATATATATATATATATATGGAGAGAGAGAGAGACAGACAGACACAGAGACAGAGACAGGAGAGTGTGTCTGTGTAAACAGAGTACTTATATCAAATAAAGTTTGTCTTGTTATATACGATGTACACCTAGCCTAGCTTAGAAAATTGCATATATTTTTTTCCTTTATACTAATACTTATGGAAAATCCAATGATGCCACAAGGAATCACATAAGTTAGAAAAAATATTTCACATACAAATTTTATGCTGAAGGTATTACTAACATTCTTATCTCATCTATAAACTTTCTTCTATGTAATAAAATACAAATGGAAATGAAAAACTATGCTTACCTCATAGTATTCATCAGTCATATATCTCAATATAACCCACCGATCCCACTAGCATTGGCAAGCAAAACTATTTCAAATCCCCTATGATACCTGGTATTTGCAAAGAAATCAAAGCATGCCAAATGTCGCCATTGGCAGCCCATGAAAACATTTGATACCACACGAACTCATTGGACACTTTATAAGTAAATTTAAGAAGATAACTCTTGATGGTGCCATATGGAATCATTGGGAGCGCTTGGTTCAATAAAGGACTCTGAGCACCGCTGACAGAAAAGCAGACTAACGGAAAGTCTTAGGTGAATTCTATTTCACCCTTAAGAGAGAGATTTTAATAAATTTTGCATCGGAGAATTCTTAATTAAATGAGGGCTTAAAAACCTCAATGCTTCCGTCCATTGCCCTGCGTGGGAACTTGCCTCGGATTCCTGCCATTCATTAATTTCCTTTTAACTATACCGGCCATTTGGACTGACATAATTAAGGGCTTATGTGTAAACCTGTTTGGGGATTAGCCCACAGCGGAAGTGTAAGTCAGAAATTTTATAGGAATTGGGACTTAACTTCAAGTCTCGGGTGGAGGCAAAATTCTCATCATCCGGGAGACCCGGCCAGAAGCATAGAGGGAAATAGCACCCGTCTCAATTTTAGGTAGCCGAAAGGAGGTGGCAAAAAGGTAGCGGCAGTTGATTCGGCCGTTACTTCCATTAAGTCCAATATAAGCCATCCCTTTCGAGGTCCCCATCCGAGACCCATCTCATCCATTAACCTGGCAGCATCTAAGCGTGGGACCAACTGGAAAATGGACGGGAGCACTCGCATAAATTTTCGGAACAGATCTAACTAAATCGCTACTTTCTTTACTACCTCATTCCTGACTTCTTTTTTCATCACACCAAACACACAATAATTACACCTTTCTTACAGAGAAAAAAATAAATCAAGAAAGAAGAGAAAAAGGACAAAGGGAGACCATGGAGACCCTCACTAAAAGGGTCCCCCTGAGGACCATATCTAAAATGAAGACCTGAGAGAAGAGAAATCTTTATGAAGTGCTATTTCTTGGCAGCTAAAAAGTAGCCCTTGTCAAGTTAATCGAGGTTTCCTCGGGCTTCATAGCCATCTGTGAAGAAGGAAGAGACGATGGGACGATGCAATAGATAGTTCCTGTCAGAGAGAGATTCACGCGGATAAAGAGGCCTAAGGGGGTATCTCATGGACGAAGGGATCTTCAACACGCGTATTTCGGTAAACTTTTAGGGCTATAACGAAGCGAGACGAGTCAAACTGGAGCCCAGAACCCAAATCAACGAGAGTTCGCTAGGCCCTTACTCGCCGCGCCTTTAATCGGTGTGAGACCCACTTCCGACGGCAAACAAAATCGCTTCGTTGAAGTCGTATATATTTCCCACCGCGAAAACGAGCAAATTAGTATTCATCCAGGAGTCAGGCACTGCTTATTCAGTATCCAAGCAGTAATCAAGAGGATTTATTGTAACTAGCCAAAGGACACTGCGCGCTACTTCACAAGCGACTCTATGGTACCCTAAGGACTCGCAGGCAAGAAACCAGTTGTTCAGAACTATGGCAGTCAAGGGCGTAAGGACTCATTCTGGAAGAACGCGCTTCGCTCAGTGCCCTGCAAGGATAGTCCCTAGAACAACCACTTGAGGCCTCCCTCTTGGAAAATCGTGAGCCTATTAAATTTTTTCCCTATCACCCTCATAGAGACGTGACGCTTTCTGACTACGAAGCCTCACCTCCGCCCAATTTCTTTCGGGTAAATATTGTAAATTAATTTCCTTTTGCTAAACGATTAGTTTTCCCATAGTGTATTAATTATGGTTAAATTATGTTATTTGTTTTTATAATAGTAAAGATTATTTTTCTTTCTCTTGTTTAAATCCAAGAACCACATAAGAAGCCATTGATCTATTTTCTAAGTCAACCAAAGGTAGAATTCGCACTCAAATATCCCCTGTACTCAAAAGGGACTTCTCCAGCGTCTAGGGAGGGGAAGCCAAGGTCAGGGAAGCCTACCTGACCTACGACAGTCTCGATCAGGAGGCATCTGCAAAAATTTTTGTTTTGCAATAAAATCAGACGTATCAAAGGATCAACTGGGAAGAAGAAGATCGAAATACTAAAAGAAGATGGAAACCTAGAAACAGAAGAAAGAAAAATTGGGCAAGAATCTTCAATATAAATGAAGAGAAAAACAAAGATTACGATATATAGTTCGAAAGTACATAAAATCATAGACGAGCTCAACGAACAAATACCTCGGACGCACACTGACCACCAGGTGGATAGACAGCGCGACGGGGACCCCGGGATTACAGAAGAACTACTTGGCACGCCCTGCTCTTTCCGTCAAAAATCCCCAAGACAATCGGGGCTTGCAAAGTTAAACTTTGAAAGGGCACCATTTAATGTCATTGAGATAATGAGAAGGACTTTCAACGCATGTCTGAATATAGGATACTTCCCAGGTGCTTATAAAATGGTAAAAGTGATTTTCTTGCAAAAGCATGGAAGGGACCCGAGGTTGACAGAGAGAGAGAGAGAGAGAGAGAGAGAGAGAGAGAGAGAGAGAGAGAGAGAGAGAGAGAGAGAGAGAGAGAGAGACAGCTACCGGCCAATTTCACTCGTGGAATTTGTCGGGAAGCCCGTCGATAAGATCCTCAACCAAAGACTGGTCTCACCTCGAGGAGAACTCCCTTTACGACCTGTACCGGTTTGGTTTTCCTAAAAAGCAAAGTACTGAAATTGCGATAAATGTTATCACGGAAAACATAGCCCAAGCCAAACGGGAGAGGAGTTACGTGGACATTGTTTGTCGGTATGTATCAAAGGTGTTTGATGAAGTGTGGCAACGGGGAATACAGTACAACATCCTACAGCTGTGCCTAAGTGAAAAGTTAGAAATAACTCTGTGTGACTACGTCATGGAGAGGGCGGCATATGTCAGTTTAGGGTGCACGGACGGACTGAAGTTTCCTCTCAATGCGGGCCTCCCACAGGGGAAGTGTCTTTCCTCTACTCTATACTCGATTTACATCGCAGATGTCCCAGCCCCTGCGAACTCACTTGCCTCAACTTTAATTCGCCGATGATTGTAGCCAGAAATATTCCTTGGAGGAATGTGCCTATGCAAGCTTGCATGACCGCGGCAGAAATCGAAAGATTAAACAGGTATGAGGCCCAATAGAAAATAAGAACCAACCTGAAGAAATTCAAGGTAGTTCCCATTATCTGGAGGCGAGTTTCTGATGTCAGGATGGAGATAGGCACTATCTCTACACCGAAGAGTGCAATGTACTCAGAATGAAAATTACTTCATCCTGGTATTGGAAGCACGTCTCACATCGAATTCTTTAAGCCTCAACTGAAGTTAAGACTCTATATATGCATAGAAATCTCCTTGAGAGCAACAAGATAAAGATCTACAATGCCATTGTAAGATCTACACTGCCTTACCCCACTTCCATCCACTCTTGTGCCTCGAGGACACAAAAGAGGAAACTACAAGTGGTGCATAACCGATGCGTGTTCCTAATCACAGGTACGGACAGGCGAAAAACGAAGACGTCAAAAAGAGCTGCACAGGGAGGTGGAAATAACTCCCATTAACATTGTATCAAAGAACAGACAAAGAATATGGAGGGGCTGGTTAATCGAAATTGAATGATGAAATCATTCCAATAATTAACCAGAACATAAGAACGATAGGTCGCCACAGATTTCCAGTTCGACCAGTCTATTGGCTGGCGGAGATGAAGTGCCTTTCTACGCATGAAAAGGTTTGTTCTTTACCAAAGATATTGACAAAAACCGATCATGAGAACAACAATCCGAACAATGAAAAATCACAAGCTATTTATTGACAACAAATTCACCAATGAAAACTAATCTACACCGACCAAGACTTCAAGAAACAAGAAACAAATGACATAAAGTGTACATACACTCACTACAAGATAAATAAAAAGAAAGAAACTAAGCACAAAACCTGAAGTAATTTATTACAAAAACATCTAATGTGCATTACATACCCAAGAACATTGATTTTCTTAAAGATAAAAATGGCTTGAACGCCATAATAATAATCTCTAACGAATACAAAGAAGGAAACACGCGACAAAAAAAAATGTTGAAAGCGATAGGCCTCATCACCAGGCTCTAGCATCTTCATCACTGAGATGGCGGACTTTATGATGACGAATGTGGTACTGTTTGAGGTAGCCATTAAGTGAGGGCCAAAATTACTGAGACGGTTGAATTCCATTGCTGGGAATTATTTACAAGTTTCATTATGTTTAAAATTTTGGAAAAAAATGAGGGAAGTACTAAAAAATCCGGTGTCGTGGTATGACCGGTATACGCCGTTATACGCACACAGGCTTACTGGCCGACCGAAACTAAGGCTCCACCTGTAGATGGTTCTAAGAGTATTTTACGTACACAGTTGCTAGGCCAAGGAATATTCAAACACGGCTACAAAAACATACTTTAATATGACTAAAGATTACATGCACATATAGGGCAATTTAAATGGCAAGGCAATTAAATATTAACGGTTTACTGCTAAGATGATTAACACTATCAATTAAGTTTAAACCGTGGGATAATTAATTAAGTAATGATTTTACAATTATACAAGTTCTAGAGCAAAGGGTATCCTTGAGATTCGACGCGGTAAAGGAGGATGAGCGTGACGTAGTGGGGGTTAAATCCCTTTTACATTGATGTGCGGCGAGTATAACCAGTTAGTTAAATTCGACCTTGAACTTGTGGGTGTCTCACGGGACGCTCAATTTAACTTCGGGAAACTGAAGTTGCGGGGACTCTTATTTTTAAGAGGAAAATGAAGGGTGCTTCGGGGATGGCTTTTCCGATTCTTAAAATCCGAAGACGTGGTGAGAACGGTTGAAGCACGCCTAACAATTTCCACGAACAGCACTGAGTGACGACTAGCTCTGTCTTGGCTCTTCGACAATCCCTCAATTCTTCTCTGAACGAGAATGTTCTAGATTTCCTCTCGACTAACGAAGACGTTACAACTAACGTGAGGACAGCGGCTTTAGGCACAATATGTATGTGAATTCTGAACAGTCGAATATATACCACGCAATTATCTAGACGGGAAGAGAGATTCATCGCCAACAGACTTCCTTAATTGTCTTGGGTCGCGATAAGTTTCTATAGCACAAAGTCGCGATACCCACTTAATGTTCTTTCCATTGTTCTAATTTTCGCAGTATATATGACAGACAAATTTAGAGCGGTCAACGGCGAAATGGGGAAATCAGGGGGGGGGGGGATTCCTTCTCTCCCTCATTCTTCCACATCGGATTAATTGAAATTGGTGAAATACGAAGAAACTAGAGTATACAGATAGGATGAAAAAGATATCCGAGAATTTCAACCGCATGACCTATTAGTATTAGGTTTGATTGAGCCTCAGCTAAACAACGCCAGGAAACCAATGTAAGACTTGACTTCGAAAATTATTCTTTGAAATTATTTACGTTTTAAGGGAAAATGGGGCCCACGAATTTCATAGTAGAACATTTTCTACCTGGAATCTCTATCATAAAAAAAATTTTGAAAGTAATAAAAGAGAACGGATATCAATTGTGAACTAAAAAATATATATGTTTTATTAACAACAAAAGAGTGTATCTCTGTTCTAAACTAAATGAGATAAAGAAAGGTGATAGGCAGAAATACTCACCTGGGGGAGAATATAATTATAATTCGCTCAACAAAATATCCGTAATCTGATTTTAGGAGAGAAAGAAATTGGATATTTGAAGTAGTAATATATATTGAACTTTGATCAACGGAATAGCGATCGAGAAATGAAAAAAAGTGACTGAAACTAACGGTTATATATTTCGTTCTAAAATATAATAAATAGAGGATAAATGAACGAAAATAATTCTTGGTAAGGCCATTTGGGTTGGATTCATAAACGGAAAAAGGCAAATTATATTAAACTATTACTTTTTCAAAGAGACCTTGATATAAATCTTTAAATGTTATTTTAAAAAGAGAATGAGATTGACTCGCGAATTAATTTAGGATTATATTATACTAATAATTATTTGCAATTTAAAATTGATATCAATATGCATTCTAATAACTTTGTCAGTTCCCGTTTAAATGACTTCAAATTTTAACAGCATTTGTAGAAATAGGTAAAAAGTTTTATCTTTAATGTTTGATGTTTTATCTTTACAGGTATAGAAATGCCATTCACTGGAAGTAAAAAGTCGTTTTGTGTGTTGGAGTATGCTCGAACACAGTCGAACAAGACTGAGCAGCGTGCATTTGTTAGAGAGTTCTCTAAACAGTCACCGACGGCAATGGAGATTTGGACATGACACATAAAATTCAAAGATGGAGGCTGTCTGTGCAGGACAAAAGGATCTGGATGACCAATAACATCGAAAGAGACGGTCGAGCGGGTTCGCCAAAAACTTTTGCGAAGCTCCAAGAAGTCCATAAGAAGAACAAGTCCCGAAACATAGATACCTCCAACGACAGCTTGGCGCGTTCTGAGGAAACGCTTGCTAATAAAACCCTACAAGTTGCAGCTAGTTCAGGCCATAAAGGCAGATGACAAGCGAAAGCGCAACCCTTCTGTGTTGATATGCAAGAAAAACTTGAAGAAGACGAGTTTAAGGAACGTCTTGTTTTCAGTGATGAGGCCACATGAGGGAAATTTGACCGGCCATGTTTATCCGCAAATGCTTCAAAACAGGTTAATGGATGAGCTCATTGCAAATGAACGAAAAAACTCCATTTTTCAACAGGACAGAGCTCCACCTCACTGAAAGCTCACTGTGTGGGCTTATTTCAATGACAATCTGCGAGGGAGATGGATCGGGCCTGAAGGTGATGAAGACAATGTGCTGTTAAAATGGCCACCACGTTCATCTGACCTGACACCTTGCGATTTTTTTCTCTGGGGCTATGTGAAGGGACTGCTCTATGTCCCCCCCTCTTCCTGCAAACCTAGAGGAACTCAAGCAAAGAATCACTACTGCACTGGAGACTATTACCCAAGACATACTGCAGCGTGTTTGGGAGGAGCTGGACTACCGGCTTGACGTGTGCCGTGTCTCAGGTGGTGCGCATATTGAATATTTGTGAAATTGTTCATGGAATCCAAATAACCTTTGATTTTCTCATTAAAATTTGAAGAAATGAATCTTATGTTGCCTAACATTAAGCCTGTTTAGTCTCATTTGCCTTGACTATGTAGTTTCTGCGATATTTACATCTCAAATGATATAAAAAATTTTAAACGCCTGTATATAGAGCAGATGATTTGCTATAGTATCAATCTCTAGCACCGAATTTCTTGTAGCTCATAATTTTTTGGCTAATTCTGTTCTTCCTGTACACACCGGTCTTCCAGGATTATATATCACACGGTAAATACTATTTGAAACGCGGTTAATTCTAACAGTCTTGTCTTTTATTTATAGAAGCTAAAGACCACGCACTTTTGTACAAAACTGTTACCTAAATTTCCTAATATATTTTGTTTTTTCTTAATTGTAATTCATTTAATACAGTGAATATTTACTTAGTATGATTACTACGGATTGGTTAGTAGTAATAATAAAGTTGATCGAATATGGACTCCAACTGGTAACGTACTGTGACCCATAGTATTCATCGGCAAAATTGGTCTGACGCTTTCTTTCGGGATAGACGAAATAGATGATTTAGAAGAGAGAATTAAAGATTATTGTATGGCAACAACTGCCCCATTCATGTTTCTTTCCTGCATTTGTGCTGGCCCTCAAATTACCAATATACTAATTGAGTACTGAAATATTTTCTTATCATTTCATTATTAAAGCATGCGAGGGAATAGACACTTCCATAGGAATATACACGTAGAATAATATATCATGGACCTTATTCCTATGGCAATAATTTTTATGCATGGATTTTAACGTCATCTTATATACCAGGAATGGGCAGCCTGCGGCCATTATAAGCTCCTAATGCGGCCATTTGAGGCGTTTTAATAAATCATACAATTTTATAGCTTTTGTTTTCTTTTTCTATTTTTTAGAAATAACATTTCAATTGTCTAACAAAAATAACTAATCTATAAGTATTTAATACACATGTACTTGCTTACCGGCCCCGCTTAGCAAAAACAATATTCATATTTTCGCACGAATGGCAATTCGATTCTCTGAACGAATAGAATTGTAGTAAAGTCATATTTTCTCCTTTGTTTTGTGTCTCGCGTCTCCTTTGATTATTACAGGGCCACAAATTTCGATAATGACCAATTTCGTACAATTTTTGTACGCTTTTAAAATATTCTTTAGTTTATATCAATTAGTATTTTGTTTTAAAAAGTATTAATTAATATTTTATGTACAAAAATGTACGAAAAATGAAAATTCTATTCTAAATATCACAACTCTAGCTAAATTAGGTGCAATTTAATTACCATTTGCTTGTGCTTTCTGGCATCTCGGATTACAAGTATGTTTTGAGATGTCTAATGTTGTGTCGTTGTCTTGTGATTTTTCTTGATTAAATAGTTCTTATTTGTGTGAGTTTTTTTAAATTCATTTTATAATAAGAAATCTCATTTTAACATTCTAAAAATTGCTCAAAATAGTTTAAAACTTTGAATCAATATTTTAAGCTTATTTCTTTAATTTAAACATAGTTGATTATTTTTTGTACTGGTATTACCCCAACAATGGCTCCAGAGACAAAGCAAAAATTAACTGAAGAAGGAAGAATATTTAATGAAGAGTGTGGATTGCAATAACTTAGTGTGCACAATAAAGATAAAAATCTTTGTTTATTATGTGATACTATAGTTTCATGTTTGAAAAAACATAATGCTACTCGTAAGATTCCTTATGAAACACATACAAATCATAACTATTTTAAATTAGAACGGGAAGAGCGGAAGGTTGAGTTTTGTAAATTAAAGAAAGAAAAATAGCGGAAGCAGCAAACATATAAAAAACCAGTTCAAATAAAAATTATGGCATTTAGCCACCTATAAAGTAGCTCTTTTATTAGGAAAAAAGGCGAAACCACTTAATGATGTGGAGATTATAAAAGAGGCACTCATAGAAGTTGTGAGTAGCTTAGATCCTGAAAAAGTACACAAGTATAAAGAACTTCCTCTCTTGAGACAAACAATAACGATATGTCAACATGAACTAGCTTGTAACTTAAAAGAGCAACTTAATGAAATAACTAAAAAGGAAGTATTTTATTTCATAGCTTTGTGTGACTTTTTATTCTTGCAATAACAGAGGACTTTCATTATATCGAAGAACTTTTTTCTCTATCTACTTTTAAAAGCAGATTACACGGAATTAATACTTTCAACGCTTTTATAGAGAAATGCCGAGAAGCAAAGCTGGATCTTGATAACCTAATAAGCGCATGTACAGACGGTGCTCCTTCCATGAAAAGGTCCCTTGAAGGATTTATTGGGTTGTTAAAAAAATAACTACCGATTCCAGATTTCTTTATTGTTTTTCCTTGTAAACTCCATCAGCGGCGAAATATACCACTGTAAAGGAAACTTTTGAAGAAATCATAGGAGTTGTTAACTTTATTAGAAGCAATTAAACTCGTCATCGTCAGTTCCGTGCAATGCTAAAGAACGACATTGAAACTGAAATTGTAGAATGGCTATACTTAAATTAGTTGTTTGTCTCAGCGAAGTATCTCGAGCAAAATTTGAAATTTGAAACAAACACCAAATAATCAATTTTCATAGGGATCATAATATAAATTGTGAATTGATGGATGATCATTTTATAAAGAACGCTGCAATTTTATGTGATTTATTAAGAAAACAAAATAAATTAAATATTCCTTTTCAAGGTAATACCAATTCCATTTTTTACATGTGGATAAAAGTTAATATTGTTACAGGGGTTGTATTGGCAAAAGTTGACTACCATTTCCCTCAATTGACAAAACTATTAAGTGAACAAAAAGAACCATGTGAAATATTTCAATTTCAGGAAAATGTATCTGTTCTTGATATATTAATTCAAAATTATATTAAAAGATTAAAAGATTTTTAAACTCTTGAGACGTGTTAAAAGTTGGCTTTTCAACCTCACATACTAGATATTTCTGCACCACCGGTCGATTTGCAAATGGAGTTGATAGAACTTTCAGAAGATAACATTATGAAACTCAATGTGATCTAAAAAAAGAGCCATTTGAAATTTGGAAAAGCGAAATTGATTATCCTCGCCTTCATCATCATGCTTAACAAATGCTTTTTTGCTTTGTCACTACTTATGGCTGTGAATCATCTTTCTCCGACATGACGCAAATGAAAACAAAGTTGAGAGCTACATATGGTCTATGATGTAGATTTAGAAGATCGCGTCAAGTTGAGGACTACCATGCTACAATTAAATATCAAACTACTTTTAAATGATAAGCAGCATCAGAAGAGTCTTTAAAGGCAAGATGAATTGTAGATATTTTATAGAATAATTACATTTTCTCGTTCATAAATTATATATCAAACACCAAAAAATAGTTTTTATTCAAATCTGTTAAAACATGCGGCCATGTGGCTCAAGAACTTTTCAAATGCGGCTACCAGGGGAAAAATGGTTGCCCACGCCTGGTTTATACCCTTGAGATCAAAACTCAAAAGTTTAGCCTGGTATATCTTGAGGTCATTCTGTTTTAATAGGTTTCATACTTGAGCATGTATATGGATACCAAGTTCCACTGAAGCAAAGAAAACTGTAGTATTAAGATAAAGTTAAAGATTCTTGCAGGATTGTCACAATGGGAAAGGAATCATCCCATTTTGTTGGATTTTACAACTAAAAGTCTTAAAGGCTCAAAACAAAACCTTGTGTAGGTTTCAAAGGAACAAAGTCAATAACCACTACTTGACATATCTTCATATATATATATATATATATATATATATATATATATATGTCTCTCACGTCTATATAAATCATGTTTATGAGCAAAGTGAATCGATCTCACGTATCAACACTTTCTTTCCTGTTCCTCCTAATCTAGAAACCAATAAAAGCATTGCATCTCACAATCATTAAAACACAAGACTCACGTGCTATGGGTAATCCTTTAATATTTCACTGTATTTTACTTGACTTTCAGTCTAGCCCATGCTCCACCTGATACCTCGGCAAGGGTCTCTGTTTTAGCATGAATCAGCATTCTACAACGGATATCTGAATGCCAGCTATCTATCCTCCTAACCTCAGTGTCCATAGAGAATGTTCAGCTCTATATCTTTGACACATTTTCACTTCCTCTATCCTCAGCACTTTAGTTACGGGTCTTTCCATGCTTTCTTTTGGATCTGCTTTCGTACGTTTTCGCTTGAAATTTAATTAAAACATTGATCTCTAATAAGAAAGATCAATAAAATTCAACTCTAAATTTAGACCATACATTTCTATAAGAATTAATTTTTTTTTTGTATAATCTTTGGAAATATCCAAATTAGATCGATATAAAGTAATCCGTCGCGGAAAAATGGGATAAGTTTGGTGATACGAGGAATGCAGCTGATTAGAAATTCTAAGCAGAATATTGATTGTACGGATTTTGTTGGCAACAGATTCTTGTGCTCATTCGGTCGCGTAGAAAAGAAGGCTACCCGCATAATTCGCAGTTCGAATCTGAACTTATCAAAAAACGTGAATTCCTCTAAGCTTGGAAGATAAAGAAAAGCCAAAGACGATGCAAATAACACATCTCTTCAGATTTTACAAATTACTGACAGTTGCACGATGTAAATAGACACTCAGTTAATTACAGAAATAAATTTCCTCTGAATTTTAATTAATGAAATACATTTTTTTTTAAATGAAAGTACATTATCAATAGTTTATACACTTCTTGTGCACTTCAATAGTGAAATTTGAAAACGCGAAAATTTACAACTCTTCTATATGCTCCCACCTCCTATATTCTTACACAACAAAGGAATGAACTAATATTTATTTTCAATACCTATGAATATCTGTGACTCCAGTTGTTGTGCATTTTTCATCGCAGAATTTGGCAAATACACATCGCAATACACATCCCCGATTACTATGATGGCTAGTACCATCAGCTGGTCTTTCCTTTGCTCGTTGAGTCGTTGTTTTTTTCAATGTAAATAAGAACATTTGTGGCTCTAATTTCAAAATCCCTTCATGGTGGCAATTATTGAGAAAGAGATAGGACGGATATTTCGTCCTAATTGTAATTTCTTTTCTATATATTGCAAGCAATCCATTCTGAACCATGATCATTTGGTGTATACGTATATGGTTGTGTTTCTTTTTATATATTTGTACCACAAATCAATTGAGCTACTAAAAAACGAAAAATGAAATGAAATTGATAGAAACGTTATCAAATTGAATGTGGACAGGGTAACTGCACGGAAAGCGTGAAACGCCATGATTAAGAAATGCAAATTCTAGCAATTAATATTCATATACTTCCATTTCAATGCATTTTCCGCTCTTGCTCATGAATTTTGATAGGCAAGTAAATTTTCCATTTATGCACCCTTTCAATTACCTTTAAAATATGATTCCTTTCTTTTGTATAGTCGAAAATTAGCGACGAGTCTGATGGTTCAACATAGGTTGCAGTCAAAGAATCATCACTGACAGTAATTCCTCGTTCATCTGTTGGATAGACTTAACCCAACTCTAATCAACATCAACAGCCAATTGGCTCTTAATTACTTGTTTAAAATAATAAGACCGTTAATTTATAATGCTCACAAGGAGTATTGGAATTCACTAAAATTGTAATTAACTATAAATGTAAAAGAACTAAATGAATGCATTTATGTATATACATATATGGGTGAGAGTAATTAGAGGTTACCTTAGAGTTTCCCTTACTTCAATATTTTGCTCGCATTTTTTCGCCTCGTGGCCGGAAGATAATCACAGCCAAGGTCAGGAAAAATGGTTGCGAAGAAAAATCAAGAACGCTTCCTTTTTACTTTCACCTCATGGGCTGGAGGTGTCACACAAACTAAAAAACCATGGGCAACATTTTGACCAGGGTGAAAAACAAGGTCTGGGACTGTTGAGGTTTTAGTTGTGGTATAAAAGATCGAATGTGGCGGTTGCAATGGTAAATACGTTGTGAAAACTAGGAAACAATTAAAACAAGGATCTAAGAACACCATCAAGCTGTTATGTGAAACAACCCCCTCCCCGCGATTGCACACTTTGCCGAGATGAAATTGAATGAGGCGAGAGTCCCAGGCGCACAAGCACGAGGAGAGGAAGGGAGTTTTAGGAGGACCGGTAGTATAGAAACGATTCCATCATTAGGTATATAGAATAATCTGATTGTTACCATGCCCTCAAATTATTATTATTTTTATATTTCCCATTTATAGAATCTTTGTTAGTGCAAGGATTATTCCTTTAGTTAATTTCTTATTTTGTATGCGCAGCCAGACCTAAAAGGCATGACTAAGCCCAGGTTCTCCACCTCTCCTACCTCTGTCTCATCCATCCTTGTCATATGGCTTACACCATTTTGTTTAATATAAAGCCGGACTTATACACTGTATTTCCATTGTACCCTAAGGAAGATTCCTAGATTGGAGTTGAAAGCTTAGCCAATAACCGAGTGTAGCTCGGTTGTGCATTTATTACTTACATTATATATATATATATATATATATATATAAATATATATATATATATATATATATATATATATATATATATATATATATATATATATATATATATATTGGGTATCTAGTTAGGGTATCACTACTCTGTTTAATCAATTGTATCTTGTTTGTTCTTGTAAGATATTTGCTTATTTATTTGCCGTAAGAGGTTGACTTAGTCCTAGATTATAGCTTAACTAGGATAAATTAGTCTTGCTTTGCTAGCTAAAAATATTTGGCAAAAGAAATACTTATTTTCCCAGATTTTGTTACCATTTCAAACCAATATAATTTTTCTTTACAAAGCGGCTCGAACTTCCTGGATGGATAATATACAAACAGGGCTAAAACTATAAAGCATCCCTCATAGATTTATATACATATTTAATCAAACCTTTTAGAATTTATCATATTACTCATAAATATGTATGAAAGAAATGTGCATTTTTCAAATATGTTTGAATTTTTTTTATCGATTTGAATTACTTATTAGCATTTTACAAAATGATGTGATAGCAATAAAATGGCATATTTTCTAAAATCGCAACTTATCTCAAATTTTTAATGTTTCAGCATAAATTTATAAAATTGGCATATTAAATATCGTTCTAAATAAGTAAGTAATATCAATAATTTTTTTTTAGATAAGTATACCTTTACCTTTATCGTAGTGCCAGTCAAGTAACATCGGCGACCATGGATCTACATCTTCCCCTGTCGTCCACCAGTTTGATCAGATCCACAGTTCATCGTTCATCACCAAGGTGTTGAAGAATTGTGTCCATAAGCTTTGATCTTTGTCTTCCTCTCGCTCGTCTTCTCTCTATTCTTCCCAATATACAATGTTTCTCAAAGTCGTCTACACTCAGGATGTGTCAAACAAATCCAAGTTTTCTCCTTCCACAATCCTTAAAAGACATCTCACTGTACCGGACCCTTATCAATACTTCCTCGTTTGTAACTCGATCTGAACGCGGATTCTCATCATCCATCGCAGGAAGCACATCTCTACTGCCTCCAGTCTGTTTAGCATATTTTTCTTAAGTGTCCATGATTCACACCCATATGTCAATGTTGACCATACATAGCATCTTAATATTCTTAATTTTAAGTTCATGCTTGTAGAGAAGATGTTCGTCAAATATTTCCTGATTTTTTAAAAAATTATTTTAGCAATGTCAATTTTTGTTTTATATCCTTCTCACAGTCGGAAATAATGCATCCCATATATTTAAATTCCTTCCCTTGTTTGATAATTCTGCCTTGAATTTGAACATTTACAACCAGTTTCTCTTGTCATTTAGTTATTCCCATGACATTAATGTTTATCCGCAGTCCTCTTCTTTCACATGATTCCACCAGTTTGTCAGCAAATCTTTGTTGATTTCTCTTCAGAGTCAGCTATTAAAATGGTATTATCTGCATAGTGCATATTGCAAATATTTCACATTTCTTTCTTCTATTCTGATATCCTCTACATTCTTCACATTCTTCAGTTCTTCAATGCATTTTGCCCGGAAAATAAGAACAAGTCAGGTGACAGTATGCTCGCTTGTCTGACACCTCTGTGTATTTTTATCTAATCCGTCTTATAATTTTCAATCTTCACTACTGCTTTTTGGTTCCAGTATAGGTTACGTAATAGTCTTGGGTCCTTGCCATCCATTCCAATATCACTGAGCATCCTCATCAATGGTTCGTACCTTACCGTAACAAATGTCTGTTTTAAATCAATAAAGCACATGAAAATATCCTTCTGCATCTCAAGCGCTCTCTCCATAGTCATTCTCAGAGCAAATATCGCGTTAATCGTTCCTTTACCTTTCCTGAACCTTACTGCTCTTCCCGCACACAGTTATCTATCTTCTGCTTTATTCTGTTGTTAATCACCCTTATAATTATTTTCCCGAGTTGTCTAATGATATTACTAATCAACCGATATTCCTCACGTTCGAGGGTGCGTTACCTTTTTGGTATAGGTATAAAAGTTGACTCCCTCATCCTTTGTGCTATATAACCTGTATTGTAAATCATATTATCTAACCTGGTCACTTTCTCTACTCCGAATTCTCCAGTTGCCTCAATCATTTTCACAGAAAATTTGTGCTCTCCACTAGCTTTGGCCCTTTTCATACATTTGATGCCATTTTTCACCTCTTCTTTAACAATTGAAGGTCCATTCATCTCATCCTCTAGATGTTGCTGGTTAATTCTAATGTCAATATACACTACTGTCATATATTCTTCCCATCCCATTAAAACTTCTTCCTTGTCTATTATGATGTTTCCTTGGTCATCCATTATGTCTGTGTTACAAGAAATAAACATCAGCAAACCAATGCGATAGACGAGGTAGTAACAATATGATTAGCCCACATGTAATGAAGAGAAGGAGACCTAAATATCAGAATGAGAATTATTACTCTAACAGAGCTAACTTAAGCCATCTTTGGCTTAAGAACCTTTCCTGGTACATACCTCGAGCTTCTACAGCATTACTGTTCGCCATACCATAAACGAAGTGCATATCTGCTCTCTCTTGATTTGAGTATATGTCCACTCACGAAGCACCACTATCCAGACAACTACCTGATCGAGTTCAATGGAATCCTGTGCTGAAAGACGCGCCACCTGTCGGAGATAAAGGAATTCGGATTAACTTGTGTTTTAATAACCTATAACTAGGAAACCAAGCATTTCCGGACATATTTTCATGGGAACTATTTTCAATATTTAGATATAAGGAACATAATCCCGAGGTTATGCCACCTACGAGAAGCGGTCAATTAGTTTTGCAATTCGGATATAAGGAAACGAGATATGAGGAAAAGTTTTCTATTATTTTTCAATATAACTACCCTTGACTTCAATGCACTTGCGCCACTTGTCCCTGAGGCTTCGAATTCCCGACAACCAGAAATCTCCCGAATGCTGTTCAATTCACTCCTGGACGGCGAGCTGGACATCTTCATCGTCCCCAAACCAGCATCCACGCAGTGCAGCCTTGAGCTGGCGGAATAAAAAGTAGTCGCTAGGGGCTAGATCTGGACTGTAGGGGGGATGGTTGAGCTTCTCGAATCCGCACTCGCGCAGGGCAGCTTGTGCAACTCTGGCCTTGTGGACTTTGACTATGTTAAAGTTGATCATGGGGTGTGAGGTTTCTAGGGACCGAACGGGCAGAGACCTTGGTCATGGCCAAATTGTCGTGGATAATGCTGATAACACTTCCTTGTGATATTCCAAGATATCGCTCGATTTCGATCGACCTTCACCCGTCGATTTTCGAGGATCATCCTCTCCACACGGGCCATATAGGCCTCGTTGGTCACGTCTGATGGGCGTCCTGGACGAGGTCAACTTCAAGGGACTCATGACCATGGCGGAACTCCCTATTCCAGCAAGCAATGGTTGCATAGGAAGGGGCGGTGTCGGTGTACACTGCAACCATGCGTTCATGGATCTCTTTTGCATTCTTGCCTTCCTGGGTCAAAAATAACACATTGTATATTCCCATACTCACCACAATTAATCAATTTTAAAAAACAGGCGCGGGCAACTACATTAATGTTGCCTTTCAATATGAAAAACTATCCGAAATAGTCTGTCTAAAAAGAGCTCTACCGATAAAGAACAGAGACGACATTTTATTCCATGCAAAATTTGCGATCAAGTATACTTTGGCGAAAGCAGCAGATTCTTCAAGAGAATCAAGGAAAACAAATGCGACATGAGCCGTGGATGCCTATCCTCTAGCCTATTCCTAGACATGTCAAATGAAGACCATTCTTTTAACAGAGATAATGCAAAAATAATTAATAAATCCCACAACTATATACATAGGCGCCTAATAGAATCAGCTTTTATAAAGAAAATTTCAAACTTTAATAATTCCGATGCGCAATTCAACGCTAATGCCTTGATAAGCAGAAAGCTCGTTCGGCCTCCAATAAAAAATGCCGAAGCTCAATAACGCCCCCCCATAATTATATTTTGACTTGTAAATTTGTGTGTCCTTAGGCTAATCATCTTTCTGTATTTATTAATTTTGATTTCTTTGGGCCTTTGAATGCATCCATTATATCACGTGTCATGTGTTTTAAGTGATTCACAAATCAGGCCCGTGCCCAACTCTCACTAGAACACTTGTTTTGTCTTTCACTGGATGAAGAAAACCTACACTTCGTTTTTCAAAAGGCTTCTTGAATCAACCTTTTTAGGGTTGAGGATGGTGGCTCAGTCGATGAGCGTCGTGGTCACAATAGCAAAGTACGTTTGAGGACACAGGTTCGAATCCTACCCTTATTTATTTTCATATAACGGTTAAAATTAGTTTTCACTAATTTTCTCCGTCTTTATATCTCATATTTTCTTTCTTAAGCTTTCAATGGTCGTCTTCCTTAGTGTCGTGATGCCCATTTTCATTTTTTGGGGCCTTTAAATGCATATATATATATATATATATATATATATCAGTTGCGGCAGAAAGGTTACCCCGATTTCAAAGGTTAATTAAAAACAAACACATGAAGATACAAGAAAAAACTTTTTATTTTTATGAAGTAGATTAAATCCATTTATTTTGTGTTTTAGTTAGCAACTCAGCTTGGCCTGGAGTGGAGAGAATTGTGCATTTGTTGTTGAGGATTTTGTTAAGAACGGTGAATCCGTCGTATCGACGCAACGTTCCTTCCGAAGACACTTTACTCTTTGTCGTCAAGATGTTTGTCTAAAGATGGAAACCTACCGACGAAGTTGCATGAAGTTACATCCGAAGGAGCAGAGTGTTTATCCAGAACTTGAGATTACGTTATCAATGTTCAATCTGAATACACGTTTGAATTTCAAATATTTGGCGGCTTAAAATAAATGTCAATGAATCTTATTACTATTTTCCGTACTACGTTATTTTCAACTCATTTTATTTAAATTTTGGACAATTATCTAAAAAACTTTCACTGATTTAATTGGGCGCTATCTAAGCGAGAGTGTAACAGTCCTATCACCTTTTGACCATAGCTGGTGGAGTCGTAAAAGAGCTTCGTTTAAAATTATACTTACCTGGCCCTCCCGATCGACACTCTTGATGGAATCAAAGACAGAACGAGTGTGACTTAACTTTATATCTCGTCTAAAAGAGGGGAAGAATTACGAGTCACTGGTTGGATTTGGGCCAATAAATTTGTTCAGGATAAAAGATAAGTGGAGAATCTGGTAAGAATTTTATCTTCAAAATGAAGGTATTCTTTACTCTGTAGTTGGAACCTTACCACTGTAGTGCTTTACAAACGCCACAAGTATTGAAAAGGAAAGATGTTTAATAATTAATTTAGTCATTCGAGGAAGTTTAAAGCTCTAATAGGCATTCAAATGTGGTTTGTCTCTACTCAGTAACTGCACCCAGAAAATCTTAAGTGAACAGAAGGCGATTATATATACAAAAACAAATTATCTTTTTTTCTATAATCGTACGCAGTGTGGCTACATAAAGGATAGAAAATACCTATTTCCGTTAATTTCCGTACATACGGTTGGACATAATCTAATTCTCTAAGGAGCAAGGATTTTATATATCCTATCTCTTATTTTTATCTAAATAGTGAATAATTTTTTATAGCTTTCACCTGTGTTCTCTTCACAAGTCAGACTATTTATTCATCTGATTTTAAATTTGATTACTTAAATTTAACACAATTTTTTACAAATTACAGCAACAACTTTGCTTTTCACAGTCGCATTCTGTCCTGTATAAAAAAGTATCGTCATGTCGTTTGCTAAGGAAGAGCAAACACTTACATTTTCTCCATATAACCCCTTTCTTAACTCTAATTTAGCCCTATTTTATGCAATAAAGGAAATATATACTCCTGGTTCGTTGCACTTCAACTGCCTTTAACTATTCTGTAGAAATCCACATAATAGTCATATATACGTGGTTTCTTGGTTCCACAAATGACTACGTCAAGAACACTAATTTTACATCACATAATATCTATGTGATGTTTCAATAATTAAATAAATCAAACGTACTCTTAATTAAAACTAGATTAAGATAGAAATGATAAATATAAACAACGAAAATCTCCCCAAGCGAGGAAACCAATAATGGTCAAATGATGAAGAAAAGGATAGATAGATAAATGCAAAACGTCAATAAAGGAAAAGAAGAGAAATAGAAGAAAAGTTTATAGATTACAAAGAACATGTAAGAGAAAACCTCATCAATGTTTATATTTTGAGCATGGATGAGGATAAACACTAAAAGAAACAAAGTAAAATTAAAAGAACCCAAATTTGACTCCATCCTAGCACTCTCTAAGCACGAAATGCTTCTTATACTCGCCACAAGGAGAATTATGCCGGTGATTTGTTTTTCTGACGTGACATGTGGATTCATCACCTTGGGTTATATTTTGTCTATTATAAAAAGGTTTTATGCAAAAGTAATGCAAAATCCGACAGTAGAATCTCGGTTTGGCACATTTACAGTTGGTTAGGAAAAAATACAACCGAGGAGCTAATGGACGATAGACCAGAGAGCGATCTCTTTGTCGTCCCTGAAAGCGGTAAACAAATTTTTCTCGCCTTGTTATGGCTGACTTTGGTATTGACCTTCTCTATTCTGTATTAACAGACATTTTCATTTTCGTCTCGCATATATGCTCGTTAATCTCATTTCATATATTCGTTGTTAACGATTTCTCTCTCTTCGTTTGCCGCCTCATTCATGCCGTTCATTTTCCATTGATCGAAGGTGGCCAATTTACTTTTATTTCCTAGCTCTGAATTTAGGATAAAAATTCTCACCTATCGAGTAGCTGCCGAAGAACTTAGGCGTTTGGGAGAAGATAAGGATTGCCATACAAGGAAATGTGGATTTCTTCTGTAGATTTGGCTTCTCCGTTCTTAATTAGGTTTTATTTTATCCTGCCCCTTGGAACAGGAGAAATGGGGTTCAAGTATAGAGCATACACGAGTGTACTTCGAGTGAGCTCCGGCGACCCTTTCAAATCCTCTATAGAGGAGACCAATCTCTACACCACTCTTCACCACTTGTGGTGAAGAGGGTGGCGAAAAGGTAATAAACCATTGACCCTCAGAGATTCAAATTCTCAAGCTCCAAAGAAGCCCTTTGAGACCAGGTTACTCCAACCAAGATCTAATGGAAGCAAAACCCTTAGCCCTTCTGTGGTCCCAGTTGTGGCGTGACAAGGCATGATGATAGCAAGAGAAATGTTTGAGTCAAGCCTGTGTTAGCTAACTCGAGCTGAACCACTTCTCTAAATTGGTAAGCGAGTTTATCTTTAAAGCTCCTCACAACCACGTTTTCCTATCTTAAGATACGAATCTTCTAAACCGCTTAAATTCAAAGTCACGCTTATCCAGAGACTTACACAAAGAAGCAACAACAGATCTGGTGGAAATGCATGGCCACCACAGGACTTTAACCATTTTTTTAGCTGTCTTTCAAAACCCTTTCAAAGTTTTAAAGGCAAATAAAATGAATAAAAACTCCAGTCACAGACTATATATCTAGTCTCATGCGCTCATTGCCCTAAAAAAATTTTTTTGTACAAATAGAAGAGCGATGTGCGCTCTGGTGGTCATTTTTACCCTAAATGGTCGTCTCTTTTAACGACATTCCACAAGGTGTTATCTGTAATAAAGTCCCCATTTTATTTCTAAACGTCAATTTTATAACCTTCTCGTCCCGATGTCTGTTTTATTTTTTAAATTTCAGGCGGAGGAAATAAGTGTTTAATATTCAAAGAATTCAGTAAATGAAGAGAAAAAGACAAGAGTAGCACCTCTGAATAATTATGAGGGATCCAATCGAGAAGGTTCTTTGTTCACTCCTGAATAGGAAAATAAAGAACGAATTATATTCTAAGCAATAATTGAGCAAAATTATAGTGATTATTTCAATCAACATGATATAGAAGGTATGATAAGCAATGCCCACAGAATATTGCCCAGTACTTTATTTCTATCAAGAAATCTTTCAAAATATTTAGAAGGAAGTACATATTTTGGTGGAAGGTAAATAATCAAAATCACGTTATCCCTAAATTGACAATGTGTAGAAGAAAATATTCCAAAACGTCAAAAAAAGGCTCAGAAGAAAAGAGAATAAATGGGAAACTATACCAAATTTTAAAATATTTTGCCATGAATGATCAATAATATAACTTAATTGGAAAAATAAACGTGCCATTCTCCCTTCCCTCTTCCCTTACACACTCTCTGTAGCAACAAATTTATATAGTCAATTCTTGATAGGAGTTGACTCCAATTTAATCAATTTCTTGAAATGGGTAGTATGCATATGACAAGAGGTGCCCAGAGTATTACTACCGCCTCGACTAAAGGTCAAATTGGTGCCTGGAACCATTCTACCTTCTCCAAGTCTGGATACTTTCGATCCCAAAATAATGTGCTACCAGGCTAGTCCTACCTTCTTCATCTAACAAACACCACATACTACGCCTACTGCCGCTGTTTTTCTCAGATAAGCACTCCTAAATTCTCCTCCCTGCACAAAAATATAATATGAAAGATATGACAGAGGTCGAATAAGTTATAGCCCCTTGTTCCCAGCATCAGGCATCTAAGAATCTCCGAGTTTCAGCCTGCTTCTGTTGCCAATAAGAGAGAAGGCTCTAGTAGTTGTAGTGCAGGCCCCTCCCATGACATTCCTGACCCTCTCTGTAATTCTCACCTCTTTCAATAATCAATGGAACAACATTCGTGGTCTTTCAAGGAATCTTCTTTCAGTTGAATACTATTTAACTAGTACTTATCTTGATATCCAGCTTCTCTCTGAGACATACGAGTATATATCTAATTACTTTCTCGCGAGTCAATTTTCCTATCTAATTATAGGCTGCACTCAATTTTCAGAGTCGAAAGTGGCTCTTGTTCTTATTCAAACCTAAACTCACATGTAAGGTAAACTGCTGGATGGAGTATAAAAGTGGCGGTACTCATTACATAACAACCTCATCAACACACCTGTTGTGTGCAGAAGAGACCTTACATCTCCAAACTTTGCACTTTTCTGTTCTGAAGATCTGTCTGCCAGCGATCACATTTATCTCTATTTCGCCTACTGCTCTCCTAATTCTACAAACTTTTTATTCTTCTTCAAATATCTAAATTATTGCATTCATTTCTGTTCAGCACATAACATTGGAATAAAATAACTACTCTTTTTGTCTATGTACCTCCATGGTTTAAGAGGTACTTGTACTGAACCCTTTTGAACTAAAATAGACACAAATAAAAATGATTCAAGGATATTTCTCTATATAAAATAATTACTATAATCCATAGTAATGATTTTATAAAAAGAAATATCCTGGAATAATTTTTAATCTCCCACAAAAAGGAGAGTAATCTCAACATTAGCCCAGGGCTGTTTACGCTAGATCCAATTTTATCACTTTTTCTAAAATCAGACTTATCTGATAGCATTAAAATGGTAACCGCATAGGGAAACGTGCTTAGTATAAATACTGTGTGTCTTATTTTTCTTACCATTCTGAGTTTGAAAATGTCGAATAGACGAAAGTACTAACTCCATCCGCCTTTTATTTAGTTTTCTTCAGTGGTACATATATATATATATATATATATATATATATATATATATATATATATATATATATATATATATATATATATGCATATATCTCTTATGGGCGGCGAGAGAATGATGAAATAAATCCAATATCAATGGAAGAAAGAGAAAACGGAATAGATTTTCTTCGGAAATAGTTATTTCTTACTTCGGAAAAATCCAAGCTGGGGTGGGATTCGAACCGTGCACATTGAGGCAGCGAGGAACCGCTTTGATCTCAATTAAAATGTCCTTTAGATCAATCGGTTTAATTGAGATTAAAGCGGCTGCTCGCTGCCTCAATGTACACGGTTCGAATCCAGCCCCAGCTCGGATATTTTTGAAGTAGGAAATATCTATTTCCGAAGAAATATATATATATATATATATATATATATATATATATATATATATATATATATATATATATATATATATATATATATATATATATATATATATAATATATATATATATATATATATATATATATATATATATATATATATATATATATATATATATAGATATATATATATATATATATAGATATATATATATATATATATATATATATATATATATATATATATATATATATATATATATATATATATATATATATATATATATATATATATTTATTACCTTCTTACTGTCCTCATCGGTTTCCTCATTTTTTTCTTAGTATTATCGGCTGTCAGATTCGGTTTATTCCATTTCGGTTTTTAGTCGCTTGCTGGTCTAGTCGCGGGTGACTCTACATCTTACCATGTCGGTCGGTCGGTCCCCGGTTCTAATGAAATATGAAACCATTATGTTGTTTTCCCTTCTCTTTTGAATTAATAATTGCCAAAATCCTCCGTAGGTTAGCCCGAGAATTATTTTGTCTTGACAATAACATCATAACTATTCGGGAAATTTCAAACTCTTATGTTGTATAATATTCTCTTTTGAATTGTATAATTGCCAAAGTCCTTCCAAGGTTAGCCCGGGAATTATTTTGTTTTCGGAATAACATCAAAACTATTCGGCCGATTCTAACGAAATTTAAAACCCTTGTGGTGTTTTACATTATCGGTTGTTGCCAAAGTCCTCTCAATGTTAGCCCGGGAATCATTTGCTTTTAGCAATTTGATCATAAGTTTTGCCCGATTCTAACGAATTTCGAAAGCCTTATGTTGTTTTACATCCTCTTCTGAATGATATAATTACCAAAGTCTTGCCAAGGTTAGCGCGTGAATTATTTTCTTTCGGGATAACATCATTGTTAAAACAATGACAATATCCCGTGCACTGCGGAATATTGGCAGCTAACTCACTCATCCCACTCTGGGACTTGTTCTTGCTTGAAGGGTTGCTCCCATATTGGCTTTGGCCTTCTCGTGGCAATTAGGTCAGCCCTGTTGCCCTTAAGGGTCTCCTGGTGCTGTGAGCCAGACTTTTAATAGGCCCCCTCTTCTCCCCCCCCATTATTTGCTTATACTGCCCTCTACTTTCCCCTCTTCTTTTCTGCCGATTCTAACGCAATTTTGAAACCCTTATTTTTGTTTTGCATTCTCTTTTGAATGATATAATTCCTAAGGTCATCCCAAGGTTAGTCTGGCAATTATTAAAAGATTTAAATGTCATAAGGTCATAAATTAGAATAAGTGAGAGCACGCGGCTTTTTGGTTAGCAAACCTTGTTCCTCTCTGGCCGAGTTTACATTTTCGGTAGTCCTATTCGGGTATTTCAATTCTCTTATGTATAAATCTGTTTAATATCTTTTATTCATATTTTCTACTACCATTGAATCGTTGCTTATATTGGATTCAACGCATTTCATTTTCAGGTACGGTGATTCTATATATTTCGTCCAGGAATATCATATCTTTCAAGTTTAACCACAGGTTTCTTGTGCATTTATGTAAAACTGTGTGTAAGGGTTCGAATGTGTTTCTCCAGTGGAGTTTCTCTGATGTCAGACGATTTTGTTTTCCTTTGTTAGCGATGAATCTTGAAGCCCAATTTGTATTCTCTGTGCCTTTTTAGTTGCGTGCGAGTCTAGTGGCGGGTGACTCTTCATCTCACTATGCCCATCGGTCGAGCGGGTGGTCGGTCCCGCTTTGCTTTTTTGGTAATAACATTGTAACTATTCAGTCGATTCTAACGAAATCTGAAACCCTTATGTTGTTTCACATTTTCTTTCGAGGGATATAATTGTCCTTCGAAAAGCACAAAAAATATTACCTGAAGGTCCTGCAGAGAAATGCTTCTGCAAATTTGTTTCAGCTTTCTTACCAAACTTAATTCACTCGTCCCTTCCATTAAATTTACCCATGAGGTTGAAATCCAAAGAGACATGGGACAATATAGTTGGCAACCTAGACACTGAAAGGGATCCGAGAAAATTTATGGTCAAGTTAAAAGGTTAATAGGAACCCCTCCCAGGGACAGAATAAATATAGCGATCAATGGAGTCGAAATCAATAGAGATGAGGACGTGGGGCATCACTTCTAAGGCTATTGGAAGCACAGATTTAGTATCAGCGACGCGAAGAACGCAGAATTTGATGGGGACTACTTATCTAGTTTCAATTTTGCCTTTACCAAGTGAAACTTTTACTGCCTCTTTCCATACCTCCTTAAGCTTTGATATTATTGTGCCCTTTTTTATTTACAACAGGTGGTTTGAAGAGAGCATTAGCTTTGGTCCACTAATTAATCAAACCCTGATACATGTCTTTTACCATCTCGTCCACTTCATAATTCCTCCGGTCATCTTCACTTTGCTCCCTCAGGTAAATGCCCTACCACAAAATATCTCTTATTGTTGCTAACTCAGACACCATCAGCGCTTGCCCAGTTCCAACAAAAGTAGTCAGATGAAAACTTGATTTAGACCTTATCTTGATTTTCTACATTGTCACCCTAATCGCAGGTATATCTACAGAAGAACGATGGCACTTAGATTAAGAAATAATTTCTCCCGAATAATGATATTATTCTAAAATGATCCACAGCCTTTACTAGCACTCAAATAAAATGTAAATGCTCTATAAACAGTTACCATAGTTACCAGAACTAGCAACACTACTGGAATATTGCCTTCCATTGAGTAATGAGTAGTGGCTACTTTCAATTTTGGAGTTAAACCAAACTAAATTAATGGTCATTTTTAACAGGTTTCCTACTTCTCATGTCTCTCTTATACATTTTTACATTTTGTTAGACTAATATCTTTCAGACTACATAAATGTATTGATGATAGAAAACGGTAAATTTGAGCTTTTATAGGTAACTAAAATGATAGTAAAATATAGTAAATGACCCAGAACTAAACAATATTTCAACTTCAAATTGATGTAGGTTAGATCAACCAGAATTTAACTTTTCTGCCAAAAGTTTGTTCTTTTCACCAATATTCATCATTTTAATACCCCATCATCACCAGTTTCATAAAATTTTAGAGTATGACCCGCCCTACCACATCATCTTATGCACCATATTGAAACGATGTTCAGCGGCAAAATCTCTCGGTTTTGCCATTAGAAAATTGGTAAAATGCGACTGGATGAAGAAAGATATGTGATTAGAGAGTGTAAAAGATGAGGGGGGGGGTGAAATCACCCGTTTTAAAAATACGGTTACAGAAGAAGAAAATAATTGAGGTGCATGGATATGTGTCAGGGGATCAGTTTAATATCTTGAGTTGTGTTGCTTGTATGGTTTTTATGTTTTTTGTTTTTTTTAATCGTGCTCTTAAGGAAGTAATATGTTTTTCGTTTAGTTGCAAGTTTAAGTTGGTAGATGAGCAATATAAATGTTCTGTCAGTAGGTATATATTTGTGTAGTTCGTGGATTGTCGTTTTGTTTTGTTTTGCTTTGTTTTGGATTGGGATTTAAACAGAGTGACTGTCATAGTCATAATATAGTATGGTTAGACTAGGTGGTATTGTACAAAATCGCCTGGTTAGTTAAAATTCAGTGGTTTGTCACATTCGATGGTTCGGAGGACCTTCGTTTTGGAGTTTACTTTGTTATTTATGTTCAAAACCGAAATTCCTAAGATTATCGCCTCGTCCTCTTATCACACACGTAGTATGTCGTAGATGATGAAGAAGAATCTATGCGGTCTCTACTCCCCGATCGGTGTAGAGTATAATTTTCTTTCTTCTAAAATATTCGTTCTCAGTATTTTTGCCCAATTTTCCCTCTATTTTCTTTAGCGTCATATTCAAAGGGGCTGATTTAGCCATGATGTGGAATGCCAAAACTCTGCAAGGCTCCTGCCTGCGTCTCCACGTTATAATGTAAAGTGCTTTATTTTTCACTCTGCATTTTGATGATGTTTGTTCTCAATAAGCTATATAAGAGTGGTTGCTGGGAATAGTATTCGACTGATTATCTTTTGCTAAATCTTCTTCTTGTAAATGTTCAGTGCTCTGATTCGATAAAGCGTTGTTAATCAATTGTTAGTCGCGGGCGACTCTACATCTCACTATGTAGATCGGTTTCCGTTTAGCTTTTTTTTGTTTTTCTAATAACCTCATAACTATTCGGCCGATTCTAACCAATTTTAAAATCCTTATGTTGTTTTACATTCTCTTTCAAAAGCTATAATTTCTTAAGTCCTCCCAAGGATAGCCCATGAATTATTGTGTTTGCGCTTTAACATGATAACTATTTGGCCGATACGCTGCTAGACTAGACTATAATATGCTATACTGTGCTAGGCAAGCCTATAATAGGCTATACTATGCTAGGCTATTACAGGCTAGGCTATACTATGGTAAGCTATGCTAAGATATAATATACAAGGGTAAGATAGATTAGGCAGGTGGATGAATGAATATAACGAAGACAAGCAGACGCTAGTTTGTTGATACAGCGTCAATCGTTACGCTTCGCATTGGGGCCAAGAATTTACCCCCCTCCCTTTTCCTGCTGCCCAAAGCCCCTTCGAAGTCACTCGCAAAGATGGATTTCGATCAGCAGATTTCGTAATTTACGAAAATGGTGGTGTAGTCTGTTAATATAAACATAGGACGGTATGAGAGCCTTTAGAATGAAAATCTTGCTGCCTAAGGTTTCATCGGCAGAAAATCTATGAACAGGCTCACTGTCCCCTCCAATTGTTTATGTCTATTTTCGCCAAATAAACTAAATCTCACCTTCCACGTGCGTAAACCTGAAGGGGCAAAGTGTTACAGCGTTGAAAATTTTGGCCTTAGGAGAGGGGCTCAACTGTGGGCTAGTGAGGGTTCGCCCCTCCTAAACTCCCTCATTTTCCCTCCCTCCAAAGGATAATCGACGTATATATCTCGATCTTGAAAATTTTAGAGAAGAATTGGTGAAGCCATCGAAAGAAGAAAACGAGTCCCTGAGTCAAACATGTATAAAGAAGATAGTTGGAACTACGCGGTACCTACCCTCCCGAGGCTGTTCCTTTGGTCACTTATACATAAGAGCAGATCAGTGCTATCGAGACCAACTCTCCTACCATTCTCATCCAGAGAAAATCACGTATCTCAGTTTGCTTAAAAAGCAGAGATACCCCTCACCATTGAGGAGGACCAAAGTGAATTCCATTTCGAGAAGAGGGTCACATCTTGGTTAAGTTTAATAGTCGAGAAGCCAGAATTGGTAAAACAGGGATAGGGATAACTTCCATTCATCCAAGATCCCCTCACTTACATCTTCATGTTAAGAGAAGTATCGTCACTCGCCTTCATCACCCCGGGAGAAGCATCAGCTGTTTGCCTGACTCACCTCGCCACGCTCACCTCACCTCAGAGAAGAGGCTCACTTCAAAGGTCACCCAACTGTCGACACACTCTGAGTTAAAACTAAAACGAAGACAAAATTTATTCATTTTCGTTATTTTCAATTCCGTGCGAAAGTGTATTCGTAACAAAATTATTTCAATCTGTTAGTCGTAACCAGACTATTTCAAATTCAAATGACTTAAGAACTAGCATTAATTGAGATTAAATTTCGTGCATTAGAAGTTTATTTGTGCGTTAACCATCTGGTATTACTCATTTGTAGTGTTATTTTTATTAGACCCTCTTACTATAGAATTAGTGCTTTTAAAGATTTAATATTTCGTTCTTTTATGTGATTAAAAGTATATTTTGTCGGAGTTGTGTAATTAGATTCTCGAACGCAGCAAATGGCACTAGATATATCACAATACGAACCCTCCCTGGTTAAAGAATTAAATTAGAGCACGCTTAGACAAAAGTGTAACGGATTAACTCATGTAGGAATCAAACTTACATCCGTACTCGGCCGTAAACCAAGACAATGCTAATTTAGGCTATAAAATGCTAGGATAGCATATGGTATGTTAGTCTAGAAAATAATAAACTATGATTGACTAGGGTATAATACAATAGTATAGGCTATACTTGTCTAGGATAAGTAATGCTAGGCTAGATTATAATATGCTAAGCCAGGTTAAGCTATGCTAAGCTATACTAGGCTAGACAGAGCTATACTATTTTATGCCAGGGTAGGCTAAAGTATAATAGGCTAACGAAGGCTATGCTAGGCTATGTTAGGCTATGCTAAGTAATACTATGTTAGACAACGATGGGCTAACTATCCAAGGCTAGAATAGGCTAAGCTATGCAAGATTATTTTAGTCTAGGGTATGGTATACTATACTAGTATAGGATAGACTGGGCTAGGTTATAATATGATACGTTTGGCTATATTATGTTATATGTGGTTATGCTAGGATGGGATATACCAAGCTAGCCTATAGTATGCTAGGCTAGGCTATCGTATGCAAGGATTTATTAGCTAGGCTACTCTCGGCGAGGCTAGGCTAAGCTAGGCTAGACAGGCAATGCTAAGCCATACCTGGTTAGGCTATGGTATAGTAGGCTAGGCTACACTAGCCAAATCTACCTAGGCAAGGCTATACTATAATATGCTAGGTTAGACTAGGGTCTATAAGATAGTTAAGTTTTACTAGGATAAGATAAGCTAGGCTATACTAAGATAAAGTATGATAAAGTAGGCTATACTATGCTAGGTTATACTAGGCTAGCTAGATTATATTAAGGTAGGGCTAGGTTAGGCCCAGCACAGTTAGGCTATTATATTTTAGGCTAGGTTATCCTATGTTTGGCTAAGCTTGGCTATACTATGCTATGCTTGGCTATGATATGCTATGCTATATTAAGTAAGTTTAGGCTATTTTATTTTTGGCTATAATAAACTATGCTATGCTAGACTATACTATTCTATGCTAGGCTAGGCTATTCTCTACTATGCTATGTTAATGTATGTGGGTTTACCATGCTATCCTATCCTATTCTGTGCTATGTTATGGTATAATATACTATGCTATATTAATCTATGCGCTGCTTTATTATGCAATGCTATATTATTATATGCAATAATATTCTATAATATTATGCTATACTATAGAATACAATGTTATTAGTGTGAGTCATTCTTTTTAACGTTCTAATTAAATAAATGAGGGGAGCTCAAAATTTGCAGCTCTACTTATGAATTCTAAAGTTATATTTTTTATTTTAATATAATTTTAGTTTTACTTGGTTGGCTACTTAAAAGTTTTGACGTATTTTTGTCATCTTGGGGAATTAAATGACTATTATTATACTAATAATTATATCTATTTCACTTTTTTTTCTTACTTCACCGTTTGAAACATATAGATCATTGTGCTGAAAAAATTACATGGCCATCAGTACTACCATCCTAACAGTGTGATTTGACCTACAATTGCTTTTAAAATTAGGACAAGACTGGCAACATTCACACGTTTAAACACCTAAATTAAAAAAAGCAGAGTTGTTGCCATCTCAATTCCAAACTCTGGTTGACGTTCTGAAAGGTGGATGTGAGAAACTACTCAGCAGCCAATCTTGCAAAAGATATTTACTCTAAAGTGCTTGAAAAGTGGGAACGAGGAAACAGTTCTTTTCAAGCCCCCGTTGTAAATTCAAGAGCCACAGACTTAAATTGATCCCACAGAACTGGGAACAGGTCAAAAACATCCATTGGGAGAGGAGAGCTACAGGCCTAAGACACTTTCATTAAAAAACTAGACAACCTGTTGATATCCTTAAGCTCAAATGTAAAATTGTTTTTTTGCTGTGAGTTTGGCTGTCCTGTTAGCCAAAAAAAAAACTCAAATTTTTTAAAATTCTCTTTGGAGATGAAGATCTCTGTGAAGGAACTTGGTTTCATTAAAAGTCAGAGAGAAATGATTACTTCTTTTGAACCACATCAGATTTGCTTTCGAGATAAACTTGAGTAAAATAGACAAGTCAATAAGTAAAAACAACAAGAAGGTGAAGTAAGAAGAGTTGCTTACTATAGGAAGGCCAGTATTTCAATGCCATCAAGTGAAATATTTTTTCGTCCTGAAGAACAAATATCTGATGCTCAAGATGGAAAGGATTTAATTTATGAATTGACATTAAAAATACAAACCAAATCTTCAAATTCCTTGAAAAAGCAACCCGGGAATTATTTCTTGTAGGGGGGGGGGGGCAATAACATCATAACTATTGGGCTGATTCTATCGGAATTTGAAAATCTTATATTGTTTGATATCCACTTTCAAATAATATAATTGCCAAAGTCCTGCCAAGGTTAGCCAGGGAATTATTTTGTTTGAGCAATAACATCACAACTATTCGGCCGATTCTAAAGAAATTTGAAACCCTTAAGTTGTTTACATTCTCTTTCGAATGATAAAATCTCCAAGTTCCTCCCAAGGTTACTTCGGCAATTATTGAATGTTTTGAAGGTCATAAATCAGAATAAATGACGGAACGCGACTTTTTGGTCAGCAGACCTTGTTTACTTTACCCAATCTTTTCCTAACGCGTTTGGAGTATCCAGTTAATTTTAGCTTAAGTCCTAGTATCTTCCCTTCCTTGTTGTAATTTCATCTTTTCCACTCCACCACAATAACGTCTAACTTTCTTCTGAGGAGACTTAGAGAAGTAAATTAGTCCTTGTTTGTCTGGATGTTTCATTTTCTCGTATTTGTTGATGTTAGCGATTTCCCAAGCAGTCATTATTGCCTGAGATATGGGTTCCTCCATTGATCTATAATAATTTGTTACATCACCCACGAATTGCGAATTTACGATGGAATCATAGATGTGGGTGGCATGTGCGTTATATAATTTGAAGACAGCGATAGGGAGAAGTATACGCCCTGAAACAAGCCTGCTCTGAGATCGAAGAGCTGTCCCTTGCGATTCTGAATTGGTCTAAACATTTTGCACCCAAGAACATAGTTGCAGAGGAGCCTTTCTCGGCTGTTATTGATGCCAAGCTGCAAACTTTATATTGCATTCCGCATTGTCATACCTTGTCGATTGCCATAGATACATCACGAAAAACTATGTCAATGCTTGCTCTTTCTTTTTCGGCCCTGGATATTTTTTCTTGGACGGTTGCAATTGCCATATCGATGCTACTGCTTTTCTTAAATCCAAATTGCATGGGATTTGAGGATTAGTGTCTACCAGATGTTCGGTTAATCTTTGGTTTGTGATTTTTTCAAAGATTTTGTCCAATCAATACTTCATTGCATCTTAAAGTTGTTGTCTTTTGACTTTCATTTCACTCTACCATATGGCGTGGGGCAGGGTCCTAAACGTCCTCGATGGTATTGATTGTTTGTCAGCCCATAGCAATCCATTTTGAATCTTATCGAGTGCGGGGTTAGTTTCCTCCAAAGTGGCATTTTCGAACTTAAATGGAGCAAATGTACTGAGTTTGGTCTTGTATGAGCCCTAGTCTGCTCGATTTTAGGTCTTTCTTGGCGCGGTCGGTATCTGAATATGGTTCTGTCTGTGTTTACGAGTATTTCCAGGTGTTTGCTGCACAGAATATCAGGTTTTGTGGTGCAGTTTGCAGTAATAAAGGTAGGGAACTTTGACCCTATCCTTTGTGCAAAATTTCTTCAAAATCGGAGGTCTTCTGTAGGTTATTCCTTATTTCGTTTTGGGGCGGCCTGTATCCTGATTTATGTCTCCTTGCATCAAAGTCTTCACTGGCTTCTTGTTATTGAAAAGATATGTGGAGTTCAAGAGGGGTAATCAGTTTTGCATGAGGGGGGGGGGATAGTTGATATCCCGTGGCTATAATTCGAGTAAACATAGAGACGGTTGAATGTCGATCTGTGGTCTTTGCCAGGCCTCGAAGGCATGGGGATTCAAACCCTCTCCAAAAGTTGTAGCATCGTCCTTAACCGGGTATCCAATGATGCTGAATTTAGAGCATACAGTAAGTAGCATGGGCTGAACTATCGTTTGATGAATCCTCTTCTTTTAAATGTTCATTCATTACTCTAATTCGATAAAACATTATTAGTGTAGTAAGAATAATTAAAGGTGAAGGTGAAGTGAAGTAAGTTAATCTCTATCGGAAATCCGCCGTGAGAGAGAAGGGAACCAAGGAGAAAGGAAGGTGTAGATGAGCTAAAATTAGCTTGGCTAAGCTAGCAATATTCTGGCTCAGAGTAATTCTTTGAGGCTCCTTACAGTCCAAGAAGGGAGCGTCGACGCTGTTCCTATGAGTGCGGGCTTTACATGTCGGGAGCTAAAATAGAGAACACCCGTGTTCGATGAAGTTAGTAATTTTTTTCAATCCAAGATTTGGTTGAAATTTTTGCGTCAGTTTCCATATTATACTTTTGCTTTGAATACACCAATTTCAACATTGATATCAGCATCTTTCTTAAAATCAACATGCTGTGATCCAATGGTATCAAAGGATAATAATATTTAAGCCAATAATATGGAGGAAATAATGTTTGACTTAATTGTATTCTTCCCTGTAGTGCCGTAAGGAGACGTTTCCAGACAAACTTCCATGGCTGAAAATATTTACTATGGTAATCCCTATCACTCATTATATTTTGCCCTATATTGCATCAACACCATATATTTTGTATCTTCCTCGTTCCAGAAAATTAATTTGAGGCCTCACTCATATGGGCCATTGCATTCTCAGGCTTCTCTCCCTGTCTCATACTTTAAGTTGTCAAGAACAAGGCCTTTCCTTTCCTTTGTTAAAGCATTTTAAATTATGAATTATAAAACTATAGAATTGAATAGAGAATAACAAATGACTAATGTCCATTCTCAGAGAATCTAAGTCTTTCAAAGACAATTTGAGAAACTTCCAGAACTATTTCGATTAAAACAGTAATGAAGAATGCGAAACTACAAATAAGCGAAACCTATTTAAATTTAATTTGTTTTGGGCTCCATACCACTATCTCATTATGTCCCGCACTTCCTTCAAATAACTAAAACCTATTCGTTTGCGCGAAGTCAGTTAACAAAGAGTGACGAGGGCAGCTGCAGAAGTCGACACGAGGAGTCCGTGTTTTGAATCAAAAGCAATTAATGGGTGCGTTGCGTTAATGCAATTCCTCTTTATGTGCTATTTGCATAATAAATGACACACATTATCATGGAACTTGGTCCATGAACACGCATGGTAGCTTTGACCAAACCATTAAAGTGCTATTCAGTGGCACTTTATCATTATTAATGTTTAGTATTAAATGGGTGCATGTTTATGACCGCGTAGGAAGGATAAACTGGGAATGTTGTTTCATAATAGAACCTTACAGGGCATCTAAGTCGAAAGAATGGGAAATCAAAGAGGGCACCGTGGATTAGTCCTTTAATAATAAACCTAATTCGGGAGCCTAACAGAGGTTATCAAAATATTTAAAAATAAGGAAACAATATCTGGAAAGATACATTATCGAAGGCTAGTAAAGCGGTTTGTTATGGAAGCAAAGATGAAATGCCAAAAATATCCTGCCTTAAATTCGAAGCACAAACTGAAACGGTTTTATAGTTACGCAAACAGTAGAGAAAGCCCATAAAGGGTTCAGGAGGGCTGAGCAGAAGTAAAAGAGTCTTATGACAGACAATCCAATACAAATTATTAAAATAATAAATGAGCACTTCGTAAGCGTTTTAACTGTGCTGGACCTGACACATTTAGTACCACTACGCGAGGAAATAAATCTTGAAAAACAGAATGTTTTATTTACCATAAGTGTAAATGAAGGGGAGATTATCGCATCCATAAACAAAATGAAACAATCGAAGTCACCCGTGCCCGATTGGGTGTACCCAACTCATCTTAAAGAATTAAAATCGATCGATAGAAGAAGGCCTAGTTCCAATAAAGTTCAAACGTGCAGATGTTACGCCAATATTCAAAAGAGGGCAAATATCTGACCCTAGCTATTTCCATCCTATCAGCCTAATTCTGTAATTGGGAAGCTCTTAGAATCGATAATTAGAAAAAGATTGGTGAGTTATCTTGAAACGAATAATTTAATCACAGTCACCCAGCATGGATTCAGAAGAGGACGCTCGTCTATTATTCATTGTATACATAAGTTACGTGGATTATGGAGTGATTGGTAGGATTTATGAATTTGAAGATGACATGAAGCTACGAGAATCGAAGTAGAGGAAATGCAGAGATACGAGTATCTTGATAAAATTGTGAAGTGGGCGGATAAATAGCAGATGAGTTTTAACATACGTAATGCAAGGTCATAAACTTAGGATGTCATAACTGAAAAAATAGGATATCATAGGTAGGGCCTTATCCTTTACTCCATTAAATTAGTAGGGGACCTGGGGATTTTAATCTCAGAGAACTTCAATGTGTCAAGGCAATGCACAGAAATTTGTAAGAAAGCAAACTGAATGCTAGGATATATTGCCTGAAATTTCACTTTCAAGTCGAAGGATATATTTCTATATCTTTACAAAGTGCTCGTGCACCTACACTTTGAATATGCGGTATAATTCTGGTCTTTAAGCCTTAACAAAGATATAGTGCTGTTAGAAAAAGTGCAAAGTAGGGGTAAAAATTATTCCCTGGGATTCGAAACAAACCGTACGAAGAGAGACTCCGCTCATTAATCTTAGTATTCCTTCCATTTCGACGATTATGTGGGCAATTGATCGAATTATTCAAAATCTTAAAAGGATTTTTATATATTAAGTACAGAATACTGTTTTAGATGGAAGAAAGGTGCAAAACGGTTTCATATTATTAACTAAGTGTCTCAACTCTACTATAGCCTAAGATTATTTAACTTCTAAGATAACACAAACATGGAATAGCCTACCCCACCGTGTAGTATAAAGCACGCCACTGAATATCTTTAAAAACAGACTTAAGAATTTTAATAGTGTAGATATCACATAGTAGGAGGCACAGGTAGAAAACGTCATATATCATCAGGAGTTGAGGGCTAAAAATGGAACGACTTCAAAGTGTCCAAACAAAGCGTAGATGGAATCCACTCAAAATGTAAATCGAATGCGAGGATATATCGCCCGAAATTTCTCCTTTAATACTAGATGTATAATATTACCCTTATATAAATCATTAGTTCGATCACAACTGGGGTATGAGGTGCGATTCTGGTGTCTTAGTATTAGCAAAGATGTGGAAATGTTAAAAGAGTATAACGCAGGCCGACTAAACTGATATCCAAACTTAGGAACAAATCCTATGAAGAACAACTCCGCTGCCTAAAACTTTTGTCACTCGCGAGCAAACGTTTACGCGGCCAGCTGATAGTTTTAAAATCTTAAAACGTTTTTCCAATATAAATCGCCTGCCATTATTTAAATTAGATTATACGTAGAACGAATACCCATTAAAATGTATATATATTAGTCAATAAGGGACTCACCAGTTTCATAGCGCAAAATATTTTTACCTATAAAATCACTCAAACATGAAATAGCCTACCCGATCGGGTAGTTGAGAGTATGTCGGTTACTATATTTAAAAACACGTTGATAGAAATTGCAATATGTGGATATATAGTCATATATCAGTGAATAGGTAGCCATAAAATGCAAGATATTAAGTTTCACGCGTAGATTAGTATGTACCTGATCGATACTTGTTAAGTGCATGGAATATAATTCAAAGTTTGTGGTGGAATAGAAATTAAAAGTGCTCGGACTAGCTTAGTGTGGACTCTAGGGTGATCGCTGTTCTTAGTTCTTTATTGCTATAGTTCTTTTTTTTCCCTTCCTCTTTCGCTTTTCTTTCCCTTTCCCTCTCCGTGTTCATTACTCTCTTTCTCTCTCTCTCTCTCTTGAAAGTAGACGATTACGTGCAAAATTGATCGAGGTATTCAAAATCTTAAAAGGATTTACTAATATTGATTACAGACTATTGTTCGAGATGGACGAAAGGACCAACACACGCCAAAATGGTTTAAAATTAGTGAACAAGCGATTTAACTCTACTATAGCTCAAAATTACTTTACGTTTAAAATCATGCAAACGTGGAATGGCCTGCCAAACCGTGTAGTTGAAAGCACTTCAGTTAATATGTTCAAAAACCGACTTTATGTTTACTTCAATAGTGTAAATATAACGTAGTAAGAGCACAGATTAAAACGTTATATATTATAAGGAGTTGAGGATTATAATGAAACGATGAATAGAAAGATGCCAGTGAAGCCTCCCTGCATGGAGTGAATGTGAATTCCCCTTTTCTTTTTCTGTCTGTCCTATACCTATATTATTTTCATCACGGGAAAAGAGATCACTGTACTATCAACCCCCCTCCCCCCCGTTGGTTCGAAGAAGCGTGTTCGTGTATTTGAGGGATAGCTGAACATGCATGTCAAGGGTACACATGTAGATAAGTGTGTACCGTAGAGTTGAAATAGTTAAAAAACAGCATGTAAAAAAAGCATGATACACTAAAGTTAGAATGTGGTAGTTAACATCTTCTGTAAGCGGACTGGCCTTGAGTGGATCTTAGGGTCTTTGTTGATCCTTGTTTCTGTAGTTTCTGTAGCTCTCTCTCTCTCTCTCTCTCTCTCTCTCTCCTAACCTTGAATTTTCCTTACACTTTCACTTTCAGGTTCTCTTTCCCTTTCCCGTTCTAGTTTCCTTTCTTTTCTCGTTCTCTTTCCCTTTTCATTCTCGTTCTCGTTCTAATTCCTTTTTCCCTTCCGCTTCTCCTTCCTTCCTCCTATGTGGTCTATTTTAACTTTCAGAAAGTCTTTGATAAGGTACCACACCGCCGCCTTCTCCGGAAAGTGCGAGCGCTGGGCATAGACGGAAAAGTAGCCGGCTGGATAGAGAACTGGCTAAGTTGCCTACGGCAACGGGTGGTACTGAATGGAGAGGCTTCTGAGTGGGTGCCCGTTACTAGTGGGGTGCCTCCAAGTTCTGTCCTGGGACCACTACTATTTATCATTTACATCAACGACCTGGACGGTGACATGGTTGCCAAGATTTCTAAATTTGCCGACGATACCAAGCTTGGAATGAACGTTGCAAATGATGGAAATACTGCCCGCCTGCAAGATGATCTTCGGAAAATTGGGGAGTGGTCGGACACGTCGCAAATGCCTTTTAACGTGAACAAATGCAAAGTGATGCATATCGGCCACTGAAATCTCCAATCACCCTATATCCTTAAGGGCACTGCTCTTAAATCCACCGACACTGAGAAGGACTTGGGTGTAACTATCACCAGTGACCTCAAGTTCTCGAAATAGTGTATTGCGGTAGAGAAGAAAGCCCAAAGGATGTTAGGGTATATAAAGTGACAGTTTGGATATCGGAACAAGGAGATGGTATTGTGTTTGTACATTTTCCTCATCCGACCGCACCTGGAGTATGCCGTACAATTTTGGAGTCCTTCGTTTCTAAAGGACATCGTGAGATTGGAACGCGTGCTAGCCACGGCAACCAAAATGATTCCCTCCATCAGGCATATGAGTTATAATAATACACTAAGGAAATTAGATATGTTCTCGCTGGAGACCCGGAGACTACGTGGTCAGCTTATTGAAGTGTTTAAAATACTTCGAGGCTTCGACAGACTGGACTACGGGGATATTTTCCAGCTCAGCGAGGGGAGAACAAGAAATCACGGCTACAAACTTGAACTGAAGCCATATTCCCACACAGATCACGGTGATATCACCGTGATCTGTGTGGGAAATTCTTCACATGCAGTATCTGTGGTAGTTGGAATGCACTTAAACTGGTAGTTGTCAACCGTAAATCTGTTGACCAGTTCAAGTCAAGACTAGATAAAGTCTGGCGAAATCGCCGTTAAGATCCTCGCGAGTGATCTTCGAGGTTTCCAACGGACACCTTCGAGGATTGCGCCAAAAGTACCCTCCTTGTATGGACCGTAAGGTCTTCTAATGTACTTATTTTTCTTGTAGCTCCTTGTAGCTGCTTGTAGCTCCTTCTTCTTCCCTTTCCCCTTTTCTTCCTCTTTGTCTCTCTTTTCTCATCTCACTTTCTCTTTTACTATATCTTTAATTTTTCTCTTTCTCCCTTTATATTTCTTTTCCTCTCGCTTTTTTATCTCTTTATCTCTTTTTTATTTTTCTTCATTTCTCTCCCTATTTCTTTCTTACTTTCTCTCTTTCTTTCTCTTTCACTCTCTTTTTTCTCTTTCTCTCTCTTTCTTTTTATACTTCTCTCTCTTTATTTTATCTATATTTGTCTTTCTTTTTTCTCTTTCTTTCTTTTTCTCTTTATCTATCTTTCTTTTTTCTCTATCATTCTCTTTCTTTTTCTCTTTATTTCTCTCTTTCTCTCCTTCTTCTTTATTTTTCTTTCATTCTTTCCTTTTCTATTTCCTATTTCTCTTCTCTTTTTGCTCTTTTCACTTTTTCGCTTTTTTTCTCTTTTTTTCTCTTGTTCTCTTTTCTCGTTTTTTTCTCTCGTTTTTGATTTCCCTTTAACCCTTTGCAATCCTTTCTTTGCGCGTCTTAAACTACCATGAGATTGACTCATCCTCTCTTAAATTCTACTTCCATATCTCCAATGTCTCATTTCACTTCATAACCCATGGCACTTATTTTCTGCCCGTGCGGCCTTTTCAGATTGACTATTAATAGACAACAGTTCAATACATAAATATCTTCAGAACGAAAGTTTCCTGCGCACGTCAGAACGAGAAGCCCCTTTAATAATTACATTTCAGACGTTGTAAAGATCGGGAACTCCAGTCCACCTAAGGTTTGTTTATCTTTACAAGCGAATATTTGGGTTTACTGATCCTAACAAGCTAATTCTGAGAGGTAAAGAATAGATGTATTTAAATAAGTATTTATACATCAGTTGACATAACTGGCTTAGGATCCTTAATTTACATGCTTTGTATGTACATATTTGGAATAAGAATAAATTACACATCACGAAGAATGTAGACAAGTCAATGGTAATTCCTTTCAATAATAAAAGTAATTATATTTCTTATACATACATAGTCTTCTATCATTTGTAAATAAAAGAGGGGGTTGTTTTACTGACAAATGAACCCCTTCCCCTTTGGAGTTGTGGCCATGAATACTTAAAGGAAAGATTGGTAACAAAATTCTTGGAGATGTGGGGAATGATTTCATCCCTTGTCGATCCTCCCTCTTCTTTTGTGTTGCTTTTTCTTCCATAAAATTAAGTTTCTTACGATTAATTAAATTAATTTGGATAGTACTTCATTAGGCTAAACTAATCTGCACTATTTTGACCTTCTAAACTCATCCAACCTGAAGAAAAGAAATGTCTAGAAACGAAAGGGGAGTAAGAAATCTAGATGAGATCCATTGTAGTTTTTTATAATTCAAATTGAAAAAACAAAACAGAAACAATCTCGCAGTAAATTGTTGTGAAAGAGGTGTAAATAAAGGGATGACGTTGAGGAAATTTGTACAAGATATATATATATAACCTCATATCCTTCTGTGTGCATTAGGGTCAGAAAGGCACGCTATCGTCCAGATATCAGTTGTATCATAGTTTTCCATGCTACATTTGGCAACCTCTTGCGGAGGAAGGGGCAAGTGAAACAGCGTAGAAATTATATCACCCTAAATGTAATATTGGATGTGTTCAAAGAACTAGAAAAATTAGGAGAGATGAAGTCATTTAACTTGGCGGGCTTTTGCATGTCTTCTCTTTGCCACTCAGGATATTAAAAAGAGGAGACTACTTTGTGCCTTCTAGGAGTATAGAGAAACACTAGGTAGGAAGCAAGAAGAGGAAGGAATTATGTAGTTTATTATGTATACGAAGGGAACTGCCCAAAGCGACGAAGCATTATTGCCCTTGGAATTAAGTACGTGGATAGAGGAAAGGAAGAAGAAATAAAGATGGAACGGAATGATCACAAAAGGATAACAAAAACCGCATTAGCAAGCAGCGACACCCTTTATGATGAGGGCGACAGGACAAGTGTACATACAAAACAAGCATATTTTTTCACATTAGAATCTCAGGATTTGCCTTTAATGCAGTCTAGTGAGGATTTGTGAAATGGCTGTAAACTTAATATAGCCACCAACATTTTGCCTCAATTGTCGAAGCAAATATTCCTCTCTGCAATCTCGGGAGTTTTTCAGGGGTTCGTTATGTACGAGAAGAAAATGAAGTCTGACGTCAACTCTTAACTAAGAGCATTTTATAACGCACCTTGGAATGTGAGGTCAGATTATACGAGTGAACTAACGCACCTTTTCTTAAATTTCCTTCAGGACCACTGAAATATAGACATTTCCGTTAATAATCAAAATTATGTGGGTGGGTTTATTTTAGGGTTCACAGTTTAACTAAAAAAATATTCATATCACGGAGGTTGGCAATGGCCCCTCTTTATCGATATCCTTCCTTTACCATTCTTTGGCTGCTATGTTTACAATCAACTTTGTACCTATTTCTATAGGCATGTGGCTAAATTGGGCTGCTAGTCTCCAAACAGCTTTCCTCCATTCATCGCTGATCTGGACCTAGGAAGAAAGGAGCTTTAACTCTTTTACTCATGGCGAATGTCGGGGATGGTGTTTTTTTTTTAAATGCCTGCTTTATTCCGTCCTTTTCCTCCTTTTGGAACTACACATATATACAACGTCCGAATGTGGTAAAGTTAAAGAAGTGAATTTGTATAAAAGATGTATAGCCCGAGTGAGCTATTATTCATGTGTTCTATTAAGGGCGAGGAAACAAAACACACCAACTCGGCCTCGAAGTCAAAATAGGGACAAGGAAGAATTTAAAGAGAAATGGCCATCATTGGAGCAGCTTTCAATATAGAACGGGAAAAGGTTTATGGAAATAGCCGCACATTTCTGGTCTTTAGCACTAATGGTTCTTTCCTCTTATGGTTACTTGGTGTATGTTTTGAAAACTAGAACCAAAAATTGGAGAGAAAAAACATCTGCAAAAAATGAAAATGAGCCTATTTGTGGAAGGCATCTTCTTGTTAATTATTTTTGTTAATTATCGCGTTTTCTCTTTACTCTTTATTTCTTCATGTTTCTCTCTTCGTTTTCCAAGAGGAAAATTCCTCATCGCTTAATTGCTCTGTTTCTTTCGTTTCCTTAAATAAAACAAAACATTGCGTCCTTTTTCTTGTTTTCTATTTATGTTCTGGGGAGCATCTCGTCCATAACGCACCAAGGAGTGTCTTTTTTGATCTACTTGGGCTTAAATGGGGACTAAGCTGGTAAAATAACTTTACTAGCTTTGGTTTTTTACCTCTTCTAACTTATTTATCTGTTGCAAAAACAGATATATGTTATCTCATTTCCTCGTTTCAGTCCATTAGAGCGATAATTCTGTAGAGAATAATTTTCTTTTCAAAAAGCTCAAGATAGAAGGCGTGGTCAAAATGTCTTAGAATTAATTTTCATCCCTAAATGGAATGAGGAGATAATGTTAACCTTTGGAAAACCATTACAGATAGGCGATCATAATTTAATTGAATTCTATTAATGCCATTTAAGACAAGAAATGATAGCTATCAAGAATGTCCTTTATTAAAATGATATCATGTAAATATTTTGGCAATCAATGCCAATTACCTTGACTAATTTTTAACATTAAAACCTAAGATTCATATCGTGAGATTGAAGCCGTACCACTTGCTACAACGTACCTAAACTTTCACGCATTGGGTATCAGATCTATTCAAAATACAAGATGATAACGAACACTTGAATTTCTTTTTTCTCTAAAAGAGAAAGACAATAGATTTTGGTGCTCTATTTATAAATGCACCAGATATGTAATGAATTAAGAGACACTATGAGGCTTAAATAATGAAGAAAAGAAATGAATTAAATCATTTACTGGATAAATTACCCCACCGATTTAGTGCTTTGCAATCGGTAACTATTATAGTCTTCCACAAGTGGAAGGCTAATAGAAATTCCCGAATAGATTCATTTTCCATTGAGTGATAATGTCTGTGAGCCTAAATGAATCACTAGCTTGTTTATTTTGACAAACAATCGGATCATGCAGCTCTTCGTGTGATCTTAATGAACCCTAAGCTAAGCGACGCCTACCAACAAACTACCGCCCAATCTCTTAACTCCTGGTACATTCAAAAGCTCTAGAAAGGCTAGTGCATTGCGGCTTCTAGATGACACTGTCTCCTCTAACAGCACTCACCTACATTTAAATGACGTCGTTCGTCGCGCTACTGATTCCGTTTGGCAGCATTCCTTTCTGGTACTTCTTGATCTTTCGGCAGTCTTTGATGCTGTCGATCATGCGGTGCTTCTTGTTTGGGTTTGGGCCTGTAATTGACTGGTTTGCCTCTCGTATCAATTTTATTAGCTAAATACTTTACATGGGCAGATATATCTTGGCTGAAGTGTTTTATGGTGTTACTTTGGGCTTAATTATTGGTATTCTGCCTACCACAGCCTATCATTCCAGTTCTATGCTTGAGCCACGCAGCTCTTTTTCTCTTCTTATCCAAACTCGTTTTTTGAGAACCTAAGAAATCTTTTAGCCGCTTAGGACATTAGTACTGAGTCAAATTGCCTTGGGAGAACATAATGAAACTGTGTAATGGCAAAGCCTTTCTAAACCTCGGTAGCTCTTTGGTTCCCTTTTTCTGAAAATGTTAGGAATATGATTATCACCTTTCATAGTCATTTATTTTCTTGATCGTAGGACACGTGGTTTCTTTCTTGCAGATGTATTGGCAATAACGGTACAGAAACGTTCAGCGCCTCTTAGTTCGATCTGAAAAAAGCAGATCGAACTTTATTTTAGCCTTTGTTAGAAAGTGAGGAATAAGCCTCGCATTCAACTTTTGTCAAGGTCTTGTTGCTAAATATTATGACAACAAGTCTTTTTTCATTCAATGTTTCCAATACTTTCCTAAGGCTTATTTCTCTTTGTACTAAAAATTGTAAATTTTCATTTAATGAAAAATTTTACCTTCAAAAATTTGGTCTTCCGATTGGGGGTTGTCTATCTCCCACCCTCTCTAATTTATATATGGAAATCATTGAGACGTTATTTTTGCCCCAAATCCTCGATTTTTCTATTGTACGGTACCGTTACATTGATGATATTATGTCTTTGGGCTTCCTCAAAAGATATTCACAATTTTTTTATGTAACTTAATTCCCTAGTCCCTTCTATTAAATTTACCCCTGACATTCAGGAAAATGGCACTCGTGCTTTTCGTGACCTTTTAATACATAGGACGCCGTCAGGTTTTTAATTCTCTGTTTATCGCAAACAGTCCAACTCCGGTTCATATATTCATTCACTTTTATTCTTATTACAGTGTTATAATTAAACGATCTGTATTTACTTGTATGTTTCTGCGTGCATTACGCCTTGTTAGGCTGGAATTTTTGGATAACGAATTGTCCAATATATTTGAAATAGGTAAAAAAACTTTGTTACCCTCGTCAATTTTTGCATACTTCATTAAACTTTGCTAAGAGAACTTTTTTATAGAACTGATAACCCACCGGTTTTCAATTCCCAAAATTGTCTTATCTTGTCATACTTTGAACCATTTTTTGGTCTCACCCGTATTTTTAAGCAACTTAGTATCTCTGTAAATTTTAGATATGAATCTACTCTATATAAAATTTTAGTCCACAACAATACAAGTAAAAAAGAAGGAGTATATTCTATAGAATGTTCTATTTGCAATTTACCTTACTTCGGGCAAATTGGTAAATCTTTATCTACTAGAATTTACCAACATAAGTATAATATTAGAAGAGGTGAACTAAACAGCGCTTTATTTTTACATTTATCCAAAAATAACCACCCCAGTGACTGGAACTCTGCAAAATTCCTTTATCATGCCGTTGATTTCACAAAAAGAAATATTTCGAGTGTTCATTAATTGGCATCTTGCATAATCTAAGTATTTCTCCTGGCTTATTTAAACTCGACCCTTTTTAGAAAAACTTGTACTAAATAAAATAACTTCATAATGCAGCCTGTTGTCACTCTTTATTAGTGTAATATCATTCGCATTGCCTCACCCACCACTTGTCTCTGCTATGATCGTGGATTAACTCTTAGCCCTAAATGTTTTCGTTCTAATGATAATCCTTCAAAATGTATTTTGTTTTTTCACTCACTATTTCCATTCATATAAACGGCGTTGTTGTGTGTATATCGTTTCAGAGATGCATATGTCTGTTATTAGTTGCCTATTGTTCTTTTTATTGGTATTTTTGTCTTGTTTTGGGGTTTTTCCATTGGTTTGTACTATGTGATGGGCGTTTCCTTCGTATCTTTGTACCCTATATAAGGTTGTCTTCTCCATTTTCATGCTATTCCTTGAAAATTAACTTGCAAATATATTCCGAAAGTGCTTGCATTCATCTTTTCATTTTACATTGAGTTAATTTTCATATTATTGCTTTCCTCACCTGCAACTTTGCTTTGTGAATTTTTTCATAATATATATATATATATATATATATATATATATATATATATATATATATATATATATATATATATATATATGAATATGTACCACGGAAGGAAACTGAATAAAAGACAGATTAGTGTTAGTACTTTTGTCTATTCGACATTTTCAAATTCACAATGGTAAGAAAAAATAAGACACACAGTATTTATACTAAGCATGTTTCATTATGAGGTCAACTTCATAGGGAAACGTGCTTAGTATAAATACTGTGTCTTATTTTTTCTTACCATTGCGAGTTTAAAAATGTCGAATAGACGAAAGTACTAACTTCAATCCGTCCTTTATTCAGTTTCCTTCCGTGGTACATATTCATATTTATAGTTATCACGCGCTAACTTTCGTGATATTTCCCATATATATATATATATATATATATATATATATATATATATATATTGGCATAATTAGACAACTGCTCTGCTTCAGGTCCAGCATGTGATCCTATACTCCTTGAACTGGAAGACAACACTTAGGGAAGGCCTATCCATCAGCCCCAAAAAGCTGATTTCAAAGACACGCCTTTATGTCGCCTCGCTTACCGTCACAGAAATCTGTTTTTATTAATATATTAACAGCGTTTATTTAGCCAAAACGCTCGAAAGATGGAAAAATATCCGAAAAAAAATTGGTGTGGTTTAGATAATGGCATAATTAGACAACTGCTCTGCTTCAGATCCAGTGGGTGATCCTATCCTCCTTGAATTGGAGGCCATCCCTAAGTGTTGTCTTCTAGTTCAAGCAAAAACGCATCACCTGCTGGACCTGAAGCAGAGAAGTTGTCTAATTATGCCATTATATTAACCGCAGCAATTTTTCTTGGATATTTTTCCATATTTATACAAGGTGTCTACGAAAAAAACTAATCCTACTCTGAATTAGTATAACTCAAAACCTATTAAATGTTTTTGAGTATTGCAAAATATAACAAATTTGCCACCTTTTTATCTGTCGATTCTTGAAATTTCATCAAATTTCCTTTTACGATATTGATTAATTAATGAGTTTAGTGGAGGTTATCAAAATTATGTTTGCGCAAAGAAGTAAAATAATCAAACTTCGAAGTTTAAAATCAACAAATATATTAAAATCCATTTTTAACAAAAACACCTCTTAATATAGGTAATACAAATTAATTTTTTAATTTTTTTTAATTTTCTAAGCACCGTTTTCTTCCACATGTCCTCCATTTCTTTCCAAGCACAGTTGCGCCTTTAATCGCATTGATTGAACGACTTTTTTGATTAACTTGTGATTTTCCTTAAGTCTATTGACTTCACGTGTGATACTATCTCTTAACTGGTTGATGCTTTGTGGTGGAGTAGAATACACTTTATTCTTTAGATATAACCCATAATAAATAATCGCACAGTGTTAAGTCAGGGGATCTTGGGGACCATTCAATCACATGATTTAGCGCGACAATGCGGTTGTCAAACGGTCCTCTTAGTTTTGTTCTTACAGCAAGCTGTCTATGAGCTGGTGCGCCGTCCTGAATCCACAAAAATCTATTTAATTGATTGCCGTAAATCTGGCGGAGTTCTGGGAAGATCCTTTCGTTGATCATGCTCAGGTAGACAGCACCATTCAAGTTACTCTCGTAAAACAATGGGCCAACAAGAGAGCCATTCCCGCATATTCCGATCTGCAGAGACACTTTCTGCTGACAAATACGTGTGTCAAAGTTGAATGCTGGGAGGTGGTTCAGCGGCACATATTGCCGAATGTTATGGCTATTTACCTTTCCATTCATGAAAAAGGCTGCCTCGTCACCAATCACAATGTTTTCCAAGAAACGAGCAGGTTTATGGAGAAGCCATTCGACAAATTGTCTACAACGAGGAAAATCAGTTGCAAAAAGCCTAGTCTTGCATGCATCTTATTGGGATGCCATTTTACGTCATGTTTAATAATGTAGTTAAATGATGACTTTGACAATTGTAACCAATTCTTTCTGAATAATAAATATAGATTTTGAAGAAGTGTCATCTGAGCATTTTCGATATTTTCTGTTGTTCTTATGGTCATCATACGACCCGAACGACCTTTATTTAGATTTAAGCATGTTCCTTCATGTTAGTATTTGCGACTATTTTTCTAAATTGTGGGCTTGCTTGGTGGGTGTCTAACTGGAAAACGTTGTTCAAATGAATCTTGTACTTGTTTAATACTGCCAGTCTTAATAAAGTTTGTGATACAAATACGAGTTGATCTTTTGTTAACTGCATGATTAAAAAAGTCTCATGGAAGTAAACTTTTACACAGAAACGCTTTGATTTGCTTAGTAAGCAATAATGATGAGACCATACGACAGCGTGGCTGAAAAAAACACTGTAAAATGGCTTAGGCTTTGCTTGAAGAATCGCACAGTGACCTAGGCTCCCTAGCCTCCCTAGGCTTCTCTTGAAAGTGTACGGTGGCCTATCCTTCTTAGGCTTAGTTTCATTATTTTACTTCCTTGTGAAACATATTTTTGATAGCCTCCACTAAACCCATTAGTGTATCGACATCATAAAAGGAAATTTAATGGAATTTTCAGGATCGACAGATAAAGAGGTGATAAATAAATAACTTTTTGCAGAACCTAATATATATATATATATATATATATATATATATATATATATATATATATATATATATATATATATATATATATATATATATATTATCAAAACGCCTTCATGAGAAAAATACATTGTATATTGTCCTTTGAATTCTGAATTAACTTTTCTCTCTTTCCGTCCTTCTGATCGTCGACCTATGGAAGCACGACTTAAAAACTTGTCTATTCGAGAATTTTTTTATCCCACGTAGCTGATTGGTCTAAGCGGTTGCTTTAATTGAGAACAAAGCAGTTGCTCACTGCTTCAGTATGATTGCTTCAATCACCATCTTTGCACAGAATTGTTCGCGATTCTAAATTTAATTTTTTCCGAAGAAAAAAAATGGTTCCGTTCACTTCTAGTTCCTGGCTGTTTAATTGATTTTTTTTTCATCGTTCTCTCACGTTCATGATATATATATATATATATATATATATATATATATATATATATATATATATATATATATATATATATATATGCGTGTGTGTTTTGCGAGAGAAGGGCTGGATTGATTGTAACAAGCGGAGAGGGTGATGCTTGATTGTGGCGCGTGAGTCACCAGTTCCAATTTGGAAAAAATATTCCTTCTCTGCTACATTACTCCAAGTTCGGTATTCAAATTAATTTTTCGCATAGTTAGCACTATGCGAGTGTGCATGAATTAAATGATGGACGAGTGCGATAGGTAGCATTATGTGAGAGCAAATGAAGAGATTGATGGCGCGTTGCCATAGCACTATGTGAGTGCGAAAGAAGGAATTATAATGAATTGATGCAAAGTGGAGCGCACAGATAATTTAAAGATCTAGCAAGTTAGGTAGAGCAGGGTTTTGTGACCATATCTGCGGCTGGAAGTTAAAATTTTGATGAATTGTCGCTTACTGAAGAGTGATGTAATTAAACGTGGGACGGACTTTGAACGTCCCGGAGAGCCGCAGTGGTGCTTCGGTAAGATGAATGTAGGTTCCTTGATGAAAGGTTAGATGGGATACAGTCCGGGGAGGGACAAATTACTCCGGGGTCACCACTTGTAGCGAGAGATGTCGCTGAATCTAGATTTTGGCGAGGATTATGGGGGGGGGGCTCTTTCTTATAACTTTATTTATTTATCAATATCATTCATCTTTTCATTTCTATATTTGTATCTATGTATTATTTCCTAGACTGAAGATGCCCCTTCAAACATTGACTCCATTTATCTGACTCTTAGTATTCGTGTAGGCTGAGATTTTTTCTTCTTTAGAGTGGCTTGGTTAATTCTTGATCTTCTTTTTCTTGATGTATCTTCCTTTTTAACGACAATGTGATGATTCCTTCCAATTCTGATGACGTGATGACTTCTTGATGCTTCTTGACGATTTTGATGGGATGAGATGAGTTGAGACGAGTTAGCCCTTGAAGTCGTTTTCTTTCCGTTTTTCCTTGACAGCGGTTTTCTCTTGAGTCGATTTCTTGAGTTGTCCATAAGGCGTTTTCTGTTTTCCTCTGGGATTTTCTCCGTAAAAATTGTGGACTGTCTGGGATCGATCTCGGGTCTTTGAATCTAGAGGCTAGCACTCTACCGTCACGCTACGGCCCAGTCCGTTTTGACTTGGTAATTTAATGGGCTATTCATATTCTCGCTTTGGAAGGAAATTTTTTCTCCTATACATCTTCGCACCCTTACACAGGTTCCTTTCTAGAACGCAGAGCGAATTTGAGGATTGGGGAGAGACTAGTCTTGGATTTCTTAATCGAGGATTACTAGTAGCTCTTCCTCCTACGACCTCCGACTCTGCGGGATATGTGGAGTTGATTCAGTGCGATTGAGGAGAGCGTGGCGAAGTCTCTTAATCAATGGGTAATATAGCATCTCCTTCCCGGATCTCATGAAGTTCCCTGCAGCATCTTTTCTTAATCTCTAGTATGAGAGCAGGTGCAGTTGTAACGAAGATCAGAAGATTATTCGGCGAAGATCAGAAGATTGTTCGGCCTTTTGAGGGTCACCAGTTATGGAGGGGGAAGCATTCCTTATATTTATTTATTTCTTGATGATTGTTGCCCCTTGAAACATGACAATGCATTTTTCTGACTCCTTGGTATATTCTTATTGGCTGGGCTAGCTCTTCATATATTTTTATTTTTTTACGTATCTTCATATTAAGTTGCATTTAATTTGATGTGATGATTCCTTCCTGATGCTTCTTGATAACGTGATGATTTATTCTTGATGCGTTGAGACGAGTTAGCCCATAAAGTCATTTTCCTTGAGTTCCGTTTTCTTCTGGAGGCGATCCATTTATCTTGAGTCTTCTTGAGTTGTCCTTAAAGCGTTTTTCGTAGTCTCCGTTTTTTTCGGAAATTTCCTACTTCAAAAATTTTGGACTGTCTGGGATCGTTCTTGGGTCTTTGAATCCAGAGGCTAGCACTCTACCGTCACGCTACGGCCCAGTCCGTATTGACTTGGTAATTTAATGGGCTATTTATATTCTTGCTTTGGAAGGACATTTTTTTTCTTATACATCTTCGCATCCCTACAGGGTCACCGGTTCGAAGTTGGAAAAAATATTCCTGCTCTGCTACATGAATCCAAGTTCGAGATTCGCGTTCATTTTTCAAAGCGTCCAACAAATAAGTTCGTATTTGGATTTTTATAAACAACTTGAGGAAAAATAACTTTATTTTGGACTTGAGTTTTTACAAGATTAATGGTTGAGGCTTTTAAATCCTATCCACTTAGGTAGATTGATTATAACGACGGAGAGGAAATGATTTTGATCGACCTGTGTAAGATCTTAATAATGTGTGAGTCTTTGCTTAATGTCCGATTGTTTTATATGTGGAGAAAAAAAGGGGGTGACGAATGGGGTTTCTGGCAAGGAGCTTTGTTTTAATGTTCGTTTACGAGTGTTCGAAAAAGAGAGAGAGAGAGAGATAGAGAGAGAGAGAGAGAGAGAGAGAGAGAGAGAGAGAGAGAGAGAGAGAGAGAGAGAGAGAGAGAGAGATCAGGGATTGACTATCAAAAGAATTTTATATATAGATGGTAGTAAAAGGAATTTATAGTAGGAGGGCAGACAGGCATTAATAAACAAATGGAACGAAATAGCCAAATGACAGCTTTGTGGGAACGGAGTTTTTTGTGACCTAGAGGAAGATAACGTGACTAAGGCAAGATCAATGGTCGCTCCCGTTCGAACACGTGACTCTGGGAAAGAACGTGTACATAGGTGTGTTCAACCTTTGTGTAAATGGATCTATATATTTATATATATATATATATATATATATATATATATATATATATATATATATATATATAAATAGAAAATCACATGACACGTGATTTTATAGATGTATTTAAAGGCCCAAGGAAATGAAAATTAGTCACACAACCCAGAAAAACACTTGGGAGAATATCACGTGAACCAATTAAAGATTAAGAAAGAAAATTGGAGATGTAGAGAACGGAAAGAGAGGGCAAACTATTTTAACTGTTATATGAAAATAAATAAAGAAGTTTGAATTTGAACCTGTGTCATTAAGCGCTCATCGCTTATATGACCAAGACGCTGATCGCCAGAGCGACCATCCTCAACCCCCAAAAAGGTTGATTCAAGAAGCATTTGGAACAAAGAAGTGTAGGTTTTTATCTAGTTAGAGACAAGACAAGTGTTTTAGGAGGAGGAGGGAGCACGTGTAAATTTTGTAATAAATTAAAAATCACATGAAATTCTGAAACAATGACAGATACTCGAATTTATTTTACAATTTGACGTACGTTTTTACTCTTCTATCCTTATCCTATCGACTTAATATTGCATCTTGGACAGTATTATTGTGTTCATCATGTCTTAAAGTTTTTAGTCGTTCATTTCAGATGCAACAATGATTCAATCCAGTTTCCTTGACTTTTTTAACCAAATGCAAGAAAGGTAAGAAGTTCTAAGAATCTACAGGATACTGCAAGGTAATATTCTATCTGGGAACTAGAAATCTCGTATAACCATATCTTTTAAATCATTATTATTCTTATTAGCAGTATTGTTTAGTTATATAATAATAATAATTATAATAATAATGATAATACAAAACAACACGATGTAGCCGAATCCAGGAAAAAATAGAGAAATTAGAAAGATTTTTTTTTTTACTGATATTTTTAGTTACGTGCGAGTCTAGTTACGCACGACTATTCATCTTACTCTGGCGGTCGTTCGGTGTCCGTTTTGCTTTTATTTTTTTTTTAATGACATTATAACTATTCGTCCGATTCTAACGAAATTTGAAAACCTAAGTTCTTTTACATTCTCTTTCGAATACTTTAATTACCAAAGTCTTGTCAAGCTTAGCCTGCGAATTATTTTGTTTTGGTAATGATATAATAACTATTCGGCTGACTCTAACGAAATTTGAAATCCCTATTTTGTTTTACATTTTCTTTCGAATGATATAATTGCCAAAGTCCTCTCAAGATTAGCACAGGAATTATTTTGTTTTGGCAATAACATCATAGCTATTCAACCGATTCTAGCGATATTTGAAACCCTTATGTTGTTTTACATTCTCTTTCGAATGATGAAATTGCCCAAGCCTTTCAAAGGTTAGCCCTGGAATTACTTTGTTTTGGCAATAACATTATAACTATTCCTCGGATACTGTGCAAGACTAGACGTGGTTATAATATGCTATACTCTACTAGGCAAGCCTAGAATAGGCTATACTATGCTAGGCTATACTATGTTAAGGTATAAAGTACAAAGGTAAGATATACTATGCAAATTTAGCCTATAAAATGATATGTTAGGATAGCATATAGTATGTTAAGCTAGACAATACTAAACTATGCTTGACTAGGGTATAATAGGATAGTATAGGCTATAATTGTCTAGAATAGTTAATTATAGGCTAGGTATACTATGCTAGTTGGCTAAGCTATGCTCAGCTATACTAGGCTAGACACGCCTAGGCTAAGTTAGGTTATGCTAGGTAACACCATGTTAGGCTACGATAGGCTAGCTAAGCAAGGATATAATAGGCTAAGCTATGCAATGTTAGTTTAGTCTAGGGTATGGTATGCTATACTATTCTAGGATATACTAGGCTAGGCTCTAATAGGATATACTTGGCTATATTATGTTAGGTGTGGTTATAATAAGATATACTATACCAAGCTAACCAAGAGCATGCTAGGCTAGGCTATAGTAGCCTATTCTATCTCGTCTATACTAGACTAAGCTACTTTAAGTGACGCTAGTCCAGGCTCTGGCATGAACTGCTAAGCCATATCTGGTTAAGCTACGCTAGGCTATAGTAAGCTAGGCTACACTAGGCAATGCTCTGCTAGGCAAGGTTATACTAGGCTAGGCCAGGCTAAGCTAGGCTATAATATAATATGCCAGGTTAGCCTACGATCTACCTAGCTAGGCTATGCAATAGTAGGATACGATAGGCTAGGCTATACTAAGCTAACATAAGATAAACTAGGCAATACCATGCAAGGCTATACTATGCTAGATAGATTATGCTAAGATAGGCTAGGTTAGGCCCATTACAGCTAAGCTATCTTCGGTTTGGATAGGATGGCCTATACTGTGCCAAAACAGGGTAGATTATACTATGCTATGCTTGACTATGATATGATATGCTATACTAGGCAAGTTTAGGCTAGGCTATTCTATGCTGTACAATGCTACGCTGTGCTAGGCTAGGCTATTCTCTACTAGGCTATGCTAAAGTATGTGGCTATACCATGCTATTTTAGGATAGACTATGCTATTTTATACTATTCTGTGCTATGCTATGCTATGCTATACTATACTATGCTATGTTATACTATGTTATGTTATACTATGCTGTGCTATATTATCCAATGCTGCGCTATGCTATACTATGATATGCAATAATATTCTATAAGATTCTATGCTCTAATCTGCTATGGTATATAGTGCTATACTATGGAATACTGTGTTATTAGTGTGTGTAAATCTTTTCAACGTTCTAATTACATAAATGAGGGGTGCTCAAAATTTTCAGCCTTACTTATGAATTCTAAAGTTATATTTTTTATTTTAATATAATTTTTGTTCTATTTGGTTGGCTACCTTAAAGTTTTGACGTATTTTTGTCTTCGTGGGGAATTAAATGACTATTATTATACTAATAATTATATCTATTTCACTTTTTTTTCTTACTTCACCGTTTGAAACATATTGATCATTGTGCTAAAGATTACGTGGCCATCAGTGATTTGACCTACAATTGTTTTTAAAATTCGGACAAGTCTGGCAACATTCACACATTTGAACACCTAAATTGAAAATAACCGAGTTCTTGCCGTCTCATTTCCAAACTCTGGTTGACATTCTGAAAGGTGGACGTGAGAAACTACCCAGCAGCCAATCTTGCAAATGATATTTACCCTAAAGTGCTTGAAAAGTGTGAACGAGGAAACATTTCTTTTCTAGCCCCCGTTGTAAATTCAAGAACGGCAAGAACTCTGCTATTTTCAATTTAGGTGGTCAAAAGTGTGAATGTTGCCAGTCTTGTCCTAATTTTAAAAGCAATGGTAGGTCAAATCCCACTGGTAGGATGGTAGTACGGAAGGCCACGTAATCTTCAACATAATGATGAATATGTTTCAAAGGTGAAATAAGAAAAAGGGTGAAATAGATATAATTATTAATATAATAATAATCATTTAATTCCCCAAGATAACAAAAGTAAGTCAAAACTTTTAAATAGCTAACCAAGTAAAACTAAAATTATATTAAAATAAAAAATAACTTTAGAATACATAAGTAGGGCTGCAAGTTTTGAGCACCCCTCATTTATGTAATTAGAACGTTAAAAAGATTCACACACACTAATACCACAGTATTCCATAGTATAGCATAATATACCATAGCAGATTAAAGCATATAATATTATAGAATAGTATTGCATATCATAGTATAGCATAGCACAACATTGCATAATATAACACAGCATAGTATAAAATAGCATAGTATATATAGAATAGTATAGCATAGCATAGCACAGAGTAGTATAGTATCGCATAGTCTAGCCTAACCTAAAATAGCATAGTATAGCCACATAAGAAGCATACATAGTAGAGATTTTCATAGCCTAGCATAGCGTAGTATTGTCTAGCATAGAATAGCCTAGAATAGCCTAGCCTAAACTACCCTGTTTTAGCCTAGCCAAACATAGGATAGCCTAGCCTAAAATAGAATAGTCTTGCTGTGCCGGGCCTAACCTAGCCTACCTTAGTATAGCTTACTTAAGCCTACATTAACTTAGTATAGCCTAGCCTAGCGTAGTAGACCCTAGTCTAACCTAACATAATATAATATAGCCTAGCCTAGTATAGCATTGCCTAGTGTTGCCTAGCTCACTAAAGCCTAGCCTAACCAGGTATGGCTTAGCATTGCATGCCAGAGCCTAGCCTAGCCTCTCCTAGAGTAGTCTAGCCTAGTATAGCCAAGCTAGAACAGGCTACTATAACCTAGCAAATATATACTTGCATACGATAGCCTATAGGCTAGCTATAGGCTACTATAGGCTAGCTTGGTATAGCCTACCTAGCCTAACCACGCCTAACATAATATAATCAAGCGTATCATATTATAGCCTAGCCTAGTATATCCTGAATAACTAAAATAACCTTGCATAGCTTAGCCTAATATAGCCTTGGGTAGCTAGCCTATCGTAGCCTAACATAACATAACCTAGCATAGCAGATAATAGCCCTCCCTAACCTATTAGAATTTAGTCTACCCTATCATAGCAGAGTATAGCCCTATCTAGCCTAGTATAGCTTAGCATAGGCTAGCTTAGCCTAGCAAATTATAACCTAGCCAAGCAACAACTGTCCTAGACAAGTATAACCTATAATATCGAATTATTCCCTAGTCAAACATAGTTTAGTATTGTCTAGCCTAACATACTATATGCTATCCTAGCATAGCATTTTATAGCCTAAATTATAATAGTATATCTTACCGTTGTACATTATATCTTAGCATAGCTTAGCATAGTATAGCCTATTCTAGGCTTGCCTAACAGAGTATAGCATATTATAGCTTAGTCTTGTCCAGCAAAGTATCGGTCGAATAGTTATGGTGTTATTGCCAAAACAAAATAAACCCCTAGGCTAATGTTGGGAAGACTTTGGCAATTACATCATTCGAAAGAGAATGTAAAACGACTAAAGAGTTTTAAATTTCGTTAGAATCGGCCTAATACTTAGAATGTTATTACAAAAACAACAAAAAAGCAAAACGGGACCCGACCGACCGACCAACTGACCTAGTGAGATGTAGAGTCTCTCGCGACTAGACTCGCACGCAACTAAAAAATTCAAGTCAAATTTACTCACTTTTCTTCCTTTTAATAAGTATTCATAATTAGGAGCCTGTCAACGGACGAAAAATCTAACCATAATAATTATCAACAGGTTCAAATTGGAACATTTTCTCGTATGTTTAACAAGAAGTAAGTTTAAAATGTTAGCCTCAACCAACAATTTTCGAAACGAAATACACCAAATTAATGACCAAATTTGCTTTACGTTCGTCTTCTGGCACTCAGGAGATTTATTTAATGTCTAAAATGTAAAATAAGAAAGGAATGTAAAACTTTTGTGCACAATATTTAACGGATTGCTATTTTGCAATCAATACAGAAGAAATAGAAACAAAACAGCAAAGGTATAAAATGTTATCAAAATAGACACAAAAGAAAAACGCAAATTTGGATATTACTTACTTTAGCGTAATTACTTTTTCTGTACTCTATATTACATTTTCTTGTAAAATTTGTGTGCTCTGTCCATATACAGGGTGCGGCATAACCGATTGAGCAGTTTTGAGGAGTCAATGCTCGGTGGAGGAGGGGGAAGGGAGGTGCGCGTGGTTTCTCTCTGCTCCGTAGACATCCTCATTTCAGTAGCAAACATGGTGTGGATTGTAGTACATCGCGGCTTTGCTGTGCGCGTGTATTTTGAGAACAATCAATCTGTTATTGCGACGCAAAGAGCTTATCGGTGACGGTTTAATATCCCGCGCAACGATGCCGTTCCTCAGGCGAACACAATTCGGTCCTGGGTTAGGCAGTTGGAGGCAACTGATAGCACACTAAGAAGAGATACACTTGGCCGACGCAGGTCCATCAGAACACAAGAAAATGTGGAGATGGTGAGAGTAGCGATCGTGCAGTTGCCGAGACGTTCTGCTCGAAGGCATGCTGTTGCTTTGGGAATTTCCGACCGCCGTTTGAGGAGGATTCTGGATATGGATTTGAATTTCCATCCCTTCAAAAATAATAATGGCCCAAGAGTTAAACCAAGCAGAATTTCCAACTGCCGAAATCTGTGTGAAAACATGCTTGCACAGATCGCTTCCGAGTCAGCTTTCTTCAGTAGCGACGAGGCACATTTTCACCTGTACGGGGCTGTGAATAAGCGAAATTTCCTTTACTGGGCTGAAAATAACCCCCGAATAAACTAGGAAATACCGCTGCATTCCCCTAAACTAACGGTGTGGTGTGCCATATCACGATTTGGCGTGATAGGCTCGTACTTCTTTGAGGAGGAAGGAATGACCGTGACCGTGAGTTCCGAACGTTATGTCTCATGTTGCACAATTTTCTGCAGCCCAGAATGGAGGAGATTGTTGAAGATGACGGATTGGGGGACGTGTGATTCCAGCAGGAGGGAGCTACAGCTCACACAGCCCGAAATTCACTGAATGTTTTGAGACGAATGTTTCCCGGACGTTTGTTGTCTCTGAAGGATGATTTAGGGTGGCCCGCAGGGTCACCTGATTTGAGCATTTGTGATTTCTTTCTTTGGGTATATCTGAAAGAAAAGGTGTTCAAACTTCGCCCTCACACCCTACCACAGCTAAGGGAGCGGATCATTGAAGAAGTTAACGCCATATCCCGCAGTATGTGCTGTCGAAATGGGAAAGGTGGCAAAACAGAGTTTGAATTAAGTTCTGTTGAAATCGGATTCGACCTTACTTTTGCTGCATTTTTGCTTACGACACTCAAAAAGAAAGTAATCCTTAAATTTTTCTATCTCATACTATACCTTTTATATTTGAAACTCTCCTACTTTATTTCCATCTAGCACAGTATAACCTGACCACCAGCAAAGTCTCAGAAGCAGTTAGTAGTAGGGTGTAGTGAATTCTCGAAGGAGACCCCGTTAGCGGGCCAAATAAGGAGCTCGGTTATCGGTGACGCGCCCGAATCTGACTGCAGGACCGCTTATAGAGCTAAGCCTAATTATGTAAGGCGGTCAGGGAGTGTGCGCTCCAGAGCAGGCAGGCGACATAGAATTAGGAACAGGTAGGGGGCTCCTCCCACAAATAGTGGAGTGGGGTAAAAAATCTACTACCTTATTTCTACGGAGAACCCCCTCTCCCCCCTTTGGTGGGATGAAAATTGAACATGGAAGACCACATCGCCGCAAACTGCCCAAGAAAGGAAGGAGAAATATGTCCAGAATACAGTGGACCACATTCTTGGGGGAGCTGCACAAACTCCACTAAAAAGTGTGTTTATTGCCGATGGAGCCACAGAACAATGGCAATGACATGTCTGAAGCGAAAAGAAATAATAAAGAGAAAAGAAATTGAAACACAACAAAGAAAAGAAGGTACAAGAAACACCTCATATGCGGCGGCGGCAGTAACAAAAAACAATGGAACAACCACTCAAATGACGCTTGACGGAACTCTGAACGTAAAAATACTGACATGCATTCTACACTCACACGTCTTAAACTTTGCCAACCAGAAACATATGCCACCACGTTGAACTCTATGCTCAAGGAAAATGGGTTGAAGCCAATGAAACTCCCGCAAAATATTGATTCATCGGCTATATTTAACAAAGAAATTTCAGAAGATACAAATGAGAAACTCTTGGAGGAAACACAAAGAAAGGAAAGCGAATCTGAACAAGAGGAAGCCACAGAAAGCGAGGAATCAGAATCTGAGAGCAGCACCGACGAGAATACTAAGAAAAACGTAAAAAGAAACACACGCAAAAACAAAAAAATAAAATTAAATATGGACACTTCGCCATGCGACCAAAGACTGGAAATACCAACCGCGAAATGTGAAACTAATAAGAGTCGCAACTCAGTAAGGACAGAGATGAACGGCAGAAATACCGGGAAAAGATACAAATTTACGTAATACCACCACTCTACCAAAAAGAAGAACCGCTTAAGAACATACAAACAAGATGGATAATAGTAAATTAAGAATCCTACAAATAAATACGAATGGCTGGAAGGATAAAGAAAACACATACGGAAATATCTTTAGATAAATAGATCCCCACATCATTTTAATTTCAGTTCACGGGATTAACCTTGAGATTCACAAACTAAAACTATGGAACTATGACGTACTAGCGACTAATCACACAAACGAAGCACACGACGAAGCAGGAATAGCAATAGAGAAAGTAATAAAGTACAAAACAAAGCAAGGACTAACAGAATCTTACCTCGCAATTGAGGTCAAAATGGAATGAACCAATATAATAATCACTACGGGATACCAACCACCGCGACGACCGGGACTCCCAATAAATAACTTTTTGAGAATATTTAACAATAGACTTCCATTTTGTTTTGAGAAGACCTGAACACAAGATGCACGTACACAGGATATAGGAACAGAAACCAAATAGGAACAAGACCCACAAGCTCGAATAGACAGGTGGATAATAAAAAGACTAGGACCAGAGTACCCAACGCTAATTAAAGACAGAACAGCGACAACTCCAGTCATTTGCCTTGCAAACAATAACATTCCTTTTAACTACCACATGGAACCGGTAGATGTTATTTGCAGTGACCACACAGCAACTCCTAAAAATCAACCAATAAAAATACCCGCTAAAAAATAGAAGGTATACCATAGAGCAGACTGGGAAAATACAAACAAGAATTGAATGACTACGCATCAAATAGACTAAATGAAGCTACTTTAGAAGAAATCGACGGCGAGCTTGAAAATATAAGGACGCGAATACAAATGGCTTATGACATTGCAATACCCAGAAACACATACAAAACAGTTAAATACTTTATATGGACAGACGAAATGAAAGCTGAGAATGCATAATTTAAAGCGATAAACGAGGACATAATAATAGACAGAACGTCAAGTGAAAAATACCGCCCTCTGAGAATGAAGAAGAGAGAACTACTAAGGGCAATAACGGACGAACAAAGAGAATACTGGGACATAGCTTTAAAAATATTGACAACGAGCTATTGCACTGAGAATTTTGGAAAAAGTTAAAAAGAATGGGAAATGCTCAAAGGTAAAGAAAAATAAAGATTAAGGACAGAAACGGGAAATTAATCGAAGATGAACGCAAGATTGAAAAATTGTTCAGGGAACACTAGAAAGGAGTGTTAAACATCAGCGAAGAGGAAAATGAAAACTACGATATAGAGTTCGAAAACCAAATAATTGACGAACTATATCAACGGATGGAGAGGACTTTCCCATATCACTCCGTAGAAGAGGTACGGTATGCGAACGAAGCGTTTAACGCCAAAATCACAATTGAGGAATTAAAGAATACCATTTAAAATTTTGAACAAAAGGCTCCTGAGAAATCGGACCTCACCAGAAATAAAGTATAGAAGCAACATATAATATATTTGAAGGGATAAGGAACGCGTTAAACGCTTGAATAAACACGGGATACTTCCCCGATGAGTTAAAAATAACCAAAATGATATTCATACCGAAGCCTGGAAAACCACCTTCCTAGGTCGAAAATTTCCGACCTATATCTCTTCTCGACTTCATCGGGAAGGTGTTTAAAAAAATCCTGAGCACAAGGTAAATGAATATCTCACAGAAAACAATCTCTGGAACAATCAACAATTAGGCTTGAGAAAGAACAAGAATACGGAGATGGCCCTCAGCGTGAGTCAGAAAAAATAAGCAAAGTGAAAGGATAGAAATGCAGTATGGACATTGTATGCCGGGACGTATCGAAAGCATTCGATAAAGTTTGGTAAAGAGGAATACAACATGAAATTCTAAATCTGGAAATGAACAACTATTTGAAAAGAATTTTATACGACTACATAGACATGGGAAATTGCCAAGGTGAAAGATTCAAGCTTAATGCGGGCCTCGCTCAGGGAGGGTGTTTAAGTCCTTCGCTATACTCAGTGTATACCTCGGACATTCCCCCACCCAGGAACGAGACTTGTGTGAACATACAATACGCAGATGATTTTACTCAATGAATCCCCTGTGTTTATAGGAACCCTCAGATGCAGACCAGAGTAACGGCAAAAGAAATAGAAAATCTAAACGAGTATGAACGCAAATCGAAAATTAAAACGAATAAAGATAAATTTAAAATTTTACCTATTTATCGCAAAAAACTATCCGACGTTTACGTAGTTTGAGAGCGATATAGGTATAATGGTGAAGGCAAGATTTTAGGCCTAACTATTACCAAAAATTGCTACAAGAAACACGTGACCGAAAGAATAAACCAAGCACAAGGCATACTGACTTTACTCTACATATTAAGAAATCTAAACATGAAAAATAAGAGAATGATCTACCAGGCCATGCATGATACAGCCTACCTTGATATATCCAACATATCCAACGTTGCAATCTATTAAGAATGCAACGTATACAGAATAAGGCAGTATACATAATTACGAACACGCGACGATTAGAGAGGAAACAACAAAGAGAATTACGCATCGAAGCGAAAATAAAACCATTAAATAAAATAATAGAAAAAGAGCCAAAAAATCATAAAAAAAATACAAGAAGAAATAGGAGAGGAACTAAATAATCAAATAGCACGAGGGGCAGGATGGAGACAACATATGCTGTTTCCTAGTGCTAAAAACAAAGCGGACCAAAGGGAAGAGGAGGAGATTTACGTGTAAACCAAATAAGGAAACCCGATTGTGACAAAAATTTCCCGAATAATGACAAACTTACCGGATTAGACTTAATACCCACAAGGAATAACAAAACTAACCAAAAAGTGAAAATGAACGAAAAAGGAAAAACAAAATGAATAAAGAAGAGAATTAAACAAATAAATAACCAAGGGACATGAGCCCACACAACAGAAACAGATACGAGAATTATGCTACAAAAATCACAGAAACTCGAGTTATTAACATAGCAGGAAAACAAATAACTCTAACAACGGTTTGAAAGCCTAACTCATACACGAATAACATAATAACAAAACAACTACATAAATAAACAAACAGACACACTTTAACTCTAACTTATTTCTAACTTAACTATAAAATTGTTTATAGTACAGAGATTAGCGTGACCTCCACGCAACTTGCACCTCTCTGCAAACCTCCAACTTCCTTCCACTTCAATCATTTTCCTCCTTTACCGCTATCCAAAGATGGGCCAAACACTAACAACAGGGACAGGTACAGCAAATAGTAACAATTAAAAGCTAGGAAAAAATAAAACACCATGGTCCGGGTCTCACGTTAAGCAGGTCCACAGGCCAATTTGGTCAACTTTCAAACGTTTGACTTTAGTTCAGTCTACCCTACACCTCTTCTCAAGCTTTCCGAAGAAGTTTATCACCGACAAAGGAGGGAAATAAAAGGCTAAGCTAGGCCAAAATCGTTAACTTGCCACCCTTTTCCCCACGGGGATACCAAAAACGAAGATAATTTAAGGAGCCACACATAGTTGACCATGTATGTCTGGCTAATCCCCTCGCGGCTCCCTCATCGGGGCAAGGGATCGGAAGTGAACTGAACTGCCATTCATTTTTTCTCCTCGATACAACTATGTCGGTCTCTTTGATAGACATAATTGGAGGCGTAGATGAAAGCAGGTTTGAGGATTAGCCTACTGTGGAACTCAACGTCAGAGGCAGCCCGGTTAAGAGGCAATGCTAATAGCTTTGGGGAAGAGTTCGCTCTAGTCTCTAAGGGTAGTTGCTGGCCAGGACAACAAGGGGACATGTAACCATCCCTGTGTAATTTGGAAGCAGCATCGATAACCAAACCCCAGACGAGGCGGCAACCCCGGGTGGTGGTAGTTGACTCGATCCCCACCCATCATTAAGTCCGCTATTTTTCACCCGTCTGAGGGGCCTCTCCGGGTTTACCCACCATCATTTATCCATTCCATCCGGCAGTTTAGGTTCATGGAAACTTGCTTGCAACGAGGAGGGGATGACTCTTAAAGCGCCCTATCAAAAAGAAGAATCGGACCCTAAGGTAAGGGAAATACAGAGACGAATATCCAGAAGCCACAAGAGGGAGACTGCAACCCAGCCGCAATGGACGACCGAGAAAGAGCGAAGAGGGTCCCCCTTCGCATCCTTCCCGGTTGGAAGAAACCCTCCTGGAAACAGACGCTGAAGAACATCTATGCAGATATAGTAGAGGTCCTCCTACGACTAAAAGACTAACACAATAGATACGTGGCGCTTTTCGACACTAAAAAAGATCTTGATCTCCTTCTGAGTGAGGGCGCAGGCAAAAAACTTAGGAAAATCGGACTTGTACCCCGGACACCGCCTGACGTGCAAACAAAAAGATCCGTAATATGCCGGCGCCTTGACCCATGGGTAGGAAAACACAGGGCCCAAGAAATAATAGAAGAACTCGAAAAAGAACAAGAATGGGCAAAGATCAAAGAGGTTATCAAATTTAAGGACCAGAATGGAGAAGACCTTCGTCCCGTCTTCAAAGTGATCTTCAGATCTACGGAAATTTCAAAGAAAGCCGCCGAACAAGGACTCCTTGTATTGTACACAAAAATCTCTCCCGATCAAATCGAAAGAGAAACATTCGTGTCAGTGCAAGTGTGCTTCACATGCTACACGCTAGACAAGCACCCAACCAAGGAATGTACCTTCAAAGGAAAAACATGCTCTGAATGCTCAAGCTAAGATCACAGGTGGGACGAGTGCTGAAGCACAGATAAAAAGTGCCGAAACTGCGGAAATAGGCATAGAACTATAGCCATGTCATGCCCAGTTCAAAAACCAATTAATTCGGAAGAAAAAAGCTGAGATTAACACAGAGAAGGAAAGAAGGAAAAATACTCCCTACGCCGCAGCAACGGCTAACGGAAGCGTTAGTGCACCCGCCGCACAGACCAAAACAGTCAATATCGAGGGTAGCATTAGGCCCGACTTAATTCTGTGCATAATGCATGCACACTTTGTCAACAAGGCGAACCCAGGATCATATGCAAATGAACTGAACACCATGCTTGAAAAAAACGGGTTAAAGAAAATTTGGTTCCCGGAGAATCCACCCTTGAGCGAATTGTATGAAATAAAATATGACTTCAAAGGACAATACTTACCAAGTAGAAGAAGAAGAAGACAAAAGTGAAATGGAAACCGACTCTGAAGAAGAAAACACAAAAACGAACTCAGAAAAACAAAAATAAAAAATGACCCCCCAACACTTCAACATCAAAATTTACGGAGCAGACGCAGACGAAACGGAAGTTCACAATGCACTGAAACAGGGCATGATATACATCCCCCCAGAATCATGCAGCAACATCTCGTGGGGTAAATTCAAAAAGAAAAGAAATGGACGCACTCGATGCCCAGGCCGACCAGAAAAAACAAACTCAAGTAGAGACCACAAACAGATATAAACAACAAAGGACATGTATCAACGTAGAATTAAAATATTTATCTTGAACGTTAACGGCTGGAAGGAGAAACGCATAATCTACTTGAACATAATAAGAAATGAAGACCCAGACTTAATAATCCTAACAGAACATGGTATGACCACAGAGATGGAAACAATAAAAATCCCCAATTATAAATTCATAGCAACCGACTACTCACAGACAAGATATGACGGAGTTGCAATAGGTATTAAAAAAGGAATTCATTTAACAGAAATAAAAGACCTAGAAGAATCATTTTTAGCAGTAAAAATTAAAATGACCACTGGTGATCTGGTCATAGCCGGGGCCTACCATCCTCCAAGACACTCGTACTGACCGATACCCAATTTCATTAAGCAGAAACGTCATCAAAAATTTGGACCATCGAGTGGAGGTGTGCCACCGAAGCCTTAGCGGACTATTAGGCGATATTATTTTTCACACATAATTGCCATGACTCAAATAACATGATCCAATAGTGAAATCAATAAATTTTCACCAATAACACTGTTTTATTTACTGCTAACTTCAATCCGTATTAATGGACCACCCTTTATATACACGATATGCTCTAGGTAAAATATATATTTCTTAAAACAAGACAGTATAAGAGAGACCCATCTTATTCAATTCTAATCGAAGGATATAAAAAGTTTAGTCGTAATTATTAACAGAAGTATTCGATTTAAAATCATTTACTTTTAAAATATGACAAGATAATCAGAAGGAAGATTATGTGAGAAAAACTTCTTAAAATTATTGGCGAAACCTCAGAAGATCTACGCCATATTTTTAATGTTATACAAGTATTCACAGTCTTTGCAAGGATTCCAAGCGTCAGATATGGTTTCAGTTTGGCGCGGAAAGTACATATTTTTAAGATATTATACCTTGAAACTAAGTGGCCCTTGAATTCTCTATGTGTGAAAAAACAATATTTTTCATACACTGGCCACCCTTATTCGGCCTTATTTGAAAGATTAGCAACCCTGGAGGCAAGCAGTTAAAAGAGCGCGATTCTTGCGAGATCGTTTTGTTTGATTTAATACGACTTTTGCACCAGAAGTGGTAAAGAAGCACGGCTCGATTATAATAGTAAAAGGTGGAGATGGCTTAGCTTATGTCGTGAAATGATTATTTATTAGGTAATTTAAGACGACGATAATGCCACCCACATTTAGCAATGCCTTTTGCATTGAAATCCGGGGGGGGGGTAAAGTTGTGGGGATGGGGGGGCAACCCCCACAATTAAGTGGGCACATGGTGGTCCGAATCCCCCCATTTCGAAAGTAACTAAAAGATGTTACTTTTTGGCTGAAATAGCCTAAAGTAGGCGGCGCTATCGTCTTTATTATTTCGATAAACGTGCAGAGCTGATCGCATTAATTGTAGCCCAGAAATAGTGCCTCCTAAACTGAAATATTGCCCAAACGCTTCACCAAATTATTAACCATACCCAACTAGTCTGAATAAATTATTTCAGTTAAAATAACGATTAACTTTTTTAGTTATAATTAAACTTCATTTTCAATGTTAATTCGAAATACAGTTGCACCCGGCCATTCGTACGCCTCTCTATTCGCACAACTCACCATTCGTCAAACTTGTTGGCTTAAAATTCAACTCGTCATTCGTACGCTGCCCCGCGATTCGGGAAGCGTCGCTGGCATACACTTCAGGTCAGTCTCATGTTAGCTTCCGTGTGCTATGTACGTTTCGTGTAACTTGTGATACACTATTTTATTGCAATTTTATTTTGTTATTGAAAAAAGTGCAGACCTGAGTCCAAAAAACATCAGTGATTCAACCAAGCCTAAAAGGAAAGCAGTGATAACGACTATTGAATTGAAAAAAGAACTCATTTGCAAACTTTGAAAGTGGAACATACGTCTCCGACCTGGCAACTCAGTATGGTATGGCGAAATCAACCATATCGTCCATACTGAAAAATAGAGAAGCAATAAAAAGGGCTAATGTGACAGAAGGAGTGGCCGTTCTTGCTGTGAACAGGACACTTATAATTGAACAAGTATTAAAACTTTTGTTATTTTGGATTAACGAAAAACAACTTGCTGGTGAAAGCATTTCTGAAACAATAATTTATGAAAAAGCAAAGCAGTTGTATAATGACCTTAAGCTAGAAAGCGCTGGAACCAGTGCGCAAAGTGATAACTTTAAAGCAGGAGGGTTTAGTTTAATCGATTTAAGAAACGAACTGGCATTCACAGTGTTATTAGGCATGGAGAGGCTGACAGTGCAGACAAAGTTGCTGCTCAAAAGTTTGTTGAAAATTTAAAAACTTTGTAGAGGGTGAGGGATTTACCCCTAACAAAGTTTTTTTTAATTGTGAGGAAACTGGCCTCTTCTGGAAGAGGATGCCTAAGAGGGCCTACATCACAGAAGAGGAGAAATACTTGCCAGGACACAATCTTAGGAAAGACAGGCTTACAATCTTATTTTGTGCAAATGCAAGTGGGGACCTCAAAATTAAAACTTTTTGTCTACTACTCAGAAAACCCAAGAGTGTTCAGGAAAAATAATGTTATAAAAAGCAGACTCAGTGTAATGTGGAGGGCTAATAGTAAGGCTTGGCTAACAAGTGTTTGCCCTCTAACACCACTCCTCTAATCCAGCCCATGGATCAGCAGGTCATTTCAAACTTCAAAAAGCTTTACACAAAGGCACTTTTTCAAAGTGCTTCGAAGTGACCTTTGACACAGTACTAACCCTAAGGGACTTTTGGAAGAACCATTTTAATATCCTTCATTACTTGAGGATAATAGACAAAGCCTGGCGAGGAGTTTCTTTCAGGACGCTAAACTTTGCCTGAAAGAATGTGTGGCAGCCAGAGAGTTTGAAGGCTTTGACACAGAGGCTCTAGTGGTGGATGGTATTGTGTCCCTGGTAAAACCATGGGTTTGGATGTAGACAGCAATGATGTGTAGGAGTTGGTCGAAGACCACAAAATGAGCTGACCACTAAAGAACTCTAAAAATTCCAGAGGGAGGCAAGAAGAAGTGGTTGAAGAAATTTCTTCAGAAGAGGAGGAAAGCAAGGGAAGCATTTCCACTGCAGAAATTAAAGAACTGTGTTACCACTGGGAGAAAACACAGAGAGTGACGGAAAAATGTCTTCCTAACACTGTATTGGTCAACAGGAGCATCAACCTGTTTAATGACAACGTTATCAACCATTTTAGAAAAAATATGAAAAATAGTCAAAGGCAGACAACATTGAATAGGTTTTTAAAGAAAGAATCCCAAGATTCATCTGGTGCCAAAAGACAGAAAAAAGAAAGAACACCATAAAGAGAGAAAACGCCAGAAGGGATGTTACCTGGTGTTTTTATTTAAGGTGACTCCTCTTCTAAACAAAAACATTAACAGTCCTCCTCCTCCTCCTCCTCCTCTTCCTCCTCCTCTCTACCTTTCACTTATGCCATCAGCTCACCTCAGTACAGGTAAAGTGCAGTTAAATTTTTATTTTGTTCATGTATGTACATTGTAGATAGAGGGGAGTAGGAAAAGGGGCAAAGAAAAAATAATAGCGTAGGCGAGTTGCGAACAGCTTCCCGTGTCGCTGGATCACTTAGCCAGCGGCGGATCCACTCAGCCATCCTGAGTCTTAAAATAGACTTATTCAAACGAAGCTTTTAAGCCGCTCGCATGCACTTCTCGTACGCTATAACAGTACTGTATATTTATTGTTTTTTTTCATAGCTTTGGTGTATTTTATGTTTTAAATATTATTACATATAAAGGTTTAAATAAACAATCATCCTGTAGGTCTGGAACTCATTAATCCAATTAACATAAATTCTAATAAGAAAAAATGATTCGCCCTTCGTACAATTAGTCATTTGAACAGACTCCTGGAACGGAATGTGTACGAATGGCGTGGTTCCACTGTATAAATAGTTTTCTTTTCTCTTCCTTATTTTTTCGATTACTCTTAAGTTGACAATACAAATTTGGTATATCTTCGTTTCACATTTTAGCATCAAAGTGATTTTCTCTTGTTATCAAACTTTTCGCTCTATGTGCAATATTTATCTTTCTGCTCTACTCAGTCACCTATCTTTGTAGTGCAAAATATCACCATATCACTATTATGTTGGCGACCGAACGCAAAATTTGATTTGGTGATTTTTTGCCCTTCATACTACCTATTTTTCCATCTAAGGATGAGTTTATTACACTCGATATGAGAGAGAAAATGGATGCTATTATTAGTATTATAGGAGGTCACGTATAGCTAATATAAGAGTAAAATGTGAAATATAATTTTCCAGTTTTTTTCGAAGTTTTTTAGTTGATCAAAAAGGTGACGTCCACAATATTAACTCTTCTCAGTTTTATCGTACGTTTGAAAGTAAATCATAAATATTTTTTTAAATAGCATTATTTTAGATCCAGAAGGGAAGATCGGAGAAAACCTCCAGAGGTGGTACGAGGTCCTATATTAACATTTTGCTCGTCCAGAGCTTCTTCTTGTCTTTCTGCAGATGCTGGGGACAAGCGAGATTTCAATAAAGTAATTCATACCAACTGGAAAGTTTCTCCCATTTTCCCCTCTCATTCTGCTTTGCAAAGAAATAGACCGATATTTATGTAGATCGTACGGTATTGTGCAGTTTCGCACTGTCTAATCCCTTTCTTAATGCAAAACTATATTTTAACCTTGATTTTGAATCATGAATTGCTACAGACAATGGCAACTGCCATAGTATGGATCTGAAAATATCCTTTGAATAAGAAATAAGATGCACTGTAGTGTCAAAAGTAATAGGATAGGGGTATATAAAGGTAATAGTGGGCAACCCCACCTACGGTGACGTCATGGAACTTTCCAGACCTGTATTACTTGCGATCCGACATCTGGTGGGTCATTGTGAACACCAGCTATGCTGATTTTTCCAAATCAACGTGAATTATGCGTCATTCCATTTCTCAAACGATGCGGACAAAGGTAAAAATAGAAAACCAACAAAATAAAATAAAAACCCTAAACAGGAAATCAGTCAACAAAAAAGAATAAATACAATGATAAGGCCAACATCTTTCAATAACTAAACAGTTTACAATCGAGAGCACAAACCCTTCCCGAGAACAGGTAGCAGTAGCAAAGTTCACCCAGCCTGGGTGTTATACAAGAATGCGCCGGAAAGTCTGTGTGACCAACAAGTCATCACAATAAGATTCAGGGCAGCTCTCTATCAACTGCGTTGCGTCTTGCAAGTGTGCCAGATTTGGAGGTGACAAAATCCACACTGAAGCAATTAAGACATTTTGGGGTATATCCACGGCAAAACTCGTTGCGCAAGGACACACACTTATAGATACTCGTCGGTTGTCTCCCAGCTTCGAGTTATATTGCCTGAAAATCTGACAAGTTTTAAAGTCTTGTCCTACACTCAAAAGTCAAACTTCATTTGTTTTAGGAGAATTGAATCTTCTTTGATGTTCAGCATTCGGAGTTTTGTCTGCTCTGATGATCAATCTGACTTTTTCATCTCTACTTCTTTCCAAGGCTGTCTTGAATTTTCTAATATAGACACTCGTTTGCTCAATGAATTTTTAAAGATTCAACATTATGTTTAGATGTAAATCCTCACACATGTTTGCTCTGGTCTGTGCTTGAACTTTATGGTCCTCAATGAAGTAGATTTGAAGAAGCTTGCTTGGTTCATTCAAAAAATGATAAAGTGAATGAATTCTGTGATAAATTTCTTGAATCCACCGCCAAAGAACGGAGGGAGAGGATTGGCCTAACTGTTGTGGAGCTAAAAGCCCTATGGAGCAAAACATTGAACTTTCCGCATGTATCTCATCAAGCCATTTGTGCAAAGCTAGAAAACCTTCTGAAAAACCATGAGTACTGCAGAAATAAACAAAACTTTAATACTTCGAATACTGTTTGACTTGACCAAGGTGAAAGGCAACTGGTTGTGCAAAGAAGATGAGACCCTCTATAAACAGCAAATTTTGAACAAAGTCCAGGTTGGTTTTTCCCCTAGTAAACCTGCTAGTGTCAAGACCATCCACCCATCCAAGCGAAAGAAGGCAATGGAAGCGACTGTCTTCCCAATTTCCAACTCAGCACTACCTGATTGTTCCCAAACTAGCACTGATTCATCCAATAACAGCGAAAACAGTTCTTGGGAGGATGAGAATGCAGCATCAACAAGGAAAAGGAAGCATAACCTAACAGGCTGAGCAAGACTCCTTGCTACAAGCTCAAAGCTGTCGTTCCACAGAGCAGCAAAGGTATGCCACCAGCTTTCTGGTGAGGGCATTGAAATCCCAACCCCATGTGAGTCAGCAATCCACAAGGCTATCTACACGAGAGCTGCTCAGGTGAAAAATAACTTGGTGAGCACGCTTCATCTGGAAAAGTGGAGCTTACACTTTGACGCCAAACGTATTGAGGATTTTGAATATCAGGTGGTGGTCCTCAAGAATGAAGCGAAAGAAATAAAGTTGGCTGCGCTCAAATTGAAGGATGGAAAAGCTGTAACAATTGCCAAAGGGCTCCAGGGTGTTTTAGAGGAGTTCAACCTGTGCGGATCAATTGTTATGCTTGTCGCCGACACAACAAGCGAGAATACCGTCAAAAAGCCATGACTGTTGTTCGACGGCAGTAAATGTTCGAAGATAAAGGTCCTCCCAAACCGAAGTTCATCAATTGCCAGCACAATGTCCTGGATCGGATTCTCAGCGTTGTCATGGACGATTAGCTCCATGAGTCAACTAATTCACCAAACATAGAGTACTTCTTTGTGCAGGATTTAATGAGTAGTTATGATAAATTGAATGCAACCTTTAGCAACGGTAAAACTGAGATTAAGGAAACAGGCAGCTGAAGAGACGACATAAAGTTTCTCTATCACCTCACGCGTGTTTTCCGTCACTTCACTGAGATGAATGAGGTCCCCTTTGTAAAGTTTCAAAAGATCCCAAACATCAGCAATGCACGTTGAAACTCTCGTGCCCTTCTAGCACTTATTGAGTTAATTCTGATGCCTAACACCCTGAACAAGCTGCGTAAAATCTTTTCATTCATTTCTTACAAATGGGCTGACCATTGGTTTAGCGCCCACTTGTTCGGCGCTGAAGATTTTTATGAACTATCTGCAGCTCTGAATGAATACCCAACAGGTCTCAAATGCTTGAAAACCCACTGGAAAACAGATGAATCTCCAATCAATATTGCCCGAAGAACCGGTGCTGTGAGCGTGCGGTCAAAGTTATGCAATACTTGCACGGGTCCTACGGCAACAAGGACAACCTTTTCACTGAGATTCATCCTGTCCAATGACATTATTATAATTAATTTAACTCCTTGTGTGTTTGATGACGCTATATAATGTTATATATATGTGACTCATAAGCTTGTGTTCAATCTTGTATATGCTACCAGAGACTTCAAAAACTGGACAAAAAAGCTGACAAAATAAAAATTTTTAAATCATTTTGTGCGTGAGTTTTTTTCTTCAAATACCCTTGAGAGTAAGATTTTATATAATCTTTAAATAAAGCTCATAAAATTATGACACAGGTATATGAGTTTGTAAAAAAGTCATCACCCTAATGCACATATGTCTACACAGATATTAGCATGTGCATCTCTAAAAGTTATGATCCCGTGCCCAACAGGTAAATATTCAATAAAGTACATAATTATCTCTAACTTCAAATTCTGTCAATGCTTACCCACTGAGCTTTGGACTTATACATTTATACTGTTTGTGTTTTTTACAGAATAAGGAGAGAGACTACGATTTCGATTTCTGGAGAATGCAAAAGAAATAATGCTGAGGAAAGGAGTAACGATGATACGAGGGGCGGTCAATAAGTTTTACGAATCGGTAGGGCAAAACAGAGGAAGGGGGATGGCTGTTTGTGGGGGTGTTAGGACAAGTTATGAAAAGTGAGGACCGGCAGCCGCACGCTTCTGCCTCATCTATTTAAGTAGCAGTAGCTGATCACAGATCATCAGTCACAAATTTTTCAACAATGGAGAAGGTTAAGCACCACGCAGTGATCAAATTTTTTATCAAGAAATGCAAGAATGCAAAAGAGATTCATGAACGCATGGTTGTAGTGTACACCGACACCGTCCCTTCCTATGAAACCATTGCTCGCTAAAATAGGGAGATCCACTATGGTCGTGAGTCCCTTGAAGATGACCCACCTTTAGGACGCCCACCAGACGTAACCACCGAGCACAATGTGGCCCGTGTGGAGAGGATGATCCTCGAAAATCGACGGGTGAAGGTCGAAGAAATCGAGCGAGGACTTGGAATATCATATGAAAGTGTTATCAACCTCATCGACGAAAATTTGGCTATGACCAAGGTCTCTGCCCGTTTGGTCCCTAGAATCCTCAGGAAACCTCACGCCCGATGATTGACTTCGACGTCGTCAAAGTTCGGAGGAGCTGCTTCTCCTGTAAACCCAAAATCCAGCGGGATTCGACTCACGCATAGTGATAGGTGATAAAATGTGGGTCCATCACTGGGATCTTGAGACCAAGCTCGAAAGCATGGCCTGAAAGCACAGGGGATCCCTGACCACCATCAAGTTTCCGACACAACCCTCAGTCGGGAAGATCATGGCCACCATCTTCTGGGATTCTGAGGGAGTGTTGATGGTGGACTATGCGCCTCGTGGAAGGACCATCACAGGCCAATATTACGCCGAGGAACTTGCTGGGGTGAAGAAGTCCATCAGTCAGAAGCACCGTGGCAAGTTGACACGCGGTGTCCTGCTCCTCCACGAAAATGCCCCTGTCCACAAGGCCAGAGTTGCACAAGCTGCCCTGCGCGAGTGTGGATTCAAGGAGCTCAACCATCCCCCCTTTATTTCAGGTCTGGCTCCTAGCGACTACGTTTTATTCCGCTAGCTCAAGGCTGCACTGGGTGGACGCCATTTGGGGACGATGAAGATGTCCAACTCGCCGTCCAAGAATGGATTGAACAGCAGTCGGGAGATTTCTGGTTGTCGGGAATTCGAAGTCTCAGGGAAAAGTGGCGCAAGTTTATTAAAGTCGTGGGTAGTTATAATGAAAAATAATTAAACACTTTTGCTTATATCTCGTTTCCTTATATCCGAATTGCAAAACTTATTGACCGCACCTCGTATTGTGATTATTTCACCTGAATCTAGCAACAAGTCAATTGGCAGCGATGAATAAGATAACGATGATGAAGTGAATCAGTAAAATTTTCCTCAAAGAAGTAGTTGGACAGTTGGAAGTTTATGCCTCTAATGGTAAAGGTTCAGATGAGGAAAGTGGGTCGTCTTCTGCTGCAATTAAGCGGAGAAGAAGTGATAAGGTTGCTCTAAATCATAATAGCTCTCCTCAAAAGGTTAGCGAAAACTATCTCGGAAAAGATGTATTTTCCATATTTTCTTTTTTTTTTCCGATCACATGATAAGTTTTATTACTGAACAGACAAATTTATTTTGCAGGACGGGATCAGAATGTTACTCTTTCAACGTAAGTGAAGAAGAAATTAGGAATTTTCTATATTTGGTTATTTCGAGTCGTTATCATTCTTTGCCTTCTGAAAATTCACATTGGTCTACTAGTAAAGATATGGAAGCTCCAATATATTCAAAAACAATGAGCAGGGATAGATTTAAAACAATAAAAAGGTATATCCACATCGCTGATAACAACAAATTATCTGAGTCAATAGTAGCTAAAATGCAGCCACATTTAGAGATGCTTCGCAAAAATGTCAGTAATTTGGGTTTTTTCATAAATTTTTGAGTATTGATGATTTTATGAACCCTAGCAAGGGATTACATAGTGCCAATCAATTCCTAAAGGATAAACCAGTTCGCTTTGACTTTAAAATGTGGATGATGTGTGGCTCTAATGATCCATACAATTTCTCTATTTATTGCGGAAAAAAAGGAAATGCATCATTACCTTTATGGTATCCGGTAGTGGATGAAATGTTGCAAGTTGCTCAAAACTATTCAAATCGTGTAATTTTTTTTCCAGCAACAAACTCCTAAGTAACTTAATTCAGAAAGGAATCCGTAATTGCGGGACAGTTCGAAAAAACAGGACAGGGCATTGTCCCCTCCCGAGCCACAAGGAAAAAAAAGAGAGAGAAAGAGTACCTTATGATTTCAAATCAGATGGATCACTTATTTGCAGAACCGCGTTAACTTCAGATACTAGGACTAGATAGTTGTCCTGAATACGATGTAAGTTTATTTTTCTGCGAACAAAATTACTGTAGAACCTAAGTTGCAACGATCCTAGAGTAAATTCAGCTCAGATGCAATGAAATTATTAAAACTTTCCTTGTAATACTTCTTCAAGTATCATAATAATGATCTCACAAATCATCCACAAATAAAAGATTCTACTGAAACAAAATGGTATAATAAGATAAGTGGCTACTACGAAAGGAAAGGTTCGAAGCGGTGGCTGGATACGAACTAATGACTCCACCTAGATAAGATCGCTAGACGAAAGAGCCTTTGCCAACTCATAATCTCCCAACCTAAAATCGTGCTTTTAATTAGCCAGCTTGAAACACTACTAATCTCGCGAAAATAAAATGTATTTAAACAATAATTTTGTTTAGTTACTCCCAACTACTTTTTATTTAATCCATGCAAATATTATCATTACTACATGTATTTGAATTCTAAAAAATTTAAAAAATTTCATTGCCTATATCATACTTGAAAATATTTTAAATGTCATGTGTTTATCTTTATGCATTAAATTTATATAATTTAAATGTCTGATATTCCTCCGAAAATTTTATTTGACAAAATTTGAGATTTCTGTTTTTGATGAGTTCTATTTCCGAACTGCGATTTATGCAGATAACCTTATTTTATGCGCGACTGAAAGAACCCAACATTCTGACCCGACTGAATCCGCACAATCAATATTTTGATTTGAATTTCTATTCAACTGTGCTCGTGGTGTCACTAAACCTATTCCATTTTCACGCGAAGGAATACTTACACCACCTTATTGGATGTCGAGATTACGTGATATAATCTACTTTTGCAAAACTGTTTTTCCATTTACAAATATATATGCATTTATTTCTAGAAGAAAATAAAATATAAACAGAATATTTGGCCAGAAACTAGTGATAGTTGTATTAGTGTTTGTGATTGAATGTCAATTATTTAAAAAAAATAGAAGAGAAATTGTAGAAGAGAATCTTCTTGATAATTTTGTACAGGAAGATCTGTAACAAAAGTGATGAAGAAAGGAAGTAAAAATTTCTCTAAGATATATAGCTAAGATCGTTTATTTGTGTTGTTTGTGTGGAAGCATTTATTCCTGCAAATGTCAGCTATGGTATGTTGACCTATTCTACCCAAGACACACGTTTTCTGGGTGTATTAGGTAGCATAGGCCGAATTTATTGTCTAATGCAACATACCTGATGCTTGAGTGTTTACTCATAGGAGGTGTGTTGTTATTTATAGCTTGTCACAGAAAATGACAACCATTACTCTAACAAGGGCTTTATTACTCAATCGCTTAGGGAAAAGAAGGAAAGGGAAAGAAATTCATGATAAGAGAAAGTTTATTTCTTCGGCGATAACACTGATAACAAGGAGGTGAGAAGCACTAGAAGGAGAGAAGATTTTCAACGAAAATATTTGAATCCTCTCATTGATGTGAGTCCTCAAGTAGTGGCTCTTGCCTTAACTTGTTTGTAAAGTACAAAAGGTTTAGTTTTTAGCATCAAGACTTTTCTTTATAAAACTCAAAGAGAGGGGAGAAGTAAATTTACAGTGTGTTTTAAAACTCAACTTAGAGTTCTTCCATCTATTGATAAAAGCTAAAGGGTTTCATTACTAAATTAGAAAAGTTAGATCGAAACCCAAGATATATTAATGACGCGCCCTTTTGTCTTAATTCTACTGTTGTGATTATTTCTGTCGAAGTAGTTTTTCCTATTCATCCTTGAACTTGAAAATTTATTCAAAAAGGATAGCCTGAAGATATAACGGGGTAAACTTATAAGTTTGACCTAAGTAAATTAAAGCCTTAAATGAGGCAAATAAAAAAGCTGGCTGTAAAGGAGAGAGAATATGAGACTTATTCTCAAAGTAATAGGACATAATATATAGAATACACTGAGTAACAAAATTTCAACTTGGTCTTTTCCTTGGGTTAAAAGTGTTAGTTGCCAATTGTTTGTGGCTCTATTAAATAAAGAAGTCAATTTTTATCCCCAAACTTTGCTTTTGTGGCTAGAACATTGAATTTTTAAATTAGCTCATTTATAGTAAGTAACATTATTTGCATGAAATTAATAAGAATATATAAGAAGTTTCAAGGATTTATTTTAGTTATGGTATAAACATAATATACTGTATTTAAAAGTTAGAGGAGCAGTAATACAGTAGTAATAGCTATTTTGTTTTTTGCGACCTGGAAAGCAATGGCAATTCTCTTATTTTCCTCCTAGATTCAGCACTAATTTTGCGAAAAATAACTGCCGATGTTTCTATAACTTTCGAGAATATTTTACGTGTTTGAATAATTTCTAGAACATTCTGGCAAAGTAGATGACTGTATAAATCCAAAGAATGTCTACTTAACGCATCACTTTAAATCTAGTCGTCACAGCGCAAACATTTTCCCTCGTTATTGATAGGAGCATTCGACTCACACGGCAACAAGAGTTTGTCAGCATCCGAGAGACTCATTTTGCTATATGTGCGGTAAATTTATTAATACAAGAGCTAAAATGTACTCTGTAGAGAGATATGCTAAAACGTGTGAGACCCTCAAGGAATATTTTGTCATGCTAGTTGGAGAACAAGACAAACTTGTGCACCTCATCTCCCATGCGAGCTCTGCAAAAGAACTCTGGAAGGTAATATATATATATATATTTTTTAGAAATATATTTTTAAAGGCCCAAGGAAATGAAAATTAGTGAAACAACCCGGAAATCACTTAGGAGAATATCACGTGAACCATTCAAAGCTTAAGAAAAAAAATGGTAGACGTAAAGAACGGAAAGATAGGACAAACTATTTTAACCGTTATATGAAAATAAATAAAGAAGTTGGATTTGAACCTGTAACATTAAGCGCTCATCGCTTATATGACCAAGACGCTGATCGCCAGAGCTACGATCCTCACCCCCCCAAAAGGTTGATTCAAGGAGCCTTTTGAACAACGAAGTGTAGGCTTTAATCCAGTGAGAGACAAGACAAGTGTTTTAGTAATAGTAGGCACGGGCTTATTTTCAAAAAATAAAATAAACCCGTGCTCCCTCTTACTATTCTGTCAGAGCAAGTGTCACCAGTGATTTTCAAGCTTTTTTACCCGTCAAGATGAGCAGTCTGTTTGAGGCAATCGAAATCACCTGTAACCTCAACGAGTGGCACCTCTTCATTGACAGCTCGTTTAGAATCCTCAAAGCAGTACTGCTTCATAAAGGAAACATGTATCCATCTCTTCCCCTTGCCCAATCAGTCCAGCTCAAAGAATAAGAGAGCAGTGTCAAGATAGTGCTAGATGCATTGAAATATGAAGAGTATGGTTGGGAGGTTATCGGAGACTTAAAAATAGCGCCTTCTTGATGGTTATCCGAGGAGGCTTTACTAAGTTTTCTTATTATCTTTTCTTTTGACACAGCAGGGACACCTTGGCACACTACCATTGGCAGGATTGGCCACAGTGGACCGAGTTTAGTGTGAGGAGAAACAACGTCAAATGGGAGCCTTTGTCAGACCTCTGACAAGTACTGTTTCCTTCTCTCAACTTAAAATTGGGCGTTATGAAACATTTCGTCAAAGCTCAAGATAAGGAGTCTGCAGCTTTTAATTATCTCAAAGATCTCTTCCGTAAGCTATCTGGGGCAAATGTGAAAGTCTGGTTCTTCATCGGTCCACAAAGGAAAAAGATCATGGAGTGCAAGGAGTTTCGTGAGAATCTCACTACGACGGAAAAAGCAGCGTAAGACAGCTTTATCGTAGTGGTTCTAGGCTTCCTAGGTAATCACAAAGCCGAAAATTATATAGAGCTTGTTGAGAATTTGATGATAAACTACGGCAAGATGGGTTACAGTATGTCACTGTAAATCCATATTTTTGACGCTCATCTTGATAAATATAAGAACATGGGAGCGTACTACGAGGAGCATGGCGAGCGCTTTTATCCGGAGCTACTGGACTTTGAACGCCACTATCAAGGATTCTATAATAGAAATCTGATGGAAGACTATATTTGTGGCCGATTTTTGTATTATGTCGTTTTGTTTTTACTCTATGCAAATGAAAGTTCAAATTTGCCACTTCCTTTTAGATGGAATAAGTAAACTTCATATAAATAACATTATCCTGGACAGAAAATCAAAGTTTGAAAAAAATAACCATGTTTTTTCATGTATTATAGACACAGGCCAATATAAAATAACCTTTGCAACTCAAAGAAAAAAATCGTGTTAGTCTTATTTATACGTCTTCATGTAAATTCATAATATGTACCTAACATGCCTTCATTATTTTATGATAATAAAGAAACAATACATATTAGCTATGCCATAACTAAAGAAGGCCTTTTAGTGCCACCAGCCTTAAAGATGAAAAAGTATTTCTTGCTAATGTACCATGGCTGATATAAAAACAACTTGATATAGCACTAAAATCCAAGAGGAGGACACTTTTCGTGAGATGGTATAAGATTCTGCGCCGTAATATTTATATTCAACGACACGAATCACCAGCGGATGTCAAATGCCAGTCTACTCTCCCTGATATATAAACGTAATATAATGTTAATGATAATTTATTATTATGGTTTTAGTGTGCTGAGAGTAAGGGATTGTTTTATTTACAGCGTAGGTAAGCCATATTATGTGTGTCACCTCACAAGATAGAGTCCTGCGTTCGAGCCTGTTGGACCACAGTTCGTCTCACGCTGGATCTGCATATGTTAGTGTACAAGAATTGTTCAAAGTCGCTGGGTTCGTATCGCTCTCTCTTCCTATTTCCTCCCTTACTCTCTCTGTCTGTTGGTTTGAAACTCTCTTTCGCCTGTGCCAATTTTCCCTCTCCTCTCTCTCCCTCTTTCTCTCTCCTTCTATCCCTCTCCCTCTCTTTCCTTCGCTCTCACACTCTATCCAATCTAATCCTCTCTCCCCATCCATCTCACTCTCTCTCCGTTCTCATCTCCAATCTCTTCTCCTTTCTCTCTTTTAAAATTCTGGCCAAACTTCACCCAACATCATTAATTCCCCTTCCAGCCAATTTAATGGCATTCATGTTCTCGATCAAAAATCACCTGGCTCGAATTATAACCATAATTCAAAAGAAATATATTTACCTGATCTTTACAAACAAAAGCCCTTCCTTACTCTTCTCACCAACACACACTAAAAGTAAATTAGGAATTACACCATCGAATTCGAAAGATAAAACCTTTTGTCTCTTCTCAGCCACAATGTTTAAACCCTCAGCACTAAATATTTAATTAGTAAACATTACTTTTGTGCGGTTCATAGACCAAATTGTAGCATATCTTGTGAGACGGGAGCTTTCGCTTAAGTAATTTGCCTAATGTTTTCAAAAAAGGATATCTAAAATTTAAGGAGATAAAGTTGTAGATTTTATTCATATTGAATTTTAAATGTTCTTTGATACCGTTTTGCATGAAGGTAATTTTATAATGTTAAACTCAAACAATATATTGTGCAACGTATTAAAATATAATTAAAACTGTCTGGAAGCCTAAGTAGATAACAATGGAGCACGTTTAGGATAGCAGTGGGGTCAAAATATTCACAATGACAATGATATTTCATCGTTATCACTTTACAAGAATACAAGTGGATAGGCTTTCTCTGATTTGGAGACTTTATTCATTTTGTTTTGAATGCTGTTGGAAGAAAGATTTTCCAAAAGAATTTATAATTATTGATGAGATGTTTGCTTCCTTTTGAAGTTAACAAATTTGCCATATCCTCTATTTTTTTACATCCCTTTTGAACACCACTTTTTCCCTCTTTCTTTATCTTGTCCAAGAAAAAACTGCCTCCACCTAAGGTTTAGGGCCTTCATAAATTTTAGGAAATTAAATAACTGTAAAGTCTCAAAGTTTATATTTGAATATCAATATTAATAGAACAATGAAATAAGGGTTAATAGATAGCAATAAAGTAAATATACCCCAAAACAATCAACAGTAATTAACAAAAAAATACTGTGGCAAAGCTTGTAATATCAGAAAAATATAAATGATAAGCAGATGAGGCACTGTGTAAATTAGAGCGACACTAAATAGTTACATGAAACTCAGTAGTATTTCGAGCATCCCGTGGAAGTGATGGGAGCATTTATTCTTAACAAGGTTAAGTAAGACCTATGACGGTTGTGAAGCCGACCAACTGCCTTCAATTGCTTATTTGATGCTGGCTGATGACGTCGGACGGCCGTTTTCAGGTCCTGACATAAGTTTTTCCAGTGGATTGATATACGGAGACTGTGGTGGCCGTCGAGTAATGTGATATTGTTGTGCCGAAACAACACAATAGTGGACATAACTTTGTTACATGGGACATTATCCTACTGTTAAATCACATTCCGGTTATTTTGGTAGAGGTGTTGACGAAAGAGCAGCATGTAATCTCTCAAAAGAGTTTGGTATTTTCTCTTAAATTATGGTGCCATTGCAAACTCTCAGTCGACCCAGAAGTAAGCTTGACGTACAACCCCATACCATTATAGAGCGCCACCATACTCCAATATCAGCACTTAGCAACTTCAACTCCAGTGCTTCTCTAACGATTGCGGATACTAACGTTGCCTAGAGCGTGGAATATTTTGACCAGTAGATGTCTTTACTGACGCATGGTTCATTTGGGGTGAATATGTACCCTAGCTACTATTTTTTTAGTTTGTTTTTTCTCCTACTTTTCCTTTTTCATTCCACTTTTAGCTTTAGGAATTTGATATCGATTGAAAATATATTTTATATTTTTTACAACAATCACTTGTTTAATAATCCTTAAATATCAATGTTTTAGCTCCTTTGAAGATATATAATAACAAAAGATATATTCAATACTGAATGAATCCAATGATGTCATTATAACATTAGTTGAAAAAACAATAGAGTATTCAATGGTCAAACTGCTCACACACATACATTTTATGGTAGTTGTCTAACAGGACGCAAAAAATGGGAAATTTTGGCCGAACATTAGCTCCTACAATATATGGGAGGATGCTAACTGAAATTACTTAAAATGCAGTAGAGGGTCATTTTCTTAGGAATTTAGTCATCGGTAGTTGAATTCTTCATTCTGAATTTTAACTTACTAATTTCTGGCTAAAAGGTGATGAATTTGATTTTTATTTCGGTTCAGAATTTTTTATATAATTTAATAGAAATAAACGGAATTATGCATATGTCAAATAAGCATGGTGAAGAAATACTACAATTATTGAAGTCAACTACTATAAAACTATACAATTATTATGAATGAGAATCCATATAATGAGAATCCATTGGGAGGTTAAAAGAAAAGTCTCAAAGCGATCCTAAAATTCTAGAAAGTAATCATTTAAATGCATTCGTTCCACAGGTCGAGAATTGCTGAGTTTTGTCATGCCGGCCGGCGATTCAGCTGTAATTCTCATCGAAGTTTAACCATAAAGGATGGTACCTGGGTAACCATCTTATATATGTACTAGATGATGGTGAGCAGAGTCAACTTCTAAGAACAACCTGTACCTAATACTTGCCCTTTCCAGCGGTGCTTTGTCCCTTGCAGCACTTTGGATCTCACGGTATTCCCTGCGACTAAAGTAAGGCTCATAAGAGGACGAAGGATTGCGGGGAAGCTAGAAACCGTGAGTATAGAAGAGATGGTTTGGATAAGTGTATGTGTGTATGTAATAAAGAGAAGTAGAAATAAGCGAGTGAACTAAAGAATATAGTGGGTGGTCATCTTATTATCATACCGTTCTTCTAAGAAATCTCATTATGGCATGCATTCCACCAGGAGGACCGGACCGAAATGTGTCTAGGTGGGAACAGTCCTCCTGTTACAAATTTCGTGTAAAAAAGGTTAGGGCGATAGCCGTAATAATAATAATAAATAACTGATACAAATAATACAGAACAATAATAATACCCAATAATTAAAATACATAATATTAATAAATAATCATAAATGTTAATAATAATAATTATTGATGAATAATTTTAATAAATAATCATATTACATAATAATAATAATAAAAAATAATAATAACAATAATAATGTTAATAATAAAAACTAAGCAATAATAATTCTAATAATAAGAAGGTAATTTCGGCTGAGAGGGGGCGAGTAGAAACTGCATCATAAACTTCCTTATGCCCCATTAGTGTATTCAAATTAACCCAGTGACGAGATTTCCCTCAGGTGCTCTCAGGCCACGAGGATGTGCAACTCTTTCAAGTACTAGGAGTAACAGGCCATCCGGCTGATGGGCCATGTGCATTAAAAATAAGTGGCCGAGTAAAGGGTAGAGACGGTGACGATGTAAAACGAGTGGATTGAAGGGGTAAGGCAGGGTGAACGAGAGCTGGTACAGAAGCCGAGGTCGTTTTAGTGGCAGAAGGAGAGGCAGGTCAAGCTGGGGTTGGACACGGCGCCGTCAGCCCCGCTGCAGAAGTGTTGAACTACAGAACTACAGAATCTAGGACCAGCAAAGACCCTAAGGTCCGCTCGAGGCTAGTCCGCTACACTAAATCAAAAACTACGATACACCCTTATCTACGAGTGTATCTCTAACATGCTATTTTTTTTTTTTTTTATTTTTTTTTATTTATTTATTTATTTTTTTTAATACTATCTACTGTACACACTTATCTACATGTGTACATTATCGTGCAATTTTAACTAATCAAACTAGGGGTCGGGGGAGATAGAAAGTTTTTCTTCTCATCTTCCGCAGCCACTCGACTGCTAGTGGTGAAAAGCTAATTTAGGGATAGAGACTACTTATAGGATAGGCGGAAAAGAAATGGGACATCTAAGCTACACATGCAGAGAATCGCCGGCATCATTTTTAGTCATCATAATTTCATATCCTTAAACCTCCGCTCCAAACTCTCTCTCTGCAAGGACGTTTAAATTCACAGTGCTCAACTACGTTATATTTAAACTATTCAAATGCACGTCGAGACGATTTTTGAACATATTAACCGAAGTGCTATCTACTACGTGGGTGGGCAGCCGATTCCAATTTTGAGTAACTTTAAATGTAAAATAGTTTTGGGCTATACTAGTGTTAAAACGCTTGTTCACTAATTTTAACCCGTGCTGACGAGTATTTCCCCTATGATCCAGTTCGAACAGATTGCGAAAGTCCACGTTTGAGAAACCCTTTAGTATTTTAAATACTTCTATTAGCTGGCCACGTAATCTTCTGCTTTCTAGCGATGGCAAATCTAAAGCCCTGAGCCTTTCCTCGTATGATCTATTCCTCAGCTCTGGAATTAATTTCGTAGCCCTACGCTGCACTCTTTCTAATTGCGCGATATCTTTCATTAAATATGGAGCCCAAAATTGAACAGCGTATTCGAGAAGTGGCCGCACAAGGGATTTATATAAAGGTAAAATTACATCCTTAGATTTGAAGATGAAATTGCGCGCGATATAACCCAAAACGCGATTTGCTTTTTTACACGCATCCGCGCATTGCTTCGAGAATTTAAAATCGTCTGAGACTAATACTCCCAAGTCTTTTTCTAATTTAACCGCGTCGAGGACTTGGCCTTTCATGGTATAATCTACTCTTAAATTATGGCAACCCAAGTGCATTACCTTGCATTTGCTTAAATTAAATTCCATTTGCCACTTGTCCGCCCAATTGGCAATCGAGTTTAGGTCCCCCTGCAATTTATCGACATCCGATCTTACATAGGCACGATTACCCAGCTTCGTGTCGTCCGCAAATTTCGAAATCCGACTAAGTATGCCTTTATCTAAATCGTTAATATAAATTAAAAACAATAAAGGGCCTAAAACAGAGCCCTGAGGTACCCCACTACTAACGCTGGCCCAATCTGAACATTCCCCATTTATTACCACCCGCTGCGAGCGATCTTTCAGCCAATTTCTAATCCAGTTTAAAATCTTACCAGTCACCCCAATCGCTTTAACTTTCATTAATAACCTTTGGTGGGGGACGGTGTCGAACGCCTTTTTAAAGTCTAAATATATTACGTCTACAGCTTTGCTTTCATCGTACACGCAAATCATTTTGTGGAAGAATTCGAGCAAGTTAGTCAAGCACGATCTCGCACGCCTAAATCCATGCTGGGTATCGTTAATCAGCTTATTTGCCTCGAGGTGGCTCACTATTCTATCTTTAATTACAGATTCTAAAAGCTTCCCAACTACCGAAGTTAGACTAATAGGCCGAAAATTCGTTGCTTCAAATCTATTCCCCTTCTTAAATATAGGTGTAACGTTTGCTCGCTTGAAATCCAACGGAACTACGCCATCCTCTAATGAGCGATTGAAAATTTCACGCAATGGCTTAACGAGTTCATTTTGAAGCTCCTTTAAATGAATTGGATATACCCCATCGGGGCCCGGAGATTTCGACTTTTTCATTAGCTTAATAAATTTAAGAATTTCCTCGTCCTTTATACTTACATCGGATATGCATTTATCAGCACTACGAACTTCCCCAATTAACGATTCCAATTCGGAAGAATCTTCCACAGTAAACACGCTCGTAAAATGCTCATTTAAAATTTTAGACATTTCTGTCGGAAGTTCAGTCAAACGACCATCCTTATCTTTGATCGGCCCTATCGATCCTTTTACGGGTTTCCTATTATTTACGTACCCATAAAACCGTTTCGGTTCATTCTTTGAATCCTTAGCGAGGTTTATTTCATACTTCCTCTTCGCATCTCTGACCGCACGTTTAACTTCCCTACGAGAATCTATGTAATTTTGCCGACTTATAACTGACCCATTGTTTTTATGAATTTTAAATTTTCTATTTCGGTCCCGGATTAAGCGTAGTATTAACGGACTAAGCCACGGAGCTCTCACCGACTTCCCGCTCTTACGCACATACTTAACCAAATCAGAATTCACACGAAGCAGCGTACATCGAAGTTCTGCGTACATCTCTCCTACTGACCTGTTCTCGAATCGTATTCCCCAGTCTATATCCTTAATCCTTTCGCGAAAAATATCGAAATCACAGCTACCAAAACGAGGGATGAGCTGCGAGCTCATTCTAACTTCTACGCAGGTGTTTAGATCGAATCTAATCGCATTATGGTCGCTGGAAGCTAAATGTTCACCCACACGTACGTTTTCTAACAATGACTCATCGGTTGCCATGATTAAATCAAGAATATTGCTATCACGAGTAGGCTCTTCCACTTTTTGTACGAGAAAATTCTCCAACATAAAGTTTAATAGCCTCTCACCCGGTTTATCAGAAGTAAGGTTGCTAAAGTTAACATTAGGTAAATTAAAATCGCCGCAGACTAATGTGGTCCCTTTTCTAATCCAAGACGTAAGCGTATCGAAGAGTGCAGCATCTTCTCTTTCCAATTGGCAAGGCGGACGATATAGCACGACTAAGTTAATTTTATTTATAGCATCTAAACTTAGCTGGACTAATAAAGCATCACTTCGCATATCATCCTTAGACGAGTCCATCGTTATGGCGTTTAGATCCTCTTTTATATACATTAATACGCCCCCTCCTCTACCGGTTTGTCTATTTCTGTAATGAATTTTGTACCCCGCTATATCGAACTCGCAAACACTGATCCCCGTATGAGTGTCTAACCATGTTTCACTTAGGAATACGAGGTCGAAATTACCCTCTAGAATAACAGCTTTTATTTCGGCAATTTTATTTTTTAAGCTACGAACATTCGCATATATGCATCTCAGTTTGCGCTTTACGTTAACTCTTCTATAACACTCAGATCCGTTCCGTTTCCCTGCACCCCGTCGATAGTGTCCTCTTCACGCGTGGGCCGGCCCGGCGCATCGGCATCACGTGGCCGCGCAACTCTCCTACCTAAAATGCTACGTACGGACTCGTCTAAGATCCTACCCAGCCGACTATTACCCACATCGCTTAGGTGAATTCCGTCCTTTTGGAAAAGTGACGGATGGTCCTGGAATGAATCCCATAAGTTAAAAAAGCTAACACCAGTTTCTCGACACAACCGCTTAAGACATTCGTTAGTATAGATCGCTCTAGATTGGAGGCGCAACGTGGATTTAAGTCGGGGGAGAACACCAATAATTCCCACGTTGGTTGCTTTGGATTTCGCCGTATCTATCATGGTTCTGGCACGATAAACTATATCTTCCGGGGTGCTGTCATACCTATGGACGTCGTTGCCCCCTACCATCGTGATGATCGTTCGTTCACCACGCGTATCTTCCAATTTAGGAGAAATCACTTGAAACACTTAAAGAAACAGGAAAACATACCTTTAAACTTTCAGTAGAAAGTTCGATCTAATATTATGAGATTCTATTATAAATATTATTAGGAAATACTTCGTAATTATGGGACCAAGATAAAACACCATTTTTATATATGAAGAGTAGACAGAAATAAATATTGTTACGCTTTATTTAATTGGGTTTATTTTGATGATTAAATATAAATGAATAATTAATAACCCCTGTTATAAACATTACGAAGAAATTAGGTTTTATCGCACGGCCCTATTTTGTTTCCTATTCGTAATGCGTTGCTTATCTAGGTTAATTCATGCTTACTCGATAAACTTTCCAAGATGGAAAGGAAAAACTAGCTGATTTTATCCATATCCTCCAAATAACTGAATTTTCATAAAAATCTGCATCTATTTACAAATTTAAAAAGTAATTGGCACAAATTATATAAAAGTTAAACTCTTGAAGTTTATTCTTCAGTACTTTATAATTCTCTCTTTAACTTAATCGCCATTATAATTGATACATATTTCAATCGATTTTCAAATATATTATTGATGCATTGAATTCACTAAAAGAACTGCGTTTTTGCGAAAACAATTTCTTTGATATGGCCACAGAATAAAATTCAGTGGAGAGACATCAGGGTAACACGCTGGATAGGGCATTAGTCTAACTCTAACCCACTTGCTGTTTGGCAATGTGTTATAGAAAAACTGCTCTACATTCAATGTATAATGTAAGAGGACTTCATCCGCGTGGAAAAATGTTTTTTATTTAAAAGATTTGCTCTTAGCACTTTAGCGAGAAAGAAACTCATACTCTGCAGCTTTATTACATAATTTTTAGCAGTAGCTGTTTGTCCGCCAAAGAAGTAAAATCCTAAGATGTGACAATTTCTGATTGTACACCACACATTAAGATTTTCAGAATTCCTCTAATGAATTCAGCCATTATGTTATTCCACTTCCCAAATGCTGTAATTGTCGTTATTGTTTCTTTTGCCGCAGATATGGAATTTGGCAGGATCTGTAAAGATCAACGTATAATAAACGCACTTGATTCATATTTTTCGAATTTATCATATGGCAACCAAATGAATTTGGTAGGCATGTTTTTGTTGTTTGGCGCTGTGAATATTATGCACTGTTGTTACCGAAGTATTTAAACTATTGGATGGAGGCCAAAATAATTTGGGGGACTGCATCCAAAAGCTTGTGCGACTTTAGCCCTTATCTCTTCACTTATTTAGACATTTAGGTCGTGATTTATCCTCAACCGATAAAGTTTCTTTAAAAACTTTCTTCTATTTATTTAGTAAATTTATGTTAGAATCATCATTTTAATAATGGGTAAAGACTTTTTTAGGGCTCTTAATGATTTAAATTCGCAAACTAAAAATAAAAGAGCCAAAAAACCATTAAATTAGATTAAACGATTAACATAGAAGAAATTATTATAGAATAATTCAGTAGTTTAAATTTCCTATTGATTTTATTAACTCTTTTTAACCTCTGTAGCCCTGATGACGAGGTAATTTCATTAGAAACTTTGATGAAAGAGTATGGATTATCTATCCTATTTGCTAAGGTGTCCTTCAATCTTTGGTTTATTTCTTACCAAGCAAAAGGTTCCATTTTACAATTCCTACTCATGGCAGGACCACGACCAATTTTCTCTCCACCAAGGATCTAGTGGAAGAGATTATGAAGAAACATAAATTCTAACTAAAATCATGAGCACAAGAAATAAATTTTAGATTTTTAACTTTCTATTATCCATCATTATTAAATAATCGTGCTTTCTTTCAAAATAACTCAGCTTACTCAATCAATTATGCAACAGTTTTTAAAAGCAATTTTTTTAGAATTTTCCCTCCTTGATATTACAAATTCAAACTTCTATTATAAATGAACATTTTAATTTTACACCATTTGAAAGAATACCATTCTTTATGCTATCCATGAATAAAGTTCCTATTAATATTTAGAAGTAGCGTAAATAATCCAAAAGAGTAGTTGAAGCAGCAGTAGAAATGTGATTGATGAATTCAGAGATACCTTTACCAAATTAAACCAAAGTGATCATGATGGAAAGATTAATTATAATCTCAAAGAATTCTTATGCACATCGACTACGTAAGGAACAAGTTCTGGCCACTAAAATTGCTTGGGTAGATACCTGAATTTTAAAACAAGAGTTGTAATGTTGAGGTTAATGAAGGATACAGAAAATCGATTCTCATTTGGTCTATACAGTATCATCCAAAAAGATCAGAAAGTTTGTTATTTTATAATATCAAGTTCCCTATCTATAGCCAGAGAAAGTAGAAGGTTTTCCCATTTTGTGTACGATAACATACAGGTATAGAGTAATCATCTGTAAGGTTTATGCAAAGCTGATCAACAGCTATAAAGTTTAATGAAAAAATATCTGTTCGAAATTATCCTAACGCATTGTTTTCATAAGCACTAGCCTATGTTCAATCTCCTTAAGGTAGTTCATTCTTTTGCAAGGTTTGCCCCATACATATGTCATGGAGCTGCTTGTAAAAATGAGAGAGCAAGGTGGGCTTTCTATTACAGTTATTGGAGACATCGTCAGGCGCTCTAAAAGTGTAGACTAAACTATTCTGTCAACATATGAGAAAACAGGTCAATAAAAGGCTGAAAAACCAACTGGTAGGTGAAGGAAAGCCTAAAAAATGGAATACTGAGCAAAAACTCAAATTCTGAAAAAGGGTCGTTTCAAGGTGGCTGACGCAGTTTCTAGAGAAACTACGGAGATTTTGGCAATGAATGTCTCAAGACAGAAGGATGAACAATAGAACCCTTTTGACTTAAGTGACAATGCCAAGAATATAATGCCAGGAGGGACTCTTTAGACAGAGCACGCAAAAGATTGTTTCTAAATTACACAAAAAATAGTATGAATTTGGTACAGGAATTGCCATGGTCTAAAACGTGATTTCAGTACAATTCACCTGAACCCTTTTTGCGTTTACGTGGAACAGTGAATAGAGAAGTGCACACTGGATTAGTGGGGGAGCATGATTTTCTGCATCCGCGAACCTACAAAGCCTAAACGGAAAATTTCCTGCAGCATAACGCTCACTGTCATATGGCCAATTCTGTGAACAAATTCCTTAACAAAAAGCACATCACTGTTTTGAACTGGCTTGCAAGAGTCCGGTTCTGAATAAAAATTCAATTGGTTAGAAGACGATCGAAAAGAGATCAAAATCAAGGAATCCGAAAAAAGTCTAGGAATTTTAGGAACTTCTCTCAGGAGACTCGAACAAGATTACTGGGCAAGTGTGACGATTGTTGTTTCGGTCTTGTGACATGAGTTGAAAAGCATCATCGAGAATAAAGACCATACTAAATACTAATTACTTATAACTTGTAAAAATGTTTTTCATTGATAAATAAATCATTATATTCTAATAAAATCTATTATAGCTGTCATTAACATCACTATGGACACTTTAATCTTCATACTAAATTGCTTAACTTGCCGATAACCTTTGTCTTATTTATGTAAATTTACATAACCTTAACCCATGCGTACGAAGGGTGGTCAATAAGTTTTGCAATTCGGATATAAGGAAACGAGATATGAGCAAAAGTGTTTTATTATTTTTAAATATAACTACCCTCGACTTCAATGCACTTGCGCCACTTGTCCCTGAGGCTTCGAATTCCCGACAACCAGAAATCTCCTAAATGCTGTTCAATCCACTCCTGGACAGTGAGCTGGACATCTTCATCGTCCCCAAACCGGCGTTCACGCAGTGCAGCCTTGAACTGGCGGAATAAAAAGTAGTCGCTAGGGGCCATATCTGGCCTGTAAGGGGAATGGTTGAACTCCTCGAATCCGCACTCGCGCAGGACAGCTTGTGCAACTCTGGCCTTGTGGACTTTGACGACGTTGAAGTCGATCATGGGGCGTGAGGTTTCTAGGGACCCAACGGGCAGAGACCTTGGTCATGGCCAAATTGTCGTGGATGATGTTGATAACACTTCCATTTGATATTGCAAGTTCTCGCTCGATTTCTTCGAACTTAACCCGTTGATTTTCGAGGATCATCCTCTTCACACGGGCCACATTGTCCTCGTTGGTCACAACTGACGGGCGTCCTGGACGATGGTCATATTCAAGGGACTCACGACCATGGCAGTACTCTCTATTCCAGCGAGCAATGGTTGCATAGGAATGGGCTGTGTCGGTGTACACTGCAACCATGCCTTCATGGATCTCTTTTGCATTCTTGCTTTCCATGGTCAAAAATTTGATCACTGCGTGGAGCTCGACCTTCTCCATTGTTGAAAAAATTGTGACTGATGATCTGCGATCATCTAATGATTCTTAATTAGACGAGGCAGGAGCGTGCAGCTGCAGGCCCTGACTTGTCATAACTTGTCCTAACATCCTCACAAACAGCCATCCCCCTTCCTCTGTCTTGCCCAACTGATTCGCAAAACTTATTGACCGCCCCTCGTAGTTTATATATTAGTATGTTGTCCTCCAACAATTTTGAAAACCTTGCATATTCGGTTAGGTTAGGTTAGGTTAGGTTAGGTTAGGTTATGATATTCTCTGCTAAAATTACATGGGAATGATATAATATAAATTCCTGTTAGTCCCAAACGATATAAATTTTAACGAATGAATGGTAAAGCAATCTTAATTATTATTGCTCTTGCAATATGTAATATATCAGCTATTTTGAATCGTAAGGGAGCTACATTGAGCTAATAATGATTCGTAATTTATTAGTAAATATGTTGCAAAAAACGAAAAAATACGAAGACACTAAAAAATATTTTTGAATATTTAGCGGAAAATACTTTAAAATAATTCATGAACTCAGAGTACCTAACTTAACTTAAATTAACCTAACCTAACCTAACCTAGGTTAGGTTAAGTTAGGTTGGGTTCGGTTAGGTTACCTTACGTAAGGTTAGGCAATATTACGTTAAGTTAGGTTAGGTAACGTTAGGTACTCTGATTTTATTAATTATTTTAAGGTATTTTTTACACTAAATATTAATAAAATATTAATATTGTTTTTATTTTTTGGTTTTAAATGCATATTTGGGTGCCACTTTAGCGTGATTGCTACCAAAATTTGATTTGCATACTTAACATCTGCCAGCCCTAGACAAAGGACTTTTTTCTCGAGACTGTAGATCAGCTTGCAGTTTAGAAATGTTTAGTCATATTTTTGAGTAACTTTAACAACCCCTGATAAGATGAATTTGCGAGATTCTACACAAAAGTTTTATGTGAGAGTTAACGGTTTACTGGGAGAAAAGGATAGTTGCCAAAAGTTCACGGGTCTATTATCTTGACTACTACTAAATTGCGAGAGGAATGTACATATATGCTATTTTGGAGATGTAGGAGAAAGGGTTATCAGGGTGTTCTTTCCTTTAAAGGTGGCAGTAATTTATTGTCCTATACCTATCTAAATATTAAATCGCTTTGCTATATGGGCCTTTATTTAATTATATAACTTATTTTTTCTGGTCTATTGGTTTGGCTCTATTAATTGTTTCCCAGTTGTATCATCTGCTACTGTTATTGACTAGATGAGTAAATGCCGTGATGTTTGTTCGATTGTATCAACTCTTAATGGTAGATGCAAGTGTTTGGAACAGAAAATAGACTAGTTCAAATAGGGTAAACAAGATTTGCCAGACATCACAAATACAAAATAGGACGCGTTTAGGCAGGCGACAAGGCAGTAGATAAATTAGACCCCGAAAATATGGTAAAAAATCGGACTAATCGGCAGAAAAATGATGTCGGTTGGTTTTTATGTTTGCGTATGGTATATGAGGTGTTCTATTTCTATATTCAAAAAGAGAAATGCAACTACTTTATTAACATCATTGAAAGAGAGGTAGTTAATGGATGACGGATACACTCAAGTGAATAGCCCGCATATCGCACTTTTTTACAACTGAGATATAATCATCAAACTGTAAACCCTCAATAAATTTAAAAGTAAAATCAACATATTGAAAGAAATACCAAAAGTACCTTCCAATCATCTGCAAGGTTACTTAGATAAAGATAGTTGTAGAATTTCAAAGGGAATGATGCCTAATGATTTCTTGAAATACTGACGGATATTCGCAAAGATATTCCATAAAAGACCATTTGTTCCTTATGTTCTTTTTAATTTTTACATCTTTCTACACAAATAAAATATTTATGTTTTAAATTAAACTAAAGAGTATTAACTTAATCTTTTTCCCAACGTTAGTTCAGATAGGAACTAATGTTACTTGGATGAAGCAGTAGAAATCATGCTAGAATAGAAATTTGATATATAGCAATCACACTAAAGCGACACCCTTTGATCCTTAATAAACTTACAAATCCTTATCATCTCACTGAATTTTCCTTACCATTAAAGCTTAATTAAATAAAGTTAGCAGATTAATAATGTTTTCAAATCATATATTGGAATGAAAAAAATGTTGGTACATGCGTATTAGAATCATAAATAGCTGGTAGACGACTTATTGAAAGAGCACCCAACTATCTATCATTGAGCTGCATTCATGAAACTATTAAATACCTAAAAACGAAAGTGATTACTATGGGCAACAGTCAAAATGCTTTCGAGACCAGAGTACCAATTTCTAACCTAATTTTAGGTTGCTGATAATGAATATCATGATTAAAATTGTTTGTTAGTTCTCCTTTTCAAGATACACCTACGTGTTACAACAGGTTCCAAGATGCTTACGACCTTGTGTTTCTTACCACAAAGACAGTCTTACTGCCATTCAGTATTGGTCCAGCAGTCATACAAGGTGGTTGTGCTGTGCAAGTTTATATTTTGAGGTGAAAGGTAGGTGAGTTTCCTAGTCAAACTTATTAATTTTATTTTCCTAATGAATGATATAAATATTTCTGCTAAGCTCTCATGTTCTGTATTATAATGATTAATTTCTGAATAAATTTTCTGTTTATCCTCTAATTGTTTGTTGTTTTCTTCTTTCAGATGCCTCGTACTTAGATGAATACAGCATAGAACTTTTGTTACAGTTGTGGTGGAGTGATCTTTGCATGACAGAAGCACCGTATAACTGGTATGGTTAGAAAGGCATATTACCTATATTTTGGATGCAGACTGGTAACCAGGTTGAGAAATTGGCTCCTCACATATGCTACAACGCTTGTGCTGCTATCTTTCGCCAATGGTTGAAGAGAAAGAGGAAAGGAATGCCTTGTGCTGTGCGACATACCATAACACAAGAGAAGCTCCATGACCTTGTCAGGGATCTGCTACTATCCCAAAATAAGGCAAAGCTGCTAGCGTGTCGTCTTCAACCCTGGATTCTCTTAGAAGCTGATGTAAAATTTTTAAATTTCATGACCATCTGTGGCAGTTCAATGATTTCTTCATAAGGGAAGGTGATTTAGTGGCATACACCAATATTAATGGTCTGATGGAAGCACCTCTCATTGAATTCGAACTCTGACACTGGAGGCTGTTCAATAATTCAACAAAACCAGTCTGAAAGATGTCTTGCTGCACAATGGCAATAGTGAACCATCGGTTTCTGTGGGTTATGCTTATCATATGAAAAAAACTTATGAGAATATAAAGCATATGTTGCAATACATAAAATATGATCAAGATCAATCTCAGCTCTGTGTTGGCTTGTTACTCTGGGGATGGGCTTGCAGGGCGGATACAGCAAATTCTTCTGCTTTATGTGTGAATTGGAAAGCCGTTCAAGAGTTTTCCACTATATCATGGGAAACTGGTCACCTCAAATTTTATTGTAGCCTGGGATTAAAAAGATTCAACATCCACCTCTCACTGAACCAAACATAATTTTGATACCACCACTACACATAAAACTGGGGCTTATGAAAAACTTTGTAAAAGCTATGGATAAATCTAGTAAACGATTCAAGTATTTAACATTAAAATTCCCCTCACTATGTGTCGCTAAGATATGAGAAAACTGTCATTGTTCCTCAGATTCAAGAGCTTTTTAAATATGGACTTTAAATCAGCCCTTTATGGGGAGGGAAAAGCTGCTCGGAAAGTATTCAAGTTAGTGGCGAGAAAATTTCTCAGAAACAGAAGGAAATAAACTATGAAGAATTAGTAGAAGCCCTCAGTAAGGCTTACAAGAACATGGGATGTAATATGTCACTTAAAAAACAGTTTTTGTACTCAGATTTAGACTTTTAGTCTAAAGCAGTTAATGACGAACATGGTAAAAGTTTTCACTAAGATATTTCAAGTATATAAAAGTGCTACCAGGGTAAATGGAGCAGAACACCTCTTGCAGACTATTACTAGACATTGGCAAGAGATGAATCTTGAGCCCACTATAAGCGTTAAGCAAAAGGCAGAGAGTGGGTATTGGAATAGATTTTGAAACCTAATGACACATACTGTACGATATAGTAAAATAATCAAATATAATTAACTAATCTTATTTAAGAATCACACAACTTTTCCAAAATTATTAACCACTGTTATTTGAGAACCATCACGAAATTGGTTGAACAAATAAATAGTCAACCAGTGTAAAATATGATATAAAGCTGTGTATATACTTTATATAGATTTCAAGGAATGTTTGAAACTGTATGACACAAAGTAATTTTCATAAAGTTAAAAAATGATGTTTCAAATTGGAGTGAAATCTTACTAGCTGGGTTTCTAAGGGTCCATTTATCAAAGGGAAGCACTCTAATTTTCATCCCAAGTTGGGACTCCTATAGGAGCATTAAATTATTACCAAGTAATATACTCTTTATAACATAATTTTTTTTCACTTTTAGCGAGGTAGTTTAAATTTGAGATGTTGGTAGATCAATGAAGAAAGAAAAGGTGAAAGACAATAGAATGAAATTTCATATTGAGCATATGGGAGAGGGTAATTGAGTGAGAAGGAAAGTAAATGGAAGTAACGTCATGGAACGGATCAGCGAGTAAAAGTTCAAGATGATAAATCAAAACCTAATGTTTTAAGTATAAACAAAATAAATATCAAACCTGAGCGACATCAAGCAATTTTTAAATGAAACTAGCAAACATATATATTACAAACTCATGTTATTTTATTTAGAAATAATGAAACAAGCCCTTGCAAAAGAAAAGAAATCACTTTAGTATTTACGATTTTAAACTTAAAAGTGGTATTGTTCGCATCATTTGTGCAGTGATTTTCTAAAAGAAAAGCAAATTTATAATAAAATACACAGAACTTGTAGCCAACTAAACAAAGATCTTACTTAATTCTTAGTCACATATACCTGAAAACAGAGCCAAATCAAAGGGAAAATAGCCGGGTAAACATAAAATTTAAACTAAAGTTTGAAATTTTCTCATACCTATTTAATGAGGGGGAGAAGGTCTTGCAACTTTGGTTTAGTCTCAGTTTCTAACTTTCAAAAAAAGTAGTTGGAAAGTCGCTTGTTTTAAGATTTTAAGCACTGATAATTATTTCCCTTAAATTCTTTGCTTCAGGAAACTTTTCTTATTTTCAAGTGACTACTTAATACTTCGGACTCTCTAAGAGTTTACATAAAAGTGGAGGATTTCCTAAATCACACTACAGGATAGAAAATAAATTAAAATTCTTGTATATAGAGAAATGAGAATTAATTAAGAGGAATGATAAGTTAAAGAAATATTTAATAATCATTTAAGCGGAGGAAGTTATCTTAGGGAGTCATTATTGTTTTGAACGCAATATCTAGAATAATTATCCGCTTGCATTCTGATCCGTTTTTACAAGATGTATCGAAACTTGCTTCAGACAAAGGAGCGGGAATAGACATGATATGCCATAAGAATTTAAACTACCACGAATAAAAACAAAGAACAGAAGAAACTGTTCATACCTTCTTCAAGAGTGCTTTAAAAGGCGTTGAAGCTAAATTATGAACTGCTGGCATGGCAAGCTAACGCCTCGAATCGTTTTTTCGGCTATCTCTAGGCTGTCCTCAGATCCAGGCTTGTAGAAACGTGGTTTTGCTGAAAGACTTGAGGAAGAAGGAATAAAAAATTTGCCTAGTCTTCGTAAAAGCTGACAATAAAAGAAAACTGAGAAGAAAACAAGGTTTGTTCACCAAAATGTAGCATGCTCTTACTTATTATGATTTATGACCTTACGACCTACAAACTTTAAATATTTGTCGGACTAACCTTGGAAGGACTTTGGCGATTGTATTATTCGAAAGAAAATGTAAAAGAATATAAGAATTTAAAGTTTCGTTAAAATCGGACGAATAGTTATGATTTTATTTGTAAATCAAAATAATTCCCGAAATAACCCTAGGGAGACTTTGGCAATTATATCATTCGAAAGGGAATGTAAAACAACATAAGGGTTTCAAACTTCGTTAGATTTAGCCAAAGAGTTATGATGTGATTAACAAAACAATATAATTCCAGGGATAAACTAGGGAGGACCGTAACAATTATATCATTCGAAAGAGGATGTAAATCAATGTAAATCAATATTAGAATCGGCGCAATAGTTATGCCCAAACAAAATAATTCTCGGGCTAAACTTGGGAGGACTTTTGCAATTATATCTTTCGATAGAGAATGTAAAACAACATAAGGGTTTCAAACTTCGTTAGAATCGGCAAAATAGTTATGATATTATTGCCAAAACGAAATAATTTCTGGGCTAACCGCGGAAGGATTTTTGCAGTTATATCATTCGAAAGAGAATGTAAGACAGCATAAGGTTTTCAAATCTTACTAGAATCGGCCGAATAGTTACAATGTTAATACAGAAGAAAAGAAGCAAAACAGGGACCGGCTGACATAGTGAGATGTAGATTCGCCTGCGACTAGACTCGCACCTGCCTAATAAGGTCTGCTGACCCTTTTTCATATGTATGACCTTAAGACCTTCAAAACTTTCAATAATATCAGGACTTTTTTAGGAGGACCGTCGTAATTCTATTATTCAAAAAAGCATCTAAAACAACACAATGGGTTCAAATTTTGTTAAGATTTGGCCAAATAATTGCCCAGCTAACCTTGGGACGACTTTGGCAATTATATCATTAGAAAGATAATGTAAAATAACAAAAGGGTTTCAAATTTGGTTAGAATCGTCCAAATTGATATGATGTCATAGCCAAAAAAATCATTCCCGGGATAACTTTGGGACGACTTTGGTAGTTGTCCTTTGAAAAGAATGTAAAACAACATAAGATGTTCAAATTTTGTTAGATTCAATCCAATGGTTACAATGTTAATAAAAAAATAAGGAAAACGTGGACCGACTGACATAGTGAGATGTAGAGTGGCCCGCGACTAAAAATCACGTTGCGGAGAAACGAAAAATCGCTTCTCTTAGGACGAATAAATAACTATTTCAGTCTGTTTCCTCTGCAGATAAAGTTGATGAAATTCAAAGCCTCTACCGAAAAGAATGGCAATTAAAGGGAGTTTATTCTAAATAGATTGTTGGAATTTGAGCCCAGACAACATGGAAATATTATATAATTTTGGATGTAAACACTAAATAAGTCTAAAATGTAAATATTACTGTTTCTCTAAATTTTTAATATACGTCATATTTTAATTGCTCTACAAGTAAAATATGTTTGCTTGCAAGTTACTTCTTTTCGTATATCTTTAATGTTAATTAAAATATGTCTCTATATTCCACAATGAACTGTAAAAATTTAAAGATACAAGTTTAATTAATGACGAGAGACCATAACAATCAAACTCCAGAAAGAGGATTAGTTTTAATTAATGAAGAAAAGAGATGTTGGGAAAGCATATCTTAACAGATAAACACAAAAGGGATCAAGTAAAGACAAAAGTGGGGATTAAATTTACTTGGTTAATTGGGGGAGGGATGACCATTATTTGGTAAAATAGGAGGTATACGAGGTTGGTACCTCGTCATTTTCAAGCTTTCAATCACAGTAACAGGGTAAGCGTGCGCGATCGAATAACAAGTCGTATTTTTCTGTAGGAGAGAAATACTAAACTCTTATCTACATGAGTATATGTGGCTTTAAAAACATAAATACAATGCTTTCAATGATTTTGGCGATACGATTGCCAGCCAATACCGTTTTAATTGTTATTTAAATTTAATTTCTAGAGTTCTACAAAGTTTCCAATTTTTAATTGTAACAAATATGTTCCAAAATAAATTTTGTAGCAGTTATTTTTTTATTTTATCCTTGGGTAGGATTAGCTTTACCAGTATAAGTTTGAGAGGGAGGGATGATCCTTACTTGGTAAAATGGGAAGGACTCTTTTTACTTGATCCCACAAAAGGAAGCGAATTGGAAAAGTAAAGGATAATAAAAAGAATGGATATTTAGAACAGAAAAAACTACGCAAACCTCATCGGAGGGCAACCTGGAAGGACTCTCGTGAGTTATAAAAGGGTCAATACCAACGATGTCAGGTCAACCTAAGGAGTTTGGAAGGGACTTTTTCTGAGAAAATGGTGACCTTAAAAATGCAAATTGGCGGAGAGATTATAACGAAAGTATTCTAAAGAGTAGACTATTTGTAATGGAAAAATTTATATTCATTACTTAGCCATATCAGATATACAAATAATGTGGCAATTTTTGATACCCTCTTTATGGGTAATATTGGGCAAAAGGGAGTGGATCTATGGAACTTATACCTTAATCATGTATAGAGTTCATAATTGGGTGGTAAAAATGTAGAACATTTCAGAACACAGAAAATGTCAAATCTCAGCAAGTTAACGGTTGGATATGAAATGAGAGAGAGAGAAAAGGAGACAAGGAAACTGATAGATATAAAGAAAAGAGAAATAGTGTTTATCTGTGTGTGATGCCCGCAAATGACAGATTAGTAGGTTGATAAGCATCTATTCCAAGAAGAGGGCGGTTATTTGCATTGTTTAGAACTTCTCCGTCCCTGTTCAGCCTCGAAGCAAGAAGTTTGTATATCATCAAATTTGGAGGAGGCCACGGCCTATAGCATCCTTTTCATTCAATATTGTGTGAGAAATTATGCGGGTCGTTTTCTGCCCACAAAAAACAAGAAGAATTGGATCAAAGATGTCAAGACAAGAGGAAAAAAATCTTGAATTAATAGCGGAGTAACTGATTGAGTTTGGTACTATGAGTTCTAGATTATCACTTTAGAAAGATTGATACAAGGGCCTTTAACATACGAAAATCCAAAGGCATATCGAAGAAAATAGCAAATAGAAACTTAACTCCACCTTTTTCTGAATGAAACAAAACAAATTTTTCTAATCCTGATCACACTTCCTGACAGCTGCAGAAAAATTACTCTATTTATATTGAAACAAAGCTTATAGAGCATTTTCTCTGGCGCTATATGGCTCATATTATTTAAGGAACATAGAAGTGGAAATCAACCCATAAGTTGATCCCTATAGACAAAATTAAGAAACATGACAAAATTTAGGGCAAGGAAAAATCAATTTCAGCCAAGCGTTTTCTCTGTTATACTCTGAAATAGTTGCCCTTAGCTTTCAACCTTTTGTTTATCGGACTGGCTTCAATTGGATGAATTTGCTTTTGCTTGTCTTAGTTTAATAGGAGCCTTAAATGACTGAAATACCAAATTACTTTAGGTTATAATTATCAATAGATTATGGAAACCATTTGGTAACAATTTTAGCACAGTATCTCGCAGATGGCTATCAAGAGCTACATGTTTTATTTTTTCTCTCATCAAATAGAATGAAGTTAATGTACCTTCAGGGCCTTGAGCAAACTTAAACAATTAAAATGATATATGATGTAATATTAAATAAAGGACATGGACTAGGCAAATTTTTAAACATTCTGTTGGGAAGTTCTTATAAATGGAATTTAGGTACTAATAATGTAAAACTTCCGGCACAATCATTGGGGAAGTAAGGAATTTGTTGAAAATGGAAACAAAGTCGTTGCGGAATTAAATACCATATAACATCTGATTATATTTTTCAAAATACAAATATTTTTTAATTTTACACATTTATTCTTACAAAAATTTATACATAATTTGAAAAATTACTTTTACTATTTTTATTCAAACTTTTTACATGTATTAAATGAGTCATATATCATTCCTTAATCCAATTAAGGTAATGCTTAAAGGAGAGAAAGATATATCGAATATTATTTTCGCGGAAACTATTATACTCAAGGGAAACAAAACATCAACTATAATAATTTCTTAGAATCTAATTGAAGATGAACTACTTTATGTAATCGATACAAACATTTCCGGTTGCTGATGTAACACAGAAATATAAGACATTTTCTACTCCATGATTGTCCTCATATCCTATTTATTCGCTGAGAACAGGCAATGCCCTTCTTCGAATATCACCCTTTTCACTTGATGAGGTGGTGGTGGTAGTTGTTAAGCAAAAGCTAGCAAGTTGCTGTGGATTTGGAATCAGGGACTTCTCTATTTTTTCCAGAAATTCTCAAATCATTGATGTTGCTAAGATTTTAAAGTCCGGAGGATCTTTAATTTTCACTTCATCGAGAACACAAATTTAAAAAGGATATTAAAGTGATTAATTCGTATTCTTAATTTGTACACTCGATCAACTATTGAATCATTCACTTTCAAATCTTTTGTATTACCATTACAAAGAAAAGCATATTTCCTCCTACTTTCTTTCTCCCACGTGCCTTTCTACTTATTCAAAATAAATATTCTCTTCTTGCATCAATTACGCTCTGAGTTAAAATTGAAATAGATTAGCTATGTTAGGCCATTTTGAAACTCAGGCCAAAAAACTAACAAGTTTATCACATCCTGTAAGACTTTTGATTATTTAAGTGGACTAGGAATTCAAGGGATTTCGTCCATTTATGTAACTATGTATGTATTCCGATTTGAAATCTTATTTCTGGAAGTGTAGGACACAATACTTTCCATACAATTTAGGTGATATATCTGGTTGTGAAATAAATTGAAGTGCATGATTATATAGTTTAAATGAACATCTATCACCTTTGATAAAAGGCAAAATTACTATTCCCTGGTCAATACAGTCCAAATCAACTTCGATAAGGTCTTGGAAATTTATTCCTAGCAAAGGATTTTCACTATCATCAGGATAATCACAAAAAATATCGAATGAATTTCATCTCCTCCTCTTTTGAATAGTCTGAGGCTAATACATTTCGTTTGAGAATAACATAAAATTTTCTTTTTAGATTGAGTCTATAAATATTTATATAGATAACTACTTAGCTACCTCAAGTATAAGGATATAATAGTATTTCTTAGCGGCTTTAAAAAAATTAATGATGTGAAACGTAATAAATAATACAGGCAAAAAATCGATCTAATAAGTTTTAAACCAAAGATATTTGTATTTAATAATGTGCAGACGATACGTTTTGCAAAAGCCGTGTTACTGTACGAGTTAGCTTCTTGTTGGTATCATGAGTGTAGAGGTATAATAAGAGATTAGTATATATATATATATATATATATATATATATATATAAATATATATATATATATATATATATATATATATATGTATCTAGTCTAAGGAAAAAATAACTAAAGAGATCTGGGTTTAGCTTTGCCCCTTCAAGGTTCTCCGGTAACATAGGAGAACGCGCAAAATGGTAAGTGATACGAGACTGATTCCTGCCCTCAGCTCAAAAGGCAGGCACTTAGAGGGTGTACTTATAAACAACCTAGTCAAAAGTGCAAACTGCTGATCTCGTATTACCCCCTCTCCTAGCCACCAGACACAAAAGTGCGGCAGACCAACCTGAGGTTCCACCTTGCGAGCCCCCTATCCATCCACCTCCCCACGCACCTCAGCGGGAGTAAGTTGGGTATATAACCGGTTGACCTGAGTAAACCTGGCTTTTTGTTCGTTCTCACCGAAGAGACAAGAAAGTCACTGGTTGACAGAAGATTTTTCGAGTTCGACAAAGAAGACTCAAAAATCACCGGTACAAAGTTATTGCAAGTTAAGGAGAATTTGCAGTCCTTGTACAATGCCAGATTGTACCAAGGAAGCTCGGCGCCGTTCGAGCCTGAAGATTAGTGAGTATCAACCGACACGGATTGAGGACTCCAAATCTAATTCTATCTGAGTTTGACAACTCCAAACTCGATAGATTTCTCAGCCAAAATTGAAATTATATAAGCGAGACCCAAATGGCTAGAAAAGAATATAAACATATCCCAAGATTAGAAACCTTTTCAAGGTCCTAAACGTACGAAAACCAACCTTCCTCATCGGAGTCTTTGTATTGATTCTCATACGCCAACTCGAAATTCCTCGTGACGTCACCCGTCAACTCGCCAGGCAAGTCAACGAACGCCATCTATCAGGAACAAAAACCCCCGAAGATATTCTAACTTGAAACTGGTATTAATCCCCATTACCGTATGTAAGTAAAGAATAATTCTGTTATTTATGTCCCCGTGCATAAAAATTAGTTTAGCGGATGTCTTGCCGAAGTCAACGCTATTAACTTAAAAATTGTTCCAGCGTAAAATTTTATCTCTACCCGAGCCTCAAGAGCTAGCCCTATAATCCCATTTTCTTTTTATACGTGTGTTAGATCTGTGTGTTTTAATGTTAATTAGTGAAGTGGGTTATGTTTATTAAAGTCTAGTTTTCTTTAGGAAATGCACTGTTTTAATTATCCCCGAACGAGTTGAAGTGGCAATATTTGAAAGTCAAGAAAGAAACCCAGTTTATTCATTCACTAGAATAAAAATTAAGTTTAGCACTCTAAGAGCCCGATCCTCAAGCGATCACCGAGGCACGAACTTATGCCTCAATTCAAAGTTATTTGGTTTATTAAAAGTTAATAAAACAAATAAATATATATTAGCTCGGCATTCTACGACAATGGGTGACATGTGTTATTTGTCGGTATACCTTTCAAAAGGAACTACAATCTATAAAGGAAAGTTTCTAGTGAAATATTAAGAATAATGCTGAATGACTTTGACAACAAATTATAAGGAAAGAATAGGGGCAAAACTTAAACTGGTATCAATCCTTTATTGAAGGTTTTTATTGCCGAGCATCTACAAAATAACAAGAAATAAAATAAAACAAAAAAGAAACAAAGAGAAAAAGGTACGGATTAATCGAAGTTTCACTCACTTCCAGTCCAACAATAATACTAGTGACCAGGTCGGGGAGGAGGCCAATGCGGGTTGTGAGTAAATATAGGGAAAATTTAGGATTGAAATTAAATGAAGTACTGAGAAGCGTTTCAAGACAGCGCATCTCTAGGCTGAGAGTGGTATGATTTCTAGAATGAGAGTGAGTGAGAGGGTGAATAAGAAATGTTCAGAATAGAACAAATATAATTTCATTAAGAAGAAAATGTGGGTAACTATGCATTTAGTGGAACTACAGCTTAACTTGGGTTTGAACACGGTGATTGCACTTCATTTAATTTACATTCATCTTTTCTGTCCCGGTCTCTCTTGTTTTCTGTAGGAGAAGTTTCTGTGAGTAAATATAGTGAAAGTTTAGGGTTGAAATTAAAGGAAGTACGAGAGCTTCTAGGTTGCCTGAAGCTCAACTTTGATTGCTTTAGGTTTAAAGTTAGAAATGAAATAATAAGAGTATATAACTAGAGTATTATAGTTATTTGTTTTGTTTCTGTTATTACTATAATATTTTGATTAATTTTCCTGGTGTTAAAACCGTTTTCACATTAGTAACTTACCTTACTGCCAAGTGTAGGCCATGAATGGTCTTTTGCAATCTCCTTCTTTTCTTATGTTCTTATGTACGACTGCTGGTATGCTCTCTTCTTTACTTTCCTTTCTTTCGTAACATTTTGTTATTTACCTATATGAGTTTTCACTTTTAATTTAGCTAATTATAAAGTATTTGTTACCAGTGAAGATCTTGATTTTAGTTGCATTCTTTTATTTGAGAGGTTTAACTATTTTTTAGTATAAATCGGGTTAACTTGTTTTATAGGTGTAGATAGATAACTTGAGTGCAGTCTTTTTTCTCGATATGGGTTGTATTTAGGTCGAAGTTGTACAATTAGTTAGCAGTATTTTTTTTACGTGCGGCGAAGAGCCAGGTAAAGGCATCGCTTTTTTCTCAAAAGGAGTAAAGTTTAATTGTACCCATTTAAAGCTATGGAATGACCTATACAACCATGGGACATAGGGTTATTCTCCGTGCAGATTTCAAATCTGCAATTGGATTTAGCGTTAAGTGGTGACATCTAGTGGCAGAAGCCTCGTTAGCCATTCAAAGGCACTTTCAAGTAATTTGAACCATGGGAAACCATCAATTCGAAAACCATTTTTCATCTTATCACAAAACACCGCAGCTTATTGGGGAAACTTTCCCTCTTGTTTACTTTGGTTATCAAAATTCTTATTTTTTCTTCATGTGTAAATATTTTTGTGTCTTCTCGCTATATGATTATTACATTGCAATATCTCAGAAGTATACTTCCAATTCCTTACTTCTTCTTAATCTATTGTCAATTATATTCATTATTAGACTAGGATGTCTATATATATATCTATACATCATCTCTTTATTTCCTAGAGAGATTTGAAATTAAACTTTCTAACAAAAATAATCGTTCCCGGACATTTTATTATCTGTTTTAAAATGAACCAAAGGAGATAGTTTTAGTCTATATTAGTACTGCATCTCCTCAGAATAGAAAAAAGGAAATGAACAGAGTGAGACATTGGAAAGAGTTTTACTAGAGAACACAGCATTTTCTGGTATATAGCATGGCCTATGGTTATTGTCCAGTGAGTTTGTTTTGGGAGAATTACAGGGACTCGTAAAAGAGGCGGTGTAATTCAGTAATTTGCTGTAGGAGTACTTTCGAGTTGCCGTGCTTAGCATTAACTGGTGAGTGCCAATCCTGGTATAACATTCAAACATAGAAGGACGAAATGCTCAATGTAAGCCACCTTTATTGCCAGATCAGCATGCCTCAACACCAAATAAGGCTTCTTCAACATCTGTTCAAATGTAGTTTTGCTTGTTTTTTTCTTACTTCAATTGTCCCTCGCCTCCTTTACTTTTAAACGCACCTTCAGTCTATTTAAATAACAACATTAAATGGATCGACCGAGAACGAGTTTTGATTTAGGAGTTTATGTTCAATCTGAAGAGGCTTTAAACCCGCTAATTTTGCTCATTTCTTCTATACTAAATGCTATTTTCTGAGTTACACTTTAGGTGTTGTCATAATCATTAGAGATCAATTAGAGTTCTACTCTGTTCCCATTTTGATAGATCGTAGAGTGAACTCAGACAACATTACTCTCATCCAGGTGGTGGACATTCAAAACGTATATTTGGCTATTTGGCAAACTGAGAAAGTCATCCGGATTTTGCCATCGTATCTCTTTAAGAGAATAGATCTTTGTGTTGGATTCTACTCAATAAAGAACATCAAGAATGAGATTGAACGCAACACCTATTAGGGTGAACTGAAGGAGGATAAATCTTATATGAATGTTATTAAACTGTTCCTCAGAGTTACATGAAAGGGTTACAATTAAACGGAATAATTCATTCCCTTTCATATATGTTTCTATTAGTATGATATGGAAGAACATACCAAAGAAAGCATGTCCAAAGGACAATAAAGAATTCTAAATAACAAGGAGAACTAAGGGACACACCTGGCAGAATTGAGCTATGTCTAATAAGAAATGTCCAAATTGAAGACCTAATCTTCGCTTTTGGCCATTGCTATACCCACCTATGAAAGACTATTAAATAGAAAGTCTAATTATTTATTCATAACGAAGAGCAAAGAAATAATTCTACTATAAACCGATCTAATTCCATTCAAACAGCTTAATTGTATATTATTTACTTGAACAAAGAATATAATTTTTCAAATAAAAAAAATCCCAGATAGATAGCAGACGGCCTGAATGCAAGATGATAAAAATAAGAGCGTGACATCACCAATCCAGAGTTCAGAATTGAAGAAAGGTGCAGCTATCTATATGAGACCAACATAGAATGGCTCGCCAGTGAAGATGATCCAGGAACGTGGGGGTAAAAGGTTACAAACTTGGAAATTAATTCATCGATATTAAGCATCTGGGTTGTCTTTGAAGTAGTCTAAATTCATTTCTATTTCGGCCGAGATAAATGACATTTTGACATCGCAATTGAGACCGGTAGTGGACCAGCTACTTACAGTCATCGACAGCTACATGACGACTCATCTCGTGATCGAATAATGCTTAAGTAAGGATTTTCTCATCCTCTAAATAAATAAAAGTATAACGGCCTTTTGGTAGCAAGCTTCTCGGAAACCAGCTCTAGATATACTTAAATAGGCCTATGCCACGCCAATATAATTAACACCTAATAAATTCCATTATTCCATTTCTACAAGCAGAAAATATTTCCTGTGAATAGAGGATATCCATAATAAGAACATAAGAACATAAGAAAAGAAGGAGACTGCAAAAGACCATTCATGGCCTAAGGATGGCAAGCTCAGCACAGACATAAAATTTTAAGCCATTTATCTATTAATGAAAAACTCCTGGTCAAATGTGCTCATTCAAACCTAGATGAAAACAACCTTCATAATAAACAATAAAACAAATTCAGACACTGCTGTTATTATAGAGTATTTGGTCAAATTAAGGCTCCTTGAATGTATGTAGACATCGTTTTGAAATAATTTTAAAAATCTTTGACAAGAATTGTTAGCACCGAAAATAATAATATGAGCCCTTACAGTTGGACACGATTTTTTTTTCCATACAATATATGGGTTTACTTTATAATATTATTCAATATGGTTGCCGTCGGCGGCAAGTAGGGCCTGGAGACCGTGCAAACGTTGTGGACGAAGTTCTTCCTCATGCTGGCCCACATGCAGTTGATGTATGACTTTAGCTCGTAGAAGTTACTGTAGCCGACCTTGCAAGCGTTGCCTTCGAATTGGGCGCAACGCTGTAGTCGAGATGATTGAGGTTGGGCGACTACAGTGGCAAAAATGCCTTCCATTAGGAGTTAATGTTCACCCTAACCACTCTCCAATGTCTTTCTTTGCCTTGTGGGTCGAGGCAGCGTCCTGCTGAAAGAAGTAATCCGCCTCCTTTTTAATCTTTTCTTGGGCCTTTAAATACATCTATATATCACGTATCATGTGATTTTTAATTATTACAAAAATAAAAGCCCGTGCCCTTTTCTACTAGAAAGGCACTCGTTTTGTCTCTCACTGGATAAAAACCTTCCCTTTGCTATTCAAAAGGCATCTTGAATCAACCTTTTTGGAGGTTGAAGATGGTAGCTCTTGCGTTGAGCGTCGTGGTCATATAACCGAAGAGCGTTTGATGACGGGTGCAAATCCAACTTCTTTATTTATTTTCATATAACTGTTAAAATAGTTTGCCCTATTTTTCCGTTCTCTACATCTCCTATTTTCCTTGTTAAGCATTCATTGTTTCATGTAATGATCTCCTTAGCGTTTTTCCGGGTTGTGTTTCCAATTTCCATTTACTCGGACCTTTAAATATATATATATATATATATATATATATATATATATATATATATATATATATATGTACAACTAAAGGACAAATATAACTTCTGTGGGTGGTAACAACCATCATACGGTTTTAAAAATATATAATTTCCTCATTTTAAAAACCTTTTCTAGCGTGTAAAGGAAGAACACCGAATACACAAATTTTCCAAATTTTAGTTATAAATTGACTCTTATGTAGTCTGATCCGTAGATTATATTTCTGGCACTGATTTACGCCCATCTTTCACTCATTTTGAGTTATAAAATGGCCACATACCGAATATACGTGACACTACCAAGGTTAACATAGAAGAAACACCGAATATGCAAAATGCAGAGTTTAAAACCGATTATACTGAATATTCGGTCTGTTTTATTTATATGTATCACGATGTCCAGACGTAAAACAGCGAATATGTAAGCTTTAAACAATTTATTGCATCTCCTCTCATGCAGCAACCTATTTTTTCCTGAATAAATTGTGAGCTACGCGTCTGTACTGAAATGGACAAGAGAGGTTTTTTCCTGCTTATGTCATGTATTATCTTTTTAATTCAGTCGAAGATCATCTCGCCGTTAAAGCAGAAGGACTGGTAGCCATAGCTTGCAATTACAATAGGCCATTAAATGACTTAAAATTTTTAAAAGAACAGTAAGAACAAAACATTTTAAACTTTAATTTCAATTTAGTTTTGTTTTCTATCACAAAATGCGTTTGCTTCTTTATTTTATTTTCGATTTAAAATTTAATGTTTTCTTTTTATTTATAATAATAACTCTAATTCCTTTAATAATATGGCCGGCATTATTAATAATAGTCATTATTACTGGAATGTAAAAGAAATTAAAATTCATTAAATCTTTTCATTATTCATTTTAAGATGAAATTGAAGAGTTTGGCTGCTGCGAGATGATTATTTTGTGTTGTCTCTCGTATCAAATTTGATCTTTAATCAAATTATATCATATTAAACTAGATATGAGCTCGCAAGAGAGTTCAGGGTTACACTTCCTTGTCAGGTTTTTCCGGGAGGTTTGAGTGCCCTCCTGACCCTAGCATAATTTTTTTTGCTGATCTTCTTTTTCGGTTGTTTTGCTTCATCTGTTTGTCCACTATGGGGGGATTTCAGAGCTATAAACCGGTATAATAATAATAATAAACTAAATATGAAGCGTATAGAATGGTGTTAAGCTAAAAATGTATTTTTCAAAGATTATTATTTTGTTTTTTTTTATACTAATTTATACGACTTCAAACTTGGTACATTGGGTGGAAGTTTACTGTGAAAGAAAAGTAGTATGCAAATTTGTCTTTAAATCAAATAGCGAGTGATTGAATTTTCTGTCTTTTCTACATGACCGCGACACTAATTTAGCGCCATTTTTTTTATTTAAATCCAGATTTGGTTCTCTTTTGTGCATTATGTGTTTGTGCCATGTTCACGGCACTGCGTGGCTGCCTGCATCTCTTGCTGAGTCACTATCATTTAGCTTTCAATATCGTTTATCATTTTTATCGTGGTTTGTATATATATATATATATATATATATATATATATATTTAGGAGCAATCATTAAATATTTGTCTAATGATGATGATAATGATCATCACTATGATAATGAAGTAATTCACGAAATTATTGTAGGTGCTACTTAAATGAGATGTATAAATATTTGTTTATTTTTCTCGATTCAGAGGTGCTTTGAGGACAGAAGGGCAAGACATTCCATGCATTCAAGAGAATAATATAGCAGCTGCTATCGAAGTTATCTTCTAGAGTTTCTGAAATGGCTAACCGTCATACCTTTGTTGTTTCCCCAAGTTAAACAAAGGAGGAAATAAATGACACAATGAGAAAAGATAATTCAAGATAAAGAAAAGCACCTAATATTAAATGGATGTGATATAGATAATGCCTTACAAATGCCATGCCAAGTTTTCAGATAAAATGCGAAACCACATTTACTCAGAATTTTGGAAAAGCTGCTACGATATGAGGTGAGCATAGCTGTCAAGCAAAGTAACAAGGAAAGAAGTCGAAAGAAGGCATATTAGGAAAGTTTATCAAAGAAGACGTTATCGCATGTGTAGACACTGAGCGATGCCCAAGGACAAGTAATCAAAGTCTGTCACAAATTTTTTCTCAGCTTTTTATGATACAGTCAGGATCAGGTTATAAAATCATTATTTCATTCCATTAATGCAGCTTCTTTATCCACAACTAATTTGTCAGGAAATATTGCAATGCCAGATAACAGAGGAAAATGTGAACCTACAAATTTAGTTAATAATCAAAGAAAAAATGAATCACATCGAGTCTTTCAATCCAGTTATTTCTCATTTCAGAAGAGACCATGCTTCACGTGTAAGATACTTTCCAACAGATCTCTCCGTTGCTTCAATGTACAAACTATTTCAAGAAAAACATGCATCAGTATGTTGTTCATATGAACATTACTAGAGTATACTAAAGAATATGAAATAAGTTTTTCTGAACCTGGTATTGACAAATGTTCTCCATGCTTATTTTATGAATTGAATATGAATGAAGAAAATACTGAAAAGGCTCAATTGCACAATGAAATGCAAAAGGAAGCAAGAAAAGAATACAATAAAGATAGTGAGATATACGAATAAATGGATGGACTCATAATATTTGCCGTCCATATGCAAAAGTTTTGCTCCTCTCAAGATTGCCTGATGTTAAAAAAAAAATTTCTGCTCTGGAATGGTTGTGTTTAATGAAACATTTGCTTCTTTAAAGAAAAATCAACATCACTATTGTGTAGTTTGAAATGAAAGTCTTCGAGGTAGGAATGCTCTTCATGTTGCATCGTCCTATATCAAAGTAATTAAGGAGAATAGAGATACAAAGAAGTTTATATTTTGGGCAGATAATTGCGTTGCTGAGAATAAAAACTGGACATTATATTTGGCATTTGCTTTACTTGTCACTGAAGATCTTGGACCGTCGGAAATTCCGATGAAATATCTTGTCACCGGTCACACATTCTTTGCCGCAGATCGCGTTCATGGAAAAATTGAACAAGCAATCCGGAAAAAGAAGAATCTTTATGACTTGAAAGATCTTTGCGATTCATTGGAAGTTTCAACGAAGAGAACAACGGTCTTAGAAATGCTACTTGATGAATTTAAGGCCTATGAAAACTTGTTGAGGTTAGGAACAACCAGAAGAGCGTCTTCTCAGAATAATATTCCTCCTTTACATGATTTATGTGAATTCCGATTTGAGAAATGTCTGCACGGACTAATCTATAAAACAACATTTCAGGACTCTGGAACTAAAGTTAAATTTATGAAAGAAATTATTCCACCCAGTTATTCGGCGAAATATTCATCAAAGACAAGAAGAATTCAAAAGAAAAAAATGGATAAATCACCCATATCATCATCATTATTACTAACTCTATAATTGTATAAAGGGATTTTAGTAGATGGGTAAAAAATTAATCAATATTATTTTTTTATTAGTGGACAAATGACATATTCTTTGCGTATTTTGGAAAAATTAATTACAAATCGTGAAGTTCAGAAAATGTTTTAAAATTAAGTTATGGATGTTTTTTTAATTTTTAGTATATAAAGTAACTTCCGGGTGAAAAAAGCTCTCTTTTTTATACCAAAACCTCGTAGGTATATTTAAAATTTTAGCAAAGTTATTTCTAATAATTTTTTTATAATATATAAAAACAAAATGGTGAAGTTCAGAAATAAATATAAGTATCGAATTTTTGTGAATTCTTTAAAACCCCAAGAATTACAAATGGTGAAGTTCAGAAAATTTATTTTTATATATCTTCTTCTATAATTCTGTATTATAGCAACGTGATATTTTGAAAGGAGGGGAAATTTACTTTAGAGTTCCTTTTTAAAATTGTTATAATTGGCGAAGTTCAGAAAATTTCTAAAAAGTTTAACCATGACTGCTATTTTATAGATTTTAAATTTTAATATTTGTAGCGAAGCGCAAGTTCCTACCGTAAGGGAGAGTGGCGAAGCCAATTGCCTAGTAACTCTCTAGTTTAAGCAACGTGATTTTTTTGAAAGGGGGTAAATTTAGTTTAGAGTTCCTTTTAAAAATTATCATAATTGGCGAACTTCAGAAAATTTATTAAAAAAAGCAGCCATAGTTAAATTTTTATAAATTTTTTGAACTTCGCCAATTATAATAATTTTAAAAAGGAACTCTAAAGTAAATTTTCCCCCTTTCAAAATATCACGTTGCTAAAATATAGTTATAGAAGAAGAGATTTTTATACCATATCTCTAATCTGCTCACAATTTAAAGGCGCGCTATCTTCATCACATACAAAGAAAGACGAAATAAAATTTCTTCTGGGTGGTAATAACCACCAGAGGGCTTTTGCCTCTTTGATTCCTGCCATACCTTTTTGAAAGAAAATGGAGGAAGCATAAATCGTAAATTACAGATTATACATATATACACAAAGTGCAAAACTGAAGGAAAATTGGATTTTATGAAAAATATGAGCCAAAAATAGCCAAAGTTTTTTAAGTCCAAGAAAATTAGTGTGACATTGGAAGATAACTATCAAAGAGAGCAAAAAGGCCTCCCTGAAGTCAATCCATAGTAAGAAAAAAGGAATTACGTAAATGGAAAAAAAAATGGTAATATCCTGACGGAAACTCGGACTTGTGCCTTTTAAAAATCTTCCAAAATGCACAAAAAAGTGGCTAAAACGGTACTTTGCAGATTATACATCTATATAGTATAGGAAATAAAGAAAATTGCACGTGAATAAGGTAAGAAAATAGGACATTTGGAGACAAAGATCAACGAGAGGAAAGGACAGCAAATTGAAGGCAAGCAATATCGAAAAAGCAGGATATTTTTCTTTCACTATGCTTTTAGGTACTTTCATTTCTAATTGACTTTCGTCTACTGTATGGATTCATATAGTCTGCAATGCACCGTTTCTGCATCTTTCTTTCAGCCTTTAAGGAATTTTTGAATGGCACAAATTAACTATGGCGTAAGCCTTTGGTGGTTGTTGCCAGCCGCAGACCTTATATTTTCTGTTTCTTTATATATGATGTGAAAAGTTATTCTTTAATTGTGAATGGATTGTGAATATAGTAAGAAAAAATCCCTTAGAATTACCAGAACCATCCTACACAACGGCTCCAACCTAGGTATTGATCATTACCTGGGATTGAGGTTTTCGGGCTTCCGTAAATAAGATTGATCTTTTAGAGCAGTCATTATTTAGGAGTGAATTTTTAAAATAAATCATAATAATTGTTTATAGAGTATGAATAAAAGATAAAGTAAAACGATAGTTAGGATTGAATTTGGTTAAGATAATATTGGTTAGGTAATAATAATTGATAATAAGATTAATTGGTAAATAAGATTGGATTTAGTTAAAATGATATTGATTAGGTTAGGTTAGGTTCAAACAGTCTAACCTACCTAAACAACCTAACGAACAAAATCTATCCTAACCTATACCGATCATTCAATAACTTCCTAACAGCAATCGTGAAGTGTGCCGGTGCACCATCTTGTTGGAACCACATTCCTCTGCCAATCACCAGAGTAACATCTTCTACCAACCCGGGTAATACTTCTTCACGAAACGCCCAATAATTGCGTCCAGTGAGTCTTTCTGGCAGGATGTAGGGGCCGATGAGATAGTTGTCAATAATGCCCGTCTGCACATTTACGGAGAATCTATCCTGCTGACTACTTCCATGTGTACCATGTGGATTTATGTGGGACCACAAAGGCAGATTATGCGTGTTGAATATTCCCTCTCGCGTGATTGTTGCTTCATCTGTGAAAAGAACTTTTGGTGCAAAAATCAGGTTCTTGTCTTTGTTGTAAAAACCACGTGTCAAATTGAATACGCCGCGGATAATCGTCAGCATTTAAGCTCTGAACACGCTGAATGTAAAATGGATGTTGAAGGTTGTCGTGCATGCAGCACGCGCTACAGTAATGTGCCTTGCTAGAAAAACATTTGCCGCAGCGCGTGTGCTTGTTGTTTGATTATTATGAAAATGTTGAAGTATGTCGTCCTCTATCTCAGGGTCTCTTGCACTTCTAGGGCAGCGTGCATCAGGTCGTGCAAAGCAGAATTATCCGGTTTCACGCAGTTTCCTATGTATGGGGGCAAATCTTTGATGCACAGGCACATGTCTTTTGGGCTATCGTTTACTGTACATTCTCGCAGCCCTCCTAGAATTACCGTTTGCCATACTGTAAATTAAGTGCATATCTGCAAGTTCACTATTCGGTATGGGGTCCATTTTTGTTTACTGCTCAGTGTAAACTACTGCCCGAGTGCATCTGTATCTTCTCTGTCGAGGACAGTAGCCTCCCAACCGTGAATTTAGATGCAAAGGTGGACAATTTAATTAAATCAAACTTTAACATTTCAAGTCTTCATAACTTTTAAAACTAAACATTTTTGGATACCCCTCCATAGAGTAAATTATGCTTTATTTAACCTAAAGGTACCTAAGGTTAAATTTCTTTCAAAGAATTCTGAAACACTCTGTATATATATATATATATATATATATATATATATATAAATATATATATATATATATATATATATATATATATATATATATATATATATATATATATATAAATATATATATATATATATATATATATATATATATATATATATATATATATATATATATATATATATATATATATATATATGTATATATATATATATACGGTGTTTCAGAATTCTTTGAAAAAAGAATGGTGTTTCCAAGTACTTTCGAACTTTATTAAGTTCCTTATTAAGGATAACTACAAGAAATAATATTATATTAGAGGTATTTATACGAAAGAAATGTATAAAAGACCGCCTCAAAAACAAGAAATCACCAATGAGGAAAACGGAAGGAGGAAGGTAAAGATTTACATTAAGAATTACAAGAAGCAGGTAGTAAGGTCAAACTGAGAAGACGGAAAGGGCAAAGGATTAAGAGAAATGAAGATAGCCTAACGAGGGGGATTATAAGACACGAGGAGCGAAAAGTGAGTCAAATATATATACCTCTAATATAATATTATTTCTTGTAATTATCCTTGATAAGAAACTTAATACAGTTCCAAAGTACTTGGAAACACCATTTCATTTCTTCCTGCAGGACATTGCATTCATTTGCTACCCTCACGTGATACTTTGTGAGTTTTTCATATATATATACCGGGTGTCCCAGAAAAAAGTTAACCGTACTTTGAATTAGTATAACTCCAAAACTATTAAAGATTTCTAGGTCCTGCAAAAAGTGTTTAATTTATCAATCATTTATCTGTCGATTTTGTAAATTAAATTAAATTCACTTTTAGGATTTTGATATACTAATGGGTTCAGTGGAGGCTATCAAAAATATATTTGCGCAAGAAAGTAAAATAATGAAACGAAGCCTAGGAAGGCTAGGCCACCGTGCACTTCCAAGAGAAGCGTAGGGAGCCTAGGTAGCCTAGGTCACTGTGCGATTCTTCAAGCAAAGCCTAGGCCATTTTACAGTGTTTTTTAACCAACTGTGGTATGGTCTCGTCATTATTGCTTCTGTGTAAAAGTTTACTTCTAAAAAACCTTTTTAATCATGTAGTTAACAAAGGATCAACGCGTATTTGTAGTCACAAACTTTATTAGGACTGGCAGTATTAAACAAGTACAAAATTCATTTGAACAACGTTTTCCAGGTAGGAAAAACCAAGCAAGCCCACAATTTGGAAAAATGTTGGCAAATACCAACATGAGGAATATGCTTAAATCTAAATAAAGAGTCGATCGGGTTGTAGGAGAACCATAAGAACAACAGAGAATATTCAAAATGTTCAGATGACACTTCTTCAAAATCTACATGTATCAGTCAGAAAGAATCAATTGTTAAAGTCATCATTTAAACGCATTATTAAACATGACTTAAAATGGTATCCCTATAAGATGCATGCAAGACACCTGTTTCTTGAAATTTGTCATGGCGTTTCCATAAACCTGTTCGTTTCTTGGAAAACATTGTGATTCGTGACGAGGCAGCCTTTTTCATGAATGGGAAGGTAAATAGCCATAACATTCGGCAATATGCACCGTTCTCCCCCCCCCCCTCCCCAAGCATTCAACTTTGACACACGTATTTGTCAGCATAAAGTGTCTCTGTGGATCGGAATATGCCAGAATGGCTATCTTGTGGGCCCATTGTTTTACGAGAATAACTTGAATGGTGCTGCCTACCTGAACATGATCAACGAAAGGATATTCCCGGAACTCCGTCATATGTACGGCAATCAATTTAATAGACTTTGGTGGATTCAAGACGGCGTAGCAGCTCACAGACAGCTTGCTGTAAGAAAAAAACTAAAAGAAACATTTGACAACCGCATTGTCACGCTAAATTATGCAATTGAATGGCCCCCGAGATCCCTGACTTTACACTGTGCGATTATTTCTTATGGGCATATATAAAGAATAAAGTGTATTCTACTCCACCACAAAGCATCAACCAGTTAAGAGATAGTATCACACGTGAAGTCAATATACTCAAAGAAAATCACAAGTTAATCAAATAAGTTGTTCAATCAATGTGATCAAAGGCGCCATTGTGCTTGGAAAGAAATGGAGGAGATTTGGAATGAAACCGTGCTTAGAAAATTAAAAAAATAATTTGTATTACCCATATGAAGAGTTTTTTTTGTCAAAAATGGATTTAAATATATTTGTTAATTTTAAACTTCGAAGTTTCATTATTTTACTTCCTTGCGCAAACATAATTTTGATAGCCTCCACTAAACCCATTAGTGTATCAATATTGTAAAGGGGAATTTAATGAGATTTCCAGAATCAAAAAATAAACAGTTGTTAAATTTGTTTTGTTTTTGCATGACTCCAAAATCTCTAATAAGGTTTGAGTTATACTAATTCAAATTACGGCTAACTTTTTTCTGGGACAACTTATATATATATATATATATATATATATATATATATATATATATATATATATATAGAGAGAGAGAGAGAGAGAGAGAGAGAGAGAGAGAAAGAGAGAGAGAGAGAGAGAGAGAGATAATTGCAGTGCCAAGGATAAGGTATTAATTTTCTAGAGTAGGTTCTCTTCTCTCTTGACGGGAATTGTGCTGGGAGTATTTACGAGATGCCAAATAAAGTTTAAATTCCTTTCATTTAATCGTCCAAGACGACTTTAGACCGAAATATGTCAATTTGATAGAGTGTTTCGAGACCTTATGGGGCACTAAATTCTCTAAATCTTTCTGTTTTATGCATATAACAATATAACAACTTTGTATATGTATAATCATGTCGAGGGCTACTTTTAGTTGTACGTAGAGCGCTTCACAATATTTTTTTTGTCTGGCTTATTTTCTTAATCATTTGTGCAAAGAGGTACTCGTAAGCATTTAAGTCTGCCTCCTTTCCCTTTAGGTGTGGTCCCCCATCCTCGTTTTTTGCGAGCGCCTTGGCACTCTTTTCTTTCTTTCTCCCTCTAGAGCTTATGCTGGTTTCCGTCTTTTTGAGTAAAAATTGTAATGAAAGACAGTAAAAGCGTTCCAAATTGCCTAACTGCCTGTGATTCCTTATTTACCTACCTATTTTAGCACTTCACGACCAACCTACTTATATAAACATAAGCTGTTAGGCGCCCCAACCGAATTTTGTGCTCGTGGTCCTAAGGACCAACTTCTTCGCGCTACATTTTAAGGCTTCCTTCTGGACTTCAGTACACTGTACTTTTAATTGGGTCTGAGCACTGCCTAGGTTGAGTTGTATTGCTCTTGAGTGGAAGATATAACGTGGAAATAAGAAGGAAATTAAGGGTATGAAACCCATTTGGATAGATAGATACCTTGCCCACTGGAAACAATAGGAATCTCAACTCAGTCCAGCGGACGCATATCTTCTTTTATGGAGGTTCCTGCTTCAAGTTTCAGCGAAAAGTTAACATTTTTAAGATAAACACTTTTTGCCTTTGCTTCCTTTGTCGGACTCTCGGCTCTTCTTCCTAAGTACGTTAAAGAGGGCAAACTGTGTCCGTCTAATTGTGATGATTACGATAAGATACGATGTGAATAGAAAGAACAGAGAGGGATCACAGTAATGACCTAAAAGAAGATCAAGTAGTTGTAGACGAATGAGTTAGCGAAGAAAATTAAGAGGGGATAAGGAGAGTTAAAGAGTTGGTGGCTATACACCGATGAGTGCTACTTTTGTAGAAGTGGTTTGTGGTATTAATCTGACTGCGGAGGTGGGAGGATGGAAAGAGAGGCGTGCGAGTATCCATATAAACGCGCCATTTATGATACTGTTATCTTATGTCTTGATTTGTATTTGCTATGGGTGGGCCATCACTGCGGAGTGTCTTAGTGCCATCACAGCATATTGTCTTTCGTGTGATGTTGTGTAGGAAGGATCTAACGATTTTACTCAGCTGTCTCGTTAAACAAGTTTGAGTTTGTGTGTTAAGTGGCTTTAATTTGTTATTTATATATAATACGACCATTAATTTGTACAGAGGAGAACTACATGCGGTGCTCTGAGAGGAGTTCTGAATGTTTTGTCCTTTCTTCTGGCTTTTTTCACTAGCAGCTACAGGTGTTATTGTGGCGTATGTAAGGAGTGATCTGACAAGTGTTTTTTAGAGATGTATTTCTAGCTTCATGCTTGGAGAGTCGAATTTACGCAGCATCTTGCATATGTTTTAGGCCTTTGCTTTTAATATGGGTTGGTGAACGTGAGAGTTGTCAAATACTGTGCCGAGGAATTTTCTGTAAGATGTATATGTAAGGCTTGTTGGGTCAGAGTGGTTTCGGTCTGGTGTGTGCAAATAAATCTTTATGTCTCGCATGTAATGAAAACTTTTCAGGATTCGTAGCAGGCAATGAGACACTTATCCTTCCAATCTGTCTTAATTTATAGCAATATTTTTAAATGGTGTGCAATCCTGTCTATTCTACGGTTGCAAATGAGAATGATCTAGTTATCACAATAGGATATTGTGTATCAGTGTGAGCAGTTTTAAGCTAAGCGTGGGTGTCAATTGTGTATATTCTATATGAGGCGATTGCCAGTACGTTATCGGGGAATGTCTGTGCGTGGTATGAACGGATGTGATGTGGCGTTGATTTATTTGGGAACTATCCTTTAATAGTTTACAACTGTCGCTATATTTCGTATCTAGCGCTTAAAGGATGTGTTTCTCTGAACATATCATCCATAAATTTAATTGAAGTTAAATATATAAGCGCTATTGTATTGCAATTATCACCTATACATATACAAAACACCTATTTTTACGAATAAAAGAATTGTTCACTGTCAAAACTTATGTTATTAATTAATTATTAGTGTGTATATTACACTATTAAACTATGTTCATTTACCTACATTGCATCTGACATCTTACATACCAATTGTCTATTCATTATTCGACATTTTTAAGTTTTCCATTCACTTTGGTATTCCAATTTAAATGTTCTCAGTGGGCGCAAAATTTAAAAGATGCTGCAAGCAATTAAAGTAAAGGTTTATTTGAAAAACCTGTGAAAATATATAAAACTTTTAAATTAAATGAAATTATTTTGCAATTTCCATTTTTAACTAATTATATGAACTCTGTTTCGTTTCACTTCAATTTCGACCAATTTTCATCTAGTTATAATGAGGTGTCCAATAAATTAAGGACTGTTTTAGAGGCATCGATAATATGTTTGTGATAGAACGAGTTCAGAGCTGCATTCATTTCAACTTCTATCATATTTTATTTAAAACCATGAGGCTACCCACGTGCATCTTCGATTCGAGGCTTGGAGTCTTATCAACAGCTACCGGACGCCAATGTTTAAACAAGGAGGTTATCGTCCCCCCCGTTCGCCCCCATACGCCGACCTCGCCAGATCGAGTTAGGCTTATGGGCAGATAAGGCATTGTTCCCCGGCTCGGCTGTGCGTTCCCTCGAAGCTTCCACCCCATTCTCCCCTACGCCAAGGAGATGTCCTGGCTATTTATATGGAAACTTTACCACTAGGATCAGATTGGAGATCCAGATTTTCGTCGCGAAACATCACCACGACCCTCTCTCCCTTTGTGCGCCAAGGGACCTCGACCTCGAGATTCACCATCACTTGTCCAGAAGGAGGACAATATTCCTTGAGTGCCAAAGGTTCGAGCCTTTAGTGACGCCAAGTCCCGAAGGCATCCCCCCCCCCCTGTTGTTCAAGGAGAACAGCATTAGAACAGCCATTGTTCGTTTTGAGCCCTTCGCCAAGAAACGGTTCTCATCCCCCCCCTGTTGTTCAAGGAGAACAGCATTAGAACAGCCATTGTTCGTTTTGAGCCCTTCGCCAAGAAACGGTTCTCATCCCCCCCTGTTGTTCAAGGAGAACAACATTAGAACAGCCATTGTTCGTTTTGAGCCCTTCGCCAAGAAACGGTTCTCACCCCCCCTGTTGTTCAAAGGAGAACAACATTAGAACAGCCATTGTTCTTGAGCCCGTAGACAAGAGACGGTTCTCATCCCCCCCTTTGTTCAGAAGAGAACAACCTAGAACAGCCATTGTTCGTCAAGCCGTTCGTCTAGTAACGGTTCTCCTTTCCAAGACGCCACGTCAGGATCCTTTTATCCCCCCCCTTCGGCTGGAACTCGCCAGCGGACCGAATATTCCTTCAAGTACCTTCCACTGCACCCTAATGAAGTTACGTAAGCCAAGCGTCACCTTTTGAGTATTGATCCCTTATTTGTCAATTCTATCCTGTGCTTTAAATGGTTTATCGAACCATCCCATCTCTTTAACTCCATATTTGTTTTACCTTTTTTGAACCCTTAAATCCTTGGATTAGCCCGAGTCTCCACGACCCTTTCCATTCTGTTTGTCAATATTTTCCGTTTTTGTGTTTGCTGATAGTTATTATTAATAAAACTCTATTTTATTAATGATAGCAATATTATTATCCTTGAGCTCAGTTCCACTTCTTAAGCATTTTGAAGATACATAATATCGGCCGCCAGACAGTAAAACGCACTCTAAAGATAATTAAGGAAGTTCCCTCAACGAATAGTGTTATATATAGTATCGTCGGGAGTCATTCTACGACAATGTTCATTAAAACAGTATTAACTATTTAATTTATAATCTCAAATATTAGGTTGGCTAGAAATTCCTGATTCACTTCAGAAGAGGAAAAATAACAACAAATTTGGGGGAGCAACACCAACTTCTATTTTTCAAAGTAAAATACATCTTTCTTAATGCTTTCTCCTAGCGTTCAGCCATCTTCCGAATCAGTCCAAGATATCAAGTTGATAGTCAGATGGAACGTGGTTAATCGTCAAGGAGAAGATACTCGGAGTTGAAACGTCTGTACCACCTCGAGACCTTTGTCTAACTCAATGTGACTTCTCCTTCAGTATCGCAAATTTACTTCACAGCAATCCTTGTAGAAAGTTTTCTCTTGAAACAATAGCGAATCATAGCTCTAATTTCACTTTCTTCCAAACTCATTTCTCTCAGTTGGGGATTACACAATGAGAAAGGAACTTCGCAGGAGCAACATTTAACAGCAGCGTACGGAGGATGGTAGTCTAACGAGTAAATTCAACCTAATCTAATATTTGAATGAGTAAGTCTATCTTAACCTGATGTTTGTGTTGCTCCATAAATTTTTATGGTTTACTTTTGGCTTCCTAAATGAGTCAGGACTTTCTAAACAGCCATATAGTCAAAAAGAACAAACAATTTATTGGCAATTAACGGGCGTCATAAAAACTCATACATGTTATGCCTTATTAAGAATAAGGATAGTTTAAGTGGAAAACCCTTTAATATTTGTATGCTATTTAAACTCTTCCTTTTCTTTTAAATATTCATCGAATTTGTTCATCATAATTTCTGTGTTTGAGCCACTGACTACTTTTGTAGTAGATTGTTCCAGACTTGAACAATCCGGTAGCTGAAGGAAAATTTCCCGTTGTCCTTTTTGAATTTTCTACTCTTTAATTTAGGCGTGTCCTAACGTCACTGTCACGCCTGCCAAATTATATAGATGTCGTAGAATGACTCCCGACGATACCATATATCACTATTCGTTGAGGGAACTTCCTTAATTATCTTTAGAGTGCGTTAATGTCTGGCGGCCGATATTATGTATCTTCGATATGCTTAAGAAGTGGAACTGAGCTCAAGGATAATAATATTGCTATCATTAATAAAATAGAGTTTTATTAATAATAACTATCAACAAACACAAGACGGAAAATAATGACATAAACAGAGAATTGAAAGGGTCGTGGGGGCTTGGCTAATCCGAGGATTTAAAGGATTTACAAAGGTAAAACAAATATAGAGTTAAAGAGATGGGATGGTTCTATAAACTATTTAAAGCACAGGATAGAATTGACAAAAGGGTTAAGTACTCAAAGGTGACGTTTGGCTTACGTAACTTTTACACTAGTGGTGCAGTGGAAGGCGACTTGAAGGAATATTCGGTCCGCTGGCGAGTTCCAGCCGAAGGGGGGGGGATAAGATGATCCTGACGTGGCGTCTTGGGAAGGAGAACCGTTTCTCGACGAACGGCTTGAAGAACAATGGCTGTTCTACGTTGTTCTTTTCTAAACAAAGGGGGGGTGAGAACCGTCTCTTGTCTACGGGCTCAAGAACAATGGCTGTTCTAATGCTGTTCTCCTCTGAACAACAAGGGGGGGATGAGAACCGTTTCTTGGCGAAGGGCTCAAAACGAACAATGGCTGTTCTAATGCTGTTCTCCTCTGAACAACAAGGGGGAAGGGTGAGAACCGTTTCTTGTCAACGGGGCTCGAAGAACAATGGCTGTTCTAATGCTGTTCTCCTCTGAACAACAAGGGGGAAGGGTGAGAACCGTTTCTTGGCGAAGGCCTCAAAAGAACAATGGCTGTTCTAGTGCTGTTCTCCTCTGAACAACAAGGGGGAAGGGTAAGAACCGTTTCTTGTCAACGGGACTCGAGCGAACAATGGCTGTTCTAATGGTGTTCTGTTCTGAACAACAAGGATGAAGCCTTTTGGACTCGGCGTCGCAAAGGCTCGAACTTTGGCACTCAAGGGATATTGTCCTCCTTCTGGACAAGTGATGGTGAATCTCGAGGTCGAGGTCCCTTGGCGCACAAAGGGAGAGAGGGTCGTGGTGATATTTCGCGACGAAAATCTAGATCTCCAATCTGATCTTAGTGGTAAAGTTTCCATATAAATAGCCAGGACATCTCCTTATGGTGGGGGGACAATAGAGTAGGAGCTTCGAGGGAATGCACAGCTGGGCCGGAGAACAATGCCTTATCTGCCCATAAGCCTAACTCAATCTGGCGAGGTCGGCGTATGGGGGCGAACGGGGGGACGATAACCTCCTTGTTTAAACATTGACATCCGGTAGCTGTGATAAGACTCCAAGCTTCGAATCGAAGATGCACGTGGGCAGCATCGTGGTTTTAAATAATATGGGATAGGAGTTGAAATTAACGCAGCTTCAACTCCTTCTATCACACCCCTCCATTCCGGGGGAAGTTGTCACTTCGAAAAAAAAGAGAGAAGGGACAACGATAGAGCTCCGTTGTGGGGAACTCGTTTTCTTGTACCAACCGTACCTTCCTGCACCTAAGTACTATTACCTCAATACATATGATTATTTTGATCTTTAGATTACAGGGGAAAATAACCTTTAATACAACTTAATCAAAGAAAAAAAAAGGGCATGGAACAATTAAATGATATAAAATTAGTACATACGGGACAAAATAATTTATACGTAAATTAATGGGTACAAATATATATACATACAGAAAAAAATAGACATTGAGCATTACAAAAGTCAGACATATACATTAATTAATTATATTATAAGAGAATCTTAATTTAAGTCGTACAAGACGGTATATACCTACAGGGAGATACTAATCCTATGAATACACTTACTCTACGCTATTCGGTAACGCATTTCTACTAAGGGGGGCAGCGACCTGGTTATTGGAACCTTTTATCTAATTTATTTTAAACTGATACTCTTGCAAGAGTAAACTCCAGCGCATGATGCGGCTGTTTGAGTGTCGCACATTCCTAATATAGGCTAACGGACGGTGGTCGGTTCCTATTTGAAATTCTTTACATATCAAGTACAGCTTGAATTTGTCTATGACCCAGATAATTGATAGAGCTTTCTTTTCTCTAGTGGCATATCTCTTTTCGCGTGGTAATAATTGACGACTAGCATATGCAACTGGATGACTCGTTCCGTCATCCACGTATTGAAGGAGTACACCTCCAATGCTCTCGTTGCTCACGTCGGTCTTAACCCCAAAGGATTTTTCCGGGTTGGGCAACTTTAAAATGGGAGCAGAAATAAACTTACTCTTGAGCTGATTAAAATGGGAAACAGCGACATCATTCCAACGTAAACGATCGGGTAAATTCTCTTTTTGAAGGGGGCATAGGGGGGCAGAAATTGCAGCGAAATTCGGAACAAATCGCTGATAGGGAGAAGCTGATCCTAGGAACGATCTTAATGGCTTCTTTGTAATCGGGAGGGGCATGTGGGCGATTGCCTTAATCTTGTTCTCGTGTGGACCTAACTTGCTTTGTCCTATTTTGAAACCCAAATATTTAATGGGTTCGTGGGCAAAATGGCATTTGCTGGGGCCAATGGTGAGGCCATTTTCACGCAGTCGCTCGAAAAGAGCTAATAGGGCGGGTAAATGGTGATTCCATTTAATTAGTTCTTGTAGCTGACTCTTCGGACGTGGTGTCAGCTGCGCGTCACTATCCAGGTCAGAGGGTTCCAAAGACTCGCCTGGTAGGGAAGGAGGAGGGTAATCGGCATCAGGTTGGATGCACACTGTCTGGATTACATTAAGGGACTCCGCGGTGTAATCTTCTTCAAGCGCCGATGTTTCGTCCAGTTCTACGAAGGTATCTCCATGGGCGCGTTGGGGGTTCTTTTTGTCTTGGGGTCCACGGACAGTCTCCGTGTCCTTGTCTGGGGCCTTATCACCTAAGGGTGTTAGTGATTCACACTCCTCTTTTGCCGTCCTAGAGTCCTGGTTAGGGGTCTCCGAGAAATCCGACGGTATCGGGGTTCTGATGGGGATGGGATCCTGGGCTTCTTTCTTATCTCGGCCTTGAGGAAGGGCGGCCTGAAACACAGGGTCGAAACTTACTTGGGGGCTCTGTCCTATAAGTACGGAACAGAATTTTATGGGTGCTACAATGACTTCAGCCCAGCCATTATAATATTGACACTGCAGGTAACATCTAACGACGGGGAATCGGTTCGCCCGCCCAAGGTGGTCATGTACCACCGCAAATTTTTCGTGGTTAGAGGCCACTGGGAGGAGTTCGTCGGACACGATGAAACACGTACATCCTGTGTCCCTGACGAGAGTCGATACTCGACAGCCGTCCACGCTGCCCTCCTCATATTCCAAAGTTCCCGATGAACTTTTATCAAAAACAAAATTTACCTGGTGGCCTGACGGAGGGGGAGAAGTTTCTGCTTGGGTCTGCACCACCGGGGGAGCCGGGGTTGCATTAATCTGGTGAACTTGGTGGGCTGGTCCGCTTTTAGGCCTAGAATTTTGGGGGCAGTTCCAGCTCATGTGGTTTTCTACACCACAGGTGAAGCATATTATTGGTCGCTTCGGGAAGAGAGATGGAGGAAAATCTTAACGGGAGGTTTGGAGTCCCGTTGTTGGTTTTGGAGAAAGAAGTTTTGGGGTTTTACGGGGCTCGGAAACTTTGTCAACTTTCCTGGGAAGGAGCGCGAATCCGTCCTTCTTTCTTCTCGTTTGATTTCTTTTTCTCGTTCTTCTCGTTGTATTTTTCCTTCTCGTTCCTCTCGTTGTATTTCTCTTTCTCGTTCCTCTCGTTGTATTTCTCTTTCTCTTTCTCTTTCTACCTTTTTTCTTTGAAATTCTGCTTTAATCCGAGCTAATTCAATTTGATGGTGAAGCTCAGCTTGTCTTATCTATGCCTCTCTTTCTCTTTCTTTTTCTTCTCGTTGGATTTCTCTTTCTTTTTCTTCTCGTTCTTCCTCTTTTCTTTGCTCCTCTTGAATGTACTCAATTAGTTCTTTTCCGAAGAGTCCCAAGGATTCTCCTTGCGCTTTAAAGATTTCAAACTGAGTCATCTTTGCACTTGGGTGCGCACTAGTCAACCAACTAAAATTCCTTGCAACAAGAATTATGCCTCTATAGAATTAGCCTACCTAAATATGGGCACTGACCTATTCGTACTTGGTTTCTTACTCTTAATAACCACTGACTAAAATCACAAAAAAAACACAAACAAATTATTATCACAGTTCCTTGAGCTACTCCAGCTTCTTAAGTTTCAAAAAAGGGGATAGCAATCGTTAAAACAAAAGGAAACTACTATATTCTATTATTATAACGAATAACACTATGCTTTTACTCGACTGAGACCAGTGTTTGCAAAGATATAGCGTTAAACCTTACACACCTGATACCAAATTTAAATAGTATATATATATATGTCGTAGAATGACTCCCGACGATATCATATATCACTATTCGTTGAGGGAACTTCCTTAATTATCTTTAGAGTGCGTTAATGTCTGGCGGCCGATATTATGTATCTTCGATATGCTTAAGAAGTGGAACTGAGCTCAAGGATAATAATATTGCTATCATTAATAAAATAGAGTTTTATTAATAATAACTATCAACAAACACAAGACGGAAAATAATGACATAAACAGAGAATTGAAAGGGTCGTGGGGGCTCGGCTAATCCGATGATTTAAAGGATTTACAAAGGTAAAACAAATATAGAGTTAAAGAGATGGGATGGTTCGATAAACCATTTAAAGCACAGGATAGAATTGACAAAAGGGTTAAGTACTCAAAGGTGACGTTTGGCTTACGTAACTTTTACACTAGTGGTGCAGTGGAAGGCGACTTGAAGGAATATTCGGTCCGCTAGGCGAGTTCCAGCCGAAGGGGGGGGATAAGATGATCCTGACGTGGCGTCTTGGGAAGGAGAACCGTTTCTCGACGAACGGCTTGAAGAACAATGGCTGTTCTACGTTGTTCTTTTCTGAACAAAGGGGGGGTGAGAACCGTCTCATGTCTACGGGCTCAAGAACAATGGCTGTTCTAATGCTGTTCTCCTCTAAACAACAAGGGGGGGATGAGAACCGTTTCTTGGCGAAGGGCTCAAAACGAACAATGGCTGTTCTAATGCTGTTCTCCTCTGAACAACAGGGGGGGTGAGAACCGTTTCTTGGCGAAGGGCTCAAAACGAACAATGGCTGTTCTAATGCTGTTCTCCTCTGAACAACAAGGGGGAAGGGTGAGAACCGTTTCTTGTCAACGGGGCTCAAAGAACAATGGCTGTTCTAATGCTGTTCTCCTCTGAACAACAAGGGGGTAGGGTGAGAACCGTTTCTTGGCGAAGGCCTCAAAAGAACAATGGCTGTTCTAGTGCTGTTCTCCTCTGAACAACAAGGGGGAAGGGTGAGAACCGTTTCTTGTCAACGGGACTCAAGCGAACAATGGCTGTTCTAATGGTGTTCTGTTCTGAACAACAAGGGGGAAGCCTTTTGGACTCGGCGTCGCAAAGGCTCGAACTTTGGCACTCAAGGGATATTGTCCTCCTTCTGGACAAGTGATGGTGAATCTCGAGGTCGAGGTCCCTTGGCGCACAAAGGGAGAGAGGGTCGTGGTGATGTTTTGCGACGTAAATCTTGATCTCCAATCTGATCTTAGTGGTAAAGTTTCCATATAAATAGCCAGGACATCTCCTTGGCGTGGGGGGACAATAGAGTGGGAGCTTCGAGGGAATGCACAGCCGGGCCGGAGAACAATGCCTTATCTGCCCATAAGCCTAACTCAATCTGGCGAGGTCGGCGTATGGGGGCGAACGGGGGGACGATAACCTCCTTGTTTAAACATTGACATCCGGTAGCTGTGATAAGACTCCAAGCTTCGAATCGAAGATGCACGTGGGCAGCATCGTGGTTTTAAATAATATGGGATAGGAGTTGAAATTAACGCAGCTTCAACTCCTTCTATCACAATAGATTTTATTCAGTATCGGTAATATCGATTAATAATTTATATATTCTTATTTGTTCTGCTTTTTTCTTCTATATTCGAGGGTAAAGAAAATGAGTTTTTAAGCCTGTCATTGTGGCTAAGATCTTTCATTGCCCATTTCTGTTTTGTATATAGATGTTGTACCTGTTTTATTTTATATAAATCTTTATTTCAATTGTGGAGACTAAAAGAAAGAGCATAATCCAATATATGTAGGTCTGGCTAATGAGGTTTATAGTTCAAAACATTGTCTCTGAAATACGCGTTGAGGCGAATTGCCTGATAAATGATTCTGCTCTTGGTGATTTACTTCTACTTGCAATACATTGACGAGTGAAATATAATTTATTTTCATTTTTAACTTCTAGATTGACCTGCTATTGTACTTCTATAATCCCGGTATCTTGGAAATAGTATTTAAATTTTTCAATGTAAAACACTAAGTTTTGAATAAAAAGTGCTGAAGTCTCTTTTCTAGTCCATCCTTCTTAGAAATGATCCAGTGCCGGTAATCTACGAAGGACTTCTCTTTCTGCAAGACTATGACTATAAATAGTGTTTATATCACAGGATATAATGGAATCTTATGCTTTGTAAATGCTCCTTGTTTCATAACACTCACCTGTCTTCGAGACCTTAAGTTCTGCATGTAAAATTCGTTGCTAAAGAGGCACTCAAAGAGAGAATTCAACAGTTCTATACTTGGAAGCCTATTGAGTTTTCCTCAAGAGGCATAAACTTATTTATAGGATGAACGATCTTTAAAACGGAAAGCAACGATTGTTTTGAAAACCAATATGAAAATAAAACAAGCCATTTACAATTGGAAGGTAGAACATTCCACACTGAAAAAAATTAAATAAAATCACAAGCACCGAAACATGATTTAAAGAGTTGAAGAAATCTATCAGGAAGTATATGATAGCAAATGCAACAATTTACAGATTAAATACTCTTAACAAATAGTAATGTAATCTAAAGGGAAAGAAGGAAGCAAAATATAATACACATTTATGAGCATCGAAAATGGAAAAGAGCCTTGATATTATTGGGGATGTAATAGCTCTGGATTACGGGATTGTAATTAGCCATTGAAATGTGCTGTGAACGTAACATTGTTGAGGTGAAATAAACACAAAATAACTCTGTATGTTACATCTGTATAATATGAAATTATTTATCCAACTAAGAAAGATTAACTTTTAACCCAGTTACAGAAACAAGGAATTAAGAAAAGCAAACATGAGAGAATTTCTTACATAGACACTCACGCAAATCACCATTTAACCTTCGAAGGTCATTAATAAGATTCTAATACAACCAAAAGTGAAGTAGATGGATCTGATATCACCAAAATATGTATAGCAGTGCTATAATAGAATTATCAGTAGCTGTTGATAGACTATTGGAAACACGGTTTGATTTAAGACGTGCGCCTGACAAAAAGATTTCAGCGGCGTCATTAACTGGCTGCCCATTGGGCGGATACGCTATTGCTCACCCGTAGGAGCAAGTAACTCTACTCACATCACCATGCACATAGCTAATCACAACCACACTATTATTTTTCTAGCCCTCTCAAATTAAAAAATACCTACTCTCTCACGTCTAATCCGGCTCTCTGAAGATGGAGGACTAGTTTCTCCCAAGGAGACCATCCTATCCCAAAATTCCAAAAGCTGAATGGCCTTACTATAACTTGTTGAATAACGGTGTTTTCTGCTTGGGAAAAGATATAAAGTGCCTCTTTATAAACAAGATTCAATTAACTAAACTAGGTTAGTGCAGACAAAAGTAAGAAAACAAATCGCGCGTGAGATGAGCATTTTTCTTTGGCTTCAGTTAAATCCTGAAAAAAAGCCTCTTTGGTTTTTTGTCATTTGTTTGGTAATCTTAGAAATAAAATAAATAGAATCATTCTTTTTAAATTCACAGCCAATTGAATTTTGTTTATTTTGTGTAATATTGAGAAGAAAGGTGAACCTGGTGCAATCCACCGAGGGTAATTTAGTGTAAAGAAAGTTAGGAAAAATGAAGTAGAGGCAAAATTAAGTGGTAAAACGTAAATATGGATGGTGTAAATAGACTTGTTTTGAAAATTAATTTATGGTCGGATTTTGGTTTTAATTTTTTTTTAAATTCTTTTTAAATCTTAACATATTCCAAATTCCTTTTTATATTTCTATGGCCATTTCCACCGCAAATAAAAATGATCAGTCCTAAATAAAACTAAGAAATTAGTAAATTTTTATTTTATTAGCAATTTACTGAATTGAGCAATCAGATGAAAAGAAAAAATATAACAGTAATATTAATAACTGGATCTTGCTCTTAATAACCTAGTTGATAGGCGTCGGACCCAATAATTTTCGGCTTTCGCAGAGGGCTGCTGATTATCAGACGGCGACTCGAGCCTGAGGAATGCACATTGAGAGCTTCGGCCACGTATGTCTCCAGAAATATAGTCAATCAAAACAACGCCTTCCTTCTTCTCTTCGTTAGAATAGACAACAAACCTCTTTTTTTTTCTCAATATGCAGAAGTGATTTCCACATCCACTCTCCACATAGGCGGAACCGATAGCTCTCCCCCGGAACATGAGTGATTTCCTAAAGGGTAACGGGCCATTTATAATCTAATCTCTATGTTAGATTCAATACCCGGTTAGTTACTTCTGTAACAATTGAAAACAGTTCAGGGGAAAATTAAGTTAGTCTTAAATGAGCGTGGGTAGAATTATAAATACAAATAAGAATGCAATTATGTTTCAGAGTACAGTTTAGGTTAGGCGATGCTTACCTATCTTGGAAGGTTCTGTGGTATTAGAAACGGATTACAAAAATATACTTTACTACTATGCAGATAATATATTTACAAAATTAAAAGGGTTTTAATTAAGGTATATAAACATCAGAGACGTACACGAGTCTCGGCTTCAAAGCTAACTGAGCGGTGTCCATCGCCGTACACACACGCTGAGAGTAACAGATAAGACTCACAGATGACCTTGAGCGCACGCGAAGCCAAATGACGGAGGCTTAAATGAAGGGGATAGGGTTTGCAAAGGAGAGTGGAGCGTTGCGGTTGCCCCGGAGATTTCGTCCGAGGGAGTAATCCTGCCTTGTTAGAGACGGCGTAGAGCGACAATGATAGACCCTTGACAAACGACTATTACGCGAGATAAACTCAGATCTTGCCTTCGGTTTTAGAGTACTGAATCAAAAACTTTACCAGTCGAGTTCGAGAAACAGGTACCAACGAGTATGGGGTTCACAGTCGCGAGCACTAGGAGAATACACGGAACCTGACGGGTTTTAAAAGGGTTCGCAAGGAACTAACGGGGACAAAAAGAAAGCAGATACTCTGAAATGTCCCCGTCGGTCTTCGGTTCAACTAAAGTGGTTTAATCGAGAAATCAGCCAACTGCTTAGGGAGAAAAGAACTGTGTACCGGCAATTGAAGATCTCGGGCAACTTTGACGCATACCGGAGGCTAGCCAGGAGAGTGAAGTCCAGAATAAGGGCGGCTAAGCGGTCTGAGGAACTCCAAGTGGCGAGACTCTGTAAAGAGAATCCCAAGGAGTTTTTTGGATATGTGAACAGTCGTAAACCAATCCGTCGAATGATTGGCCCTTTGAGAAATGAGGAGGGGGCATTAAAGCATTCAGATGCAGAAAATGCTAAGCTGCTCAACGACTACTTCTCTTCAGTGTTTACTGAAGAGTGCGGTCTCATCCCCCAGCCAATGTATTTCTACCCGGGGGAAAAGCTGGAGGATATGAACTTCACTGAAGGGGAAATAAAAAAAAAGATCAGTGACCTAATGACGAAAAAGTCACCTGGCTTATATGGGTTTCTACCTAAAGTGTTGAAAGAAGTGCGCGATCAAGTGTCACGACACCTGAGTGCAATCTTCAACATGTCAATCCGGACCGAATGCGTTCCTCGAGACTGGCGTGAAGCGGAGGTGACTCCTATCTTCAAGAAAGGAGACCGTAGCCAACCGTCGAACTACCTACCTATCAGTCTGACTTTGATAGTGGGTAAACTCATGAAAAGCATGATGGTGGACAAAATGACGTCGTATTTAGAGGCAAACCTGCTACTGAGGAGTTCCCAGCATGGCTTCCGAAGGCAACGGTCATGCCTGACGAACCTTGTGGAATTCTTCCACTTCGTGTTCAGTGAGCACGATCGGGACAAGGTGGTGGATGTGGCCTACTTAGACTTTCAGAAAGCCTTTGATAAGGTACCACACCGCCGCCTTCTTCGGAAAGTGCGAGCGCTGGGCATAGGCGGAAAAGTAGCAGGCTGGATCGAAAACTGGCTAAGTGGCAGACGGCAACGGGTGGTGGTGAATGGACTGGCTTCTGAGTGGGTGCCCGTTACTAGCGGGGTGCCTCAAGGTTCTGTCCTGGGACCACTACTATTCATCATGTACGTCAACGACATTGACGGTGACATGGTTGCCAAGATTTCCAAATTTGCTGACGATACCAAGCATGGTATGAACGTTGCAAAGGATGGAAACACTGCCTGCCCGCAGGAAGATCTTGGGAAGATTAGGAAGTGGTCGGACACGTGGCAAATGCCTTTTAACGTGAACAAATGCAGAGTAAGGCATATCGGCCACAGAAACCCCCAATCTTAGTATATCCTTAAGTGCACTGCTCTTGAATCGAGTAACACTGAGAAGGACTTGGGTGTAACTATTACTAGCGACCTCAAGTTCTCGAAACAGTGCATCGAGGCAGAGAAAAAAGCCCAAAGGATGTTAGGCTAAATAAAGCGCCAGTTTGGATAACGTAACAAGGAGATAGTATTTTGTCTGTACAACTCCCTCGTTCGCCCGCACTTGGAGTATGCCGTACAATTTTGGAGTCCTTCATTTCGAAAGGATATCGCAAGGTTAGAACGCGTATAAGCCAGTGTAACCAGGCTGATTCCCTCTATCCGACATTAAGGTTATGAGGATAGACTAAGGAAATTAGATCTGTTCTCGCTGGAAACCCATAGACTGCGTGGTCAGCTCATCGAAGTTTTCAAAATACTTCGAGGGTTCGACAATGTTGAAAACCGGGACATTTTCACACTGAGTGAGAACAGAACGCGCAATCACGGCTTCCAACTCGAACTGAAGCGTTCCAACGGCAATCTGTGTGTAAATTTTTTCACTTACAGTATCTGCAGTAAGTGGAACGCACTTCCAGTGGAAGTTGTCAACAGTGAAACTGTTGACCAGTTCAAGTCAAGACTTGACATAGTCTTGAAAAGTGGCCGTTTAGGGACGCAAAACAATTGAGCAGCTCGATTGCTAGTCCAAAGGTACCCTCGATGAATAGACCGTAAGGTTTTCTAAGGTACTTCCTTTCCTTGTTACTCCTTGTTACAGCGGTTACTTACTGCTCTCCAAGTCTGGCGTCGGACGAAGGGGGATTTTCTTTGCTTCCGAAAGGGAAGGGTTCCAGTGTACAGACACTTCGCCGGGCGAGGTGGAATTTGATTGATTCATGCCATTGCAAGATAATCCTCGGCATGACCCTTCGTGCTCTAAAGCACATCTTAGGCTTCCGCGATGTCGGGTCCCCAGCTCATCACAGTTTTTGTCGATTTTGCGCTTCCGTTACCGTGGATTTAAAAGGGTCGACCATGCTTGTCGACTCTCTCTGTCCTTGAAAGGGCGGCCGCGTTCGTCTTTTCTCTCTCTCTCTCTCTCTGACAATCGAAGAAAATATAGATATATAAATTCGGGAAAAACATGCCAAAGAGAGAATGATCATTTTTACACTCCTACCCGAAGGACCAAATGAAGGGGATGATAGTAGGTGTGAGGATAGATATGAAGACAAAAATAGTCATATGAGAGATGAATTTAAATACGAAATCTGCTATATCTACGAACACGAGCACAACTTCAAGTATCATATTAGAAGAATAAAGCTCTTCCTATTTATCCTATTTGATTTTGGAGTACGAAACCTCTTGAAAGGTTTAGCATACAAAGAGAGTGAATTTTGTCTACGTATTTGTCGACGAAATCATATACATATGTATTTAGTACTATATATACCCATCCCTTACTCTTTTACTTTTTTTATTTCTCCTCACGCTGATTATACGAGTTACCCTATCTCATTAGGCGCCCACCTTTCTCTTCGTTTCAGGGTTTCAAAATCTATTTACTTCCCCTAACGGGAAGAAACTTTTTCTCTTGGAGAGACAAGATCCTGCCATTCACTTTCACAGTCTAGTCTTTGATTTATAATTTCTGTTCTGAAGTCTTTCAGTTACTATTCAATTGAATATACCAGTCTTTGGCCTTTATATCGACAATATTAAATGCATATCAAAATTTGAGCGCCCAATGCAGGTAGAATAACGCTGAGAATTAAACAACAGTTAATGGTACGTTTCGGTGGGTTTAAAGGTTTTTTGCAATGTTAATTTATATTTCCCTGTCTGAAAATTAATAGATATTAAATGAAAAAAGAAACATTTAGTTTTTGAGTAACTACAATTTTATGTAGATGCTGGATAGCATAAACGTATTGAATATTTTTTCATATTAAAAGAAATTTTAGCCACAGTATATAATAAATGAACATTTGAAGATATCAATACCATAGGATTTAGGATAGTCAAAATAAATATGTTTTCTTAAAATGGTTGAAGTTTCTGGTAATTATGAGAAATATATGACGCTAAAGAATATCATAGTTTTTAGTTATAAGATAATGTTTAGCGCAAGGTTAGTGGAGCAGCTTCGAGGATAGGTGACAATGACACGCGTTAGAGAAAGTCAAAAACACTAAAACATTTTACATCATATGTAAAGGAGCACATATATCTGATACCATTTTGGGAGATAAGAGACATGGAAGAAATACTCGTATTTTCGCTATAATATTTTTATGAGCCAAACTATTTCGGATTTTGATGGTCGATTATAGACATTCCAAAAAGTTTTAAAAATTCGTTATAAACTGAAGTATTAGGGAAAAAAATAAAGGTTAGGAAACTGAAAAAAATTCCATTTAAGTACAATTTGAAAGAAAAGTGTAACTAGATCAATATTTACATATGTAGAAAATAAACACGTTTGTCGCTATATAAGATTGGCACTTTTTTTCTTGGTCCATCTAATTACAATTACTTTGATAATAAAGAGAAAATATTTTCTATCTATATCTATCTATCTATCTATCCATATCTCTCTCTCCATATATATATATATATATATATATATATATATATATATATATATATATATATATATATATATATAATACTCGTAATTGATTTGTTCATTGGGATTCTGATAGGGAGTAGGAATATGAAGAACCAGCTGATCACACTAATCATTTATTGGTCTGATCACCTCAGCCTTCATATTTCTACTCTCTCCCTCTCTCTCTCTGTCTCGAGAAAGTAGAAGATGGTGACGCCCCCTTGTCGCGGTAGGAGAGCTTGTGTGTACCTCTGACTTTTCCAGCTATGTCCGCGGGGGTACCTTTCTTCTGGGTACTCCTGGTAGGGCTTTCCTTGTCGATTTGGTCGGAAACGAGGTTCCAGACTAAGTGCGTCCTTCCTTGTTTTTTTCTACTCTATCTTTCTCCTTTTTTACTTTTATCCTATCTCTTCCACATATACAAAAATAAAAAAAACAAAAAAAACCCTTTTCCTATCGTGTCACCTTTTCCTTTCTTCCCTCTATCTACATATAAGGTCCTGGCAGCTACCTGATGCGTGGAATGAGAGGCCTTGTAACATCTATAAACAACGCCATTCGACGCTCACTGGTTGCGAGAGACTAGGACTAGAGGTGTCCTCGGCGTTGGGGCAGGATGAATGGAATGAGGGTAGTACCTCGTTAACCCCTTCCCTGGTGCGTAATTATTGACCATTCCCAGGGACCGTTGACGGGTGCCTCTGGTAGCATCGGACGAGGTGACGGCCCTATGTCCCCAGGTTGGTTGCCAGGCCAATAAAAAGCCTTGGGTCGAGTCTCTTGGTGTGGCGGGATATCCATTGAACGCTGCTCCGAGATCATGGCCGTCGTGAAGGGAACTAGTAGGAGTGTAGTACGGTGCGTGCTCCGTTGTTCACCCGGTGAGAAATCGCTTGGTTGGGAGCCACGGCACGCCGAGGTTTGACAACTCGTTCAGACAACAGCATCACATAGAGCGTGCCTTCTAAAAGACCCGAAAAGTCTCCAAAGAATAGGCGTGAGAGACTCACGTGGGGCGAAATCGCCACCCCTCTTTTCTTTATTTACTGATGGTCGCAAAGCTTCTACTGTCATAAAGTGTTTAAAATGACCGCCAACAAAGGACCAGGAGCACTCAAATATACGCGCGCATTAAGCTAGATAGATAAGTGGTGCGTGGAGTTTCCAAAGGGGTGTTCTTCAAATTGTCACCCGGACAGTTTCTGCAGCGACTTTTATTCGAAACGGCCAAATTAAGGAGTTAAAAGAAACATGCAGGTTTTCCGAGGAGAGGTTTAGGAATTTGGAGGAGAAACTAAAGAGCCTGGAATTGGAACACGGCAGACTGATTCACAGGCTCGAAAACTGGATAACAGAGCCAACCTCAAGCCCTGTAGTAAACACTACATCTGCAGTATTACCCCCAGAGCGAGCGTCCTCATGCTACAACAAAATCCAGCGAAGAAAAGAAAAATAATGGAAAAAAGAAGGAAGAAAAGAAAGTTGAAACAGAAGATAAAGTAGAAGCAGAAAAAGAGAAAGTTGAACAGAAGATAAAGTAGAAGCAGAAGAATAAAATGTAGAAACAGAAGACTATATACTAAAGGAAAATAGGACGAAAAATATCAAAAAAAGAAAAAGAAAAGAAGAGCAAGATAAATAAGATGAAAAAGGAAGAGAACACCGAGAGTTCGCTTCCAGAAGGAAAGCCTTAAACCTCTGCAGAGAAATGTCCGAGGGTTACCCTTGTGGGCGATTCCCAAGCACGAGGTTTGCAGCCCCTGCTAGCGGGCCACCTTTGTACTAGTGTGAAGGTATGCGGCCAGCCAGGACGGGGAAACCACCACATTAGGGTAGAGGCTGAGAAATCTTAGATCTCCGAGAATTCAGTCGTTGCCCTGATGGTGAGTGGCAATGACCTCTACCTCCGAGGAGGCAAAATAAGCCCCAGTGAGAAAATTCTCAGCACGGTCATGGGAGCCGTGGACGACTGTGGATTGAAAACTCGCAGATGGGTCGTTGTAGGGATGCTCCCAAGAAGATGACCTAGCCGGACAGCTCCCTAAAGGAACGTGACCTTTAACCAGCACCTGGTCGACCTCTGTACGGCAGATGGGGTCTTCTTTCTAGGCCCTTACCGCACCTTTTACGGTCGAAACGAACTCTACCAAACGGACAGAGTGCACCTTTCATTCAATGGAAAGGCTGTACTCTGTAACTTAATCCAGGATGTGGTAGAGCGGATGCAGAGGAGCGTCCAACCCAAAGTGAAGGAGGACGTAAGACAATTGGCCTATGTCACTCATGAAACGATCTTTTTATGTGTGGCAAGGAGGGTTACTGCCACACAAAAGAAGCCGGGAAACAGAAGAGCGTAGGGAGTCCTACACTGGAGGACTCCCTCAAAGTTCTTCTGTTCAAAGCGAGATCAATCAGGAATAAGTTTCTTGAGCTCCGTGGCCTCATAGCAACAGAAGGACCTGAGATGGTCGCTATAACGGAGTGTTGGATAAAAACCTCAAGCCAAGATTTTGAAGGTGAATTAACGATTCCCGGTTACTAGTTGATCCTGAAAGATAGGCCAGACAGAGAGGGTGGTGGTGTTATGTTGTATGTCAAGGATATCCTCAACTCGACGGAATGCAACTTTTAACTCGACCATGAACTACCAGGTGTTGACCGAGAGAAAGGTCCGGTCAGATACAAGAGCCTAAAGCTTGACAGATCCCCTGCCCAACTCTTAGAACAGGATAGAAGTATGTAATAGCTGTTGGGTGAACTTGTAAAAGACAGTTGTGTATCACTATGAGTGACTTTAATACCTATTTTGATGGAAAACGAGAGAACCCTGTGGCGAGAACGCACTACTCATGGATTTTGCAAACGAGTTCCTGACTCAATGGGTGAGAGAGCCAACGAGAGGAGACAATATCCTCGACTTGGTTTTCACCTCTGAGGATAATATCGTTGAGCACCTCTCTGTTGGTGAACTGTTCGGTAGCAGTAACCACCGACAAATTAGAATTGTAGTCAAAGTTCCCAAGGCAGGGCCTGCAACTAGTAAATCGAGGAAACTTGATTTGAGAAGAGCAGACTTTGCAGGTCTTCTTGCTGTACTAATGATGTGAGGCTAGAAGTGAGCGAGGCTGTTGAAGAATCGTGGAACAGTTTCAAAACCACCTTCATCAGTCTTCAATTGCGTTTCATCCCTCTGAAATGCCTCCGTCGGTCTCCTATTCAACCAGAGTAGTTTAATCGAGAAATCGGCCAACTGATTAAGGAGAAGAGAAATGTGCACCGGCAATCGAAGATCTCGGGTGACTTTGACGCATACCAGAGCCTATCCAGGAGAGTGAAGTCCAGCATAAGGGCAGCTAAGTGGTCTGAGGAACTCCGAGTGGCGAGACTCTGTAAAGAGAATCCCAAGAAGGTTTTGGATATGTAAACAGCCGTAAACCATACAATCGAACGATTGGTCCTTTGAGGAATAAGGAGAGAACATTAAAGCACTCATATGCAGAAAATCTTAACCTCCTCAACAACTACTTCTTTTTACTGTTTACTCAAGAGTTTGGTCTCATCCACCAGCCAACGGATTCCTACTCGGCAGACTTCACAAAAGGAGAAATAAAAAAGAAGATCACTTACCTAATGTTGAATAAGTCACCTGACCAAGATGGGTTTCTACCTAAAGTGTTGAAAGAAGTGCACGATCAAGGGTCACGACACCTGAGCGCAATCTCCAACATGTCAATCCGGACCAAATGCGTTCTTAAAGACTGGCGTGAAGCGGAGGTGACTCCTATCTTTAAGAAAGGAGACCGTAGCCAACCGTCGAACTACCTACCTATCAGTCTGACTTCGATAGTGGGTAAACTCATGAAAAGCATGATGGTGGACAAAATGACTTCACATTTAGAGTCAAACCTGCTACTGAGGAGTTCCAAGCACGGCTTCCGAAGGCAACGGTCATGCGTAACGAAACGTGTGGAATTCTTCCACTTTGTGTTCAGTGAGCACGATCGGGACAAGGCGGTGGATGTGGTCTACTTAGACTTTCAGAAAGCCTTTGATAAGGTACAACACCGCCGCCTTTTCCGGAAAGTGCGAGCGCTGGGCATAGATGAAAAAGTAGCCGGCTGGATAGAGAACTGGCTAAATGGCAGACGGCAACGTGTGGTCCTGAATGGACTGGCTTCTGAGTGGGTGCCCGTTACTAGCGGAGTGCCTCAAGGTTCTGTCCTGGGACCACTACTATTAATTTTCTACGTCAACGACATGGACGGTGACATGGTTGCCAAGATTTCTAAATTTTCCGACGATACCAAACTTGGCATAAACGTTGCAAAGGATGGAAATACTGCCCGCCTGCAGGAAGATCTCGGGAAAATTGGGGAGTGGTCGCACACGTGGCAAATGCATTTTAACGTTAACAAATACAAATTGATGCATATCGGCCACCGAAACCCCCAATCTCAGTATATTCTTAAGGGCACTGCTATTGAATCCACCGAAACCGAGATGGACTTGGATGTAACAATCACTAGTGCCCTTAAGTTCTCGAAACAGTGCATTGAGGCGAAGAAAAAGGCCCAAAGGATGCTCGCCTACAGAAAACGCCCGTTTGGATATCGGAACAAGGAGTTGTACTGTCTTTGTGCAACTTACTCGTCCGACCGCACCTGAATTATGCCGTACAATTTTGGAGTCCTTCATTTAGAAAGGACATCGCAAGATTGGAACGCATGCAAGCCAGGGCAACCAAACTGATTCTCTCTATCAGACATAAAAGTAAGGAAGATATATTAAGGGAATTAGATCTGTTTTCGTTGAAAACCCGTAACCTGCGTGGTCAGCTCATCGAAGTTTTCAAAGTACTTCGAGGGTTCGACAATGTTGACTACGGGGATATTTTCACACTGAGTGAGAACAGAACGCGCAATCACTGCTTTAAACTTGAACTCAAGCGTTACAACCTCGATCTGTGTGGAAAATTTTTCACCTAAGGTATCTGCGGTAGTTGGAACGCACTTCCAGTGTAAGTTGTCAACAGTGAGTCTGTTGACCAGTTCAAGTCAAGAATAGACAGGGTCTTGAAAAGTGGCCGTTTAAGGACGTAAAGCATTTGAGCAGAGGTGTGCCCACTCGACTGCTAGTCCAAAGGTACCCTCACTGAATGGACCGTAAGGTCTTCTAGGGTACTTTCTTTCCTTGTTATTCCTTGTTAATCTCTCTCTCTCCATATATATATATATATATATATATATATATATATATATATATATATATATATATATATATATATATATATATATATATATATAACAGAGCAAAGGGATTGCACGTTGCCAGGTGTATAGCTATTTTCATGATAAATAAAAAGCTGCATTTAGGAAGTTAATTATAGTATTTTAATTCTTTGGTACCGACGTTTTGGGTAGGAACCTACTTTCAAGGTTATAAAATTAAAAATATACAAACATTAGAAATTGAGGAAAGAGTAATCAGAATAAATAAATCATATGGGTTATATGAAGCTGCAGAGGTGGCAACATTCAAATTATGAAAATGCAATATTAGGGAATGGGAAATATATGTTTTTTGTTTTATAAATAAAAGCTGAGATTAACCTGTTTTCGAACACGAAAATCAAACTAAACTCTATTAAAACCTTTTGTTCTCACATTTACAACCTCACCTCATCTGGTCTCAGTTTCCACAACCATGTCACTTTCCTCACTAACTATTTTTAACAAAACGGATATCCTTCAAAGTTATACCACAGAACTCTTAGAAATTTTAGCAATAAAATGTTACACACCAAAGTTCCCTCATACAACGTCCCTAAAGAGAAGTTTTTTTTACCTCACGCAAATATAGGACAACTCAATTCACTTCTCTAGGCCAATCTCTACTCCATTCTGTGAAAAACTTCCTTTTCTGCCATATAATTTAAATCCACTTTATTCACCACATGCAAAGTTTAGTATCATCTTTCCAACTTTAAAGATGAGGTGCCAACGTTTTTTCGATCATTAATCATATATTTATGAATTTCACTTGCTCTAGATTTATTTTTGAAGTATATTTGAGATCGACACAACGCACCTTACATACATTCCACTCTTTGCCCACATCTAGGTATCAGCTACAAAACTGAAGCTCCACACATTACTCCTGAATTCTTACATCTCCGATTAAATTATGAAACCACACATCCACAATATAAACACAGCATAATCAATATTTTTATTAAAGAGACAGCCATGACCGAAAGCCAACTTCGTACACTTGAATCCCTTTGTATTAGATTTACAATCTCCCCTTTAAACCCTGACACAAGCTCCTTTCCACTATACATACCAAACACGCCTAAACCACTCCCACAATAACTAACCCATATCGTTACCAGACTTTCATTCTCATCTCCTTTTTATACAGCGAGGACGCCAAACAGAGGTTAATCTCATCTTTTATCTAATAAAACACGCATTCCCATTCTCTATTAGTCAAAACCACTGCATTTTAATAATTTGAATACTGACACCTCCGCTGCTTCATATTCCTTATATGAGTCATTTATTCTGATAATTATTCCAAAAATTTCTCATCTTTAATTATTTTTTATTTTATATATTTGAAAATAGATTCCTATCTAAAAAACGCTGGTACCAAAGTGTACAAATACTATAATGAGCATCTTAAATGCAGCCGTCTTATTTATCATATATATATATATATATATATATATATATATATATATATATATATATATATATATATGGTAATAACAACAGCAGAAAGAAGAACTCTTTTAATTTATAAAAGTGACTATCTCTTGAGGGCAAAGGGATCGTAAAAAAACATTGTAACTCATTATTTATTATTGGTCCGAAGTACCTTTCAACTATACTGGTCATCTTCTGGGGTTACACTGATTTTTGTTTGTTTGATTATGTTTATATGGCCCTTATCTACAGGCGTTACTTATTATTGTACTTTTTTTTATTTTCCACTCACAGATCTCCAAATCTTCCATTATTTTGTAAAAATTGTACCACATTATTTAGTTCACTTCTTTTGATATCATCATAATTAAAACTGCCACCCAACAAATTCTTCAATCTGAGTTCAATATTTTCGTCATTTAAGTATTCGAGCAAAATTTCTCAGTGCTTCATGCTCAACCAGCAGATGCTCAACAGTCGCCAATTTTCGATAGTTGCACAATGGAATATTATGTAGACCAAATCTATTCAAATGTCAATTGCCTTCTACATGGCCAATTCTCAGTCGAGCCACTGCAGTTTTCTCTTTTCTCTTCATCGGTATATTAGCAATATTTGAAGTTCTCCATAATTCTTGAAAGATATCGTCCCTCCTGCCCCTGACGGTCCCACTCCGCCACTATTGACTAATCTATTTGTCGCCTGCCGTGCTTCTGCCAGTGCTGTTGCCTGTTCAGTGCTATATCTGTTCTTTCATCTCCTTCAATTCCCCGATATGCTAGTATCCATTCAATCTGAATAATTTTAATAATCCTATTAACTCTGTATAAAATGTTTTGCACTCTATATTTGTACACATTGTCTGCCAACCTGGTGTTTCCCGGTGCTTCGCTGCTTGAGCTTGAGTCTGAAAACACTACTTACTTTTGCTCGTGTATTTCAACACACACCACTGCCTGATAAATGGCAAACAGCTTTGCTTGGTATACTGAAAATTCTGAAGGTACGAGTATATTCCACCTTTCTGTAGGTTTCTCGCCTCTATAACCATGACCTCCCCAACTAATACTAGTCCTTAGTTCTCGATCGTTTATCCATTCTTGTAAATCCTTAGCCAGTCTCCATACTCAGTCTCAATCTTTTCCATCTGTAGCATATAAATTTCTCTAACAGATCTTCCATAAATCTCCTCCATAAAGTCACTATTAATTTCCTTTAGTTCTACCCAGGATGGCACTGCCGTCACAAAAGGAATACTGGCGTTTAGCAATTCTTCTATCTGCCAGTTCCGTCTTAGGGTCTGTGCCCTCTCCATCACAGGTACTGAGGTCAATTGTGTATACATGGCCTATTGCCTCTGCCCAAAATTTCATGTGGGCGTGGCTGCTCTCTAGAAAGCTTCTAACCATATTCAGGTAACGTACAACTTGCTGATATATGTATATTAATAAAGGAGGTACATGTGTCTCCACTTCCAAATAGCATGCTCCTATAGCTAGTCGGATACACTCGTTCTGCAGTGGAATTATGTTCATAATTTCTGTTGCAATTGCTGAACTATATATCTCTTATCAATAACCAATCCTACTTCGTATTAATATTTTATAGATGTGTAAGATCTTCTTCTTATCTGCCTCCCACTACTGATCCGCTACCGCCTTCAATTTATTACTCGTTTCAATACAACTTGCCTTGGTTTTAACCATATGTTTTTTCACTATTAGTATTCAGGCATTAAGTGTCATTCCCAAATACTTAAATTTCATGTCCCATTCTATCATTATTCCATTGATGCTAACTGTTGGGCGAATTATCTCTCCTCTGGTAAAAGAAATTGCTTTTATTTTTCCATAATGATAGTAAGTTTACTTTCTTCCATTTATCTATAAATTTCTTTCAAGGCTTGTTTCATCTTTCGATGAGACTGTTCTGGGTTCTTATTTACCGCTACTATGACAATGTCATCTGCTTTGCGTACTGTAACACTATGATCTCTTTATTTCTTGCAATATTTTCAATGTACAACTTAACTACAAAGGACTGATGTTTAATCCCTGGGGTATAGCAATTTACACTTCATTCTCTTCTGACAGTTTTCCATTATATATAGCCGTGAATCTTCAGTCTACTAAAGACTTTGAAACCATTTCAGAATATTTCCTTCCATCTCATTTTGTCCTATTCTTTGTATAGATTGATCATGTGAGATGGTATCATATTGTGATAGAACAGTCTGAGGCTGTTTAAATTCAGCCGCTATCACATGTTAGAAACACATGCTACCAACGTGCATCTGCGAGAGGAAGCAGAGCGCGTTATCACCCACCATAGCAAATTTTTAATCAAGGAGGTTCACTCCCCCCGTATCGCCTCCATAAAACCGATCTCGCCAGATTAAATTAGGCTTATAGGCAGATAAGATATTTCCTCTGGCGCAAGCGGGACATTCCTCCTAAGCCTGCCACTCAATTGTCCCCTACGCCAAGGGGATGGCTTCGACTATTTATATCATAGCTTTTCCCGATTGAAGCAGATCAGATCCTGATTATCTTCGCGAAGCATCACGCCGATCCGGTCTCCATTGTGAACCTAGGAACTCTCTACCTCGAGAACCCCCTTATTGTCCAGAAGAGGACAATATCCCTTGAGTGCCAAGGTTCGTGCCTTCGAGACGCCAAGTCAACAAGGCCCTCCTTTTGTTCAGAAAGAGAACAACATTAGAACAGCCATTGTTCTTTGAGCCCGTTTGACAAGAGACGGTTCTTACCCCTCCGCCCTGTTGTTCTGAAAGAGAACAACGTTAGAACAGCCATTTTTCTTCAAGCCCGTTGGTCAAGAAACAGTTCTCGTTCCAAAGACATCACGTCCGGATAATTTAATTCCCCCTTTTTTAACGTTCTTCAAGAGAACGCTTGGTTTCAACAATAACCTCCATTGTTCATCTAGAACATCTCCGATTTGCTGTCACAAAGATCGCTCGTACTTGCGAACCCCACTACGCTTTCACTCTTCGAAGACAGTCCTTCCCCTTCGTTAAGGACAATTCCCTGAAGAACCCTTCTGCTGGAAATCGCCAGTGGACCGAAGATTCCTTTGCATGGTCTTCCTCTGCACAACCACTTTATAATTATGTAAGCTGCGCATTACCTTTAATCATTTAACCTTTTGATTAATTCAACCCTGTGATTTAAATGGTATAGAGAACCATTGTTTCCCTGTAATTTTTATTTGTTTACCTTTTTAAATCTCTCCAAATCTTAATCCTCGGATTAGTCAGATATTCCCACGACCCTTTTCATTCTCCGTTTATGTAAAAAAAAAAATTGTGTGTTGTTGATAGTTTAATTAATAAAACTCTATTTTATTAATGGTAGTCATATAATTTTTCTTGTGCTCCGTTTCACTTTTTAAGCATATTGAAGATAAATAAGCCTCTTCAGCCCCCCTCCCCTTTTGGACTAACCTCGGTCAATCAGATTATCACGCCCTCGAAATATTAGAATAATTCCCTCAAAGAATAATTATATATGGTATATCGTCGAGAGCCTATTCTACGACACATATGTTCCTTTGAGATCCATAAATGTTGCTATACAACCTATTCTCTTGGCTATTGCATGTCTTATGATATTTTCTACCTTGCAACTTGATAAATTACATTTAACTTCTTACGAAATCCTCTTTGTGTCTCACTGAAATTCTCCGGATTTTCTGACTACCAGTAAAGCTTAGTGCAGAACAGCTTTTTCATTAATTTTGCAAGAAATGGCAACATTGATATGGGTCGGTATGGTAGTGCAAAGTTGGAGGTCTTTTCCACGTGTAGGTATTGGTAAAATTAGTGTCTTCTGCCATTGCTTAATTATCAAACCTTTTTCATAACTTTCATTTATTATGTCCTAGAGCTATTTCAAGTATAAATCTGGGATAGTTTTTGTCGTCATTCCCTGGGGCTGTATTTGGATGAACTGACTGTCTCAGTTAATTGAGATTTTTACCCTATGGTTGTTTGGTAGATGCTTTTCCTCATCTATTCTATATATTTCTTAAAACTATCCTCCAAATACCTTCTCTTTGCTTTCGTTACTTTCAATATTATTTCCGTTTTTCATTAAAGGATGGTTATTTTTTGTTGAAGTATTCCTTAATGAGTTAATTTTAGTCCATACAGCTTAAACTGGTGTGCCTTAGGTTATTCTTCTCGCAAATTTTCTAAATAATTTTTGCTTTGTTTCAGCTGTAATTCTCTTCATCTCTCTATATGCCTCCCTACTTGCCTCCAAGTTTACCGCTGTTGGATGGGTTCACAGTCTTTTGAATTACCGTCTTTTGTGACCAACAGCCCTATCACAAACCTCATTACACCTAGGCTTATTATATATTGGGTGTCAAATACCAGTAGTTTTCCTCAAAACAAATTCAGCTGTTGCAGTCATCTTATTCGTAACTATTTCATTTCTTTCTTTTATATTTGTTCTTTCTCCACTTTCGTAAATTATGTTAGTCTTTGACTATATTCTGGTCACCTTTCTCTTTTAAACTTCCATCGCTTTCTCCTCTCCGCTGCAATTAGTAATGGTCTTACTTGTACATTAATGGTCGTTTCCTAGATCTTCACCTAATTCTACTTGGGTTAGTTGTCCTAAAGTTACTGATGTGATACACAGATCAAAGGTCGACGTCTGTCCTATGGGTGTCATGAGCTGTAGTGGTTAACATCGGATGATAAGCGCTATGTTTTGTCTTGTTCCGTTAAGTTCTTCTCGTCTACTACACATTGGGTTATGGCAATTCAAGTCACCTGAAATAATACATTTTCTTGACAGCTGACTATAGCAAAACTCAATGTCAATGTTTCACCCTCAAGAATTAGCGTCACAATTTACAATTCCAAAATTCCATTAAAATATTGTTTAAACACTGTATTTCCAATTACTATATAACTTCTTATGAAAGTAACAACTCCTCCCTCTTCGTCCCTCGTCCATTTCTATTCTTATATCATCGACCATCCAAGTTTCTTTAAGACATCTAACATGTGTTTTTTTAATATATATATCTACTTTGAACTATGATAACTTATTGTATAAAATATGACAATTCTAAGACAATATCGTAATTTCGATATCCCCTATGTAAGTTATAATAATCCTAAACAGGAATGATTTTTCCCATTCCTCTACCTACGTGAACTATATCCACATCATATCATTCCATGGTACGTTTTACTATTCAGGTTTATTATGTATGATCTTATAGCCAAATATTCTTTGTGTGTTGGCATATTGGATTCCATTATTCAGATAGAATGATCACCTCAGAGTCGATTACCCTGCAGATATTGAATAGCAGGTTCGTGTGGGGCTCCATATTTTATTTGACGTGTATTTCAAAAATATTAAGGATGGAATATAAATAACTAGCCTGTTAAAAAAGAAACCAATCTATGACAAATGCATCAACGCCAAAACTAAATGTATCCAAAATTACGAGGAATCTTTTATGAATTGTTCGACATGGGACTCTTTTCATTATGAAATACAATCACAAAATATTTCGAGGCTAACAATCAGTTAGTCAAACACAGACTTTGCCTATGTAGAAAAAAAGATTCATGACTCTTCCTTCAAGGAAAATGAAAAATATTAAGCTAAGAAACCAAAACTAATGTTGTACTAAAACCAGCAAAAGACTTTTATAGAACAGACGCAATTGTAGTCACTTAAATCGTGGTGCGCAAAACAGCAATGAAGGATAAAAGAATCACACTTCAAATACACTAAATGAATCTTAAAACCAATTAATGAAGATGCAAATCATAGCAGAGCAATCTAAGTTGAAAGTAACCAATATGATATTCAAATCAGTGGCCCTATAAGGAATGCAGGCCTCCTAGTCACAAAGTTGCTCAGTAGCATGACAAAAATAACCAACAGATAAAGACTGAATTTGCGTATACCAGAAAGTACCCTTAAACTTTACTACGACACAGAACATGGACAGCAAATAACAAAAAAATTCCTTGTGAATTTACAGTAGCCTTCACCAAAGAATTTCTGCTCTACTCATCTAGAGGATAGACTTAAGTTTAAGGCAATGTGAAAGCTCGCAGAGTTCGGAAGTTATTATAGTAAAAATTTGAAACGAACCCCGACAATGTCGCGAACTAAAAGAACCTCACAAAAACTCAGAATATCATGAAAGGTTTACTCGAAATCGCCCTTAGAGCATCCGCTCTGAAATTTTACCGCTGAGATAGGGGTGGAAATCCAGTAAGTAGTTCCAGAAATTTCGGCAAGAAAGAAAAAATAAATGCGTCTACGGGATTGATTGGAGATTCCGCATGTTTTCAATGGACGCAATAGATACCGCAATGGGAGGATTATCCATACTTTTCTCCTGATTTGCCACTAATATTTTGCACTTTATCACCCAGGAAAATAAACAACTCTAAAGTCGGGCTAAGTGAACCACTAACCTAATCGCGTTAGGCGTCGCTAGGGAGATGAGTCCTTAGGACAGAATCTCAAAATTTAGTAGAAGCACCTAAAATATAATTTTATTAGGTGGACGAAGAGTGCAACATTAATAAGAAGGCATTAAAAATCCATATGCCGTTGAATAAATTACCACCCGTCTATCTGTCTTTCCTTTCCAGATATAGCTGAGGAGTGAACATAGTACCAAAATAATCAAAACAGTACGCAAGAAAAGTATAGAGCACTTTATCAAGGACTCGATAAAGCGATAGTTTGGACATCACCCGGAAATAGTGAAAAATGTACAGATAAGTGATTTCGGGTAAGGATTAAGATGAGAAAAAGATAGATTTTCTAAACCAAAGTACTGAAACCTGAATGTTGCTATGATCATAATAATAGATGTAGACTCCGTATTTATTGTAATCCGCAACACAGAAAATAACCTAATACTAGACTCAATATATGGAGTAAAATCCTCAAAATATCGGACTAGCACCAAGATAGGCAACCAATATTATTGCAAACAGAAGGCTAGTTTCTCCAAAAATGACCTCTGTGTATGCTCCCACACAAAAGAGAAAATCAAAGAAGAAATTGAGAAAAACACACAGAAATATGAATAATGTAGGTCGGCAAATTTGGTCCTACACGCATGTCTTCAAGATAAGTTGTAAAAGTTGATAAGTGACCCTCAAAATAAACTAACTCTGACTGTTTAAAATGAGAATACTCTCAGAGCATAGGCCTCAACGTTACTATATTAACCATCAGAGCAACAAACAATATTTACAGAAACAGGAGCGAAAGGGAGAAAATGAGGACAAAAAGGGATATTACTGAAATTAATGGAGAGAGACAGTGAAAAATTTCTCACTTGCCCAGGAACACATAGAATTATATCAATGGTGCACCTTAGAATCAGTGAAATAAATGAAAGAAAAGAAAAAGAACTACAAGTAAAGAAAATATACGCCATTTATGCCGTTATGATCAGTACCAATCTCAATAAAATGAGGCATGCAAAAACATAGCTAAAAGTACCCAATTGCGTTTCTAAGGAAGTATTAATGTGTAGCAATTAGCAAATCTCATGAATTTTGTGTTGGTAAATTCGGAAACTTCATAAAGATGCTAAAGAGGATGCTAGAGAAGAATGGTATGATAAAGATGTGGTCCTCTTAGAACTATCCATCATGAAAAGATTATTTTTTCCCAAAACTCTGGTGGAGCCGTTTTAGAATAGACAACGATCAAATACAACACAATTAAAAAAGAAGAAACAACGAATTTATCGAAGAAAAATAAATGAACAAAACAAAAATAATGAAAATACCAACAAGATGAGTAAGGCAGCTAAACTCAGCCTCAAATATTTATTAGTGATGATGTTCTTCTACTCAAAGGGAAGAAACAATATGATATTTTAAAAGCTCTAAAAGAAGGCAAAAGAAAATAATCTTCATGAGTAAGATAGGCATGAATACGAATGTGAAGTCAAGAAGATGAGGCTACAAGATATAACTTTGTTAATATTCCTGAAGATTGCATCACTCTCAACCATAGCACTTTCACCAATCTCCTATTGGCAAATTTTGATGTTAAACAGCCCCTTCCAAAAGAAACAATCTACAGACAAACCACTGTGTGGGAAGGTACAACTTGTAAACAATTAAAAAAAGGAAAGAGAAGTAAAATAAGAAATCTGTAAAATAACTCAGATGAATGGATCGGAAAATTTAATCCCTAAGCATCTTATTTAGGTAAATCTGTCTTTTCATCATACTAATATCATGGAGTAAACATGGAAAGAGACTATGGAAATATTGAATAATATCATCGTGAATGCTAATCCAAGAGGCGAAACGTTCTACTGGATGGCGACAGTGATCAGAGGTGCATATTCCTTTAAAATAATCGATTGCTTATATTAAGCATATGTGGCGTTATAATTGACAAATAAACACTGCACACTCCATCATCCAAGATAAAAAGAAGAGACGACTAAGCAGTGTCTCTGAACGAAAAGCGATACTCGGACAAGTAGAGAAAGACAAATAGCACTAAGAAGAAGAAAATAGGAAATTAGATGACTTATAGAAGAAAAACAGAGATACATTTGGGATACCACATCAAAGAGATTAACAAAGAAATGTCCTAAAAAGAAAGCTAGTGGCTGATCAATAGAATTAAAGAAAATAAACGACGAAGCAATATATTGCTATGAATTGAACAAGGAGGAATTACTAGAAAATAGAAGAGAATCAAGACTTTAATCCAGAAATCGAAGAGGTGGTTCATGGAAATCTCAGTAACAAACAGGAAAAAATAAAGAGGTTCACAAATACCAAGGCACCAGACAACATAATAAAATCAATGAACATATTCAACTCACGCATTGACACCGGATGTTTATCAGACGCCTTAATAAAAGCTAAAATTATCCTAATTCCAAATCCTCATTCCAAAAACTATATAGTGTATATTCCAACATAAAGAATTTATAAATATCAAGTTCGCTGACGGTTTCAGCCAACTACTCTTCAGCCAATACAGGAAGGAGAAAGCTTAGGCAAGCACTACAGCTATAGAGATTAGCAATATCTACCAATCCTATAGGGACTGGAAAGTAAGAACAAACAACAATATTTACTGTAGAACAGAGGTCAAAGTACAAAGATGTACGCCAAATCAGTCCTGCCAAATTATTAGACTTCCGTTTTAAGATGGCTTACTTAGGAATGGTAAAAGATCACTGCCAAATAAACATATATTTATGTAAAGAAAATGGATTTTATTCCAGTTGACAGAGAACAAAAGGCTGAATTAGGTTAAAAAAATCAGGGCAAGCTGTAATAACTATTATCCTTTTCTTCAGTAGGGTACTAAATAACATTAATTTTGCAACCGTCTATCCCTCGCCGATTTGGCCGCTATCTCATAAATATTTCACTTAGAACACAATTTAATGGAAAATAGACGTTATATATAATTTTCTACATAAACATCATACAAAATATGCTCTATATAATTCTTTACATGTTGTGAATGAAGTTGACACAGTATAGCAGAAAGAATGGCTACATTTTGTTCAAATCACATGTTCCTATAATATTACATGCAAAATGATTTTGTATGAGTTTTGAAATGATGTTTTAAACTATTCCCTTAGTATATTTATTTTAGGTATTACGAAATAAAAACAGTTATCTTGTTTAGAATTCTTAATACTCGTATGTGGGCAAAATGTGAAAGAGAATTTTGTTGAGGGGATTAAAAGAGAAAGTGGTGAAAACACTAACCGACTAAAGCATTAAATGGAGAGATAGAAAGTTTCTCAGAAAGAATTATTCAAATAAGTGATAGAGCGTGACAAATATAGTCAATTATATACTAAACAAAGAAGTTCTGAATCTATTTACTCAAGACGTCAAAACTCTCCGGACTTTGATCTCCTTCATGGCTGCATTTTTGTGAAGAAGATGCCTAATATGAGAGATTGAAAAAAGAAAAAAACATAATTTCACGTGAATTTATGCAGTATGTAGTGACTCTTATGCTAAAGAGATTATTTTGAAAAGAGATGAGAAGAGAAATGATTAGTGAAATTAAACCGTTAATTTTGTAATTTATTTGAATTAGTTGTTGCAGAAGCAAGGTACCATTCAGCCTGCATAAAGTAATTCTCCCCAAGATCCCCTGCAAATTAACGGCGTTTATCCACATCATCCTACATTTTGGAAGCAATGTCTCATGTTTTACATACTTTGAAGAAAATTGCGAAGAATGACAGTCTTCTTTCTTTACCTTTTTTATGGATATGATGGCGATCTAACAATAAATATAAACTGTAGTAAAAAATATGAAGACATTGTTCTATCTGCGAACAAAAAGAGAAATTCTCTAATCTTTTGGCGACACAGGAAACAATATTCTGTCTGATGCTTGGCATTAAAGACCAAGTGGTAGTAATGAGAAATAAGTAATGTAAGAATAATAAGTGTTTGAGTTCCAGTTAATCCTCAGATGTTAATCATAAAAAAATAATTTACCAAGAAACAACAAAAAACATTTAAACAGAACTTTGAATATGAACTAGCTACACACTCCACTTCACTCTTTTATGAAACAAGATTCCGTAAAACCAACATCTCGATTCTGGCTGAAGTAATTCTCAGTTTCAGGTGAAATTCTTGGATATACAGTTTATGCTGTTGTGAGTGATTTGTTATTCATCGAGTTGTTAGATATCAGCGAGATATATTTTCAAATATTATTTTCTTTTAAGGGTATACCGAAAATCTATTAAAAAAAGATAAAATTTGCTGAACGTCCTCCCAATATATTTGCTCAATTAAGAATCTTAGGTTTGATTTAACTGTACCAGCAGTAACTAGTCTAAGTACATTTCATTGAAACGAGAGAAATAAGATCAGATTCAACACAATGCTTATCACTAAGTTGATGAACCTACAGAGAATGCTGAGGTTGACATAACATTGAGGTATCAATGTTAGGTCAACTCACTGGGTAAAATTAAATTTACTTTGGCTTTCTATCTTCATTTAGACGCTGATACGGGGTTACATTCATTACCTGCATATCACCAAGTTCAGAAGTATGTGGGGAAATAATTTTCACCTAAACAATGTGGCTAGGATGAGACTGGAAAAGGACTGGCCGGAATCAGTACATGTAAAGAGCATGCTCCATCAGAGTTGCTCAGTTTTTTATCCTAAAAATGCCTCAAAAGTGGACGAAAGCCAATTGTAGCTGTGAAAAGTCAGTGTTTAACACTAGAAGGTGTCGAAATGGACACCTTGCAATTTTCATCTCTTTTTTGAGCCCTAAACAATGCATATAACTCATTATGCTTCTATGATAATTATTATTTTCTTCTGAAGTTATTGAAACGCCAAGTTTTAATTTTTTAATTTTCATAATTTAATAAAAATATGCCAGTTTACCTCTGAAGACCATGGTGTCAAAAACGACCCTATTAATATTTTTGCTAATACAAAATGAAAAGATGATATTATTTCCCCTAATTTTCATTTTAATGAACATTACATAATGTGATTCAATAAGATGTGGGTGGAGCATTCTTATTTTTTTTTCAATTTTTCCATGGAAATTTCCATTCAAATCTTTAATGCTTTTGGTATTTATAAATTATCGTTAGTTACTTGTTCAGGACCGTACAAATCTGTGTTGTGGTACAACCTGATATCCTAAACTTTTCGTCATAAGATATTTTTATATATCTAGCTAGATTATTACTTCAGGTGCAGATAAATGTATTCCAATTGATATAGCAATCGACATCCTGTGGGATTCTGATGACGATATAAGTATTGAAAGTGAAGATGTAGAAAATTCAATTAATCATAACAGCCAATTTGAATCAATTGAATTTTCAGACTCTTACTCAGAAGATAATCAAGAGGCATCAGCTTCCCAAACCCTTACATTGGATAAAAAGGAAGATTTTGTAACACGATATGAAGTAACATGGAGAGCTCTCACGAAAGCAAGGCCTGGCAGATCAAGAAACGCATCAGTATTCAAAGCTAATCCAGGTATCACACGAGCCTTGATAAATGATGTTTTAAAATCTCCATACATGGCATGAAAACCATTTATTGATGAGACAATGCCAACAAAAATTCTCGAATGTACTATTGCAGAAGCAAAAGAGTACAATCTTGATGATGCTCTCACTTTTGAAAAGTTGGAAGCATTTTTTGCATTGGAATATGCTCGAGGAATATATGGTAAGGGCTACAGTGCAGATTTTCATTGGAGTAAACTTTATGGTCCTGATATTTTTCTAGAAACGATGTCTCGAAGACATTATAAAGAGATCAGAAAACATCTGCGCTTTGATCTAGAAGGTACGGAATCAGAACGTATAAGTAATGATAAATTTACCCATATAAGAGACATTTTTGAGGCATTTGCTTAAAATTGCAGAAAAAAATATATTCCAGAGTTTAGTCTAATAATAGATGAGCAAGTTTTACCGATGAAAGATCGTTGTCCTTTTGTTTTATACATGCCAAACAACCCAGATAAATTTGCCATCAAATTTTGGTCTTAGCTGAAGTGAATTCAAAATATGTTGCCAATATAATACCATATCTCGGTGCACAAGAAAAAGAATCAAGAAATGGAATACCTCTTGGGGAAAGTGTTTTGCTGAAGATCACAGATACAATAAAAGTAAATGGCTATAATGTAACAACAGACAACTTATTCACAACATTTGAACTTGCAAGAAAACTTCAAGATCAAGGGACTTCCATAGTTGGTGCGGTTCGTTTAAACAGCAAGTATCTGTCCAAGGAAATGACTGCCTATGAAAAGGGAAGATGTTACAATAGCAAATGTTTCTTTTAAGAAGAAAGTAAATGCATGTTTGTGAATTATAAGTTCAAAGATAATAAGTCTGTAGGTTTGCTTTCCACAATGCATTCAGCTCCAACAGTTTCAGAAGATACTAAAAAGAAACTAGATGTGATAAATTTTAATACAAGAATAAAGTTAGCGTCGATGCTGTTGACCAAATGGTACGAAAATATAGTACACATTGTGCAACAAGGCGCTGGCCTGTTTGAATTTGGTCAAATATTTTAGACATGGCAGCCCTTAATAGCTGGATCATTTTTAAAAAAACAACTGGCAGTAAAATAATTGTGAAAAAATATATTCTTGAACTCATCAAGAATTTTCGTTCTGCATATGTTTCTTAATGAAAAAGGTCATCCTCGCATGTTGAAAATGAAGCCGAAGATCGCACCCTCAAAAAGAGAAGAAAGTGCTCCAGTCAAAAGTGTAGACAATGGAACTGTCACTACATGTAAAATGTGCGAAAAACCGACCTACGGGAAGTGTGTAGAAAAAGAAACACGAATAATCAGCGCTACATGTAAAAAGTGCAATCTGAAATAAATAGTATTTTTTCATTTTAAAAATAAATTTTTATTCATATTTCTGACTTATAAATATCATAAAATAATAATATTAGGTAGTCAGGGAGGATCGAGCAGATATTAGCTTTTAGATATTCTTTATTCACCAATTCGCAACAGTGATATATAATATACAATGGCTCCCCCAAACAATATTTCTGGCTACGCCATTGATATTATTATAGCACTAAGAGACCATAATATATCTCTTTTAGATTAGATATTCAACCCTAAAATTTTGTAAATATACTTCGAAAATGTAAAAATTATTGGTTGTCTCGAAATCGACACCTTGGCTGTTTTATATATACACAATATGTCGGCCATTCTAGTGTTAAATGATCTCTGATATATATATCATCCAAGGGGTTATCAGGTTTAAAACATCCTCTTGCCCAAGAGGGAGAAAAAACAGACGGAAATAAATAAACTGAAGCTGTACTTTCACTTATCTTTATATTCAAATTATTTTACAAAATAACCCTGCTAAATTTCACTGAATTCCGATGTTGAGCTCGATCTTTTGAATAAATTGAGACGGATGGAAACTAATATGCGACACTATCCTTAACAAGAGAATCAAAGATATCAATGAGAACAATAATAATGAGGTATCTGCACTAGTATTTAATCTCGCAATGAGTAATGATTATTTCTTCTAGCATATGCACTTTGGCTGAATGGTTCGGTTCAAGTGAAGTAACTCCACCAGTATGCTTTCGTTGTTTGTCCAAAGTTGAAATAAAGGAGGTATGACAGCCTTGTAAGATAATTTTCTCTGCTCTATTTGATAAATTAGGCCATGAAAAAATGGTTCGCACACTCTATCATCTCTAGTTTCAAAACTTCGAAAAGCACAGGAAAACTGTATAGAACATATTTTCTATGGTATTTTATGTAGAGTATTTAATTTATTGAGATATTTCCTGAAAAAATTACTCCTAAGCGAGATACTTATGAAAAACAGTTTTTGGCCACTAATATTTCAAGATGGTGGCCAAATTGTGTCCAGCAGGCGGGTGCAAAATTAATATGTCATTAAGTAGCTAATTACGAAGAAGATAAAGCTTAATGCAACTTTCGGTGATTTCTTTCTTATTCAACACTTTATGACTCGAATATTTACCTCCACCACTTTTTTCATTTAACACCCACAAATAACAATTGCAGAGGTAAAATTGACAAAATTTTAATCAGGCATCTCAAAACTAAATTCAACCTGGTCTTCAACCGAAAAGCCCATCTCCCTTATGTGTCATCTTTCATTATTTTCTTTTGATTATATGTATATATATATATATATATAAAGAAGAAGGAGAAAATGCAAGTTCTGCGGGTGATAACAACCACCACAGTGCTTTCGCCATATTTATTTTCTGCCTTTCAAAACAATTTTGAAGACAGAAATAAAGGTGCAGAAACCTTGCATTGCAGACTATATTACAATATAGTACAGTAAAGGGAAATTTGACGGAATGAGCAATGAGACAAGAAACAGGAGTTTTTTATAGGTAAGAGAAAGGGACATTAGAAGAAGACTAGAATCATAGAGAGCAGAGGGCGGCACAATGAAGGCAATCCTTTACCGAGAAGACAGAGATAACTCCTGTTTCTTGTCTCATTGCTCATTCCGTCAAATTTCTCTTTCCTGTACTATATTGTAATATAGTCTGCAATGCAAGGTTTCTGCACCTTTATTTCTGTCTTCAAAATTGTTTTGAAAGGCAGAAAATAAATATGGCGAAAGCACTGTGGTGGTTGTTACCACCCGCAGAACTTGCATTTGCTCCTTCTGCTTTGTATGTGACTTGGGGATGAGCCTTTAAATTGTGAGCGGGTAAGAAGATGAGGTATAAAAATTCCTTGGAGGTTCCTAGCTTAGAGAGATACTGGGTTTGATGGGGTGACGCTTTGGGCGAAGTAGAGTCACTGTGCCTGGTAGCTCAGCGGTACAGCATCTGACCGGCAATCAGCAGACCCGGGTTCGAGTCCCGGCCAGGAATTTCAAACTCTTTTCCCCTGGCGTTATCTCTGTCTTCTCGGTAAAGGATTGCCTTCATTTTGCCGCCCTCTGCTCTCTATGATTCTAGTCTTCTTCTAATGTCCCTTTCTCTTACCTCTAAAAAACTCCTGTTTCTTGTCTCATTGCTCATTCCGTCAAATTTCTCTTTCCTGTACTATATATATATATATATATATATATATATATATATATATATATATATATATATTGAGCCAGATGGTAGCATAGTGGTTAGTGTAGTGACCTGAAAAGCGCAGTGAGCTCAATGGCATAGATTCAACCTTAATATTTTTATTTTCAGTCTTCCACGATTAAATAGTTTATTTTATTTTATATTTTGGTCCTTTTTCCAATCTCTTATTCTCTCATCATGCCTTGTTAATCTATTTATGTTTGATCCATGTTACCTAGGAATTCATCTTTATTATTTCTTTTGCCTTAATGAGCATGTCTTGTACCACGTGTTATTTAAATGAATACAGTTAGATAGTACGGTTAATGGAGTGGCATTATTAGACAACTGCTCTAAATTAACCGTACCAATTTGTCTGTAATCTTTTTCCATCTTTTGAGTGATTTCGCTAAGATAACGCTGTTAAGATATTAATAAAAATAAGTTTTTTATGACGGTAAAGAGGCTAACATAAAGTGGTAACTTTGAACCAATTTTTTGAGGAGTGGTGGATTAACTATCCTATAAATGTAGTCTTCCAGTTCGAGGACGAGAGAATATCACGTTGGAGCTGAAGTAGAGCAGTTGTCTAATAATGCTACTCTATTAACCGTACCAATTTGTCTCGGATCTTTTTCCATCTTTCTAGTGTTTTGGGTAAGATAAAGCTGTTAATATATTAATAATAACGGTTTTATATGGCAATAAAGAGGCTAGCTTAAGGTGGTAACTTTGAAACAAGTTTTTGGGGGACTGGTGGATTACACTGGGGAACAAATTATTTAGTGAATTGACAAAAGTTCATTTTCCTACCTAAGTTGAGCATACTGGATTCAAACCTGCTACCAGATTCTCTCTAAATGCTACAGATTTTCCGTAATATCAATAACTAATATTATACAATGATTTTTATTTTATTACGCCTATCATCATGCCCTGAAGTAATTTTGAATCATCCTTTTGCGTTATTTATAGTAAAGCAGGGTTTTGGGCACAAACATTTTATTGCATATGAGAAGAAAATTGAATTACACATTAGGATTACAAATACTTTGATCAAATAGATGCTAATTTATTAATGACCGTACATCAAGCTGGAGGATCTCTTCATAAATTCAATCCGGCAAAAATTTGCTTTTGTAACTCTTTCTCTTGTAAGTCTTCTCTGTCTGATCTCTTCTAATCGTCCAGCAGTAGGCCGATATCATGTGTCTATCCAGTGACCTTGGTAGCTCTCTTTTATCGTCATCAAATCTTGATGAAAGCGTTTCCCTTGTTCGTTGCTCATGGCATCCAGATTCCCTGGTAATCGGTCGAGGTGACTATTTAGGAAATTCAGCTTCACACTCATGTTGCATCCCAGATCACGATATGCTAAAAGCATATTAGTAACCAGATCCTCGTAGTTATGCGCTTTTTTTTGTTCCCCCAAGAAGTTACGAACAACGGCAGAAAATGAGAGCCAGGCTGCCTTCTCTTTTTCATTCATTGTGTTCACGTATCTAGAATCACTCATAAGTCTTCAGATTTGGGGACCATCAAATACTCCTGCATTTATTATTTTGTATGACAAAGCAGGAAACGCCAACACTATGCACTGAAGTCAATCATTGTCAGTTCTCAACGCCTTGACATACTGCTTCATCAAACCCAGTTTGAGATGAAGTGGAGGGAAAACGATCTTCTCTCGACTTACGATTGGCTCATTAACAATATTTGGCATTCCTGCTTCCAATTTTCCAAAACTGGCCAATCTTTCTGGAACCAGTGTTTGAAACTTCGTATATCCCTTCTGCTGGGCAAACGGGACGTTTAACATCTTAAGGTTTGCCCATATGATCCAATTATGCTCATGGTAGTACTTAAGTAAATCCATGACCATTCTTATGTTATCGTGTGTTTATCGCAGATGGACATAGTGACCGAGAGAAACTGAACCAAAGTCATTGCCATTATACAAAAGGAGACACTTGAGGCTACGCTTGGAGCTATCCAAAAACGGTCTCCACTCTGCAGGGCTATAGGTGACAAGTGTCAACTCGGTAAACAAACCAGGAACATCGGGGCAGTATACCAATTGTTTGTCCTCAGAGAAATACTTAACAAATATACTATCCCTTGTTCGATAATATGATACCCGTATTGACCTGTCAAGCATATGTCTTTCACTCAACCTGGAGGCTAAAAGTTTTGAAGCTTTCTTGGAGAGCGCCAAATCACTTATCAAGTCATTTAAATACTCTAGATTGAAACAGTGAGGAATTAATAACTGTTTAGCATTTGATAACGAATCTGTAGAGTCTGAATCCATTCCGTGGACGTCGATATTAGGTACATCATTTTCATCCCTGGAGCAAGCATATCCACTGAAAATAGGAACTGGGAAAGCTTCAGAATGAGGTACTCACCGGATCGCCGAGAGAATGGAGGGGTAGTCGATCTTGTGCCGATTCTTCTTGCCAATCCCTTTAGTATTCATCAGACAGAAATGACAGTTCGATCCTTGATACTTTTGCTCTCGCCACACCATGGGGATTTCAAACGGAAGACCATTTCTCTTTCTTTTAGTCGACTCACGAAGATGTTCAACACAACTATTGAAAACAGCTTATGGGGCCCACTTGTTATCTTGATCGCCAAGGGGAACATCGAAATATGCCTTATAAGTGCGGATCACAAAGTTTGATATATTGCGCCTTTGACGAACTAGCATGTAACAGCCACATATGTAGCAGAAGGTGTCTGGATCATTAACGCAATTTCCTCTTGATGAAGCCATCACTCTAACATGAAACTTGAAAAAAGAAACAATAATGTCTATTTTGCACAATGAAACTTATTACTCTGTTACTACTATGTACTGTGAAGTATTTGCTTTCTACAAACACCCTCTCGGTCTGTTCCAAGGGAAGTTTTCTGGGAAACGAGAAAATAAAAATTACAGAATAACTAGAGCATGTGGGTAAAAATGGATTATATATTTGAAGTCAGCATGAAAATACGAATTAAAATTGGCAGATAACTCTAAGTCACCAGAAATTGTGATTAAAATTGTTCCCTTGTGTTATCTATCCTATGAATGTAGAATATGTTGCGCTGGACCTGAAGTAGAGCAGTTATCTAATAATACCACTACATTAACCCTACCATATATATATATATATATATATATATATAATCGCCATTAAAGGCCACTTAGACGGACTTGGAGGCCAACAAACGTCAGCATTGGGGCTAACTTGACCTGCAGAGTAATATATGCTGCTCAGATTTTGCAAAATTGTATCCAGCTGATTATTATGTTAGGTTAGGTTATGTTAGATTGTAGCTTTTACCCTTTCTAGGTTTAGGGGAATGGTAATCGTGGCTATGAGTTGCAATTAAAAAATGGACATTGCCCCCAAAACGTGATTTTACTTATTTTCAGAATGCCTGAGACTCGAATAATTTAGATATTTAGTTAAACCTCGTGCCCATCTGCTCTTGGCCAACTTAAAATTCTATTTGTGCTACCAGCGTTCTCATGTTTCCCCGCCTTCCCGCTTGCACACCTACCCGTCCACCCACCTACCCGCTCATTTGCTTGCTCGCCCTTCTGCACTACTGTAATGTGAAAATCGTTCTCTCTTTACACATGAAGTCCCAAAATTTTAACAGAAAAGTGAGAGTAGATCTACTATACAGCAATGCATTAAAAACTTTTTATCATTGAACGTTTACAACCTGATATTATTAAAACTATGGGCTTCGATTTTAATCATATTCATAAAATTAATATACATATAAAATCCTTGTATTTGAGAACAAATTCTTTAATTTGAATAATTTATGTTACCACTGAAGCAACGATTGGTCCCAGTTTGGTAAAGGGCTAGTAATGCTATTAATTCTTATAAATAATGACAAAAGCCTATAAATTAATAATCCTCACGGCATTGTCTTCTCATAGAAAGGGCAGGTTTATTAAAGTGAAATCTTGTAATGCTTAAGTTATTTACTCTCGTGTTTTGACACCCTCACGAAAAATAATAAATTACCAATTACACTGATCCACAAATTTAAACTTGTTTTAATCATCAGAGACCAGAGCAAACTTTTCTCATGGCCTTTTCCTCGCTGATTTCAGATCTAACTTTAGTTTTTCTTTAGCACGTCAGGTTTTTAAGATATTCTTAATGCAATATGACTGACGTCGCTGATAGAATTTAGTGCTTTACTTTGATTTCTTTGCCGAAACTGGTGATATATGGTTGCATAGTGTCATTGCTAGAAAAATATTGCCTTTTGTATATCTCCATGTGAATTAAGAAGTTAAACTGACACAGAATGATGCATTTAACATATAGAAACCCTAAAATTTATCATTCTGTTTAGGCGTAAACATATGATAAAGATAAATAGCCATTTTGTGTTTATTCCACAAGCATTATAAAGTTAATGGTACTTATATTGCATATATAAGAATGGTTAACAATGATTAAAGGGCTAATAAGTCAAAACTCGAAATTCATAAACCTTGTGCATGGGAATTGCGTTTAAATTTTTTCTTAGAATTATCACGATACAACATCCAGCAATGATCTCCCATCATGCTCTCATTCCCAAATACTTGATAGCGAGTTTCCATAGTCTCGATATCCTGATGGAAATGTTCACCTTGCTCGTCACTTACGGCTCCAAGATTTTCATGGAAAAAGTCTAAGGGGGAATGCAAGAAATGGATTTTGAGGTGACATACGGCATCCCATTTATTTATAAGATTGAAGGTTTTCAACGCCATCTCTGTATGTGAGTGACATGTTGATGCCCAGAAAGTTTACACATAACCACTTGAAGGCTAGCCATGCATTTAGTTCAAGAGGAGTGAGGGTCTTCTTAAAGTCAGGGTCTGCTAAAACCTCCTTGATTTGTTGTCCCACAAATATGCCTTCTTTTACTTTTACCGCTCTCAGTTGTGGAAGTTTTTTCCACAGATATTGGAATCTCTGAGAATTGTCCTTAGTCATTGCTTTCACGAAGTTTTTCATTAGACCTAGTTTCAAATGAAGAGGTGGCAGATATATTTTCTGAGGCTCTACCAGGGAGAGACACTGGGCACTGCTTATTCCAGGTTCATATGTAGATCGAAGTGGCCAGTCACGCTTGTCATAATGTTTTGCAGTGGCACGGCATAGATTTTGTTCTAAAATGCCCACATACATAGCAGAATTTATCTAGTTTATTTTTCCACTGTCGAAGTATTGTTAATACTTCGGTGAAATATCTGGATGCCTCTTATGATCAACCCAGAAGGAGCAGCTTAGAAGATGCACATCACATGTGGAACCTGAAAGCATAAAGCAGAATTAATGATAATTGCGCAAAATATGCATGCGGTTTACAAATGTGAATGAATTCTTCTCTATACTCCTTTTAACCAGCAAGAACTCACGGAGCATATAGTTTGCTCAGCTTAACAGTACAATAATGATGCATGAAATAGGGCAATACCAGTAATATACTACATTTTATAATCGCAGGCGGCCATTTTGAATATTTGGCATATCTTAAAAACGGTACATGCTAGAGCAAAACCGAAGGCAGAATCGGATTCAACATGGAAAATGCATTTAGAAAAGTATAGTAAGGAATCTGAGGAAAAATGTATGTTGACAAGTATTATTAGTGAAATAGAAATTGTTGATTAAAGGATAAATTTTCAAAGACTCCTTTCAAGGATTTTTATTTCCATTTCGATTTACCTTGTGATTCTTTTGCTTTTCTGTCAATCTGCCTTCGTATTATTTTACAAGGGTATTGTTTTCATTTTATTTGCCTTTTTGCTTTTCGATCTGAATCCAGACATAACGTCTTTTACTAAAAAATGTGCGGCGATTCGAGTTATAACCGATTTCGCAAAAGGAAAGAAGAATTCTATGGAGATGTTTAGCAATCACTTCTTAATAACTTTCTACAGTCTGTGATATTCACATGGGACTGATAATCAGCACAAATTGACTTAGACATTTAATTTTCGATGGGATTCATGTCACGTGAAATCGAGGGCCAAGCCTTGCAGCATTAATTAATCTCACGAATGCTCCTCAAACCAGCTATGGGAAACATGTGTCGATGCCATGGTGCTGGTTTCTAAGGAAGATTCCATAATTTGGGAATATATGATGTACACCACGGTTATGGGACAGTTTAATAGATCGGCAAAACAGCAAACAAAGCCGATGCCACGTGAATACACCCATCAATTTTAAGAAACAACCACCAGCCTTAACGCTGCCCTATTGAACACTTGGTTAGATGTCATCATGAGGTCTATGCCACACGAACCTACTTTTTTTCTCTTATTAAAATCAGCCACGAGATGAATAACCATTTCATGAAAGGAGCTTTTTATGTAAAACAGAATGTTATATTTAATATTTTAAAGTAATTGCGGCATTAATGATTAATATAGTCTGAGAATTTTGTAATCGCCCGTCATAAAGACACAATCTACTGCATTTAAGTTACATAAAACTCCTGCTATCTTTCTCATTTCCTTATTATAACTACATCTGTCTGCATACAACCAACTTAATCTTATTTACAACCAACTAACCAACCAATAACTTGATCTTTCATCGAGGCTATCCCATTATTCGTATTCCCTTCTTGATTTCACTTGAACTTGACCCGTAAGTTTAATTATATTTGAAATAATTTATGGTACCTTGGAGTGTTTTTATTACTTACCTCATTAGTGTTTTAAACATGATAGGTTCATTTTATATTTTCTCCGCTTAATACGTTTTTTGTAATTTAAATCCTTGATTTTAAATTTTACTTCTTTCATTTCCTTATATTGGTTTTGTCAAGATCTAGTGGAAACCAAATCGGCTTGCAATCAGGGACCATGACGGTCCCTAAATCGCTGAAATTTAGTTAAACCAGAAATGAATATCTTCAGCGAACTTTAACGGGAAAAGAACCATTAAATTTGTTAATAACACATAGGTGCAAGTTTTAGATGAATGTACACCTTCTGATCAAGAAGAATTATGTGCGATATTACTGGTGAAATTCTCCCAGGTGAGGTTTTAAGGCCTCCGAAGGTTTAGTAGGTGAATTGAAGACATACATATAAAGGATTTTAAACTATGAACTGCAGAAGGATAGAGTACCTAATCTCATCTTTGATAATGATTAATAAGAATTCTCCTTAGTTTAAGAGCTGTAGACAATAGGCACCCTTCATAATTTATTACCGCATTGTTCCGGTTGGGATCTTGCTAGTAGGGAGCGTTTTAGCGTATCGGGAAAATACTCAACTACACTTTTCCACCTTTCGTTCAAAGAAGAAGTGAAAATATGATGAAGGCAAAGAATCCTAGTGAACTCAGATAAAAGAAGAGTACAAAGGATAGTCACATTATCTGAAATGAACGTTTTGGGTATTCCTTACCGCGTGACCAATCCTTGTGAATTCGTTTTTGGTATATCTATCCATAATAGATTATAATTAGGTAGAACCACGGATTGATTTGGACGTAGGGTCCCGTAATATCCACATAAAAGATAATTAACCTCGAGGTTTGGTTAATTTGTTAGTGCGCGTACTTCAAGAGAACACAAGTACGAATAAAGATTTTGACATCTTTGAGGATTTGAGGCCAAACAAATAGCTTTTAAAGTAGAAAGAGTGTACTTTTAACACCAGAGTAAACAAGCAAGAAAGTAGTCATACACTTGCTGTTTTATCTTTGAGTACAAGGAACTTAGCATATTCAGTGAGGAGTTCACAAGAATTTTGCTGTAAGGAAAAGGAAGAATAATCTTAGGTTTGTGTTTTTCTAACTCAGGAAGCGAGTAATGACAAGGCGGCTTAGTTGGTTTGTAACGAGCATGGAATAGTGAATCCTTTGAAATGACTTGATAAAATTTCACTGCCAGCTAATTGAGGAGAGTTTGTGGTTGGTGTAATCATAGAAAGGTTGAACTAGGATAAAATGCTTGAAATGTGTCCACTGAAGATCGTCCACACATTGTGTATTAAAATACAGCTATGGGGTTATTAAAGAAGTGTGAGAAGACTCTAGAGAAAGAAATACCAAAATTAGAGCCTTGTGTTCAATACTAATGGTTACTTGGAACTTTCTATATTAAGGGGAGATATTTTAAGTGAGGAACTTTTTCAGTGAGCTGAGGACAACTTTTTTACCAAAGAGCTAACGGGACCAAGGTTTCCTTGTTATGTTGTTCTAAGGTTTCTCCAACACCCTTCTCGCTTAAAACTACAAAAAGAGGAAATGCAGCGTCCTGCAATGAATGCCTTAATTCTGTAGCTAAGTAAAGAAAATATTGGCCTCGAAAAAGGCACTAGCTGCAATTTGCGACCATTTTAATTGAGATTTGCTGCGGGTCTGAGATTAAGACCGCCTTTTTAACATGAGTCTTGTACAAATTGAAGAGGCCTAAGAAAAAGCATTAGATATTTATATGTTGCAGGTGCAGGGAAATTGCGTATAACTAAAACACTTTTTAGGCAGAAGAGATATGGCCTAGTAGGTTATGAGGTAGTCCATAAATTCAAGCTGGTATAAGTCTAATTAGCATTTGTGTAGTTCGCTCCTTAATCCAAAGGTAGATAGGCGTTCAAATACTGGATGATGTGTAGTTAGTAGGTTTCTTTGTCTGGGAAGTATATCAATATGTCCTCTTTACAAACAAAAACGAAGTAAATATATCCAAGGTGTTTGTTAAGAAAACGAACAAATGTTTGTGAAAACGACCTCAAACCGAGTGAGATGTATAAAAAAACGTATCCACCAAAAGGCGTAGTTACACATTTTTCTTCACACTTGATGATTCCTATGAAATTTAAAGGGAGCTTTTTAGCAGCTAAAGTTTGAAAAATATTGTGCACCAGCGATTTGACCACTGAAAGTAGAGACGCACACAATGGGCTAGCTATCGCTATTAGTGAATCTATTTAAAGCAGGTAAGTTATATACTGGCCTATATGACTCTTTCTCACAAACTAGATGTAATGGCGATGCTTAGGAATATCGTGATTTCCAAATAATGCTCTCCTTTTCCTCTCGGAGAATTCATCCTTCGCGGGTTTGAGTTTTAAAGACCAGTTGGTGCGGGCGTGAGTAGACAAGGGGTCTATTCTGCGTATATATTGTTAAGTAGAGGGATTCACCGGCTGTTCACACAACCTGATTGACCCAAGAACGCATAGAGCCCAATTGAATTGGCGGAAATTTTACCTTTAGGAAACACTAATTTTGTGTAATTTTACCAGAGAATTAACCTTATTTTGTTTCAGGATGTAAAAACATGCATCTTTTTGTTAGCCGCTGAGTCATATTTTAACTCAGATTTTAAACAACTAAATAAAGGAAGAAAGGAGTGCTACTTCATTGCTTCTTCTAAAATGTCTAAACTTATGTAAGTTATTGTGTATATATTATGGCATATAGAATTTTTTATAGTGAATGATAGTTAAAATAATACCTAAAGACTTGTTTTAATGCGTGAAATTAATGATTTGAAAGAAAACCACATTCCGTCACTTTTATTATCAGTTGAAATATGATACCTATTTAAATAAGCTCTATGAAGCTAAGTCAGGGTACTGCAGTGTAAAGAGAATATTTGAATAAAAAATACTCGTTTACTTTCATTTCTTCTGTTACTTTATGTTGATTATATCTGATATATTTACTATCCTAAAGTTTATTTGTTTACTAATGTATATAATAAACAGGAATTTTCTTAAACTTTGAGTGTATTCTCGGGTAAAACACCTGAGCCTTTTTCTTGGTCCTCTTCTTATGCTCATGTGTTTTCCCTTTCAGATGACTAAGAGATCTTGAAGAGGCAGTCAACTACCTGTTTTCATTACCTAACAGAGAATTTGACACAGTCATCGAAATTGCTTGGGAGCTTCCAGAAGATGAAGAAGAATCTGATGTAAACGACGCTAGTGAGGATATAGCTGTTATAGAGCTACAAATGTCCAATTACAGGGAGCAAGACTTCTGCCCCCCCCCCCATATAAAACTCACAAACCGAAACAATCGCGCTGAACCATATCTTGCATGAGGAGCATCAATCCTTGACGAGCAGAAGGAGTTTGGGTGTGATTATCCTGTAGCAGATCTTGGCCCACCGATGACAAATTAGCAAAGTCGTAAAAGCCCCTTCATGAGTGGGAGAAATGTGAATTTTAGATTTGTGTTGAAGGTGATGCTCTAAGCTTGCATTAGGTACATAGACCATATATGATAGAGAAATAGGCAGATGAAGGAAATACACTTTCGGATATAATAAGATACTTTTGAGACAAAGAATTGATTGAGGTGATCAAGATAGAGAGAAAACATTATAATCAAATGAAATTTAGGAAAGATTTATGCGTTACCGAAGAAGAACAGCATCAGGTACTGGGCATCTTTCTTTTCTCAGGTCATAAATCAGTTCAAAACTGACGATTCTATTTGGCAAAGCCGGTAGGGCATCCGAACTCTGGCTGTAACTCAGTGTGGAAAGACAATAAACCAATTTTAGGAGATCGTGCAAAGCCTGTACTTTGAGGCCACTTAAAGAAGCCTTCAAATGAAAAGATATCTAAGATTTGCATGGAATGGTAACAGCGATGTTAGAGTGGCAACAAACATAATTGATTATGCATATCTCTCAATGGCAAATGCAAACGGTGGTGAAAATAAGGAAAGAAGTTTTAGTAATCCCTCAGCCAAACATTGAAAAGGTTTACAATATAGAAATGAGAAGAGTAAGTTTGTTTGATCAGTTTAGGTGTAAAGTATAGAGTTTCATTTAGGAAACGAGTGTGATACTTTGTTCTTGTCGCTTTATATACTGCATGGCTCAATTGTAAATGGGTGGATTCTCTACAGAAAAATTCGCAGGTGTTCTAGCTAGAGTTTCTGAAGGAAATTTTCAATGTTCTGCTAAAGTCATTAGAGAAACTTGGTAGACTTTTGCCCATAACTTTACCCGAAAATGTTTTGATGGAAGATACTCAACGTAGGTGTGGTGTGTGTGAGACGAATGTGAAGCCTAAATGCTTCAAATGTGATGTAGCACTGCACATCCAGTGTTTTGATAAGTATCAATAATGGAAATATGAATGTGTATTTACCATTCAACTGATGTAAAGGCCAATGTCAAAGATCTTATTACTTCCAGCATATAAATATTCATCAGTTTCATGAATTTATGCTTCAAAATGCATATATAGGAGTAAGCTTTCCTGGACTGGAATTTTGTTTTCTCTGCTATGAATCTTATTATAGACTGCTGTTTTATATTGATAAGGCAGACTAGGAAAAGCCTGGAAGAAAAGAGACCTTCCCGTTAATATAAAGATCTAAACTAGCTTCATCTTATAAATCGGAATATGTTCGCACAAGATATCTTTAAGTGAGGAGATTACCAGATTTAGATGTATATCCTGGAACACTGCGGAAAGAATAGAGACAGTATCGCTACAATCATCAGGGAATTGTGTCCCGTATTTGGATCCAGGAAGAAGAAGCAGGGGTTAGAGCCAAGTATCGCTTCCAAGATGAGTTTTGGAGCAGGTTTAAAGGTGTCTCCAAGAGGAAGTTGTCTCATAAGTGGAGTTGAAGTCACGGCTGAAGTTTCCAAAGATCGGATTTGGGTAGCAGAATCACGACTCAGACGAGGTAATGTTATTTTTTGTAGTTCAACGTGAATTACGGTTGTGATTTCCAGATGGTTTTCAGAATTATGAATGGCGAATTTAGGTCTTAAAAATTCAAGTGTGGTGTATGGATGAGGCACAGTGGTGGGACTAGTAGCTATCTATTAAAGTGAATGAGAATTCAGCAGGTATTTTTGTGTCTTCTGGCAGCGAACGGAGAATGTTTGTCCTATGGTCCCTCTTGGAGGAAGCACAAGAACATACTCTTTGTCTTCTCGGAAAGAGCTTTTGCCGTACAGCTCTTTGACAAGATTCTGGACCGCCTCGATAAGATACTGAATCTTCGCTTCTCTCGATGAGCGGTCCTGTGCAGTGGCAAAGCCACGTGAACATTGGTAGTTGGATGATTAGTGGCTGCGGTTAGGAATAATAACAACTGTACATAATAAAGCTCAAGTCAAGACACGATCGGCAGTCTCAGTTAAGTTTTCGAGAGCTCTAACTTCGTCAAGCGCCTTCAGCATGTGTGTTATGGGAATGGAGAGACCACTTAGGAAGGCTTGCCTGAGGTGTTCCGCTGGAAAATCGGCCCCTTCTGCATCCTGGAGCTGCCAATGGATGTTGTTTCTTTATGCCAGCCAGGGTTATTTTCTCGCTGAGGTAGTGCCATCGGTGCTGATTCGAATGCTCATGGTGCCAAAAGAATATGGCATTGAGAGCTTCGTTGGTTCTCTGCTTTGCTGGCAACTTGAATATTAAGTCAACTGCTTCTATGAGATCTGCTGATAAATGGGAGAAATTTTGTGTTTTAAATGACGAGTGTAATTACATATTTTCTTTATATATAAGCTCAGGTGGGTATTGTGTTTGATAGCTTAAGGAAAGTGGTGCAAGTTGCGTGAATGGAGAGTTTAGAAGTTGAAGCTTAGCCTGACACTTGGCGTGAGCCCTCCGAGTGTTGAGAGAGCGAAGAGGCGTTTTAGAGACGATGTGATTTACATTTCATTACCACTAAATAGGTTCGAGTGGAGAGAGGTTGCCAGGTGTAGCTATCATGGAGTTGCAAGTGGTCGCTGGATTCCCCAGGTATTTTATCTGAATGAAGCAACATGTGAATTTCAGATTCCAGGTCTGAGTAACAAAGGTTTTCCTTAACTTGTAGAAGACTTATCTAAATCCTAACCTATTCGTTAGAATAACTTATGAATATTTAACTCAACTTTCTCATCACTCTGAGCTTAGTTCTCTTCTTCTAAAGATTTTCTTTTCATCTTTCCATTTGATGTCTCAATCATTCCGATGCATTTCGGAAAAATAGAAATGAGCTATCGCTGGCCCCTTCCCTCCTCCTCGTTATTGGAAAGGAAAAATACTCACCATTTCCGCACGTCAGGATTTCATTATATGCTTGACTTGGAGCATTGTGGTTGTTAGGTTTTATATGACCTAGAGAAAGGTCTAAATTTATTCTTAATTCAATCATTCACACTTAGATTTAATATCTTTAATCAGGAAGCAGATTCACAGCTTTCTTCTACACTCTCATTTAGGCATAGGCGTAATAAGAGTAATAAGCTTTTGTCTCGTGTTAGGGATTCTTTTAACACTAGTTTTTTCTCAAGTATTTTAAAATACTTCAGAGCGAAATACTTCCTTGTCGCATAATTGTAATATACATTAGAAATTTGAATAAAATTTTGTGTCGTTCGTAGGCTGAACATTCACTACTGTCTAATTATTTGGAGATGGGAAACTGGATATTTACCATTATTACATATTTGGAAATTAGTGGGAGAGTACAAGTGATATACAAGGAAGTTATGACTTTGAATTTTTTTTTTCGTTAGGTTTCCAGCTTGGACGGACCAAGGTAGCTATTAGAAGGCATCACCGGATACAAATAAACTTATTAAATTTTCTAGACTTTAAACCTTTCGCTTGTGTCTAGGTATTTATATACTCTTATAATCGCTCTTAGTGATCAGTCGAAGCTTGGTTGTCCCAACTCTTTATTCTGTGGTCGTCCTTCTCGGTTCAGACTTTTTATCTTGGGAGGGCTTCGTGGGACTGGATCAAAATTAATAGTGATCTGCTTACGTTTTTTTCCTTCATACGACTCCTTTTTTTCTCTCACTTCTTCTATTTTTTATTCCTGCTATGTTTTGTAGCAATATATGAATCATAAACGTGTGCTAAATTATCTAGAGATCAATTAGTGTAGCTTAAAATATAGACACTCTAGGATTCGGAAGTTCATTGGTCTAAGCTTTAGTGATACCTTATTAGCAATTTTATCGCATATATAAGGCATTTTAATGCTGCAAGATTTAAATACTAGGGGAAATAAAGGGTTTCAGGTATGATCAAATCAGAGCGGATGCAAAATTACTTGTTCATTGCTGATGAGGAAAAGGAGTTTAAGAAGTTATGAAGTTATATACTTATGTGAATATCTAAATTAAATTTAAATCTGAGCTGGATGAATTATGTATGCGGGTACTAAACCAAAAGGTTAATTGATATGCTTCAAAACAGCACCCTACCGAATATGCAGTTATTCCCGATGCACTTTTCCAGAACGAGAAGCCAGGGCTAAATTTTACTAGTTTGGATAAACTATTGAAAACGTAATTAAATAATTCTGAAAGGGAGAAAATATGACTTAATACAGCATATTTACTGTATATTACTAAGTTATTATTCGAAAATGACGTGAAATGCGATAGAGACATTTTTAGGACATTTTTCCAGGAAAATGGATGGGTGTGCCCCTCGGAACTACTCGTGATGGGGTCACAAGAAGGGTCTTTTTTTCTATGTCGATATCCTAAAGAATGGGTATGCAGGTCGAAAACGGGGCTATTATAATCTCTAAGAGAGTGCGGATAGGATTTCTTCTGGAGATAATCTAGTTACGTGCAAGTGTCAGGTATGGGGAAGATAAGTAACTTGTCAAGAAGTGCAGTAAGCTAAAAAATATTTAAATCCTCTGTAATCTTCGGGGTTTCGCTATTATAGTGGTTAGCGTGCTTGCTCGGCAATCGTTGGGTCGACAGTTCAAATCTCCGTCCGGATTTTTTTAAGCTCACAAACCTTACTAGGGAGGTTACCTCCGTGACTGAGTATCACAGTGGGGACGGGTAGGTGTAACTCGTAATTATGGCAGGCAATCCACCTATGAGAAAGAAAAACTCTGATTTTAAACCCTGGAGAAGGGGTATGGGCCCCCACTCCAGTATCGCTCCTAGTCAACTATAGATGATACAATATGAAGACGCACAATAGTACATCAAACGCCGCATCAGCGAAGGCACTAAGAAGAAGAAGAGAAGATGTTTAAATTCAGCCAGTACCAAAAATCAATATATGTATTTCACAGGTTTGAGGAACTTGATCTGAATGACTTGAGCACTGTTTCAGGCTGGAAGAATTCCCAAATTGGCGTGATTTTGTACCATTCTTCTTCCAATCTTTACCAAATATCTTCAACATTTGTCAATTTTCTATCCATAATCCTCTTTCTGATTATCTTCCATAAGTTTTATATTAAGTATAAATCAGATGTGTATATGGACCAGAAAATCAGTACGATATTACATCATCCGGCTCCACTAATTTTACAGTGTGACATGAATTATTGTCGTGCATAAAAACATGCTCACGTATTCTACATAGAAGTTTGTAGCGAGAGAATTGCATTTTATTAAATGAAATTCTGATATGAAGCAGCCTTTACCTGTCACGTAGAAAGGAAGATCGAATAGAGTGCAGCGCTTGCAAACATGCCTCAAACAATAAGGAGCTACCTCAAAATTCAACTCTAAAACGAGTTATCTTATTCTTTTTCCATTTCATCTGAATGAATTATAATTTATTTTTCCATTCAAAAGGCACATAAAAGCAGTCGAACGTTTGTGATCCTAAATCTTATTGGCTATTTACCTAAATGTCCCACGAGGCTACTTTTATGTCTATTTGTCGAAACAAATGGGAGTGGATGTCTTTGTCTTTCTCCCGCTTAATGAGTTCTCCAAGAAGCCTTTGACACTTTTCTCAAAACCATTATATCACTATCTACGCAATTAAGCAAAGGTTTTTATCGCCATTGTGGTGAAAAGAAACGATGATCACATTTTTGTTTAGGACAAGGAGAAATTATCATAGTATGAATATTTTTTTTCAAATTAATTACATTATCGATGTAATAATCAACAGAACATTGAAGTAAAGATACAATACAGAATGAAGGGCATAGTATCAGGAAAATGATTTATTGATTACGAGGTATAGTGTATAATAAAGATCTACTATTAATCTTTGTGATTTACAGGTGTTAGAAAGAAGAGTAAAGAGCAAAATTAAATGCAACTGTTCTAAATATTTTGATAAGCTATCGAATTTTATATTGTTAATTACCCTCAGGGATTGCTTTTCAGTTCTTGCTTAAAATGTCTTTTCCTCAGTTCAGATTGCACCAGATATTTGAGACCAAATTATAATTTGATAAATAAAGATTTTTAATTGAAAAATGACTCGATTTGCATAAAAATTAGTTTATATTATTTTGATATTAAATAGATTCAAATCGTCCTGTATAAAACCATCAAGTCAGGATCACAAGAGATTGAATTCCCAAATCAGATAGTTAGAATTCATGTTGGTTCTAACATATTTTGAAGCCGTTGTAATGTCTCTCTTAAACTTTAGTATCATTTCTCTTCACATTTGAATAGATAGAAGGCAAAATACAAAGAGCCACACGATTGAAAAATCTTTCAGCCAGCAACTTTTGGGTTGAGTGGATTATTTTAGAAGAATAAGAGCACTACCAAGACAAGTAGTGTTTCCGTAGTATTAACTTATTCCCTAATCGAATCGTTGCATCCGTCTTTGATTAAGTCCTAACCTTGCTGGGCAAACTTAATCTTCCTGATGACGTTTATCACTGGGAATAAATCTTTCTCAATGATACTCATGATAGGTCCAACCCTAAAGTCAGTTGCTCTTTTTCCACCTTGAACACGAATAATTTGAGGTCGTTCAAAATGGCCGTATTTTCATGATCACCGTGGTTGGCATTTATGGCGACGATGACGACATGCCTCTTGATTCTCTTTCACAGAGAAGCTGCGGTATTTGTGATTAAATAGAGACAGATGGTAAATCACGGTGCATTTAGAGTGATAATGATATTCGTATGTTCTTCCACTAATTTGTTCTGCCAAATTAACAAGAAAGTTTTGGGTCAAATACACTCTGCGCCATAAGAATGAGGCATTCTTTGACACTCGTGCTAAATGAATTCCTTCAATGTACATATTATATATTTATTGTTTTTAATTATTTCAAAGTTTAGTTCACTTTTCTTCAATTAGAGCTATAATTCTTAGTAGCATTGATTTCTTACTTAGAATGGAATTTTCCATAAAGATGTTTTATTTGTAATTATTTCACTTCGTATACTTTTTTTAGCACTCCACTAAAGTGTTTTAGGGGATTTATGTCAGGGGCATCTGTGATTTTCACTCCAAATGGGTGCTCTAAATTTATCCCGAGCAACGCTAAGAGTGGTTGGATCTATGGTATGGACCATTTTTCTGCTTAAATATAACTTCATTTCTTAGTGTTGTAGCATACAATTTCTGAATTGTCTCTAAAACTTGTGACAACTATATGTTATATATTATGGACTTTTTTCTTCTCATGGCCTAAAAACATTTCCCCTGGCCCTAATTAAAACTTGCAGATACATACCATGGTAGATTTTCCTCTATGCTTCAGAGTTGGCAATGCACAAGGTGAAAGGTCTATCGAACTCTTCATCTCACAAAGATAGCACCAGAAGTGCTGAAAATCTTCAAAACATTTGTTCAAGATAGATCTGTCTTCTCTATGTGTTGTAGACTTTTTTATTGGATTCATTTTCTTGATACAAAGCCCATTGATCTCTTGCTATTGTTTTATTGCGGTTTAGACAGCATATTTTGAACATTTCTTATTTTCATAATTATCCTCATATAAGGACAAGTTTGATTTCTCTCCTCTGCGCTTCTGTAATTTCTTTAGGTTTCATTCTACTTATTTAGAACGACATTGAATAGACAATAGTTATAGTTTCAAGCTGAATAATATGGAATGCTAGTTAAATTTCAATTTGAAATATATACCATACCATTTAGATATTTACACATATTTAGTAAGATAATAATAAATTCAAACTTATTATCAAAATATTCAAACATATAAGCAAATTTTGTATTATTCTCATAAATGTTTAGGAATAGTAAGATAAAATCGAAAGAGTTTGATTAAATATAAAAAAAACATGAGTGTTCTTTAAACTTTTGGCTTAAGCCGTATGACTATCTATATTTGTGTGTTGGTATACCTAGTGCACGCTGCCTGTCCCTTTCGTAAAGGGATTTATATCCAGCGTTTCTAATATCACACTTTAATTGGGCTAATCATATTAGGTTTTCTTTCATAGAATTCAATTCCCTGACAAATAACTATGAGGTGTTTATGCCTTGCAAGTAGGATAAGGGACATGAAATAGATATAGACTTGATATTTTTATTTAATACGTCTAGTAATAAGAAGAAAAATATATATTTATTACATGATTTGATCGATCTTTTTATTCGCTCCTTGTTTTAAGCAATTGTTTCATTCACCTCTCCATACTAATATTATGTAGTTCTTCTTAATATCCTTCTGAAGTTGTAATAGTCACGTGTATATGTAATACCGTGTAAGTCCACTAACTGTCCCTCGTTCTATATAGGAGAGACTGAGAGAACATTAAAAAAACGAATATATGAACACAAAGGTGATTTCAGGCGAGGCAGTGATACTTCAAATATTTTTGATCACATTAGCAATTACAACCACCAAATAGATTATTCAAAGGCACAAATAGTATACAATTGTATGGATTTCATTAAAAGAAAAGTTGTAGAAATCATTCTAATATGATAAATTCCCAATATCTTTCTGACGGTCAATTTAAATTTAGCTCCTATTCCCGGAACCTGATCATAAAGAGTATAGTTAATAGTCCTAGAACCAAACCCCCTGACTATTAATCTATTTTATCAGTTTTTTAACTTTTCTTGTGATTTTGAGGGTGTGTAGTAACTTTGGTGTCCATTCCATTCTCAATATACGACTGAAGAGGGTATGGTAAACTTCATACCGAAACTAGTCTTGTGAAAAATATTCGATGTTCCAATACGGTAATTTCACTTTCTTATATCATAACTCGCTATTGAGTTCTTTCACTTATATCAGTTACCAAGATGAAGCAAGATATAAGGTATTATATACCAGTCATACACAAGCAAGTCCGTTACCTGAGTAGTGCACACAAATCGAAGTTAAACTAAAAAAGTTTGCAAAACTGATCAGCAGAAAATGTCACACCACGCATATTCATCCATATGAAGACGGCCATCAGTCAATAAACGCCCTTTTGCAAACTAGACAATTTAGCCTTGTTAGAATTCAAGTCAGCAAAAAAGACTGATCGCTGGTAAAAGATTCAACGCAAAACTCTCCGTGAAGTACAAGCAAACGTAAGTTCCACCCAACTCTCTAATACACTGAGACGGTGACAATTAACCATCACCTGCGTTCAACTAAGGATTCAATACGGACTTCGAGAAAAAAATGAAGTGGTTATTCCGTGATAGCCTATGGAAGAAGGATTCAACTCATACGAAGAATGTTCTCAAGCTTTTTTCTTACGACCTCTCGTGCGATTGAGAAATTATCCTTGGGTATTCCTTATCTTCTGCGTATAAAATAGTGATTCATTCTCCCTTAATTATCTCTTTTCTATAAATAAATTTTGCGTGTGATCAGTCGAACATTGAGGTCTTTAGTGGTGTTGTAGCTCGTGCTTTATCCCATAGTGACAGTGTGACATATTAAGAGATCTCCAGGCGTCTTATGACTACCCTTAAATTACTTAATTAGAACAAAAATATTCTGGCAACAAAATCCGATATAACTAACCAAATTGTTCTGGCAGACAAAAATTCTTATAAGAAAAAATTACAGGATTTACTAAATGATACAAATATTTACGAGAAATTATCCTTCAACCCATTGAATAATTAAACTGAGATCTTCAACAAAACTCTTAATAAACGATCCAACCCAGACCTTCTACATAGTTTTAATCCAGCCAACACACAACTTCTTCCAAAGTATGGTCTGCCAAAAACCCACAAAACAAAGCAACGTCACTCTGACCCATTATATCGTATATTAATTCTCATGCATACAAACTCTTGAAGTGGTTAGCTTCCCGTCTCGTGGACGGCTTTGAAATTTACCTCTCCATCAAAAACCATTCCTCTGATTTGATTGAAATTTATGAAAAATTAACATAGAAGTTAGCCAATTTGTTTGCTTAGATGGACAATTAGGGACGATCAAAAAGGGGAGTTTGACAAAGATCTTATAAATTCATTTTCCCACTATGATATTCTGTTGGATCAACATTAAAAAGTATTGTGTTGAAATTTCACACTTCTATATTAATATTTTAAGGTTCCTCAACGCAATTAAAATTTTGAAAAGAAAGCAAAATGTCTGAAAATTCTATCTATTTGTTTTCAAGCAGATACTTTTGATGTAACTCAGATCTCCTTTGTCGGCCGACGGCAAGTTAGCCGGAATTGGTTCGAATTCAACAACAATTAAAGTCTCACATTTATCCAGTTGTTTGCTTATAGGTCTGAAAAATCCACGAGACATATTTGTTTTCCAATCCAAATTGTTGATGAGATTGGCTCAATGAGGGTTCATTTTTATGGAGCTGGCAAATAAACTAATGCTTGCTGTAGTGTAGTACGTTTATTGAGAGGCTCTCTAACAGGCCTTTTACCTGTCAACTACTAGAGCAGTTTCTTTGACTTCAATTGACGATATACCTTTAAGGATTGAACTCGTTATTAAAGCTACTGCTCGAACAGACACACCAGTGCGGTCACATGCTAATGCAAATTCTGACAGTTATTTGCTTTTCACGAATGAAGGAAGCTTATACTCACTACCTTCGTCAGTACATTCTGTTTCTGTGCTCGATGAAGGAATAATCACTTTGATATTATCTCCCTACATTCTGAATATATTTCTTTGATTGAATTTGATTGATATTACCGAAAGCCATTTTCCAGAAACGCTTGCTTCAATGGCGGCACCTTCCATTTCTGCTAAAGAAAACACTTTTCCAAGCTATCGCATTTACAACACGAAATATCAAACAATTTTTCTACATTCTTTATAAAACCGTCCCATTTCTGTTTAAATTATGTCCCATTTTTCCTTCTAATATTTCTCATTAGAGCCTGATATTTTGAATATAATTTAAAATTCTTTTTCTAACTGCCTCTTGGTCCCTAATGAATTCATGCCGTTTTCCAAATGTAAATTAACTTCTCCGCTACTAATGTGATCATTTGTTTAATTGATGGTTATTTTCTATTGTGGTTCGTTTCCTTTCCTCGCGCCAACAAAACATATTTTATAACATCTTTATAAGTTGGCAAAACTCGTTTACTAATGGTGCAAGGTAGACCAAACAAAGGGCTTTCAATTTCATGACGCATTCTAGGTTTAATTGCCGTAATTAAATATTGTTTTATTTTTTTTCTTGAAGATTAATTAGCTCTGAAATATGATAAAAGGTGTAGAAATATTAATTTTACACTATAAATAACTGTTCAATACAAATAGAAGAATGTGATCAGAACAAGAGACAACAGACACAGCCACACACCCAATGCATCCAGTCATAACGAGAACCTCCGCACTACTGAAACATAATTGTCACGTACGCCGCTATATTATGTCATTGAGAGACCTCTAAATATCCATTGATTACTTTCAAATTTTCTTTAATTGTTCTTTAAAATACAATAATTATTTCTCTGGAGGTAGCAATTAAAAATTCGATTTTGATTTTAAAATATAATCTACGTAATTCAAAGTTTAGTTGAAAATTGCATTATTTAATTTCAATGGCAGGGGAGTTATAAATAAACAAAAGAAAATATTATAAGCATTTGTCATTCGTTCGATTCAACTCAAGTGAAGACAATCTACCTAGCCCTATTATCATTACTAGCATCACGAGTCCGCCTTGTCCTTAAGTCCTGTCGTTGTAGCCTCAGCTACCATCATCATATGTACCTTACATACGTCTGCATAGGACTCGATTTATTTCGCTTACACCTAATAAAGTAGTCTATTCAAGCATAAAGCCTACTTATCGTCGCTTTACTTTCGATTCCTTTCTTTATCCCTGATTTAAACAAGGCACTTTCTAGAATGACCCATAGAAACAGAATCTACGTGAAACCTTTGGAGACAGATTAACCTCTCACCCATATACCGCTAACCTTAAGACGCGCAATAACACCGAGGGCCTTTGCTCACCACATTCGGGTAACCTTCCTTTAAAAATTATTATATCCATAAATCATTTTATGAAGTTTAATTTGATAGCCCAATAAAAAAATCGTGGTGGGAAAATAAATTCCCGAAAAAATGATTTTAATTCCAATATGAATTCTACATCGATAGCATGTTCACCAATGTCACTGTAAATGAAGTACTTGATGTTCTATCTAAGGTATTAGACACTCTGATATTAACCTTCCCATCAGGTAAAAATAAAAATATAATTCTTGTAAAACTATTTTCTTAGCATGGGCAAGTGCTTTCGCTTATATTATGAAACCGTATATGGGAACATTTTTAAGTTACCTAACTCCCTTCTGTTATTTCACATCCCAATTTTGTATGATTTAGGTATGTAAACGATTTCATATTGATTTGTCGTATAAAAAGTTTAAATTCCTTCGACAATGTTCTTAAAATCTTAACGCCCTCCATCCACCATCAATTTTGAAGGAAAATTGGAAAGATATAATTTGTTCGGCCTTTCTCTTTATCAAAATTGTCAAAGGAGGCAATACTACATCCACTATTTTTAACCACATTAGCAATTACAAGCACCAAATAGATTATTCAAAGGCCAAAATAATATATATCTGTACAAATTTCCGTAAAAGGAAATAGTAGAATCTATATTAATAGGAGAAATTCCAACTTTTAATGTTTCTGTAAATCAATTTAGATGCAAGTACTATTCCTAAACCTGACCGTAAACAGTATAGTTAATGATCTTTGAACCACACTCCCTGGTTAATGACCCTTTTTACTCCGTTTTTGTTTTTTGGGGCTGTGATTTTGAGGCTTTGTAGGGAATTTTGTGTTTATTCCATTTTCAAGTTACGACTAAAGACGGTATGGTAAACTTCATATTGAGACTAGTCTCGTAAATATATTTTAATATAAACACTAAAAATCCACTGAAAAAAGAAACAAGCTTAGGGCAAATCAGATAAAGCCAAAGAAGCGAGACTAAAGTTAAAATATGATAAAGTATAAAATTACAAAATTAAAATATTAAAATAACAACTCCAATCAATTATTAAATAACCATTACAAACATGCGGATAAAACTGAAAGTAATCATGAAAAAGTTAAAAAATCCAAGTGTATTAGAGAATCTAGATGTCCACGGCCTATAAAATAGATGAAAAAAAACAGCAAGGATGTTATTAACCGTAACATCAAGGTTAAAAATCAAACGGATAAAATCCAACTCATCATTTATTATAAAACAACAAAAGCCAGCGTTCTCCTGATGAGAAAAACATCTGCCTAAACTCCTCGAATCTCAAGTCAACCAACATAGTTTACGAGTTCACCTGCCCCGATAAAGACTGTAAGCTTTATAAAAAACTCAAAATATATTGGCATGACAACCACTACACCTCTGAGACGTTTAACCATGCATCTCCTAAGCGGAGGGACTAAAAATCATATGGAGAGTATCCATAATATTAACCTATCAAGAGATATGCTAGGTGATAACACCATTATTAAAAGAAAGAGGTTAATAAAGCGAGGCTTAACATTATAGAAACCATATTAATAAATGAAGATAAGCCGGCCGTCAACAGTCCGGGACAAGCTGGAATCGCACATTAAAAATATTTTAAAATTCCACTCACAAGAGTGGCCCATTTCATCTAACGTTACCTTTAACCAAAGCTGAATAACTACCACTTAAAAATCGTTTTCTTTCACTCTGTCCGATCCTCACTCCAATCATTACATCGGTAAAAGAGGCAAGAACATTTCAAAACGCTCCGAACGAAGATGATCGAATAAGATCGAAAGCTTACCAATTTAGTTTGGTTTTTACCAAACACATTCATTTAAAAAAGAGATGAATACTGGATAAGTGATTCACCATCTACAAAATGGAATGAAAAAGATGGTTAGAAGAAGAGAAAGTTGCCAAAGGTAATTAATTAAGGCAAAATACACAATGGACTTCAACAAAATTTGCATTCAAGAAAGACTGCTACTCAACTACACTAATATATATATATATATATATATATATATATATATATATATATATATATATATGCACTGTTTAATTCAATAACGAGTTAATTGAATGTACAAGCAAAAATACTGTTTTCGAGCATCAAGTTTATTAATTAAAAGAGAGCCGGACGAACATGTACGCAAATGGATAAACTTTCTGCTCCAAAACAGTGGATTTTTTGTACATATATATATATATATATATATATATATATATATATATATATATATATATATATATATATATATATATATATATATACCTATTCATGTAGTATGTATATGTACATACAGTATGTATCTTTATATCTGTAGACTGGACGTCAATGACATTTTCTACATCCTGTAAGATGAACAACAAGGAGGTATCGGGGTAACTTTTCTTTCCCTTGAAGAGAAGGCTTTAGGAGATTCCAATATTGACTCTGATAAGAGTAACGAAGAAACAGAAGGGAACATAAACAATTTGCCTCAATGAATTCTTAGATCAGAGGCAGAACTTTCCATCCCTCATCGTTAGAGGCATATTGAAAATATCCCATTGATGTTTGATACTCAAGAAGTTCAAAGGAGGATCTTTCCACCAGCAGTAAAGGGCCTATTTTTGAAAATTGATATAAATTATGCATAATTGCTGATCCACATAAAGATGTTTGTGTTGATGAAGAAATTGGGCCATCTTATGTGCAGCACAGCACGAAGCAGTTTATCCGAGGAAAGCCAATACAACCGGTTTGGTTATAATCTGTGGGTTCTATCTGGTTCGGATAGATACATGTTTCATACAGAACCTTATTGTGGTAGCTTAACAAAACGTCATGTAACTAGGTTAGGTCAAGGTGGAGATGTTGTGTTGGGTTTAGTAAATAGCGCAAAGATAAGGGCTGGACAGTGTTTGTATTTTGATAACATGTTTATTTCCTTTCCTCTTTTGAATGAACTTTCAAACAGTGGTATTGCTGAAACTAGTACTATAAGAGAAGGAAGATTGGAAAATGCACCATCACCAGCGTCAAAATGCTAGAGAAAATGAAAAGAGGTTCTGTTAAGGCGGTGTGTACTTATGATCAAATTTTAATGAAGCGGAAAGACAATAAGGTGGTGATAGCTGCTCCAGACAAATTTAGTGTTGATCCGAAATAAAAGTGCTGCCGTTGGTAGCAAGTCGATAAAAAGAGATTGTAGTTTCTATGCCTAACGCCATTCTAGCTTAAAATAAGTAGATGGGTCGACTTGGTCTAACTGATCAATTCGTTGCGATTTAGCGCATCCGAATTCGATCTCACAAATGGTGTTAACCATTATTTTCTAGGAGTGTCTGCTGTTCTTCTGTCAACGCTTGGCTTTTGTATAGAAAATATGGAAATCCCATTTCAGTTCGGGCATCTTTAAGACAAATTGTGCTTCACTCATTAAAGCAACATGGAATAAACTAAAAAGACCTGGACCATCAACTAACAGGATACGGTGAGTTGCAGGAGACGAAGTAAGGAAGGATCATTTTGATCACTGAACAGGACCTCTAACCTCTAAATACTCAAAATGTAAGCATTGCGCAGGGAGAACGAAGTATAAGTGCAAAAAATACATGTTCTACTCCATATACTATGCATGGAGCCATATCATTTAACATAATATATGTGGCAGCGTGTTTTCATAATAAAAAATTAATAATAAAGCTATTTTCATTTTCCAGTCGCAAAGTGTTATGCTTCGAATGCATTTTTCATAGTAAATAAAAAAAATTAATGAATTTTCCAAAATATGATATTAATAACTTGTCGGAATTACTGGGTTAAGCAGGGGAGTTATAAATAAACAAAAGAAAAAATTATAAGCATTTGTCATTCGTTCGATTCAACTCAAGTAAAGACAATCTACCTAGCCCTATTATCATTACTAGCATCACGAGTCCGCCTTGTCCTTAAGTCCTGTCGTTTTTAGCCTCAGCTACCGTCATCATATGTACCTTACATACGTCTGCATAGGACTCCATTTATTCCGCTTACACCTAATAAAGTAGTCTATTCAAGCATAAAGCCTACTTATCGTCGCCTACTTTCGATTCCTTTCATTATCCCTGATTTAAACAAGGCACTTTCTAGAATAACCCATAGAAACAGAATCTACGTGAAACCTTTGGAGACAGATCAACCTCTCACCAATATACCGCTAACCTCAAGACGCGCAATAACACCGAGGGTCTTTGCTCACCACATTCGGGTAACCGTCCTTCCACGATGAACTACCTTACATCCCCATGCTTGTTCAGGTTTTGGAATGTGCTGCACAGTTATTGTAACAAGTAATCAAATTGTTCCAAATAATCAATGAGATCAAAGAATAAAGTAGCAAAATAAAAGCGTAGATGAGTTGAAAGCTGTGTCTCTGATGATGGTGCTATTTCACTACCATGATGGAATGTCAATTTCGTCGTTCCAATAAAGTACTTGAAATATGGGTGGCAGAACAGTGATAGTAAGTTACGTCTTTGGAATAAAGACAAAAGAGAAAAGGTATAAATTCCATGCCACCTTCAACTCTTAAATATAACAAAAGCATGTGTGGGGTGAACAAATTAGATTACATGCATGCTTTATATAGAATACATTTAAAAAAAGAACACTCAGCGTTCTCTTCCATTTTGCCACATCTTGGTTGCAGTATAAAAGAGACTGTAAAAACACTGCAGTTGAAGCAAAAAACGTCTCATTCTTTTGTCATTTAGGATGGGGTTGAAAGATTCCCCAATGTGTTTGGATTCAATTTTTGATAATACTAAGGGCAGGATGCTGTTAGTAGAAAATCAAAAACGTTGTACAAAATAACGGACTGCAAAAAATTAAGTTTTATACAGGATATCAAAGTTTCGCTTTTCATCAATAAAGACAGAAATTGCTTTACTAACTTTCAGTCGAGATGAGAAATCTTGTAAATATTTTAAAGGATATATTTTTGCATATATAACAGGGGAGATCGGCTCTATTAATGGAGATCTAAACTGTAACTCTATTGATAATGTGTCCTGTTGAATAGGATTGGTACACTTGCCAATGCAAGTAGTAAGTACTCTCGTCCTTATTTATGTTAATACAATAAATATTTTTAATTGGGGGGAAATTCTTCATACCTAAGTCCAATACTCTTTCCACCTCTAATACATCCTTTACCGTTATATACCTAGTAAAGAGCCTTTGAATCAACTGGATCTGCATCGTCCGAATAGTCTTACTCAAATGGTCTTTCAACTTCACTCCCGTTTATATAGATAGTGATGCGATTCACATTACGCGTTTAAATTCAAAAGGTGATGCATTATAGCTATTAGAAAATGCTTAAAAGGCAATCAATATTTTTAGCCATTGCATATTGAATACAGTTTTCTTGACCAGATTAACGCAGCTCTTTTGAATCAGAGATTTAGTACATGTTTACAAAGTAATAAGTTTGCGGAAATCCCTAAAATTTTAATAGAAATTCTGTATTTTAACTTAGATGTAAAATAAAAATGCTATTATTAGATAAGATCTCTTTTATTGAATAATTATATAAGAGTGTAAACCTATTCGCTCTCTATTCCTGGTCCTCGTATTTTGCTGGTATTCAGTCAATGCATATCTGATATTGTCTCCCACAGAATTTGTCTGTCAACCATGTCAAAAACATTCTTCATGTCGATGAATAGTGTGAACTCTTCTTTTACCCAGTCCCAACTTTTTTCAAATATCCTTATCACAAAATTAAAATCTCTTCTTCTTCTGCTCGGTCTAAAACCATGCCGCCATTCCGCAATGATATCTTACACATACGTTCTCAATCTTTTATAAATACTAAATACTGCTACCTTATAACTTCCCTGTTTGTGCCTTTGTAGTTTTCACATGCTGAATTGTCTTCCTTTTTCAATAGTAGGTATATGATTCCTTTCTGCCAGTCATTTGGAATTATTTCTGTACTATATCCTACGTTAAACATTTTCAAAAGTGTTCTAATCGTAGTGGTTCAGCCTCCTCAAAAGCTCCATCGAGATACTGTCTTCCCCTCTAGCTTTTTTCTTTTGCATTTGCGATAAAGTCGTCTTCAATCCCTCCTCAGTGGTGAGCTTTCCCTCCTCCTGGGTGTCATTTGGATTATTTCTAAACTATTGTCCTTCACCAACATTTAAAAGTTCTACAAAGTATTCTTTTCATCTTCTTGAAACATATTCTGGTTTTTCTAACAGGTTGTCGCTCTTGTCACTAAGGGTATACGTTATTTCCCTGTTACCTCTTTGGTAATTCTATTGGCAGGTGGTAGAAAAGTTTCCTTGTAGCCTGAAAATCTCTGTTCAAGTAGACTCAAAATCTCTACCACATTTCTGATTTTCTGCCATTTTTATCATTTATTCTTCCCTTCTTGCATCAACATATGATTTTCTTTCCTGGTGGTTTCTCGTTTTCATCCATTTACGAAACTTTTTCATTTTGACCATAACACCCCCTCTAACTATTTCTGTCCACAATGGGGTAGTTTTCTTCTTTCCCTCATAGTTTGTTCCACTGCTTTTTTAAACTATGTTTTATCCGTATCCATTTTTCCTTGATGGTGTTTCGTTCGTCTGTGGTCATTATTTTTGTGCAACTATCTCTTTGAATCTATATCTGCAAGCAGGATCTTTGAGTTTTTCTATTTTATAGCTATGTTATTTACTCTTTAATTTGCAATTTAATTTTCCAAACTTAGGAGGGCTACAAACATTATATGATCGTAGTCCACCGATACAGAGGGTATAACTATTCGATTTCTGAATAACTCCCTGTTGTTTGTTAAGAAAAGGTCTATCAGGAATTTCTCTATATAGTTCCGTTGTGCCTCGTTCTATCGGTACCATGTATATTTCTGACTTTCTCTGTGTTCCTTAAAAGTATTCATTATAGCAAAGTTGATAACCATGGCCAAATCGATAATACCTATACTATTTCATTTCTCTCTCTAAAACTATGTGCTTCTACCAGGATTTCTAGGTTTCGTCTTTGAACATTGACATGTCTGTTTAGGACGCCACATAGTATAAGGTGACCATTGTAGCTGATGGAATAATCCGTATCCTGCAGTCTTTGAAAGAAAGCCTCTCTTCTCTAACACTGGTCTTGCAGTTTACAACGAATAAACCTGTATTAAACTGATGTCCATATTTTTTTATTTGATGGAAAAATCTAGGATTCTTTCATCTACCTGAGTGATTTCTTCCACGTATGTTGCAACACTTGGTGAAAGAGAAATCTTAAGCTATGTTTTTAATCGTTCCTTCCACTACAAATTTCAAAAAGTTGTTATGTATGATCCTATTACAGTTCCATTTTATACGCGTTTCGCAGAGGCCCAAGATAGAAAGTCCTCTCTCTTCCATTATTTCGATAAGTTCTACTTCGTTTCCATTTGCCGTTGATATATTAATTGTCACTATTTTGAGTTTGTTACTGCTTACCATTATTAACATCTCCGTGTCTTACAACCTCTTTTGGTGGGGTAAATAGTGTATTTAAATCTGTTAATAACATCGTTACCACTAGAACGCACACTGAAATCTTTTCCTTAAACGCCCAAGGGGGTCAGAATGACCCAAAATATTTTTTTCAGAATAACATAAAAACAACTTTTATATTTGAAAACCATTTTTTCGTAAAAAGTTCTCCTTATATTGTTGACGAACTTGACACTTGCGGCGACAATTATCGGCTGTTTCTACTTCCTCTAAATCAGAATTATCGCTATAATCTGACAGCTGCTTTGTAGATCGGTTATTTTTTACATAATCTTCCCTTAGTTCTTCCGCCAGCTTTTGCATAAACTTCTTCCGTGAAATCCTTTGACTACTAACAGCTCGATGCGTGATTACACCATTGATACATGCCATATCAAGAACGTTCTAAAAAGTGTGGATTGGCCACCGCCTTGACGATGCTTTGACTGAGTATTTTCGTGCCATTTGGTCTAGACCGTCTACACCATATTTAATCTTATTGTAATAAGACACTGTTTAAGGTGTTTTCTTCTCATTGCTCTCAATTCTTACACTCGTATGGATACTACTCATTAGCAGAATATATTTTTTTACCTGAAATACTGTAAGAGATATATCACCGCTTTTTAGAACTGTTGTGTCATATAGGGGCTAGCAGATGTTCTTCATTAAATCTGGAATTTCTATTCTCGCCCTGTTCATTGTTTGCTAAGGCTAGTACTTGATTTTCTGAAGCCTCGTTGCTAAATTCAAGGATGTAAAGAAATTATCAGTTGTTAGATTTCTTCCAGTATTTAGATATGATTCTATGAGTTTTAATGCGCCGTACGAAAAAACACGTATGTTTTCTGGACGAAATTTATTCTTGCCTAAATTATGGAAGCCATTTCGCATGCACTTCGATTCACTGTCAAAAGCAAGCCAAAATATTTGCCCATATTTGTCTGGCTTTGATGCCAGCAACTGTCTAAATGGGCATCTAGCTTTGCGTTGGAATAGTTGCTCATATATCGTTATATTGGATGATGGCTTATAACACATGGGGCAATTTTTAATGAATTCATTGCATGTTTCAGAAAAAAGGGCAAATCTATCCGCCTGCAAGCGTTGCGATTTTGTCGATTTATAATCAAATGTAAGAAAAAGGCATATAGTTCAGAAAGTGAGAGGGATCATGTTTTGTTCTAAATAACTCGTGTTCACCTTCTGCTAGGGTTTACAGGAGCTGCCAAGTGTAGGCCATGAATGGTCTTTTGCAGTCTCCTTCTTTTCTTATGTTCTTATGTTCTTATGTTAAAAACATTTCTTTATGTGAAGCAGCATAGAATCATCAATAAAGAGCGTCCAAGTCGATGCAGCACTATCACCATCGATGTTTTTCTTGGCATGTGGTGATAAGCCTGGTATTTATTTCAGTAGATTGTACTGAGGACGACAACCTTGTGTAACATTTTTGAAGCTGGCACATTCCCACAAGGTTCCGTTATGAGCTATTGTGGATTTTTTCTAATTCTAAGTCACCTGTATGAGTACGTACTCTTTTTACCGTTGAGTCATCTTGAATTTTCCCTTTCAGTTTTCCAACATTCGCACTGATTTTTGAAAGTATACACATGGGTATATATTTGTTCAGTGTATATGTAAAATATATAGATGCAAATGTATAAATATTATTACCATTTAATAATAAATTAAATAGTTTAAAGGACATATTTGGAAAAGCGGGTATTAATCTAGCCTTTGAATATAATAATTCCTTAAACCAATTGATGATTGCCAGAAAACCCAAAGAACATATTAACATAGGAGTATATGCAATACCATGCAACGATTGCCATAAAGTTTATATAGGGAAAACGGGGAGAAATCTAGACAAGAGATTGTATGAACACAAAAGAGATATTAGAGTGGGCAGCGAAAGCAGTGGAATATTTTGCCATGTTAGAGACAAGAATCATACGATCGATTTCAATGGAAGTAAAATGGTATTTAAATCGGCTAACTATGTTAAGAGAAGAATCGTAGAATCGAGCTTGGTATTGTCAGTTCCTAATTTAAATCTATCTGAGGGTCAATTTTCTTTTAATCCTGTAATAAGCAAGCAAATAAACAAAATAGTAAAATCTCAGCCCTTCAATATGTTTAGGCCTCACCCTCCTCCCCAGATTAGCTACAAGTAAGGGATTGGGGGAAAAAGAGGAAATCTTTCACGACCTGACTTTGTGTTATGCTGGTATGCACTTTTCTTATATTTTCTATCCAGTGTCAGTTGAAAAAGGGTGTGAGATACACCGAAACTGTTCTGAATTAAATTGTCTTCGGAGAATGTGGTTTAATTTCTTATATATATATATATATATATACGGTATATATGCATATCAACAAGTATTTACCTTCAATGTTGCTTGGGTAATATGAATCAATTGAAGATTACTGTTCAGTATCCACTATTCTTGAAGATTCGAAAATGAAATCTTCATCACTTGAGTTATCAGGACACAATTCTCCACTATCTGATTCCTTATCATCAACCCCAGTAACTTTAGACAAAGGTTAACTGTCACAAAGTTTAGAACGTCGTAACATTATAATGAACGACATTTTTTAACCAAATACACTGAAACTAAGCAAATACAAAATCTATGACATCTACTTTGTATGGATTCCGCAACAAAACTGAGCTGGACAACAACTATGTCTTCATCCACCCTTTGTGGATCATGCCCTATCACGGTGAAAAAAATTATGTAAAAGATAACAGAGTAGCTAAATTTTAAACTCTGATTCCATCATATATAAGGAAAGAATTACTGTAAAGTTAGATGTTCCAAGAAGGGTCAAAATGCCCTCATAGGGGTCGTATATCAAAAGGTGTATTATTCGTATGACACTATGTAAATTTGAAAAAAATCTATAGGAATTAAATGGGCCTTTAAAATAAATAAATGTCAAAGAGTGACTGAAGTTGAAAGGAAAAAAATACCATGTGAAGTGGCTTTGGATTCGTAAAAGGGTCAAATAGACCCCTCTGGGCGTTCTAATATTAAAAGATCTGATGTAAAAAGCTTTCAGGTTTGCATACTTATACTCTACACAAACCAATGCAAAAAAAATTCAAGACAAAACATGTAAAAGGACAAGGTTCAAATGAGATATGGAAGATAAAACCAACTGTAATGCACAAATTTCAAAGCTTTAATTATGGTGTACGCTACATACTCTTTGTAATTGACGTATATTCGAGATATCTATGGTTAATTCTCTTAAAGCAGAAGACGGATCAGGTAGTGTCTAATGCTATACATTATCTGATGGAAGAAACTGAATGGATTCCAGGTTATATTATATGTTTTATTTTGTTGTGCGTTTGTAATGAAAGATCATGAAAGGCTTATTGAGCGAATATAATATCGGCGCATATCATGTTCAATCAATAAACAAACAACAATAAAGGATAGACTTTTCAGATATTTTATATTTGATAATACATGAAATACAAAATCGTTTTAGATGATTTTGCAAACGCTTATAATAATAAAAGAAATAGAATGATTGGAAAGACTCCGTTCAAAGTTATACATGATGTTGTTATACTGAATCAGTGATTCTGTTTCCAGAAATTACGAGGTATATAAAATATCGAATGTATTAGACATGTATTATATTGAAGATTTAAATAAAAAAACATATTAAAGGTTGGGTTTATGAAAAAGAACTACAGAAATTAAAGTTTGACTCCCGTATGAAATATGTAGTGGAGAGGATAGTTAAAGAGAAAGAGCATAGAAAAACAAGCTATATCTACTAAATTGCTAGAAGTACCCTAAGTCGTTTGACTCATACGTCAAAGAAGGTTTCTATTTAGTTGGGAAGATGGGATAAGAGAGTTTTTATGTCACCCTTACTTCCTTATGCCATATGGGTGTTTACTATCAAAATACCATGTCTTACTATAGAGTTGAATTGGGCAAATCCATTATAACAGACCACAGTCAGCCTCTATTAGTTTCAATTTACAGGGAATATCTATAATATTACTAAGCCTATATATCTATTCGCAGTCTAGCGGAAAATGACTAAAGTGAATAATTCTGCATCAAATACAATATTGACACGAGGAAAGAAAACAAAGATAAAAGAAATTGTCTTTGCTTATGATGAGATGTGGATATATGCAGGATATTACAAAAATGAAAAAGTACTCATAGAGAAAATGAATAAGAAAAGGAGACAGAAATTATTTTCTCAAGATTTACTGTTTCAATCTGACAAATGCAATAGAAAATGTCTAAAGAATACATATTAATGCTCATTTCACGTTCATTACTCAATATGATAAGGGAAAAATATCTATTATTTCATCTCTTGGAAGAATTTTCTATTGTAAGGAAAAGATTTATCAGAGATGATATGCCAAAATTAAATTATTTTATAGCATTTAACATAATGTAGATTTTTCTGCTTTTATGTCTCATTCGGGATCATATTACATTTACTCTAAACTTGTAGACTATCAATTAATAGGCAGGACGCAGTCGAGGCTGCTGAGAATGATAGTTCATTCCGTATAATTTTTGATAATCAACACTATCTAAATTTAAGCTCTGGGGAATTGAGATTAATTTATATATATATAAGAACCGTTGAAGGTGCAAATTTTCCATTCTTTCTTTGTAATTCGATGGTAAAATCACAGATTAGGTGCAGACATTAAAAAAAATTAAAAAATGTCGAATGATCCACGGGTGTGTAAAGGGCTAAGAGCTCAGAGGGGAAATTTTCTTGAATCCCTATTCTATTCCTTATTCTAAAATGTGGTACCATATATAAAGATTGGTGCTTGTTATCTAGAAAAGAAGGACATTACCGCCAGTTTTGATACCGGTCAGGACATTATACATTATATATATACATTATATATCTTCGATCCATTGGCCAAGAATAAGGTAGATCGCCTGCAACGTCGCATATCCGACTTCATCCCTGGCAATGTGTGTCAGGGGTGCCCCCACCCGTCTAACATCGCCAAAGCGGCGGTGAGTGATGGCCTAAAGGTATACCTTGGAAAGTATGAACATTTTTCTAGAAGCTCCCCTGATGTTGAGCCTATCCTCCAGACCCTGGTGAGAGCAAGGATTCTGTAAGAGTCCTCCGAGGTACTTCATCATGTGTTCTTGGTCTCCAAGAATGCCACGGTGATCACCTGATGTACGACATGTCCCCAATAACTGACTCTTCCTTCTATAAACCCCATCCTTTCCAGCTCCCGTGTCTGGGAAAGGTAAGCTGTGGAACCCGAAGTACAGGTTTAGGAGACCTTTTATGGGGTTCGGTGGGAGCCCCTTAATCATGCAGCAATGCATGTCCCCCATTTTCACGCTATGGACTAGGCGAGGAATTGCTTGGCCTTAATCTACCTTGATGACATATTTGTCATAGGTTCGCGGAAGAATCTACACCTCCTGATGGGGGATGTGAAGTCTTTTTCCCTGAAAATAAATGTCCCCAAAAGTACTCTGCTGCCCACTAAGTCCCTCACTTACCTGGGGGTTAAAATTTACTTCCGATACCGGGCCACCCGCTTGACCGAGAGAATGATCTACAAGGCCCAACAAGCACTGGAGTGGGCCCACAAGGTACCCAAGTCTTCCCCCTACTGGAGCAGGCTGGGGGCCTCCTCAACTTAATCTGTGGTTGTAATAAATAAGTGAAAATGGATGAATAAGAAGTTGAAGAATCGAAAAAAGTTAAAAATTGAAGATAAAGCGGATAGGAGGATTTTTCTCATAATATAAAAAAGCACACATTTCATAAACGTTCTCATAAAGTTATCAACGGCTGTAAATCATTCACGTGTAAAAATGAATGCTCTTGATTAAACAAGTTATATCTGTTTGAAGACAGAACTTGATTTCTTTACCGTTCTACCAAACTGTCGTAGAATGACTCCCGACGATATACCATATATCACTATTCGTTGAGGGAACTTCCTTAATTATCTCTAGAGTGCGTTTTTACTGTCTGGCGGCCGATATTATGTATCTTAAAAATGCTTACGAAGTGGAACTGAGCTCAAGGATAATAATATTGCTATCATTAATAAAATAGAGTTTTATTAATAATAACTATCAGCAAACACAAAAACGGAAAATATTGACAAACAGAATTGAAAGGGTCGTGGAGACTCGGGCTAATCCAAGGATTTAAGGGATCAAAAAAGGTAAAACAAATATGGAGTTAAAGAGATGGGATGGTTCGATAAACCATTTAAAGCACAGGATAGAATTGACAAATAAGGGATCAATAGTCAAAAGGTGACGCTTGGCTTACGTAACTTCATTAGGGTGCAGTGGAAGGTACTTGAAGGAATATTCGGTCCGCTGGCGAGTTCCAGCCGAAGGGGGGGGATAAAAGGATCCTGACGTGGCGTCCTTAAAAGGAGAACCGTTACTCGACGAAAGGCTTGACGAACAATGGCTGTTCTAGGTTGTTCTCTTCTGAACAAAGGGGGGGATGAGAACCGTCTCTTGTCTACGGGCTCAAGAACAATGGCTGTTCTAATGTTGTTCTCCTTTGAACAACAGGGGGGGTGAGAACCGTTTCTTGGCGAAGGGCTCAAAACGAACAATGGCTGTTCTAATGTTGTTCTCCTTGAACAACAGGGGGGGATGAGAACCGTTTCTTGGCGAAGGGCTCAAAACGAACAATGGCTGTTCTAATGCTGTTCTCCTTGAACAACAGGGGGGGATGAGAACCGTTTCTTGGCGAAGGGCTCAAAACGAACAATGGCTGTTCTAATGTTGTTCTCCTTGAACAACAGGGGGGGATGAGAACCGTTTCTTGGCGAAGGGCTCAAAACGAACAATGGCTGTTCTAATGCTGTTCTCCTTGAACAACAGGGGGGGGATGAGAACCCTTTCTTGGCGAAGGGCTCAAAACGAACAATGGCTGTTCTAATGTTGTTCTCCTTTGAACAACAGGGGGGGTGAGAACCGTTTCTTGGCGAAGGGCTCAAAACGAACAATGGCTGTTCTAATGTTGTTCTCCTTGAACAACAGGGGGGGATGAGAACCGTTTCTTGGCGAAGGGCTCAAAACGAACAATGGCTGTTCTAATGCTGTTCTCCTTGAACAACAGGGGGGGGATGAGAACCCTTTCTTGGCGAAGGGCTCAAAACGAACAATGGCTGTTCTAATGCTGTTCTCCTTGAACAACAGGGGGGGATGCCTTGGGGACTTGGCGTCACTAAAGGCTCGAACCTTTGGCACTCAAGGAATATTGTCCTCCTTCTGGATAAGTGATGGTGAATCTCGAGGTCGAGGTCCCTTGGCGCACAAAGGGAGAGAGGGTCGTGGTGATGTTTCGCGACGAAAATCTGGATCTCCAATCTGATCTTAGTGGTAAAGTTTCCATATAAATAGCCAGGACATCTCCTTGGCGTGGGGGAGAATGGGGTGGAAGCTTCGAGGGAACGCACAGCCGAGCCGGGGAACAATGCCTTATCTGCCCATAAGCCTAACTCGATCTGGCGAGGTCGGCGTATGGGGGCGAACGGGGGGGACGATAACCTCCTTGTTTAAACATTGACGTCCGGTAGCTGTTGATAAGACTCCAAGCCTCGAATCGAAGATGCACGTGGGCCTCCTCGAGGTTTTAACTAATATGGGATAGGAGTTGAATTTAACACAGATTCAACTCGTTCTATCACACCCCTCCATTCCAGGGGAAGTTGTCACTTCGAAAAAAAAAGAGAGAAGGGACAACGATAGAGCACCGTTGTAGGGAACTCGTTTTCTTGTCCTAACCGTATCTTCCTGCACCTAACTATTATTACCTCAATACATGATTATTTTGATCTTTAGATTACAGGGGAAAATAACCTTTAATACAACTTAATAATAAAAAAAAATGGCATGGAACAATGAAATGATATAAACTTAGTACATACGGGACAAAATAATTTATACGTAAATTAATAAGAACAAATATATATACATCAAAAAAAAAATTAGACATTGATCGTTACAAAATTCAGACATATACATTAATTAATTATATTACAAAAGAATCTTAAATTAAGTCGTATAAGACGGTATATACCTACATGGAGATACTAATCCTATGAATACAATTATTCTACGCTATTCGGTAACGCATTCCTACTGAGTGCGTCAGCGACCTGGTTATCGGAACCTTTGATATAATTTATTTTAAATTGATACTCTTGCAAGAGTAAACTCCAGCGCATGATGCGGCCGTTTGAGTGTCTCAAATTCCTAATATAGGCTAACGGACGGTGGTCGGTTCCTATTCGAAATTCTTTACATATCAAGTACAGCTTGAATTTGTCTATGACCCAGATAATTGATAGAGCTATCTTTTCTCTAGTGGGATATCTCTTTCCGCGTGGTAATAATTGACGACTAGCATATGCAACTGGATGACCCGTTCTGTCATCCACGTATTGAAGGAGTACACCTCCAATGCCCTCGTTGATCACGTCGGTCTTAACCCTAAAGGATGTTTCCGGGTTGGGCAACTTTAAAATGGGGGCAGAAATGAACTTACTTTTGAGCTGATTAAAATGGGAAACAGCGACATCATTCCAACGTAAACGATCGGAGAAATTCTTTTCCTGAAGGGGACATAGGGGGGCCGAAATTGCAGCCAAATTGGGAACAAATCGCTGATAGGGAGAAGCTGATCCTAGGATCGATCTCAATGGCTTCTTTGTAATCGGGAGGGGCATGTCGGCGATTGCCTTAATCTTGTTCTCGTGGGGACCTGACTTGCTTTGTCCTATTTTGAAACCCAAATATTTGATGGTTTCGTGGGCAAACTGGCATTTGCTGGGGCCAATGGTGAGGCCATTTTCACGCAGTTGCTCGAAAAGAGCTAATAGGGTGGATAAATGGTGATTCCATTTAATTAGTTCTTGTAGCTGACTCTTCGGACGTGGTGTCAGCTGCGCGTCACTATCCAGGTCAGAGGGTTCCAAAGACTCGCCTGGTAGAAAAGGAGGAGGGTACTCGGCATCAGGTTGGATGCACACTGTCTGGATTACATTAAGGGACTCCGCGGGGCAGTCCTCTTCAAGCGCCGATGCTTCGTCCAGTTCTACGAAGGTATCTCCATGGGCGCGTTGGGGGTTCTTTATTTCTTGGGGTCCAGGGACAGTCTCCGTGTCCTTGTCTTGGGCCTTATCACCTAAGGGTGTTAGTGATTCACACTCCTCATTTTCCGTCCTAAAGTCCTGGTTAGGGGTCTCCGAGAAATCGGAAGGTATCGGGGTTCTGATGGGGACGGGCACCTGGGCTTCTTTCTTATCTCGGCCTTGAGGAAGGGTGGCCTGAAACACAGGGTCGAAACTTACTTGGGGGCTCTGTCCTATAAGTACGGAACAGAATTTTATGGGTGCTACAATGACTTCAGCCCAGCCATTATAATATTGACACTGCAGGTAAAATCTAGCGACGGGGAATCGGTTCGCCCGCCCAAGTTGGTCATGTACCACCGCAAATTTTTCGTGGTTAGAGGCCACTGGGAGGAGTTCGTCGGACACGATGAAGCACGTACATCCTGTGTCCCTGACGAGAGTCAATACTCGACAGCTGTCCACGCTGCCCTCCTCATATTCCAAAGTTCCCGATGAACTTTTACTCAAAACAAAATTTACCTGGTGGCCTGACGGAGGGGGAGAAGTTTCTGCTTGGGTCTGCACCACCGGGGGAGCCGGGGTTTCATTAATCTGGTGAACTTGGTGGGCTGGTCCGCTCTTAAGCCTAGAATTTTGGGGGCAATTCCAGCTCTAGTGGTTTTCTACACCACAGGTGAAGCATATGGTTGGTCGCTTCGGGAAGAGAGATGGAGGAGAAGTCTTAACGGGAGGTTTGGAGTCCCGTTGTTGGTTTTGGGGAAAGAAGTTTGGGGGTTGTACGGGGCTCGGAAACTTTGTCAGCTTTCCTGGGAAGGGGCGCGAGTCCGTCCTTCTTTCTTCTCGTTGGATTTTTTTTCTCGTTCTTCTCGTCGGATTACTCTTTCCCTTTCTATTACTTCCATTTTTTTTTTAAATTCTGCTTCAACCTGAGCTAATTCAATCTGATGGTCAGCTTGTCTTATCCGTTCCTCTCTTTTTCTTTCTTCTCGTTGTATTTCTCTTTCACGTTCCTCTCGTCGGATTACTCTTTCCCTTTCTCTTTCTTCCTCTTTTCTTTGCTCCTCTTGAATGTACTCAATTAGTTCTTTTCCGGAGAGTCCCAAGGATTCTCCTTGCGCTTTAAAGATTTCAAACTGAGTCATCTTTGCACTTGGGGCGCACTAGTCAACCAACTAAAATTCCTTGCAACAAGAATTATGCCTCTATAGAATTAGCCTACCTAAATATGGGCACTGACCTATTCGTACTTGGTTTCTCAATCTAAATAACCACTGACTAAAATCACAAAAACACAAACAAATTATTATAACCGTTCCTTGAGCTACTCCAGCTTCTTAAGTTTCAAAAAAAAAAAAAAAGGGGATAGCAATCGTTAAAACAAAAGGGAACTACTATATTCTATTATTATAACGAATAACACTATGCTTTACTCGACTGAGACCAGTGTTTGCAAAGATATAGCGTTAGACCTTACACACCTGATACCAAATTTAAATAGTATATATATATATATGTCGTAGAATGACTCCCGACGATATACCATATATCACTATTCGTTGAGGGAACTTCCTTAATTATCTCTAGAGTGCGTTTTTACTGTCTGGCGGCCGATATTATGTATCTTCAAAATGCTTACGAAGTGGAACTGAGCTCAAGGATAATAATATTGCTATCATTAATAAAATAGAGTTTTATTAATAATAACTATCAGCAAACACAAAAACGGAAAATATTGACAAACAGAATGGTAAGGGTCGTGGAGACTCGGGCTAATCCAAGGATTTAAGGGATCAAAAAAGGTAAAACAAATATGGAGTTAAAGAGATGGGATGGTTCGATAAACCATTTAAAGCACAGGATAGAATTGACAAATAAGGGATCAATACTCAAAAGGTGACGCTTGGCTTACGTAACTTCATTAGGGTGCAGTGGAAGGTACTTGAAGGAATATTCGGTCCGCTGGCGAGTTCCAGCCGAAGGGGGGGGATAAAAGGATCCTGACGTGGCGTCTTGGAAAGAAGAACCGTTACTCGACGAACGGCTTGACGAACAATGGCTGTTCTAGGTTGTTCTCTTCTGAACAAAGGGGGGGATGAGAACCGTCTCTTGTCTACGGGCTCAAGAACAATGGCTGTTCTAATGTTGTTCTCCTTTGAACAACAGGGGGGGTGAGAACCGTTTCTTGGCGAAGGGCTCAAAACGAACAATGGCTGTTCTAATGCTGTTCTCCTTGAACAACAGGGGGGGATGCCTTGGGGACTTGGCGTCACTAAAGGCTCGAACCTTTGGCACTCAAGGAATATTGTCCTCCTTCTGGACAAGTGATGGTGAATCTCGAGGTCGAGGTCCCTTGGCGCACAAAGGGAGAGAGGGTCGTGGTGATGTTTCGCGACGAAAATCTGGATCTCCAATCTGATCTTAGTGGTAAAGTTTCCATATAAATAGCCAGGACATCTCCTTGGCGTGGGGGAGAATGGGGTGGAAGCTTCGAGGGAACGCACAGCCGAGCCGGGGAACAATGCCTTATCTGCCCATAAGCCTAACTCGATCTGGCGAGGTCGGCGTATGGGGGCGAACGGGGGGGACGATAACCTCCTTGTTTAAACATTGACGTCCGGTAGCTGTTGATAAGACTCCAAGCCTCGAATCGAAGATGCACGTGGGCCTCCTCGAGGTTTTAACTAATATGGGATAGGAGTTGAATTTAACACAGATTCAACTCGTTCTATCACACAAACCAAACTTCCATCGTTGGGCCAAATAGCAGCCTGACCCTCTACTTAGCAATATCTCCTTCGACCTCACTACGGTTGAATATCATATATCTGGTTGTGAACAGTATTGTATAGATGCGAGTGAGGTTTATATTTATATTACAGCAAGATTTGTGAAGGCAAACAGCAACAAACTTAAAGGTGAGCAGAATATTTTTCCGGAAAATAACATTCTTGACATTTGTTCACCATTGTCGATATTTAAATGAAACATCTTTAAATTCCATAGTAAATAATTAGCTATATCGTGCAAATTTCGAGACAGAGTTGAACTATACTGAAAATGAAAAATCTTCATTTCTTTCCACTGCAGGGTGTTACTCTGGTAAAGAAAGTATACAAAGAACATATAGCAAATCGTAGTAAAACAAATTGATGTTCAAGAAAAAATATACGCCGATTTGTTTTTGCAACATAAGCTGTTGATGAATGGAGTCTCCTTAAAGATAAAGTTATCCTGAACTCCACACTCATTTAAACTATTTATAAGCCAGACCGGTTTAGATGCTAAACTAAAATTATTTAAGAGTTTCCTTCACCTGAGTAAAGTCCGCCTTTCAGCATCTACTCAACTGTAGACATAAAATATGTAGGTTGGTTACGTCAAACATTAAGTAACTTATTTCACAAGTTTGTATGTGAAATTTTACAAATGTGACTGGAATATCAATGAAGAGTGTAGAGAGTATATTCATGGGAGAATAGCTAAGCGAATGGTGATTGTTATGATTGACATTTCAACATTTTCTGGTAGCTATTATGCATCACCTTTTGAATTTAAACCCGTAATGTTCATTGCATGAATGTCTATATAAACGGGAGTGAAGTTGAAAGACCATTTGAATTAGACTATTCGGACGATGCAGATCCATATGATTCAAGAGCTCTTTACTAGTTATATAATGGTATAGGATGTCTTGGACGTGGGAAGAGTATTGGACTTACGTATGAACAATTCCCCCTAAAGTAAAAATATATATTGTATTAACATAAATAAAGACGAAAGTACTTACTACTTGCATTGGCGAATGCTCTAATCATATTCAACAGGACACATTATCAATAGAGTTACAGTTTAGATCTCCACTAATAGAGCCGATCTCACCTGTAATATATTCGAAGTTTTATTTTGTATTGAAATAGATAAGTCTAGGAACGTGCTAGTTTATTCTTAATAAAATGAATGCAATAGAAATAAAAGGACGATTGTTTCGAAATAAAATTAGGTAACGAATTTTTCATGGAAGTTTTGCGAGAGACATTCATCTAGGTTTGCCTTTAAGACTGCCAGCTGCTTATATAATTAACTAGAACAGTAGCCATCGAACTAGGTTGTATTGGCTAGCTGTGTTTGTAAACAAAGAAATTGTGTGTTATTTTGATAGCCTATGTCTAGGGTTCTAAAACAATTTTTATATTCATAAAAACATAATAATATAAATAAAATTATTATCCTCAATCCATTTAGAGTTCAGTGTTAATTCTCAGAATCAGGCAGGTTCTTTTGTGTCAAGTTCATTCACCAGATGACAATCCGTGAATCATATGAAGATTTTATAGGATAATTTGTTTCTGACAATGCTAAAAAAACGAAGGGATCTTAGAAGGAAAGACTTATAGAATTAAAAGTATATTGATATCATACACTCAATAAATATTAATTGTCAGAGGAAAAGTGTAGTTATGTAGTCTATCCACTAAATTGTATTTATATATTATAGGCTATTATGTAATCTGCATAGTATCAATTAAATAATAGTCATAAATAAAATAATTCAGATTACGTTTTTTCATGTTTTTTAGATTAATTAATCTCTAGAATTGTTGGTATATTTTATTTAAATGTGAAGTAAATCATTTTACCCAACTTGCTGATATAAAAAAAGTTACTAAAAAGAAGAAAATTAATTACTGTAAACGAAGATATAAACTGAGAAACGGTGATATGTTCCAGAATATCAATTATTCTGCCACATTAACTCTATTCATCCTTTCTTAATGGCTCTATATTCTTATATATGCATTAGCTACAAACTTCAAGTTAATTCAGCTGAAAAATGAAGGGAAAAAATGATATTCTCCCAGGCAAACTACAAATTTCTTTGATTAATTTTTTAGGCTTAATATGTGTTTTTATACTTCTACAAACGAGGGAAAAACCTGACATCTTTAGGAGAGTACATATGTAATTCAGCCTTTTCAAATTTAGGTTGAACTAGAAAATCATTATGGTCATTAAAATGGTAGAATATTTATCTCAGAAATAATGTCTAAATATTTGATTTTTTTAAAAATATATAAAGAAAAAATATACTCTTGTTAGAATAATACTTTTTGACGCATTAATCAGTTCTATGTAATTATTTTCAACTATTTTCACTAAATAAAACCCATAGATGCCCTACCTCTGTAATTATTGGATCTAGATATTATAATCTTTGATTAATCTTTCGATATTTTATGATATGGAAGTAAACGAGCCCCTTGTCCCAAAAACTGCCATATTTCATTTATGAATATTTAAACAGCGTCAAAGACACCCTAACCAAACCATGCTCGAAAAAGTTCACTGACCTAGACAAAAAAAGGACACGGAGATTTTTGGGGGGGAGGGGGGGCGTGGAGGGGATGGGCGAGAAAATTTTAAAGTCAAACGAGTCAAGGGCAAGGGAGGCCGGGTCCATTATGGCGGTCTTGTTTGTGTATACTCGTGTATGTGTGTTTGTGTAGACTCGGCTTGGTACTTTCAATACTACTACTTAGGTCAAGTGAAGAAAAATGAGTCGATTAAGTGCAAACGTAGAAGGAAGCAAAATGAGTCGATTAAGTGCACTTTTACTTTTAATAATACAGAGTAAGAGCATACGTGAATATAGTCATGTGAAAAAGTTAGTTACTAAACCTCAATAAATAATTAGCTGAAAAAAATAGTAAAGTAAACCCTCAAATCAGGAGTGAATGAACTGAAAAATATTAGCGTTTAATTGTCTGTGCATTTGAGCGTTAAACATTTCAGGTCGGTTGCCTGGATGAGAAGCATGTGAGTGCGAATGAATTACGTGATTGATTGTGGCAAGGGTTACTAGTTCCTAGTTGGAACAAATATTCCTTTTCTGCTACATGATTTCGTTCTTGAGGGTGTCCAGCAAATAAGTTCGCATTTGGATTTTGTAAACAACTTGATGAAAAGTAACTTTATTTTGAAGTTGAGATTTAATGATGAATGGCTGCATCGTGTGAAGCCTATTCACCAAGGTGGATGGATTCACAACGACAAAGACAAAGTGATTTGATCGACTGTGTAACTCAGGGAATAAAGACAGAAAGTAGTTTGTGGTAGTGCTAAATGTCGATTGTTTTATATGTCTAGGGAATGTACACGTGACCAATGGGGTTTCTTTGGAGAAGATTAGTTTGAAATCGAAATTTGTTTAGGAGAGAGAGAGAGAGAGAGAAAGAGAGAGAGAGAGAGAGAGAGAGAGAGAGAGAGAGAGAGAGAGAGAGAGAAAGAGAGAGAGAGAGAGAGCAGACATTGTCTATCAGAAGTATTTTATTGATAGGTGGTGAGAAAAGGAATTTATAGTAAGAAAACTATAAAAAATTTAAACAACGGAATAACAATGTAGCTGACTGCCGTTAATCAACAAATTGGGAGGAACTGTGGGAATTGGTTTCTTGTGTCCTAAAGGAAGATGAAGTGACCAAGGCGAGATCAATGGTCGCTCCTATCAGAACACGAGAGTGTGGGAAAGAACGAGTACATGAGTGTGTGCAACTTTTAGGTAAATAAACCTCTACACATACACACACACATATATATATATATATATATATATATATATATATATATATATATATATATATATATATATATATATATATATATATATATATATATATATATATATATATATATGCAGCTAGGTAAAGGTAATACTAATACAATTTGTTAAGAAAAAGTGGCGTGATCTTACTTATACCGATTTATGACCTCACGACCATCAAAATTTTCAATAATTCCGGACTAACATTGGGAGGACTTTGGCAATTTTATCAGTCTAAAGAGAATAGTTATGATGTTATTGCAAAAACAAAATAATTCCGGGGCTAACCATGCGAGGCCTTTGACAATTATATTATTCGTAAGATAATGTAAAACAGCATAAAGTTTTCAAATCTCGTTAGAATCGGACGAATAGTTATGATTTTATTGCCAACACAATATAATTTATGTGCTAACTATTTAAGTACCTTGCCAATTATATTATTCCAACAAGAATATAAAACAACATAATGGTATTAAATCTCGTTAAAATAATATTCTTGTCAAATCTTGGGAGGACCTTGTAAATTATATCATTCGAAAGAGAATGTAAAGCAACATTAGGATTTCATAGTTAGTTTGAATCGGCAGAATAGTTATGATTTTATTGCCAAAATAAAATAATCCCTCGGATAATCTTGAGATAACATTGTCAATTATATCATTTAAAAGAAAATGTAAAATATCATAATGGTATAAAATTTCGTTTGAATCGGCCCAATAGTTATGATGTTATTGCCGATCTAACCTTGGGACATATTATTCGAAAGAAAATATAAAATATCATTAAGGTTTAAAATTTCGTTAGAATCAGTCGAATAGTTATGATGTTATTGTTGAAACAAAATAATTCCCCCGCTAACTATGTATGTGAGGACTTTGACAATTATATCATTCAAAATAGAGGCTGAAACAACAAAAGGTTTGGAAATTTCATTAGAATCGGCTGAATAATTATGATGTTATTCCAAAAACAATGTAATTCCAAGGCTAACCTTAGGAGGACTTTAAAAATTATATGTTTCGAAAGAGAATGTAAAACAACATTAGGATTTCAAACTTCGTTAGATTTGGCCGAATACTCACGATGTTATTGCTAAAATAATATAATTCCTTGCCTAATCTTGGAAGAACTTTTGAAATTATATTTTTCGAAGAGAATGTAAAACAACTATCAATTTCAAATATCGTTAGAATCGACCGAAAACTTATTGCTAAAACAAAATAATTCCTGGGCTACTCTTGGGAAGACTTTGGCAATTATACCATTCGAAAGAGTATCCAAACAATATAAGTGTTTTAAATTTCTTTAGAATCGGCCAAATAGTTTCAATTTTATTACCAAAACATAAAAAAGCAAAACGGGGACCAACCGACTGACAAAGTGAGATGTAAGTCACCAGCGACTAGACTCACATGCGACTAAATATTCCTTAATCCTCTAGTGAAGTCTCCTGGAGTTCTTCAACCCTCTTCAGGAACGTTAAATATAACACAAGGCAACCATCCATTTATATTCAAAAGATAAATTTCAAGAAGCCTTTTATACAAGCGAACGTTTAATTTCAACCAAAGAAATAGAAAGGGCGAAGATTCGCTGAGCAATTCATATTCTTCCGTTTTTTATTGAAGATAAACGCAGCTTATTCAAAAGGCTTCTTGAAATTTATCTTTTTTCGAGAAATTGATGTTTGCCTTCTCGCATATGGAACGCTCCTGAAGAGGGTTGAGGAACTCTAGGAGACCTCTCTAGGGGATTAATGAATTCTTATTATTACCCTTACCAAACCACATTGAACAGGACCAAGTCCTTAGATTTCCTAATTGAGAGAAGATCCGTAGCTTGAAGGGCGAGGGTTTTCTTGTCCATGGGTTATGCACCGTATAACTTCGAAGAGCGGGCTGCGGCTCTCTGCAATCGACATATTTGGCCATACGAGATGGGGAATTATCATGCACGGCATTGGACCAACATACACAGACTTCGGGTTAACCCGAATAATAAAAATAATATTAAGAATATAATAATAACGCTAATAATATAACAATAATAATCATAATAATAGCTATAATAATAAAGATGATAATAAAAACAATAATAATGATAATAATAACAATAATAAGTACGATAACAATATCGATTACGATAACGACAACGACGACGATAACAATAACGATTATTATTGCAATAGCAATAAAAATAATAATATATTTTTAATAATAATAGACAATATTTATAATACATAAAAATAATAAATAATAAGTACTGGAGCCTCCACGGAGGGAGATCAAACTTTGGGCTTTTTGTTTTCTCATTACTCCTTTTTTTATTTGGAGAGAAGTGCTGAGTAGGGTTAAGTGGCCAGCGCCCCAACACTTTTTTTAGGACCCATCAGAGCCAAGTCAACCCAGGAATAGAGCTCCACTACTCAGGCGGGAAGATGTGCAGCTTCTTCAGGTGGCAATTATTATAGGCTACACACGGTACCCCTCTGCTGGGCCACACACAAAAATTCAATAGGTAGATCGGAAGGACTATAATTGAGAAAGAAGTAATTGAGTCTTCAAATCCCGAGTGAGAAATAAATTGAGATTCGCGGCGAATATACACTCTATATATCTCATGGATCGGAGAGAATCGTAGAATGAATCAATGATCCCGCAAGGAAAGAGAAAATAAACGGACATATTTTTCTCCCCGAGAAATGTTTCTATCCAATTACGAAAAAACACTCCCGGCTGCTGACGCAACCAAGTAAAAAAGGCAGAGAGCAGCCGTTTTACTTTCAGATAAAATAGCTCCTATTACTACTTGGCATCGTACAAAGAAAAATTCTCAAAGATAAACAAGGATTTATGTCTTGTTTCCTTAAGTTTATCGGAAGGAATTAACCCACAATGCATATACACTGCATATCTCTCATGAATGCGAAACGAGCTGGGATGAGGAGTGAACCAAACACACTAAGGCCGCAAGCAACCACTTTGACCTCAGTTGAAAATGCGCGCTCTCCACTCGGCTATATGCAAGAAACAAAATTCTCAAAAATAGACAGGCTTCTAAAGTTTGCTACGCTAGGGCGATCAGAACGATTATGACACAGAGAAAAGTTAATTGGAAATTAAAATTACAAAGGAGAAATAGAGATTACCGACGGGCGAATACAAAATGTATGTCTCTAATAAACTGAAGAGAATGATAAAATGAATCAGTCATAGCACGAGGAAAGAGAAAATAAGGAAAAAGATTTTTATTATACAAAATTGTTTTCCTATTTGCACAAAATCTCTGCAGGAATGAAACCGAAACAAGCAAAATGAGCCATCGAGCTCATGCTTCGGACCAGTCTGCTACGCCTGTGAATATAAATTTTCACAAATAGACAAATTTGTAACGTTTGGTTCAAAAGCACGTTCGGAATGCCTATGATAAATAAAGGACTTTAGAAGCGGAACCGTCAGTCTCCGCAGCCTCCACAGAGGGAGATTACCCTATCCTCTTTGTCTTATTCTTACTTCTTTTCTTTTCATGAGAGTGAGGTGAGGAGTAAACCTGCTTCTTTATATCCCCGGAAGGGGTCCCTAGGCCGCACGAACCTAAGTCAGCAGGATCCTTTTCCAAATGGAGAATTTCTTAGCTGTCATTCGAAGTAGTTGATGGAAGAGGTACTTTTTCTCCTTGTGAGACTTCTGGGACCAGAAAACATGATGATAAGCTTGTACACGGGGGGGGGGGGGATTCAGTTTCGGTATTTGCCACCGAGACTACGTTTCCTCCAAAGGAAGAACTTGCCTTTTGTGGCCATGTCATTTCAGAGAATTATTATCATCTAAAAAAGCGCCCATATGCGCCCCTTTCCCATTACCTAAGGCATCAGAGATCCTAGTTTAGGATTCTATCATCATCATTCGTCTTTTTGGACGACAAGTAAACTCTATTGGGAAAGAGAGGGGAATAAGCATGCCAATCCCCTTCATATTGAGATTCATGACTGCATGACTGTAGGGTGCACGGACCGACGGGCCCTGCTATCCCTTCACCCTCTAAGGGGTTTAGCCCTATCGATCCATTCCCAGTGGGAGCGGTCGATTATGGGCCGCTTGCTTGCTCTCTTGGCAGTCAGTCTCCTGTGATAGTAATGGAGTGACTGACACGGGTGGAAAGATGGAGTGGCCCAAGGGCGACTACAAAGACTGGCTTAATGGCAAAGCCACCTCACCAATATTCAAAAAAGGACGAAAAGATTTACCAAGTAATTATCGACCAATAAGCCTGACATCGGTGGTAGGCAAGATGCTAGAGCGTATTATTGCAGATAAAATAGTGAGCCATCTAGAAACAAACGAACTGCTATTCAACACGCAGCATGGATTTAGGAAGCATAGGTCCTGTCTTATCAATTTATTAGAGTTTTTACATTACATTAATAAAATTCATGATAGTGATAGATCTGTAGACATTTTGTATCTAGATTTTAAAAAGGCCTTCGATAAAGTCCCACACAAGGAACTAATGTGTAAAGTCAGAGCCTTAGGAATACGTGGAAAAATAGCAAATTGGATTGAAGATTGGCTTAGCGATCGTAAGCAAAGAGTAGTGATTAATGGAGAAGAGTCCAATTGGAAAGCTGTAACTAGTGGAGTTCCCCAGGGATCGGTCTTGGGACCCTTGCTCTTCATTATATATGTGAATGACATAGACGTTGGAATAATTTCTAAAATCTCAAAATTCGCCGACGATTGTAAACTGGGTAAAAGCATAGTCACCGAGCAAGATAGACTAGATTTTCAGAGTGACATTGATCACATAAGTGAATGGTCTAGGAAGTGGAAACTTCCCCTTAACCTGGAGAAATGTAAAGTAATGCACATTGGTCACAAAAATCCTAAGGCAGATTACAAACTCGAGAGCGAAACAATAACAGAATCAGAAATCGAAAAAGATCTCGGTATCTATGTCACAAACGATCTCAAGTTCACTCGACAGTGCGTCAATGTTGAAAAGAAAGCGCGGAAGATACTAGGTTATATAAAGAGACAAATCACTTATAAAAGCGATACAACTGTAATCAACTTCTATAACGCCCTAGTGAGACCCCATTTGGAATACTGTGCGCAGGCTTGGTCACCCTCCTTCAGAAAAGACATTGAAAGATTAGAAAGAGTTCAGGCCACAGCTACTAAAATGATACCTTCGTTAAGAAATTATAGTTATGAAACACGAATAGACAAGCTAAACCTTTACAAGTTGGAAACTAGACGTGTACGAGCCCAGTTGATTCAAGTATATAAAATACTAAATAGAATTGATAATGTGGATTACTCAATCTGGTTCGAGTTCAACAGAAATGTAACAAGGAATAACAGTATGAAGCTAATCCCTCCAAAATACAAATTGAATGTATGCGGTAATTTCTTTTCGTATAAAATAGTAAATATTTGGAATCAGTTAACGGAAGAGGTTGTTTCGAGCCCCAGTGTCGAGGCGTTTAAAAGGAGGTTAGATAAAATCATAAATACGCTTACATACTAAAAACATAAGATTACACTGAAAATAATTAGATTAAGAATATTAAAAGAAAAATAATAATGTAGAAATGCATTTCTGCTTTCCTGTCGAAATTCCTGTTTGTGTACTTTTTTTCTAGCACAGCGGGTATCTTTTCATCTTTCATTGCCCGAAAGATCGGGCGGGAGAGGTGGGAGGGGAGAGCCTTAAACTTTACTATACTATTTCTATGACGAGTAGATTGAATAGCAATATTAAATGAGTACCTCCTCGGTATGGACTAACTTAGTCTTCTGAGGTACTATCTTTCCTTGTAACTCCTTGTACTCGTGAGTGGGCACTAAACCACCTCTTCGCTGAAATCAGGTTGTATGGGTACCTGAGAATGTAAAAAGAGCGCGGGAGGGGAAAGGGCACTTCTTTTTCTGAATTATAGCTGCACCAGCGAGGCTTCAATGGGGTCAAAGAAAAAGCATCTTTGCTGCATGAAGATTATGAGATGGGATCCCCTCCATGAGAAGAAGGGGTCTCTCGTGATCTCTTTTCATTCCTGATACGTAAGGATGGCGAAACTAAATTGAAGGCGGATCTGTTTGAATTAGCAGGCGTCTACTATTTCCTACATTTGTTCCCGTGATCAGAGAAAAGGGAACATACTAGAAAGAAGGTAGATACTAACAAACTTTTAATGCATTATTAAGTTATGAGAAACGTCTCTATAGGATCAGAGAATTCTAGAAGATGATCAATTTCATATACTCGAACCACGTGTTGTAGCTAAGATGAGCCTTGACAACCTGGCCCAACATTGAGGCAAAACTGTCCTCGAGATTTAACTATAAATGATGGTGCAAAGGTATACAAACCTTTTGGGTGATGGAAAAATGTGAACATAGTCGATATTCAAATTACCCCGTGCCTATTACTTGCTTTATTAGGCGAGCTTTTGGACCTGGCACGAAGTATTGCCCGAATGACTACAGAACGAATGACTAAAGATCTCTTGTTAGATCTAGGTTGGGAAATATTTCTTCATACTTCTTATTCTGCTGACACTGTTTCTTCTTATTATGGCTTGTTTAGGGAATTACAGGCGAATTTAATTGGTCTAAGGTTATCATCAAGAGAAGAGGTTAATAAAGAGTTGATATTTTTCACCCCAAACTAATGAATTTTACAAGTTCAGCATTTAGAATCTTGATGAGAGATGAAATAAAGTTCCATAAAAGTGAAGGTTAAGCTTATGATTAAATATATCCAAATTCCTAAGATTTTTAATTTTTAATATGTACCTTATAAAAATACAGGAGAACTATAACAAAATGACCTAACACAAGGAGTAAGAAGCATTCGCTGAACCTACAAACCTATTTGAGGAATTTATTACAAAAAATAGAAGATATAGTTAGAGTAACCAAGGTATTCCTCAAAACAAATCATGACTATGTTGCAACAACGGAATCTTATTATTAATTCAATGGCCACAAATTAACTCCTATACCAGGAAAGAAGTGCACTTCAACACGAACTAAACGAATTATCTAATTCTAATCCTAGACAGCCGGCAGAAAATAATCAATAAATTAGAAAATGGAAAATACTTCAAACGATTCTGGGCAATGGCATGTAAACGAAAAGAAAAGCCGTGGCCTAAAGAGAATGATAAGCAATAAAAGAGTTGATCAAAATAATGATGAAACCTAAATCAATTTAGCCCTCGGGATTATTAAAAAAACAGCTTTATCATCACAAGAGAAAAAATGCCGCTTATGATCTCGAATTTAAGATGATAATAATGGAAGAATTCGATACGAAACTTGAAAACATACCCATAGCTTCCTGGAGAAGCAGCGCAAAATTACATTATGGGATATGGTGTGTCACAAACTAGGAACGAAATTACGCAGGTCAGTAACTTCATCAGTCAGACAACCACAGATAAATTAAATTCATTTAAACCACAGGACACTTTCATCTAGAGCATATTAAAAAGATATTTTTGAAAACTTCGTAAAATCTTTCAAGGAAAATGAAAAATACCGTATTCTGCATTTAAATTTCATGAAAGTACGAGGTTACTAAGTAGTTATCAATATAAAGAATGATATGATAATAATAATGATAAAATAATAATAAGTAAAAAATAACAATAGTAAAAATGATAATTATGTAAAATTGCAAAAGCTAGGGGAGAAAGAAAAATGCACTCCTATAACATCTAGTTATAGGACTGGACCAAATTATAGCTAGTCCATTAATCTAGGTTAAAATAGTAACTGGGCTCACAGTATTAAAAAATAATAACATACACCAATACAAAAAAGATACCCATTCCTGTCCTAAAAAAAATTATGATCCCAATATTTAGGTATTAAAGAAAAAGAATTAATGTGGATAGCTGTTTTTATTATACAGCAAACTGCCATATACTAAACCTCCAGTTTTCTTCTTTGACATATTCAAATTACGATAAGTGACAAAATAATGCTGACAAAAATAATCTCTCTCTTTTGTATTTATTCTATAAACTATCAAACAGATAAACTAGATTATATCTGAATCTGGTCAGGTCGGCGCTCTTTTAGCCTGAAAAGTTCTATACATGCTTGCATAATGTCTCGTCTCATCAAACTACACAGTTCATAACTTGCCTGACAAGTCCCACTCTCACAAAAATAAAACACACAAGAGTCGACTTAGAACTCGTCAATATCATCAGTGATAACAGGGCAAGATATATTGGGTGAAAGATTACTTAGATTCTAACGTAGTAAAGGATCACAAGAAGGATATCCTGGCAGGGCTGTTCAGAAATGCTCTAAACGAACACCTAGGAAATGCTGACCAACGCATCAACTGGAGCAAAGCAAGAGTAATCTAACTTACTGCCAACAAAAGAAGCAGGAAGGCATTAGAATCAGTCTTCATAACCACCTCAAAATGTTTGAACATCAACTCCTCCTCTTCAACATATACCGTAAAAATATTTTTGGCTATGGGCCGCCACATACATGATCTGGACTCATGAAGAAACTGACGAATCAGCGACGAGCTCAGAGGAGAGTCAAACTCATTTTCAGTCCTATGCGAGATTCAGCCCGCGATCCCGTTCATTTCTTGTCAAAGAAGATCGATCTTTCGTAAGCAAGCATTTGTTAGCATATGAATCTTCACGGAAATAGATTTAGAGGAAGAGATGCAGATGTCATCTTGGTTTCTGAGCACACGATCGAAACGCGTAATAAGCAAAGAAATTCTGAATTTATGATGTGTCGATCACGAACTCTTCGCAAGAGCGGTACGACGCATCCGCTATTGCGATAAAACAAGGAATAAAATACAAACAAAGAAGAGACCTTCAAGAATCCTATCTTGCGATAGAGGTCGAACTTAACATAGGAATGAAAGTTATAGACAACGGAGACCAACCGCCAAGGAGGGGCTTTTAACCTTACAGTATCTATTTGGCAGAAGAACCCCCATAATCCTCATGGGGGACCTGAATTCTAGGTTTCAAGAGTCCAGCTATAGGATTTTAAAGGCAAACCAAAGAAGCCTTGATATTTTACTGGACAGGATAATGGTCCAGCGAATTGCGTCCAAATTCCCCACCTATGTTAGATCGAGGGGCTCCTCCCTAAAAGAGACCTGTCTGGCTAATCTTAAATTACCATTCAACTACTACATGCAATCAGTCTAGGTACCATGTACTGATCATATAGGGATCCTACTTATGATACTTAGGAACCTTATACATGGCAAAGTATAGATATAAAAAACTTCTTAAGGGCATACGGGGCACGTTATGCACAACTCCTCGAGAACTATCATCCCCCGACTTTGGACGAGAAAATTATTGATGAAAGTGACAAGGCCCCTGATGCCTTCAAAAGCCACCTAATCAAAGCAAATAGAGCTTGTATCACTAAACTCACGTTAAGTCCATCTTAAAATAGAGATGGACCAAAGATAATCATCCGTACCGTGATATGAAATTATTATGCATTTTACACCAAGGAAAACATCATTTGACTCGATAAAAAGTGGTAAGGAGATAAAAAAGAAAACCACTTGACCTTCAAACATCTGTGAAAAAAGTTTGACACTGCGATAGAAAGCTTCTATCAAGAGTCACTTTTCAAAAGTTTTTTGCCAAAAGAATAAGGAAACTCTAAAGACCTAATTGAAGAACGATAAAAATATAAATAAAACTAAGACGGAATCATCGAAACGGAAGTAAATATAGAAGTAATATTCCAAAGTTATTGGGAAAACATATTCAATAAAGCTGAAGAGGTGAATGAAGCATATAACATGGAGTTTAAATCCGATGTCATAGACGAGTTGAACACCCAAGTAAATAGCACGCACCGGCACCGTAAGTTGAATAGCCCACGAGTCGGAGAAGCCTACCATCGTCCAGAAAGCCTGAAGACTATTGGACCTAACAAGATTAAAGTTGCACAATTCCCCAGACAACATAATCAAAGGGGTAAGAATATTTAACGCCTGTCTAAAAACAAGATAGTTCCTCGATACCTTCATGGCCACTAAGATGATTAACACGTGAAGGATCCAGCGAGGAAGGAGAGCTATCGACCAATTTCCCTCTTGGAATTTGCCTGGAATCTATTCGAGAAGATCCTCAATAAAAGATTGGTATATCACCTGAAGGAGAACTTCCGGTACACTCCGTATCAATTTGGCTTCCGTAAATAGCGAAGTATGTACGTAAGTGCCATTAAATGTCATAGGCGAAAAGCTTGACCAAACTAAAATGTAGGGGACTTACGTCGAAATTGTATTTAAGGATATATCAAAAACATTTGATAAGGTTTGGCAGAGGGGGATACATTTCAAGATCCTGCGATTAAGACTAAGTGAAAACATAGAAAGAACTATCTCTGACAGTGTTATGAAGAGAGCAGCGTATATCATTTTCTGGAACATAGATGGACCTACGTTCATCCGTAATGCAGGCTTCCCGCAGTGGGAGTGTCTGCCTCCATTCTATACTCGATATACACCACAGATGTCTCAGCTACTGGCCTCAAATTCAATCACGGATGATTTCAGCTAGAAAATACGGTAACTTTGGCAGAATGTGGCTGTGCAAGCTCGAATGATGCAGGCAGAATTCTAAAATTAAACTAATACAAAGCCAAATATAACCAGAGCGAACCACGAGAATTTCAAAGTGATTCCAATTGGAAGGTGACTACTTTCAGATGTCAGGGTGGGAAATAGGTGCCATCCCTAAACTAGGCAGTGCAATGTACTCGGTATAAAAAATAAGTCATCTAGGTACAGCAAGAACGTGTTTGGTCGAACCAGCGTGCTCTAACCCATTTCCGCCCTCTCTTGTGACTCGTGGACACAAAATAGGAGACTACAGATCGTGCAGAACAAATGCATACACCTAATTACAGGTAGCAGCAAATAAACATGCACGGGCAGATGCGGATAAAACCCATTAATACATCTAAGGAAGAACGTCAAGAAATATGCAAGGGATTGGTTATCAGGAAATGATTAACGACAACAAAAGAAACAGAAGCCACCCAATATTCCGAAGTTCTGCTAGCTTTGTGGCTAAGGGGAATGGAGCGCCTTTCTACGCATGATGAAATGTGTGAAAAACTGGAAAAGAAAATAAAATTATTTACCAACTGTAAAAATACCCGATTGCGAAAACATCCTTACGAAATTTGATCCAACAGCCTAACAAACTTTGACTCATGGGAGAAGCAACTCAAAGAGCGAAATAAGAACATGACACAAAAAAACAAAAAGACATATATTACAGACCATAAGAAATAACAAAAACTAAGTAATATATATAATAATAAACTAATTGAATTAAAAACAACAAATGCAAATAAAAAGGAAGATTAAAATTTATGGTGAAAGGCTTAAACGCCGTTTGTGAGAAAAGTTAAATTTTTTTTACAGAAACAATGAAATAAAAGAAGGCGATAAGTCTGATCTCCAGGCTTCTTCTCAACACTTTTATTTATTCTCTCCATCTCACATATGTTTTGTCCCCTTCCATACACGAACACACACTTACCATAATTTGAATTCGTGTTTTGTGTCTTACAATTTATAAATTGTAAACGAAGAAATGAACGGGACGCCGGCTTATATTCCCTACAGACTGAACATTTTCTGCCTCGCTCTTATAAGGAAATTCCTACAATAAACGAGGCATACCAAGAACAGGTCCAAAAGGGGCGAAAAACATGATTTTTCACGGCAGAGAATTTTCTTCAAAAACTGCCCTCAAGCCATATGCGAACTTAGTTTGATTGCAGATATTCTAGGGCTCACCTTGATCACTATATATAAGTAAAGACACATCTTTATGGGATACCTCGTATTATCACTCTATAGGAGGAATCATTCACTTCTTTGGTGGGCTCAGGGTCATCCACTTTATGAAAGGAGGAGGTTAAAGGTAGGAGGTAACCGGGTTTATGGGCGAAGATGAGGAACCCCGGGAGAGGAAAGATCTCACCCGCTTGAAAGGCTAAAAGTGATGCGGATATTTTGGAGAGGTCCCTCAAGTTCCATGCGTGAGGTAAAGGGTGGCGTTAATCTCGTATTTGACTCCAAAAGATACTCAAATAATATACCGGGTTGGCTAAGGCTTACCAAGAGCTTGTAATCGAGAAAGGACTGAGAGGAATCACACGAAAATATAAATCTTTAATTCCCTCAAAAAAAGACAAGGAAGACAAACCTGATGCTCACGTTTATAGTCAAGGCAATTCTCACTACCGGTCGCGAAAGCTAGTGTCACCAGAACAAGACTTGAGCGATTATAACGGTGACTTTGCTACGCTAAACAAACTGTAATTAGTTCTTTACATTCGATCGTCTTTCTAACTCAACTGTCTACCCAAGAGTAAATGAATCTCCTCCTCTCGAATTCTACATTTTTCTTCCATAAATAGTATAGAAGGCGTGGACTCTTTTGGTCACTGGGACCACAATGCTTTTAGCTTTGCCCACTGGGCAGGATGTTCTTCTCCTGAAGCTAATGACTTTATAGTACTTCCCATTTTCACTTCTTTGTTATAAATTTTGTCATAGCTCAGAAGCCGCCAGCTGTCTTGGCTTAATTCCATTTCCAGACCAGAAATGTTCGTATTATTAACCTGCCGACAAATATTTATTGATATCTAAATTCACGGCTTCCTGTTTTGATTCCTGACCAATTAACAAATAAATATATATATATGTACATCCGCGAAAAAATCTGTTGCAATTCTTCCTATTCCTTCGAGGCAATTTGCTAGTGCAATTTTAGTGCCAGGGCCATGCCTCCACAATACCTCCATTTGGTAAGTATGTGGTTATGCCCCAATTAGTGAAAAAGGACCGTTCGCTTTCAAACTTGCACATTTATTTATATATATATATATATATATATATATATATATATATATATATATATATATATATATATATATATATATATATATATATATTACTTCTATATCCGTTGAATATTTTAGTCTTGCCTTTATTGCTCTCGACAAACTAAATAAATTTGATCCAAATACCTTAGCAAAGTAATAGAGCTAAGCGACGTCTTTGCATATAAAACATATAGTAGGCATAATAAAGTCCTGGAATGGGAAGCAAGTGAATTTAGATCCTAAATATTAAATTATTTACGTGAGATAATACGTTTAGAGAAGCATGCTTCCGAAATAGAGAGAGATAGAGGGTCGTTGCCATTTATAATATTTTCATGTTCACGTTTACAAGTCGAGTGGGCCAAATTTTATGGTGAATTCTTGCATGAGTCATTTTGATATAAAAACTTGAGAATGTGCATCATTTTCCTATCCTGATGTGGTCACTGATGTTACTTATTGAGAAAGTGTTAATTGTCGTAGGTAAGGTTAGATCTACTGACCTCCGTTTGCTTTCCGTGTTTCAGAACGGTTGGCGTTGTTTTGTTTATTTTCAGAGCTCATCTGGCGACTGCTTCCTTAGGCATAAGTGGCCTGTACTTACCACTGCTTAGTACTAGGCTACTTTAAAATAGAAACTTGAAAAGAAGCCCCCAAAACAACAAAAATATAACAAAATAAAAGGAAGAAGGCAAGAGGCAGGAAGCGAGCTTAGGCGTCAGGGGGGAGGTCCGCCTCCACCCTGGGCAGAAACGTGCTAACAACAAAAATAACAAAAAACACAGAAAAAACAACAACTAGTGAAATAAAGGGGAGAAGGCTGGCCTCCACCCAATAGTTGGTAAGTCCACCAGTCAATGTGCACAAACTCGTCCCGAGTACAATGAACAGGTGGTAGCGATCCCGCCCATATCGGTACCGGGAGAGGTAACGTGCGCGAAGATCGCCCAGACTGGGAAATTCGAAAAGAATGTGCCAAACAGTCAGGGAGACAACGCATTCTTCACAGTCGGGCACAGGCGAGCACTCCATCAAATGGCAGATTGTCCCGCGACTAGGTCCAATTCGGAGATGACAGAAAGCAACCTGAAGCCCTTGCAGCAATGGGGAGTAGGTCAATGGGAACAGTCGTGGCGCAATGGCACGCAACTTCAAGTTCCATGTGACAGTCTCCCACCTTCTTTGCCAAGCAGCCCGCATATCTGCCTGTATTCCTGCCATTTAGTTGGTGTGAGGAACAGCGAAACGCTGGCCTAGTCGCCTAAGTCTCGCCGCCTCTTTGGCACCCTCATCTGCGCGCTCGTTCCCCGCACTCCTACATGTCTAGGAACCCAGTAGAAGACAATCTCGACATCCTCCGGCTTGATAAAATCGTGGCGTCATGGATATCGCGAACCAGATGACGCGGAAATTCCAATGCCATGAGAGCATTCATGGCTCTTTGCGAGTCACTATAGATCACAATCTGGCCTCCCAACTGGGCACGTCGCGAAATCTACCGTATCGAGTGGTGTATTGCCACCAGCTCGGCCGTGAAGACAAAAGCAGTGCCTGGCAAGGCCACGCTGACTTAAAACAGAGGGAATACGGCGTGGAAACCGACCCGCTTTGGGGATTTGGAGCCATCCGTATACACTGGCACGGTTCAAGCGTGACACTAGGTGTGCTCCGAAATGGTCAAACGCAATACTCCCGGCGCTGTAGAAGCTTTGGGAGCATCGGCGTGGCGACAAATATCCAAAGGTGGTACCCTTCAGGCTGGGGTCCTGGGCAGATCCAGGGGCATCACCTGCCCGAGAGCTATACCTAGCTCACGAAAAAGTTTCCTAAACCTAAACCCAAAGGGCCTAGTGTGTGGGTGGCATCTCTCGACGTCATAGGGACGTCGAAATCAGCTGTTGACGACTGATGGAGGCGCCGGACTCACGCATACAAGCGAATAATGCACTGTGCACGGCATAGAGCGAGTGGCATCTCTCCAGCATCGACAAGTAGGCTCTCAATAAGGGAAGTGCAGGAGGCACCAGTCGCCAGGCGAAGGCCACTGAGGTGGATCCAGTCCAACTTCCGCAATCCAGCCTCAGCTGCGGATGCATAAAATTCGTAGCTGTAGTCCAGCTTCAAACGAACAAATGATCGCTAAAAAATTAAGGCAGTAGCCCTATCTAACCCCAAGAGCTGAACGTCATGGAATGAAGTATATCCATAGCGCGGGTACGAGAGACCCTAAGACTACAAATATGAGCCTCCCAGGTAAGGCGTCGGGCAAATACAAGACCAAGGAAGAGGTGCGATTCAAACACTTCCAGGCGTACTTCATTAAAAAACAAGTCTGGGTCAGGGTGGAGCCGTGGCTAGCGTTAGAAGTGCATCAACATAGTCTTGGCCAAGGAAATTCGAAACTTGTTTAATTCGCCATAGCAAGAGAGAGGTTCAATGCCTGTTAGAGTTGACGCTACAGAGTTGGCATCTAGAACGCGCCAAAAGAGATAGAAAGGTCGTGCCCGTAAAGCGTAGCGAGAAGATCTTCCGGTAGCAGCGAGGTGATGCTGTTGATTTTCAGGGAAAAATGTGTAACAATAAGGACACTTGCCTGCAGGAAACCCTCTTTCTGCTCAATTGGGCCGGATAGGGCTTCCCCCATCCGATCTCGCAAAATTCAGATATGAAAACTTGGAGGCGTCCCCTCTCCTCCATCGTGTGGAGATTCTCTATGATAGCGTATCACCATGCGGTATCATAAGCCTTCTTCAGATCGAAAAACACCGTGGCGTAGTACTGTCTTCAAAGGAAGGCCTCGAATGCGGCATTTTCCAGTCAGAGCACAGCATCCGACGTGGAGTGGAACTTGCGGAAGCCGCACCTTGCAGAAGACAGATGGTCTCTGCTGTCTATAAAAAAGTCTATTCTAATATTTACCAATTTCTCCATCAACTTGCACACGCAAGAGGTTAGAGATATTGGGCGGAATCCGGAGGGGTCGAGTATTCTATCCTCGGTTTGCAAAAGGCGAGCACAGTTGCGATTCGCCAGTAATCCGGGAGGAGACCCTTCAACCAGATCCTATTGAATAAATCTAACAGAAAGGCCATGCCTCGCTCACACCAGGTGTCAAGGCATGGCGTACGGGACATCGTCTGGACCATGGGCAGTGTCCGCGCACGAAGCAAGAGCGGAACACAACTCACGTAGAGTAAACATGTCGTTGAAGGGTTCTCCGCCTCTGGAAGTAAAGTCCAGCCGGCGCTCTTCCGCAACACCACGACGTGCATTGAATGCTGGCGGAGCAGCATCCCGGCTATAGAATGGGAGAAAGCGGTCGCGAGGGATTCCGCTATAGAGGCGGGGTCCGAGATTGCGGTCCCATTCTCCTGGAGAAAGAGAGAGGGATCCTGCGGTAACTTACGCCGAATCATCTTGACTCTTTTCCACAAGTCTGCTAGAGGAGTCTTCCCTTTAAGTGAAGAAACGTATGCCCGCCAAGAATAACCGCGGGCGGGCTTTGAAATATACCGGAACCTAGCTCTAACCCAACGAAATTCACCGACAGGAAAATTGTTGGGAGGCGCTGATAGCGTATGTAGACATAACGCTTCTGCTTGAGGGCTGTCTCACACTCGGCTAACCACCACAGGTGTGGTCGGCGGGCAAAACAGCCAGACCTACTTAGAAGAGTAGTTAGGCCCGCGGTGATGAGGTTGCTGTAGAATAACTCAATGGCCTTATCCACTGACCTAAACTCCTCGAATGAGATAGAGAATTCACCGAGCCCGCGCCACTTCCCACCTGGGAGGGCTCTCGGGCAAGAGCGGCCCAGAAAATGATATTTGAATGGAAAAGTGATCATTAGCATGGAGGTCATCAACCACCCCCCACCAAAATCAGTTTGTGCATTCGGAGAGCACAAAGATAGATCAGGCAGGAAAATGAAGCGTTTCTCGGGCAGTGATGCCTAAACTTATTTACATTTATGACACCCATCACAAGATCGTCGATAAGATCGGCAAGGACTTGACCCCGGGGATCAATAGAGTAGTCTCCACAGATGGAGTGTCTACCATTTATATCTCCGAGCAAGAGAAAGGACATCGGCAACCGTGCCACGATGTTGTAGAAGTGCCCCGCGTCGAAGTCCGCTGACGCTGGAATGTATACGGAAATAAGAGTATACCTCGTATCAAGGTACAGCTGCACAGCTACTGCTTGAAAGAAGGTATCTAAAGCAAAAAGAAGAACGGAGACATCTTGCTAGGTGTAAATCCCACATCTTCCTGCCCGGATCCCCTCCCTTGGTGGTGGGGTCGTAAAACCATTATACGCCGGAATCGTTGGCAGGGGGCATGGCCCAGCATGATCTCCTGTAAAAAGATAGCTACTGGGGAATAAGAAAAGACGAGCCTCCGCAGCTTCTTCCAGTTAGCCCGGAGTCCGCGGCCATTCTATTGAAAGTATATGCCCTCCAGGCCTAGCTCAGGGGAGATGCCGGTGCCTCTTCGAAGAGAAAACCCTCACGGGAATGGCTGTACGGTTCCCAGCAGCAGAACCCCGAAGACTGTTGGCCGGGAAATTCACTGAAGGCGTTGTCGTCTTTGGGGACTTATGTGGGTAGGTTGCGCTCGCCATGCAAGTCTTAATCCTCCCTCCACCTCTAAACCTTCGGCGGGCGCGGCAGCCATCTTTTCGAGGATCTACCATCTCCAAGCCACCAAGCCCACCACTGGGCGTAGAGGAAGGAGCTGAATCTCCTTCCGAATTGGCGTGGAAACACCTGTAATGGTAGGCCCTTAAAAGCCAAGAGTAGCCGGTGTTTTTTTCCAAATTAAAAAGGGGACTGCTGCTGGAAAAAGGGAGGCATCTGAGGGCACCTCCAGACAAGAGGCTGACAGGAGCCCCCTACACCCGTAGGCAAAGGAGAGGTGTAAGCCGCCTCTCGGTTCAAAGAATTTCGGAGATGCCCCTGTGAACCTCAGGGGGGAGGGGCTCCATTTTTCAGTGGAGCTGCCCGAAGGCTGATCCATCGATTGTGTGGGGAAAATTTTAAAATTTTAAAATTTTCATCATCGGAAATGGGGACCCTATGATGTAGACGCTATTCCCCCCTCGCAGTAGCCCGCTCTGCAAGGGGTGCGTACGGGGCTGGCAGAGCAAGGTACCGCCTATTGACCTGGCAGCCCTTCGGCATTGCAGTTGTGCTTTGAGAACAGCGTAAAAAGGATAGAGTGTGAAGTGAAAAGGAAAGTGGATGTGAGCAAGGTATGGGTGGAAATCAAGCAGGTTGTTCAAAACCCACCAGCACAAACCGAAGCTCAGTGGTTAGGCAACACTGCCCCCACCCTCTCAGCCCCGATCAGTGATAGTTGGCTGAGAAGAAGTTCAGCATCTACCCTGTGTAAATAGCGGCCGACCAGAGAAAGTTATGAGGGTGGTTGTAGGGGAGGTGATGAAGTAGGGGAGGAACACAGGCTGTCTGAAAGAAGGAAAAGAGCATAAGTTGAGGCCGGACCGAACGGTTGGCAGATAGCACGCATGGCAACTCTGCAGTTAAGCTTTGCCTCGAATAATGCAATTGAACTTTAGGTTTCAATAAATCTCTAAGAGTGACTCGTTATACTTGACAGAATGAATTCAACTATCTAAAGGGTCATGGATATCAAACTGCACGAAACAAAATAAACTTTACTACTGTGCAAACTAAAATAAAATATTGGACATGAAAGATAAATAAAATGAAATAATGGACATGAAAGACAAGTCAAAAATATGATAATGTACACGAAAGATAAATCAAACTACAGTATACACATTCGGCTGCACACGAACGACAAAAAGCGATTCTAATTATGGGTGGACCTGCCACCAAAAGATTCGGCTGGTCGAGGGGAGCACGAGGGGAAGGAGTACTTATTTCGAGTATTTTCCCAAAACACAGGTTGGGGTTTGCACTTAGGCCGATTAGTACTCGGCGTGTTCTAAGTTATAATAGAAAGTACAACGTGTATTCTAGTAACCACAGTTAGCCTCGAATGTAGGGATCGAGGGAGTATTTGTCGCGAATAATGCTGGGCTCGAGAGAATTTTCTCGTTTTTTTGTGGTTTTTTTTTGCCTTCGAGTTGTTGGGTTATAGGAAGGTCGAGAGAAAGAAGCTTTAAAGGGTGACAAAATAGACACTCGTAAGTATAATGCAAGTGATCAGGGCACTAGGTCATATTACAAAAGATATGATCGGGTCTAGTTTAAGTTCGAAATTATTCAGAGGGCAATGAATGTTATGGTTAATATTTGACAATTATCTCAACTTAATTCCCGTCTACGCTCAGCCATCAATCAGAGCCTGAAGGCCTAACCTTATGCGACGTCTTCTCTTAGCAGATTACTAATTTACCCAGGCCAATGCTTTACTATATATACAGAGCCACCGGAAGTGGATTATAGTTTATCTATATAGAGGAATCGGGATTGAATTTAGACCTTTACGCAATCTCTCGGAACCTCTAATTGTTACATTTAGGGTCACTATAGGGCGTTTTATCAAACGGAAGTTACCTTATAAAGAAGCCCATCGTGGGTTCTTTCAGTCCTACCCATCTCTCTCTCGGACAGTAATAAACGAGGAGTAGCGTTGGCAAATGCTTTAGTTGCAGTTAGGTGGAGGTTGCGGATAAGTGAATTTCGTTAGCCATGGCAGGCAGTCCAGCTAGGAGAAGGAAAACTCTGATTGCACACACTAGAGAAAGAAAAATGGGCCCCCCCCCCATTCCAGTTTTGAGTCTACTCAACTAAGGATGATACAATATGAGGAAAGAAAGTAAAACGGCCTTAATCGGATCCCTGCTTCTTCAAGAGGTGAAGTTACATGATCGGTGGGACCGTCATCCTGTTACTGCAACAAGAGATCAAGCAATATGAGGCAAATGTGTTCGATCACAAGTATCCAAGATTGGTTCTTGAAATATTCGGACACTTTTTCAATTCGGAAAACTTGACAATGTCTTGATTGAAATGGACAAGATGAATTTACGTTGCTTGGGAGTGTGTGAAGTCCGATGGACAAATGCAGGAACTTCATGAATAATTAGAAACGGTTATTTTTATCTGGATCTGAAAAACATCAGCATTAGGTTGCACTAATCTTAGTCATTTTTGTCATTCTGGCCCAATAATGTGCGAATTCTCCTAGTCAAAGTTAAGTCTAGTCCTTTTAACATTAAATTTATTGATGCATATGTAACAACTTCTGAAAGCGAAGATCACGAGATAGTTTTATAGTATAATTCTGTAGATGAGTTGTGCAAGTCATGTAAGTCATCTGAGATCACAATTGTCATGGGGAACTTAAATGCTAAGGTTGGCCAAGGTAAATACGGAAGAACAGTTCACCCCTACGGACTAGGGGAAAGGAATGAAAGATGGGTGTACAGATAAGCGCTTTGTTCAACGTGCATCCGAGAAGGAGTTAAACATGGACCATCCCAAGTGTCAGAACCAGTAACCAGCTTGACTATCGTTGTAAAGTCTTGAAAAGCAAAAACGTAAACCAAAGTTTGATTTCTCAGCTTTGAAAAATGATTATAAGATACTCCGCAGGCTTCCAAATAATATTCCTGGTGAAATTAAGCAGCGCTACCAAGTCTTCACACAAACCATGCGAGAAACTGCTGACAAAAAGATTCACACAATAGAGAAATGGAAAACATCATCTCACTGGTTCAACGAAGAGCTCAAACATCTCGTAAGGAAACGAAGAATATCGAAAATTTCCTCTTCTACTCTAAGACCATGAATTAAAAGATCAACAAGATTGCTTGCAGCCACTCAACACTTCCATCTGAATGTATTAAGGTTGCAGATGGCCGTTCTTTGCAAGATCTACAAGATGTATCGACTCGCTGGGAAGAATATTTCCAAAATATCTTTGATGACGACCAAATGGCAGAGGAGATGTTAACCCCAGGTGCAGTTAAAACAGGCCCACCAATATTGAGGTCCGAGGTCAGCTGGGCCTAACACATGATGAAAGACGGAAAAACAGCTGGCCCGGATGAACTGTATATTAAGATGACTCGAGCTCTAGATGAGGAAGGAGCGAGTATCATATGAAAGCTGTTAACACTAGAAGGACCAACGACGTCAATTGACGCATTTTCATCTTCGAAGTGCTTATAATTTAAAAATATTTGTTGTTTTTTATTTCAGGATGTGTGACTTTTCATGTTTCTATGCTCTCTATACACACTATGTATTATACGTAGATTGTAGCAACAGAACAAGAATTAGATCTCCTACTACCTAAAAGGACCGGCAGCGTCAATTGACGCATAGCCAGTTTTCGTCATTTTTTCCGCGCTTTCACGCATAGACACGTCTGAAAACGTTTGTTTTCAGCTGTCAGTTTTGCTCATTGTCTCTCATAATTTATTCAGTTGCCATTAGTGAGACGAATGCGTTCTGTTTTTAGACACAGTTGTACATTTTTTATTTGTGTATAAAGCTATAAATTATTATTTGTTATATAAATGAATAACTACTTACCATTTTTTTTATTTTTCAGATTTTATAATCAATTTGTATTCAAATTTACTTTTGAAAACCCTTCATAGTAGTTTACATGGCTGAAAAACAAACTAAGGAATAAATATTAGAACAGCTTAGAAATATACCAAATGATTCATCAGATGGCGAGCTTTCTGATACTGATGACGTGGTTTCAGAAAATGAATATAATATTACTGATGAATCCTTATCTGATTATAGTGATGAAAAATCAAACAACATAGGTAATGTACTTCTAAACAAAGCACAACATAGCAGCAATGATAGCATACCAAATTTTCTTAATGTTTGAAAGGTAAGGATGGTTCTTCTTGGCAGTTTGATGTTCTATCCCAGCATACATGTGGCTGTTTCCCGCAACATAATGTGCTAAACTTTCAGTCGGGCCCTAACCCATACGCTATAACACGAGTAATTAGGATAGTCATATTTCTTTCTTTAGAATTTTATCTAATGAGCCAATACTTAGAAATATTCAGAACTGTACAATTGATGAGGGTCAAAGATTCTCTGGCAACAAAGACTGATCTGTTAGTTTAGATGAATTAGAAAAATTTATTGGTTCTTGGCGTTATTAGAGGAAAACCTTACCTATCAAAAGTATGTGAAATTGCACTTGGGATACCCTTTGTTCAGTAAAACTATGCCCCGCAATAGATTTCTGGAAATAATGAGATATAACCGCTTTGATAAAAGGTGTGAAAGGAAAAGAAATCTGGTTGAAGATAAGTTTTGCATATCATCACCGCTATGGGATCCATTGATTTAAAACTGTCAGAAAGCATTTATTCCTGCAGCATATATGACAGCTGATGAACAATTACTAATATGCAAAGCATGTTGCAAATTCATACAGTATATGCAAATAAACCAAAGAAATTTGTTTGGAAATTCTGGATTGCTGTAGATGTTGAAAACAAGTATTTGTTCAACAGAATTTCGTATATGTGAAGAGATGATGGAAGAAGTAACGATGCTAGAGTGCCTAATAGTGTAGTCCTAAAACTGATGACTCTTCTATTCGAAAAAGGTTACAATGTCACTTGTGATATTTATTTTACTTCTTTAGGCCTAACTTTGCAGCTGACAAAACAAAATTGCAGCTTCGTTGGAATAATTCACCAGACCAGAAGAGAATTACCAGAAGTGGTAAGAAAAGTAAAACCAATCCATCAAACTCTGGTTTTGAAATCTACATAGAATCCTACGGTCACACTAACATCATACCAGTGCAAAAGAGCAAATTATGTTGTTATTTTGAGCACATTACATCAATAGGTAGAAATTCTTTCTGAAAATAACCCCCAAAAGAAGCCTGCAACCATACTTCTATATAACAAAAATAAGGTAGGAGTGGATGTGTTTGACCAAATGGCAAGGCATTCAATATTCAGTAAGAGCCGGCAACAGGCGATGGCCCATGCATGTTTTTTATAATATTTTGGATCTGGCTCTTCTCAACAATCGGGTAATATAAGAAGGTGTTTGTAAATCAGGCATTAGGTGGAGGGAATATGTTTAAAATGTTGCTGAGGAGCTTTGTGGTGATTCTCCTCATAGTCGGTCAAATACTAGAAAATTTTCAGTTAATATCACTAGTACTCCTAGAAATAAATTTAGAAGTACATGCACCAGTGCTTAGTGTCGAAACAGAACCACATAAACGTGTGGAGTCTGCAAAAAAACATAATGTGGCAAGTGTGCGATATGATTTTGTGAGGAATGTTGTTCATAGATTTTAAATCTCATTTATTGGAGATATATAAAGACTACTTTTCTTTTTTTTAATGCAAACAATTAATGGATTTATCTAAATATAAAGAAAATATGTTTATTTTGTTCCTCAAATAAATGTTTTTTCTCTTTTAAAAATAAAAATAATCTGTTTGGGTCAATTGACGCGCCTCGGTCCTTAGAGATATTTAAAAAGTCTGGTCCTTCTAGTGTTAAATATTATCTATAAAACAGGACAATTACCCAAAGAAATACTAATGTCCATTTTGGGGGCACTGCCCAAGACTCCTGGAACACTGGAATGATCGAATCACCGAACAATTAATCTCATGTCTCATATTTTGAAATTCTCTTGATAATCGTCCTGTAAAGGGTAAAGCGCCAACTTCTGCCTGAAATTGCACAAAACTAGTTCGGATTTATAAAAGACAGAAGAACTAGGACCGCGATCTTTGCCTTGAGGATGCTTGGTGAGGGAGACATTTAACACTAAAAAGATCTCTATCTCGACTTCATTGACTATCAAAAGACTTTTGATAAACTACGACATTCGGAACTTTGCAAGATGTTGGCCAACATCAAAATTGATTACAAGGACATAAAAACAATAAGATCCTTTATTATGACCAACTTCCCGCTGTCCGTTCACTAATTGGAACAACTAACTGGTTTCGCATCAAACTAGGTGTGAACCAAGGATGTTTCATGTTGCGCGACATATTTGACCTTTACTCTGAGATCATACTGAGAGAACTAGAAGATCGATCAAAAGGAATCGTTTTCAACTTACGATATGGCGACGACACTGTTATCCTTGAAACAGCTAGTGAGGATCCTCAAGAGCTTTTTGATGCTGCTGTGGTCTCCAGTGAACGACTCAGTCTAAAAATTAATAGCAATAAGACGAAATTGATGGTCATTTCAAAGTCAGAGGTATTTCCAGCTTGTTAAGTGCGGCATAGAAACACGCCAATCGAACAGGTCAACTTCTTTAATTACCTCGGACCTCTGTTAACATCTAATGCCTGATGCAAGAGAGAGATCAGAAGAAGAATCGGACTCACAAAGATGAATTTGCACGGCTAAGAACAATAGAGAGAAAGCTGTCAATCAGAGTCAAGAGTCGCGTTTTAAAAGCCTATGTCTGCTCAACTCTTCTTTATGCCTGCAATCATGGACACTCAGGGCCGAGGCCCGAAGTGCCATCAAGGCAGCAGAGGTTTGGTTCTCCCGGACGATGCTGCGGATCTCATATGTAAACAGGGTCAGGAACGAGTAGGTTTTGTCTCAGCTCGGTGTGGAGAAGGAATCCTGAACATTATCAGGGACCGTCATAAACAATTCCTTGGACAGTAAATCAGAAAGAAGGCACTCCATTCCCTGGGAATCAGGCCAGGGGAGGTCAGCGAAAAACCTTCCTCAATAATTTTGACAACGCCACAAACACGCTTTGCAAACAAGCAAGGGACAGAGAAGCATGGGAGCGCACCATATTTCGTTAAAAGCCGCATCAGCGAAGACATTAAGGGAGAGAGTGTCAAGGAAGAAAAAGTTACGTAATACATATATTATAATAACTATTAGAAAGCACATGTATAAAAGAATTAAGGATGAAAAAGTTACAGATAAGATTACCCATAGAACTACTTTCTCTTGGTTGAAGAGAGAATCGCCCAAAGGAAAGTGCGCAAGAACAATTTCTACTTAGACAAGTGAAAGTCATCGATATCTTTGCACGAACAAGAAGATTTCTTTTTCGTCATTCATATGCCATTTAACCCCCTTTTCCTCATTCTTCCTTTTTGTATCTGACTGTTATTTGGGGGAGTGGATGGGGATTTCAATTCTCTTGAAAGTTTACCTTATCTGGTAAAATCCCAGAAAAACGTAAATATATTTGTTATATAATGCAATAATGAGACAAACTCATGAAAGTAATAAAAAAGAAGAAAGATTGGAAAAAGATTGCAAAATATCAATGATGAGAAAAATACCATCGTAGAATTAATTTACGTTAATAATAGTGAGAAAGATTATTTAAATAACCCAAGGAATTAAATTTTCCTACGAATTTCAAGATAACTTATGAGCAATTTGTTAAAGTCTTAAATTTAAAAATACTTCGTGCGGGAAAGACAAATGTCAGCAACCATCATCCCCTATCAGGTTTTATTTACCCGCTCAGTAATGCAAAATGCAGCTCGACTTCAATTCGTCTTCAAAAACCTCAGCTGTGCACTCTCGTCACCTATGATATTCTTCATACTTCTCTTTGTATCGCGATTCAGGATTATATATTTTGAAAGTATTATACAATCGATTTAACATTACCAGAATGTAGTAGGACTATTAATATGGCTATAGGGTAGATCTGTCAAATTTTGTTTGCTTCAACCATGAAACACTCGACTCATATTTTGGACGGGAGAGTATTCTATTATCGTATATTTGAAGACCAGACTGACTTAATGGGTTGAGTCGAGGGGGGAAGGGTTTTTTCGGGTTCAAATGAATTCAGTGTCTGAGACTTAAAAGTATATTGCCTTGACAAAATAAAATAAAATTAATGTAACGTAGAAAATAAGTAATTTTATATGAAGAATATGTGCTTGCTAAAAAGAATCAATCTTTGGAAATTATTACAATATTTCCTTATAGGCAAAAGGATTTAGCAGTATAGACTAAGTTATCAATTTAAATTATTATTTAGAGCCGCCATACAGAACCTTCATTAAAATTCAGAATAGAAGAAGGAAAATATTTTATATCAGTTTTATCAGTAATTTCTTCAATTCTCTTTATTCACATGCAAAATTACGACCATAGACTCAATTTCAACCAGGCAAAAATTATATATAAATCAAATAATTATACTCGTATTAATTGGAAAAGTGAAGAATCTATCATCATTAACAAAGTCGATAATTTCAATTCTTCCTAACTGGCAATACAAATTCAACAAATATATCTCAAATAAAGTTGCCAATCGTATTTACAAACACCCGGTAGCAATTGTTCTCGGAGATTAGTATCTTCCCCCTGAATCCACCCAAATAGTTATTTGCTTTCCAGTTTGTTACGTGAATTTTCATTGTTTTTAGTATTTTTTTAGCCTTATATATACTAAGCTCCCTGCTTTGCTAGTTCTGTTATAAATAAATTTTGATTCAAATATTGTGGTTTACTATTATTTTCTCACTGGCATAAACCACGCTAATGTGATCTCTTCTAATCTAATATATATATATATATATTTATATATTTGGTTATACCACGTAGTGAACAAGGAAGATTCATTGGAGCTATTACTTTCGTTATCTTAACATTTTCAAACTCACAATGGTTTATAAAATAGAGAGACACCGTATTTATACAAAACAATGTTTTATTATGAGGTCTGATTTTTTATGACCTCTGATAAGTTTGATTTGATAAGGAAAGATATTTCTGCTAATAAAATGATTTATATGCATTATGGTGTCTACTTTTGATCAGTTAATCTAGTGACGCATCTTAAGCCTGTGGACGGCCAAAGCATTACTTTTATATCCCTTAGATACTGCCTTTTGATGTTGTCTAATTCTTACAAAGATATTCTTAAAAGTTCGACTTATATAGAATAAATTATAATCCAAACAAGGTATACTATATATTACATAATTACGGTTCCTTGGCCTGTGTTTTATTAACATATTTTTTAATGTATAATTGTATTTAAAAGTTCGATTTATATTAAGTTGTTTTAATATTGTTACAACATAGAAGAAATTATCATGGTAAGGTAAAAGTAATATGTTGTGAAAATGTTCTTTTTTCTCTAACTTGAGGTTATAGAATGTTTTTTTAGCTTTATCCATGCAGTTTTCCAAAACATATTTAGGGTAATATAGATTGGAGGTACTCGTAAACTTTTCAATTTTTGTAAATTTTTTATCTATATAGTCAGCACTAAATATTCTGAGCGCCCTATGAAACATGGACGATTTTTTTTTTTTTCGTTTAAGCTCATCTGGCGACTGCCTACTTGAGCATTAGTCGCGGTATTAAAACTGGCCTAGTTCTAGGCTACTTTAAAATAAAATTAAAAAGAAAAAACAACAACAACCCAAAAAGGGGGAAAGAAAGCAAGCTGGTGCGTCGGGGAGAGGTTCCCCCGGCGCAGGAGCGTGCAACTAAAGGAAAAACAACAACAACAAAACAAATGCAAGAACAAAAAACAAAAACAAAAAAACAACCTTGCTCAAATAATAGGGAGAATTTCGGCCTCCCCCAAGAAATCAACAAGTCCACAAGTCAATGTGCACGAATCTGTCCCGAGTACAAGGGACAGGCGGTAGCGACCCCGCCCATCCGGGTACAGGGACAGGTATCGTGCGCGAAGATCACCCAGACTGGGACATTCGACAAGAATGTGCCGAACAGTCTGGGGGACGACGCAGTCGTTGATATAGGGCGCAGGCGAGCGCTCCATCAAGTAGCGATGCGTCACACGAGTGTGTCCGATTCGGAGACCGCCATGGTAACAGTCGCGGCGCAATGGCACGCGACTGGCACATGGAAGAAAATACTGATATTTTAATATTTTTAGAATGACCTGAATAAAAATGGACATAAGATAAATTTTTTGTCGGTTTCTTGAAAATAGAAAACTTAAACCTCTCTTGTTGTCTAATTATTAAAACATCTAGGAAAGGAAGGCTATTATTTGCTTCTTTTTCAAAAGTAAATTTAATTGACGGAACCAGTGAATTAATAAATAAATGAAAACCATCGAGAACAAAATCTTCTTTTAGAATTCCCAAGACATCGTCTACATAGCAGGACCAAACAATTTGAGTGGACCTAACCGAAGGAATCAGCCTCTTTTCAAAATATTCCATATGTATATTTTACAATAAGTGGGATAAAGAATTACCCATACCCGTACCAAACACTTGTTCGTAGAACTTGCCATTGAAGGTAAATTTTAATTTTTTAATGGATCAACAAATGAGTTGAATGAACAAGTTGGACGGTAAAGGTAAATCAAAAGACTTTAGAATACCAGCTAGGAAATACAAGAAGGCATCATAGGGCACTTTAGTGAATAATAAGATAACATCAAAACTGACTAATCTCAGGTCTAATGTTATATATCTATTTTCTAACATATTACAAAGAAGAACTGATTTTTAAATATTTCTGGGTGATATACGAGGGGTGGTCAATAAGTTTTGCGAATCGGTAAGGAAAAACAGAGGAAGGGGATGGCTGATTGTGGGGCGTTAGGACAAGTTATGATAAGTCAGGACCTGTAGCTGCACGCTCCTGCCTCGTCTATTTGAGAAGCAGTAGCTGATTGCAGATTGTCAGTCACAAATTTCTCAACAATGGAGAAGGTTGAGCACCGCGCAGTGATAAAATTTTTGACCAAGGAAGGCAAGAATGCAAAAGAGATCCATGAAAGCATGGTTGCAGTGTACACTGACATCGCCCCTTCCTATGCAACCATTGCTCGCTGGAAGAGGGAGTTCTGCTATGGTCGTGAGTCCCTTGAAGATGACCCTCGTCCAGGACGTCCGTCAGACGTGACCAACGAGGACAATGTGGCCCGTGTGGAGAGGATGATCTTCGATAATCGACGGATGAAGGTAGAAAAAATCAAGCGAGAACTTGAAATATCACATGGAAGTGTTATCAGCATCATCCACGACAATTTGGCCATGAGCAAGGTCTCTGCTCGGTTGGTCCCTAAAAACCTCACGCCCCATGATCGACTTCAACGTCGTCAAACTCGACAAGGCCAGAGTTGTACAAGCTCCCCTGCGCGAGTGCGCATTCGAGGAGCTCAACCATCCCCCCTACAGTCCACATCTGACCCTAGCGACTACTTTTTATTCCACCAGCTAAAGGCGGAATTGGGACCATGAAGATGTCCAGCTCGCCGTCCAGGAGTGGATTGAACAGCAGTCGAGAGATATCTGGTTGTCGGGAATTCGAAGCCTCAGGGATAAGTAGCACAGTAGCGCAAGTGCATTGAAGTCGATGGTAGTTAGATTGAAAAATAATAAAACACATTTCCTCATATCTCGTTTCCTTATATCCGAATTGCAAAACTTATTGACCACTCTTTGTAGATCTTAAGATCGGAAAAAGTAAATTTAATAAATATTTTGAGAGTTTATATTGGATTGACTCAGTTGCATTGATGATTGGCTATATTGGATTGCCTGGTTTATGGATTTTTATTAGGCCATAAATATAAGGTAATGAAAACCAATATGTCTCGATTATAATTCTTAATTAAATAATCTAACGGATCGATTCTTAACTGTACGTATGTAGTAGTATCAGATGACAAATTGGCCATGTTTCTAAATACAATGTCTTCTTCATTATTACACATATGTTGGATTTATCAGGTTTGTTATTATGCAAATCGTTGTCCATTTTTAATGATATAAGGGCTGTTTTAAATCGTTTTGGTGAAACACGTACCGTTAAGAAGCAATCCATTAGATGATGTAATTAAGAATCTTAGTGAAAAAAATAAAAATATTTTAAAAAAACACACAAATTAATTATTGACTCAGTCTCTCCTATTGGTTCATCATTACCTTATTTGTATGGACTAATAAAACTCCATAAACCAAGCAATCCAATAAGACCATTCATCAGTGCAACTGGGTCAATCGAATATAAACTGTCAAAATATTTAGTAAATTTACTTTCACCGATCTTAGGTTCCATATCATCCTCACATGAAAAATTCAGTTGATCTTTGCAATAAGTTATACAATATGAGTATAACATCAGACCTGAGATTAGTCCGTTTTGATGTTGCCTCCTTTTTCACTGAAGTGTCCGTTGATGCCTTATTGGATTTCCTAGCTGGCATTCTCAACTCTTTGATTTGCTTTTACTGCCTAACTTAATCATTCAATTCATTTGTTTATGTATTAAAAAATGTAAATTTCGTTGCTATCTCAAGTTCTACGAACAAGTGTGTGTCATGGCTATGGGTAATCCTTTATCTCCCTAGACTATGTCCTGGGAATTGTAAAGGAAGACTTTGACCTAGATGGTTTTCTTTTATTTATTAATTCATTGGTTACGTCAATTCAATTTACTTTAGAAAACGAATAAAATAATAACCTTTCTTTCCTAAATGTTCTAATGATTAGACAACCAGACAAGTGTGAGTTTTCTATTTTCAGGATACCGACTAATAAATTATCCTATGTCCATTTTTATTCAGGTCATTCTAAAGATATTAAAAGATCAGTATTTTCTTCCATGTATCTTCCGGCGTTCAGAATACGTCCTGACTATATAGCAAGAATTTACCAAAATTAAAGAGATGGCCTTCAATCTATGTTACCTAAAGTATTTTTGGGAAAACTGCAAGTATAAAGCTAAAAAATCTAGAGGCCAAATAATTAGACAACCAGATAGGACAGGATCACCCAGTCCTATCTTTCTTCCTCAAATCAAACTTTCAGGGGTGCTAAAAAATGTGATCTTATAGGAAAACATCGGTTTGTATAAATACGGTTTCTTTCTATTTTTTAAACCATTGTGATTTCGAAAATGTTAAGATAACGAAAGTACTATCTCCAATCAATCTTTCTTTTTCCCTTCATGGTATAACCAAATACTTTTACTTATTCACCTCTTACTAATCGTGATTTTTACCAATATATATATTTATATTTTTTATAAATAGGCTATGTTTGATATAGTAATTGTTATATTTGACAGCAGAAGAGGCATTTTTTAGTTTCTTGATAACTTTCATAAATGATTATCCCTTAAAAGAGGGGGGACAATAAATATAATTTTAAATCATTATATATTATTCGCCTGAGGCACCTTTCGACCACATTGGAAATTTCTGGGGCTTTACTGATAAATTTTAAGAATTTCTGCTCGGGGGAATAATAAATAATGATTTAAAATAATATTTATGGTCCCCTCTCTTTTAAGGAATAATAATTTATGAAAGTTATCAAGAAACTAAAAATTGCCTCTTCTGCTTTCAAATATAACAATTAATATATATATATACCTATATATATATATATTTATATATATATATATATATATATTATGGGTTTATTAGCCAAAAAATGGCATAATCTTTTATAAATTGATATCACATTATTATCATATTATCTCCCAGTGATATGAGACCCAATATTCATTCGTTTATATTTCAATCATTTTTTAAAATTAAAATCGGTTACTAACATATTAGTCAAGAAGATAAATATTCCCCAGTGAATATTTATAGATAATATAAAAATTTATAAAGTAATTTTCTAAAACTAAAAATTCAAACAATCATTTTGGTCGGTAACGATTAACGTAAGAAAATTGAATCTTCTAAATTTTGAGTTGAGAATCGTAGATGGAGGAACAAGAATTATGTTCCCAAACAAAATGGAAGAATGATCGTCGTCATTTGAGCTGAGATATTTATATGTATATATTTATCTCCCATTTCCATTAGGGCTTTTGAGCGAAGCTTTTTTTTAATTGGTGACTTCTCTTCCCTTTGTTTTTATTAAGTAGTAGAAAAGGACAATCTGAAATAATAAATAATTTGAATTCTTACTTAGCAAGAATAAATAAGCATATTAGAAAAATTATTTGAAATGAAAAAAATAGGCAAAAAAAATTCAATAAATAAGAAAAGAGAGCTAAACTGAAGCGGATATTAGGATAAGAGTTGTCGGCCTTGTGAAGAAGAGCCGAAGGCACAATACAGACGTAAGTGACTCTCTTCATATGGTTGAAAAATGAGACAGATTATTAAATAAAAGGTTATAAACATGAATTGCAAATTATAATTTTCCACATACAGTACCGTCCAATAGTGATAAATTCCAAATTTCATTTCATAGGACAGCGCCTAAAAAATGTTGTAACAAAAGTAATGTGTATTTGAATAAATGTACTTCAAAGTAAAAAATAATAATTGTATCTTTTAGTTACAAGTAAAGTTTCGAAATATATGCATTGCAATTTGAATCCGACGTGTATTTAAGCCTCATACTCATGGTAATTCTCATTGATCAGGATAGTAAGACGAATTGAGAAAAACACCTCCTTCAGAAAACAGGTTCTCCACTAGAAAAGTCAAGAAATAATACTCTCTGACATTTTAAAGGCATTTTGCTGATTTAAAATTGTTGTATTATGCCTTAAAAAGCTCATTTAGGATACCGAGTCTTGCGAGTAGACAAAGAAAACTAATCACTCTTAAAAAATTAAACTTGAATGAAGGATTTATCATTTTTAATTTTCTAGAAAAGAAATACGAGATTTTCAATTATCTACCTGAAATTGCACAAATGGCTACTTTTTAGTCATTTTATTGATTGAATTCACTGCACTTATAGGAAAAGTTATGGAAACTTTTGTGCAAAGATGTAATTAGCGAAAATAGAATAGAGTAACGATTTTGTTCAGATTTTAATGTTTGCGTTTTAAGAGTTACATGATCGCAGAAGCTTAGAATTTAATATATCTTCATATTTCTTAATATATCAAATCGTTTATTAGTAGTCTACTTGTATTAAGTTTTACCAATTATTTACTTTATTTTTATTTTTGCACCTTTTAAATTCAGTGAGAGAGCAAGTATTATTATTTTACTTAGATAATGTAGGTAAAAATATAATTTTTGGTAGTAGTAAAGGTAGTTAGAACTTAATGGGATAGGGTGATCGAAAATTGCATTTACCTTAAATAGACTCCATTAAATTATAAATTAGAAGTATTTTAATATTATTTTGTTTCTTTAAAATTCTTCTGTAGGAAATGCAATGTATTATTTTTCTGTAAAATGTGGCGAATGATAGAAATTTGGATCCGTCAAAATCATAAAAGAATGAGTTGAATGATAGAAATATTTAAAAGGTGATCAAAGTGTTGGTAAAGGTAAAGTTTGTGTGTCTAATGTGCAAGGAAATTGCATGAGATTATGATTGATCCAAAATCGATGTTAGGTATTTCGAATATGATGCGGATAAAGATCAATAAATCAAGAGAAGAGTCTGTTAAGTGTGCACTCTTAAAGGTATTTTAGTGGAAAAACGATATCTAGGTAAAAGACAAAATGTCAATCAGCTTTTAATAAAGATTTTTTCAAGGTAGTCTGATCTTGAAAGAAAATTCGCTGAAAATAGAAAAGTGAGTGAGAAAGAGAATAATTATGTGGAGTTGAAGGCTTTATGTATTGCTTAATGAATGACTGAGGAAGTATAAAAAAGGTTTTAAGTGAAAGGTCTTTGGCAGAGAATCAAGCCGATTATATTATACGCTATAAATTTGCACCGAGGTACATGTTTGTGCCTTACACTTCAAAATTATTGATAAAATCGTTGAAAGAATAGCTATAAATCCATCCTGATTGTGCTAACCTGTATAGTTTAATGTTTACGCTGATTAATCAAGAGAAAAATGCAATATAACATAAATTCATTCGAAGTAAAAGGACTAGTTTCGAAGCTTTCCGCCTTACTTTCAGCTGTACAATAAGAAGTGTGAATTACCGAGGCAATTTTATAAAAAAAACAATAAAAAGTGAAGGAAACAATAATAATATTAATATTAAAATGAAAAAGAAAATCAAATAGACAAATTCCTAATTATTTTGCCTATGGATTAGGATTAATGAACTACTTGATACATGTATGAGGATATAAATATAGTTAGAGAGGTTAAGGTTAAATTTTCCTGAGAATAAATAGCGCCGACTCGATAATCTGCCGCCTGATATTGCCATTTGAGCGATGTAAATGTATGGCTTGATCACACTCTATTGGATTTTTTTTCCAAGAGGTGAATTGAGAGGCGATTGGAACTGCTTTCAGTGTGCCTCTCGATTTGTGTCTCTACATTCATTTCTCTAACTTTCAGCTGGTTTGTGTACATAATGTAGGATTAAAACTTTGAGGGGTACCGATAAAAGTGAAAGCATAATAAACTCAGAAGAGAAAAACGAAGCCACCTAGACCATAAACTTGGATAACAGTTGATATTCGAAGTCGCCAGAGAAGATAAAGTTTTGGTTTTAGAAGACATTAATGTAAAGCCTTCTTACTTTGAAGAATTGTGCAAATTGCCCATACTGCCTGAATTCCGTTCCTTACGTGTCACATGTTTGTCGATGTATCCACATATATTGTCGATGGTATGAAGATCCGGTGATATTTGGGAACAAACCACCCTTGTGCGATTTTTCTAAATGTTCATCCTGCCAGTCAGTCACAATTCTATCCGGCGAATCCGGGACATATATTTCAGGTAGAAATCGATTGGAATGTTACATATCACATTATAAGGAAGGGCCACGGAAAAGTTCGCTACTCTAGCATCTTGATATAGGCATACTGGTCCAGAATGTTTTTCATCTGAAACAAAGGAGAGGATACCGCATAACTTAAACACCTCAGTACATGTCAGAGCCTCTACGATGAACACGATTTCGGGTATCATTTACATACAGGGAGAAACGTGATTCTATTAAACAGATATCCTGCTTTTAAACATCCAGGGTCCACTAGTTTTTCTTCTCGCCCAATGTAGTAGAGTAACTTTTGGGGCAGAAGTGTGCAAAAGCCTCTGCAATTCTTTGCAGGTTTTTCTTTTAATAATTGGTCTCGAATAATAACGTTGAGGTCTTGCAGTAATTCCTGCCTCGAAGAGAAGTGATGTTTAGCCAGCAGCCGTAAAACACTAATCCGCTTCCAGTCCATCAGTATCGTGTTTTAGCGACTAAAATGGCAGAAACTTCCTGTACACCGAGATTTTTGACATTTGAAACTACATAGACCCGTAAGACCTTTCGTGTTGATCCGAAGATAAATTCCGATAAAACCTTTAGTGTATACTCTGCATGCTCAAATGCAACCGAACATTTTAGCCGTTAATAACATGTGTATTGTGCCCTATTTTACAAGACAGGAACAGCACCGTATCACCTATGAGAAATCATTGAATTTGGTCAAACACTTTCAAGCTAGTAAACACCCGATTCTCTGTATCAAATGGTAAATACAGGCCCCTGTAATTTAGGGAAATTTAAACACGCATTAGGACTAATATTTTGTCTGGTGAACTTCATCTCCGTTTATACATACTTTTTCTTCCTCTTTTTCATTTTAATATTATTATTGATGCTTTCCTATTAAATCAGAATACATAATTCGCAAAGTTCATTGTGCAACTGAAAGATGAAGCCAGAAATCCCAAAACTAGTGGTCTACTTGGAATAAAAAAGATCTCATATTGAATCTTTTTTCCTGTTTGTGCTGAATATGTAGAGCATACAGTGACTTTATGGGGAATACTTCTGAAGGGATATGTACGCTTCCAACCTATAATCTAAAGTAATGATGATGGTGAGCTATTGCTTTAATTTATATTCATTATCTCATTCTTTCTTTCATAATCTCTTCATTTTCTCCCTTTCATGTCTTTCGTTCCTACTAACTCAAATTATCGATCCTCATTAACTTTCTTCAATTATATTTCATTAATTTTAACAATCGTTTTCTGGCACCTACAGGTATGACGCGAGACAAGACGCTCAGGGGGAGGCATCTGCCTCAAGACAACACCAAATAGAAGGTCGTGCATCATTCCACATAGGTAATCCCTCCTATTTAAGCCTCAGAGGGGCTTCTCTCAATGATTCAGGCCGATACGAATGCCGCGTCGATTTTCTGATGGAGCCTTCGCGAACGACATACCTAAAGGTAAGTTTCAAGAAGTTTATTACAAATTAACTATTGTGCTATTAATATAGAGAATAAATCAGCAAAGCTAACCATCGGAAACATAATTTTATAGAAATGATGTGGATAATAATATATTTAAATCCCGTACAAAAAATTAATTATTTTAAACTCGTTACTATATTTATTTATGCTAGACCGAACATTGTACTGAATAAATATATACAAATGACCTAAGACAAATGAAGCTTATTCATTAAGTTCAGTAGAAATGATGATCTTTGAGGAGGCTTTAAAAAATTATTAGAGTTCTACAAATATTTCCCAATTTTCTGGATGTGGTTTTATAGTGCTATATCGTAGAATAAAATAAGACACTCAAAGACCTCTCAAATAAAGCAATTTGAAGCTGTATAAAATCTTATAAATGTTTTATTTCGAACCAAAATAATATTTGATGTAAGTGAATCCGAATGGATAAGTGCTCTAAAAAACAATACTGTTTACGTATGTTGTTACCTCTCTTTTGCTAAAAGTCCTCGCAAAGCGAGAGTAAATAATACAAAACTACAAAAAAAATAGTACCTTAAGATACTGCCAAACCTCTTAAAAAAATGAGGATAACACATGCAAGGTTACATAGGAGCTAGAGCTTTGAGACTAAGATGATTGTTTTCCTGAATTTCGACGCGAGGCCACAGAAGTAATTAGAAAATTTTATATCGGTAAATACGGTCAACATTATAATTTATATATCATCGATTGTTAAAAATGAACAGCTTAGTTAAAATATCTTTAGATTACTGTCCCTTTTTTAAATCAATTTCTTATTTGTATAACTAAATAAATCTTTCCCTTTTTTCTGTTAATTCGTGGAAGCTTATAACTGTTTTAATAAGATGGAAAAGACAGGATTATAATAGTTTTCGTTGTTTAATTACAAAAGTCGTTGTAGACATCTGTATGTAGCAATTATAACCTCATTTCTTGCATATTTTTAATAGAAATTTGTTCTACTTTTTGCATTAAAAGAGAAATAAGTGATAAATTAGCATTTGGCAAACATTGAAAGGATGTTTCCAGATGCGACCATGCCGTTAATTAAATGTGGAAACTTAACACTTAGATCACTTTAATCTTATAAAAAACAATTGATACAATTGCTTGCTATTATTTTTGTAAGAATTAATACATTTTCAATTAAAATCAAGACATATACAAAGAACTGAACTCCAAGACTCCAATTTGTATCTATTAAACTTTCAAAATATCAACTCTTTGTTTATTGAACGCCTTATATATGAACTCATTCTTTCGAAGAAATATTAAAGGAAATTATCTTATTAATAATGACTTGTGTATTTTTAAATAGCCATTGTAAGATTCAACAATAGTCTAAGACATTGTTGTAAAATAAATTAATATAACTAGGATGTACAAATTCATCTTATTATTAACTTATTTTAAATATATAAAATTTAAATCCATTAATAATCTGATGAATTCTGCCTTGTATTCATTGTCGTAGAATGGCCCTTTTCGATCACTCCACACCAGAGACAACTTTTATGTAGGAGAATGCCCCTTTTAAATCTCTCCTCACACAAACCGCTTTTGTCGTGGTTTTCTTGGGGTTAGTGATATACTTCTTTGATGAAGTAGGCTTTGTTCTAAGAGTTCTAAGAGTGTTAATATTGTTATTTCAAAGAAGAGCCGTTGGAAACACGTAAGTATATAGAGAAACGCGCAAGAATTCCCCAAATAAACTTACATTTTAACTTTAACAATTTACTACACAGAAATTTACCCTTAACTACCGAAATACTCCGAATATTAAAATACACAATAATTACTTTAATTAGCTTGCCCCTCTAAAATATGCTACATTCAATACGCACTTTAATATACAATATTTCGGCTTATTGACTCAACTGGAGTTTAAATACCTCAGGAATGTTATTGACTCCACGACGCGTGCCGACCGGCAAGATGGAAATGGTCGAGATCACGAGGTACTTTTGGCGAGGGTAGCAGATGGGGGTCCACACGGTATTCAATGGGGGAGTCTTCAATGGCGAGAACAATCACGGTGATTTAGGCGGCACCAAGGTAGGCGGGGTCTCTCTGACGAGAGTAAGTCGAACTTGGTTCTTAAACCAAGTTAACTTAGTGTTCGGTCTGATCACCAGGTAACGGGCTCGAGGAGGAGCTTTTTTTCTTGGTTACTTAATTCCTCATGGGCGAGGACTGTACTCTTTACTCGGGGATGGTCTTCTTCAAAGGCGAAAATTGAGGAGGGGGGGTTTCTCTGGCGAGAATAAGTTGAACTTGAATAAGTTAACTTAAAGGTTGGTTTGGTAACCAGGAACTAGCTCGAGGATGAGCTTCTTCTTAGTTCCAGTCTTCCTCAAGGGCAAGTATAACGCGGAGGGTGGGGGGGTTCTGTGATGATAATAAATTGAACTTGGTTACTCAACCAAGTTAACTTATAAGTTTGGTGTGGCCACCGAGTAACGGGCTCGAGGGGGAGCCTTTTCCTACTTTATTTCTTAATTCCTCAAGGACGAGGAATACCCCTGATTTTTAAGATGCACTAGGATATGAGGAGTCTCTCTGACAAGAGTAAGTTGAACTTGAACAAGTTCAACTTACGGGGACGGGGCAAGAGGGTTCTTATTCCAAACGGTTTTTCTCACCAAGTATTACATCGGCTCCTCGTTAGCCTTCGAACTTGAGAGAAACCCCAAAACTATTCGTCTACTTGGAATAAACAAGATCTCATATTGAATCTTTTCTCCTGTTTGTGCTAAATATGTAGAGCATACAGTGACTTTATGGGGAATACTTCTGAAGGGATATGTACGCTTCCAACCTATAATCTAAAGTAATGATGATGGTGAGCTATTGCTTTAATTTATATTCATTATCTCATTCTTTCTTTCATAATCTCTTCATTTTCTCCCTTTCATGTCTTTCGTTCCTACTAACTCAAATTATCAATCCTCATTAACTTTCTTCAATTATATTTCTTTGATTTTAACAATCGTTTTCTGGCACCTACAGGTATGATGCGAGACAAGACGCTCAGGGGGAGGCATCTGCCTCAAGACCAGACCAAATGGAAGGTCGTGCATCATTCCACATAGGTAATCCCTCCTATTTAAGCCTCAGAGGGGCTTCTCTCAATGATTCAGGCCGATACGAATGCCGCGTCGATTTTCTGATGGAGCCTTCGCGAACGACATACCTAAAGGTAAGTTTCAAGAAGTTTATTACAAATTAACTATTGTGCTATTAATATAGAGAATAAATCAGCAAAGCTAACCATCGGAAACATAATTTTATAGAAATGATGTGGATAATAATATATTTAAATCCCGTACAAAAAATTAATTATTTTAAACTCGTTACTATATTTATTTATGCTAGACCGAACATTGTACTGAATAAATATATACAAATGACCTAAGACAAATGAAGCTTATTCATTAAGTTCAGTAGAAATGATGATCTTTGAGGAGGCTTTAAAAAATTATTAGAGTTCTACAAATATTTCCCAATTTTCTGGATGTGGTTTTATAGTGCTATATCGTAGAATAAAATAAGACACTCAAAGACCTCTCAAATAAAGCAATTTGAAGCTGTATAAAATCTTATAAATGTTTTATTTCGAACCAAAATAATATTTGATGTAAGTGAATCCGAATGGATAAGTGCTCTAAAAAACAATACTGTTTACGTATGTTGTTACCTCTCTTTTGCTAAAAGTCCTCGCAAAGCGAGAGTAAATAATACAAAACTACAAAAAAAATAGTACCTTAAGATACTGCCAAACCTCTTAAAAAAATGAGGATAACACATGCAAGGTTACATAGGAGCTAGAGCTTTGAGACTAAGATGATTGTTTTCCTGAATTTCGACGCGAGGCCACAGAAGTAATTAGAAAATTTTATATCGGTAAATACGGTCAACATTATAATTTATATATCATCGATTGTTAAAAATGAACAGCTTAGTTAAATATCTTTAGATTACTGTCCCTTTTTTAAATCAATTTCTTATTTGTATAACTAAATAAATCTTTCCCTTTTTTCTGTTAATTCGTGGAAGCTTATAACTGTTTTAATAAGATGGAAAAGACAGGATTATAATAGTTTTCGTTGTTTAATTACAAAAGTCGTTGTAGACATCTGTATGTAGCAATTATAACCTCATTTCTTGCATATTTTTAATAGAAATTTGTTCTACTTTTTGCATTAAAAGAGAAATAAGTGATAAATTAGCATTTGGCAAACATTGAAAGGATGTTTCCAGATGCGACCATGCCGTTAATTAAATGTGGAAACTTAACACTTAGATCACTTTAATCTTATAAAAAACAATTGATACAATTGCTTGCTATTATTTTTGTAAGAATTAATACATTTTCAATTAAAATCAAGACATATACAAAGAACTGAACTCCAAGACTCCAATTTGTATCTATTAAACTTTCAAAATATCAACTCTTTGTTTATTGAACGCCTTATATATGAACTCATTCTTTCGAAGAAATATTAAAGGAAATTATCTTATTAATAATGACTTGTGTATTTTTAAATAGCCATTGTAAGATTCAACAATAGTCTAAGACATTGTTGTAAAATAAATTAATATAACTAGGATGTACAAATTCATCTTATTATTAACTTATTTTAAATATATAAAATTTAAATCCATTAATAATCTGATGAATTCTGCCTTGTATTCATTGTCGTAGAATGGCCCTTTTCGATCACTCCACACCAGAGACAACTTTTATGTAGGAGAATGCCCCTTATAAATCTCTCCTCACACAAACCGCTTTTGTCGTGGTTTTGTTGGGGTTAGTGATATACTTCTTTGATGAAGTAGGCTTTGTTCTAAGAGTTCTAAGAGTGTTAATATTGTTATTTCAAAGAAGAGCCGTTGGAAACACGTAAGTATATAGAGAAACGCGCAAGAATTCCCCAAATAAACTTACATTTTAACTTTAACAATTTACTACACAGAAATTTACCCTTAACTACCGAAATACTCCGAATATTAAAATACACAATAATTACTTTAATTAGCTTGCCCCTCTAAAATATGCTACATTCAATACGCACTTTAATATACAATATTTCGGCTTATTGAGTCAACTGGAGTTTAAATACCTCAGGAATGTTATTGACTCCACGACGCGTGCCGACCGGCAAGATGGAGATGGTCGAGATCACGAGGTACTTTTGGCGAGGGTAGCAGATGGGGGTCCACACGGTATTCAATGGGGGAGTCTTCAATGGCGAGAACAATCACGGTGATTTAGGCGGCACCAAGGTAGGCGGGGTCTCTCTGACGAGAGTAAGTCGAACTTGGTTCTTAAACCAAGTTAACTTAGAGTTCGGTGTGATCACCAGGTAACGGGCTCGAGGAGGAGCTTTTTTTCTTGGTTACTTAATTCCTCATGGGCGAGGACTGTACTCTTTACTCGGGGATGGTCTTCTTCAAAGGCGAAAATTGAGGAGGGGGGGGTTCTCTGGCGAGAATAAGTTGAACTTGAATAAGTTAACTTAAAGGTTGGTTTGGTAACCAGGAACTAGCTCGAGGATGAGCTTCTTCTTAGTTCCAGTCTTCCTCAAGGGCAAGTATAACGCGGAGGGTGGGGGGGTTCTGTGATGATAATAAATTGAACTTGGTTACTCAACCAAGATAACTTATAAGTTTGGTGTGGCCACCGAGTAACGGGCTCGAGGGGGAGCCTTTTCCTACTTTATTTCTTAATTCCTCAAGGACGAGGAATACCCCTGATTTTTAAGATGCACTAGGATATGAGGAGTCTCTCTGACAAGAGTAAGTTGAACTTGAACAAGTTCAACTTACGGGGACGGGGCAAGAGGGTTCTTATTCCAAACGGTTTTTCTCACCAAGTATTACATCGGCTCCTCGTTAGCCTTCGAACTTGAGAGAAACCCCAAAACTATTCGTCTACTTGGAATAAACAAGATCTCATATTGAATCTTTTCTCCTGTTTGTGCTAAATATGTAGAGCATACAGTGACTTTATGGGGAATACTTCTGAAGGGATATGTACGCTTCCAACCTATAATCTAAAGTAATGATGATGGTGAGCTATTGCTTTAATTTATATTCATTATCTCATTCTTTCTTTCATAATCTCTTCATTTTCTCCCTTTCATGTCTTTCGTTCCTACTAACTCAAATTATCAATCCTCATTAACTTTCTTCAATTATATTTCTTTGATTTTAACAATCGTTTTCTGGCACCTACAGGTATGACGCGAGACAAGACGCTCAGGGGGAGGCATCTGCCTCAAGACCAGACCAAATGGAAGGTCGTGCATCATTCCACATAGGTAATCCCTCCTATTTAAGCCTCAGAGGGGCTTCTCTCAATGATTCAGGCCGATACGAATGCCGCGTCGATTTTCTGATGGAGCCTTCGCGAACGACATACCTAAAGGTAAGTTTCAAGAAGTTTATTACAAATTAACTATTGTGCTATTAATATAGAGAATAAATCAGCAAAGCTAACCATCGGAAACATAATTTTATAGAAATGATGTGGATAATAATATATTTAAATCCCGTACAAAAAATTAATTATTTTAAACTCGTTACTATATTTATTTATGCTAGACCGAACATTGTACTGAATAAATATATACAAATGACCTAAGACAAATGAAGCTTATTCATTAAGTTCAGTAGAAATGATGATCTTTGAGGAGGCTTTAAAAAATTATTAGAGTTCTACAAATATTTCCCAATTTTCTGTATGTGGTTTTATAGTGCTATATCGTAGAATAAAATAAGACACTCAAAGACCTCTCAAATAAAGCAATTTGAAGCTGTATAAAATCTTATAAATGTTTTATTTCGAACCAAAATAATATTTGATGTAAGTGAATCCGAATGGATAAGTGCTCTAAAAAACAATACTGTTTACGTATGTTGTTACCTCTCTTTTGCTAAAAGTCCTCGCAAAGCGAGAGTAAATAATACAAAACTACAAAAAAAATAGTACCTTAAGATACTGCCAAACCTCTTAAAAAAATGAGGATAACACATGCAAGGTTACATAGGAGCTAGAGCTTTGAGACTAAGATGATTGTTTTCCTGAATTTCGACGCGAGGCCACAGAAGTAATTAGAAAATTTTATATCGGTAAATACGGTCAACATTATAATTTATATATCATCGATTGTTAAAAATGAACAGCTTAGTTAAATATCTTTAGATTACTGTCCCTTTTTTAAATCAATTTCTTATTTGTATAACTAAATAAATCTTTCCCTTTTTTCTGTTAATTCGTGGAAGCTTATAACTGTTTTAATAAGATGGAAAAGACAGGATTTTAATAGTTTTCGTTGTTTAATTACAAAAGTCGTTGTAGACATCTGTATGTAGCAATTATAACCTCATTTCTTGCATATTTTTAATAGAAATTTGTTCTACTTTTTGCATTAAAAGAGAAATAAGTGATAAATTAGCATTTGGCAAACATTGAAAGGATGTTTCCAGATGCGACCATGCCGTTAATTAAATGTGGAAACTTAACACTTAGATCACTTTAATCTTATAAAAAACAATTGATACAATTGCTTGCTATTATTTTTGTAAGAATTAATACATTTTCAATTAAAATCAAGACATATACAAAGAACTGAACTCCAAGACTCCAATTTGTATCTATTAAACTTTCAAAATATCAACTCTTTGTTTATTGAACGCCTTATATATGAACTCATTCTTTCGAAGAAATATTAAAGGAAATTATCTTATTAATAATGACTTGTGTATTTTTAAATAGCCATTGTAAGATTCAACAATAGTCTAAGACATTGTTGTAAAATAAATTAATATAACTAGGATGTACAAATTCATCTTATTATTAACTTATTTTAAATATATAAAATTTAAATCCATTAATAATCTGATGAATTCTGCCTTGTATTCATTGTCGTAGAATGGCGTTTTCGATCACTCCACACCAGAGACAACTTTTATGTAGGAGAATGCCCCTTTTAAATCTCTCCTCACACAAACCGCTTTTGTCGTAGTTTGGTGGGGTTAGTGATATACTTCTTTGATGAAGTAGGCTTTGTTCTAAGAGTTCTAAGAGTGTTAATATTGTTATTTCAAAGAAGAGCCGTTGGAAACATGTAAGTATATAGAGAAACGCGCAAGAATTCCCCAAATAAACTTACATTTTAACTTTAACAATTTACTACACAGAAATTTACCCTTAACTACCGAAATACTCCGAATATTAAAATACACAATAATTACTTTAATTAGCTTGCCCCTCTAAATATGCTACATTCAATACGCACTTTAATATACAATATTTCGGCTTATTGACTCAACTGGAGTTTAAATACCTCAGGAATGTTATTGACTCCACGACGCGTGCCGACCGGCAAGATGGAGATGGTCGAGATCACGAGGTACTTTTGGCGAGGGTAGCAGATGGGGGTCCACACGGTATTCAATGGGGGAGTCTTCAATGGCGAGAACAATCACGGTGATTTAGGCGGCACCAAGGTAGGCGGGGTCTCTCTGACGAGAGTAAGTCGAACTTGGTTCTTAAACCAAGTTAACTTAGAGTTCGGTGTGATCACCAGGTAACGGGCTCGAGGAGGAGCTTTTTTTCTTGGTTACTTAATTCCTCATGGGCGAGGACTGTACTCTTTACTCGGGGATGGTCTTCTTCAAAGGCGAAAATTGAGGAGGGGGGGTTTCTCTGGCGAGAATAAGTTGAACTTGAATAAGTTAACTTAAAGGTTGGTTTGGTAACCAGGAACTAGCTCGAGGATGAGCTTCTTCTTAGTTCCAGTCTTCCTCAAGGGCAAGTATAACGCGGGGGGGGGGGGGTTCTGTGATGATAATAAATTGAACTTGGTTACTCAACCAAGTTAACTTATAAGTTTGGTGTGGCTACCGAGTAACGGGCTCGAGGGGGAGCCTTTTCCTACTTTATTTCTTAATTCCTCAAGGACGAGGAATACCCCTGATTTTTAAGATGCACTAGGATATGAGGAGTCTCTCTGACAAGAGTAAGTTGAACTTGAACAAGTTCAACTTACGGGGACGGGGCAAGAGGGTTCTTATTCCAAACGGTTTTTCTCACCAAGTATTACATCGGCTCCTCGTTAGCCTTCGAACTTGAGAGAAACCCCAAAACTATTCGTCTACTTGGAATAAACAAGATCTCATATTGAATCTTTTCTCCTGTTTGTGCTAAATATGTAGAGCATACAGTGACTTTATGGGGAATACTTCTGAAGGGATATGTACGCTTCCAACCTATAATCTAAAGTAATGATGATGGTGAGCTATTGCTTTAATTTATATTCATTATCTCATTCTTTCTTTCATAATCTCTTCATTTTCTCCCTTTCATGTCTTTCGTTCCTACTAACTCAAATTATCGATCCTCATTAACTTTCTTCAATTATATTTCTTTGATTTTAACAATCGTTTTCTGGCACCTACTGGTATGACGCGAGACAAGACGCTCAGGGGGAGGCATCTGCCTCAAGACCAGACCAAATGGAAGGTCGTGCATCATTCCACATCGGTAATTCCTCCTATTTAAGCCTCAGAGGGGCTTCTCTCAATGATTCAGGCCGATACGAATGCCGCGTCGATTTTCTGATGGAGCCTTCGCAAACGACATACCTAAAGGTAAGTTTCAAGAAGTTTATTACAAATTAACTATTGTGCTATTAATATAGAGAATAAATCAGCAAAGCTAACCATCGGAAACATAATTTTATAGAAATGATGTGGATAATAATATATTTAAATCCCGTACAAAAAATTAATTATTTTAAACTCGTTACTATATTTATTTATGCTAGACCGAACATTGTACTGAATAAATATATACAAATGACCTAAGACAAATGAAGCTTATTCATTAAGTTCAGTAGAAATGATGATCTTTGAGGAGGCTTTAAAAAATTATTAGAGTTCTACAAATATTTCCCAATTTTCTGGATGTGGTTTTATAGTGCTATATCGTAGAATAAAATAAGACACTCAAAGACCTCTCAAATAAAGCAATTTGAAGGTGTATAAAAACTTATAAATGTTTTATTTCGAACCAAAATAATATTTGATGTAAGTGAATCCGAATGGATAAGTGCTCTAAAAAACAATACTGTTTACGTATGTTGTTACCTCTCTTTTGCTAAAAGTCCTCGCAAAGCGAGAGTAAATAATACAAAACTACAAAAAAAATAGTACCTTAAGATACTGCCAAACCTCTTAAAAAAATGAGGATAACACATGCAAGGTTACATAGGAGCTAGAGCTTTGAGACTAAGATGATTGTTTTCCTGAATTTCGACGCGAGGCCACAGAAGTAATTAGAAAATTTTATATCGGTAAATACGGTCAACATTATAATTTATATATCATCGATTGTTAAAAATGAACAGCTTAGTTAAATATCTTTAGATTACTGTCACTTTTTTAATCAATTTCTTATTTGTATAACTAAATAAATCTTTCCCTTTTTTCTGTTAATTCGTGGAAGCTTATAACTGTTTTAATAAGATGGAAAAGACAGGATTATAATAGTTTTCGTTGTTTAATTACAAAAGTCGTTGTAGACATCTGTATGTAGCAATTATAACCTCATTTCTTGCATATTTTTAATAGAAATTTGTTCTACTTTTTGCATTAAAAGAGAAATAAGTGATAAATTAGCATTTGGCAAACATTGAAAGAATGTTTCCAGATGCGACCATGCCGTTATTAAATGTGGAAACTTAACACTTAGATCACTTTAATCTTATAAAAAACAATTGATACAATTGCTTGCTATTATTTTTGTAAGAATTAATACATTTTCAATTAAAATCAAGACATATACAAAGAACTGAACTCCAAGACTCCAATTTGTATCTATTAAACTTTCAAAATATCAACTCTTTGTTTATTGAACGCCCTATATATGAACTCATTCTTTCGAAGAAATATTAAAGGAAATTATCTTATTAATAATGACTTGTGTATTTTTAAATAGCTATTGTAAGATTCAATAATAGTCTAAGACATTCACTACTTTTATGTAGGAGAATGCCCCTTTTAAATCTCTCCTCACACAAACCGCTTTTGTCGTGGTTTTCTTGGGGTTAGTGCTATACTTCTTTGATGAAGTAGGCTTTGTTCTAAGAGTTCTAAGAGTGTTAATATTGTTATTTCAAAGAAGAGCCGTTGGAAACACGTAAGTATATAGAGAAACGCGCAAGAATTCCCCAAATAAACTTACATTTTAACTTTAACAATTTACTACACAGAAATTTACCCTTAACTACCGAAATACTCCGAATATTAAAATACACAATAATTACTATAATTAGCTTGCCCCTCTAAAATATGCTACATTCAATACGCACTTTAATATACAATATTTCGGCTTATTGACTCAACTGGAGTTTAAATACCTCAGGAATGTTATTGACTCCACGACGCGTGCCGACCGGCAAGATGGAGATGGTCGAGATCACGAGGTACTTTTGGCGAGGGTAGCAGATGGGGGTCCACACGGTATTCAATGGGGGGGTCTTCAATGGCGAGAACAATCACGGTGATTTAGGCGACACCAAGGTAGGCGGGGTCTCTCTGACGAGAGTAAGTCGAACTTGGTTCTTAAACCAAGTTAACTTAGAGTTCGGTGTGATCACCAGGTAACGGGCTCGAGGAGGAGCTTTTTTTCTTGGTTACTTAATTCCTCATGGGCGAGGACTGTACTCTTTACTCGGGGATGGTCTTCTTCAAAGGCGAAAATTGAGGAGGGGGGGTTTCTCTGGCGAGAATAAGTTGAACTTGAATAAGTTAACTTAAAGGTTGGTTTGGTAACCAGGAACTAGCTCGAGGATGAGCTTCTTCTTAGTTCCAGTCTTCCTCAAGGGCAAGTATAACGCGGGGGGGGGGGGGGCTGTGATGATAATAAATTGAACTTGGTTACTCAACCAAGTTAACTTATAAGTTTGGTGTGGCCACCGAGTAACGGGCTCGAGGGGGAGCCTTTTCCTACTTTATTTCTTAATTCCTCAAGGACGAGGAATACCCCTGATTTTTAAGATGCACTAGGATATGAGGAGTCTCTCTGACAAGAGTAAGTTGAACTTGAACAAGTTCAACTTACGGGGACGGGGCAAGAGGGTTCTTATTCCAAACGGTTTTTCTCACCAAGTATTACATCGGCTCCTCGTTAGCCTTCGAACTTGAGAGAAACCCCAAAACTATTCGTCTACTTGGAATAAACAAGATCTCATATTGAATCTTTTCTCCTGTTTGTGCTAAATATGTAGAGCATACAGTGACTTTATGGGGAATACTTCTGAAGGAATATGTACGCTTCCAACCTATAATCTAAAGTAATGATGATGGTGAGCTATTGCTTTAATTTATATTCATTATCCCATTCTTTCTTTCATAATCTCTTCATTTTCTCCCTTTCATGTCTTTCGTTCCTACTAACTCAAATTATCGATCCTCATTAACTTTCTTCAATTATATTTCTTTGATTTTAACAATCGTTTTCTGGCACCTACTGGTATGACGCGAGACAAGACGATCAGGGGGAGGCATCTGCCTCAAGACCAGACCAAATGGAAGGTCGTGCATCATTCCACATCGGTAATTCCTCCTATTTAAGCCTCAGAGGGGCTTCTCTCAATGATTCAGGCCGATACGAATGCCGCGTCGATTTTCTGATGGAGCCTTCGCGAACGACATACCTAAAGGTAAGTTTCAAGAAGTTTATTACAAATTAACTATTGTGCTATTAATATAGAGAATAAATCAGCAAAGCTAACCATCGGAAACATAATTTTATAGAAATGATGTGGATAATAATATATTTAAATCCCGTACAAAAAATTAATTATTTTAAACTCGTTACTATATTTATTTATGCTAGACCGAACATTGTACTGAATAAATATATACAAATGACCTAAGACAAATGAAGCTTATTCATTAAGTTCAGTAGAAATGATGATCTTTGAGGAGGCTTTAAAAAATTATTAGAGTTCTACAAATATTTCCCAATTTTCTGGATGTGGTTTTATAGTGCTATATCGTAGAATAAAATAAGACACTCAAAGACCTCTCAAATAAAGCAATTTGAAGCTGTATAAAATCTTATAAATGTTTTATTTCGAACCAAAATAATATTTGATGTAAGTGAATCCGAATGGATAAGTGCTCTAAAAAACAATACTGTTTACGTATGTTGTTACTTCTCTTTTGCTAAAAGTCCTCGCAAAGCGAGAGTAAATAATACAAAACTACAAAAAAACAAGTACCTTAAGATACTGCCAAACCTCTTAAAAAAATGAGGATAACACATGCAAGGTTACATAGGAGCTAGAGCTTTGAGACTAAGATGATTGTTTTCCTGAATTTCGACGCGAGGCCACAGAAGTAATTAGAAAATTTTATATCGGTAAATACGGTCAACATTATAATTTATATATCATCGATTGTTAAAAATGAACAGCCTAGTTAAATATCTTTAGATTACTGTCACTTTTTTAATCAATTTCTTATTTGTATAACTAAATAAATCTTTCCCTTTTTTCTGTTAATTCGTGGAAGCTTATAACTGTTTTAATAAGATGGAAAAGACAGGATTATAATAGTTTTCGTTGTTTAATTACAAAAGTCGTTGTAGACATCTGTATGTAGCAATTATAACCTCATTTCTTGCATATTTTTAATAGAAATTTGTTCTACTTTTTGCATTAAAAGAGAAATAAGTGATAAATTAGCATTTGGCAATCATTGAAAGAATGTTTCCAGATGCGACCATGCCGTTAATTAAATGTGGAAACTTAACACTTAGATCACTTCAATCTTATAAAAAACAATTGATACAATTGCTTGCTATTATTTTTGTAAGAATTAATACATTTTCAATTAAAATCAAGACATATACAAAGAACTGAACTCCAAGACTCCAATTTGTATCTATTAAACTTTCAAAATATCAACTCTTTGTTTATTGAACGCCCTATATATGAACTCATTCTTTCAAAGAAATATTAAAGGAAACTATCTTATTAATAATGACTTGTGTATTTTTAAATAGCCATTGTAAGATTCAATAATAGTCTAAGACATTCACCACTTTTATGTAGGAGAATGCCCCTTTTAAATCTCTCCTCACACAAACCGCTTTTGTCGTGGTTTTCTTGGGGTTAGTGATATACTTCTTTGATGAAGTAGGCTTTGTTCTAAGAGTTCTAAGAGTGTTAATATTGTTATTTCAAAGAAGAGCCGTTGGAAACACGTAAGTATATAGAGAAACGCGCAAGAATTCCCCAAATAAACTAACATTTTATCTTTAAAAATTTACTACACAGAAATTTACCCTTAACTACCGAAATACTCCGAATATTAAAATACACAATAATTACTTTAATTAGCTTGCCCCTCTAAAATATGCTACATTCGATACGCACTGTAATATACAATATTTCGGCTTATTGACTCAACTGGAGTTTAAATACCTCAGGAATGTTATTGACTCCACGACGCGTGCCGACCGGCAAGATGGAGATGGTTGAGATCACGAGGTACTTTTGGCGAGGGTAGCAGATGGGGGTCCACACGGTATTCAATGGGGGGGTCTTCAATGGCGAGAACAATCACGGTGATTTAGGCGGCACCAAGGTAGGCGGGGTCTCTCTGACGAGAGTAAGTCTAACTTGGTTCTTAAACCAAGTTAACTTAGAGTTCGGTGTGATCACCAGGTAACGGGCTCGAGGAGGAGCTTTTTTTCTTGGTTACTTAATTCCTCATGGGCGAGGACTGTACTCTGTACTCGGGGATGGTCTTCTTCAAAGGCGAAAATTGAGGAGGGGGAGTTTCTCTGGCGAGAATAAGTTGAACTTGAATAAGTTAACTTAAAGGTTGGTTTGGTAACCAGGAACTAGCTCAAGGATGAGCTTCTTCTTAGTTCCAGTCTTCCTCAAGGGCAAGTATAACGCGGGGGGGGGGTTCTGTGATGATAATAAATTAAACTTGGTTACTCAACCAAGTTAACTTATAAGTTTGGTGTGGCCACCGAGTAACGGGCTTGAGGGGGAGCCTTTTCCTACTTTATTTCTTAATTCCTCAAGGACGAGGAATACCCCTGATTTTTAAGATGCACTAGGATATGAGGAGTCTCTCTGACAAGAGTAAGTTGAACTTGAACAAGTTCAACTTACGGGGACGGGGCAAGAGGGTTCTTATTCCAAACGGTTTTTCTCGCCAAGTATTACATCGGCTCCTCGTTAGCCTTCGAACTTGAGAGAAAGGCGTCTCCAATTTCTTACTCGAGGTGACATTGAATCTCACTCTCGTAGGGAATATCTTGCATTTTAACCTTTAGGCTTTTTATAGCGTTGAGTGGGGAGGCGCTGCGGTTACGAGCTTGAGCCGAGTTGCCTGGCCGGATGCTCTTGCGGTTAACCTCTCAGGTCTCCACTAAGAGAGAACGGGTGGGTGACGATTTTCCTACATTCATTTTCCTTTTATCTCAAAGAGAAATTGGAAAGTGTATAAGGATGAAGACTCATATTTATAAAGAGACATATTTGAAGGCTTTATAACTACCCGCCGAATAAAGTATACTGAATCCAGTAACGAAAATTTCTTTACACTCAAATAAATCCCTGATCACCTTTTCTTAGCCTACAATTAAGAAAAAAGATAACAATCTCCTTTGTAGTCAGTGCTTTACGTAAAAGGTACTGCCAGAAAAGTCGAACCAGTAGCCAGCACCAAGCCGAACCAAGAAACAAACCTATTGGGCTAACCAGAAGTGGTGCCAAAACCTCGCTGTCACATTAACATTGGTAAACAAACCCAACACCAAAGAGTCAAATGGCCTCCTGTACAGTATATTGATAACAGTATTAATTTTTAGTTACTTTAGCTTAAAGATGCTAATGAGTGTTTGCCTAGATAACTCAATCATTAACCTGCTCTAAAATTAGATACGAATAAATGGGATTTGCTGGTATTAACTTGAACGCAAAATGACTTCTTTTGTAAATACGGGAGCGATACAAGAAGGAAATCGAGAGAGCTTCACAGAAATAAGTGATTTTGAGGTGAGAATCGTCTTAAATATTTCTACGAATTAAATAAATTGAGAATATTCATATTATTTATTATTCGGCATTTAGATAGATATAGGAGAACAATTCAATTTATATAGATATATATTATGTGGGCTGCGATTGTTTGCACAGAAGGGCAAATAGATAAATTTAAGTATGTGTCTTTATATGGCGACCATATATGGGTGCCAGTGTTGACTTCATTTGGGCCACTTTGCCCTTATGTGGGTGACGCTTTGTTAATTAAATTGACCATATCGCCCATTGAAGAATGTCAGTATATGCAATTCCATATGATATAAAATTCGTTTGGCCAATGATGAACATTTTTCTCTTGGTTTGGTGACCGTGGGAGGAAAAAAACTAACCATATCCTAAGTTGAAATCTTATTCTAGGTTACGGCACGTAGAGCCTGTTAGATGATGGAACCCTTTATTTTATTCAATACAATTGATATGCTATGAATAATAACAGACCATACAATAAGATAAGTATTGAATATAAAGCAAAATTTACTTTACTCTTATGAGGTGACAATTTAGTTTACAAACAAAAATTTCAATCACAAATAAAAAAATGAAATTGGTCACCACCATACTAATATAAAAAAATCACTACAATCTAAATTAGGCAATAAGCAAAGGAATATAATAGATTCATTTACTTTACTTACTTTTTATTTATATTTCATGCTGACTACCAAAGCATCCAAGGCACATGTAAGGATTTTAGGCACAATGTGAGCAATAAGTGTAGAGTTTAAAACATCCTTTCTGATGCCTGTCTATCCTAATCATTCGTTACTTCTTTTTAACACCTTTACATCCCCGTCTTATCAGTTTGTTATTTGCATCAGTCTTACACATTATGATGTAAGAAACTAAAATTTTGGTTTAATGTTTCTTATTTCTTCATGTTAATGGAGAGATAAGCGACCTATTCTCTGAACTCTGAAGGATCTTATTTTCATTTTCTTCCTTTGGGGGGCGGGGGAACTTAACAGAAAGCTTCCCGTACCACTTTCACCTCTTTGTTAGAGTGGTAACAAAAGAAGCCATCAGGTCAGACAGGTCTATACCAGCTTTCCCTTTGTTATCTGAAATAATTGTAGAAGGTTTTCTTAGGCACTTTCTTTTCTCTCTAGTTTATGGCCCTCGTTCATTTATTCTTTGGTTTGACTAAATAAATCCTGGTGCATGTTTTGTTGTAAGTACTCGAACGCCTTTAGTATCGTCTTTCTTGAACACCACTATACCATTGATATCTTCTTTGGCTATCTTAGCTCTTATTTTCAAAGGTCATAACTAATGTAGAAATTAGATATTCCTTCTTCTCTTGTATCTTGTAAAATGTTTTCATTGTTTGCGAAATGGAAACACTTTAGAAGAAGGATTTAGCATATGGCACGTGAAGTTGGCCAGAATAGGTTTCTTGTTTAGTTCCTTTCAGGTTAGGAACCACTTCACAATACCTTTCAGAACTTATTAAAAACAAATTAAACGACCCGCAAATAATAATTTTGTGTAAACCTAAATATATAAAACTTTAAAAAATAACTAACCAGGTACCAAATCGTACAGTTATATTTTCAATTTAAATAAGCTATCAAAAACTGCCAATCTATTTTTTTTTATAACGGCAAAGGAGAAATTCTCCTGCCTTAGATAGAAAAAGTGATATACATAGTATATATAGGATATACACTATAGTTATAAAAATGTTTATAACAAGGCGAGTTCGTTTTCAAAAATTAGCTGCAGCGTACATATAGATATAGATATATAACAGAGTGCCGACCATGATTGCCTGGGCGGAAACTAGACTAATATCAAACTAAATTACTAAAATAAGACATGGTATAATGTCAATATCTCTTAAGATGTCTGATAGATACATTTCTCGTACAGGTTACCAGGAGAAGCTCTCAAATCCAAAACAGAGATGAATAGAAGTAAATCTGATCAAAGAATCTCGTTGGAAAATGTATCGAATGTGACATGAATACAATATTTTTTGCCTAAAATACTTCTTTGAGTGGAGCAATATCAGTCAACATATGTAAAAAAAATTGTTCCAAGCATGTCAATATAAAATCAAAGGAATCAGGTGAAAAAACAAATAAACGTGCACAAGGGTACAAAAGAATCATAATTCTAAACAGGAAAACTCGCCAGAAAATTAACAAAAAATGGGCACAATATTCGCTCCTATTTCCGCTATAAGGACCAAAATCCATTTCCCTGCTGCTCCTCTGTAAGTTATAAATATAGCTTTTGGTCTTGCGATTTATCTTATAGTGGTTCGAGTATTAGGTCCATCCATTGTAACCTTAAGCAGCATTGGGGAAGGTCTACCCGTAAGGTGCTGGTTCTAAACTAACCAGAATCTTAGCACTTACGAGATAACATTAAAATATGTACGTCTGAAATTTGTCTGGATAACTTTAAAACACTTAGTAATAACCCCCAATCTAATGAACTAGGAATTTTAGAATCACTTTTCATACTAAAACTTGAACCTAATTTAAATATAAATCAGACTGCATCCAATCCTTACATTGTGCCATACATTAATAATTTTTTATTCTTATATTAAATAACCTATCCTAAATTGAATTATTCAATTTTAGTATTTTATGAAACTAAAAATTTTAACTGGTTAATCCCTTGTTCTATAGTGCCGATGATGAGGCTAGGTCCTCGAAACGTTCAAATCCAGATAGATAAAGAAGTTTCAAACAATATGGAGCTTGGTTTTCACCTTCATATTGAAACTACGGTTTGTAAGAAGCTCAACAGTTCCTGATATATATATATATATATATATATATATATATATATATATATATATATATATATATATATATATATAGAGAGAGAGAGAGAGAGAGAGAGAGAGAGAGAGAGAGAGAAAGAGAGAGAGAGAGAGAAAGAGAGACAGAGAGAAAGAGATTTGCAGAAATTGGTTTTGTTCGCGCGGAAACCTTAATCTCAGCAGGAAAATGAAGACGAACGAAAAGATGCAAAAGGTCATTTATTTCTGAATATGTTCCGATTTGTGGAAAGAAACGACTAGCTTAAATAAATGTCCTTTTCCGTCTACTCGTGGGTCTTGATTCTCGCTTTCAGACAATTTCTCTGACTGCAAACTCCTATACTATTATATCTGTCGCGTGGTTAAGTGAGACCATCAGGACTCCTAGTACCAATATGTGGAGCTTTGGTCAAGCATCATAAGTGTTCTAACTCGGTTAAACCGGAGGACCGTCGAGAAAGCTTCCAGTAGGTTCCGAAGACGCTTGGAGGCCGTGGTTGAGGTCGACGCTGATTTCCTTGAAGTAAATTAAATAGTAAAATACTTCAGGTCCTTTAACAGCTATGATTGGTAAATTAATCTGCATAAATGAACTCCCTGTGTCATTTTTTTTAATATTGCATTAGGTTACAAATTATCTAACGCAACCTGTGTGAATGCAAGTTTTGCTGTCCGTCCATGGAATCGCTGTAAAGATCATTTTACTTGAAAATGGGATAATTATAGGGAAATAAAGACCAAAATGACAATAATAGGCATTGCCAAAGGGACTAAAAACTGGTCCCCGGTGGGAGTTGGAAGCTATTCATTTTCACAGAAAGCAGTGATCATAGAACTTTGTGTTTCCGCGTTAGGATTATTTGGATATGGGTATCTTTATAGGTCTACATGTCCTCCATCGGCAGTGTTAAGGAAAGAGATGAGAAAGTGGGTGTGTTGTGTTATGAAGACAGAACGGGAAATTATAGCCGTTATGCAATTGGTTATTAGCGTGGTTACTCTTGGGGAACTATGTACTTACCCCTGCATGAGTATGTTCAAAGGTATGTACTAATCGGTGGCCAAATGGTTACCTCGAGGAAAGGTTTTTGTCGCAATCTCTGAGATCAATCTCGTACCTCAAACCTTGAAAGGCAACCCCGTATCCACTTCGGTAATGAGAGCTATATAAACTAATAGTAAATTATTAATATCCCCTTATCAATATTTTCATCTAAATTACATAAATACTCGGGCTCCAACATTAGTAAAGTTATGATGCTTACTTTATTTTCTAAACTGAAATACAAGTAATGAAAGCGATATATTTGTTTAAAGCAAAATTAATACTACATATATAACAACAGTATTGCATTTGAAATCCTTAAGCCTTTAAAATCTCGTCATGATCCAGGCGAGAGGCAAAAATTATATTGATTGCTTACACCAATTTACGCCTTTTTTTTCATCTTCGAACTTTCAAATACCCTATTTGGAACAATGAAATATGATAGTGTGGTTGACACATCTACTCTCATTTGAATTCCTTGAAAATATAAGAAAAGGAATAAAATTAAATAATAATACTTATTTATTTATCAATAATTTTTTACAACACAAATATATATAAATTTATTTTTGTCCAAGTTCTTGAGATTGAGCAAATTAAGTGTTTACCGGATTGCCAACATGTTTATCTACTTAGGCACAGCCTAGAATGTTAAAATATTTGTTCAATCGTCTTCGTTATAAACACAATCATTCCGAAAAAGCTAAGGACGAGCCAAACCCCATTAAAACCTCTCTTTTCTGGGAGATATTTACTATCCTCCTTATTTGCTGCTAAACAAATTCAACCATGTTTATTAAATCGTAAGTTCATTTTGGGGGAATGCTTAAAAAAAATTATATCTAATCTTGTTTTTTACTTTCAAAATTTTAATTCAATCAGTCTTATATTCTTAATGATCAAAGAAGGGATTAATCGAAGGCAAAGGAGCAAAATTTGAAGGCAATACAAATTTTGACTTTCATCACGCCACGATCTTTTAATGTATTCAGGAGTATCCTTTTCACCTAACATTTGCCTGGCGGATAGAAGCGATTCTTCTGATTTAAAGTTCAATCGACTGACACAGGCTTTGTTATCAAACAACTTTAAGGACACTTTTTCCAGTAAAATAGATTCCTTATAAGGTCTTGAAAATTTCAATAGATCGAATTGCACGGGTAACAATTCAAGTGTAAGGCTGTCCTAAATTCGAATGTTTCCTCTATCTTAAGTTCTGTAATTCCGTGCTTTTCACTTGGTTTGACTTTACACCTGTATTTGTACTTCAGTGGGACCTTTTTAACGTGAGTGGCACCACACTGGATTTACAATTCAAGATGAATCTCTTTTGAGCAAATACACCAGTGCCTCTTTTATCATTTTAAGAAAGGAATACATTACCCATGGGGTGGCATTGATTGCTGGCACTGGCAAAGCTCTGAGAAAAAATTTAATTTTTAGAAAGTCCAGGTCGTTTTCCGCCTAGTTTTCTTTTCTAAAGCGAATAACGAGCAGAAAGAAGTGCCCTTATCCATCTTTTCCTGCTATAACTTAATATGTTGTGGTTGCTTTACGAAATCCAAACAAACTCGGCCACCGAAAAGGACCCTTACCACTAAGTCGTACTAAATTCAAACATTAGATGTTATTTTAAATAGACCTCCATCAAACAGTTTTTTCCTAATTCAATTTCATGGTATGCCTTATTTTAGATAGTGACCCCATCCGCTTTTAGAAAACGTTTCGTACCTTGGCTTGATTCGAATAAAAAATTAGTCGGTATTTTGTACAGGCCAGAGGTTGAGATTGTCCTCCCTTTCCGTAATGTGTTACTTCTGAAGTCCTATGAAAGTTTTATTATGATATTTTGTGAGTGTAACTTTCCCATGATGGTAACAAACGAAATAGCTTATATATTGGAGACGGGAAATATTTGATAGGAAATTTTGAAAACAACCCAAATAATACCGAACGCACTCAAAAATCTAAAGTCTTCAATCACTATAAGAATCAGAGACGTTGATGTTAGAGGGGTGTTAGAAACCTTAACATATGTAGAAAACAACCTTAAAATCATTTCTTTGCCTTTATTTTACTAGACATTAGGTATTTGGATTTTAATTGCCATCGGTATAATAATTATGTGTCTTCTCTTCGCTAAAGATTCACAGGTAAGATAAGGAAAAGAACTGTGGAATAGCAAGGTCAGCCAAAATGTGGTGTGCTCCACAGAATTCGCCCCCTGTATATGGGGATTTAGATAATTTGTTAGAAAGCTAAATTATATATAAAATTTAAAATTTATCACTTGATTCCAGGAAATTTAAAATGGTTGTATTAATAAATCGAAATGCAGGGTACTCCTTTGAAGGTGTCGTAGAATTCCCCCCCTTTTTGTTCTATCTCTAAGAGTCTAAAAGTGTCTAATATATATTGATATTATAAGAATATCTTAACGAAAAGAGCCGTTACGAAACACGTATGGATATAAAAGAAACGCCCCTTAATTCACAAAATAAACTTATATTTTAGCTTTATCAATTAAATATTAACTTTTATACATTAACTACAGCAATACTCTGAATATTATCCTAAACAAAAATTAATTAAATTAGTTTACCCACAAAAATTGGTTAACGTTTTTTCTACACAAAAAAATAATATAAGAATTAGGCTTACGGACTCATGTGGAGTTTAAAGGCCTCAGAAATGTTATTGACTCAGACACGTGCCGTGTGTCCAGATGTAGAAGGGCGAAATTCCACGGTCGTTTGGCGAGGGTAGCAGCTGGGGGTCGACAAGTTCTTCCGGGGGACGGGGGGGTTCTTCATGGACGAAAACCAATACGGTGCTTTATGCAACACCTAGGCAGTCGTGGTCTCTCTGGCGAGAGTGAGTCGAACTTGGTTCTTAAATCAAGCTACCTTGGAGTGCGGTGTGACTACCGAGTAACGAACTCGAGGAGGAGCTTTTCTCTTTCGTTACTAATTTCCTTATGGACGAGGACTGAACTCGGGGAGGGTCTTCTTCAAGGGCGAGGATAACGAAGGGGGGTTTCTCTGGCGAGGATAACGAAAGGGGGTTTCTCTGGCGAGAATAAGTTACTTAAAGTTCGGTTTGGTAAACAAGGAACTAGCTCGAGGATGAGCTTCTTCTTAGTTCCAGTCTTCTTCAAGGGCGTGTATAACGGAGGGGAATTTCTCTGGCGAGAATAATTTGAACTTGGTTCCTTACCAAGTTAACTTAGGAGTTCGGTGTGGCCACCGAGTAACGGGCTTGAGGGGGAGCATTTTTCTTCTTTTTTTCTTAATTCCTCAAGGACGAGGAATACCCCTGGTGTTTAAGGTGCACCAGGATATGAGGAGTCTCTTTGGCGAGAGTAAGTTGAACTTAACAAAGTTAACTTAGCGATTGGTTTGATAACCAGGGACTTAGCTCGAGGATGAGCTTCTTCTTCTTAGCCCCTTAAGGTAGGTAGCCCTACCTCTCTTGCAGGCTACTTCTTGGTCTGGCGACCCAAGTAAACTACCTCTCCAGTCTCGGTAGTTCGGTTTGATCCGAAGACTTCGTCACCTAGAAACTGACGTATACTACCTCGATTTTCCTCAGAGTTCCTCATTTATACCTCGTCACCCCACTTGAAGAGTGGTAAGGGTGGAAGGGGCTTGAGGACGGCCCCAGGAGAGTTCTTTTTCCAAACGGTTTTTCACACGAAGTCAAACATCGGCTCCTCGTTAGCCTTCTAGATTGGGAGAAACCCGTTTCCAATTTCCTATTCGACGTGAAACTGGATCTCACTCTCCTGGGGGAGATCTTACATTTTGACCTTTAGGGTCTTTCATGGCACCGAGTTGTGCACTAAACCCGCCGATGCCTTCGACGGATGTCTTTGCGGTAACCGCCTTGGGACTGCACCAAGAGTGAACGAGGGGGGGGGGGAGTGACCATTCCCCTACAGAAGGAGTTAACTTAGAAGTAGGCGATGAAGCTGAGGAGAAAGCCAATTATCTGAAGAGTGAATTGGAGTGGATTTGACAGGAAGTTTCAGAACAATCTTACTCAAAGATATCGGGAGATCCGGTTTTGAGGTGCCCTTGGAATTAATAGAATAAGCTGATTGGTTTTATGATTTCTCTAAAAATCGTTTAATTTAAATTTGTCTTCGACGTCGAAGTAAATTTGTGACGACAAAAGTTCTTAGAGAAAAGAATCTTCACTTTGTCCATGTTTAATGAAATCCAAATTTGATTTATTTGTTTGTTTAATTATTCAAAATGTAAAAGGGCAAATTTTCACCCGATCAACTTTTTCGCAAATCAATTTCGGAAATGTACTCTAAGCTAGCTTTTACATTAGCTTTATTTAGAAATGAAGTAATTTTTTCTTTAAATTAAAGGGCGACTTAGAAATAAATTTGAAACAGATTGTTTAAAATAGGCTTGAATAGAGAATAAATTCCCACACGCAATTGGGTATATTTTTTTAATTAAAAATTATATGCAAAGCGTTTCTCAAAAGTAATATAAGAAACGGCAATAATAAGAAAGATATTCAAAGATGTAATTTCGAGGATACCTACACGTCCTTGCAATGATCACAAATTTAGAGAGTAAACAAACCCACAATTTTGTTTCTTGTGAAGTTTAAAGCTAAATGTTAGAAAGAACGGACAAGTTTTCGGAATAATGCATCAGATAATAGTATCGACCTGCCTCGCAGTAAAAGGGGCTAATGTTTACTGATTACTGAAAGGTTGATGGTACGAAAAAAAGCCTCTGCTTAATTGTTTTGCAAAAATGACTGTCTTCTTAAAAAATTTAGAAGATAAGTTAAATCCCAAATTCTTTTCTTTATTTGGTAGTTAGTTATAGAAAGGGATGAAATATGATTTGAATATTCGTAAGAGGTTTAAGTTTGATATAAAGAATGAAATTGAAAAGAAGGTGCTCGCTGCAATGTGAAAAGGATTTGATAGATTTGACAACAGGTGCAAGGGAACTAAGCTTTCCTGCCACTTAAATTAATGGACAGTACCATGCTACACCACTACCAAATGATGAAGCTAAGCCCTTATGTTATTTCCTTAAAGAGCCTTAATTAACCTGTTGTTAATGACTAACACTTTAAAAATATCATTTTAAGCAGAGACTAATTATGCGAAAAGGTGAGATGAGATAACTAAAGAATACGGACGCAGCGGTTTCTTTCCTTTATGTAGCAAAACTCGCATGTTCAATAAAACATGCCAGAAAATTCCACCATCATCACAATAGGGTGACACAAGGATACATATTTTTTTTTTAAATAGTAATTCCCCTAAAATTGCAATTAGAGGTAAATATTCTGTTTCCTTTGAAATTTCTCCTCTCATAAACTCTGAATCTAAAACAATTACTCGCTCTTGCCATGAGAGAGGTTATTGATTCATATACGTGCCAAACCACACGCGCAAGTTGCATCTACTCGCGGCGGCTTCGTATGGTCCAACGTTCACAGAATTCAATATCGCTATTCCAAACGGCCCAAATATAAGGGAAGCTTAACCCAAAATTACCGTACCTTAAAGCTCACTTAGTTACTCACACTCCTCTATTGCGGGAACGAGCTCCAACCAGACTGTGAACTTTCATAACGAAGTTTAGCAATGGTTAGCAGCTCTCATGCTGATGAACTGCTATACTTTTGCTTTAAATTCATCGCCTTAGTCAAAGCCTTTGGGAAGATTGATCGAAAATTTAGGTTCAAGAAATCTACACCTTGAAGAGATATGTTTGTATCACCGTCATTCGAGCCCTTTGGCTCTCTCAGTGCCAATATTTGTAAAATGACTCCCCGAAGAAGCAAGTGTTGCTTTCGTCGCAAATTCTATTATCAAACCACAAAATTTCTCTCTCCCTGTAAGTCTCGATCTTGGGGACACAAGCATTCAGCTTCCGCATCCACAGTGCATGGTTTAACTTCCCGTTTCTACGATATCATAGCATAGAGATGTATCTTTTAACTTAACAAAGATTAAGCAGGTTGAATCAAGCCGGGGTCGAGGTAGGCAGTAGAAAACGCTCCAATCACATCATTTCTTGAGAATGCATTATGTTAGCTAATTCTCGTATATCATCACAATAAAACCTTTATTCTCTGTATATATATATATATATATATATATATATATATATATATATATATATATATATATATATATATATACCAGGCAATGGCTTCGTCACTCCTCACTACGGGGTGAGCTTGCGCTTCGCTACTAAAATTAAAATTTAAAATCTAAAAAAGCAGCCATGGTTAAATTTTTATAAATTTTCCGAACTTCGCCAATTATAATAATTTTAAAAAGGAACTCTAAACTAAATTTTCCCCCTTTCAAAATATCACGTTGCTAAATAATAAAGTTAGAGAAGATATATAAAAATAAATTTTCTGAACTTCACCATTTGTAATACCATGGGATTTAAAAAATTCACAAAATTTCGATTGATATTATAAAAGGAATTATTATAAATAACTTTGATAAAAAAGCTAAGTCCCCATTTTAGTCTCCTAGTACAATTCACCCTACAAAGCTTGCGATGGAATGAAATTAGACATCATATATTAAGTCTTAAATAACGTAATCGTAGTGTAAATCGGCAGAACTTTTTCTAAAACTGTCAGAACAAACAAACCCATGTGAACGTTTTTCCTTTTGAATGCAGTTCCAAAGGTGTTCCTAGCTAATAACCACAGTCTTCTTAGCTTGTTTTATAGGAGGGGACTTGAAACTGAACGAATTTAAGATAGCTAAAAATTGATTAATTTACGACTCTTCTTTTTATCTACCTAATGCTAATAAAAAGTTTATTTTTGATTCGTCTCAAGTCTGTTTGGATACTTGGTTCTGTTTCAGTAGAAGGAACTTTTTTAATATTGCATCTGTCAGATCCACACTTTCTTTTTCTTGTAAGTAACGATTTTTTAGCCATCCACCCGTGACGATTTTTAGTTCATTGCTCGAACTTGCATACGGTGACAGAAAACAATGACAAGTAATATGCCCGTCTTTCTATCATTTACTTATATGTAGATTTTATCTCCTACCCGTTATTTGATGGTCACAACTCTCTCCTATCTATCTTAGATAGATACACAAAACAGATAGAAGCTATCACTCTCCTTGATCTCCCCTTCTCGGAATCTATATACTGGCCACTGTGCATGGGTGGAGCTTTTGCTGTGGCACTCAAATATGTAGAGTAAAGGAGATCTTTGGGGCAAAAACATTTTATTGCATATGAGAAGAACTTGAATTACACATTAGGATTACAAATACTGTAATCAAATGATGATAATTTATCAATGACCGTACATCAGGCTGGAGGACCTCTTCTTGATTTCAAGGGGGCAGAAATTTGTGTTTGTAACTTCTTCTCTTGTAAGTCTTCTCTGGCTGATCTCTTTTAATCGTCCAGCAGTAGTCCGCCATCATGTGTCTATCCCAGTGAACTTGGTAGCCCTTTTCTATCGTAATCAAATCCTGATGGAAGCGTTCCCCTGGTTCGTCACTCACGGCTCCCAGATTCCCTGGGAATCGGTCGAGGTGACTATTTAGGAAATGCAGCTTCACACTCATGTTGCATCCCAGATGACGATATGCTAAAAGCATATTAGTAACCAGATCCTGGAAATTATGCGCTTTTGGGTTTCCCAAGAAGTTATGAGCAACGGCAGAAAATGAGAGCCAGGCTGCTTCCCTTTTTTATTCATGGTCTTCACAAATCTAGAATGACTCAGAAGTCTTCGGATTTGGGGACCATCAAATACTCCTGCTTTTTTGTCGTATGACAAAGAAGGAAACGCCGATACTATGTACTGAAAGTAATCATTGTCAGTGCTCAACGCCTTGGCATACTGCTTCATCAACTACAGCTTGAGATGCAGTGGGGAAAAAACGATCTTCTCTTGACATACTATCGGCTCATCAACAATGTTTGGAATTCCTGCTTCCAAAGTTTCCCGAACTAACCAATTATTTGGGGACCAGTGTTTGTCACGGGCTCGACTGTCTACATACAGATAAAGCATGGAAACTTTGTATATCCCTTCTGTGTTCATGGTACTTAAGTAAATCCATGACCATTCTTATGTCATCGTGAGTTCCTCGCAGATAGACAGAGTGACCGAGAGAAACTGCACCCAATTCATCGCCATTAGGCCAAAGCATACACTTGAGGCTACGCTTGGAGCTATCTAAAAATGGCTCCACTCAGCAGGGCAACAGGTGCCAAGTTCCAACTCGGTAAACAGACCAAGAACATCGTGGCAGTATACAAATTAGTTATCCTCAGAGAAATAGTTAACAAATGTACTCTTCCTTGTTCGGTAATATGAAACCCGTACCAACCTGTCAAGCATATGTCTTTCTCTCAACTTGGAAGATAAAGGTTCAGCAGCTTTATTGGAGAGCGCCAAATCACGTATCAAGTCATTCAAATCCTTTCAAATAAAACAGTGAGGAGCTAATGACTGTTCAGCATCTGATGATGATGAATCTGCAGACTCTAATTCATTCCGTAGACATCTATATCAGATAAATCATTTTCATCCTCGGGCGAAGGATATCTGCTGAAAATCGGAACTGGTAAAGACTCGGAATGAGGTATTGGCCGGATCGCCGAGGGAATGTTGGGGTAATCGATCTTGTGCCAATTTTTCTTGCCAATTCCTTTATTATTCATTAGACAGAAATAACAGTCCGATACATGATCCTTTGGCTTTCGCCACATGTTCGACACAACTATGGCAAACAGCATGTGGGGCCCACTTCTTATCTTGATAACCAAGGGAAACATCAAAATATGCCTTATACGTGCAGGTCACAAAGTTTGATATTTTGCGCCTTTGACGAACTAGCATGTAACAGCCACATATGAAGCAGAAGGTGTCTGGATAATAAACGCAATTTCCTCTTTACGATGCCATTACTCTAACATGAGACCTGGAAAAAGAAATAATAATATCAATATTTTGCACAATAACACCTATTACTATATTACTACTATGTACTGTGAAGTATTTGATTTCTACAAGCACCCTAGTTGTCCCTCTTAAGGGCAGTTTTCAGGGAAATAAGAAAATAGAAATTACAGAATAAGTATAGAATGTAGGAAAAATCGGATTATATATTTGAAATCAGAATAAAAAAAACAAGTTAAAATTGGCAGATATTTCTAAGTCACCAGAAAATATGATTAAAATTGTTCCTTTGTCTAATTTGAGGTATGATGTGAGGAATTTAAAAATATTCCCCAAAGAAGAAAAACGATTTCACGTCCCTTTTGTGGTCAAAATTAAGAGACATTATTTCGGTACCATACCAATTGCTCGTCAATCCCTTAGAACTGTTTTTTGCAATCTTAATCCTGCAAAGTTCCTATCTATATGTAACCAACATCTTAGGTGTCGATAGTGAATTATCCTTAAGATATCAGCTATTGGCACGCAATTCCTTTTTCTTTTAAATTAAAGTTATTTTGCTTTAAAAAGATAAATGAAACTTGCACGAATTCACAATACAACGTTCATAAAAAAGTTGTTAAACAATCATAAATGTACACAGATTTGCTTAAGCCAGGTGAAATATATGGAACCAGATAAAACACACAGTCGGGATAGTAAGGAAGATAGGTAGTGTAAAGGAATGAATATTTACTATGTCAAATTTTATTTATCAGGATTTTATACACGAGCCTAATTTTCTTCTTGTTCATTAATATGAAGAATTTTCATTAATCCTTTATTTTACTTTAATTATGTATAATAACTGGGTAATCCAATGATAACATATTTACTGGGTTGGAACACCTTGATAGAATGACGACCAGTGCTCAAGAGTAGTAAGAAATTTGAAACATCAACCATGGTTTAGTACAAGTAAACATAAGTGCCTTTCCTGTAAGCTTAATTCTGATTTGAACCTTATTAGTATCCAAGTTTCTCAATATATTTACTTTCTTTAAGGTAGAAGTCAATAGACAACAATTATATCTCCAAATATGTAATTAATGGTAATTTTGAGAAACGAACGTGTTTTTATTGATATATACAACTAAGCATATTAGCGCATACACTTAGTTCATCATACTTAAAAACTTGGTAAAGTGATATATATATCTATATATATATATATATATATATATATATATATATATATATATATATATATATATATATATATATATATATATATAATTTACATATTTCGAGAGAAATTAAATCTTACAGTTTCATAAGTTTTAAATAAAAGTAATTTATGTTCGTAAAATGAGCATATATTAAAATATTCTGAATATAATATATATATATATATATATATATATATATATATATATATTAGAAGATATCACATTAGCGTGATATATATCAGTAAGAAAATAATAGTAAACCACAATATTTGAATAAAATTTATTTATAACAACAGAACTAGTTTCTGCAAAGTTCTAATTGATGCCATTTTCAACTGAGTAATGAAAGCGTAAAACAAGGAGCTTTGAATATATAAGGCGAACAAAATACTAAAAAAAATGTAAACGCAGGGAACAAATTTGAAAAAACAACTATTTAGGTGGATTCAGGAGGAAGTTCTTAATGCCTGAGCAAAATTGCTTCTGGCGGTTTGTAAATATGATTTGCAACTTGATTCGAGATATATTTGTTAATGATGATATATTCTGCAATTCTCCTCTCAATATAAATTTTTGATTTATAAATAATTTTTGCTGTAGATATCGATTCTATGGTCGTACTTTTGGATGTGCATAGAGAGACTTGAATAAATTGCACCTCTTCTTATATCTGCTTGATGTTTTTTTATCCTCCTATTAAAGTGACCCGACTCTCCAAATGTATGATAAATTGCAATTATAGCAAGGAATAAGGTATACGCCAGCATGCTGATTGATGGGATGCAGTCTAGTAAAGGATTTTCGTATAGTATTTGGATATTTAAATCTAATATTTATGTCATTTCTGTTCGCATACGATTTTTAGTGAGCCAAAGCTGGAGCCTATGCGAAACTAATATTTTTTTAAATTCCTTTCTTCGCGGTGAGGAGATGGAATAGAATTTTTTTCGTGCTTTTGACTTGCATCTGTTTATGAAGTAAATTGGGTATTTTAGTTTGATGAAGTTGTAGATAAGGTAGTTAAATTCATCCTGACGGAAGATTGGGTCGCATGTTCTGTAGGCTGGGAGAAAAAAGGAAGAAAGAACAGATATCCTAACAGATTTGTCATGGAATAAAAAGAAAAGCATGTAAGACATTTGAATTTGTAGGTTTTGGAATAGACTGAGCACTGTATCTGATTATTTAAATGGCGGATTTTTACGTTTAAAAACAGTAGAGAGTTGTTCTGTTCCCATTCTACTTGGAATTTTATCGATGGGTGTAATGAACTCAGGTTGTTAAAAAATCCATTGAAATTGTTATTTTCTAAGGGCCATGCCGATAGGATGTTTTCTACTTTTTGGAACCAGATAAGAGTTTGGCAGTGGATTCTAGGGACGAACGACGTTTGGTAGTCATCCATAGAAAGATTGCATAGGATGATGGAAAGGGGGTTTCCCATTCTTGAGCCATATTTTTTGCGGAAGAAATATCTTCGGCTGAAAATACATTATCAGTTAAACATAAAAGCACTAATTTAAAGGTAAAGGTAGGTTAATATCTAGATTGTGAGCAATTCTTGCTAAATCATCATCACTTCATTGCCCGGGACTTTCGTGAACAAACTATTTACGTCAAAACTTAATAGTTACTTCTGAGTGGGGTCAAGATTTTTAATTTTGAATATACGGTCAGATGAGTGCATAATATGTGAATGAGAAATTCTACCCACCGCAGTTAATAAAATTTCGGCCAGCCATTTGGATAGCTTATAACTATGGAAGATAATGCAAGAGATAATTGGGCGTAATGGGACACCTCTGTGGGGTTTTGGTAGCCCATACATATAGAGAAGGGAGGGATTGATTGTTTTAAATTTCTTTTTAATTCAGATTTTGGCCTAAAATTTTTTCGGATGGCGTCATTAAAGGATTTCGTCTTCTTGTTTAGAGGATTAGAATTTTAAATTTCATAGGTAGTATTGTCACTTAAGAGGTCATTTAATTTTTGCGAATATTGAGTTTTATCCATCAAAATAATTTGTTTAGTTTTATCAGATTTGGTTATCACTATGTTTTGGTCTTATTGAGTAACCTTTTGGGTATATTTTTATATTTATTACTAGCATTTGAATTAAAAGCACGGCAAAGATAACCACTGAGAAATTCACTATGAATCTCCTGATTTTCACTACATTTACTAAGGCACGCTTAATGTTGTTAGTTCAATGATTCACTATTCGAAACTGAGAAGGAGACATCATATCCCAAAAATAATTTGTTCCTCGTGTGTTAATTCACGGCAACAGAGGTTCACCATGTTTTTTCTCCGGGGGAATAAGGTGCATCAGGGGCTTCTCTTGAAGAGGATGACAACTTTCTCATTTAGGTTGCATTTTAATTACTCAGTTAAAAATGGCATCAGTTATAATTTTTCCGAAACTAGTTCTATTGTTATAAATATATTTGATTCAAATATTTTGAGTTACTAATATTTTCTTATATATATATATATATATATACATATACATATATATAATGTCTTAATTAAGGGGCGCTTGAGTCATTTGCATTGTAGTTTGAGCCAAATAAAGTTCCCGTTTTTTGTTTATCTGGCTGTGGTTCTAATTTGTTAATTTTTCCACTCTAATTATCATACTTGTGGCCTGAAAAGTTAACATTTAGTAGCAGTAATATTTTTGCTAAACTTGTTGAAAGAGCTGAAATTTTCATTATCTATTCTCAATGTCTACATTTCAAGGGAATGTAGCTTGTTACAAACTTTTAACGTGTATTATATCCTCATTAGAATATTTATGAAAATTTTGTTGACAAATCATCCCTTCTTTTATTTTCGCAGCTGTTAGTCGTGGATCCACCTAAAGGACTGACTATTCGAAGGCTGGACGGTGACGTCATTTCCTTTACCATGACTGCCAACCTTGGTGATAATCTCAGGCTCTCCTGCAGTGCCACTGGAGGTATGTTTGTTGGCTGGATATTCTAAACTTTATAAATAATTGCACTGGAAATCTCTGAGTAAATGAGAATTTATTAAATGCATGATTATTTTCCAAAAATAACCTTATAACAGCAAGAAACTAGTAAAATTGTAAAATAACGTCATAATAACATGGTTCTTGTTGTTGAGAAAATAAAGAAGGCTGAAGGATTTAAGAGAAACACTTAGAAAACGAAATACAAGGATAGAAAAACACGGAAATTTAAGGCTATAAAAATGATTTTCAAGATAGTGGAAATATATAGAATAGCTGAGAAACGAATATATTAGGGACAGAGGGGAAATTTAATGAACTTCATTAAGAAGATTATACCAATCAGAAACAAGGTCTGCTGACCAAAGTTACGTACTTTCACTCATTCTGATTTATGAACTTAAGACCTTTAAAACTTCAAATAATTCCCAAACTAACCTTGGAAGGAAATTTGCTATTATATCGTTCGAAAGTAAATTTAAATAACATTAAATTTCATTAGAATCAACCGTATAGTTATTAATTTATTGCCATCTAATTCCTCGGCTAATCTTGGGGGGACTTTGGCAATTATATAATCAGGAAGAAAATAAAAGACAACATAAGGGTTTCAAATTTCATTAGAATCGGCTTAAAAGTTATGATACCATTGCCAAAAAACTTAATTCCCAGGCTAACCTTGGGAGAACCTTGTCACTTAATCATTAAAAGAGAATGTAAAACAATACAAGGGTTTAAAATTTCCTTAGAATCGGCCTTTTAGTTATGATCCTATTGCCAAATATCTTCTTTGCTAAACTTAAGAGGACTTTGATAATTAAATCATTCAAAAGATAATGTACAACCATATAAAGGTTTCACATTTCGTAAAAATTGGCTAAAAAGTTACAATGTTATTACCAAAAATAAAAAAATCAAACGGGGCCCGACCGAGTGGCCCGTGACTAAAAACTGAAGATGGAGCTTCAAATTAATAAAATATTAACACTGAAATGCCCGTAAGAGAAATCCTTAAATTTAACGTGAGCATATAGATATCTTATATGAAATCGTTACTCCAAAACCAACATGCGCATCTCAACAACTAAATATTTAGTGGATGCACAAAAATTTATTTAATTTTTGGCCTTATGATTCATATACAGTAAATGTTCTTTGGTTAACTATGACATTTATAAATTATAAATGAGCCAATGAAACATGCAATTCAGGCTAAACAAATTTTGGATAGTAACAATTTGCTATAGGAACGGTTGTACGAATAGATAACTAGAATTGATGGGTTATTATTGGAAGGCACTAATAATATATGTATTCACTTTCATTAATTAAATATGATGAGGTGGTTTTGTCTGAAAATAATTAGTTCTCTTATTAAAGATATAATTGGAATAGTAATGTCACATTTCGCTGCAATGCGTAGAAAGTATTTGAAGGAAACACAGAGGATAACCCTTTTGCCCTCCAACTGATAAGTGGCTGGAGAGATGGAGCAAGTTAATGAGAGTAAAAGAAGGGAAATTCTTTTCATCTTTGGATGGAAATCGAAGGGAAAAACTCGTCTTGGATCAACTTGAGGAGAGCTGAATTCGTTTTTTACACAAGAACTTTTGCGACTTCTAAGGTAGCTTTAGTGTCCACCCAGTTGGTAAAATTTATTACCATGGAATTCTCTGATCAGCGGATGAAAAAGAACCAAATTTCTGCTGCTTCGGTCCAGAAGGATATTTGAAACTGACGGTAGAGCTCCGATAGAGGTGCAGGTAAAGAATTAAAGGACAGTGGAAATACTTTTCTTCTCTACTTGGGGTAAAATAGGAAACTCTAACGAAAGTTCTTCCTAATCCCTAGAGTTGTATGTGTGTGTAAATATGTGTGCTCAAGGGACCCAAGCCTTCGAGACCTCTTACTTAAAATAGAAGTGGTCATGGGTGAAAGAGGGTCGTGAATTATTCTTTAAATAAATAATAATGAGTAGCTTTCTCACAGGTTTTAACCATACTAAGCCCTTATTCCATCCCTGTATTGATGACCAGACACATAAAGTTTAATCCATTATCGTTAGATGCCACGTTAAATAATTTGACTATGACGAGCTACCATAATTGACTAAGGAAAAGATTCATTTAAAATATTAATGGATATTAATGACGTTTTAAAATCTAAAAAAATAACCCGTGATTTATTCTAAGGAGACTCAAAAGATGATAAATATGCTAAAGGCAGAGAGGCGGCAGGCAATATTTAGTCAAATGCAAATTGCGTTCCATTAAGAAATTATTGAGAGTTCAGTGCCAAAAAATATGAAGAAGAGAGCCACGCAAGAGTGAATAAATGTTAGGAAAATGTGAATTCAAAATATTTTTCATTGATTTATTTATTTTTTTTATTTTAACCAATTTTAATGCATCTCGCCACCTTTTGCTTGTCTAACCTTGCTTAGTTCTAGAAATGTTTTTGGAATTTTTGTCTGAAACCTAACTAAATAATATTAATCAAGGGGGTAAGGTATTATGCTAGGGTCTATTTGTATCGTAAATTTGTATTTATCTGCTCTCTAGCAGTCATAAATAGTGTAATTTATTTGAGGCTAACTAATTACTTTGTCCCCATTTTTACGTGAAATATATTTACTACATTCTTTTTAAATCTCTTTGCAAATCACCTCCGTCAGAGTAGCTATAGTCTTACCTTAAGAAAAATCACTGATCAATCTAGAACTTTGCGAAAAGGGATAGAATTGTACAAAGAGGTAAAGATATTAGGTTATCACGCTCATCATGCAAGACACATATTTGCCGAACACAACTATTTGCAATCTGCAAACCTATTCCTTAGCAAACTATCTCTTGGTGCGCACTTATTTTCCTGCACGGCCCTGGATAGCAAAACCTTTTCCTCTTTAATTCACTTTAACCATTAAACTTAATGGTCTTGGTGTTTAACTTTAAATCCAAACCTCGAGTCTCTAATGAAAAGTCTACCCGCATCGTGTCTCCTCATCCACTGGGCCTTATCTCCTCCAATTTGAAATGGTGCTTCCTTTCTCAAGGATGAACTTCGAATGGTTATCGAAATAGAACGAACTGATCTTAATTTGGATCATGCAGAATATATTAATTAAGAACCGGTTGCATCAATCAGTTTTGATTTAAACAGAGAGGAAAAAATTCTTGTCCTTAAAAAGAACTTATTTCTTGTGTTAAATCTTTAACAATTCCAAAAAACATTTAGGGTTTTGGTTTAGTCCTTCGCTTTCTTTCATTGTAGAAATATTAAGATTGTTTTGGTTCATTTCATTATGTTTCTTCTACTAATCTTACTCTCGGGAGATCAATCAAGTATAATGGATTTATAAGGTATCTATTATATTTATATTTTTATTTCTTTGTTATATTCGTTTCTTTTATTCACTATTTTCCTTAGTCAGTCTCCTTCAAACATCATAAGTTACTCCATTCTTTTTCGCCTTGCTGAATATTTCTATTAATTAGACCCTAACTTTCTCCTTTAAACCCCATAAATGGCATAAGATAAAAAATTATGAATTCAATTCCAGATGGAACTTTCTTCTTTAGAAATTTAACTCAAAATATTATATGTTTAAGGGAATTCCCATAATAAGATAATTATTTATAACGTTAGAAGTCGATAACTATTTCTCATTAGTTCTGGAAGAGGGTAAAGCAAAATTCTTAATGTTAATACTGGTATGAATTTGTTAATTAATGAAATGAAGAAGCAAATTTGGTTAACACAATAGCGCTATTTTTATTACTGATTATCGAAAAAGGGAAACAGAAAAAGAATAAATATAGAATGAAGGGGAGAAAATTATTATTTATTTTATGTTATAGGACCTAGATCCTAAATAGAATAGAAACTACAGTATTTGTTTTCTATTCGTAAACTAAAAGAGAGTCGGATCTCTTTTAGAAACTCTCAAATGATCTGTTTTCAGAAAGTGAAGTTAAGTGAATTTTAAATGTATAGAATAGATATAGTAGACAAAATAGGATACTACTTTAAACTTTGGAGATCAGTATGGTTTGGTACTCCCTCTGAATGTTCTTTTTTGTGAGAAAAAGTTTTAATGCTATGGAATAAAGAGAAATTGAACAAAATCCTTTCCCTCTTCTCTCTAAAATTTTAACATTTATCTGTAGAAATAACCACTCGTTCCTAATATAAGGAAGATTTGATTAAATTTACCCACATTGAACGATATTAATAGAAAGTTAGATTAAATAGGCTGCCTTTTCTGCTTAATGAAACTTTAAGATTAATAATGCCTAAAATATTCTTACTGCAAGCACTGTACTCTTTAGATCAATCAAATAGAGGATCAATGATAAATATTTTAACCTCCCTCCGAATATGTTTTTACTCTTTATGAAGATCTTTTGAAGAAGTAACTCAGTGTCTTAACCTCTAGAACAGTGGTTTCCAAACTTTTCTGATCTTTACTTACTTTTCATATATGATCCTTATCCATGGCCCCCCTCCCCAATCCATAGCTCGTGACAACAGTGACTGTCTGTAGTCCTACTTTTATTTATGTCCATTATTTAAAAACTCCGGCGATACCTGTAATTTTATTCATTCAGCCCCATATTATTTCTTTTCTTAAATATTGAGTCATGGAAATTTGCAATTTACTTTTTGTGAAATCTCAAATTAACATTAAAATGATACTAAAGAAGTAATTTGATGCACATAAAATAATTTTTAGAATTAAAACTAATAATTTCCAAAAACCTTTCTCCAATATACAAAAGTAGAAAAAATAAATTTCACTGCATAAAAAGGTGTAATCAAAAGCAGTCTTATAATTTTTTTACTCACAAATTTAATAATTCTGAACGAAATCCTATCATAGGGAGTCATGAATAACAAAAACAAGTCCTTTAGAGGAAACATGACCTTTTCTTCTCCCAGCAAGAACGTTCATGTGCAATTTTGTTTGTTCAAACTCCAATTAAACTAAATTTGAAGGGTGGTGTTGAAAGCCATCGACCAGCATCCTAATTCTTGGCTTTGTTTCACTCAAAGAACATCGTAGGTCATGCTTCACATCAAGTCTATTGCGATATTTTGATTTAATATACAAAAGTTGAGAGAATGCAACCTCACAGGAATAATTGGTGCAAAGGGTAGTAGTTAGCGGAAAGCTAAGTTACATAAGTTTGGTTAAGAAGCTGCTATTGATGACCAAAATACAGTGAAAGATTCCACTTCAAACTTCATTTTGGCTCCTGTATCTACCTGGAGTTTCAGCAGTTCAGTTTGGCCATCATCATTATCATCAGGTATGCATGTCATTGCATGGCTTTGGATATCTGGGAAGTACCTTTTAAATTCCTCCACTAAGGCTTCAAGATGTTGAACAATCAAGTTCTTTGTAGCAGTATCACATTTCTCTTCAATGCCTGACACTGTTCCCAGCATTGCCAAGTTTGCTATTTGAACTTCCCACCTCCAATTCTCCATCTTACGAATGAAAGCTTTAATTTTGTTCCCAAAATCGATTATCAATGTTTCTTTCCCTTGGAGTTCAAGGTTGTGTGTGTTCAATTGCTTAAATATGTCAACAAGGTATGCTAGCTGTATTTCGAAGCCATATAAAAACCATGCTTACAACAAATCTTGCTTGTCCTGTACCTCAAGGAAGAGTCTGATCTCTTCTTTGATCTCAAATACACGCTCAACTACATTTCCTTTAGATAGCCAGCAAACTGCTTTATGAAATAAGAGGATTTCATAAGCTGCATTCATATCACAGCAGAGTTTCTTGAAAAGGCGTGTGTTTAGAGCACTACCTTTTACAAAGTTAACTGTCTTTATGATGGTATTCAGGGCTTTTTGTAATTATGAGGGTAGGGCTTTTGAAGGACAGACTGGAGCCCCATCTGTGCATATCCCACAGAGTTTCCCCAGTTTGAGACCATTTGCTTCAAAGACTTCTTAAAGTTTCTGCATTACATCTTCCCCTTTTGTAGATTGCTCGAGAGTTTCACAAAACAAGAATTCCTCCTTCATCTCCTCACCATGAACATACCTAACAAAAACCATGAGTTGTGAGCAGGACTGGATGTCAGTGGACTCGTCGAGTTAAATACTGAATAATCCAGCTTCTTTAACTTTCTATATCACCCGTTCTTTGATATCATCTGACATAATAGATATTCAGCGTTGCACTGTATCATTTGAGAGAGAAATAGCACTCAGCTTTTGACCACTTTTCTCACCCAAAACAAGCTTGACCATAGTTTTAGCACATGGCAAAATTAACTCCTCCCGAATGGTATGAGGTTTGTTTTTCTTTGCTATTTCAAGGGATACCAAAAATAATGCCTCCGCTAATGCAGCATTTTGTTGGTGAATGTAACTGCTGGCACCAAGTAATTGTTTCTGTATATTCAATTCCTGTCCACCAAAGAAAGAACGATCCTTGCAAAATTGTTGGGAATGTGTAATTTAAGCTTGCTAGGCCTCAGTGATTTAGCGGAGAGTATTTTGTGACAAATCACGCACTGAGACTTCACTACACTTTTATCATTAATACTTGTAAATCCAAAATCCAGATAGCTGTTATCGTATTTGCGTTTCTTGTTAGAAGCCATCACAAAGGGGTCTGAAGGGAAAAGAAATACTGCTATAGCTAGATGACATCACTCATAATGAGCCTACAAAAGGTCAATATGAAGCTTCACAATACATGAGTATTTGATATGTAGTGGACTAACCATGAGATGGAAGATTATTGAAATTGATTTGTGTTTATATTTATATTTTTGTTTTTATATTTACTATAATGTCTTTGGTATTCCAGTGAACTACCCTATCAGAGGGAAGATTATTGCAGGTGTTAGCTAATTCGATTTTGGCACTTGACCAGAAAATAGCATTCATTAACTTACTTTACCAATCACTTTATTTCCAAAAGCAGATGATCTCGATAGGCCCTCCTAGATTAGTGGCTTATTATCATCCGTACTTTCCTAATGTCCTGATTTTCTAAAAGAGTAAAACCGTCTTTAAACAACATTTTCACATGGTTCATAACAATGAGAAGTTGGAAGGAAATAAAATTTCAGTTTACTAAACTCTCAAAAAACAAAAACATTTCATGAAGTGTGCAAAAATACAAAGATATTTTTTCCCTTCTTCATAATACAATTCATGATGCAAAGCTTACTTACCATTAAATTGGTATTAATGATGGCTTAAGTCCAAATAATAATACTAAAATTTGGCGCAAACCGATTATATGAGGGAGCCACACATGGACAAAGTGTTTGCTTTTTTAACTGTGGCCTCTAAAGTGGGACCCTGGACTGGTTGATACTTAAGACTCAAGACCAGGTTCTCATACAGAAACCATAACATAGGAAGTAGTAAATAAGTTATTGAGTGGAAATTGTTTGGTATCGAAATGCATCCCAATGAATTATTTTATCAAGAACACAAAATCATATATAAAAATGGAATTACACTGAAAGAGTAAGAATGATGAGGCATATTACTCATGCGTCTGGCAGCAAGGGATTGTTCAAACTTATACCAAGTACAGACGCACTTGTTCCGCCGGCGGTCTCAGCTGCTGACTGGCTGTTCCAGTGTGGTGGAGCATGGGATTTTTATATGTACATAGCCTCAGCTTGCGGCCCCCTAAAATTTGATGTATGGCCCCCAGTTTGGGAATCTAGGCTCTAGAAAATAAATCCACTAGAGGCTATATATTTCAATAAGAAAGTAAAGGGTAAAAGTGATCGGAGGATAGGTAAAAAAAGTTAGGATATGAATAAAGAATAATCTTTAGAAATCTTATTTCTGTAATAGCATATTTTGAACTAGCATTATCGTTTCCATCTTATACACATTTACTTAAGTGCTTTCAACGACATTCCCAGGTAAGTCCTTAAAATTTTGTTATTTTATATAAAAATAATTTTTTATTTAATATCTGCTTCGTTATCTAGCTCAAATCTTTAGTAATGTGTACTTTTAATTTGTAAACCCTTTTTTATCTACCAAACCAATAATTTGACGGGCATATGCCGATATACTTCCGTCTTTCTTCGTATAATCAATATCTAAATTTCAGGGTTAATTTTCTTACTCGACGCTCGACGTGTTCTAATATTACAGCCACCTTTGACATTTAGCAAAACATGAATTGCTCTCAGAATCAAGTAAGTTCATGCGAGAGCTTCATAGAAGGGAAAATTAATATCTTTCGATGCAAATGCAAAATGTCTAGATATGTATCATATAGTCCGAGTTGTCTTTCTGACGGTTCCATGCATTGTTTCAAAAATTATAGATCAGTCGGGATTAACTAAGCTAAATTCTTTACTCTACCGACTGTTTAAAATCTGACACCATAAAAATAAAACTCCTTGTAGATTATCAGTGCCAAATTTGTTTCTTAACTTATAATGTCCCCATCGAAAGTCATCTGCCACTTTTCAGACCATTGGATTATATTTGAAAGCTTCTTTAGAAGTTATATCAGTCGACTAATTATAATTTTTTGTGTTACGTGGCATCAGCAGTGTTAAGGTGTCCAATTTAAAGTAAGAGTCAGAGATGAGGTCCTGGATAAACTATGGGGTTAAGGTGTAACCGAATCTAGGATTAAGTTGGATTCGCCAGGCTTCTTATTCTTCATCCTTCGAGGGGGGCACCGGTCATGGACTCTACCTCCTTTGGAGAAGAGTACTCCATGACCGGTGACAAGGACTTCTTCCTCAGGACTTCTTAATGTTTAGGCTGGAGGTTGTTCCTGTCACGAGCTGGATGTCTGCCTGTGGTTGGTGGACTTGAATTAAATAATATTATACTAATCAGAATAATAATAAGAGGAAGAATGTTTTTGGTTGCCTATTTATACATATAATGGGAATTAAAGGAGCACGACTTCTCTTCTCCTAATATGAACACGGGACGGAGCTTATCAGGTCAAATGTGTGTATGTTTGTTCTCTACTAAGATTACTAGGCAGATTCAAGGGGTGTGTGAATTTTTAGTGTCGGCACGTGTGCACCAAAAAGGTATTTGCATTTGGACACCTGACCGGGCTTTTCAAGCCGACATCCATATCAAGATTGAATTAGTCTTTTCACAGGTTCAAATAAACTCTGGCGGGTGAAATTAAATTCCTTTATATGTATATAAGCTGTTTTCCCCCAGACCATCGGCTCGCACAAGTTTCTTAATGTATATATGTTTGTATATTCCTGTCGAAAGACAACAATTTCATTTGCAAAATATTCTGGTTTCCATTGCTACATATTATATTGCGATTTAACATTATTTAAAGTTATAAGATGGCATATTATTTCAATGTTCGATTTGTATGCCTAATTTTAAGATTACAATAGTGCCAACGGGGTGCTCAGTTTTGAGGTTCCATGTTGGCTCTACTCCACCTTGCAATTTGGCGTAACAAAACTATTTCCATTGACAATTTTTTTCCCTAAAAGGGTCCCAAGTGACGATTTCAATACACTGGCCAAGTGAGCGAAAACTTCTCTGGACGTGAATAAAATCAAAATCCAATATCACTAGCAAGGTTGATTTAGTGTTTTTAGAGTTTCATATAAACTCTGGCTAGTAAGATCAAATCAGATTCTGTAATATATGTGCTCAGTTGTTTATCACCAGACTGTCGGCTTCTATCCTTTTCTACTGTGTGTATTTGGTAGCATGAAACTCAATACGCCGTTATAGCACATAATTTCTCTGGTCAAGATAGAGGAACGCAGCTGTGTTTAATTGGGGTGCTTTATCGCCGTCTTCCACCCAGTTTGATAACGCTGTCTTGCCTCCAGGTGGCAATCGTGTCCATTTTCCCATTCTTGGGGTAGAAGTAAATCTCTCTTAATTCCCTTCGCCTCTTTGATTTAGCGAAACCTACAATTCTGGCTGGACTCTGTCAAGTCGGACGCGAATACGAGTCTCTGTTCAATTTCGTCTTACGCGATCAGTTAATGGCTGCGCTACCATCCGAGTTCACTACTTGCTAGCTAAATAACTCCCGCTTCTGGCCCGACTAACGGTTTCTCAGGACATCACGTCAACTTTTTATATTATAAAAGCTCCCCCGGTCAGCTTGGATTTGAAGAAGAACTGTGAATGGGTGCCGCGTGTCAAGCCTTGTGAGAGACACCGGGTGCACCTGCGTTGTAGTGTCTGAAAAATTGCTTTTCCCAGTAAGTCCCGACCAAGATAGGTATGTAGTAATCCATGACTACTTGGGGCGCGCCAAACGGTTCCCGTGGTTCGATGCTACCTAGAATGCAAATACTTGACAGGTTGGGTGGAGTTTGCTGCGGCCCCCATTAAGTTCTACCCCATGTTGGTCGGCCAGAACTCCCAGATCTCACCTAATCCTGTCACGCAGCAAATCCTTACGAGGGTTCAGGCCTTAAAAAAGATTACAACCACCGTGTCTTTAAAAACTCATTATGCTCCCGAATTTGCATCAATCATAACAAGGAGTTCGCAAGTAAGCAGAAGAAGCGCTCTTCTCTCCAGCCCCAGTGGGAAAAAGCTAAAGGAGGTCAATACAGTTTCTGATTGTGGCCCATGGAAGGTTATATATCTCGTTAAAGATGACGCCCTTTGCCGTTCTACCTCTACCGAGGACGGTGATAAGAATTGCTCCCTTTGTATCCCCCGTTCTCGCATTTCTCGGGTTCTTCACCTTGCCCAAGATGAGTTATTGGCCCGGCCCTGCCGAAAAGTCTTCAGAATTTTGTCAATCCTGTGATAGTTGCCAAAAGACGACGGTAAAAGGACAGATCGCACCAGCTCCCCTTTAAAGGACCCCCATTAATTCTGAACACTGTTTTAGAGTGGCTCTTTACTTGATTGGTCCAATTCCCCCCCCCCCCCCCCGTCAAGCAAAGGAAACTCTTTTATCCTCACGCTCGTGGAATTTGCTACGACGTTCCCCGATGTAGTTCCCCTAAAAAGAATTGATAGCATAACGTGAGTGGAAGCATTAATACTCGTATCTATCTTTTCTCGAGTCGGCATCCCTAAAGATATATTGTCTGACCGATGCAGACAATTTACGTCCGAACTCATGGAATACGTGGGAAAACTTCTCCTGATAAAATCTCTCTTCACCCTTTCCACCCTGCGGCTAACGGAGTCTGCGAAAAATTAATCAGGACACTGAAGACCGTCCTGAAGAAGCTTTGCCACGCTCAGCCGCCTTAGTGGCATCGGTATCTGCCAGTCGCTCTCTTTGTATGCCGTGAGTTTACTCGTAGGACTCTTTTATAGGCGAAACGTCCGAGACCCTATGAGTATTCCTAACGAATTATTCGCAAATTCCGCCTCGATAAGGAAATTAAAACCTCGTATTCGTGCATATTCGACCTGATAAACCGCTTAAAGCAATGCGCTGAGATCGCGTATAAAAATACGAATCTTAATTTGGAGAAATACCGGACTACTTTCGAGGTAAAGGAAAAAGATCAACGCCTCCAACCCTGTGACGAGTAACTGCTCCTCCCTCCCACTGAATCTAATAAGCTCCTTTCATAGTGGAAAGGCCCGTTCCTCGTTTTACCAGCGCGAGGACCCGTTGACTACCTCAAAGACCCTCTCCGGTAGAGATAATGCTTGCATTAACTATAATAGAATTTGCGGCAAATCCTGGATGGCCTAGGTGACCTGTAGTTTTAACGCGATAATGAATACGGTAAAAATGTAGACGAGCGGCCCGGCCTGAAAAATTATTTTTGTGTAAATATTATCGTTAACCCGTGTCTGAATATTCATGCGCGTTTGAGTTTTCTTCGAATGATAGCGGCCGCCATTTTTTGTATTCAAAAAATGCCCGAAAGTAAACAAACCAAATACGCTGTCTACGTAGGCCATTTTTTTTTACCAAATTGCCCCAAAAAACCAACGAAACACGCTGTTTTCGTATTTAATTGCAGTGGTTATACTTCCGAAATAGCGAAGAGGATAGCCTATTTATTTTGCGCGTCTGCGTCCTATTCGAAATCTAGCTGACTTGAATCACGTTTTATTTTAGACAATCTAAATTCAAACTGAGGGGTCACATCTAATGCCCGGCCACAAATTTCGCATTCGCTTTTAATTTTAACTAAATCATAAACATCCAAAAAGGTGAACAATTTATGTTTATCAGAGTTAATAATTCCGAAATGGAGGACTGGAAAAAAGCACAATTCGATACCATTTTCACACTGCTCAAATGACGTCTTTCTGAGTCATTTGCACACTGCGTCTGTGTGACACACCACACTGCCAAAAAAAGTAGTTCTTTTAAAATATCCAGCTAAATAGATTTAAATGTATATAAGAAGGTAATAAAAATAGTTTTGGGGGGAAAATATATTGACAAATAAAAATGACTCCGAATGAGGATAATAAAAAGCTATTAAGTGGAGAAAAAAAATTGAAATCAAGCATTTCTGACTTCATACCCCACCCCCTACCCCTATTATAATTTGCAAAGCGATTAAAGGCGCTGACATGATGTAGTTAAAGCATTCACCTCTGTAAACGTCAGAAAATTATTCTGAGAAACAATTAGGATTCTATACTGGGGTCTGTGCCCTCCAGACCCCCATCAATTTAATGAAACTTAGGAGATCCATAGTGTGGTCTCCCCCTTGTGTTTAACCACACACGAGCCGTCCCCTTAAATCTACTCCAAAAACGTAAAACATTTTCGAACACGGACGAAAATAGTAGGTCTTATCGGCCGGGCCGCTCGTCTACATATTTATAATGACTACGTTGCCACACGTACATGGGAACAACACCTAGGGTCTCTTAGCTCCTTCCTCATGAGGTTATCGAACATGTATTGGACATTGGGCCTAGTAAATGTCATTTAACCTAAAATTCCATTCGTTTTTAAGGCTTTCATATTGGAGTAAACTAGATTACCCACCAGCAAGATAAAGTGAAGGCTATTGCCAGCATGCCTCTTCCGCGTGCGAAGAAACAGCTCCGCTCCTTTTGGGATCCATCTCTTTCTACCGGCATTTTGTCTCTAATTTTAACCGCAGTAGCTTCTCCACTTATCGTTCTGTCACAGAAGCAATCTCCAGATCCCCTCATGTGGAAACCCAAGGTATCCACCCACTTTGACACACTTTAGGATCAGCTCACTTCTGCCCCTATTCTAAGAATCCGCAATCCGACTAAGCCTTTTGGAATCAGGACCGACGCGTGCAAAGAATCAGTAGAATGCGTGTTGTTGTAATATGATGATTATTACAGCCATCCGATTGCATAAGCGAGCCGGAAGCTCTCGTGGCGTGAGAAGAACTCCTCGACTATAGAACGTGAGGCTCCCGCGATAGTTTGGGGGTTTAAATATTCAAAATGTATTTAATGGGAAAGTAGTTCGTGATCAAAATGGATCACCGCCCTTTATTATATTTAAAAAATAGTAGAAGTCCAAACGGTAGACTCATGCGATAGAGTACCAATTTCGATTATTTAATTGAAGGTTCCTAAAATTGTATGGCTGACTGTTTTATTAGGAACCCCATATATAAGCTTTCTTATACCTCGTAAGATCGAGTAAACGAGGGTGTGTACTCACAATGTATATATTTTTAAGACTTGTCCCTCTGTATATATATATATATATATATATATATATATATATATATATATATATATATATATTGCAGTAATTTCTTTTCTTTGGTAATTAATTCTAATTGTCATTATGTTTATTTTTGTTTGTTTTTTGATATTATTATTACTTATCGTTCCACAACCTCATATGAATTGATTTTTTTGTGTTCGCGGTAATGTAGGTCCGAAGATAAAGATTCATCTATTAGCTTTATCCAGGCAAGTATATTGTTTTCTTCAATTACTATCTTTTCCATTTGTGGGGAATCACATTTTCCCTTCCCTATGTGTCTGTGAAATCTCATCTTAGGAAGTGAGGCGTGTGGAAGCCTGAAACTCATTACGCGGTTAACACACAGAATTTCTAGTTTTTAATTTAATAATATATAATAATAATAATATATATATATTTATATATATATATATATATATATATATATATATATATATATATATATATATATATATATCGAGGGACAAAGGCGTCTGTCCAAAACATCCTTAAAGGGACACACTACCGTACGCAAGACAGCCTTTATTGGAGCTGCACTTGGGTACAATTGAATTGGAAATAAAGGTAAGGAGCTTTTACTTAGAGTGCAGTATTATAGGTTGGCTCTTTAAAAGGGAACACGTTTACCCGGTTCGTCTGAAGGGTTATTCGAATGATAACACACCTTAACAAAAATAAACTTTAATACAATTAATAAGAAGAAAGCACAGATAAATATGGAAATCTAGATAATATTCAGTACGACAAAATAATATTATGACAGGCAAAAATTAAGGAAAATAGGTGTGGGAAAATATATAAGTGATACAATAAGTTAGATTGAATGAAGGATTAAGCACGTCTATTAGCCTTACACCAAATGTGGAATTCCTCTTAGTATTGACAACGAAGAGATGGGACCTACGAGTAAGGACTCCTGGTTACTTTTAGAGGAAGAATTAGGGATAAGGAAGACCAATGGCCAGGCCTATGTCGATGGGGTCTCGATGTAAAGGCCTCCAGGGAGACTCCGAAGAGGGTTGAGATTACTTCGGCTCCATGAAGAAGTAATTGTAGGGGTGCGAATATGTATGAGAGAAAATTCCTTCTAACTCGATAATATAAATGGGCGATAAAATTACCAAGCAGAAACTGACTTAATCCGGTCGTGAGGCTAGAGCATTGGTGTTTAAATCCAACGGTACCGCGTTCGAAACTCAACAGTCCAAAAACTTTGAGGAAGATCGCCCAAGAAAGAAAACGGAAGAAAACGTTTAAAGGACTATCGAATCAAGAAGCCAAAGAAATCAGCCCCCAAGATAAATGGAAGAAAATAAAGATACATCAAGAAAGAAAACGGCTTGAAGGACCAACTCAACAAAAATAAAAAAAAATCAGAAGACTGAAGATAAATGGAAGAAAAATGAAGATGCATTAAGAAAGAAAAGACCAACCCAGCCGAGAAGTATACGGAAGTCAAGAAGAAGAATCGATGAAGAGAAAATTCAATGAAAAAGCAAGATGAACAAGAATAAATATAAATTGATATAAGGATATGGACTCCCCCCCCCCCCTCACCCATATAATCACAAAATCAAAATTCGTCTGCGGATGGCACGACATCTTAATCAATGTAGTGAAACGAGAGAAACCCAGGACAATCTCCCGGGGTATAAACGGGTTTCCGTAATCTTCCTCTGATCAGGGCAGATTACACGAAGACGATCTGCTGACGAGATCACAAGGGCGAGGGGATCACTTCACGGGGGACAGAAACTAAAGTATGGACGGAAAAAAGCTCAGGTCCTCTCTATCTCCCGAGGATTTGCAGACATCCCCTTAAAAAGGAGCTACAGCCACGGTCAAGAGAGGGCTTCGCGCACGATGGCCTCCCGGACGCGGCTTGAAGCAAACATGGACCTTGATCATTTCGGGTATCGACGAGACAAAGGGAATTAAGCAAGATTTCAAAGGGATATCGGAGGCAGCTTAAGCAAACATGAACCTTGATAATTTGGGACCTCGACGAGGCGAAGGGAATTAAGATAGATTTCCTTCTACCCAAAGAAGGGAAGATGGACACTGCTCCAACCTAGAGGCGGGACAGCGTTATCGAACTGGGAGGAAGACTGTAATATAGCCTCTCAAATTAATCACAGCTGCTCTGATCTGTCTTAACCAGAGAAATTCTGCGTGCAAACTGCATATTGAGTTCCATGCCTCCACAGTGTATGTTTGTATACTAGGGTGTGAACACAACGATTCTACTTGAAAAATATTTTGCTTTCCATTGATACATATTAAATTGCGATTTAACATTATTGACAAATACAAGAAGATATATTATTTCAATTTTGGTTTGCTTGCCCAATGTCAATATTTCAATAGGGCGAACAGGGTGCTCATTTGTGAAGTTCCTTTAGGATCTACTCCACCTCGCAATAGTGCATTACAAAACTACCCCAATTGACAATTTTTTTATGGAAAAGGATCTCAAGCGACGATTTCAATACATATGCAAACTAAGCGCAAAATATCCTGAACGTGCATAAACTCAAAAACAGTGGGAACCAGGGAGCTCTGGATTTACATGTATTAAGGTCTATACGTTTACCTTCCTCTACATACTTAAAGATAATAAACGTAATGGGCAAGGATTTACCAGATTAACAATATATACCAAACACACTAATGGAGAAAGACTTCTAAAGTGAATAGTAACTAAAGACCTTTATAATTCAAGGGCAATGGGGTGCCTTAAGCTTCCCGTAGACCTTCACATGTGAAAAAGTTTAGTAAAACCAAAATGGCTATCAATGACAGCTAGGTTTACAGTCCATATAGCTTATATCTTTTAATAGATAATGGTAAAAGAGTGTCAGTAGGTCGTTGCATAGCAGAACTTTGGAAAAATCTTACATTTAAATAGAAAAAATCAAATTTAAAAAGAATATTTATTTTATCCTTCATTGAGAGCTATGACATTTCACGTCATTAGGAAGAGGCTGGAGAAGAATGTTATAACTTTAGCAAGATTGAGATAGGTACATTATGAACATATAAATAATTATTGACAATATATTTCTTACGTTTAAGCTAAATGGTCCCGTACAATTTGGTGTCATTCATTCCCCTGGTGAGTAGATCACAAGGGTTAAAATAGTTCTCTACATGGCACCACTGGTGACGATGGGTAAGAGATCTGATTTCTTCTATTTCTTCTTCTTATATTGTTCATTACGTGTATTCGAGCAAATCCAATGTAGCACAATCTGACTATCACTCCAAAGGAAAATTACTCTTGTGAGCGGAGGAAGGGCCCTTCTAGCTTGGTGTGAAAGACAGCCGCGTAGCGAGCAAAGTTAATTCAAGTTTAAGGCAAGGGTTTATCCACGATTCTTTCCTTGGCAATAGGAAGATAGATTTAAGAATTAAACAAAGAAAAATTTACAGCCCCGTAGATTTTGAATCTCACATTACCAAAGCAATGTTATTCAAAGTTACTAGAAGCTAAAAGAATTGTCGAAGAATAGATAGAATGAACGTTCTTTTAGCTGCGGTATCAATTGGTTCCATATACCGGCTCTTTTCCTCCAATTACTCGGCTTATTCTAAACGTTTATCTCATAGACGATTAATAAAATGCGGATTGGAATTTTTCCCGTCAGGAAATAACCCAATGGTTAGGACCTCCAATTTTGTATGGGATACAAATTTATGATAGTGTGGATTTATATATCATAATTATCTCCTCCAATATTCCAACATTATCCAAAAATTTCAATAGACTATCCAGCTAAGTTGTTATGGTTAATAAAATGGTCATTAATCGAGGGGGAATCAGAATAGCAGTTTTTGAGATTCAATAAAAACTTACTCATACAGATTTCCCTGATTACTTGTAAAATTTGATTCAGCATTACTATATACGATAAAAAAAGTAAATTAGCAACATATAAGCTTTTTTTTTAGTAGGTTAGCAAGATTATTACCTTTTAAATCTATTAAAATAAAGTGTGAGCGGTTCAATAAACACTGATTACTTGTGAATGTAAAAAATACAATTTCCTATCAGTATGGTACGAAAAGGCTAATATAAATCATAAGGTCTTTGAATGAACCAAAAGGAGCACAATCATTATCTTCATCTTCTCACCGTATTTGCCGTAGGCTTTTTCTATATCTGCCATACATGAAGGACTGCTTAAAACTTATGCGATAAAGATTGTTTATAGAAGAAGGTCCAGGAGACAAGGAATCGTTATGTATACAACATATACAACAGGAGAGTGGTGGAGTCCTTTCTAACATTGAGAGAGACGGTGTATTTTTTGCCTCTTTCGTGGAGCTTCTGAGATTAACTTCATTTATGTACCATTTTTTTTAGTGGTTCATCAAAGATTTCATCATATGTTTGTATTTGTAAAGGGTCATTTTGTATTTCCCGACCAGTGATAGGGTAGAGTCTAGTATTATGAATTACTCAATTGTTAGATAGGTTGGGATGGTTTTCCTTCCAAGGCAAGCCTACCAAAATCTTCTATTACGGAAGTCGATAGTAAATATACAAAACCGTCTACACGTTATATCCTGGGCGGCCATATGCTTGGGTATCAAACAAAAAAAATAAAATATTTCCCATATATTCATACGTATGGGAGATTGCATTCGTAACACCAAGTTTAATTCTTATACGGTTTCAGTAAGCACGGTTATTCCATTGGATAGTAATTCATTTAGATTATAATCTTCTTTCGATGGGGCAAATTGCCCGAAGGCATGACGCCAACATTTGAATTGCTAAAAGTGATACCGTTTTGTTTCTCTACACTAATAACCTATCCAAAATAAAAAGCTTTACCAACCCAAATTGAAATATCGTTTATTGTTTCGATATAGATGGATCTGCTAATCTTAGTATTAGATTTATAAGCTTCCCCTTATCCCTTTTAAGTCAGGGCATATTAATGAAGTTTGCTAACATTTCTAGACTAACGCCTTAACCAGAACTTGATTATCGGTAGTGTCGTAGAATGACTCCCGACGATATACCATATATCACTATTCGTTGATGGGGAACTTCCTTAATTATCTTTAGAATGCGTTAGTGTCTGGCGGCCGATATTATGTATCTTCGATATGCTTAAGAAGTGGAACTGAGCTTAAGGATAATAATATTGCTATCATTAATAAAATAGATTTTTATTAATAATAACTATCAACAAACACAAGACGGAAAATATTGACATACACAGAGAATGGAAAGGGTCGTGGGGGTTTGGCTAATCCGAGGATTTAAAGGATTTAAAGAGGTAAAACAAAATATCGAGTTAAAGAAATGGGATGGTTCGATAAACCATTTAAAGTACGGGATAGAATTGACAAAAGGGTTAAGTACTCAAAGGTGACGTTTGGCTTACGTAACTTTACACTAGTGGTGCAGTAGAAGGTGGCGCGAAGGAATTTTCGGTCCGCTGGCGAGTTCCAGCTGAAATGGGGTGGGGGGAATAAGATGATCCTGACGTGGCATCTTGGGAATGAGAAACGTTTCTCGGCAAACGGCTTGAAGAACAATGGCTGTTCTACGTTGTTCTCTTCTGAACAAAGGGGGGGTGAAAACCAGCTCTTGTCTACCGGCTTAAGAACAATGGCTGTTCTAATGTTTTTCTCCTCTGAACAACAGGGGGGGTGAGAACCGTCTCTTGTCTACGGGCTCAAGAACAATCGCTGTTCTAATGTCGTTTTCCTCTGAACAACAGGGACGGGGGGGGGGGGGGAGAACCATCTCTTGTTTTACGGGCTCAAGAACAATGGCTGCTCTAATGTTGTTCTCCTTTGAACAACAAGGAGCAAGGGTGAGAACCGTTTCTTGGCGAAGGGCTCAAAAGAACAATGGCTGTTTTACGTTGTTCTCCTCTGAACAACGAGGGGGAAGCCTTAAGGACTTAGCGTCACGAAAAGCTCAAACCTTTGGAACTCAAGGGATATTGTCCTCCTTCTGGACAAGTGATGGTGAATCTCGAGGTCGAGGTCCCTTGGCGCACAAAGGGAGAGAGGGTCGTGGTGATGTTTCACGACGAAAATCTGGATCTCCAATCTGATCTTAGTGGTAAAGTTTCCATCTAAATAGCCATCACATCTCCTGGGCGTGGAGGACAATGGAGTGGGAGCTTCGAGGAAACGCACAGCCGAGCCGGAGAACAATGCCTTATTTGCCCATAAGCCTAACTCAATCTGGCGAGGTCGGCGTATGGGGGCGAATGGGGGGGACGATAACCTCCTTGTTTAAACATTGACATCCGGTGGCTGCGATAATGCGCCAAGCTTCGAATCGAAGATGCACGTGGGCAACATCGTGGTTTTAAATAATATGTGATAGAAGTTGAAATTAACGCAGCTTCAACCTGTTCTATCACACCCCTCCATTCCGGGGGAAGTTGTCACTTCGAAAAAAAAAGAGAAGGGACAACGATACAGCTCCGTTGTGGGGAACTCGTTTTCTTGTACCAACCGTACCTTACTGCACCTAACTAGTATTACCTCAATACATATGATTATTTTGATCTTTAGATTACAAGGGAAAATAACCTTTAATACAACTTAATCAAACAAAAAAAAAGGGCATGGAACAATGAAATGATATAAAATTAGTACATACGGGACAAAATAATTTATACGTAAATTAATGGGTACAAATATATATACATACAAAAATTAGACATTGAGCGTTACAAAAGTCAGACATATACCTTAATTATTTATATTACAAGAGAATCTTAATTTAAGTCTTACAAGACGGTATATACCTACATGGAGATACTAATCCTATGAATACACTTACTCTACGCTATTCGGTAACGCATTCCTACTGAGGGCGTCAGCGACCTGGTTATCGGAACATTTGATATAATTTATTTTAAATTGATACTCTTGCAAGAGTAAACTCCAGCGCATGATGCGGCGGTTTGAGTGTCGCACATTCCTAATATAGGCTAACGGACGGTGGTCGGTTCCTATCTGAAATTCTTTACCTATCAATTACATCTTGAATTTGTCTATGACCCAGATAATTGATAGAGCTTCCTTTTCTATAGTGGCATATCTCCTTTCGCGTGGTAATAATTGACGACTAGCAAATGCAACTGGATGACTCGTGCCGTCATCCTCGTATTGAAGGAGTACACCTCCAATGCCCTCTTTGCTCACGTCGGTCTGAATCCCAAAGGATTTTTCCGCGTTGGGCAACCTCAAAATGGGGGCAGAAATGAACTTACTCTTGAGCTGATTAAAATGGGAAACAGCGACATCATTCCAACGTAAACGATCGGGCAAATTCTTTTTTTGAAGGGGGCTGAGGGGGGCCGAAATTGCAGCGAAATTCGGAAAAATCGCTGATGGGGAGAAGCTGATCCTAGGAACGATCTTAATTGCTTCTTTGTAATCGGGAGGGGCATGTCGGCGATTGCCTTAATCTTGTTCTCTTGAGGACCTAACATGCTTTGTCCTATTTTGAAACCCAAATATTTGATGGTCCCGTGGGCAAAATGGCATTTGCGGGGGCCAGTGGTGAGGCCATTTTCGCGCAGTCGCTCGTTAAGAGCTAATAGGGTGGTAAAATGGTGACTCCATTCAAAAAGCTCTTGTAGCTGGCTCTTCTGACGTGGTGTCAGCTGCGCGTCAATATCCAGGTCAGAGGGTTCCAAAGACTCGCCTGGTAGGGAAGGAGGAGGGTAATCGGCATCAGGTTGGATGCACACTATCTGTATTACATTAAGGGACTCCGCGGGGTAATCTTCTTCAAGCGCCGATTATTCGTCCAGTTTGACGAAGGTATTTCCATGGGCGCGTTGGGGGTTCTTTTTTTCTTGGGGTCCACGGACAGTCTCCATGTCCTTGTCTTGGGCCTTATCACTTTAGGTTGTTAGTGATTCACACTCCTTTCGTGTCGTCCTAAAGTCCTGGTTAGGGGTCTCCGAGAAATCGGACGGTATCGGTGTTCTGATGGGGACGGGCTCCTGGACTTCTTTCTTGTCTCGGCCTCGAGGAAGGGTGGCCTGAGACACAGGGTCAAAACTTACTTGGGGGCTCTGTCCTATAAGTACGGAACAGAATTGTATGGGTGCTGAAATGACTTCAGCCCAGCCATCATAATATTGACACTGCAGGTAACATCTAACCACGGGGAATCTGTTCGCCCACCCAAGGTAGTCATGTACCACCGCAAATTTTTCGTGGTTAGGGTCCACTGGGGGGAGGAGTTCGTCGGACACGATGAAACACGTACATCCTGTGTCCCTGACGAGAGTCGATACTCGACAGCCGTTCACGCTGCCCTCCTCAAATTTCAAAGTTCCCGATGAACTTTTATCAAAAATAAAATTTGCCTGGTGGCCTGACGGGGGGGGAGGAGAAGTTTCTGCTTGGGTCTGCACCACCAGGGGAGCTGGGGTTGCATTAATCTGGTAAACTTGGTGGGCTGGTCCGCTTTTAAGCCTAAAATTTTGGGGGCAATTCCAGCTCATGTGGTTTTCTACACCACAGGTGAAGCATATGATTTGTCGCTTCGGGAAGAGAGATGGAGGAGAAATCTTAACGGGAGGTTTGGAGTCCCGTTGTTGGTTTTGGGGAAAGAAATTTGGTGGTTTTACGGGGCTCGGAAACTTCATCGGTTTTCCTGTGAAAGGGCGCGAATCCTTCCTTCTTTCCTTGTAGGGGGATTGGTGAGAAGTTCGATTCTCCTTTGAGTATAAATTATGGCTTGCGGCATAGACATCCGCTTCTTCGATACATTCTTTAAAGGTCTGACACCGACGATCCTTGACGAACGCACGGATCCCTTTCGGGAGAGACGCCAAAAATTGATCTCGCAACACGAAGTCTGTTAAGGACTCGTAGTTCATATTAACCTTTAAGGATTCTAACCAAAATTTAAAATTCCTCTGAAGAATATATCCGAATTGACGGAACGTCTGTCCGGGTTTAATACGACCTCCTCGAAATTCTTGGCGGTAGAAATCGGGAGTAATATTATGAGCGGCCAATAACTCAGCTTTTAAGGTGCTGTAGTTAATTGTACACTCAGATGGTAAAGATATAAAAATTTCGCGCAATCTGCAATTTAACAGGGGAAGTAATCTGGCTACACCTTTAGCCTCCAGATCCATGTTATTGATTTCGAGGATCTTTTCGAAGTGGGCTAAAAATGCTCCTAAATCCTCTCCATCCTTGAAATTGGGGAGCTTTAGTGAGAGATTGGGTGGGGGGGTGCTTCGGAACGGGAACTGGCGGACTGTATCTCTGCTTCAACACGAGCTAATTCAATGTGATGGTAAAGCTCAGCTTGTCTTATCCGTTCCTCTCTTTCTCTTTCTTCTTGTTGTATTTCTCTTCCTTTTTCTTCTCGCTGGATTTCTTTTTCCCTTTCTCTTTCTTCTCTTTGGATTTCTCTTTCTCCTTCTTCTCGTTGTATTTCTCTCTCTCGTTCTTTTTCTTCACGCTCTTTTCTTTTGTCCTCTAGAATGTACTCAATTAGTTCTTTTCCAGAGAGTCCCAAGGATTCTCCTTGCGCTTTAAAGATTTCGAACTGAGTCATCTTTGCACTTGGTGCGCACTAGTCAACCAACTAAAATTCCTTGCAACAAGAATAATGCCTCTATAGAATTAGCCTACCTAAATATGGGCACTGACCTATTCGTACTTGGTTTCTTACTCTTAATAACCACTAACTAAAATCACACAAAAAAAACACAAACAAATTATTATAACAGTTCCTTGAGCTACCCCAGCTTCTTAAGTTTAAAAAAAAGGGGATAGCAATCGTTAAAACAAAAGGGAACTACTATATTCTATTATTATAACGAATAACACTATAGTTTACTCGACTGAGACCAGTGTTTGCAAATATATAGCGTTAAACCCCACACCTGACACCAAATTTAAATAGCATATATATATATATATATATACATATATATATATGTCGTAGAATGACTCCCGACGATATACCAATTATCACTATTCGTTGAGGGAACTTCCTTAATTATCTTTAGAGTGCGTTAATGTCTGGCGGCCGATATTATGTATCTTCGATATGCTTAAGAAGTGGAACTGAGCTCAAGGATAATAATATTGCTATCATTAATAAAATAGAGTTTTATTAATAATAACTATCAACAAACACAAGACGGAAAATATTGACATAAACAGAGAAAGGAAAGGGTCGTGGGGGCTCGGCTAATCCGAGGATTTGAAGGATTTAAAAAGGTAAAACAAAATATAGAGTTAAAGAGATGGGATGGTTCGATAAACCATTTAAAGCACAGGATAGAATTGACAAAAGGGTTAAGTACTCGAAGGTGACGTTTGGCTTACGTAACTTTACACTAGTGGTGCAGTAGAAGGTGGTGCGAAGGAATTTTTGGTCCGCTGGCGAGTTCTAGCCGAAGGGGGGGGGGGATAAGATGATCCTGACGTGGCGTCTTGGGAATGATAACCGTTTCTCGGCGAACGGCTTGAAGAACAATGGCTGTTCTACGTTGTTCTCTTTTGAACAAAGGGGGGTGAGAACCGTCTCATGTCTACGGGCTTAAGAACAATGGCTGTTCTAATGTTGTTCTCCTCTGAACAACATGGGAAGGTGAGAACCGTCTCTTGTCTACTAGCTCAAGAGCAATGTCTGTTCTAATGTAGTTCTCCTCTGAACAACAGGGGGGGGGGGAACCGTCTCTTGTCTACGGGCTCAAGAACAATGGCTGTTTTAATGTTGTTCTCCTTTGAACAACAAGGGAGAAGGGTGAGAACTGTTTCTTGGCGATGGGCTCAAAAGAACAATGGCTGTTCAACGTTGTTCTCCTCTGAATAACGAAGGGGAAGCCTTAAGGACTTGGCGTCACGAAAGGCTCGAACCTTTGGCACTCAAGGGATATTGTCCTCCTTCTGGACAAGTGATAGTGAATCTCGAGGTCGAGGTCCCTTGGCGCACAAATGGAGAGAGGGTCGTGGTGATGTTTCGCGACGAAAATCTGGATCTCCAATCTGATTTTAGTGGTAAAGTTTCCATATAAATATCCAGGACATCTCCTTGGCGTGGGGGACATCGAGTGGAAACTTCGAGGGAACGCACAGCCGAGCCGGAGAACAATGCCTTATTTGCCCATAAGCCTAACTTAATCTGGCGAGGTCGGCGTATGGGGGCGAACGGGGGTACGATAACCTCCTTGTTTAAACATTCACATCCGGTGGCTGCGATAAGGCACCAAGCTTCGAATCGAAGATGCACGTGGGCAACATCGTGGTTTTAAATAATATGGGATAGAAGTTGAAATTAACGCAGCTTGAACCTGTTCTATCACAGGTATTATTAATTTGAAACTAAGCTTTTGGATCAAATCTCTATTTAAAGAATCTATTGAGAACCCTGCAGTAAAAAATAACTTGTACATCATTTAGAACCTATTATTCAAACTGAGGATAGGGCAATGCAACACCGGATTCAGTATTGGAAGTTAAGACCTTCTTTCCCTTTACTATTTTATCTTTATTGTTAAGAGTAAATCAGGCTAGAATGATGTGTGAAAGAAGTTAAATTGTTTTATTTAAAAAGGCAATTTATATTTTTTTTTAGGATCGTAAGCAATCTGAGTATATACCCATAACTTAGCGCGGTTCATCACATAGTACACATTGAGGAAATTTAGAACCACCTATATATTTTCTCTTTTAAAGATTACAATGGGATGAATCATTGATCACTCCTCGTAATGGCTTATCTCCCCTTTGGTTACATGACTGTATCTCCCACTCTACGGCATCCCGAAACTCATCCAAATTCTAATATTTAGTATTCTCATTTAGTATCTCTAATTAGAGGGAAACTTTCTCATTGATATGTTCACAATGAAGAAACTCGCGCCACCCAAGTTCAAGCACATTTATTTTAAATTGCACAAATTACATTCTTGAAGTGATTGAGTCATTTTAATGCAATATTAAGTCAAGTATTGCATGCACATATCAGTGTACAATAACTCTTTTGCCCTTGTAATTATTTATTAGTAGCTTGTATTCTTTGTCATATTTGTCATCAGATCTAGTAAATCATTCTAATAATCTCAAAGCTCCCCCTTTTTAGTTGAGCAACAATGGAGGCCAATTTGAGGGCATTTGCGATATCCATAAAATGAATTATATTACAATAAACATAGAGTATTCTTCAGTGCTAATTATGGCTAAATAATAATCATTTTTCACCTTATCATCTGCAAAATTTCTTTCGTAATGGAACCTTGTTCATTCATGTCCTCATCTCTTTGATCATTAACGATTATAATATATTGCAAATAAAAATTAAGGATGTTTAATTTAGTTTTAGACATGTCTTGATAGATAGAGATCTCCTCCGATTATAAATGAGAATTCCTAGCCGCCAATCTACGTCCCACTGATATTTTGAGAACAGGCACATTTCAGGAATCTATGCCACCAACTATGCAGAGATTTTAATGAAAGGGATTTTAATAGAAGATTTGCGGGGTGAAAAAACAATTACTATGAACATGAATAAAATTTATATCAATGAGAACCAGAGAATAATAGAATTGCATGTATTGAATAAAGTATATACATTTACTCACCCTTGATACCCCCAAATTTCAAATACACTAAACGCACAATGAGTTCCCAGATGAAAATATTTACACGAATCACTAAATTGGCAATGAATTCCCAGATGAACATGATTTTCAGTGACAAAGCGCATAATGGTAAATGTCACTAGGCTCCGAGCAACATCACCGCTCCAATCGTTAAAATATGTATAAAGAATTAGGTTCGCTAAAATTATCTTACCTTAAAATGAGAGTAGTTAGGATACAAGTATGTCAAGTAATTAATCATAGGAAAATATTTGCTGCTACATTTAAAAGATACCAGAATTACAGTTTAACGGAATGTTTATTTTCCGACAGTAAAATTAAATCCCTGAGGAACGCTGCTAGTGGCAGATGCACATTATTAAATATTTCCATTCAAAAATATTTCTGCCTCGCTTTTACTGCAATTAATTTTTGTATTATGTCCACGATTCCATGCCTTTTTAGCTTTATTATGAGTATTATGCATTTCAGTTTCAAATGAATTATTAAAATGTATATAACTTTAACTTTATGATAATTTCGTTCCTGGTTTCATGTATTAAATTATTCAACTCCTCATGTTTCACTATACTGTCTCTAACAATTGACTTAAAAATAATACAGAAGAAGGACCGGATATTTCTAGCATCACTGTCTTTGCTATTTTTGAAATTTATGTTACATTTTGAAAATTTCACAGAAAGCTTTTAACAGTTAGCTTCCTAATAATTTAGGGTGTATATGATAAATTATATCGTAATTATCATTTATGGAGATTATGATTTGAATATTGTAAAAACATTAAATTTTCGGTTACGTCAATATTTAAAATAGTGTATTTGACTCATTGTATTAATTATAAGGTATTTGTGGCTACGATGAGAAATCTTTTTAGTGAATTAATTATTCAACATTTTCAAATCGTGATTCGCATTATTACCAAGGACATCCCATGCATTCAAAATGAGCCCGATGTATTCCTTAATAAGATCTTAAAATCATTTACGTATATACAAAATTGCTTTGAGTGGTGTCTTGACAATGGCTTTAGGTCAATTTCATAGTGTATTTGCGTTTGACAGGGCGAGGATAATAAAGGTATTGGCTCGATTCTTTACAGCAATACTTGCTTTTGAAATTTAGATGATCAGTTACTTTCTCTTATGTCCTATATAATCTCACAATATACCGCTCGTGGTAGAATATTATGAAACTCGATTATTAAAGCGCACTATTCCCTTATTTCTAGTGAAAAATGAACAGTGAAAATTATATTCTCTTGTGTGCTTTCAAAGTTTCTATTTTATTTCCAATGTAATAGCGAAAACTAGAAAAATTACAAGATTTGAAGTTCTGGATGAAATGAATGCTCTCATATATTTTTCCAAATATTTCGATTAATTCAAATTTTGTTGTCATCGCTATTTCTAAGAGCTTCACCTAATTTTATGCAGGAAGTTGTAAATTTTAACTACAAGAACTCTACTTACGGTGCTTTCCGCCCTTTCCTATCTAAAATCTTGGTTTGGAAAAATGAAACTTACTGCATATAAAGGTTACGTTTTACTAATTAATCCTATGAGAGTTAAAAACTAATAATATTGCACTATTATATTTATCTTTAGTGCTAATAAACCACAATTAAATTTATACTACTTATTTTCAACAATGACATCTAAAATCTAAGTCAGATTATCTATATTGATGGCATTCTTAGTTATGACTGGATCATTTTAATGTATAAAATGTGTAGCAATGTTAATTTTTAAACTTTAGAAATGAGATAATATCCAAAAGCAAAGCAACTAAAAACTTCAATTGATTGATCTTTTTCTTTAACTGTGCGCGCTAGTGTAAAGAAATAACATATTTAGTGTTAGATACAAAGAATATTGATTATCTTCATGATTATTACTTTATTGCATTCAACACTCCCCAGTTCCATGTTCTCTAGTCTCTGGTGCAGACCTATCGAAAGGTCCATTAAAGCTTTATTTTAAAAAGTGTTCACAGTCTCACCATCTATCCGAGGTAACGTGTAGCTCGTTTTTGCAAAATAACTTCATGAGCTGGTAAAGTTTATCAGTTAGATTGATAAAGTACACCTCTGCTTCTTGGACAAAAACTCTTAGACATCTTAATATAAAAAGCTCTCATCATAGCATCTGGTACTAAAAATTCTGTGCCCCAAACTTTTCTTCACATTTAGCAGTAGCCATGTCCCAAGTTCGCCGGAAGCTACAAACCACTGAGATTTCGTGTTATCTATCTTTTTTTCCCGCGAATAATTCAATTCTCACAAAAGCTTAGATATAAAAATAGAAAAGAGTCTAATCCCCATAAACGTGGTATATTAAGAAACAAAAATGTTAAAAGCTTGAAAGGCTGCCAAGTAAATGCATCTCGATGTCAGAATAATTGCTTTTTACATCTATTATCATTAGATTTTCACTGCGGCGTTCTTTTAAGATGATTAGAAAGACCGTAATTTAATATAATTATACATTCCTTAGACATACATTCAGTACTTAAAAAAATAATTTAGTAGCTATAAAAAATAGCCAAGCAACTGTGGCTCAATTATTCTTTAACTATGGAATCCTAGTTATTCTAAATTATCAAACTCATTATGTTATTTCTCGAATATATAATTCATATTAATTCTATCACATTTAATGCTACACAAAAATATTCTCTTTTCCCAATTCTACCACCTGGAGAGTATTCAATATATGACGAACAGACTTGTTTACCCGTCGCTCCCCACTCCTAAATATATTCAGGGGCCAAGTTACAGGCTATCTAGCGCGTGTACGGGTGGCGTATTTTAGAACGTCCATCAGATATGATGGGTAGCTTGAAAATAAGCAAGCTTTAACTTGAGGAATAAACAGTGGTGAATCCGCTACTCCTGTGTACTAAAAAAAAAAATAATTGAAATGCGGGCAGAATGTGGATTTTAGAAGAAATAATAGCCTATGAGTAACTGATATTGATTTATTACGGGATAAATATTCGGCCAAAAATTTTGTCACAAAATTATTAATAAGGTGGCTGAAGTTACTTTTTCAAAGTAAACAGTAACCAGAGTTATGGAAAAGTTCTCTTCGAATTTATTGGAGCAATAGGAACATCTCCCTCGCCAACTCCTGAGCCACTGTCTTGTGGATGTCCTCGACTGGACAAAGACTACGGGAGTCAACCCCTAATGCAAAATATGTTGTAGCCACTCGCACTAGGCGAGCGTTATTAAACTGACGAATCGGCAGTCTTCTGCAACACTCTATAATGGCTGGTCGTCTTGGACCACCTTGCCACCAGCCGAACTATGGAGTACCAAGATAGCTAGCTGAAGAATTCACAACCCGTTCCCACTTTAAGCAACTTTTGTGCAGGTTTCTCTCTATGTCCATCTTATTCTTTTTAAGGGTATGAATTGATGTCATCGCCGAAATCGACGGACAACTACTACTACTAACTTCATTGTTTACGGATTATAAGGGGGCTTTCTTCTGGGCTCTATCAGTGTTGAAATCAGTGGCACGAATCGGTTACAGAATCTCCAATTCAAAATAATGCCATAAAACGCAATAGGAAAGCTGATTGCCATTAGCACCTGAAATATAGATTCCCGGAAGGAAATCTATACCTGTCTCCGAAGTGATGTTTCTTCCAGATTAAACCATAGCTACCCTATGATCTCTACATTTTATTTCCCATAGTTATTTTCATTTTATTAAGAAAGCGCTTTGAAAATTCTTTGGTTAACATAAGTAATTTTGGTGAATAAAAAGAAGAAATCAAGTAAAATTTTTATAAATTTTCTGAACTTCGCCAATTATAATAATTTTAAAAGGAACTCTAAACTATTTCCCCCCTTTCAGAAAATTAAGTCGCTAAAATATGGTTATAGATAAAATAAAAAAAACCCTTTTTTAAATTTTAATTAATTTTCTGAACTTGACCAATTGTAATTCATTTTCTTTTAAAACATTATAAAGCATTGGATAATCATATTTTTTTCCAAACTAAACTATTTTGTTTTTTCAAACTCTAATGAAATTCTTAGAAATTATCTTGATAAAAATTTAAAATATACTCAATTCATAATCAAACTAAGATGAAATTATTATTCAAATACTCTCAAAAATCGCGTTCTTAAATTATAGAGTTAGTGATTATTATTATAAATAATTTGGATAAAAAAACATCATAACCAAACAAAGATGAAATTATTATTCAGTACAGCTTATCTATCATCCTAGTATTGTAACCTAGGCCAAAATCTATAATAGGTTTTTTAGCAAAATTCTTAGGTAAATGGTAAAATATAACACCAATTTTTAAGATTAAATCCGGCCTCAATTAGAATTTATTTTACTGTTTTATAAAATTGAATTATACCTTCCTCTGCCTGAAAAGAACAAGGTAGGTTATTAACACAAAGGCCTCCTGATAGCATGGCGAAAAAATATCCCTGTTTTTCCTTCTATTAACTGAAGCAGTGCGGTGTTCAATAGTAAGGGACTGTTTGCTTATTCAGAAAATAGGATTACTATGTATTCTATACCGATAGCTTAAGAAGGGGCTATTTTAATTTATTCCAAAATTTAACCTCGTTCCTTAGGCGTATCTACAAGAAGGCCATCTCTATGTTGACTATACATGCAAAAGAGTGCTGCCTGAACCTTAAAAGTTATGGAATAGATTATTCAGAGAAGGCCCCGACTAAAGTGATCATTAAAACTTGTATTTTCTGCTTAGCAATCAAAATTAATTACAATAGACTCTAATCACCCAATGATAAACGCGCTTGTGTAGATCTTGGACTAACTTAATTATGTACTTTGAATTTTTATTTTTAATATTTTATTATTAGTCTTTATTAGTGCGAAGTTCATCTTAATCGGTTCATAATTTTGGAAAGTCTGGACGTAGCAATTTCTTAATTATCAGGTAAGTTGGAGTAAATTCTCTTCCGTCGTAATCAAACTAAAATTCCACTGGCGTGGAATTCCACAATGGATTTGAAATGAGTATACCTACCTTTTGATCATCAGTGTATTTATGATGAGGTATTAAGTTTAAGCACTTCATTTCCCATATGTCAGTATATTGCGATATATACACCTCTAAGTTTATATAATTCGTCGACGGTACTTCATTGTAGTTGAATAACTTTGAATGGATTTTATCTCAGGGCAAGGCGTCCGAGGGCCTGTTAACAACCTTAGACTAAGAAACGTTACATTATGAACCAGAAATTAAGTAAGAGCCTACTACGTTTAACTTAGCCAGCATATCATCTGCTTTTATTAATTTAGGCATATGGATATGATTTAATTATTTTTCACACAAGTTCCGTAACATGAATAGGTTTATGATCAGTTTATAGTAAGCGCTTATCCTGAAAAGCGCTTACCCGCATTTTTAACTTACAGAATACCGGCAAACACAATTTTGGACAACTTATTACTTAAAAAGTTTTCTGAGACTTTTGTCAAACAATTTTTTGGCCTTCGTAGATCATATGGATTTAAACTGTGCAATAGCTAACGCGAGACAGGCTTTGAGATTTGAAATCAAATCCTTGGTTTGCTTAATCCTTTAACCTTCATCGTTAGCCTGAGAGCAACAGAGGCTTGAATTATGTTTATTATTACAGGCTAAAAAATTGTACTTGATTCAAGTTTAATTTTCATGACCCGATCATAAACAACTTGTGCATAACTCCAAAACTCAGCACGTTTGTATTGTTAATCTGAGGTGTGTGATATTTCGAGCAATTTGAAACCTTTTGTAGTTCATTGCATAGCGCACATTGGCGATCGTTAGAATTGCTCCTGTAAGACTATTTAACCTTCGGAAAATTTCCCAGTTTAGGACGAGCATTTTCCCATATGATAGGCCCATATTTTTCATACGTCTGTCACTATGTACTTCTCTGATTTAATAATTGTATCTCTTGCTCTAAGACAAAACGAATGTCTTATAAAAATCCCTAAATGCTGTTGATTGTTTAGAGTTTCAAAGTTATTGATATTTACTCCTGTTTATTTCATTGTTATATTCATTTTAATATGCAAATAAAACATTAAAAATTAGCATTTATCTATTTTTTTAAAATTTGTGTGCACTAAAACTTTGGGTTGCGGTTGTAGAATTTCGGGATAACACCGTTCTATTTTTGCTTGAGCGATGTTTCAGTAATCAGGCCTTTTGCTTTTTCGATTGAGTATTTTTAAGGGAGTTTCCCGCCAAATTCTAAAAGAGAATTTGGTTCGTAGATTTATTTAGTCATAGGAGGTTTCCCTTGCTGACCTATAAATATTATTTTAGCCAGTTTTTAATCAGCCGGGAAGATGACGTTGAGTCCTATTATATTAAAATTTGGGCTGAATTTAATTTGGTTATTCTAAAGTGATCAGGTAACGTTTCAGTAAACGAATGTAGGTCACTTTCCAGTTCTTATGTGGTTGTTACAGCCCTATTGCCTACTTTCGTGTCCTTTCTTTGGTCCAGTTTGTTGTTAGGAGACGTTCTTTATGTCTTCATTAGGCTTGTCGGTTATTTTGTTCCGACTTTTATATCATATTGTTTATTTTGATCTCTGCTTATGTTTAATAGCGTCTCCTGCACCGTTTCTATTTTTCCGGCATTATTTTATATTTCTATCGATTTTCTATCTTATCGGTGGATCTTTTAAATAGGTTATTTTTTTATTTTCTAGATATTCTCCCATTTGTTATTTAATTTCTATTTTTTCTCTCGTATTATATATATATTTAATCTCATTATATAATTCTTTTCTGATATATTTCTTCTAAATTGTGGTGTAAGCATTTCATATATGTAATGCGCCTCTAAAGTGAGATCGTGATGTACAAGGTCCTTGGAATCGCCTCTCACTCTACCTTCATTATTTTTAAGTTCAGTTCTTGCATCACCTCGTTTATTTCTTTGAGGTTTGCATCTTCTAATAATGGTTGTATGTAATTTCGTACTATATCTCTGTAATTTAGCCAACATCTAGTTACAGGAAGTTGTGGAATAGCATATCTAAACGGGGCAGGCATATATTTAAATATGGTGCTGAACGTCCTGCGATAAAGATAGGGAACTTTGGACCCAAGCATTAATCGATGTTCCTGTATATTAGAATCTATAGTATTCATCTTTGTCCGTTTTTAGATGTTTCTGATGATAAGAACGTGGGAACAGGTTACCTCTGATGCCTGCGTAGTTGATACTTAGTTGCGATAATCATCGTGCCGAATTCGTTTTCTACTTCAACCGCAAATTACGATTTAATTAAGTATAAATATCAATTGGCTAGACTAGATGTTTTTCTTGATCGCTTTAGCCGTTTTATTATATCTTGGTTGAGAGTATATTTACCTCCATATGATTATCTCTTCTTTTTAAGTGTTAGACCCTTGTTTCGTGATTAGATGAATGGCAGGCTCGATATCCCTAAAGATGTTTTCTTAGTGATTCAGCCCTTTGTATTGATGTACAAGACATTGCAGGCAATCTTTACGCATTTTTATTCTGTTTTCCTCTGTTTCTTCGTTTTGTCCCTTTTTTGTGACACTTTCCTGCCTTGCTATCTCTTGCGCCTCCTTCTTCGTTATCTCCTTCTTCTAGAGTTGGCAGCACCACTGCAATCAGATTCCTTACCGAACTTGTTTTCCTTTTCTTTTTTCTGCTTTTGGTTTGGGTGAGAATCTTTGCCTCGATCATGATGGTAAGGAAATGTTTTGTTGTTCTGTCTTTTCTGTCTTATAAATCAGTTTGTGTGGGTAATAGATGTTCAGTGTCTTCTTTTTCACTTAAATGCTTTAATATGCAATCTTTACTTATGCCTGTGAGTCCGGATTTTATGCATCTTCACTTTCGGAATCTTTTTTCTTGTAAGACAGAATTGATTGAAAATCTCTTCATAGCATCTAAGCGTGGCGAGGTTAAGCAAATGTGCATGAATGATGAACAGCTTTTATGCATGAAATTAGTTTCCCGCATTTTGTTGCGTGTGTGAGGTTCTTAATTGTTTTTATTTTATTCTTATTTGCTGGTAATAATATTGTTATTTTTTAGGCAGCTCACTGCTATTGTACGGTGAGATCGTTGATAATTTGGGCTTTTTTTTTTCCCTTTTTATAATGGCAATTATTAGAACGTTGGCATACGCGTGCGCGCTTATGTGGTGTTTGGATACCATCTTCAGGCAGTAAAAGCACATCCTTATATTGTGGAATTCTTTTATGTGTATATTTTTGGTTTGAATTATCATATAAAATGCGAGAATGCTTTCGATTGCACCGTTGATAGCCATTTTCTTTAAGGTGTTTGTCGGTAATCGTCGAACTATATGACGCCAATAGTTTTAGCCACTTTTATTTTGTTTTGATATTTATTATTAATTCTTGGGTCATATTATGTGATCGAACAAATAATGCTACGTTTCGTCAAATGAAGCTCTAGTTCGCCGACAGATGGTAGAGGGTTTGTTGTTTCGAGGCCCCTTATTCCAAAAGACTTCGGGCTTGCTTCAGTTTAGATTCGCTCTACATCTTTGTATTGTGCTCGCAATGCAATATATCCATGATTTTTATTATTATTTACAATTAAAATTCTTTGGAAAAGACTTTGCATAGTTTTTGCTTAGGGGCAAAGGTGGTCCAATAAAGTCTTGAGGGTGACGTTCCTCATGATTCCCTACTTCCATCTCTTCTTGAGGGTTTTGATTAGGTGTTAATCATTGTGTTCTCTTACACTTCATCTACTGTATTTTTTTCGCATGTATTAATGTGTTGTCTGCAATCCTATGTTAATCAGATGATTTGCAGTATATGATGAGGATTATACCCCCCTCACCAAGCCCAACGATTCCTGAGATTTAGTTGTTCCAAAAAGCTGATAGGCGAAAATAATGAATCATGCCAGCTAATCCCAACTTTAGGATTAATCATGACGGATTTATGATTGTTGTTGGCCAAATTAACTCACAACTACCGCTTCAAGCATAAACAGAGAGAGTAATATGATCCTGTGCAGTCCTGGCTGGCCCTCACTCAAGTTTGGGTTTTATTTGACCGAATGGATCCATCGCAGTCGCTTATTGGCCCCTTATGGCTCCAGGTTCCACACCGTGCTATCTTTAACCCATTTCTTCCCTCGTGCACTCAATTATAAAAGTATTCTGAATATGATTTGACAGCCCTTAATAATGAACTAACAAAAAGTGCAATAAATATATGCTGGCAATAGAAATATAACTAACGATCGAATATCAAAGAAACTAATGTTAACTACCCAATTAGGAACAGCAAATAAATAGAAGTATTTTCCCCCATCAGGATTGTTGCACAATAAATAAGATCGCTATTATTTACCGCAAGATTAAAGTAAAATTATTATGGGCAAAAACAAATTAGAGACAGAAGAAAAACTTTCAAAATTATACCACAAAAATGGAAACTACTTCAAAAGATTTGAATTTGAAAGTACTTGCAAACCAAAAATAAACAAAAAGGCAATAAACGCAAAGACAAAAACTTACGCCTTGAATTCAATTTATATGAATCAAAAATTATGAAGATAACAAATAAATCTATATCGAATAAGATGACACAGGTTATAATGTTTAAAATCCATATCATTAATCTAACAGAAGAAAGATCATCAATAATAATATCGTGCTTAAAATTGTGCCTTCTCTTCACCCACCAATGGGTTAACAACTGAGAGAGTTTCAGGATCCACAGTAGTAATAAAGGCTACAAAGTAGTTACTTATGATTGCTGCTATAACTTTAGGATCAAGTGACATGACTAGAGTAAAAAATTGCTACTTTTGCTGGATTTCGATTTTTAGCTTACTGGTAGAACATCTTTATGTTTCTTTGCTGTTTAAGGCGAGATTATTTTCATATTTTTTCTTCCCTTTGGCGATTTTTTCCAACACCACGTCTGAGCTCTAAGTGCTCACACGAGGGCAATCTTCGTTCTGAATTTCAATTTTTGTACGAAAGATTCCATCTCGTGATTAGCTGTTAAATTTCATTGCTCCACTACTTCTGCCGTAAGGGTAGGTTCACGCTTTTTACTTGTTAGCAGGCATTGTTAATATGTAGTTTTAAGGGCATATATAAATATTTTCCATAATAATGATATACTAAGTTCAGATGTGATATTTTTAAGATATATATTTGATAATATCCGCCTAAATTCTTCTAAATTTATTTTTTGGAAGTTGAGTACCATCATGAAGTTTTGATCTGTACATGCTCTACTGAAATGCTGAATCGTATGGTCACCCTCCCCAAGGAGTTCTGAAATTTAATGCTTCTATCAAGTTTTTTTTTCCTGGTGAGGACAATATCTAGCATATTACTTCCACTAGTAGGTTATTTTCTTTATAGCTTAACGCTAGCGTCTCTTCTTCATTTTCTTTCTTTCTAAAAAAAATGTAATCCTCTAATTTTACATTGACTACCTAAATCGTGGTTTTTAATACCAGTCCATCTCTTGTACACGGGCATTATATTAAATTTGCCTTATTTCGAGCAAATGTTTAAACTCATATATTTTAATCCTCATACTCCTAGCACTTGTGTGCTATAGACTTTAATTTAAGATGCCGCTTTTGATTTTGGTAGTATGGTCCTATCTTCTACGTGGTGACTGGAATCAGAAATGTAGATGCCTGAAAAAGAATTGCTTCATTATTTAGCACAACTCCTAGTCTTGCTGCAACGAAAGAGTTTAGGTGCAGTCCACCTCGCATAAACAGGTCTTTGCGCTCGAATATGTGGTTCCGGACATTAATAAAGTGCCTTCCTTTAACAGGATAATGATTGTGAGAGAATTATCAATATAACTTGCCTTACAATTAAAAGTGTTTCTCGCTTTAAATCTCGGTGCATACCAGAAAAGGTTAGGTTCCTACTTCTTTCTTACGTGCACACCAAAGCAGTCTCGACGATAGCTCTGTTTCTGAAGTCGTCAATGTAGTTTGCTAAATTCTCTAACCATTCCCATGTGCAGCATCGCATTTAATGAGATGGGTCAAGTGAGAAGTTATTTCACAAGAACAGAGGTTTTAAAATACTATTTTCGTGATATATCTGCACATTTTCTTTGAACATACTAAAGGAGTCTTATTTACCCACTTCTGTTTTTTTAATGCATTTAATTTCACAAAAAATATAAGCAATGTAGGAAACGAAGGGTTTAGTAGCTTAAGTGGAATGCATAAACTAAAAGGCATAGCTAGGTAAAATGAAATCTAACACACAATCATACAACACAATAACTTTTAAAAAACATCTCCTTTAAATGTGATTATACGTGGTTCTGGAGCAGCAGCCTCATTTAATCTTCAGTCATGTCCTCATAGAAATTTTCGAGAATTCCTTATGTTTTTTGATTAGCTTTTATTATTTTTGACGATTTTATTACCTTCTTAATTCTTAATTAAGTTATCCTACATAGACTAAGCATAACATCCGATAAGTTCTATCTTTTAATAAAAATATGCTTACTCATCATTTATTTTAAGTATCTTATACCTAAGAACACCAATAGAATTTAATGTTAATTTGACCCGTACGCATTCGCTTCCCATAAAAACTTATCTTTCTAATTAAAAAAAGAGTTAATTTCATTAAAATGGGCAGTGGGATGGATTTTACTTAAGTTTGTTAAACTAATATAACTAACACAAAACGATAGATTAGATAAAAAAAATATTTAAATCTTACCTACAGTAATTGATGGGGCTTCAAAGCCCCATCTAGTAATTTAAAGTATTTAAACATTCTTATGTTTATTTTAATTTAGCAAATTTAACTTTAATTTGATAACTTTGATAAATTTGCCTTATCAAATCATACTTTCCCCCAAATCTGCAGGCTAAAAATCTACATATGGTTTAATTTTAGCCTTATCTCAGAATTTCTTTTCCTTTCGCTTTTTTGAACACGGATTGTCTTTACTTAACCGCTTTGGAAACTAATAGATCTCCTCGGTATTTTTTTAGTTTTGTTGCATTTAAAAAATAAATGGATTGTTTGATCTTTTCCACTGATTCTTTCAATTTGAATTTTCGTCTTGAGCCACATGAATTTGCTTATAAAAATAATTTCTTGCTAGAATATAATTATTAAAGATTAATGAGCTAAGCTATTTTTTGAAAAAATTCGGTCAGTTTCATGTATTTCATTGAGTAAAGATTTTTAGATCCCATCTCATATTTCAGATAGGAACTTTATAATTATAATACTCCATGTTATTCTTATAGTGAGTGAAACTTATGGCCTAGTGGTTATCGTGTCGAAAAAGGCTGGTGGCTCATAAGCCTTGTTTAAAGCGCTCTCTTATAAGCTCAGGGATGGCAGAATTGGTACCCCGCATTATACTTTGGTCTTAGAGAAGCCATGTTAGTATATTGATTCTCCCATCATTCCCTTTTTATTTTGGTTGTCCTGTCTCTTAAATCTCGCTTAATACGCTATAATCAGGTCTATTATTCTAATTATGGAAAACAAATTACATGAAAATTTTCTAACTCTCGTAGAGGTTAATGTTTTATTATTTTGAAAGTATTATAGAATAGAAATAACCTTACATAACCTGAGGTACTTTCATCCTTGCGCGATAAAAAAGAAAAACAGCAATAGCATTTCTGATAACCCTCCCTATTGAATAACAAAAATCACACCCAACACAACAACAGATCAGTGTGACCACATCATCAATAAAAGAAACACATATGTATAACATACTATAAAATTAAATTTGGAAGATCACAATCATATCAGCTGATCGAGCTATTACTATTAATTAACCTACTCATTTTAACTATTTTATTTGAATATCAACCAACACTTTATACATGACAAATAAAAGATGTATATCTAAAAACGGTTTAAAAGGAAGTTAATTGAAAGTGTGTTTTCTGGCTATAATTGGAGTAAATGTTGAGTGCGTACATATTGTCAGACCGACACCGGTAGGCAGATATCTTTAAAATCACTACGATGTCTCGAATTGCTGACGTTTCTCGAATGCCCGATGGGTCTCATTTTACCCGTCGATTATTTTTGTAATAATTAATAAAATATTGGGTCTATATTATATTTTAGTTTTATCATTAGTACATTTAGTCGTAATTATCATGATTTGAACAATGAATTGAGTGATATGAGAATTAGATATGCGAAGAAATTATTTTCATTCACACTAATGAAAGATACCATACAATTTTCTATAAACTTTTTCCAAAGTTGAGAGAATAGAGCAAATTTGTAAGTCTGTAGCCGCAGGGATTGATCTGAATTAAGAACAAATCTGAGGACTAAAATTATGTCGAAGAGTCAATTCCTTGACATAAACTCTTTAAAAAAGCACACCCAATTTTCACCCCAAAGAGCTTGCAGAGGCTTCCTTTTTCTGCTGTAATCCCGCGCATGTACAGATATAACAACATTAAATGCTTGTATCATCTTAGTGGCAAGATTGAATTCATGATTTACAGACGGCTTGTTAGCTCCGGTGATTGTTTAATGCCTAATATGCTGGAGAGTAATTTTTCAATGAACAATAGCACTGCACCTTGTAATTAGTGATTTACCCCAAATTACGCTTGTTATGTACAAAGGCGTAATTTTACTACTTTCTCTACTTTTAGGAGTAAAAGGCAGTAATATTGGTTACTTGATTTTCTAAAGATTGACCTTTACATCGTCGCCTTTTAGATTTCTTGGAAGACATGCGTCCAGTCTTCGATTGGTACAATCTGGAAATATATATAATTTTTTTCCGTAAATTTATTATAATACAATTTTATTCTGTACTATAATTAAGTCAATAGGATTATTTTTAAAAAATAAGGTGGAAGGTCGACTATGTGCCCTTCTATACCCACGTGGTCTCGAGATCACCGCATGGAGCGTTGGAAGCGAGGCTGATCTACGGTGAGGATGCGGTCCACGCCGTTTTAATTCACCCAGCTGCATTTACTTAGGGACAAATTCTTCTCGTCTCACATGTCCTCACATCCATCTTCTTGCCCTCCGGCGAAGATCGAAGCTCTTCGAACATACTATGTCATTTTTTATCTTGGTTTCCCAAGATCGTGCTAGTCGTGGAGGCTCCCGCAAGGGTATCTTAGCCGCCAGCGAGTACCAATATATTCTCCCGACTCGGTTTAGCGTGTAGCACTCCAGGACTTTCACGCCTATCACCGCGTACGAACAAAGGACACGCTCACTCGTCGAGATTTGGAGACACCAGCGAGTTATATTCGAGGACGAAGGCTAAATCGACATCCGTGAACTCTGCTATATTCAATCGGCGAGTATCTGACGAGGATTTCCATCTCCTTAGGCCCAAACTACGTGCGCGCCTTCATATTTTTCCAATAGTACGATAATTCCCTTTAAACTCAGTACCTACCTATTTCAATTTTATTTATTTGTTATTAAAATATACTTTTTTATTGTCTTTTTCTTGCAACCCTAAACGAGAACAGGTTACCTGTTAATCTTTAGCTAACTTGCACTCTGAATTATTTGTTTTGAAAGAACACCGCAATTAGAAAGTACACCATTCCCATTGAATTCTTAACTATTTGCAGTTCACGAACCAGCTAAGGTCGAATCTTAAACCAAAAAGCATATATATATTTATATAGAGTCTGGCCATTCCACGACAATTATGATTGATATAATAATTTTATATCCATGTACTATTAATTACACTATTCTATCAAATATAAATATGTGTCTTAGGTCAAGTATTTCTGACCTCTGTTTGCTTTCCGTGTCTCGGAACGGTTGGCGGATAGCACGCAGGGCAACTCGGCAGTTGAACCTTACTTCTAATAATTTAAGTGAACTTTGGGTTCTAATTAATCTCTAAGAGTGACTAATTTTATTTGGCAAAATTAATTCAACTATTTAATAGGTTCTGTATGTATATCAAACTGAGCGAAACAAAAATAAATTTCCTACTGTACAAACACAAATAAAATACTGGACATGAAAGATAAATTGAAAGTAAAATAATGGAAATGTAAGATAAATCAAGGTATACGCACTCAGCCGCGCATGACTGACAACAATTCTGCTTGGATCTGCCACCCCAAATATTCGGCGGCTCGAAAAACGCACGAAGGGGGTGGAGAGCACTGAGCTCGAGTACTTTCCTACAGTACGGTGTGGGTTTGCACTTAAGGCCGTTTAGTACTCAGCCTGCTAATATGGGAGGCCGAGAGTAAGAAGCTTTGAAGGGTGACAAAATAGGCACTCGTAAGTATAAAGCTAGTGATCAGGGCACTAGTTCATATTACAAAAAATATGGCCGGTTCTAGTTTAAGTTCGAAATTATTCAGAGGGAAATGAATGTTTTAATTAATATTTGACAATTATCCCAACTTAATTCCTCTCTACGCTCAGCCAGCTATCAGAGCTTGCAGGCCTTACTTTATGCAGCGTCTTCTCTTAGCAGATTATTAATGTACCCAGGCCAATGCTTTCATATTTAAACAGAAGTGAAAGTTACAGAGGCGCCGAAAGGGGGATTATGCTTTATCTATATAAAGGGGCGGCTGAAGTGAATTTAAAGCTTGAAGCCATTTCGCTGAACCTCTCGTTGTAAAGATTAGGGTTGCTATGGGCCGTGTTATCGAACGGAAGTGACCTCAAAAGAAGCTGATCGCGCGTTCTGTCCGTCCTACACGTCTTTCTTTCTCTCTTTCTGACACTATGCATCTTCATTTCTAAATACACCGGTGTTATTGCTGTGATTCGATGCGACAAATTGAACGATAAAATAATTCTCTTTTGGCTTTTTGTCTTCTTCTCCCTCATTTTTTTTACTTCCAGGAAAACTTGTTCTAATCCTATCGAACAAAATTATCAACCTAATCAGGTTAACTTTTAACTCCATAATTAGACAGCTCCTCTTTGATGTCAAAAAAATGAAAGCATTTCTTCTGGCGTAAATCTTTCGGGCGTAGAGGACATGATATTTTTATAAATGATCATCTCTCTCTTCATCGCGTGATAGTAAAGTTCTTTAAACCATGTGAAAACTCATCGTGAGTTGAAATAATTATATTAGGCATTTTATTATAAAGTGGTAGGGATACGATGCTTTATCGCGAGAGATATTAAAAATCACGCTAAATATTCATTGGGATTTGTTCAAATATTTTATCGTCACCTTAGTTCGTAAGTATCAATAATTCAGAAACATTTTTGAAAAAGACAAACTTATCTAAGATTTTTTAGCCTATTGCGCCATAATATCTAACCGATTATATCAACTCGACCTCTGGATTCGTTCATTGAACCGGAATTGATAGGGTGTTTCACTTCCAAAGTCCGAGTGTTGAAACTTTTAATAGCTTCAGTTATAAAAAATTAATCTGGACATCATATTAATTTGGGAAATATTTAAAAACTAAATAATTTTTGTGTCGATAAGAGGTTATTCGTAAGACAACAGTGTCTTTAAAATGCTAATAAATATTTTCACTTATAATAGGTAACTGGTTAGAATTACTTGTTCCTCGCATCAAGGACATTATACCCTGCCCGGATAATTAAATGCAGATAAATACGAGTATCTGAATCGCAATAACTGTATACTCCGTAGTCACCATTGGCCTGGTACCTGTTATATGGTTAGTCTAGACACATTGTCCGTTTTTAACAGCAACCAGCGATGATGAAATACTTTGTGACTCCAGGCCGTCACCCCTCCCAATTCAGGTGTATGTGGATATCGTAGTGTGCCTATCGTGGGTAACTATTTATTACTTGCAGGTTTCCTGAACAAAGAGAGGGTATCTTTAGCTTCCCGGATTGAAACCGCATTGGTAGCGGTGTTGTAACTTCCTAAACGCTTGAAAATGCGTCCTAGGCTGTTTCTCTCTGCGAGGAGAAGTACCATTGTTTCCAACTAATAATGACCATCTCATGATGAGGCTAAAAGTTTGGAATCCGCGTAACGTCAGAAATAATCCGCGGAATCGACTTGGCTAACGAGAGCTCCTCTCCCTATTATTTATGTATATTAGTATTTCATTGGTAATATAATGTGTACACAGTTCAACTATTTTTCCAAGTTTGGAATTACTTGGCTGAATAAAATTCCTCTCCAATTCCTCACCAGGCTGGAATTTCTCCAGGTAAGACTTGGAATCACGCATCAAAAACTATTACCTTGAATAAGACGTTATTAGTACTTTCGTCTCCTAGAATAAAATAAAGAAATTCAATGCACATTTCCTGAATTAATTATTTTAAACCTTTTGCTAGTAATAATACTTATATAATTACAAAACCAAATGTTTCCCATTACTTTTTTGTTTGTTTACCATATGGTATATTCATTTTACCTTAATGTCCCATATTATAATTATTTAAAAGAAAAGAACAAAGTCAATAAAGCTCTAAGATCTGCGATTCTCTCGATACTCTTACTCCTAATATAAAAAAAGACTTGTTCAGATCTCATTAGCAATTTCCAGATAAGATAACACCAACTGCAAATTAATCCCGGCTGCTGTATTCGTTCAACGCAATGCGGTTATAAGTTTGGATATCACTAGACGAAAGTTCCACCTGCGTAAAAATATTTAGGATGATAGACTTTATATAATTTTGATATTTACTTATGTAATAATATTCTCTTATGATAGGTAACTAATATATTATAATGGAGATAGGAATTATCATTTTACTCCAGAAATCTCGTTAAAAAAGCATGTATTTAGGAATGAAATATTGTGTATACTGAATTAGAATCAAAGTATTTTAATTTTGAATAAAAATATTTATGCATCGTTTTAATCTGCATCAGTTTAAAATTGAAACTAACAATAAATTATTTTTTAATTATTAGCTTTGATGTTTTCATTTACAAGGACCATTGCTAAATCGACAGAAAAAATGAATTTACATATTTCGTAGATTTCAGTATCCAAACAGGTTTGGGCTAGGCATTGGTCGTCAGTCTCGTCTTTAGGTGTAATTTAAAAGAAGGTTTTATCGATGAGCAGAGAAAGGACTTGGTCTTTGACGGAGGGAAGCAGCAGATTTACAATATTGAAGAATAGATAAGAATGAAACACATAAAAAAGGTAACACGATAATAAAAGTTATCAAATATAATTGTCGTAGAATGCCCCCACTTTTTGTTCTAAGAGTGCTAATGTATTGATATCTTAATAATATCTTAAAGAAGAGAGCCGTTCCGAAACACGTAAGGATATAGAGAAACGCACAATAATTCCAAAATTAACTCATATTTTAACTTTAACAATTGAATACACAACATTTAAACATTAACTACAGCAATATTCTGAATATTATCATAAAGAAGAATAAATTAAATTGGTTTGACCCTCAAAAATTGGTTAATTTATCTACACACAACAATAATATAAGATTTAGGCTTACGGAATCTACTGGAATTTAAATGCCTCAGAAATGTTATTGACTCACGACGCGTGCCGACTGGCCAGATGTAGATGGGCAAGATCACGGCTGTCCTTTTGGCGAGGGTAGCAGCTGGTAAGTCCACATGGTAATCCGGGGGAGGGGGGTTCTTCAAGGACGAGAACAATTACAGTGCTTTATGCGGCACCAAGTTAGTCGTGGTCTTTCTGGCGAGAGGGAGTCGAACTTGGTTCTTAAACCAAGTTAACTTGGAGTGCGGTGTGACCACCGAGTAACGAGCTCGAGGGGGAGCTTTTTTCCTTCATTACTTAATTCTTCATGGACGAAGACTGAACTGGGGGAGGGTCTTCTTCAAAGGGCGAGGATAGATGAGGGTAAGTTCCTCTGACGAGAATAAGTTACTTAACGTTCGGTTTGGTAAGCAGGAACTAGCTCGAGGATGAGCTTCTTCTTAGTTCCAGTCTTCTTCAAGGACGAGTATAACGAAGGGGGGTTTCTCTGAAGACAACAGTTCAACTTGGTTCCTCAACCAAGTTAATTTATGAGTTTTATGAGTTAGATGTAGCCACCGAGTAACGGGCTCGAGGGGGAACTTTTTCCTTCTTTCTTTAATTCCTCAAGGACGAGGAATACCCCTGGTGTTTAAGATGCACCAGGATATGAGGAGTCTCTCTGACGAGAGTAAGTTGAACTTAGTTCCTCAACCAAGTTAACTTATGAGTTCGGTGTGGCCACCGAGTAACTGGCTTGAGGGGAAGCCTTTTCCTTCTTCTTTTCTTAATTCCTCAAGAACGAGGAATACTCCTGGTGTTTAAGGTGCACCAGGATATAAGGAGTCTCTCTGGCGAGAGTAAGTTGAACTTAACAAAGTTAACTTAGCGTTCGGTTTGATAACCAGGGACTGGCTCGAGGATGAGCTTCTTCTTAGCCTCTTAAGGAAGGTAGCCTTGCCTCTCTTGCAGGGTACTTCTTGGTCTGGCGAGCCAAGTACACTACCAATCCAGTCTAGGTAGCTCAATTTTAATCGAGGACTTCGTCACGTGGAGTCTGACGTATACTACCCTCATTTATAACTTGTGACCGCACTAAAGGAGTGGTAAGGGGCGAAGAGGTTCTTGAGGACGGCCCCAGGAGAGTTCTTTTGCCCTAATGGTTTTTCCCACCAAGTCTTACATTGGCTTCTCGTTAGCCTTCGAGCTTGGGAAATACAGGTCTCCAATTTCTTATTTGACGTGAAATTGAATCTCACTCTTCTTTGGGAGATCTTAGATTTTGACCTTTAGGGTCTTTCATGGCGCCGAAAGGTGCGACGCTGCGGTTACGCACTTGACCCGCCGATGCCTGGGGCGGATGTCTTTGCGGTAACCGCCCTGTTACTGCACCATGAGTGAACAGGGGGGGGGGGAAGTGACGATTCCCCTACACACCTCCCATCGAAGAACTTAATGGGGGAGGAGACTCCTGGGAACTCAAAACAACTTACTCAACCTAGTCGAGATTAGCAAAGTTGTATTTCTTTGAGCCCTCTCTTAAATTAAGTTTTCTTACACATGAGCGCCCTCGCGCGCGTTTACACAGGCAATGTGTCAAACTAGACCTACTCGCAATACAATTTTACATGAAAATAACAAAACCTTAATTCGTTGATTATCCACAAAAAACAACAAAACAAGCTACTTCTTTACATTTCTAAGTTTTTGAGAACCTAAATCCTACTGATAAATATAAACATGAACAACAAATGAAAACATGGTTTCACGCTCATTAGGTACTGAAATAACCGTCAATGGTATTTCATCTCCGCCTATAGAGCAGCTGTACTTTATCGGCTTCTTTCATGTAGCATATACTAAAATGGTGCTCTAATACCAATATTTTACCGTGCTTGAGTCGACTGTTCGGGTTATTGTGTCTACCCAATTATGTTACTAAATGATAGCGGTATTTCAACCTCCTCGTATTACCATTCTTATGGTACTTGACTACCTTTAAACTGAACTTTATGGCTAGAGCAACCTGTTGCACCGGGGCATAATTGATGGGAGCGTGGGTCCCATAGCTCTCCTTTAACCAGGTACACAGGAAGATCGTGTCTGGGTTCGATCTTTGGCGATCGAGAAAACTTTTCATTGCGAGGTCGTTAATGGGGGTGGCGCTCACTACGACTTGGCGTATTATCGGTAACTCCGTGGACGTTCCGTTCGGGGAGAAGACTACTAGGGGTAGGGGATACTCATCCGCGTCTACCATTTGACTAGTCTTACCTGGGTGTATCGCAATAGCACCTCTTTCCTCCTTCCTTCTCAACTCATTTGACTCACTTGTCTTCGCAGGTAGTTCCTCAGGTACACCTGCTCGTACCTCTACCCTACCTTCTACTTCTTTCCTGATAACCCCATTTGACTGGGTTCTCCTCGTAGGTTTTCCTTTAGGTACTCCTGCTGGTACTTCACCCCTACTTTCTACTTATTCCATCGTTACCCCATTTGGCTGGGTTTTCCTCGATGGTCCTTCCTTAGGTCCAGGCCGAGCTCCAACTTCCTCGGCTGCTATCACATTCTCGATAGGTGCACTTTCGAGTGCGAGCAATCTTTCCTTTTCTTCTCTCTCTACTCTTTCAGCTTGAGCACGTTCTTTTTCCCCCTGTATTTTTCTTTCATCTCTTTCTTTTTTAATCTCTATTCTCCTCTCTTTCCATTCTTTTTCCCTCTTCATTCTCCTTTCCTCGGATAATTTTTCTGCTTTCGTTATTTCGTTTTCCCGTCAAGTTCTTCTTTCTTCATCTTCCAGCTTTATCTTTAGTCTTCTTTCCTCATCTTCCCTTTTTATCCTTATTCTAATTTCTTTTGCTTCTCTTTTTAACTGTCTTATTCTTTCGTTTGTTCTACTTCCGCTTAAGAATCTTCTTTCCTCTATTTCTATTTTCCGCTGTATTCGGGATTCTTCACTTTTTCGGTTCATCCGTATTTCCATTAATTCCCATTCTCTTTTATCCTCTCTTTTTATATCCTCTGTTTCTCTCGAAAAGCTTTATTAATTCTTGTTCTTCTTCTAAATCCAAAACTCGTTTTTCCTCTTCGCAATCTATTCTGAGTTCTGCCATGACGTAGTCATGCATCTCTTTGCCTTCAAGTCCCAGACTTTAGGCTTGTTGGTAAAATCTTTCTACCGGATCGATTTTGTGTTGGTCCGTCGTTTTTCCTTTCTCTATTCTGAGATACGAATGCCTCCACTCACCAGGTCACGCTCAGGATATCTTACCCTTAATCCCACTACTATGTTGATTGAAGTACCACTCCGACAACAAATTTACCACTTGGCCTACCAATTACCTTTAGATTGTTACCACCCCTAACTCTACCAATTTTCCTCTTGTCAATAATTCTCTTATTCCTGATATTCCTTTATGTGTTGGCTCCTCCTTAATTAAACACTGCTGGGTTCTTTCTCATATAAAACCCCACACCTGACACCACTTTTATTTATGTCGTAGAATACCCCCCCCCCTTTTTGTTTTTAGAGTGCTAAGAGTGCTTTATGTATTGATATCTTAATAATATCTTAAAGAAGAGAGCCGTTCCGAAACACGTGAGGATATATATAAACGCACAATAAGCAAAAAATAGACTTATATTTTAACTTTAACCATTGAATCCACAACATTTAAACATTAACTACAGCAATACTCTGAATATTACCATAAACAAGAATTAATTAAATTGGTTTGACCCTCAAAAATTGGTTAATTTATCTACACACAACAATAATATAAGATCTAGGCTACGGAATCTACTGGAATTTAAATGCCTCAGAAATGTTATTGACTCACGACGCGTGCCACCTGGCCAGATGTAGATGGGCGAGATCACGGATGTCCTTTTGGCGAAGGCAGCAGATGGGGGGTCCACACGGTAATCCGGGGGACGGGGGGGGTTCTTCACGGACGAGAACAATTACGGTGCTTTATGCGGCACCAAGGTAGTCGTAGGGCCCTTGGCGAGAGGAAGTCGAACTTGTTCTTAAACCAAGTTAACTTGGAGTGCGGTGTGACCACCGAGTAATGAGCTCGAGGGGAAGCTTTTCTCCTTCGTTACTTAATTCCTCATGGACGAGGACTGAACTCGAAGAGGGTCTTCTTCAAAGGGCAAGGATCGATGATGGTGAGTTCCTTTGACCAGGATAAGTTACTTAACGTTGGGTTTGGTAACCAGGAACTAGCTCGAGGATGAGCTTCTTCTTAGTTCCAGTCTTCTTCAAGGACGAGTATAACGGAGAGGGGCTACTCTGACGAGAACAAGTTGAACTTGGTTCCTCAACCAAGTAAATTTATGAGTTCGGTGTGGCCACCGAGTAACGGGCTCGAGGGGAAACCTTTTCCTTCTTTCTTTAATTCCTCATGGACGAGGAATACCCCTGGTGTTTAAGATGCACCAGGATATGAGAAGTATCCCTGACGAGAGTAAGTTGAACTTGGTTCCTCAACCAAGTTAACTTATGACTTCGGTGTGGCCACCGAGTAACTGGCTCAAGGGGGAGCCTTTTCCTTTTTCTTTTCTTAATTCCTCAAGGACGAGGAATACCCCTGGTGTTTAAGTTGCACCAGGATATGAGGAGTCTCTCTGGCGAGAGTAAGTTGAACTTAACAAGGTTAACTTAGCGTTCGGTTTCATTACCAGGGACTGGCTCGAGGATGAGCTTCTTCTTAGCCCCTTAAGGTAGGTAGCCCTGCCTCTTTTGCAGGGTACTTTTGGTCTGGTGAGCCAAGTACACTACCAACCCAGTCTAGGTAGCTCGATTTTAATCGAGGACTTCGTCACCTGAAGTCTGACGTATACTACCTCGATTTTCCCTTATTGTTCCTCATTTATTCCTTGTCACCCCACTGGGGGAGTGGTGAAGGGGCGAGAGGGTCTTGAGGACAGCCCCAGGAGAGTTCTTTTGCCCAACGGTTTTTCCCACCAAGTCTTACATCGGCTCCACGTTAGCCTTCGAGCTTTGGAGAAACACGTCTCCAATTTCTTACTAGACGTGAAATTGAATCTCACTCTCCTGAGGGACATCTTGCATTTTGACCCTCAGGGTATTTCATAGCACCAAAAGGTGCGACGCTGCGGTTACGCACTTGACCCGCCGATGCCGAGGGCGGATGTTTTTGCGTTAACCGCCTTGTGACTGCACCACAAGTGAACGGGAGGGAGGGGGAAGTTACGATTCCTTTACAATAATAAAAAAGGTAAAAGGAAGGGACGGTAATCAAGTTTTCCTAGTGATGGCAAAATATTTGAACCCACTCTGTTAGGTGAAAATATTGAAATTAGTGGATGTTTAATTGAAAAGATCAGAGAAAAGCCGAAAATATGATGAGCTCAAAATCTTCAACCAAAAACAACACTGCTCTTCTGATCAGCAAAGGTGAGAAAAATTAATGGGTAATATAATCTTAGCCGGACAAAAAAACTCTATCCAAATGCGTCCATTTCGAGAAGGAGTTGGATCTCACTTTCTTTACATAAACACAAACTAGGCTTTATTAGCCCCCCTCCATTTCAAACCAGACAAATATAATATTCTCTCGTGAATATGCAATATCTTGAGAAGCTAAAGACACGGCAGATTGTTTGATAGCGAATGACTCTACTACCCTCTCCAGTCCCTTGCGCCCTTATCACTTAAAGACTGGCTTCATTTTGCAAAGTTCTTGCATCTGTATCCTGAAAATTCCTAGAGAATTTAAAATCTCTAGGCATTTGTGTAGTAGTTAACTATATAATACTATTTCTAAACTATTTGTCAAGAACGCCCCATCCCCTATTGGTAATGTATATTGTGTAAAATGTATCGATCGCTCTAAATATTACTTTGGCCAATCAAGTAATTGTTTAAAAAAAGAATTTCTCACCATAAATATAATGTACGTCGTGGCCTAGAAAGCAGCTCATTTTATGTTCATATGTCATATCTTAATCACAATATTGATTGGAATTCTGCTAAAATCATCTGTCATAATAAAGATACAATTTCCCGAAATATCATTAAATTCCCAAATATTAATTTAAGTCCTGGCTTATATAAACTTGATGGTCATTTTTTTAATTATATTCACAATGTATTGTTGAAACTTTTAATTTGAGACCCAATATTTATATTAATCTTAATAAACTATTTAATTTTATTTTGTGTGCATCTATGCAGACTTATGTTTTTGTATGTATTTATTTCCATTTAAGTCAAGTCTTTTGAACATTTGTACTTATTCTACCTTGGTTTTTAGATCCTGACCTCTGAGGTTAATCTCTCGTTACGAGTTTCTCCCTCCTTAATTGCTTAGGCAGTATTTTTAATCCTCTTGTCAACCTTTAGAAATTTGAATTTACCTGATTTAATGATCTTATTTTGTATTTATCTTCGCTCATCCTAAGGTTTCCATTTTATATTAATTCATTTTATTCATCGTTTTTGTGGCTTTTTTTTGTGGGCGTTCTCTCTATTCTGTATCATCCTTATAAATATTACAATTTTCAATAGTTCTGTTATTCCTTGATAAAGAACTCGAAATAAAGTTCGAAAATACTTGGAATTTCCATATATATAGTAGGGTGATGACTTTTTTACAAACTCATATCCTTGTGTCATAATTTGAGAGCTTAAATTAAAGATTATATAAAATCTTACTTTCAAGTTAATTTGATTAAAAATCCTCACGCACAAAATGATTTTCAAAATTTTAATTGTCAGCTTTTTTTTCCAGTTTTTGAAGTCACTGGCAGCATATACAAGATTGGACACAAGCTTATGAGTCCCTTATATATAACATTATATAGGGTCAGCAAACACACAAGAAGTTAAATTAGTTACAATAATGTCATTGGAAAGAATGAATCTCATTGATAGGTTGTCCTTCCTTGTTGCGGCAGGACCTGTGCAAGTCTTGCATAACTTTGACCGCACGCTCACAGCACTGGTTGCTTCGGGCAATATTAATTGGAGATTCATCTGGTTTCCAGTGGGTTTTAAAGCATTTGAGACCTGTTGGGTATTCATTTAGAGCTGCAGATAGTTAATAAAATTCTTCAGCGCGGAACAAGTAGGTGCTCAACCATTGGTCAGCCCATGAGTAAGAAATGAATGAACAGATTTTACGCAGCCTGCTCCGTGTGTCAGGCCTCAGAATGAACGCAAGAAGGGCAAGAATAGCACGAGAGTTCCCACGTGCATTGCTGATGTTTGGGATCTTTTGAAAATTTACAAAGGGGACAACATTAATCTCAGTGAAATAACGGAAGACACGCGTGAGGTGATAGAGAAACTTCATGACGTCTCTCTAGCCGCCTGTTTCCTTAATCTCAGTTTTACCGTTGCTATAGGTTGCTTTTAATTTATCATAATTCCTCATCAAATCCTGCACAAAGAAGTACTCTATGTTTGGTGATTTAGTCGACCCATGGAGCAGGTGCTGGCAACAGATGAACTTGGGTTTGGTGCGATCTTTATCTTCGAACATTTGCTGCAGTCGAACAACAACGCCTGTCTGTTTGCCGGTATTCACGCTTGTTGTGTCGGCGACAAGCATAACAATTGATCCCCACAGGTTGAACTCCTCTAACTCACACTGGAGCCCTTTTGCAATAGTTACAGCTTTCCCATCATTCAATTTGAGCGCAGCCAACTTTATTTCTTTCGCTTTATTCTTGAGGACGACAATCTGATATTCAAATTCCTCAATGCGTTTGCCGTCAAAGTGTAAGCTCCACTTTTCCAGATGAAGTGTGCTCATCAAGTGCTTCTTCGCCTTAGCAGCGCTCGTATAGAGCGCCTTGTGGATTGCTGTCTGATATGGGGTTGGGATTTCAAGGCCCTCACCAGAAAGCTGGCGACATACCTTTGCTGCTCTGTGGGACGACGGCTTTGAGCTTGTAGCAAGGAGTCTTGCTGAGCCTGTTGGGTTATGCTTCCTTTTCCTCGTCGATGCTGCATTCTCATCCTCCCAAGAACTATCTTCGCTGTTATTGGATGAGTCCGTGCTAATTTCGGAACAATCAGGTGGTGCTGAGCTGAAAAGTGGGGACACAGTCGTTTCCATTGCCTTCTGTCACTTGGATGAGTGGATGGTCTTGGCACTAGCAGGTTTACCAGTGGAATAACCAACTTGGCCTTTGGTCAAAATTTGCTGTTTATAGAAGTTCTCAACTTCTTTGCACAACCAGTTGCTTTTCGCCTTGGTCACGTCAAACAGTTCATTAAAAGAATTAAAGTTTTGTTCCTTTCTACAGTACTCATAGTCTTTCAGAAGTTGTTCTAGTTTTGCACAAGCTGCTTGATCAAATACATGCGGGAAGTTCAATCTTTTTCTCCATAGGGCTTTTAGCTCCATAGCAATTAGGCCGATCCTCTCCCTCCGTTCTTTGGCCGTGGATTAAAAAAAATTTAAAGCGTCCAACGACGTGGATTTTCAGATGCATGCGACTCCGTTCACTTATATGTGCTTCATAAACTGCCACGTTGCCTCTATTTGATGGTGCTTGAAACTGAAATAAGTTATTTGTCCAGGTTTTTTTGTTCTATTCCGTGATAAAAAAGCTTTCCTTGAACGACATATTTTGTACTCAGCAACTGAAATAGAAAATAAACCTAAATATTAAATAGGTAACAAAGTAAAGAAACTGTTATTGAGATTCTATATATTTTTTTAAAACCAAGCAAATTACAATTATAAAAAATAAGAGAGAGGGCAGACACTAATAAAATATTATATGCTATTATATTATATAATTAGTGAGAGAGTTAAATTTAGCTTACCAAATAATACCAGGATTTCTTTACAATAAACGCTGGAGAATACACAACAATTATAATAGGGCAATAATAATATGAATGCAGTTAAAACTGAACTAGTAAGTCCCTGCTTAAAACATCTCGCTTATATACCGTACGCGAAATTGCTGAAGAAAATTCTGGAACTCTACAGAAATCGCCCAAGCGATGATGTGATGATTTTCTGGAAAATTCTATACAATTCTATGGTACATAAATTATTGCACAAGTCTGTTTGATGACTTATATATTTAATATAAATATTTTCAACACCAAAAATGCTAAAATTGCCTATATTACATTTTAAAGTGGTTTGTGCGTAACTTTTTTCAATATTTCAATTAATAGGCAAAGGTTCATTCATTCATGCTACAGGAAATATTTTTTCGGAAAAAAGTCAAAAATTCATCACTCTAATATATATATATATATATATATATATATATATATATATATATATATATTTATATATATATATTTATATATATATATATATATATATATATATATATATATATATATATATATATATATATATATATTTATCATCATAATCACTATCTCTATAATTTAAGAAGGGGCTTTTTTTGAGTATTTGAGTAATAATTTCATCTTAGTTTATTTATGACTTATAGTTTTTATCAGAAAATATACTTTTATATAATATATTCTATAACTATATTTTATCAACATGATATTTAGAACGGGGGCAAATTTAGTTTAGAGTTCCTTTTTAAAATTATTATAATTGGCGAATTTCAGAAATTATTAAATTTTTATTTTTAATCTTAGTAGCGAAGCCATTGCCTGGTATATATATATATATAAGATAAAAATTTAAAATCTTAAAAAAGCAACCATAGTTAAATTTTTATAAATTTTCTGAACTTCACCATTTGTAATTCTTTGGGTTTTAAAAATTTCGCCGAATCCTGATACTTATATTTATTTCTGAACTTCAGCATTTTGTTTTTTGATATTATAAAAGAATTATTAAAAATAAATTTGAGAAAAAAACATAAGTCATAATCAAACTAAGATGAAATTATTATTCAGATACTCAAGGAAGTACCCTTTATAAATTAAAGAATTAATGAAGTGATGATATATGTATACCCGTTGCATATCTCCCTTGGATGGGATGGCGCATGATCAGAGAAAACTACACTCCACCATTTGCACACTTTATCCGCTGCTTACCCAAGGTTATTCACCTACTACATTTCTCCATTCATCATCAGAGCCCTGTTCTCCGTTTCCTCCTTAAAACTTCATTACCTGCGTTTGTGTGTCACCCTACACAGCTCTTCCTCCCCAAACCATTCGTGTCCATTGATCCCTATCCCGTGCACGCCTTTCTGCCTCCTGGATGCTCAGGCCCCGTCCTGCAAGGACATCTCTCGTACTCTGCATCCACCCTCTTCTCGGGCGCCCACGCTGTCTCCTTCATATCACTCGAGATCTATAGTCACTCTTTACAAGCCTTTCATCCTACATTCGCTCTATGAGACCATACCATCTCATCAGACACCTCTCAGCTCTTTCAAGCAAACTCACTTTACTTCCACATTTCTCACGCACTCTTTCGTTTGTCACTCTGTTTATCAACCTGAAATCACAAATAGTTCTCAGACATTTCATTTCCATAACTTCAACATCCATGCTTTCGTTTGCACTCAACCCCATGTTTCACATCCATAAAGAGCAGTGAGAACTACTACTCCCTCATACAATTCCATTTGCGCCTGCCTGCTCATTCGCTTCCCTTTCGTGAGTCTCCAAATCGCGCCATATGCTCGCACTCCCTTTTACATTCGCTGCAATATTTCCTTCCCACCCCTTCCATCAGCTGCCATATCCATACCCAGATAATTAAAACACTGCACTTCTTCTAGCCTTCTCCTATTTAGACTCACTTGTAGCCCATTGACTTCTTCCCTATTGCCCCATATTACCTTGCTTTTGCCTTCATTCCCACTGAGCATAGTTCTGACAGACAGACTCCCAAATGCATCAACCAGTGCCTGTGGTTTCTATTTTGTGTCAGTCGCCAGCACTGAATCATCCGCAAACAAAAATTGTTCTAGCTCGTACATCTCTCATTTTCAATCACTAATATTGCACCGCTACCTCACAACTTTGCATTCACCTCTCTGACTACGCCATCCATATAGAGATTGAACATCCAGGGTGACATCAGGCATCCTTATCTGAGTCCAGTTTTTCCACTAAAGTAGTCACCTTCCTTTCTTCCAACCCTCGCACATGCTTTACTATCATCATAAAAGCTTTTACTGGCTCCTATTCATGGGCTTTCAATCCCAAGGATTCTCAACACATTTCACATAACCTCTTAGTCCAATCTGTCATACGCTTTCTCCAGATCCATAAATGCCATGAACACACTGTTATTCTTTTCCAGGTACTTCTCACATATATTCTTCAAGGGAAAAATCTAATCCACACATCTTCCCTTCCTTAGCCCCCTTGTTCCTCTCCAATCAGAGTTTTCAAACACCTCTTTACTCTTTAACTCAAGACTCGTCTATATACCTTTCCAGGCTCACACACACACACACACACACACATATATATATATATAAATATATATATATATATATATATATATATATATATATATATATATATATATATATATATATATATATATTAATGTAATAACCATGAACAAAATTATGTAGGTTAAGGTGACTTTGATGACAATCGTGAGTTAGGTAATGTCCTTAACCCTTTTTGTCATGGGAGTTATCCTTCCGTCAATTTTATTTTAGTTAGTATTAGTCAAAAAGAACCAAGAAAAGAGGATTCTATTGAAGATAGTATGATGTAGACGCAATTTAACGCACCATAAATATTGAAAAACATTTACCTATATAATTAGTTTTCATACAATTTTGAAAACGCTTTATTAAAGCAGTTTTGTATCTAAATTGTCAAATTATTAGCAATTGAAAAAAACAGTAACACGTTTAATTCACTGTTCAACAATTTTTGAAAAGTTGTGTTCTTCTTAAATTAAATAATTTAATCTTCATGTATTTTTAGGCACTGAATCCAAATATCGCCCTGACAAATGCTTATTGGATATAAGTTTAAAGATACGCGTCATGTATATAATATTTGATTATTTTATTATAAGGTACAGTATGTGTCATTATGTTTTAAACTCTAATCCATATCCTTTCTCTGCCTTTTTGTTTGATACTTATAATGAACTGAATAATCATCTTTACCAATGTCCAGCAATAATCTGCAAGCATTGTTGTGTTCCATTTACCCTGAGACCGCTTTTACATGGTTAAACTAACTTGGTGAAACCTTTCACCATGTTCCTCACTAACTGCTTCACAGCTCACTAAAAATAATCTAATTTTGAGTCCAAAAAATGGATTTTAAGTGGCATGTTACATCCCATGTTCTTGTAAGTCTTGATGAGGTTTTCCACTAATTCTCATAGTGTGCTCCTCTTCTGCGTTGAAGAAAGCTCTTCCCCACTAACTTGAATGCTTTCCAAGCAGCTTTATCCTCCCTATAAAGGGCTGATTCTATACCACTATCTTTAGAAGCTCTCGAATCTGAAGTGCAACGAAAACTCCTTCATTTATCTTAGCGTTGCTCATTGAAGGGAAATTTGATGTTAAATATTTGAATCCCTGAGCAAATTTGTTTCTAGGTTTACAAACATTTTGTGGAGTCCCAGTTTTATGTGTATTGGTGGTAGCAAATTTTGTGGGGGTTAGATTTTTAAGGGTAGATTTTTAACACATTCTATCCTAGGTTCCATTGATTGACGAGGTTGCCAGTTTTTAATTATATAGTGGGAACCACTTGCATGGCTCTCTCATTCATACAGAAACCAACACTACTTGGTGTATCCGTCCTGCAAGCTTATCACATGAGCAGCAGCCTTTAACACTAGAACGGCCACTGAAATTTTTTTCCTTAAACGCCCAAGGGGATCAAAATGAACCTTTGTCTAGTTTTTCATATAATAATTAATAATTTAATTAAGTATATGTTTATTTGATTCAGCAAAAGGAAATAAAGATATTTTTATCACCCCAAAAATTTTGTGCAGAATAACAAATGAAAAAACATCTTTGATATTTGAAAACCATTTTTTCGTAAAATTGCTATGAAATAATTTGTCGTTTCTAAACAGGTAAACCATGTTTTTTATGATATTTATTGGCATAGAGCACGCACATACTTTACTTTTGCAGTACACTTCCCACACACAGTCTTTTTTTGCATTTTGTGCACCTTAACTAAGTCTTATTCTCCTTAAATTGTTAACGAACTTGACACTTGGTGCGACAATTCCCGGCTGTTTCTACTTCCTCTGAATCAGGATCATCGTTATAATCTGGCTGTTGCTTTTTAGATCGGTTATTTTTTTATATAATCCTCCCTTAGTTCTTCCGCCAGCTTGTGCATAAACTTCTTCCGTGAAATCCTTAGTCTAATAACAGCTTGATACGTGATTACAGCATTGATACACTCCATATCAAGAACGTTGTAAAAAGTGGGGATTGACCAGAAACCTTGACGATGCCTTGACTGAGTAGTTTCGCGCATTTGATCGACAACGTCTACGCCACATTTAGTCGTATTGTAATAAGACACTGTTTCAGGTATTTTCTTCTCATTGCTCTCAATTCTTACACTCGTATGGATACTATTCATTAGCAGAACATTTGTGTTTCTCTTCCACTTTTTAGAACTGATTTGTAATATAAGCGCTCGTGGGTGTTCTTCACTGGATCTGGAATTTCTCTTCTCGCCCTGTTCATTGTTCCAACAAGGCTAGTACCTTTTTACTGAAGCGTCCTTGCTAAATTCAAGGAGGTAAATAAATTATCAGTTGTTACATTTCTTCCAGTATTTAGATATGTCTCCGTGAGTTTTAATACGACCTACTCCGAAATACGTATGTTTTCGGGATGAAATTCATCCTTGCTTAAATAAGGGAAGCAATTTAGCATGTACTTCGATTGACTGTCAACAGCAAGCCAAAACATTTGCCCATATTTGTCTGGCTTTGATGACATGAACTGTCTAAATAGGCCTCTAGCTTTGCTTTTGAATAGTTGTTCATAGATCGTTATTTGGATGATGGCGTAAAACACATGGATTAATTTTTAATGAATTTATTCCATGTTTCAGAAAAAAGGGCAAATCTATCCGCTTGCAAGCGTTGTGATCTTGTTGAATTAAAATAAAATCAACGATATCTCATAATTTGACAGAAATAATTACGAGACATGGTTTGTCGGCAAAATGGGAGGCTCCAGGGTTCAGATAATAGATAGTGAAGATCGATATTTCACGATCTGCTAAGTCCGGCAGCATATAAAATTGCAATAGAGGCATGTAGTTCAGAAAGTGAGAGGGACCAAGATTTGTTCTGAAGTACTCGTTCAGCTTCCGTTTCGGTACATTTCTGTATGTGAAGGAGCATATAATCATGAATAAAGAGCTTCCAAGCAAATGCTACACTATGCCCTTCGAAGTTCTTCTTAGCAGGTGGTGTTGGGCCTGATATTTCTTTCAATACATTGTGGTGAGGACGCCTACCTTGTATAATATTATTGGAGTTAGCAAATTCCCACACGGTCCTGTCCCGACTGATTTGTTGATTGTTCTATGATTCTAAGTCACCTGTATGATTACCTACTCGTTTTACCGTTACATCACCTTGAATTTTTCCTTTCTGGTTTCTAACATTAGCACTGGTTTCTGAGAGTAGACACATGGGTATATATTAGCTGAGTGCATATGTAAAATATATAGATGCAAATGTATAAATATTACTTTCTCTAAAATGAATTTATATGATTGGAGTGGTAAAATAATGGAGGCCTACTAATATATATATATATATATATATATATAGATGGTATATATGCATATCAACAAGTATTTGCCTTCAATGTTGCTTGGATGACATGAATCAATTGAAGATTCCTGTTATCTATCGGATATGCTTGAAGATTTAAGAATGAAATCTTCCTCACTTGAGTTATCAGGACAGAATTTTCTACCATCTCATTCATTATCATCAACCCTAGTAAGTTTAGACAAAGGTTCACTGTCACAAAGATTACAACGTCGTAACATTATGATGAACGATAATTTTTTCCACCAAATACACTGAAACTAAGCAGACACAATATCCATGACCTCTACTTTGTATGAATTCCGAAACAAAACTTAGCTGGACAATAACTATGTCAATATCCCCCCTTTTGTGTTTTATGCCCTATCACTTTGAAACATGCCTGTGCAAGAAAACAGATAAGCTAAATTTTAACCTCTGATTCCATCGTACATAAGGAAACATAAATACTGTAAATTTAGATGTTTGAAGAAAGGTCAAAATGACCCCATGGGCGTCGCATATAAAAAGGTGTATTATTCTTATGACACTATGTGAATTTTTAAAAAATCTATACGAATTAAATGGGCTTTTAAAATAAATAAAAGTCAAAGAGGGACGGAGTTTGGAAGGAAAGATTTACAAGATGAAGTCATTTTGGATTGGTAAAAGGGTCAAAATGACTCCTCAGGGCGTTCTAGTGTTAAGTCACCACAGAGCTGCCATTGATGTTCATCATATCTTATAAAGCAACATATGCTTTATTTTATCATGGGTTTCTTTCATATGTGTTGCATAGCCCACAGGAATTAATGGTTTACTTTTGCTGCTGTGCAGCAAGACACCATCCAGACTAGTTTTCGTTTTTAATGAATTAATGCATTCAGTGCCTAATTTCGTATTCGATGCCAATTGCTCCTATGGACCATTAATATTGTGGTAGTTCACTAAATCACATTCCATTACGAGCAAATCGCCGAACTGCTGCTGACGGTCGCGAAATTTTAAAATTATCACATCAGCTGCTAGGAGATTAAACTGTTGAAGCAAAGAGCCTAGCAGCTCTGACTTATTTTGGGGTAGTTGCAGAACCCTGACAAGGTCATGGAGTTTCCGTTGCGTTATGAGATGTGGGCTAAAGGAGTGGGTTTCAGCAAAATTTGGGTCCTTCTGGAATACAGCACTGTCAACCTTCTTTCCTTACGCCTCAAACTTTCCTTATCTGATCCGAAGAATACCGAGTTTGATGGTGCATCAGGAACAGGTAGACAAACTACATGTGGAATTGAGAGAATAGCTGATTGAATTTTTAGATATTCACTGGACCCTTTTACTTCTCTGATATTCGCTTATGTATTCGAGGTACCATTCACAAATAACAATTGTTAGTATGGTGTGCTGTCTCCCGCCACGTAATGAGCAAAGAAAAGGGCGTTTTTTTCCTCTTTCTCTTCAACCAGTGGTAAAGGTTAGTAGCATAAGTGTTGCAGAAACTGTGAGGAGCCTAGTTCTTCTGTTAGTCCCTAGTCCGAATCCAAACCATAGCCGTTATATGGCATTTCTGTGATGCAAAAATCACCCCACCACAAAGGTAGCACGAGTTGTCTGTCTTATTCACACAAGTAAGGGGCATCTGAAAGAACAAAACAAGAAATAATTAGAAGATAAACAGAATATTTATTCATAAATTTATCCTTATGAAACAGAGTATGACAGCTTAGTAGAAGAAAATAATGTTAATATAGAATGCCTTCCATGAATATTAATAGCTTACTCAATAAATATGTATTATAAGTTTAATAAGTGTTTCACTAGGAAAATCACATACCTTTCACCTCGAAATGCAAATTAGCAGAGCACAACCACCTTCGATGACTGCTGGAAAAATACCTAAGGGTAGTGCGACTGTAAGTGTGGTAAGAAACACAATGCCGCAAACCTTTTGGAACCTTTTCTGACACGTAGTTGTTTCTTGTAAAAGTAGAGCTAACCAACAAATTTACCCATGATATTCATTATCTGTGACCTAGAATTTGTTGTAACTTGCTACTCTGGTCTTGGGGGCATTTTGGTTGTTGACCAGTGTTATCTGAACTTTTAACATAATCATCTTATAAATAATTGTATATTCTGCTCATTGGATTGACCTAATTTTGCGAAATGACGCTTCTTACACCGTTCGACTTCTTACCACTATTTTATTAATATTATTTATTTTATTTCTATTAAATCATTTTATCCACTTCCCTGTATCAGAAGTCTCAAGCTTATTACGAACCGCTCTCTCTTTGTCAATCGCCTGTACAGCTACATTAAGCAAAATATAACTTTCGTCTGTCGCAGTTATCACTTAAATATTTCGTAATGCTTTTACTAAAATATCGAAAAGCGCCATATTTCGGAAGTTTTATTATTATTACGATAACTAAAGGAGCAAAGATAAATCCTGAATTGTTATTCATTTCACCATGCTCTTAATCTTCCTCAATCTCATAAGGCTCGCTTTACAGAAGTATCTATTTTTTCTCATCTGAATAAAGGGCCTAAGTGTTTATTTTTTGGCATTGATCTGAGTCATTTTAAGTAAATCGTCCTAAATTATGTAATGTAGGCAAGTTTTAAAAGTAACAATCTTTACAATCGAAGATGTGTTTGGCCTTTTCTTTTTCTTTGTACTCTAATTTTCTTCGCAATTTTTTACGTAAAGACAAATAAAATTTGTCCTTTTCCTGCAAATTTCTTTTGATTAACCTAAACTTCTTGTTGTTTACTAGGTCACCCACGACCAATACTAAGGTGGATGGTGAACAAGCAGCACACAGACTCAACATGGGATTCCCTTAATGAAGCTATGATCCAGAATACCTTGACTCTTCTAGCTCTCACGAGGGACTACCACCAGGCAAAGCTGACGTGCCAAGCTCAAAACAATAACATAACAGTCCCTCTCACCAAAGAAATCGTTATACTTCTAAATTGTGAGTTAATTATCAAAATTATGAATTTATTTAGTATTAGGTCTTCTAACCTTTCTAATTAGCTTAAATTAAATAATGTTGGGTTTAGTTATATTATGACTATACATAACCACACCAATGCAGCCAAAACTAATTAAGTAGAATACAGGCATTTATAAATTAATGTAGGAAGCAAGGTACCCATAAAATTCCCATGATTTAAATAGATTTGCAACTTTTCATATTGCAGTGACCAGACAAGCGTTAAAGTTATCCCAAACCCTATCATTTGATCTTGTCTCTTTCCAGTACCGCCCAAGAGCGTCGAAATCACGGGACTTCCCGATATCCTCCATTCCGGAAGAGGCTACAGGGCGAAATGCGAAGTCCTCGGTGCCAGGCCCGACCCAATCGTCTCCTGGACGATCAAGAGAGTGGGAAAAAAGCCTATAGATTTGTCCAATTTACTCAAATTTAAAGTAAGTGTAAAAGTTTGGCAAAGGGGGTTAAATTCAATAGTTATTCCATTCAAATTTGATGCCCTTTTACTACGGAAGTATAATCGACGTTCGACTTTCCTTCACCCCCTAGGATATACATCTTAAATTTATGATTTTTCACCAAACAATAATTTCTCACCTAACTACTATTTGGGAACCCAATAACTTCATATAATACTGCGTATAATTTCTCATTTAAAATGAATTGAAAATAATGAGAAAATATGTAGAAACACAGCAAAGTGTAAGTATATGATTGAGTAGACCGGAGAGGAAGGTGATAAAAATAAGACCCAAGAGACATATCAGATCTAAACAAGGTGTGCAAGTATGAAAGAAAGGATCCGTTGTAACTTTTAATTTTAAACGAAAATCATAAAAAGCACCTTCTTCGAAAGTTTCTAATCACACCAGTAAAGAAAAAAATGAGAAGAAGGAAGGACAATTTCGGAAGATGTATACTTACATATCTGCTTATTAGCGCTTAGGGCTAAAAACCTCACGCCTATTTATGAGGGATAATCCTAGAAGAAATGAAGCCAAATTAGTTTAAAGCCACAAAGAATATTGAGATCAGGAGGGCTTGTCGCTCTTTTATGACCCCAAAGTAGCATGTGACATTAAGACACGTGGGGAAAGTACGATTATATCCAACTAACACAAACTCCATAAATTTAAAAGTGAAAAGTGAGAACAATAGAACCTTAAAATCCTGTATATATTTACAGCGCTTAATTTATTTTGCATATACCTAATATTCAAAAAGGTTAAGTTACTTTCTGTACACCTTGTAATTATCAGTTAACAATCGATTAATATGTATCCAAGCATATAAGTAGGTATATATATTTTCAACACAGAATCAATCATGAACGCCATGGCGTGTAAATTGGAATAAGTTTGCTAAGTTGAGCCTCCAAACAAAATACATATTGAACAAATAAAACAAAATACTAAATATTCATTACTTAATATGTGCCTCACCAGCTGGTGCAAAGACATACAACAGAGTGGGATGGCTCTTAAACCGTTCTCTTAGGAAATGTGACGTTTAGTTCGTCTTGAGGAAACCCAGGATGTTTAAATTATCGCATAAATTTCTGACACCATTTTAGTGGGGGAGTTGGGTGAGATAGCAATTACAAATAGGTACATACACATAAAATATATATTTTAAAATAACAAGAAAATAAAATTAAATAGCGTGTTTCCATCTTGACCACGATTATTACAAAAACCGACCAATGAGTAGAAAGATTTTCGAGAACCCCCATTAGGGTCAGAGTAAAAGCCTGTGGCTTGATTTACAATAAAAGCTTTTGATCCCACACAGATAAATAATAATATCTTTCGACTTAAACACAAAATATCTAGCCATGCATCCTAGAATCCTATTACAACCCTTTGGACGCGTAAATACTATTTTATGTTGTATCTAGAATTGGACAACTCATGTTAAGTGCATGTTGAATGAATACAATTGCTTCCTAGAGGTAACACCTTTTAAGCATTTACTAATTTATTTAATTCTTTTAGCAAGTTTTCCGACACTATTAGGTTTAAGTTCACCAGACAAAAAGTAGTCTGTAAGTTAAAATATTTTAAATACGCCACGTGAGTCATTTTGCTTTAGTATATAGTTTCGTTTCGCCATTAAATTTCGAAATTGTACACAATACATTCATGTAAAGATAGTTTATATATAGTAAAAAATTAAGCATGCGAAGAGATATCCTTGACGAACAGTAGTAGTGACGGATGCCATGGTGCAACTTGTTATATTGACAACAACAGATCTTTAGGTATTTTTTGAGGCCCAAAGGAAGTTTCCGCCTATTCCATGCTCCTCTAGGTTTCTGAAGATAATTTAATTGAAAAAGGTGTCAAAAGATGTGTTAATTCCCAATAAACTAAAATTAAAACATTAACTTGGTCAAATATTTAGATCATTTAAATAATTTATTTCTGGCTATTGCATAATAAACTCGATGGATAAAATTACTGATCTAAAATCTATATAAAGATTTTCAATATTTTCATTATAGACCTCTCCATAATAATAATCTCATAGTGCTAAAAAATTGTTGTCAATTAGTTTCAATTTAAATTATGCGATATTATAAAGATCTATTGACACCCCTACCAACTTCAATTCAGGAATTTTCTTTATTAAATTGTGATTATTTATGTAATTCATGACAAATTCGTGTTAGATTTATATAAATTGGATCAGATGCTTGATTATAAAGCTCTCCTATCCGTCCGTCATTCTCTCATAAGTACTGTTAAAATATCATCTAAACCATTTATAAAGTTCTTATAACCCTTCTTGTGCTTACCCCATTTAGCTGCTCCGTCGCAGTCTGGACAGGCTTACTGAAATCGGAGAAATCAGTATCCTTCATTCTGGAATAGAACGCTTTGTGACTTGTAAATCCATTAAACCCTTACTTATACAATATTTCCCCTATCATGTATCGGAAATATATTTCCAAAAGAGACATTTATAGTTTTTTAATTGAGATTCCTTATTATGTGGCTGTAGATTGCAAGTGATTTCTAGAACTATGTTGATATAACATAAATAGTTCTTACAATGTTAATATATACATAATTGTCTCGGAGAAAATCGCTTCGCTAAGTTTTCAATTGAATAGGCCAGTTACTCAACTCTGACTTTTAATTAACATTATTTTTAAAGTTAAGCTTAGTTATTTTCAAGGAATTACTCTAGGGCACAGCTAATAAAAGGTACCTTACACGGCACACATTGTACTTATCTTCCTTTTAATCAGAACAAATCAAAGTGACAAAGAATCCATTGCTCTTTGAATTTATTGGTGATTGTTTTTCCCCTTAGCCAATTTTAGCTGTAGAAATGTAGAAGTAACGTAAAACTGGTAACTATTCCACAATATCATTATTAATAGCTCAAAGAAAAGGGATATCAATCTTTTTTTTAAGTAACAAGCTATACATAACCTATACATAAGGCGTGCGTCATGGCTTTCTATACTTTTATCCTTAATTCCATAGAAACTTTAGCATATCATCTATTTGAAAATTATAATTCGTAGGAAAAAGAGGGAGTTGCTCAAAATAGAAATGATTGTTTTTTATCCCTTTAAATTAGACAAATCCTATGAATTCAATGTCTAAATTATAACTTCTAATTCCATCATTTTAATCTCCTTCCAGAGTTTGAAACCTTTCAATATTAATGAATTAATGTCATCACCAGACGATGTCAAGATAGAAGAAATCGGTAAAGTCATCAAAAGTGGAAGTGAAAACTTAGTAAGCAAGGAACTGCGACAACATTTATACAGTAATACTTCTATATACAAACGCGAGAACTCAAAAACAAAACGAAAGAGAAGAAAAGTTGGGACGGATGAGACACAACTGACGTTATGTGGTCAAAATATAACACAAATTTCGCATAATTTTCCAAAGAATTTATTAAGTTTCCTAAATAGTATTTATATAACCGATGGTAATAATTCAAATAACTATTATAAAAATTATAATTATAGTGATTTTATTGAAAAATATAATAATGTTACAAACTTGGTAAAAACGAAAAAAATTAACAAATGTTCCATGCTATTGAAACTCATCCGAAAATGGAAATTGCTAAGACGTAGTAAAGTTGCTAATCACTCCATAAATACACAAGTGAGTTCAATTTGGGAGTCTATAAGTGATGATATTTTAGTTAATCATTCGGTAAATGCGAACGTGGGTGCTGTGTTAGTGATGGAAAAGGGTAGACCCGCTTCTGTGGCTATCACTCAAGAACCGTTTGCGGAATTTAATGGAGTGTGGAGCCGTAGAAACAAAAGGAAAATCACGTTCTTGACTCCCGACGACAATAATGTCGGGAACAAGAGTCAACTTTGGATGGGTCTCGTTATGGACAGTTCCTTAAATGACGCAGAATTAACCTGCAAAGCTATCAGTCCAGCTTTGCCTAATCGACCTCTCATCAGAACCAAAAAATTGAACGTATATTGTAAGTACCTTTATATATTTTCTATGAATTTTCTAATTTTGAGGGTGGCGAGTAAAGTTGAGTTAATAAAATACCAATAGTACGTGATGAAATTAATGTTTTTAAAAGGAAATTAAAAGAATTTATTATACAAAATAAATAATTAGTTCCTTCATTACTGAAATTGCTTCCCCATTGTTTAACTAAGCAGTGAATTCCATTCGTGAAAATTTCATTCAGTTTTGATAAAAACTATAATTTAATTTTCCCTTTGCACCTGCTACAACCCAGACTAAAATTTACCGTTTAGGTGATTAAGTAATTATTATATAATTCGTACACAGGTATTTTGCGCGAATAATCTCTAAACCTCTTTGATGAGATTCAGCAACTGGATAATAAAATGTACATAAAGATCAGAATGACAATAGACGGAGAACCCAAAGACACCAGAAGCTGGTCCTAATAAGGGGAGGAGGTGTCTAGTTATTATTGTGTATTCTTTGGCGTCAGCTTTTGATGGTGAATACTACGGTCCTTTTTAGTGGTATCTGGAGATAAGTGCTTCCATACGACACATTGCTACTCCATTAGCGGAGTTTATGGAAGGAAAGAGAGAATGGGTCTGCTGTGGTATTAATTTAACCACAGAAATGATAGTGCTGAAGGAATTGGCTTTAGGCATGATGTTGCAAGTGGCGCAACTTATCCCCTTGGCTGTAGCGTATCTGCCAATGGGCGATCAGTTCCTTATGCCACTTGGATCGAAGCCGTACATCTACTTTAGAAGATCAATGCAGTATTCTCGATGATACCCACAGTTTCCTTGAATGAGTTTCAATCAGGTAGTGTGAAGTGCAGGGAATGTATAGGATAAAGTGGAACTTCCCAACCTAAAAAGTAATTTTTTTCTTGTTCGCATTGTTAGGTTCCGATAAATAGAAAGAATAATAATTTCGTGTATAAAAGAATTGAAATCACAGAAAACAGGAAGCATATTTTTAGTGCACAGAAATTATAGGGTGAAAGGGAAATCACAATAACACCTGACACAGTCGATACTCAGTAACTTATAGCAAATAAAGAAAGATGATTCAAAAGTGACTTCGTCTTTTATAAGACTAAGCAAGGATCAGAGAAAGATTATAAAAAGAATAAATAGAGATAACAATGGAAAAAATATTCTATCGGTTAATAAAGTGAAATAATAAGTGCGCTTTGAATCTATGACATTGATTACTCTTTGACTTGTCGGCCACAACTCACCACTCGGACACCATCCACACCCCCAAAGAGAACGATTCAAGTGACCATATAAGTAGAGTAGTGTAAGTATGTCCCATTTGTTTGAGACGAAGGGCGTTTTAATAGAAAGAGAGACACAAGGTCGTTGTAGTCAAAAGTTAAATCACAAAGCCACGTTTGTCAGTGTAGCAATCTTGATTAAGAAGAGGGTTTTCTTTTAACAACGTCGTTTATAATACTGAGGAATATAAAATTAGATAGATATGTAGGCGCAAGCTTTAGAGCTAAGGGTAAGGCTCCCGGAAAGGACATGGCTACGAGACAACCCCGAAAATTCGCCCCCATAGCCAACAACGCATGATGACAGATGTACATCCCCTGAGATTTTCTTTATTTGTGAGAAAAGAAAAATAGTATAATTTTTATTCTTTTCTTTGTGAGGAAAATGGTTGCCATACATTGAGTTAAAACATCGTCAATGTTTATATGGAAAAATCGCAAAGCATCGCGCGAGTGAGCAATAAAAGTAACAAATCCCATAGGAAAATAAAATGAATATTCATAGATAATAAACTTATAAAATATAGTTCTAACTTCATTTTATTTTCCTTGTGTGATTTTTGCATATATATATATATATATATATATATATATATATATATATAATATATATATATATATATATATATATATATATATATATATATATATATATATATATATATTATTGCAAATGGTACATATTGAATTTCGCCTGCCTTTAGCTATACGTTTGGAAGAGGGGGACAGTGGAGGCTCATATATAGTTAGGGCCAACAGGGGTTATTAATGCCCCAGGCATCTCGGAAAAACAAAACAGAAATAATAATATACATACACGATTCAGCAATCAATAATGGGTGTCAGCTTAATTTCCAACCTATTTTTCATGGATTTTTACGAATCCACTTTAAAAGGCTTTTGGAATTAATTGTCTGATTGAAGGGTCACCTTTAATAATAAAGTTTATTGCCGGGTTCATTGATTTGCAGTGGGCTCTACAATGGAACCTCTTGCTGCTGCCATTTTTATTACACATCTCAAGATGAAATGTTTTCCGCTAATTTAGGATACAAAATCTCATTCTATCGTCGTTTTTTTGATAACTCTTTTGCAATTTTCAAAAACGCTGCACAATGCCAACGTTTTTAATTCTTTTTTTAACTCTTGTACCACAAAATCAAATTCAGCATGGAAGTAAGATCTAATGATAAAATACCATTTCTTTGATCTTCTAATCACTCGTGATAATGAAAAGAGAAAAGTTTAAACATCCTTTTAGCGAAAAAGACCTTCTCAGGACTGGACTTAAATTACTTTATTTTCTGTGATTTTAACTATAAAATATTAACAATAAAAACCACTTAATTCCTAATAATTTACTTTTCTCCCAAAATATTTAAAAAAGAATATATATTTTTGGACTTATAAGATCTTATGAAAAATGGTGCTTGAAAAACTCATTGACCTCCTTACCTATACAACATAACTGTTCCTAAGATTCCCCTCTATCGGGTAATTTCAAAGATGGGCTATATAAACGATAGTTTTAAAAGAACACTCTTATTAATTATAAGAAGATTATCAATATGAAGTTTCTTCATCACTAAAGATCATATCCTTTTGGATTTCTGCAGTGATACTAGTGATTTATTTAAATGTCCCATTTGTACTGGTGCCTCTTATATTAGCATCACTGCTAGGTCTTTTGGATGTAGGTTATCTTCTCATGTGAAAATTAGTTGGCTTGGGGCCAAAATATTGAGTAGAGAGGTAAAGTAGTCTATTAAAGAACACAACATGAATTGAAGGATCGATATTTTTATTGCTAATTTTAAAGTACTAGCCTCTAATAACAACATTGAATGCCTAAAAACCCTTAAAACCTAATATATAAACACTAAAAACCTACTCTCAATGAAGATTTTAGCGCAGTATAGGTATTAATTAGCTAAATGTTAACCCCTCTTGGTTAGTTCGTTATATTATTCCCTTTTTGTCTCTCTTAAGCGCCACTTTTTCGAATCTGAAGCCTTAATCCATCGTTCTCTCTTTAGGATATGTCCGCTTCAGTTAGTATTAAAAGCATCCCCTTTTTTATTGTTCTATAATTACTTTTGTTTCGTTAAAGTTTTTTGCTCTTACAATTTTTAATTATTTTATAATTTTTAACAAATTTAAAATTTATTCTTTTTTGTCAACTTAAAAACAGTTATTTATCCTGTTTAAAGTTATCTTAATATACATTTCATTCTTTTTTATATTTAGTTATTTTCAAAGCAATTTAATACCTTTTTCTCAATGATTGTTCGTATATTCTTTTGAGGCATTAAAATATATAAATATATACATATACATATCTCATCTGCACACATTATGAACTCTCAAGATTTCGTTGACCGCCTCAACCACTTACAATTAGCGGATGGAAAATTTGTGAGCTTTGATGTAAACTCTTTGTTTACCAAAGTTCCGGTTGACCAAACTATGGGCCTTCTGCGGGAAATCATGCCTAGACTTAATTTGGATCTTCCCATTTCTACGAGTAAATTTATCGATCTAGTTGAATTATGTCTCTCTGACAATGTGTTTCGAGTAAATAATGAGATTTATAGACAAATATTTAGCCTTAGCATGGGAAATAGAATATCTCCGATATTGGCATGTCTCTTCATGGAATACTTTGAGACTGAACTCCTTCCCACAATTTCTCCCCCTAACTTTATATGGTTAAGGTACATTGACGATGTATTTTCTGTATGGCCTAATAGCCATGATTTTAAAACCTTTTTTAATAATTTGAATAATCTGCATGGCTCCATCAAATTTAAATATGAATGGGAATATGATAATAGATTACCCTTATTAGATGTCCTCATTAATAAAGATCACCATGAATTCAAACTTGACGTTTATAGGAAACCAACCCACTCGAATGCCTCTATACATTATTTTTTCGTTTCACGATAATACTGTTAAAAAATCGGCAATTTCTAACCTTTTCCTTAGAGAATACAAAATATGTCATCCTTCCTATTTAGATGAAGAAATTTTCATTAACAGGACCATTTTTTCTAATTTGTATTACCCCCATTGGTTCATATCGTCTGCCCATTTTGCAGCTAGGAAAACATTTTATGGTAATAAGCCTCCCGGCACTAATGACTTCAACAAATGTATAACATTGCCATTTAATAATAAATTAAATAGTTTAAGGGACACATTTGGAAAAGCATGTATTAATCTAGCCTTTAAATATAATAATTCCTTAAACCTATTGAGGATTGCCAGGAAACCCAAAGAACATCATAACATAGGAGTATATGCAATACCATGCAACGATTGCCATAAAGCTTATATAGGGAAAACGGGCAGAAATCTAGACAAGAGATTGTATGAAAACAAAAGAGATATTAGAATGCGCAGCGAAAGCAGTGGAATATTCTGCCATGTTAGAGACTTGAATCATTCGATTGATTTCAATGAAAGTAAAATGGTATTTAAATCGGCTAACTATGTTGAAAGAGGAATTGTAGAATCCAGCTTGATATCGTCAGTTCCTAATTTAAATCTATCTGAGGGTCAATATTCTTTTAATCCTGTAATAAGAAAGCAAATAAACAAAAGAGTAAAATGTCAGCCCTTCAATATGTTTAGGCCTAACCCCCCCAGATTAGCCATAAGTAGGGGATTAGGGAAAACAAGAGAGGATGATTTACGACCTGACCCTGTGTTATGTTTGTATGCACTTTTTTATATTTTCTATCCAGTGTCAGTTGAAAAAGGGTGTGAGATACACTGAAACTGTTCTGAATTAAATTGTCTTCAGAGAATGTGGTTTAATTCCTCATCTTTTCTTGCGATATTGCATTAATTTTCATCATATAAATATATATATATATATATATATATATATATATATATATATATATATATATATATATATATATATATATATATATATATATATATATTTCTTTATTTGTCCTTTTCGTTTAATATTTCACGTCTAACTTAAAGTTTTTAGCAGCACGATATATTGTTTTATCTGATGCCTATCTTAACGTATTTAATATAGTTACGCAGCCTAAAAACGGTTTTTTTTTAAGAACTGTTACAATTGCACACATTGTCTCTAAATACATTTGATACTTTATAATTTATCGACCAATTATTTGTTTTGCTTGGCAAGTTTCTTAATATCCGATCCTTTGTTCTCCTTATGATAAATTTGATCTTTAAAGTTGCTATCTTATTTTTCCGTTTTATTCTAGAAAATTTATGATCTCCATAAAATCTTAATATTTAAGATATTAATGGAATTGTTTATGTCCAAGAATATAATAGACTTCATTATAGCTTCAATGAGCTCACTCATTTTTTTCTGGTTCGTTTTGTTGTAACAGGCAATTGATACTGTAAATTATAGATTATGTGTGTTTTCATTTAACTCAAATTCTAGGATTAGAGTACTGAGCTACTCCGATCGGTATGCTTTCACTCTTTGCATTAAGTAACCCATAACCAAGATAAATTGTAAAAAAAATGCTCGCGAGATTCATCATTACTGCCTAAACCTTTGCAAGTTCTTTATTTTTGTCCGAATTGGTAAGTGCACGATTTTATACTACCGTTACAGAATAGACCCAATCTAGTTATGGTGGCATATTTTATTATCAGACGAATTTCAATAATTACCTTTATTTTTTGTGAAGCATCGATGGTTGTAGAAATACTGAGGAGTATACGGAAAGAGATTCGTCTTTTAGCTTTATAAACATAGCCATAATAATGATTAATTGACGAGATTTATCGAATATGTCTTCTAACCACGCGAAAACTTACTTTTTCTTTCAACCATCTTCATTTCACACACATTCCTTTAAGGCTATTTACATGTATTATCAAGTGAGCCAAATTTGTGTGGTTTGGTTTCATATTTTAAATTTATTGCAGCATATTCCGACTGAAAATTTGAAACTTCATCTATAAAATAATTCAATAAACACAACATTTACTCTTCCCAGACCTTCACAATCGAATAAATTTTGCAATAGGATTTATGGAGCGAACAGAAATTAGACATTTACTTCACACCTGATTATGCCTGATAAGGCTGATCTTTATCTCAGTGTACACGTCAATAAACAAAATTGCCGACTCTGGAGCGCTAAAAATCCTAGTGTAATCCTTATGCTTCGACTTTTAACAGATATGTTTTTTATAAAACTACAGAATGACCTTTTATTTGAAATCTACTGCCCCTCTTTTTTCTATTGTAGTTTTAATTTTCCAATTCATTAAATGGCAAATTTACTTTCGCATTACCAATTATACACATATGTTTTTATATAAGAAAGTGAAACAAAATTAAAAAGAGTTATTGAAAACAAGTGAAGATGAGAAATACCCTTTTAAAGTATTTGAAGACGATAGTGCAACTGATGGAGGTGTGGCAAAGAATAAAACTTTTCCCCGATTTACATTCATGATTATAAGATGAATATTTCCCAATTATTTAATAACGCAACTTTGACAAACATAGGGAAAATATGGTGCAATTAAATGGCTAACGATTAAATATAATTATAAACTCACAGAGAGTTTTGTGAGTTGAAAGATAGAGTAACAAGGAGTAACAAGGAAAGTAAGTACCCTAGGAGACCTTACGGTCCATTCAAAGAGGGTACCTTTAGGCTAGCAATCGAGTGGGCACATGGCTGCTCAATTGTTTTGCGTCCCTAAACGGCCACTTTTCAAGACTTTGTCTAGTCTTGACTAGAACTGGTCAACAGATTCACTGTTGACAACTTCCACTGGAAGTGCGTTCCACTTACCGCAGATACTGTAGGTGGAAAAGTTTCCACACAGATTGCGGTTGTAACCCTTCAGTTCAAGTTTGAAGCCGTGATTGCGCGTTCTGTTCTCACTCAGTATGAAAATATCCCGGTAGTCAACATTGTCGAACCATCGAAGTATTTTGAAGACCTCGATGAGCTGACCTCGCAGTCTACGGGTTTCCAGCGAGAACAAATCTAACTCCCTTAGTCTATCCTCATAACTTTTATGTCGGATAGAGGGAATCAGTTTGGTTGCCCTAGCTTGTACGCGTTCCAATCTCACGATGTCCTTTCGCAATGAAGGACTCCAAAATTGTACGGCATACTCCAGGTGCGGTCGGACAAGTGAGTTGTACAGGCACAGTACAATCTCCTGGTTCCGATAACCAAACTGGCGCTTAATATAGCCTTGCATCCTTTGGGCCTTTTTCTCCGCTTCAATGCACTGTTTCGAGAACTTGAGGTTACTAGTGATTGTTACACCCAAGTCCTTCTCAGTGTCACTCGATTCAAGAGCAGTGCCCTTAAGGATATACTGAGACTGGGGGTTTTTGTGGCCGATATGCATCACTTTGCATTTCCCCACGTCTAAAGGCATTTGCCACGTGTTCGACCACTCCCCAATCTTCCCAAGATCTTCCTGCAGGCGGGCAGTATTTCCATCCTTTGCAACGTTCATACCAAGCTTGGTATCGTCGGCAAATTTGGAAATCTTGGCAACCATGTCACCGTCCATGTCGTTGACGTAGATGATGAATAGAAGTGGTCCCAGGACAGAACCTTGAGGCACCCCGCTAGTAACGGGCACCCACTCAGAAGACTGTACATTTACCACCACCCGTTGCCGTCTGCCACTTAGCCAGTTCTCGATCCAGCAGGCTACCCTCCCGTCTATGCCAAGCGCTCGCACTTTCCGGAGAAGGCGGCGGTGTGGTACCTTAAGAAAGGCTTTCTGAAAGTCTAGGTAGACCTTATCCACCGCCTTGTCCCGATCGTGCTCACTGAAAACGAAGTGGAAGAATTCCACGAGGTTCATCAGGCATGACCGTTGCCTTCGGAAGCCGTGCTGGGAACTCCTCAGTAGCAGGTTTGACTTTAGATACGACGTCACTTTGTCCACCATGATGCTTTCCATGAGTTTACCGACTATCGAAGTCAGACTGATAGGTCGGTAGTTCGACGGTTGGCTACGGTCTCCTTTCTTGAAGATAGGAGTCACCTCCGCCTCACGCCAGTCTCTAGGAACGCATTTGGTTTGGATTAACATGTTTAAGATAGCGCACAGATGTCGTGATACTTCATCGCACACTTCCTTCAACACTTTAGGTAGAAACCCGTCCGGTCCAGGGGACTTATTCGTCTTTAGGTCAGCGATCTTTTTCTTTATTTCTCCTTCGGTGAAGTCCATTGCCTCCAGCTTTTCCCCCGAGTAGGAATTCGTCGGCTGGGGAATGGGACCACACTCTTCAGTGAACACTGAAGAGAAGTAGTCGTTGAGGAGGTTAGCATTTTCTGCATCTGAATGCTTTAATGTCCCCTCCTCATTCCTCAAAGGGCCAATCGTTCGACGGATTGGTTTACGGCTGTTCACATATCCAAAAAACTCCTTGGGATTCTCTTTACAGAGTCTCGCCACTCGGAGTTCCTCAGACCGCTTAGCCGCCCTTATACTGGACTTCACTCTCCCGGCTAGCCTCCGGTATTCGTCAAAGTCACCCGAGATCTTTGATTGCCGGGACACAATTCTCTTCTCCCTAAGCAGTTGCCCGATTTCTCGATTAAACTACTTTGGTTGAACAGAGGACCGACGGGGGCATTTCAGAGAGATAAAACGCGATTGAAGACTCATGAATGTGGTTTTAAAACTGTTCCAAGAGTCTTCAACAGCATCGCACTCTTCTAGCCTCGCGTCAGTCAGTCCCGCGCGTAGACCTGCAAAGTCTGCTCTTCTCAAGTCCAGTTTTCTTGATTTACTAGTTGCAGGCTCTGCCTTGGGGACTTTGACTACAAATCTAATTTGTCTTTGTCTTTTGATATTTTATCTATACGAGTAACTTAAAAAAAAGTAAAGGGATATTGTAAATTAGTAAGGTAGCAGCGAATATATACTGAAAAATAAAAACAAACAATTTAACTCATCCTAAATTTGATGAAATATAGAGATCGCTATAGCGTAGAGAGAACAACTTTGGATTTTTGACGAAGGGATCAGTCACAGCGAACCCATTAGAACCAATCTGCCATTAGTAATCTCCGCGAGAGTAAGTACGAGGGGCGTTCAATCAGTTTTGCGAATCGGTAGGGCAAAACAGAGGAAGGGTGATGGCTGTTTATGGGGGTGTTAGGACAAGTTATGACAATTTAGGACCTGCAGCCGTACGCTCCTGCCTCATCGATTTAAGAAGCAGTAGCTGATCGCAGATCTTCAGTCACAAATTTTTCAACAATGGAGAAGGTTAAGCACCGCGCAGTGATCAAATTTTTGACCAAGGAAGGCAAGAATGCAAAAGAGATCCATGAACGCATGGTTGCAGTGTACACCGACACCGCCCCTTCCTATGCAACCATTGCTCGCTGAAATAGGGAGTTCCGCCATGATCGTGAGTCCCTTGAAGTAGATCCCCGTCCAGGACGCCCGTCAGACGTGACCAATGAAAACATTGTGACCCGTGTGGAGAGGATGATCCTCGAAAATCTACGGGTGAAGGTCGAAGAAATCGAGCGAGAACTTGCAATATCACATGGAAGTGTTATCAACATCATCCACGACAATTTTGCCATGACCAAGGTCTCTTTTCGTTGGGTACCTAGAAACCTCACGCCCCATGATCGACTTTAACTTCGTTAAACTCCACAAGGCCAGAGCTGCACAAGCTGCCCAGCGTGAGTGCGGATTCGAGGAGCTCAACCATCCCCCCTACAGTCCAGATCTAGCTCCTTGCGACTACTTTTTATTCCGGCAGCTCAAGGCTGCACTGCGTGGACGCCGGTTTGCCGACGATTAAGATGTCCAGCTCGCCGTCCGGGAGTAGATTTTACAGCAGTCAGGAGATTTCTGGTTGTCAAGAATTCGAAGCTTCAGGGAAAAGTGGCGCAAGTGCATTGAAGTCGAGGGTAGTTATAATGAAAAATAATAAAACAGTTTCCTCATATATCGTTTCATTATATCCGAATTTCAAAACTTAGTGACCGCCCTTCGTAGCCCTACACGCATTATCCTGCACATAACTAAAATCAAGACCGCTAATATTTCTCTGCGTCTTCACAGGACATCTGCGGATGCAATACTTCCAACATCTAGGGTGGAACTCTTATCCTTAGAGCCATAAGATTGAGAGGGTGCATTACACACAGTAGTTGGCTGATGTCAAATAATGATCTCTAAGTAGATTCTTTTTCATATTGGAGGTTTTCTTCCACAATTCTAGGAACAAAGGGCGCTAGCAAATTACCTATCTGGCTCTAATGAAATAAAGGTTCTGTAGGCATAAATTATAAATCATATTATTTTTATTGCTAAATCATACTATGAAATTTATTCAGTAGTAAAAATAAACTTTAAATTTCTAATAAGTAAGCTAATGAGCCATGTTCAAATATTAATGTCAATAAAAAAGATCGAGACGACTAAATTTACCAAAGGAAATTTGTCCATTAAATTTTTGTGATTACTATATACATAGACCTTAATATAATAAGATTATTCTTTGTCATACTCGTATATACGCCACATACATATATGCACATATGTGGTTTATGCCATTCATATGCAACAAATCTTTATGTCATATATTCATTGCTTTGTTAAATATAGTTTACTTTGTTGCTAATTTATTTAGTTAAATTATAGATAATGTTAAGCCAATATTTGTGGAACTGTTTCAAACTTTGCAAAATCCAGTAGGTTGATCGGTTACTGGCCTATACTAAAGCAAAAATTAACTAAAATTTATTTCGATTATTTATTCATCGGCTTTGATTTAGTATTATAATACTTTAGGGTATGTTGACAGCAACGATACTAATATTACAGTAAAGATAATTTGAGATGACTCAGCCTGTCATCGTACGCTCTATGTATTTCTAAGTTCTATAATTAATTTCCTTGCTCGATGCTGGGCGCGTTCCAATAGTACAATGTTATTTTGCAAATATGGATACCATTCTTGTAAAGCATAGCCCAAATAGGGCTTTACAGGCTAAATATATATGTATCATCATAAGACACTTTAGGCTATTTGTGACGCTACTGTGCATTGTTTTTATTTCGATCATTCTAGAATACGACACCTACATTCTAATCCATGTTGAATGTGTTTAAAAATTGATCAATTACATTTTAATTTTAATATCTATATTTTTTTGCAGGGTGCCGCAATGACTAGTATATTTTGACCTTGTACCACACTTATTATCTTTTATGAAAAAGTGAACAATAAATACCTTTGAATGATTATAAAATAATTAGGAATGTTAGGAAATTAACTTTGTAATATGAAACTGGTAGGCTTTTATAAAGAAGATTATGCCTATCCCTGCTACGACTAAAACTAAACATAAACATTATCTTTTCGATTAATATAAGTTTCGTTTTTAAAAGCGGTAAAAAACATATTATGTAATCACGATACACATATGAAAAATTTTAATCTAAGAAACTCTACATTTAAGAAAATTATAGTTACCTACGAGTACCAATATGAATTTACAAATTTATTATAACTTGACTTTGAGAATAATTATGAGGTTAACATTCTTCTGTAGCTGACAGTAAATTAAAACTACATACTTTGTTACACATAGCCAAGGAACAAAAACTAATTAAACATGCAGAAGAAGGGTAATTTGGTGACATTAATTCTATCACTTCTACATGGAGGAATCAGATATTAAATTTTGTATAACAATTCAGCAAATTTCAATTTTTCTTTCTTTTTAATTTGTCTTTTCTTGTATTTCGAACAAATGTCCGAATGAGATCATATCACGGTACTGACTCTGCAAAGGAAGTCGCCTAAAGCCACTTTGGTCCTCGCATTTTTTTTACATTTTAGGTATAACACGGAACCCATCTACAATGAAAGGTGGTGCTCAAGTTGTAAAATGGCAAGGCCTGTGTCACCTAAATTGCAGGATTTAATATGCCCATCGAGCAACTGCACAAATGGACACTCGGTTGATTTATCAAATTCTAAAAATGGCTATTTGTGTTAATTTAGGAAATGATACGCCATGTGTAGTAAACAGAGTACAAAGAGAACTATAAAAAGGAACAAAATATATAGATATATCAAATTGTACATGTATGAAGTAAATATAAAGAGAACGGTCGTCAGAGTGACGCGGAAACACAAAAATATACGCGTGCTAAGAATAATTATCAGCCAAAAAGGTCACAGCAGGAGACAACAGGCAAGCTGAAAAAATAAAGGCTTTTGACCAGCCAAATTTAACCAAGAACTGTAAGAGACAGGCGATTCCCTATAGTTATGATAAATCTGAGACATGGGAAATATGTAGATACAACAGGAACACAAAACTGTAGGAACTCCGCCCAAAAGTAAGAAAAAATTAGATTACTGGATCCGCTCCGCTAACAAGTCAAGGTCACGCCCCTTGTAGACGGCACACATTATATATAGACACCGAGAGACTCACATTCATTTCAGCAGTTAATTCATTCGATCATTAAGTCAAAATTCAGTAATCAAGATCAGTTAATCAAAGAATTAATCAGACCCTTGGAAGCGTTATGAAATCCTGTTAACGTGCCTGAATCCTGCCTTTTTTAGACACGATACTTGGCGTAAAACAGAAGCCTACTCACTGTCCCCAACGAACTCAAGCGTTTCCGCTTACCCCTTTTTAGTAGGCTATCATAAGATTAAAGTTATTTTTTTGCCGCGTCTTTTCAAAGTTCTTTTCCTACCTCGATAACGAATACACCTTCGATAAGCCCAGTCTAACAGATAATCCCTCGTGTGAAACTATAAGGAGTATAATGAGACATGACTAATTCAACCGAGACATAAAGTAGCCCCACTACATAAAGTTCTTGTTACCCGTCGAGTCAACTCTACCGGAACCCTCTCCCGCTAACTAGTTTATACGGTTGATTTTAAGCAGTTCAACAGCACCGAGAACTCTTCATTACGCCCACTTATAATTACCCACAAATTGGCTACCTTTACACGAACAAATAACCTGAATTTTTCATCCAACCCATAAATAAACAACTTACATTTTGAGGATGAACTTTTGAAAACATTGGTAAAAGTCCCTATTTAAAATTGGAAATGTACTTTTTCAACTTGATATTCCTAACACACTGAAGCATCCCTTACTCTTTACTAATTCCAATTTGCTCTCCATACCATAAAAGAAAACCACAATGTTTCACTGTTAGCTGTAACCTGTTTTCATACGCCTGAATGTGTAATATCAAAACTCATAAACCTCGACTAGCTAAATGGAACGAAGAGGGGATTTAAGTAATTTTCATTTAACTTTCAGCTAGAAAAGAAGTTTAAATTATTTTTTAATTCATATTATAATATATCCTTAAAACTTGAAGGAGTCTTGATTCATTAGAAGAAATCAGACTGTGCTAAAGTTCCAAAAAATTATCGTTCATTTATTTAACCCACTTATACTTTTTCTTAATTTGTGATATAGTTCAAAGAGCCTTCATCCTTGCTAAATGTCTATCTTATCAATAAAACTGGAGGTACATTAGAGGTGTACTAAAGGCGATTTTAAATCCTCCATTCACTTTAGAAGTTTAGCCCTTCGATAGTCAAACTGGACTTCTAAACTATTCGTATGAAGAGGAAGGTAGAATTGTGACAATAGTGATGCATCCTGTCCCAATGGTAATATACTGGTGAGCCTTAAAATGTGACTTAGAGAAAATAGTTTTTCCTTGCAAAATGCACAAAATATCCATGACTTTGGGCAAGTTTGTCTGGATTGCTTACGGTCTGGACATTAAAGCCTATAAGGCACCTTAATTGCGACATTCCACTTTAGATGTCTTGGGAACCATATGAAGCATGCCTACAAAGCTGTTTTTAATAGGCCAGAGCGAAACTCTCTTCAAACCACTTTTTAGGCAGCGGTAAGTTTGTGAAGAGGGAGCTTGTGGCCACTCAAAAGGTATCCGAGACTTCTAAATCATACTCTATATAAGCTAAATGATTTGGTTAAATTTATAGTTAATGTATCTATTTAATTCCTAAGCATTTTTTTTAAACAGATGTGTTTATAATTAAATCTGCTTTCTTTTAATTTCCGTCACACTTTATATTGTGATAACTTTTGCGGTGAATGAGAACTTACCTTTTATGAAATGATGTATGATTTTTAGTGAATTCCAAATGCTACAGCTGAGCTATTTTTTCTTCAATCCCGTTTAATTCCCATCATTGGTCATGGTGGTGCCTCGCTGGATCGAATTAAGATAATTGATCCTAATTTTCGATACATTAAGATAAACAACACTGTCGTATAATGAACAATATATATATATATATATATATATAAATATATATATATATATATGTGTGTGTATGTGTGTGTGTGTGTGAGTATTATATTTAGATGTAGTGGGCGGGCAATTGAGTGACCTTGACCTTCTCCCATATGTGGCAGACGAGAGGGAAGCTAAGTAGTGGGGAACAGAGTTACCAATCGAGTGCTTGGAAAAATTTATCTACCGAATCGAGTGAAATCGGCCGTTAGTATAATAAAGAAGTCTTTGCGGCTCTGGGCTATGGAAAAGAGGGTACCAAAATAATTTTTAATAATACCAATAGGTATACGATATAAACAACTGGAAAAGTTAGCACCTTATTCCTGGGTTTGGTCCAGAAGTGAATCCCAATCTTGTTGATTCTTCGTGAATTTCTCATTCATAACGCTGTTAACTCGGAGTCGCCGGGGGCTTCAAGGTCAGAGGGCGTCTCTGTTTCCTTCTTCTTATGAGATTGCGTGACAACAGATTAAACACAGGGGTGGAGGAAACTCAGGGGCACTGCCCAATCAGAAGAGCGAGTAATTTTATTGGGGCGGCTACCACCTCAGCCCAGCCGGTAAAGTTCGCACACTTGATGAAACATTTCACGATGGGAAACTGGTTTGCACTTCCCAGGTAGTCATGTATTACCGCAAATTTAACATGGTTCGGAGCTACCGGGGGAAGTAGCTTGTTCTATACCCCTATACAAATAAATACTGTATTTCAGACATGGGTAGAGACTCGGCAACCATTTACTGCTCCGGTACCAAAATTTAAGCAACCAGGGGAGCTTTATTCAAACAAGAAATTAACATGGTGGCCAGCGCAGTAGTGGCAGATGAAGAGGAAGGCGGTTCAGTTTAAGGCAGTGATGGCGCGGGAGTAGCATTAAGTTGGTAAATTGATTAAAAGAAATGCCTCGAAATTGAGAGTTCTGAGGGCAGTTGATGCTAACGTGACTTTCACTACCTCATGAAAAGCACACAATAGGCCTCCTGAGGAAGAATAACGTAGGGATATTTGATGAGAAAGGTTTGATGTCCCGAGGTCCCGAAGAAAAGAAGTTTCTGGGCTTCAAGGGTCCAGTTACTTTCACAAACTTACTCCGGTCACGGGGCGGAAATTTTAGTTTGCCAGTTTTTGGCTTAGGGGACGACGGTCCATTTTTTAAAATTTAGGATCGTATCTAGCGACTGCCCACTTGGCCATAAGTAGCCGGAATTAAGACAGCCTAGCACTAGGCTAATTTAAAATAAGAATATGAAAACACAATGATAAAAAAGGAAGATCACAACAATCAGGAGGCAATCTCGGGCGTCGGGGGGAGGTCCCCCTTCCCCCGGCCCCAAGAGGGTGCTACCTACAAAAAAACAACAATAAAAAAAACCTAGTTAAATAAAAGGGAGAAGGCCGGCGTTTTCCAAAATGTCATAAAAGTCCACAGGTCGGGTGCACGAATCCTTCCGAGTACAAGGGACAGAGGGTAGCGACCCCGCCCATCCCGGTACCGGGACAGGTAACGTGCGCGAAGATCACTTAGACTGAGAAATTCAACAAGAATGTGCTGAACAGTCTAGGGGACGACGCAGTCGTCACAATAGGACACAGGCGAGCGCTCCATCAAATAGCGATGCGTCACACGAGTGTGTCCCGATTCGGAGACGAGGGAAAGCGACCTGAAGCCGTCGCAAAATTGGGGGATAGGTCCATGGGAACAGTCGCAGCGCAATGGTACGCAACTTTAAGTTCCCTTCAACCGTCTCCCATATTCTTTGCCAAGCAGTTCGAAGTGCTGCCCGTATTCCTGCCATTTAGTCGGTGTGAGGAAGAGCAAAACGCTGTTCCGGTCGCAAAGTTTTCGGGGACTTTTTGGCGCCCTCATCGGCGTGCTCATTCTCGCAATTCCTACATGTCCAGGAACCCAGCAAAAGATAATCTCGACATCCGCCTAGGTCGCCAAAACCGTGGTGTCACGGATATCGTGAAGCAGGGAATGCGGAGATTCCAAAGGCCCGAGAGCACTCATGCCGCTTTGTGACTCGCTATAGATCACAATTCAGTCTCTGCACCGGGCACGTCGCGTGTTGTCCCGTACCAAGAGGTGTATTGGCACAAGTTCGGCCGTGACGACAGACGCAGCGCCTAACAGAGCCCCGCTGACATCAAAAAGAGAGGATACGGCGTAGAAACCGACCCACTCTCGTGATTTGGAACATTTATGTACACTGGCACGGTTCAAGCGTGACACGAGGTGTGCTCCAAAAAAGTCAAACGCAATATTCCCGGCGCTGTACAAGCTTTAGGAGCAGAGGCATGGCGACAAATAGCCAAATGTGGTACCATCGAGGGTGGCGTCCTGGGCAGAACCAGGGGCACCACTGGCCCAAGAGCTATACCTAGCTCTTAAAGGAGTGTCCTGGACCTAAATCCAAAGGGCTTAGTGTATGACTGGGGTCTCTCGGCGGCAAAGGCACCGTCGGAATCAGCTGCGGATGCAGGGAAAGGTGTTGGCGACTGAGGGACGCGCCAGGCTCGCGCATACAAGCGAGTGATGTACTGCACGTGGCGTAGAGCGATTGGCATCTCCCCAGCATCGAACAACAGGCTCTTAATGGGGAAATTGAAAAAGGCACCGGTTGCAAAACGGAGGCCGATGCAGTGGTTCGAGTTCACCTTCCGCAACAAACGCTTGGCTGCGGATGCATAAAACTCGCTTCCGTATTCAAGCTTCGAACGAACAAAAGATCGATAAAAAAGTAAGGCAATAGCCCTATCAGCGCACCATGGGCTGAACGTCACGGAATGGAGAATATCCATGGCACAGGTACAAAAGACCATAAGGCTGCAAATATGAGCCTCCCAAGTGAGGCGTCGGTCAAATACAGGACGAAGTAAACGGTGCAATTCAACCCCTTCCATGCGTACCCCATTAAGAAAAAAATCTGGGACACGGTGGAGCCGTGGTTGGCAGCAGAAGTGCACTACCTTAATCATAGCCAAAGAAAACCGATACCTGTGCGCTTCAGCATAGCGAGAGACCCGGTTCAATGGCCAGGAGCAGAGGGTGCCTTTCTAACTATTGAGGCATAAGACCTTCCAGGCAGAGCCATGCACGCCAGGACCAAGTCCTTAGACTCGCGGAATGAGAGTCGATCCTGGGTCTAAACTCCAAGATTTCTTTCTTAAGGAAATATACACCACATTGCCTCGAGGAAGCGGGGTGCGGCTCTCCGCAATAGACACACTTAGTCACACAGGATTTAGACTTATTGTGTGCGGCCTTGGAGCAATTTACACATACTTCGGGTGACCCCGACTTTGCACGTCTACATGAACGATTCATATGGCAGAAGCGGTGACAGTAATATCACCGCCGCGGCAGTACCACGAATACCTCGATGCGGTAGCGGTACCAACCGGCACACACCGACTCACGAAGCTTAAAACAGTCGAACGTGACAAAGTGTGCAGGGGTGGGTCTCGTGGCCCCTCCCTGTTTTTTCATCACACGTTCGACCTTGACCCCCCCATGGTCAGCCAGCTCTAAGGTGATGTCTTCTATAGGAGTAGTCAACTAGGTCCCTCGCATGAACTTCTCCTTTCACAAAGTTCATGGTATTGTGCGGCGTAACACTCACCGGGGTGCCATCAAGTGTCCGTAGAGCACTTATCTTTGCCGCCTCGGTGGGACCGTTGCATTTGCCAAACAGCTCCCGTAAGAGAAACGGGTCACCTTCAGCCTTCTATGAATTACACTTGTTGATATTCTCCACTGATGGATCATGTTGCCCTTGGTCAACATGCTGCCTTCGTTGGAGTGAATAACGAGGAAGCATTTAAAGCCAGCGGGCTCAAAAACTATCCTTAGCCCTTGAATGAGGGGCCCTGACGTTATTTTTGGCTCCCGCTTGCGTCTTTTCGTCCTACTCATAATCGGGGGCTCCGCACCAGGTGGGGGCTTGGCTTGGTTGCTTACCAAAGTGGCAGCAGATCCATCCTTATTCGCTGCCCCCGTGGATGGAGAGGAGTCCAGAGTCTTTTCAGTCTTTTTTTGTTCTTTTTATTTTTTGGAGAGGAGGGTGGGGAATGAACCCACTACTCAACTCCACCGGCAGGAGCCCCCAAGCCAGATGGACCGGCCTCAGCTAGGTCCTTCTCCGAAAGGACAAGGTCTTGGCAGTCATAAGGGCAACAGTCGGAGGAGATCCCTCCCCTTCTTGTACGGTCTCGGAAACCCTAGCCGTTTGAGGAGGACCTTGCATAGGGGCAGATTCGAGTTTAATTCTTGGAGCCGAACCCGGATTCAACCCATGGAAGGCCCTATCGTCTGAGGCTGGGTTGCCCCAAGGACCATGTCTACCCTAGGGGGGCTTCGAGTTGGCCATCCCCCTCCACGAAATTGCAGGTCCCGTTGGCAACATTGTCACTAGTCAGGTGTGGGGAAACACAGGCTTTGACCCCGGCAAGGTTCAATATTCTTGCCAGCAGTTCCTTTAAGGAAAGCGACTGAAAGGGCCTGGCTTCCCTCTCCCCTCTAAGGGGGTTTGCCCTACCGATCCGCTTCACTGCAGAGCGGTCGGCTATTGGCTGCCTACTGGCTTTCTTGGCAGTCCCTTTGGAAAGAAAAGGAGTGACTGCTGCTGGAAACAGGAAGGTGCCTGAAAGTACCTCCAGAGAAGGGGCTGAGGGAAGGTCCACTACACCCGTAGGCGTAGGAGAGAGAGTAAGCCTCCTCTCCGGTTAGCGAATTTTGTAAGGTCCCCTGTGCCAGCCCAGAGGGGGGGAGCCTCCATTTTTTTGTGGAGCTGCCCAAGGGCGGCTCCGACGATGGAACTGGGCATGGTGACCCTCTTTTAATTACGAGATTCAATAGCTCATCACCCCTCGCAGTAGCCCGCCCTGTGTGGGATGCGTCCAGGCCTAGCAGAGCCAGGTGCCACGATTCAGGACTACCCCTCCCGCCTGGTGGCCTGGCAGTCCCTCGGCATGGCGGCTCTACCTTGGACACGGCGTGAAAATAAAGATTGGGAAGTGAGGAGGAAAGAGGATGTGTGAAAGGTATGGTTGGGGATAAAGCAGGTTGTTAAAAAATAACTACCCCAGACCAGAGCTCAGGGGTTAGGGAACATTTTTAGCTTTCTCTTACCCTAATCCGGGACGGTTGGCTGAAAAGGTCAGCATCTACCCTGTGAAATTTGAGGCTCACCAGAGAAAGTTGTAGGAGAGGTTGTAGTGAAAGTGAAGGAGTAGGGGAGAAATATAGGCTATCTGAAGGAAGAAAGAGAGGCTAAGCTGGGGCCGGACGGAGCGCTGGAATCCGTCAGCACTGCGGCCTGGATGGCAAATCACTGCGCTCCTTACAGGGGAACGACAGTTCTGTCTTTCTTCCTTCCTTAGGGTATCAGTTATGCGTCGCTGCGAATATATCACCTTCCTCATTGTGACTTTGAAGTTGTAACACCTCCGGTCCTTCACAAATGATCTAATTTCGAAATTGAGGGAAGCCAAATGCTTGTCGTTCAGGATGAAGTCGACTAGCACTTCATAATCGTGTGGTACATTAGACGAATCGAGCAAATAATTGAAGTGCCTCTGAAGTGTATACCAAATCCGACAAAAAGTTTGATTGGCTTGAATACGGGTGTGGCAAAATTTAGCGTGGTAAAAATCAGGGGTCATATCATACACAGCTAGCAGTTCTGATTTCAAGGTCGAATAATCGATTGACGCCTCCGACGGAAGGGTTATGAAAATATCTCGGATCCGGGAACTTACCAACGGGAGGAGTTTGGTGACGCCATCTGCTTCGATATCCTAGTTGTTAACCTCTAATATTTTCTCGAAATGCGTTAAGTAAGACTCAAAATCTTCACTTTCCTTGTAAACTGGGAGCTTCACAGACACAGTTAGTTGATGGAGGGCGTCTCGATTCTCGCTCTACTCATCACCAATTCATGTTTGCAGATCCTTTCTCTTTCTTCTCTCTCTCTTTTTTCCTCGTGATTTTCTCTGTCTCTCTCTCTTACTCTTCTCTCTCTCACCTCTCCGCTCTCTCGACTCTCTCTTTCTGTTGTATGTATGATAGAAGATCCTTACCGGTTAGTTCAATGGATTCGACTTGCGATTTGAATGGGTCGAACGAAGAAATGTTGTCGCGTATTATCGAACTTAAAAACCTTCCAACAAAATTAAAAGTAAATAAAAAAGAAACGTAACGCAATTGCCGACTCGTTTTAAATAGATTCGCTCACATGCTGCGATTATAATTTACCGTGTAAGCACTCGGAAATAAATGCCTCACGCAACTTAACGCGAGAGCCTTTACCTATACTCAACTAACACAAAAATCAATTCTTAATGATGCTTTGACAGTGTGAAAGGATAAAATTCCGCTGGGGAATAAATTAGAAACACACTCTTGAACAATTACATACAATAAACATACACGGTAAATAGAAATTGAGTACACAAAGTAAATGGTTTGTGTGTGGAATATGAGAGATTAAAATGTAAAAGATTATTTCTCCGTACCTTCTTAATAGCTAAAGCCTTAGGCCTTATAACCACTTAGAAAAATAAAAAAATTGAAAGATCTTTTCCAAAACCCTTTAAACATCCCACACTTGACACCAGTTTTTATAATTTATTATTTAAATTAATTAGTAACTGCAAAATTACCTAAATTTCCTAAGTAGGATTATGAGTTTAATATCTATATTTAACTATTTAAAAAAAATATATATATATGCATATTATTAAACGATACACTAATCACCATTGACGTTATAATTCAGTTAAGTAGGAGGGGAACCGAAGACAAATCACCATTTAAGTCTTGGTTGAGCTGTTTTATATATAATGTTTCCCAGATTCGATGTCTAATTGAATATTTCTGCGATGTTAAAGTTTCGAAAACTTCTATAGAGATATCCTTTTTACATCTCATGGCGTGATCTCTGATTGCTGAATTTTCTCTAGTTTTAAGTATTTTGTCAGTTTGAATATTTATGCAGATATGAGACGAGAATCTTGCCTTGAGAGATCTCACGAAGCTTCTAATGTATTTGCTAAGGAACACTCAGGACATTAAAATAAGTATATTATTGAACTCTTAAGACTCTTTGAGACCCGGTCCTTTATTTTAAAGAAAGATTTTATATTGATTTTCTTTCTAAAGGCAATTTGAAATTTAATTTGAAAATTTATTTCTTTAACAATGCGTGAATTTTCGGCTAAGGACTTTATTATAAATACCCAGCTCTGACATAATCAAGTAATGTCTGTCTATTGCCACCATTATTTTCTGGTGACAAGGTTGGTAAACTCCACTTAAAAATGTGCGGATTGATTTTTCAAGAATATTTAAAGGAAACCGAATGCTTTTAAAAAGATGGATTTGAGGTTTTGAAATTCTTTATTTATAAGAATATAAGATGAACAAAGATTGTATCCGAGGTGAATAATGTTCTTAATGGACTAGATTTTATATTTAATATCTAAGCTACTAACAAAGTTTAATCCCAACATCGTATTAGTGGGCTTCCTGTAAACTGATGTTTCTATCCAATTTGATTTTTCCTTATTAAAATATGTAAAAAGGAGAGGTTGATATCTTATTCAGTTTCCCTTGTTTGCCTAATTTTAGGGTAGGTGGTGTTGAAAAAAAAATTAAGAAATTCTAAAGCTTGATCACGTTGTTTAAATATCGCTATTGACTCATCTACCAAACGTCTATAAAAGGTTGAGCTACATGAATTAGGAACTTCAGAAAAAATCTTTTGTTCCAAATAAGCCATAAAAATATTTGCCTTCAGAGGGCCGATTGGGGACCCCATTCCTGAGTCCATCAATTTTTTGATAAATCTGACCATTAAAGGTAAACAATGAAACACCATAAAACTAGATCCAACAAGGAACTTAATTGTAATTTATTGAAACTATAGAAATTTGGTGAGTCTCTACTAAATTTATCTAAATTAATTATCTTTGCATCATTACCAGGTATGTTTGTGAATAGAGACTGAATATCGTAAAAACCTAAAAAACTACCAGAATTTGTTTTATATGCCATTAATTCCTCTTGAAAATTGTATGAATTGGTCATTGTGTATTCATTCTTTGCTAAGGGTGTTAGTAATTCCACAACTTACTTTGCTAATTTGTATGCTGGTAAACATAAGAGGCCAAAATTGGGCGTAATGGAATTCCAGGTTTGTGTATTTTAGGTAAACAATATAATTTGCTAAGCCAGAACCATTGGCATATAATTTTGAGTAAAGTTCATTGCTGATAATTGAAGGAGATTTAAGGATAAGAAGTCGATTGACTTTGTCTTCCAATTGAATTATAAGTTGTTCTTCAAATTTTTTAATCTTTTTAAATTTAGACGATTCTGCCAATATAATTTGTGTTTTGTTTATATAATCTTCACGATTTAATATGACTACTCCATTTCTATTGTCTAGATTTGTAATTTTAAGTTTCCTGTTTGTCCCCAATTCACGAAGAATTTTTACGTCAGATTTACGAAGAATATTTGACCTGGATTTAAATAGCCGGAATTTTTAGTATATTTTATAGGAAGATTCGAAAGTTCGTTCACAAATCAATTGTAAGTGCCATAGCAGGGCACATCTTTTAAGTCTTTAGCTAGCTTCTTGAAATGAACCATAAAGGTAGGTTTGGAAAAAGAAAGGTTGGGAAATTTAATTTCTAACCCAAGTGAGAAAAAATATCTTTTAAGTAATTTTTGCAGTTATTCCTGATTTAATTTTTTTAAAACCCAACAAACCTGTCCTTTTACTATAGATCTAAACTCTAATTTAGAAATTGTTCAAACTCTAATTTTTCTTATTCAAAGCTAAAACTATCATTGTTATATTTGTATTTTAACATTGGTGCTTTAGTATATACTTTATAGGCCTAAGAATATGACTTTATTATGGTCGAAATGTCACCACTCAATATATAAAACAAAAATATAGCAATTTTCCTTTCCTTGGGATGTCTGTTAAAAATTAAATTGAGGCTCCCGAGAAGCAATCATTATCACTATATATTTATATATATTTAATTTATGTCGTAGAATGACCAATATATATATGTGTATATATATTTATATATATATATATATATATATATATATATATATATATATATATATATATATATATATATATATATATATATATATATATATATATTATATTTGAACCGAGTGGGCGGTCAAGGTCAATTGAGTGATCCACGCTTATCTCCCAATCTCCCAGCAGTGGCCTACGAGGGGAAAGTGGAGAACGGAGTTCCAAATCAAGTACGCGAAAGAATTTATCTACAGAATCGAGTGCAAGTGTCCTTTCGTATAATAAAGACGGCTGCGGGGCTCTATGTCTATGGAAAAGAGGGTACCAAAAAAATATTTAATAATTACAATAGGTATACGATATATATGATTTATTAGAGTAGAATTAGAAATGGAAAAAAATGTCAGAGTCTGCTAGTAATCTTATACATAGGCATTTATGTCTGCATTTTCAGGATTATAGATAAATATGAAAGCCATATAAATAAATATTCCTCTATCCAATATAAATGAGCTTTTGAAAAACAAGATTTGATGTGTACTAGTAGTTTATTAAATGGTACCATCCAAATGTTATAAAAAGTGTGCTAGTTTATTATTATCTGTATACTCTTTGGGAGGTAAGGGTTTGTAACCTCCAATTCCTTTAAAAAAATTCTCTAAATTTTTGATGCGATTCCCCCCTTTAATATCGTTGGCAAATAACAGGCATTTTTTTCAGTTAATGTTAATATGAAATTCCATTATGTCAATCTTTCCGATTTTTCTAAGCTTAAAATTTCTAAAATATTAAAAACCGTCCGTTTATTTCTTGTACCTACACTTAGAGTTTAGCTTTTTGCGACGTTTTATATATTTTAATTTTCAAATATATTAATATTATTAAAATTTTTAATAATTGTCCTATATATATATACATAATATTGGAAAATTAAATGGCAATCAAAAACAAAATGTTTTAAATTGGTTGTTATAAGAGCAAAATTATATAATGAATGAATACTGACCCATATGGAATAAAATAAGAGAATGTGTTGGAAGTTATTTGGAAAGAAATATGTAGATGAGTCTAAAGAAATGCTGGAATCGTTTAATCATGTAATAAATGCACAGGGACAAAACTCTCAAGCAAGTGATGATGGAGCAGAAAGGATGCATGTAATTCTCCTCATTTCTCTTACAGACCGTGAGCTCTCAAAATTAAAATGATTTCAATGCAAAAAGGTTTACTTTTTACACAAAGTGGTTAAAATGCAATGAAATATGATTTTTGTGTTATCAAGTATTTAAACTAATAATAAAGTTAGTGGATTAAAGGTAAATAACATTTATGAAACGGTACCGCGATATTTTATCGTCATTTTCAATATAGAGTAAAAATCATTGACCAGAACGAATTTCGGGGTTATTTCTTTTCCTCGTCCTGGTGTTGCAATAATACTTGACCACTTCACGGCAGCAAACATCGAAACACTTACGATGTGCATTACATTTCTGCAATTATTACTATCTGCATTCTTTTTGGGGTATATTTATTCAAATTCCACTTATTCTTTGTTTCCATCATTTGTTGTTTTCCTAGAACAGGTCTGGTATCTGCCTTCGTAATTTTCTAAAGTATCAGGGACTATAAACCGAATATAAATCACAATAATACCCATCGTCTATTTATTTCTTAATTTTTCATTGTCAGTAACATTCCAATCTAGTTATTTTGATAAATTTTCTAATTTATATTTCAATGACTTGGTATTATATAAAAAAAATAAAGTTATTCACCATTTTCTTTCTTTTATCAGTATAATATAAAACGACTATCTATTGTTAAATTATTTAATATATGATAATTATTTAATAAAGAAGATAATTGTAGTTTTATATATAACATTGAATAAAGAAATGGTGAATTAATTTTATTTTTTTCAAATACATATACGTTTTGTGAACAGAAGTACCGCAAAAAATAGCGCAAACACCCAATTCTGCCAACCAGACTGACTTTAGTTGATCTTGCCGATTCTGGATGGCGTCCTTGGTTGGGTAGAATTTTGTTCATTTCATGTTGCCGAGACTTTCCTGTGTATACTAACTCGGCGCACAGAGTTGTGCACAAGCACGGGCAGACAGCTGACCAAAGGCCGCTTGAGATATGTTCTAGGGAAATTAATAATCAGTACTATTTACGGTTGACCGGGTTTTGAGTAATGGCTTGCCAAGTTGCAGTTAAAAGGATATATAAAGAACAATACCCCTAAATATAATTTTAGTATATATAATAAAAGGGGGACAATTTATATATATACAAAAAGAGTGAACAAATTACTTAATAAAGCTAGTGAAATGAATTATGGGAAGATTAACGAGGTAATATGGGGATGATCATAAAATATCGCTTTACCTTCAAGCGCGGGCGAATTGGAGGGGAGGTGTAAGACAACGGCGCAGGTTTTCAAGAAGATACATCAAAGAACCCTAACAAGGAGGACTCGAAGATGGAGTTTAATTACTTCGTGATGAAGAATGAGATTTTCTCTGCTCCAGAGAGACGTAATCTCAACTAGAGACGATTCTGTAGATCGACAGCGATTCGCAGTCTTGAAAGAAAAGGAATCTTGAAGGGGTGGTGAAGATAAGAGGGCCGCACATCTCTCCGGGAAGAAGGGGGCGCGATAGTTTTCCTCTGAACAGGGGTCAAAGCTTAACGAAGGTAGATCAGCTGGTGAAATCTTCGACGAGGTACAACGACGCCACCACGGGTTACACGGCTTCATAGATAACATAAAGGGAGTCAGAACGGAGTCAATGGCGGGATTTCAATCTCCTTGAGAAATGGTCAGCTTCGAGTTAAATTCCTGGAAGGCTGGTCCGATAGACGTCACAAGATCTGGTGGTCCCAAGAGTATTCATGGCGCTAGTATATGCAAACAAATTTCATGATAACTAGTCGTTCTAGATGGTCAAACTTAATTCGTGATATAGGGGTAGGGCTAATGTGGATGGCCTCGCGGTGGAATAGATATGCCTGGGGAGCATGAAGTAGAGACGTGAGGGCTTCGCAGAGTATTATCGCAAGGGAGGCGAGCAAGATGAGTGGCGTCCGAAAGCAAACACAGCTGTGACGGGTGATCCAGCAAGGGACTGATTATTTCTTGAACTTTCTAAAATTCTCACGCTATGCGTACGTGGTCATGAAAGAAGAGATGGGTATTTCTGAGGGGCTTCCTCTTATGGTGGTCCTTCGAGGGCATCCCCTCGAATGGGATTAATAATAAGTTCGAAAAAACAGATATGATAAAGACACTGAATAGATATACATATGTATATTGACTTATTATAGATAGAAAGCGCCGTTTTTCTTCATTTAAAATTAGTTTTCACTAATGAAATATGGCTCAACCTAAAAATACTGCGTCATTTTTAACGGCAACTGATAAACTAGTATATAATAATTAAGTAACTATTTTTAGTTAGCATCTATTGGGCCGCAAAGATTAATATAATCATTCTGCTGTTTTTTTTTAGTGAAAATGATTGACCACCTCTTATATCGCTGTAGCAACTGGATTTCACTCTTTTTCTCATATGGCAATCCTAGGTAATTCTTTAAAGTTTCCATCGGATTTGGCAGTTGTTAAAGAGATTTAGTATTCCTCAATTTGGAAAATAATACTGAGTAAAACAATTTTTGTCTTTAAGTAGCAACTGTTATTTTCTATTTGCTGGTGTCTGGAATACATGAAAAAATACTGGTATTTATTTCAAATTTTGCTTTTGTGTCCAGGATAATGTGATTTATATGAAATTTACCTATTCCCTTTGAGAGGAAATGGCAAATTTCAACTTTCATTTGCATAGAGTAGAAACAAAACGATATGATAAAAAAATAGCATTTATTTATTCTAGAAGTACATAAGTAAGACAATGAAAATATTAGAAATGAGTAGTTTTCCGTAATTTACGCTTATACTGCAAATTACTTCCACGACTCAGCCCCGAAATATACTCTCCCATCTGATTTTCATTATACTATTCTTGAGAGCGGCGTTCAAATTCTAATAGATCCTAGCGAAAGCGCTCCCATGTTTTTCTTAAATTTATCAAGATGAGTGTCAAGAATATGGACTTTCAGGGACATCCTGCAACCCATCTTTCCGTAGTTTCTCATTAACTTTTCAACAAGCTCTACATAGTTTTTGGCTTTGTGGTTACATAGAATACCCAGAACCACTGCGATGAAGCTGCCCCACGCTGATTTTTTGGCGTCCTAGTGAGTTTCTCGGGAAACTCAATGCATTCCATGATCTTTTTTATTTGTTGACCGAAGAAGATTACGGCTCTCACTTTTGCTGCAGATATACTTGGATATACTTGAAAACTGTAGATTCCGTATCTAGAGCTCCCATGAATTGTTTCATAAGGCCAAATTTTAAGTGTAGAGGAGGAAACAGTATTTTTTGGGCCTCTAACAAAGGCTCACATTTGACGTTGTTTTTCCCCACATTAACTCGGTCCGTTGTTACACAGAGTTACATAGATACACAGATCACAAGGTCCTTACGGCCCAGACTAAGGTGATCTGGCCTTAAATCTACTGCCACTTACACATATAATAGTAGAAGTAAAGGATAGAAAAGTGTTAGGCTCTCAACACCCTCCACTCCCTCCGGCAAAAGCCGTACATAAAATAATTTAGCAAAAGTACCTTGCAGGTGTAAGAAGACAGTACCTGAATGAAATTTGCATTGAATAGTAATTAAGTGAAATGAATATGAAAACCACTTACATACACCTGAAAGAGTTATATTTTTTGTAATATTTTATTTTGTAGCTTATGCTAAACAATTTCAATAGTTTTTAAGTGTTTGTTTAATCTTATTTTAAATGAGTCTATACTTCTGCTGTCCACTACCTCGTTTGGAAAATTATTTCAATCATTAATAATCGAGTAAGTGAAGAAGTTTTTTATTACATCCATAGTGGCTCTTTTACCCTGAAGTTTTGAATCATGTCCACGGGTGGGACACTCCCCTGTCAGTGTAAACAAGTTATTGACATTAACGTTGTTAAATCCTTTATGTATTTTTAAGCACTCTATAAGCTGCCCCCTTAGTCTTCGTTTTCTGACGGAAAATAGATTTGTCGCTCTGTGTTGTACAGCTTCTAAATTATCTATGTCTTTTATTAAGTAATGGGCCCAGAACTGTACAGCGTATTTGAGATGAAACCTGACAATACTTTTATATAGTGGCATAATTATCTCCTCTCTTTTATAAGTAAAGTTTCTTTTCATAAATCCTAGGGCTGTGTTAGCTTTGTTTGCAGCAGATGCGCATTGGTTTGATGTTTTTAAGTTTTCTGTAATTATTACTCCTAAATCTTTAACCTGCGGGGTTGTGTTTATTAAGGCGCCTTGCATTGTATAGTTTTATTTTTTGTTTTTTGTTCCGCACTGAAGGATTTTGCATTTTTTGATATTAAATGGCATTTGCCATTTCTCAGACCATTCGGTAATTTTATTTATATCAGCTTGCAGACTAGCCCTGTCCTCTTCGCATAATACTGAGTTACCTATTTTCGTGTCATCTGCAAATTTAGATATGATATTATTTATTCCAACGTCTATGTAATTGATGTATATAGTAAATAAAATAGGCCCCAGGACTGATCCCTGGGGATCACCGCTGGTAACAGATACCAAGTCCGGTTCCACGCCATTTATTATCACTCTCTGTTTCCTGTTTTTTAACCAGCTACTAATCCATCCGTATATATTACCGTTAATTCCTAGCGTACGCACTTTGTTCATGAGTTTCTGATAGGGAATTTTGTCAAATGCCTTTTTGAAATCTAAGTAAATTATATCTAATTATTTAGTATCGTTATATAGGTTGAAAAGGTTATGGTAAAAGTCAATTAGGTTTGTTAAGCACGATTTTTCAGACCTAAAACCATGCTGGCTATCTCGTATAAGGTTATTTTTTTCGAGGAACTCTACTAGCTTGTCTCTAATGATTATTTCGAGCAACTTTCCAACTATTGAGGTTAAGCTAATGGGTCTGCAATTACTGGCCTGGTTTTTACATCCCTTCTTAATGATAGGTGTGACGTTAGCTTCCCTCCAATCATCAGGGACGACCCCATGCTCGAGAGATTTGTTGAAAATGAGAGCAAGTGACTCTGCTAACTCATTATGGACATGTTTTAAGATTTTCGGGTAAAATTTATCATAACCAGGAGGCTTGTACGAGTTCATTTTCTTTAATTTATCAATTACTAGTTGGCCAATGCCGCCAATGGTACTGTGCTACGGTGTTCCTGCTCTCCCAAAGGCAAAGGTAACAAAAAAACTTGGTAAAGCCGCCTTGGAGACACATCAAGAAGGCCACCATTTTTAAGTTTTCGATAACCTCCCAACCGTACTTTTCATATTTCAATCATCTAGCAAGATCTTGCCAATCTCCCAACCGTACTTTTAATATTTCAGTGCATCTAGCAAGATCTTGACACTTTGTGCTGGAATAAATGAGCAAGGAGAAGAAAGGGATACATATTTCCATTATGAACCAGCAATGATTTAAGGCTGTCACTCAGGAGGCGCCACTCGTTGGGGTGAGAGGCGATTCTAATTGACTCAAACAGATCGGTCACATTGGGACAAAAGCAAAGCTCATCATGACGTGTAAACATGCTTGAAAAACATTGGTGACGCTTTCTCTGATTTAATATATGCACACCCTTATCTATCAAATCTCATTGCTTGAGTTTCAAAGTTAAAAGCCCGGCATTGAACTTTGTGAGACCAATCTTCTGACAAGGTCGTTTATATCTTTTGGTTTTGAGTAGTATGGGTTTCTCTCCTCAGATGCACGTCTGTAACTTGGATCAATGACTTCATCCTCTTCTGAACTGTTTTTCCTTTTTAAAAACTGCTGCTCTCTTTTTGGAAGAGTGGGTACGACGAGCTCCGAACTGTATGGCACTGGGCCAATAGATTACTGAAGATCTGGAAACATGATAACAGGCGCAGTTTTTGCCTTTTCTCCGTTTGGAAGGGTTTAATATGCGGAAGAAACAATGGCTTGAGTGGTACGTTGGTTCCCTCCAAGTTCGTGGGATAGCGAAATTCATAGCTCTTTATACTCCTCTTTATCATCCTGTAAAAAAATTACAAAATGAAAATATAAGTATAATATACAAATACTTTTGACTTAGTGTTATTCAAATTTTTTTAAAAAATCCAGTATCTTAATAAACAAAACACATTATATATATATGAATCCATTAAACCACATTGAAGGAGAAAACGGAATAATTTTTCCTTACAGTAATATTTGTATTACCTTTTTTCGAAAAACTCCGTGCAGGAAAGCGATTTGAACCAGGCACACTGAGGCAGTGAGCACCGCTGCGTAGCGTAGTGTACTAACGGCATACTTTTAACTGTAATCAAAGCGGTGCTCGCTGCCTCAGTGTGCCTGGTTCGAATCACTTCCCTGCACGTATTTTTTCGAAAAAAGGTAATAAAAATATTACTGCAAGGAAAAATTATTCCGTTTTTTCTTTCAATTTGGTTTAATGGATTCATTTTCATCATTCTCTCGTGCTACTTTGAAAGATATATACATTATATATATATATATATATATATATATATATAAATATATATTACTTTACAGAGTTCTTTTGCAAAGATCGCAGGTGAAATGAGGTGCCCAACGTTTGTCTTCATCTCTGATTGGCATGCCGAATTATGCCTTGTAGGCCTCACAGATGTTAGCAGATCTCTCTACAGAGTACTTTTTCGCTCTTGTCTTAATAATTCACCGAAGCTATAGAAAATTGTGTCTGTTGGATGCTTACAAACTCTTTATGCCATGTGTGATGAATGTTTTTATCAATGACGAGTAACGAAATCTGCGCTGTGACAGCTAGAGTTAAATTGTTCTGTTACGTAGACGTTATTTGTATTTTACAGTCATCTAAGTTTCCAGAATGTTATAGAAATTCTTCAAACATATAAAAAATTCTCAAAAGTTCTACAGTTTATTTTTCATCAAATTGGTGCTGAATGTATGTGGAATGTAAGAGAACTGCCATTGATTTCCACGTCGAAAAAAAACAAAATACAAGGGACATAATAGCTATTACTACTGTATTACTCTTTCTATAACTTTTTAAATACAGTATATCATGTTTATACCATAACTGATAAAAGACATAGTCCTTAAATCTTTTTAGATATTTTACTATTTGCATGAAAATAATGTTACTTACTCTAAATGGGCTAATTTAAAAATTCAATGTCCTAGCCACAAAATCAAAATTTTGGTATTAAAATTGACTTTTTGATTTAATAGAGTCATAACAATTGTGAAATAATACTTTCAACCCAAAAACAAGACAAAAGTGAAATTTTGTTACACAGTGTATTTTTTTACCATTATAGGTATCCTATTACCCAGAATAACAATGGGGAACACGGTTTCGTTGAATTAGATCTGAGCCTTAGTTAATATTAATTTTTGGCCTCTGGATTCCCAAATGATCACAGATTTCTGTATTAGATCAATATTTTGACAGCAGAAATTATACGATTTGTAATCTAATTACAAAATTACCGTTTCTAATAAATTTGTGCATATTTTATAGTAAAATAACAATTTCTATATATTTGAAAATAATTAAGCAGAGCTTGACTGAAAATATTGTTAAAAAGGATATTGTTACTGAGAGTCAAATTGTGTGCAAGTAGTTAAGACCAGATTTTACGCTCATAGCATTGCCTGGAGTGTTCAATATGTAGACAATTAGCTTCTACTACAACAGTAGTCTGCCAAACTCTTTTCCTCACATATACCCAGATATCGTTCCTCATGACTTTAAATCTTAATGGAATCCTTCACTTTGCTCATCGATGACTCTGAGGTTAACAATAGGAATATTTATAAAAGGTAACGATGCTCATGTAGAAACCGAGCCTTATTTTGCTCTCCAATAGATTCTGTACTATTAAGCTGTAATTCGTTGCTCATGTTTTTTGCAACAAGTTCTGCACAAAGTCGTTGAATGATAACAGAGCTATCTTTTCGAGGTCTAGCATTTTTCTGATAAAATGTTCATTTTAGTTGACATGCCGAATCTACGCAACATCAAACACACCGTCCTTGATTATTTCAATTGATAGGACATAAAATGCATAAAAGAGAAACATGAAACATTGGCTCTCATTTGGCAATGTTATAACGAATTTCTTCATTAAGCTAGGATAAGGAAAAGAGATGAAGATATAATTTTTTTTTCTGTCAATAAAGGATCCCGCATATTCTTGCAATCGTCATCTTTCAGATTAGAACTTAAAGGCCAATACCTCTCTACTCATTGGTTCTCTCCAGTTCTGCTATCAAAGATTTACAGAAAGTACAGTAGACATATAATCGCACCACCAGCTTGGTTAAATTTAAAGTCATGCCTCATGTGAAAAAAGTTTTTATATTGCGAGGCACGACATTTTTGTGGGTGGTCATCTTGGAAGCGATACTAAATTTACATAGAAAACTACCGAGCTATTCAAACGAGGCGTTCGTTTATGTGGCTATTATGAGAATATGTTGTGTTAGTGACCTGACCTCTGGTACAAAAACTGGTATCGCTACCATGGTGGCCGTGTACTAACGGCTCTATCGATACTCGAAAATTTCAAAGGGGTTAAAAAAAAGTAGCAAAGTCAGAACGAGTTAAAAGAGCATCATAATTTTTTAATAGTTTAAGTTGTTAATTGATGAAACAATTTGGTATATAAGAGATAGAAATCTATATCTTAAATTGAGTAATTTTACTGAAAATCTTTTTATACTATGCATCTTCCTCACCTCATTTGCATATTTCGCGAGATGACTAAGGTAGAAGAGAATGGTAAATCATAATGAGAGAGAAAAAAGAGAAAAAAAATAAAAAGGTAAATAAAAAACAAATAAGTACTACCTAACCTGATCAGGTATATAAAGGATTGCTACAGAAATCAACATACCTGAAAGTTTATATAATGTGTCTCTGGGGCATGCAGAACCCAGATAAATTTCATAAAATTAGGAGATAAAGAGGCTTCATAATAGGTAAGTTGTAGATGAATTACACCTCAAATTACGAGAAACCTTTAATCATGTTTCTATCTTGTACATACTTTCTTCATTGCCGCAATCATCATATTGGTAACCACTGCTCTCTTTTATCTCGTACGGATTTTAGACGATTATAAACTCTTTAAAATAATAAATTAATTCTTTCTTACATTAATTATTTTGCAGCAATTTTGTCTCTACCTACCAAATTTAATATATGTCAATGAAAATATTCTCATCACAATGAATCTCTCATCACATTATTTATCATATTCCGTTTTCATTTTATTTATAGTGGAAAGCTAAAGACAGGTGACTATATCTAAAATGTGTCAAATTCATGTAGGAGTTGAATAAGAACTGTAAAATACATTTTTACTGGAGCAATGTGCATTACAGTCAGATCCTTAGACACGATTTTATAACTACAATGGCTTTAGTTCTCATACTCTGTTTCCTTTTTTTCAAAAGATTTAACCCCCCAGACTCCAGCTTTTAACAGAGCTAGAACAAGAGTGAAATAAATAAAAAAAGTGGAAGACATATATCTGCAGAACCTTATGCACCCTTGGGAATGGAAGGGAACACAATTTTCAAGAACTGTCGCATGATATGGCAGCTCATGCTATAAATCATCTTGTCAAATGTCAAATTGAGATATATGAATATGTGGGAGTATGTGGTAATACATATATCCCAAAGAGTATTGTATAATTTTGCATAGGGTAAAATTAACCAGCATCAAGGGGAAAAAGGCAAGAGATAATAAATTACAGACAGGTACCAGCGGGAATTCACGGAATAATTATGCAGACCATCTTAATGTGAAGTAGCATTAGCTCGATGGAGTACGCCTGATAACATTTGTTTCATATTTTCTTCATAAACGACTGATTTCATATTTAGTTGTATTAAAAGCCGAGAAATGTTGCCGCCTTTAATTTGGAAATCATTCCTTCTCTGTTTGATCCTTTAGAGAGTGAATGAGTAGGAATATTTTTATTCTCCATATTTACTGCTACATGTGTATCAAAAATATTTGGAAAGACCTTGTGCAAAGCCATTGTGCGGTATAGTGTGGACATATAAAATTGTGTACTGGGCATGTGAACATTAGGTAGTAGAAGATGCCAAAATTTACCTACATACATAACTCCAAATCAGAACGACGGAAAAAAACTTTCTTATCTCAAAATTGTAATTGTTAAAATATATGTAGTTTCAGGAAAGTTGTTGTTGCAGAGTTGAGCGGTCTTTAAAGAAAGATTAAATGATACTTGTAGCCAATCACACCATGAGATATTAAACATGTGCGCAAGCTTGAGACGGAGTATGAATCGACTCGCTTAGTTATTTAAAATTGAAATCTGGCTAGAACTTTACTCGTAGTAAAAACAGATGAATCTCTTATTTTCCACCAAAAACTTACTTTGAAGATAATTAACGAGAACCATATTTTATCTAACCATCTCCAGTAGTACAATGCCAATTAATATTCAGGCTTGTCAAATTTAAACAAAGACGAAGTGAGTATATTTTTATCCGCTTATAGCCATTCAACTTATAATGTCAATGAAACAACACTAAAGTTTAACTTAGAATCTAAACCATGGGTAGGTATGGCAAACAACAGCCATCACAAAGCTGATAACACTTGAGACTTTCCATTCGGGCAAACTATTACGCTCGATATGTCTTAAGGTTGCTTATGTCGCTTGCTCATACTCCCTTCCATCAACAAGTGCTAATATTAGTTCAAGAACGCATTTTTCTATTGCATAGTACATATATTGGTAAATAAAAAAAATATCAATGTTATTTAAGATTCTAGGATGATATCAACTTGAGCTCGTTGAGGCAGAGACCTTTATTGTTCAGTTATATTTATCCTATTTGTATCTATTTTGCATACGTCTTTACTATACAAGTATCCATCTGCTGAATATTTTTTTAAAAAAGAGCAACTTTGTTGCTGTAAATTAGAAATGAAAATCATACTACTGCTGAATTAAATTGTAAAAGTCCTGCTGAAAACAAAGGTTTTCGGACATGTGGAATTTTTCTTATTCGTTGGCAATGCCTATTAATATGTTGTTGTAGGCTTTACATGGATGAGTCTAATGCTTCTGGAAAACAAAGTAAAATTACATGAAATCTATGAAATCCTGCTCTCTATACGGTATATTAGGGTCAAAATGTCATCATATGCCAGGTAATATTTGTTGATAAATATTTTTTGTTTTAATTTGAGACAGTAATAAAGTGTAGTACTGCTGCAACATGAATAGAAAGATGGCGTAAAGGTTGAGATATGTGTCAGAACAGTCTGGGTCTGACTGCTTTCACAAAGCCCCGTAAAGGGCGCAGCGATTTGCTTTCTTGGCTGCCGTGCTGACGGGACTCAGCGCCCCATCCGGCCTCAGCTTAGCCTCTTCTCCTTCTTTCAGCCAGCCTGCACTTCTTCCCTATTTCCTCACTTCCCCTACAACCTCTCCCACAACTTCCTCTGGTCGGCTTCTATTTTCACAGGGTAGATACTGACCTTCTTCTCAGCCAACTACTCCAGATCGGGGCTGATGGGGGAGGGGACAATGTTCCCTAACCCCTGAGCTCCGGTTTAGGATGGTGGGTTTTTAACAACCTGCTTCATCCCCACCCATACCTGCCTCAAATCCTTTTTCCTTCTCTCTTCACTATCTATTCTTCACCCCCACCCATACCTGCCTAACATCCCTTTCCTTCTCTCTTTACTATGTATTTTTTTACGCGGTGCTGAAGGTGGAGCCGCCATGCCGAAGGGATGCCGAAACACCAGGCGGTAGGAGTAGCCTTGCATGGAGGCACCTGGCTCTGCCAGCCCCGTACGCATCCCTTGCAGGGCTAGCTACTGTGAGGGTTTATAACCTTTTGCTTCCCGTAAAAAAATAGGGTCACCATGCCCAATGATGAGGAAATAAAAAATCTTCCCTCAATTTCCCCTTGTCCCCTGTCGGAGCCGCCCTCAGGCATCTTCACAGAAAAAATGGAGGTTCCCTCGTGTGCTCTCGCAGGAGAACTTACAAATCTCTGGAGCTGGAGAGGAGCCTTACCCCTCTCCTTCGCCTACGAGTTTAAGGGAGTCACCCTTACCCCCTTGTCTGGAGGTGCCTTCGGGCACCTAGCTCTTTCCAGCAGCAGTTCCCGCTTTACTTTTTAAGGGGACTGCTAAGAAAGCCAGCACGCAGCCCATAACCGACCGCTCCCCATTGAAGCGGTTCGGTAGGGCAAACCCCGTTAGGATGGAAAGGGAAGCCAGTCCTTTTAGGTCGCTTCCCTTAAAAGAACTGCTAGCTAGAATATTAAATCTAGTGATGGGGTCAAGGACTGGGCCTCCCCAGACTCGACTTGCAATACCACTGCCAATGGGACCTGTGATGTCCTGGGGGGGTAGGGACGGATGGACAACTGGAGCCCCCCATTCCCGAGATAGACATGGTCCTTGAGGCAACTCAGCCTCAGACGGTAGGGCCTTCCATGGGAGCGAATGCGGGCTCGGCGCCAAGCACCGAATTCGAGTGCGCCCCTATGCATGGTCCTCCTCAAATGGCTAGGGTTTTCAAAGCAGTACAAGGAGGTGAGGGGTCTCCTCATCTGACCGGTTCCCCGCGACTGCCAAGACCTTCTCCTTCTCGGAGAAGGACCTTGCTGAGGCTGATCCATCCGGCTTGGGGGCTCCTGTCGGTGAAGGGGAGGAGCTGGTTCATTCCCCGCCTTCCTCTCCTAAAAAGAAAAACAAACAAAAAATAAGACTCGGGCGTCCTCTCCAAGCACATGAGCTGCGAGGATGGATGGGTCTGCGGCCACGTCGGTGAGCGACCAAGCCAAGATCGGGAAATCCGGCCCCTCTGCCTCCCCCCGGGTGCAGAGCTGCAGACTAAGACTAAATGTACTAGTGCACAGAGCGGAGCCTCGATTACATCGGGGTCCCTCATTTAGAGAATACCCGTCGTTTTCGAGCCCACTGGCTTCAAACGCTTCTTAGTTATTCGCTAAACTGATGGCAGCATGGTGGCCAAGGGCAACATGATCCAACAGAGGACAGATTAGCTAGTATGATTGGTAGAGAGCCGAAGGTGACCTGTTTCTCGGACGGAAGCTTTTGGGCGAATGCGGCTGATCCCTCCTAGGTGGCCAAGATAGGAGCAAATGCTCTTCGGACACTCGATTGCACTCCGGTGAGTGTGACGCTGCACTCTACCATGAACTTTGTGAAAGTGGTTTATGCGAGGGAAGTCGTAGACCACTCCATAGAAGATATAGCTCTAGATCTGGCCGACCACTTGGCGGTGCAGGTCGAGCGTGCTATGAGAAAATGGGGAGGAGCCTCAAGACCCACGCCTACACTCTTTGTCATGTTCTACTGTTACAAGCTGCCTGAGTCGGTGCGTGCCGGTTGGTACCGCTACCGCGTGAAGGCATTCGTGCCACTGCTGCGAAGGTGCTATTACTGTCACGGCTAGGGCCATCCGAATCGCTAATGTAGCCGTGCAAAGTCAGGCTCACATCAACTCTCTGTAAATTGGTACATGGTTGCAAACGATAAGTCCAAACTATCTGAGGCCAAGTGTGTCAATTGCAAAGAGCCGCACTCCGCTTCTCCGAAGGAAAATGGTGAGTATCCCCTTGAGAAAGATATCCTGGCCGTTAAGGCCCAGGATCGTCTCTCATTCCGCGAGGCCAAGGACATGGTCCTGGCGCGCTGGGCTCTGCCTCGTACTTCTTACTCTTCAATGGTTAGAAAAACACCCCCTGCTCTCGGCCCATTCAGGCCAACAAGCAGGGTTGATTCTGCCCCCATTCAGAACCCTTCTGCGGGTTCTACTCACCAAAGGTGCTTCCTTGGTAAAGCTGGTGGCAAGACGAAACGGCTACGCACCTCCACAGAGTCGTTAGACTCACAGGAAGCGACAGCGCCTTCAGCGCATTGTGTAGCCAACAGCGCCCGGGATTCTGCCTCCGGTAAGCGTACGGTTATTCCCTCGAGGGCTAAGCCTGGAGGGCGTATTCCTTCAATGCGATTGCCGTGGAGTCTGGGCCATCTTGGAGGTGCTGTGGAGGCTCATCTCCTTCCGTTCCCCGTTAGCTATCTTTTTGCAGGAGACCTTGCTGGGTGCATGCCCTATGCCCACTCTCCCGGTGTAGAATGGTTTTGCGACCCCACCCCCACGGTATGGGAGCCCGGCGGAAGGATGTGAGATTTACACCCGGCAAGATGTCTCCGTTATTTACTTCGCTTTAGATAGCTCCTTTCAGGCAGAAGCTGTGCAGCTGCACCTTGATTGTAGTTACACTGTTATTTCCGCTTACATTTTACCTTCAGCCGACTTTGACGCGGGGACTTCCACGGCGTCGTGGCACGGTTGCCAAGGCCCTATCGCTTGCTCTTAAATCTAAACGGTAGACATTCCCTCTAGGGAGAGTTCTCTATCAATCCCCGGGGTTAAGTTCTTGTCGACTTGATCGATGAGCTTGAGATGGGTGTCCTAAATGTGGATGAGACGTCTTACTGTTCTTTACCTCACTATTTTGTTTGTTCATTAACGTAACGTTTCTTTTATATTTTTAACGTCATTTTTGTGATTTTCTCTGATCTGTGGTTTTAAACTTTAAACTTGTGCTGTTATTTATGTTTTTAGGCTTAGATTACTCAATTAGAATTTGGTTCTAGCTCCTGAAGATGGATTTTGTAATAACAAAAAACGTTGGAATTAAAGATGGCACCCACTATCTTCCTTTTGTCCTTCTTACTCAATATATATATATATATATATATATATATATATATATATATATATATATATATATATATTATTGGTTTGGAGGAAAGCGATAAAAACCACGAGAATATATATAATGTAATATGCACATATATCCTCTAATGTATATACGCGTCTTTCGATATATACAAGTACGTTAACTTCGTAAAAGTAATCCGTTTCTTACGAGGTATAAGAGTGGGATTTTACAACAGGGGCTGATAGAGTTTAATGATTTTACCAAGTTGCAGTTCAAGAATATGTTTAAAGAGCAAAAACCAAAAATTGTATTTTATTAAGTTACTAGTTAACATATATATACATACGGGAAATATAGGTAATGACAATAAGAATAATATTAACAGAATATAGAATAATTGGCAATCAGGTAACGTTAATTACTCGTTAATCAGCTTTTAAATGGGATACTATAAATCAGTTATACAGAGAGAATATTTATATGTCGGAAAGTGGGTCGATTAATGGGAGATACAAGCATGGGTCGTTTTACCTGAAAGGGGTCACCTGGAGGAATATAAGGCTTTTAGCGAGTCGGCGTGGGGGAATGGAGACGGAAAATGGTCGTGATTCTTGGCCGAATATCTTGATGGTGACGAGAATAAATGGAGGGAGAGGGGGCAGAATTTGAAGTCACGATTCTCCTTGAAGACGGACGATGACACCTCTGCTCGAGAGAAGTTCAACCTCCAAAAATCGAGACTCTGACGCGGCTTGGCGCAAAGTTTCACACGGGAAACTGGAGATCCTTGAGGGGTGGTTCCAGATGAGATGAAAGGAATCCCAGCCAATCCTTTGAGGATATAACGATTTGAGGCTTACTCTGAACAAAGTAAGCCTTCACAAAGAGATGGTTCTGCCTGGTGAGATCTAATCTGTATGGTATAAGCGAATACCAGGGACTTGGGGAAAAGACTCATGATCTGAACTGAAGGCGACGGGTTCTCAAACTCAATCTGCCGATATTCAAAAACCCGGGGTATTTATATAAAGGCCATTTATTTTTGTTTCTCCTCATTGTCAAGCTCAGACGACTGGCTGACTGCTTTCGGTGGCCAGATGGATTAGCATCTGTCGCGTGACCTAATTCTTAATGGTCTTTAAAAAGCCTTTAGCGCTTAACTTAATAAACTGCGCCTGTGATGCAGGTGCCAGATATTAAAATTCTTTCTTCTTTTATTTTTCTCTTTAAATTCAGGGATTACTCCACGTGGAGTTATACTTAGGAGACATAGAGAGGGAAGGAATTCATGAAACAAATACGGGGGTATTCTTCTTGGCGTTCCTTTCACTTACCTCAAATAACAAAGAAAAAAATAACATGCAAAAATAAGGAAACAAAAAGCAGTTGGAAGAAGTAAAAACCCTCTGGCTTCGGATCAGCACCACCTTCTCTTGGCTAAGGAGCATTCGACCTACCACAAAGAGAGTCAAATTAAAAGGACGAACATTGCCTCCTCTTAAACGTCAGATAGTCCAACAAGTCTCTATACACCAACCCATCCCGTGTACAGAGAAAAAGAGTGACGACACCACTCGTCTCAATGCAGTGACAGGTAACGTGCGCGAAGATAACTCAGAGTGAGATATTGAACAACAATGTGGCCAAAAGAATGGGAAACAACGAGGTCTTAAAAAAAAGTGCGTGTGAGCGCTCCATTAAATGGTAGTGCGTCTCGCAAGTGTGCCCTATTCGAAGTGGAAATAAAGCGACCTGATGCCGTCGTGGCATTAAAGTGGGTAGTTCCATATAAACAAACGCGGCGAAATGGCACGCTAATCTAATATTAACCAATTTGTTCATCAACTTGCAAACGCATGAGCTTATAGAGATTAGGCGGAAACCGGCTGGGGTAGAGTGATCTCTCCCTTATTTGCGAAAAGCAAGAACAGTAACCATTCGCTAAGAGTCTGGGAGAGTACCCTCCCTCCTGATCATGTTGACCAAATCTAGGAAAGAGGCCATGCATCGCTTACCTAAGTTTCGAAGCATAGCATACAGGACATTAATGGACCAGGGACGATGTCCGCGTACGAAGCAAGATTGCCCTGATACTCATTCAATGTAAAAATGTCGTTAAAGGGATCTCCAAGTCTGGAGGTAAAGTACAGCAGTGGAGTCATTGGATATTCGTTGTGACTTATATTTCATAGTGTTGAAATAGCAAAGGAACTTTCCGAACATCCTATTTAATTTAGATTTTTGGCATAAATTTGCAAATTAGTGAAGAATATTAGCTGATTTATGTTTCTTTGTGAATTAAACCGTTGTAATTAACAGAATTAACGCTCAATACCACTTATAAATCACAAAGAAAACATGAAAGATCACTTCTAAAGAAATGTTACCGCTCTTTCTTTTCATTATCTTCCGTGTTCCGAAACGGATTAATTGCTTTTACATCGAATAATTACTCGTTAACTTTGCCATTTTTTTTATTTTAAGGATAAATGTTATTTTTATGATTCGAGTAAAGTGGAAACCAATGAGGGAAGAGTCACGGAAATTTATAAAAAAGTATCAGATTTATTTATTCCTAGGAAAGAACACGAACGTTTACAGTTGTATAGAATTAATATATATACTGTATATATATATATATATATATATATATATATATATATATATATATATATATATATATATATATATATATATATATAACTTGAAAAAAGCACCAGAAAAATCCTATGAAAAGAAAAGAAACGAAGAATGCTCCTTTATTCTTTACTTTAAAAATACATTTACTTTCTTGTGTACCACGACAATCTAAACTAACATAGATTAGACTTGGTTGAATTGTGTAAGATTAGTTATGTTTAGTTGTAAAGCTTATACAAAGAGTAACTTAGATTGTAAATAGCTCTCTAAAGGAGACAGAACAAAGAAACCTAAAAAAAGATCTGAAATATATAAAAATTAAAGGAAGGGTGTCTAGCCTCAGCTAAAGTTTGAGCTCATTTCCCAGGAAAACCTTGGTACCTACTTTGTGTAAAACACCAGATATGAATATGAAGTTGACACACAAACACTAGGTAGAGTGGCCCAGCGTCATTTTCCGGGATCTCCTACTTTATAGGAGCTGTCTCCTCCTATGATATTACTCCATAATCTGGCAAGCAGAATCCTGCCACAAGCATCACGAATACGTAACAGTAACCCCGAAATACCAATTGATAATATTTTTATACCGAAAATCTCATCTAGAATTAAACTTTGAGCAGAAACTGAGTTAGAAAACGCTCCTCAGCAAAATGAGTTTGAATTCCTTGAGGTATTGATGTGACAGTCTCAGGCATAAGTGCAGAGGGTTTTGAGCGTCTTCAAATCTCCATAAACCCGGGTAAATCTCTTGCATCTTCCATTCCATTCAGCGCGAAAGGAAAATGTCGATCTAAGGGGCAGATTATGCATCAACTCTCTTTTTCTTCAGATTTGTCATTTTGTACCACTTCTAAATCTTAAGAGTCCTAGCCATCATTCCTGCGGCAGAAGACATGAAATAATGAATAATAGGGAAAAGTGGGTACGAGGATTCAGATATTTTTGGTCAATAATTACACTCTACAACAATGAAAAAGAAACCAGAAATGAGAATAACCTTTTATAAGGGTATTTGTTGCGTAAATCACGTTTATAACATCAGTCTCTTTTGCGACCATCCAGTTTCATGTAAATTAACATCTTACTTACGTTGTTAAATACACTGATAGTTCCGTGGGGATTCAGGGCAAAACGATTTGGTCGAAACTGACAATTATAAAGCTTATGAACGGATTTTGATATAATTTTAAAGGGGCGTTTTTAAGGTATTCTTCAACCTAACCTATGAAGTTTATGAAAGTATACTCAAGATTTTTTTGTATTGAGTATACTTTTTTATTTATTTCCTTTTCTATTTAATATTTGTTTGAGTTACTAGTTATATTTTTTTTCACATACTATAGTGTTTTTTCTTTACAATAGACAGTTAAAATGCCTAGAGAATGCAAAAATTCCCCCCAACACTTTTTGTTATATATGTGGATCAGTTAGATTAAGACAAAACAAGAGACAGTTTAATTAACATGTGAAAAAACTTTATGCGCTGTACTTTGGATGTGAAGTGGGTGACCAGCACAAACGCTGGGCACCTCATATATGTTGTGTCAGGTATACAGGTTTCCTTTCTGAAGGCTAGAAAGGCAATGGTCTGTAGGGAGCCAAAGGAATATTCAACGGATTGCTACTTCTGCTTAAAAATATACTAAAGCTGGGTATTCAATTTGTCTTCTTTCCTGTTCTTTAATATATTTTCAAGAGATGTATCATTAAAAATATTAAAATACATACTATGTTGTACTTTCACTATTTCTGCAAGTGATCATAGCAGTAATATCTATTTTTAGTCTGATTTTATTTTATTTCACTGCAGGTTGCAAAAGAAAAGGCAAGATTTTATCATGTTTCCAGATCTTCAGTCCTCTATTCGCCCAGTTCTACATTCAGGTGTTATTCATGTACCTCAGCCGCCCTCTGAACTACCAAGCGATAAAACGAGTAACTGATACGATTCAGAATCTTAAGATACACCATTTGTTGTTCAGATTGAATCTGGCAAGAAAACACACCTCCTTACTCAATCGGAAGTCAATGATCTGGTTCGTAATCTAACACTTACTAAGCAACAGATGAACTCCTAGCCTCACGTCTGCAACAATGGAACCTGTTGGATGAACATGCTCGAATTACAGTATTTAGCAAGCATTCTGCATATCTACAGCAATTCTTCTGTTTTTAAAACAACTTTCCTTATTGTAATGCTACCAGACGCTTATTCAATGCCCTTGAGCTGACTTATGAACTGAGTGGAGGTTAATCATAGATGCATCCCTTTACCCCTAAAGGTGTTTCTGTGACAGATTTGAAAAACCATGCCTTCAGTTCCAGTTGCTCACTCAGTCATTTTAAGAGACATATGAGAACATTGCTTTTATTCTAGACCGCATAAGTTACAAGGAGCATGAGTGGCTAATTTTTGCAGACTTGAAAGTAGTAGACCTACTTAATGGGCTACGAACTGGATGCACCAAATTTATGTGCTTCCTTTGCATGTGGGACAGTAGGAAAGATCTGAACTTTATGTACGTTCAGAATGGCAACCTCTGGAAACTAGGAGGCCTGGATGCCATAATCTAATTCATAAGCCACAAGTTAAGAAGAAAATCATTTTGCCAGCCCTGCATTTAAAACTAGTCCTAATGAAACAATTTACCAAATCACAGATACATAACAAGCCATTTTTCCAGTACCTCAAAGAGATCTTCCCTAAAATGAGTGATGCCAAGATTAAAGAAGGCGTATTCATAGCCCCTCAGATTCGTCAACTTATAGCTGATTATGACTTCGATGGACAAATGGATGAAACTGAGCTAATGGCCTGGCATGCATTCAAAGATGTATCAAAAGAACTTCTGAGAAAGCACCAATGGCGCCAGCGAGAGCATAAAATGTAGAGCCTAATCAAGTGCTACCTAGATCCCGGATGCTCATGTCAATGAAGATACACTTTCTTCATTATCATCTCCTTTTCTTCGCAGAGAATGCAGGAGATTTGAGTGATGAACATGGAGAGAGGTTCCATCAAAATATAACTTAATGGGAAACAGGTATAAGGGAAAATGGAGCCCTGCTATGCTGGCCAACTTCTGCTGGAACCTGAAGCGTGACACACTTGAGACGTCTTACAAATGAAAAAGTTAATAATAAAATGTAGGTTAAGACATGATATTATTCTAACAAACATGCTGATTCATTATATATTTATGAAGTAATTACAATGAGCATAGTTAATCTGAATTTGGGATCGAAATACATATCTGGTATCGTGGAAATCGGCATCAATTTCATAATTATTAAATCGGCAATTTACAAGAAAAAGTTACGTGATGGGAAATTTTTGTTATCAAATCCGAATTCAGCATACCCAATTTTATAAGAGAATGCATATGAGATCTATGTTCTTTCTTTGATACTGAAATTTGTTGTACAGTTTTATAAATCTGGAATAATATACTATTTTATCCATCGTAGCAAAATTTTCCTTATTATAAGTAAATTTTCTTATTAATTATTAGTTATTAAGTTCCATACAATAGACAAAGAATGGAGCAGTGAGCCTTAAACACCATACACCCTGAACTATGCTAAAGGCTTGGTAGAGGAAGTTAGGATTTCTCGGTTTCTCTGTGCATCAACTTTGATGAAAACTTTCTCAGCTGCTTTACTCAATATGTTCGCACGAATGTTATTTTTACATTATGCTCTGTTAGGTTCTTTAATTTCTATTTCAGATTCATATTTTTGGGTGAATCACGCTAATAGCATATATAAATCCTCTTTAGGAACAATGGGACGTCGCATTAAAACAAAATTCTTCCGTGCAAGCTTATATGAAACTGCTTCTTTTAAAGCCCTCTCTGAAGAATTTGAGACTACAATCTCTCTGTTTGATGAATACATGATCATACTGAGCGAAAGTTTACCCTTGGGTGTAGCCTAAGTCTCGAGAATCTCATAATTACCACGATTTTATTATCAACTGGCAAGATACCACATTTTTACAGAACTCAGCCTACCATTGATTCTGCGTTTTGTGGACTCGATACTTTTCCATATTAATTTATAGGAAATAAACCTCACATTTTTTTTTATTTCGGAGGTTTTGTTTACACGTTTTCTTTAAAATAATTATTTGCTAGCCACCTTCGAACAAAAAATACATTGAAGAGCGAAAGTCAGGATATAGCAGTTTTTAAACCTAATTCTTTGCAGCAGCATTGTCACATTAAGTCATGGAAATTGCAGGACCTCTATCAGTTGTGATCTGACATTTTGGTGATAAAATGGAATATCGGCATAACTTCTCATGGCAATGCGGTATAAAATGTTAGGGTTCGAACCGGATATACTAGTGGAAAATCCTATTTCTGATACTGTGCGTACATGCAACATCCCTCGAACTCGAAAAAGATATTAATCTTCCAGCCACACACTTTATACAATATATTGGCCAGATTCTTGACCAGTAGATTCTGGCTAAAATTGTTTAATATATTATACAAAATACTGGCTTAAATCGCATGTACATTCCTTAGCCGGAGTTATCATTGAACATCCATTAGTTCACTGCTGCGTTCTTTACAATCCTTTTGATTTGGGCGCAGAACACCAACCAGATTTTTTCGGTTAACATCTCGTCAACATTTGACCTTATCCGATAACGTACGGTTCAATGTGTTTTAAGGCCATGAAACAATTTGATTGTAGTTCGAATTAAACTAGACCATGAATTCTAGTTATTAACTATGCAATTTTATGGCTCGTGGAGGTTTTATATTAGTGGGGTGTTTGGTAATGTACCATGAGCATGTTCCGTGCCTCCTCTAAACTAGACGTTCATCGTTGACCTATAGGATGCACTGTTTGTTGAAACTTTGGATGCATTATTGAACTTTATGTACCTGAATAATGATTAGATACTCTAGCAGAAATTTGCACTGTTTCATTGCAAGTAAAGTGGCCAGATCTATTTACACAAAATATCCTTCACCTAAATATATCAGTGAACTGTGGACAGACCTAAATATCGCATTAGTCTGCATCTATCCATAGTTCTTCCTAACACTTGGGGCATCCAGTTTTTATTGAGTTACTGCCAATTTCCTGGTTTTATAGCATCCTAGTAGATACTAGATATATATCACATGATTTTTTGATACCAGGTCATTTATTAATGAGAAAATTCTTTACTTGATTGCATAATTAGGGCTAGTATAAGTTGAGAAACTAATCTATTGTGATCAAAGTGATTATTATTAGATACTCGTATTAACCATTACTTCGTAATTTTTAAAATTATTAATACATTTTTATTGCCATAGCTAGAATGCCATTTTCCCTGTGGTGCTCGGTGACAAATATGAAAGGGCAAACGGGAGAAATGTGAATTGATTTATCTCCCTATTTATTGATCTTTTTCTAAAATATTTTAATTAAATTTCTATTTGGAGATTTTATTATAAGCGTCGATTCTGGTTTTCACATCCTGAACTTCTATGGCTCCTTTCTATTATCTTTCCTCTCACCCTTTTCGCAATGAATAAAAATGTCGTCGTGAGAATTCGCTCTTATCGTTTATTTTCCTCATGAATACGAAACAAAGAAGTATTTGTCTATTTAGTTATTTTTGTTTCTTATATTTTATTTTTTTATATGGACTGGCTTGCAATCGCCATTTGCGTTCATTATAACGAGTAATTTTCTAAACAATTCCATAATCACAAAAATTAACCATGGAAGCTCTGCCCGAGTGATTTAGAAAAGTTGTCACTAAAATAAGAGTAAGTTTAGGGGAATGAAAATTGTGTTTGATTTACATGATTAAGCTTATATCGTATAATGTGGTACAAAGTTTCTGGATTGTATTGAACGCCAGAGAATCAGAGGAGGCAGCAACTGGCGTAATTTTGTTGTATATTTAAGAGGTTTGAAGCGCGCTGAAACCACCTTGTCAGAAAATGATTTATTTAGATTAAAAGTATGAAATATTAGTAGTGAAAACACTACTAAACTATTTTATTTCTAATAACATTGCGAAAATCTAGTATATATTTCTGAAAGAATTAATATTTCAGATGCCCCTCGTCTGCATATTACGCTCGGATCGTCCTTGCAACCAGATAACATCCGAGAAGGGATGGATGTATATTTTCAGTGTTCCGTCGATGCTAATCCGCCGGTCCCATATATAACATGGCTGCACAACGTGAGTTTGCTAACTTATTATTTTCTTATAAACTAGTAGTATAAATTTAAAATGAGGCAAATGTAAATTAAAGGCTTAAAGTCCTATTAGAATCTCTTAAATTTTCTCCTTTCCACTAATCAAAACTCATATGAGTACTATTGACCTTGAAGTTAGTATATAGCCTATTTATTCATGCAGGCATTTATTTGTGAAGAATACACAGGAATCTTAGGAAAAGACGCTATTCTGTGTTGAGAAGTGAAAGTTCGTTTACGCAAAGGTCAAATCTTGCTATTGTTTTGAATACTGTTTAGTTTAACTTTAAAATACAACGTGATTCATAATGTGTAAAAAAGGCTTGGGATTGTTTTCATTTGTCAACATTATTTAATTAAACCTGCAAGATGTTTGCTTTCGTTAAGCTTATACCCAGTCTATTGTGTACGGAATCCACACATAGCCAATAAATCAGTGATTTTGCATATAATTTAATAATCCTTCTCGATATAGTAGCCCTCCATTAAAAGTTTAACCTTTCATCGAAACAAATCTTCAAAATTTGTTGTAAACAAGGGCAGAAGTAGAATATATCGTTACCCCGAATTTTAATTAAAAAAACTTCACCAAGGAAAGAGCTTATATATTTTTAGACCAGAGTTGATCGGATGATTCTGATGTAGGAAATATCAAAGAGATTAAAAATATAACATCGATTGCTTTTTATTTTTTCTCAAAATAAAATTTAGTCATGAAGTTCAACACTCTAGTCCTAAAACAAATTAATATTTCATAAGAAAATAGACAAATATTCATTAAAATTGCCTAACATGCTTACAGGAAGATTATCCTTAAAGATTTTCTTTACTGGCAATCTTAAAAATATTTTGTTCAGCATGTTAAGTGAATGATAAATGTGTGTTAATTCACGATGATTTATAGATTAAAAAATAGCCAAATTGATTTGGATGATTAAATGACTTTCAGGGTAGGGATTAATATTGCATTTGCATGAGTTAAGGCGTTACATCTTACCTCTGTATCAAACCGATTTGAAACAGATTTTACTGCACAAACGTGAAATTAGGCAGTAAGGTAACAGTGGACACCATTTACTGAGGAAGAAACACATAAAACAGAAAACAATCGCCGTCTCAATGCTGCGCTTGTGCAAGAAATGATTTCGACTTTATTCAAGGACACCTAGCCACAAAAGTTGGTATATGATCGCACTCCCCAGAAAGCAAATTCTTTTCCTACATTTGGTCTCTCAGCTCTCAACTCCTCTTATCAGCTAATTCATTTTCTGTGGTATCTCTTTTCTCATTTGTTCCCTAAAGTAGTCTTCACTGTCCGATAATCGACTTTTGTACACAAGGCAATTTTTACTTAAATTTTTCAAGCACTTTACCGGTTTCTTCTTATAATATTTTTGGGAGAGATGTTTCCGTTGTTTTTGCTATTTAAGACTTTTTGTTCTGCATATTAAGCCGAGTTTGCATAAGATATTTTACATTTCTCATAGTTAATCTAGGGTCTAACTTGAGTTCTTAAACATAGAGGATTACATAGCATAAGAAATCAGCCGCAAAGTCGACCAGTACCTTACCCTCTTCTAGCCCCTAAAGAGCCCCTAATCATCTCCGCAATAGTGTTAGAGGGGGGTTTAATATTTTAAAGCTACCTTACAAACATAACTCAAAGCATGATTTAAACAACTATAAAATAAATAACTTAATTATCCTCTAGTTATGCCCTCACTTTTTAAAAATGTTCAGACAATCACACAATGAGTAAATTCATATCAAAGATTTCTTAATCACTCTATTGTAAATAAATATTTTAAAATATTAATGATTACATCTTCCCTCAAAGTTAATGTTTGTCAAATTTTACCTTTACATAAATTATTTTTAATTGTATTCAAGAATAAATTAAGTTTGAGCTTCAGCCGTTTTTATTGGAGAATTTGATTCTTCATTGCCCACCTCCTAACCCCAAAAGCATAAATCTCGCCATGTCAGTTAGGTTCAAATTGTCCAGTTAGCATCGAATTGGAGACAAAATTAAGTACACTTGCTAAGGAAGGTTTTGATAACCATATACCACCAAAATCTATTGCCATAGGTTGTGAATCGTTTGGTGTAGATTAATTTGTATAATAAGACTGTCAAGTTTGTGTTGGCGAGGAAAAGGTAGTGCGAATGTTTTAGAATATTCATGAATTGGCCAAATTATAAATTGGTCAGAGTAATTATTCATGTGAGTTCAAACAGCACAACAAAATAAACCATATAAATTAGACGTATGGATGTGAAAATTATATCATATGAATAGTTTTAGGTTTCTAATTTTCTTATAAATTGTTATTATTCCTTTAATTCTCTATAAATCCTGTTAAAATGTTGAGGGTGTGTCTATTTATACTTGACTCAATGTCGCCAAATTTCGTTAGCCTGCAATAAACGGTTTAGGAATCAGGGCGAAAATTCTTGTTACTAGCAATGGTTAGGAATACTTTCTGGAGCAAGTGTATTACCTCAGTGAGAATTTGGTAGTATGGTACGAAAATACCAAGCGTACATTCATTGGTACATTAATCTGTTAAAGTAAAAAATCTATTTTGTTAGCCAGTCCACAAGGAGGTAGACAAAGTGTAATGAATCATGATTAATCCAAGAAATATTTATTCCCTTTTATTTGCTAGATTAACGCAATGAATGTTGAATGCTTTTACTCTATCTACTTTTATCGACAGTCAGAGAAAGAAGGTGAATAAAAGGGGAGTCTTTCTTGTGTTGAACAAATAGTACATTTTCGCCATTAATGAGGCATATTCAGTAGCATGAGGTTAGAACTTCAAATTTATCACATAATAGCACAAAACTCGGTGGTGCTCGGGGTTTAAAAGCACCTCACAATGTCTTAGAAGGCAATGTCAGGTTGTTTTGGATTGTTGTTTTTATTTTTGGTTATAAGTTGTTTCCTTGGTTAGGTAATATTGTAGGTATATTGGTAGGGCCATTGTTCTCTCTCCTGGCAGACGAGATCAACAGACCGGATAATAAAATACACATAAAAATTCGAATGATTATCACTCGTGAGCCCAAATGCAACAAGTGAAGGTCTTCTTTAGATATCTATGAGAAGCGCTCGGAAGTTATTGTGTATTTTCCCACCAAACAACGATCCTGGAACCTTTTCTTCTCACATGTGTTTGACACTCCTTCCGTCTTAGTTGCATGTGGATATAAATGTCTCCGTAGAAAATACTACTACTTCATCTGCTTAGATACCAAACAGAAGCAAAAGAATTGGACTGAAGACGAGAAGGAAAAATAATAGCTGGGTTTTGTTTGAATATGTTTATGTGAATGTGCATGTGTAACTACTTACCCCCGCGTGGGATGAGTATCAGTGTATCCATGCAATGAACATTTAGCTAATAACAGAGCTGAAAATCTTCCGAGCCCTGTCGTTGGGATTGAAATGTGCCTGGCATGCTAGAAAACCAACGCCTTCGCCGTTCACCTAGTGATAGCTCCGTTCGGATTCCTGGTTTATTTGATGTGTATGGATGTTAGGTTGGATTGTTTGAGTTTGTCAGTTCTATTTGAAATATTTGGGCTGTTTGCACTGCTAGAACATTTAAGTCAGTTTACTTTTGTTCTTTTGATAATTTAATGGCTATGATTTTTTTTTATTTTCTAATGAACCTTAGATTAGAATGTTTTGGTTTGTTTGTTTTAAGATATGATATGGAGTTTTTTGCTTTGTTATAATTAGTAGGTATGATGTTTTTGTGATTGTTGCCTTTGTATTATGTTTATATATTTGTTGGCTATCTACACTTTTTCTTAATGTTTTACCTTAGCTGTAGCAGTACCTTACTAGAAAATCTGTATAAGTTGAGTGCATCTTTGTATCTCACAGAGACTGCATTTTCACACAATTGCAGAGAGAATGAACAGTTCCTGATTTATTTACTGAATGTTTTTGGTCTTAGCTTCTGCATTTTAATACCTATCGTGACCTGGAGCCCTTATCCGCCAGAGAATTGTAAAATCTTTGAAAATATATATAAAAGGTTTTGGTGAAATAGCAAAATGGCATAGAAATTTGTTTACTCGTTTGAAATTTTCTCAGTAATTTTAGCTGTTATATTTTTGAAGCTTAGAAAAAATTCAGATTTTTTTTCTGGAAAAATCCCGACAATTTATATGTTTGGAACATACAAAGCAGCAAAAGTACTAAAGAGAATGATAAATTTATACTAGATCTTAGGAGGCATCTTAACTGTCCTAAACAGAAGAGTGCGGAAAAATCTTACTATATAAGTGAAACACTTGAAATGGCGCAACAATAGTGAGTAAATTAAACCTTTAATTATGAATGCCGGTCACCAGCATTAAAACTAATTTACTATAAATCTCAATTGGTGTCTGTCTTCATCTCTTAAAACATAACCAAGTGAGGGGTTAAATTCACACATTGAAAAATAAACCAATCTGGAGAATGTGGGGTTGCTCGTTCTAGGGTCAAAGATAAAATTCAGACATTTTCTAAAAATATTACGGACACGAAATACATAAAATGCGAGATAAGGAAATCAATGCATAAGGCGAGATTTTCAACCCATAAAAATTGCTCGACTGAATGATGTGCATAAGATATAATTGATATAAAATTCAATGGTCTAAAATTATTCACAAAAATCTTATACTGGATAAAAAGAATTCATTTGAGTTGTGAATCATAAAGACACATAGGTTGAATCCATTTTTGTATGCGAGATTTTCAGTCTTGTTATTATTTTGAGTGTAATTTGATGTTTTCTTCTGACACTTTTCTTCTTCGAACAGTTCCGTGCCAAATTAGCCGTCGCTTTTGTCAAAACTTGCTGAGATGAAAATATATTTCCTAACTCTACCGAAATACTATATATATATATATATATATATATATGGAATTAAGTCAGACTTCCTGAAGACAGCATTTCTAGAACAGTTTCAGTGTATCACATACCCTTGTCAACTTGCAAATGAATCGAAAATTACAGAGAATTCCATATACAGCTCTGACCTGATAGACAAAGATCAAGTTACCTGACCCACTCCCCTGCTCGGGCTAATTCTAGGGGAGAAGACAGAATTTACTACCCGATTATGGCAGGTCGGTTTTACAATATTAATTATCTGCTAAGATATCAAACTATTAAAAGAGAAGTGACCTTTAGATAAATTGAAATTTGGAATGGATGTGATCAAACTCGAGTCTACAATTCTTCTTTTAAAATAATTTTTGGATTCAAAAACCAGTTTATTTTATTGAAAATTGATGGAATGATTAAAATCTCTGACATGAAAATTACTCCACTACTTTCATTTCTAACTCTGATGTCCCTCTTATGTTCATACAATCTCTTATCTAATTTCTTTCCCGTTTCACCTACATAAACATTTTCACAATCTTTACAAGGAATTACAAATACCCTTTTATCCTGTTGATCTTTGAGATTACTGGAAAACGTCATTTGTTTTATAGAATTATTATATTTTAAACCTATTTTAATTCCTCTATCTTGAAATATGTGCTTTGAAGTATTTAGTTTGTCATTAAATGGCAATGGTGTGCAATTGCTGAAGTCATTAGAAAACTTACTATTGGTATAAGCCTGCAGGCTTATTAAAGGAGAAGTTATAGCAATGCTCCAGGAGACATTGCTATAACACTCGCCCCTAAGAAGGTTAACCCCCCTTTTATGATAGAGTAGTACTGGTCCGAGTAACGCCGATGTCTCCTAACGTCACGAACGGTAGCGTGTGACAATATCAATGGTTTGACTACGGGTACGGGACACAGATTCGCTGTGGAAGTGTCAGTAGCTTTGAATGAGGCGCTTTCACGAGTGAAGAATGATGTAGCGAAAGTGATCCGCTTTCTGGTTACTTCCAACATGGCGTCAAGCTGGACATGGCAGTCTCGAGTCTTGTTCTTTGCTGACGGAGTGACCAGTGGTGGAGAGGTTTTATCTTGACTGACCTCCGCTGCCTACGACGGTTCCTGCAACACAAACAGAGAAGCAGCTAAACGGAAGGTTGTTTTTGAGTAGTAGGGCTTGTTAAAAGGGTGAGTTGCAGATTGTTTTGAGGGCTTACTGGAGCATAAAGAGGTAAATAGAGGGAGAAAGGTGAGGTAAAGGGCGTTCTAGCTGAACGTTTTCTATATAGGCGGGTTTCAACGGGCTATGGAGACAGCATCCTGCCTGGTACCAAGCTGAAGTACGTAGAACTTTGGCTTCCTGTAGATGACGAAAAAGGGTCTGTCATAGACTGGTTGCAAAGAAATGCGAGATTAATCTCGATGGATGTAAATATGGCAGCATATTTGCATATCTTTTGGCAGGAAGGTTTTATTATTGGCAGGCACTCTAGGGGCGGTTGGCTTAACTTCAGCCATAACCTGTACAAATATGTACATATGACGCAGGATCTAGGTGAGATGGTAGAGGTTGGTCAGAGGAAAAAAAGAATTGACCAGAAAGACGAAGTTTAGTACCGTAGACAAGTTGCTCCGCAGAGCAGGCCAATTTCTCTCTCAAGGATTAACGAATACCCAGGAGAATGAAAGGAAGCTTTCCTACCCAAGTGACGTTGGGATCTGTCGATTGTAAGGTTGCTTTGAGGGTCCTGTAAAACACTTTCACTTTGGCGTTCCTTTAGAGCGGGGGGTAGCTAGTGGTACGTAGACGAGAGGAGCCAAGCACTGACATGAGTGCATCCCATTGGTGGGATTCAAATTGGCTGCCACGATCAGTCATAATCGCTGAGGGAACCCCAAACCGAGCAACCCATGTTGAGACGAAGGCTCAAGTGACAAAGAAAGCTCTGATTTCTGGGATAGGATCTTCCTCTGGCCATCAAGTGAAACAATCGATCATAGTGAGAAGGTATTTGCAACCACGTAAGTAAGGCAGAAGACCTACTAGATCAGCGTGAACGGCGTCAAAGCGTAACGAAGGAAGAGAAAAAAAGAACAGAGGAGCTTTTGTGTGACGATGGACTTTGGGGAGCTCATTGGCATGCATGAGCAAGTCCATTTGGTCACATGGGCATTCATACTTGGCCACACAGGGCCTTGTGCAAGGAGCTTGTGTGTAGCATTGACACCAGGATGAAAAAGACCGTGAATTTGGTCGAAAATGTGCCAATGGTATTTAAAAGGAATTACAGGGCGAGGACAGTCAGTTAAAGAATAGTCGTCCAGGATTTACCTAGAAGGACTGTCCTGTAAGTCGATCTCACCAACAAGTAGTTGAAAAGAGTGACGCAGTGTTTGCATGTCTTCATCTTGTTCCTGGGCTAGGGCTATGGTTGCATAATCGATAGGTGCATTGTGAGAGAGCTGCGTGCCCGAAATCGCGGCAATGCGGGGATAGCATCCGGTACGACGTTTGAAGAACCACGAACATAGTGAATATCATTGGTTATCTGCAGGATGAAGTCAAGATGACAAGTGTCAACTGCAGTGAGTGCTAACAAAGTACTACGAGACAAACAAATACCGACTAAATTCTTATGATCCTCAAAAATAATTAAGTCACGTCCTTTCAACTGATGCCGGAAGTGGTAGATTGCTAGGTATATTCCCAGAGAACTTACTATACCTCTTTTGGCAGTGAGAAAGAGCGCCTGAGAAGAAGCAGTTGGTTTTCATTGGTAACCGATATTTTGTTGTATGGCTGCACCTACATGAGTCAAGGATGAGTGTGAGGATCCGTGATGAGGGCTCCTGGAGAAACATGAACCACCTTTACAACGCGGGCAATAGCCTCTTTGGTGCGAAAGAATGCATCCCATGCCTAAGTAAACCATTCAAGAAAAGATTCTTATTAGTTTTTCCTGGGCGCAGCTTGGAATGAATTTGTGGTAAATGTTGATTCCACTACAGAAACATCTGAGCTGTTTGCGTGATGTGGGTGGAGGAAAGTTGCGCATCACTGTAACTTTATCTTCGAGTGAGCTAATCCCGGCACTCGAGACATGGTGCCCCACGAAGCAGAGTTGCTAGACACTAAAAAGATATTTGGAGGTGTTGAGTACTATACCGTACTCTTGAAGACGAGCAAAGACCTGACGAAGGTGAAAAATGTGATCCTCTTGCGATGACGATGCTGTTAGAAGGTCATTGATGTAGCAAGGGAAAGACCCCTAAGGAATTGGTCCATGAAGCGCTTCAACGTTTGATCAGAGTTGCACAATCCATATGTCATTTTGTACATTTCAAAACATTCAAGCGGAGTTGTGATGTTTGTTTTTGGAATATCGTCTGGGGGAATAGGGATTTGGTTGATAGCACGAATCAGAGCCAGGCGAGAAAAGAGAGTTCAGCCTGAGAAGGATGAGGTTAAATCGGCTATGAAAGGCAATTGTTATCGGTCAGGGATTGGAATAGCATTTAAAGCCCTGTAGTTCCCAACTGCTCTGAATTTTCCTGGCGTAGATTTGGGCACAATGTGGACTGGGTAGGCCCACGTTGAAGCGGAAGGCCTACAAATCCCTGCCTCAATCATGAATTGAAATTCACCACGCATAGCAGACAGTTTATCTCAAGCTAGACAGTGTGGGCGGGATATACAGGACCTTTTCTTGTCTCTATTCGATGCACCACACTATGTTTTATCGGTCTATCCTTCGAAGGTGAGAAGGTGAGTTCAGGAAGCTCCTGAGAAAGGCGCTGAAGTAGTGGCTCAGTAGGTGTGAAACGAATAGAGAGGATGGAACTCTGAGAAGGTGAGTACGAACTTGAAGCTGTGAATAGTGTTTTGCGATCGACAAGCATTCTGGGTCGAAAATCAATCAACCGCAAGGTCGTGAGCCGAAAAAAAATCGAGGCCTAATATTGGATAATTTACCTCTTCCTTGACGAAGGTCTATCGAGTAATAAAGGTTTCGCCTTCCATAAGGCCTAATATTGGTCGAATTAGCTGCCTTAAGAACTAAATCTGAGGGAACACAATCTTTGTCGGTTTTATAAATTGGTAAGTCACTGCATTCAGCATCAGTGTCTAACAGGAATGAGAAACCAGAAAGTGGGCCAAAAATGCAGAAAGGAGGACCTGCCTGAGGAAATTATGTGTAGGCAGGGGATGTAGACCATTTTCTCCCATGCCTTTCTAGCCTAAAGGAGAATTTGAGGTTGAAATAAAAATTGGAAAATTTGAGAAGTTTGGTTGAGAGTTGAGATTATGTGAAAGAGGTAATACTAGTTGTGAATACGTGAATTGTTGTAAGCACTTATAAGCCTGTACACAAATTTTAGTTATGGTACCAGCACCATTGAGTAAATTGGATGAAAATTCTATTATGCTTTGAGAGACTACTTGGCGCAGTGTAGGAAAAAGCCTAATGTTGATTACAAGGCTGTGTACAGCGTCCAGCGTTTTTACGATACCCTTGATGGTAGCAGAATAATCCTGATGGTGTGGAAGGTTATGAGTATAGGCGGAATAATGCGGTGAAAACTTTCGCTGCTTCTCACCTTTTGCGCGGGATGCCCTCGCTGGTTTCTCCCTGGTGAACAAGAGCGGGACCTGCGCTTCCGATCGCCAAACACGCTTCTGTGTTCGCTCTGTGATCCCCATTGCAGCTTTAGCCTCTGGATGTAGGCTTCCATTCTCCTTATTGAAGCTTTAAGGTCCCTCACTAGAGAAGATGGAACCATTTAACGTTCCGACCAGTCGCCAGAGGAGCTTTTCGTTCCCCAAACATGAAAAATAAAAGTGTTGTTAGCTGGCGCATGATTTTGGCCGTTGTCTTAATTTACCTAGGGATTTTGAAATAATTTCTTGCGGCTATAACTATTTGCTCTATAATAGAGGGAAATTTATAAATATCACATGCAAGTGTTATCAACATCATCCACGACAATTTGGTTATGACCAAGGTCTCTGTCCGTTGAGTCCCTAGAAACCTCACGAAAATTCACGCCCCATGATCGCCTTCAACGTCGTCAAAGTTGGGAGGAGCTGCTGCTCCTGTACACACAAGACCCAGTGGGATTTGAGTCACTAATAAACGTGGGTCCATCACTGGGATCCCGAGACCAAGCTCGAAAGCATGGCCTGGAAGTATAGGTGCTCTTCGCCCCAACCCTTAGCCGGAAAGATCATGGACACTATCTTCTGGGATTCTGAGGGAGTGTTGATGGTGGACTATGCGCCTCGTGGAAGGACCGTCACAGGCCAATATTACGCCGAGGAACTGGCTGGGTTGGAGAAGTGCATCCTTTAGAAGCGTTACGGCAAGTTGAAACGCGGTGTCTTGCTCATCCACGACAATGCCTCTGTCCACAAGGCCAGAGTTGCACAAGCTGCCCTGCACGAGTGCGGATTCAAGAAGCTCAAGTAGCCCCCCTACATTCCAGATTTGGCCCCTGGCGACTACTTTTTATTCCGTTAGCTCAAGGCTGCACTGCGTGAACGCCGGTTTAGGGACGATGAAGATGTCCAGCTCGCCGTCCAGGAGTGGAGTGAATATTAGTGGCGAGATTTCTGGTTTTCGGGAATTCGAAGCCTCAGGGACAAGTGGTGCAAGTGCATTAAAGTCGAGGGTAGTTATATTGAAAAATAATAAAACACTTTTCCTCATATCTCGTTTCCTCATATCCGAATTGCAAAACTTATTGACCGCTCCTCGTATATATATATATATATATATATATATATATATATATATATATATATATATATATATATATATATATATATATATATATATATATATATATAAATAACTTCTCCAGGATTATTATTATTTAGAGGAATGCTCAAGAGGTCATTGCTATACTCTCAACGAGCGCTCTTCAATAAGTTTCAAACAAACGGAAATGACCTAGCTTAAAGAATACCACTTTGCCTGAGTCTTCAACCATCCATTATCTATATTTCGACCAGAGTAGATATTATCCTTAACCTGCTTCTTGGTGAGATGAGGCTTGTCCAAAGCACTTCTTGACTTAAGACATTTGACGAAAGGTTTCCGCCTCAGTGTTCGTGCATGAAGCATTTACTGCTGCTTCTATACAATCGTAAGCAGGCTTGGCACTATCCTTCAGCTGGTTCCTTACCTACGGTGATCTTACTGAACATTTATCGCTTTTCGGCTTCCATAAGACTTTTCCACGGGAGTGCAGCCATAGCCATTTTTTTAAAAGTCATTAACGATCTAAAAGATGGTGCTCCTTGATGCAATACCCTTACTAACTATGTACTTGTATTTGAGGTCAATTTCAATTCCATTTCTGTAGTTGAAAAATATTCCATCTCTTTTTCCCCAAATTATTACTATAAAGATTATAATTACACATCATTCATTTATCGCATATTTTTCATCATTTTATATTTTAGATCTAATAGCCAGGCTCCAGTGATTGAAATTCACTTTCTACAGGAACAGGAACAGAACGCTACTTTGGATTCACCGTTAAAATATATTATTTTCTTAATATAATTGTTATGCGGACTTTTTAATAAACCTGCAATTTTATAAATATTAAAATAATTATTCCGCTCACATAAGTGTCTAACACGAATGAAAAATATATACTATTCTCAAAAAGAATTTTCAGGGTTGTATACCTAAATGTACATTTCTCTCTCAAGGCAACTAACCTTTTATTCATTGTCACAAATTCGGAGATTGTATAAACATAAATGGATTTACAAATATGCACAAATATCCTGAAAGCTCCTTGCCATTTTCCTTCCTTTCAGATCGTAAGTGGATTTTATCATATCACAAATAAGAAGTAAGAAATATATCATCTTTTGCCCCAAATGCTTCCAATTTCTCTCGGCTTACTCTATAGACTCCTAACAAATACCCCCAAAATGTTAGGTTCTTTTCCTTGTTAATTTTAACATTTCCCTTTATATATTTTTTATATCAATATAGATATTTGCAAATTTAAAAAATATTAAGTGTAAACAAAATAAATGGGCAGAAATCTAGGGCAATCATGGGTGGTCCTTTTATTTCTGAGCAGTTGTGCATTTAAATATATTGTGTGCAATTATGCGCGTGTGAGAGTTAGCGGAGATGCATTCCATATATTTTATTTTTCTATGATAAATACACTCAAGACTTTTTCATTCTATTATCTGTCTTACCTCAAAAGTTTCCAAACATTACACCTCGGACAAAATTTCACATCCAGTACACCTGGATCTCTCACACCCACCAATCATGTGAAAATTAGAGTAAAGACTGATGTCATTGTTTTTAATAGTAATTTAGGCATTTCTTAATAGGGTTTTGATTAAAAGAATAAAATCGTGTGATTTTATGTTTTAAGAAAAATTTGTGAAAATTAAGTGAGTATTTTTTTATTTGAATACCTATTTTGCATATTTTATGATAAATGTTGGTGATCAAAACAAGTCTTGGTTCCTTCAGAACTTTTGCAAGCGCTGTATCGATGTGGATCAAAAAAACACCTGCTAAGTATAAAATGGCGAGAGCTAAATATCATAATATACACTCACATTTTTTATTGAAGACCTCGAGCTACATCAAAAAATAAATATTTGTCGTAGAATGACTCCCGACGATACCCTATATAACACTATTCGTTGAGGGAACTTCCTTAATTATCTTTAGAGTGCGTTACTGTCTGGCGGCCAATATTATGTATCTTCGATATGCTTAAGAAGTGGAACTGAGCTCAAGGATAATAATATTGCTATCATTAATAAAATAGAGTTTTATTAATAATAACTACCAACAAACACAAGAAGGAAAATATTGACATAAACAGAGAATTGAAAGGGTCGTGGGGGCTCGGCTAATCCGAGGATTTAAAGGATTTAAAAAAGGTAAAACAAATATAGAGTTAAAGAGATGGGATGGTTCGATAAAACATTTAAAGAACAGAATAGAATTGACAAAAGGGATCAATACTCAAAGGTGACGTTTGGCTTACGTAACCTTTGCACTAGTGGTGCAGTGGAAGGTGGCGCATAGGAGTTTCGGTCCGCTGGCGAGTTCCAGCCGAAGGGGGGGGATACAAGGATCCTGACGTGGCGTCTTGGGAAGGAGAACCGTTTCTCGACGAACGGCTTGAAGAACAATGGCTGTTCTAGGTTGTTCTCTTCTGAACAAAGGGGGGATGAGAACCGTCTCTTGTCTACGGGCTCAAGAACAATGGCTGTTCTAATGTTGTTCTCCTTTGAACAACAGGGGGGTGAGAACCGTTTCTTGGCGAAGGGCTCAAAACGAACAATGGCTGTTCTAGGTTGTTCTCTTCTGAACAAAGGGGGGGATGAGAACCGTCTCTTGTCTACGGGCTAAAGAACAATGGCTGTTCTAATGTTGTTCTCCTCTGAACAACAGGGGGGGGGTGAGAACCGTTTCTTGGCGAAGGGCTCAAAACGAACAATGGCTGTTCTAATGCTGTTCTCCTTGAACAACAGGGGGGGGTGAGAACCGTTTCTTGGCGAAGGGCTCAAAACGAACAATGGCTTTTCTAATGCTGTTCTCCTTTGAACAACAGGGGGGGATGAGAACCGTTTCTTGGCGAAGGGCTCAAAACGAACAATGGCTGTTCTAATGCTGTTCTCCTTTGAACAACAGGGGGGGAAGCCTTGGGGACTTGGCGTCGGAAAGGCTCGAACCTTTGGCACTCAAGGAATATTGTCCTCCTTCTGGACAAGTGATGGTGAATCTCGAGGTCGAGGTCCCTTGGCGCACAAAGGGAGAGAGGGTCGTGGTGATGTTTCGCGACGAAAATCTGGATCTCTAATCTGATCTTAGTGGTAAAGTTTCCATATAAATAGCCAGGACATCTCCTTGGCGTGGGGGAAAATGGAGTGAAAGCTTGGAGGGAACGCACAGCCGGGCCGGAGAACAATGCCTTATCTGCTCATAAGCCTAACTTGATCTGGCAAGGTTGGCGTATAGGGGCGAACGGGGGGACGATAACCTCCTTGATTAAACATTGACATCCGGTAGCTGTGATAAGACTCCAAGCCTCGAATCGAAGATGCACGTGGGCAGCATCGTGGTTTTAAATAATATGGGATAGGAGTTAAAATTAAACGCAGCTTCAACTCGTTCTATCACACCCCTCCATTCCAGGGGAAGTTGTCACTTCGAAAAAAAGAGAGAGAAGGGACAACAATAGAGCTCCGTTGTAGGGAACTCGTTTTTTTGTGCCAACCGTACCTTCCTGCACCTAACTAGTATTACCTCAAAGACATATGATTATTTTGATCTTTAGATTACAGGGGAAAATAACCTTTAATACAACTTAATCAGAGAAAAAAAAAGGGCATGGAACAATTAAATGATATAAACTTAGTACATACGGGACAAAATAATTTATACGTAAATTAATAAGAACAAATATATATACATACAAAAAATTAGACATTGAGCGTTAGAAAATTCAGACATATACATTAATTAATTATATTACAAAAGAATCTTAAATTAAGTCGTACAAGACGGTATATACCTACATGGAGATACTAATCCTATAAATACAATTATTCTACGCTATTCGGTAACGCATTCCTACTGAGTGCGTCAGCGACCTGGTTATCGGAACCTTTTATCTAATTTATTTTAAACTGATACTCTTGCAAGAGTAAACTCCAGCGCATGATGCGGCCGTTTGAGTGTCTCACATTCCTAATATAGGCTAACGGACGGTGGTCGGTTCCTATTTGAAATTCTTTACATATCAAGTACAGCTTGAATTTGTCTATGACCCAGATAATTCAGAGCTTTCTTTTCTCTAGTGGCATATCTCTTTTCGCGTGGTAATAATTGATGGCTAGCATATGCAACTGGATGACTCGTTCCGTCATCCACGTATTGAAGGAGTACACCTCCAATGCCCTCGTTGCTCACGTCGGTCTTAACCCCAAACGATTTTTCCGGGTTGGGCAACTTAAAAATGGGGGCAGAAATGAACTTACTTTTGAGCTGATTAAAATGGGAAACAGCGACATCATTCCAACGTAAACGATCGGGGAAATTCTTTTCCTGAAGGGGGCATAGGGGGGCCGAAATTGCAGCGAAATTCGGAACAAATCGCTGATAGGGAGTAGCTGATCCTAGGAACGATCTTAATGGCTTCTTTGTAATCGGGAGGGGCATGTCGGCGATTGCCTTAATCTTGTTCTCATGGGGACCTAACTTGCTTTGTCCTATTTTGAAACCCAAATATTTGATGGTTTCGTGGGAAACATGGCATTTGCGGAGGCCAATGGTGAGGCCATTTTCGCGCAGTCGCTCAAAAAGAGCTAATAGGGCGGGTAAATGGTGACTCCATTTAATTAGTTCTTGTAGCTGACTCTTCTGACGTGGTGTCAGCTGCGCGTCACTATCCAGGTCAGAGGGTTCCAAAGACTCGCCTGGTAGGGAAGGAGGAGGGTAATCGGCATCAGGTTGGATGCACACTGTCTGGATTACATTAAGGGACTCCGCGGGGCAATCCTCTTCAAGCGAAGATGTTTCGTCAAGTTCTACGAAGGTATCTCCATGGGCGCGTTGGGGGTTCTTTTTTTCTTGGGGTCAACGGACAGTCTCCGTGTCCTTGTCTTGGGCCTTATCACCTAAGGGTGTTAGTGATTCACACTCCTCTTTTGCCGTCCTAAAGTCCTGGTTAGGGGTCTCCGAGAAATCGGACGGTATCGGGGTTCTGATGGGGACGGGCTCCTGGGTTTCTTTCTTATCTCGGCCTTGAGGAAGGGCGGCCTGAAACACAGGGTTGAAACTTACTTGGGGGCTCTGTCCTATAAGTACGGAACAGAATTGTATGGGTGCTACAATGACTTCAGCCCAGCCATTATAATATTGACACTGCAGGTAACATCTAGCGACGGGGAATCGGTTCGCCCGCCCAAGGTGGTCATGTACCACCGCAAATTTTTCGTGGTTAGAGGCCACTGGGAGGAGTTCGTCGGACACGATGAAACACGTACATCCTGTGTCCCTGACGAGAGTCGATACTCGGCAGCTGTCCACGCTGCCCTCCTCATATTTCAAAGTTCCCGATGAACTTTTACCAAAAACTAAATTTACCTGGTGGCCTGACGGAGGGGGACAAGTTTCTGCTTGGGTCTGCGCCACCGGGGGAGCCGGGGTTGCATTAATCTGGTGAACTTGGTGGGCTGGTCCGCTTTTAAGCCTAGAATTTTGGGGGCAATTCCAGCTCATGTGGTTTTCTACACCACAGGTGAAGCATATTATTGGTCGCTTCGGGAAGAGAGATGGAGGAGAAGTCTTAACGGGAGGTTTGGAGTCCCGTTGTTGGTTTGGGGGAAAGAAGTTTGGGGGTTTTACGGGGCTCGGAAACTTTGTCAGCTTTCCTAGGAAGGGGCGCGAATCCTTCCTTCTTTCTTCTCGTTGGATTTCTTTTTCTCGTTCTTCTCGTTGTATTTTTCTTTCTCGTTCTTCTCGTTGTATTTCTCTTTCTCGTTCCTCTCGTTGTATTTCTCTTTCTCGTTCCTCTTGTCGGATTACTCTTCCCCTTTCTCTTTCTACCTTTTTTCTTTGAAATTCTGCTTTAATCCGAGCTAATTCAATCTGAAGCTCAGCTTGTCTTATCCGTTCCTCTCTTTCTTTTTCTTCTCGTTGTATTTCTCTTTCTTCCTTTTTTCTTTCTCTTTCTTCCTCTTTTCTTTGCTCCTCTTGAATGTACTCAGTTAGTTCTTTTCCGGAAAGTCCACAGGACTCTCCTTGCGCTTTAAAGATTTCAAACTGAGTCATCTTTGCACTTGGGGGCGCCCTAGTCAGCCAACTAAAATTCCTTGCAACAAGAATTATGCCTCTATAGAATTAGCCTACCTAAATATGGGCACTGACCTATTCGTACTTGGTTTCTCAATCTAAATAATCACTGACTAAAATCACAAAAAAACACAAACAAATTATTATAACCGTTCCTTGAGTTACTCCAGCTTCTTAAGTTTCAAAAAAAAGGGGATAGCAATCGTTAAAACAAAAGGGAACTAATATATTCGATTATTATAACGAATAACACTATGCTTTACTCGACTGGGACCAGTGTTTGCAAAGATATAGCGTTAAAACTTACACACCTGATACCAAATTAAATAGTTATATATATATATATATGTCGTAGAATGACTCCCGACGATACCATATATAACACTATTCGTTGAGGGAACTTCCTTAATTATCTTTAGAGTGCGTTACTGTCTGGCGGCCGATATTATGTATCTTCGATATGCTTAAGAAGTGGAACTGAGCTCAAGGATAATAATATTGCTATCATTAATAAAATAGAGTTTTATTAATAATAACTACCAACAAACACAAGAAGGAAAATATTGACATAAACAGAGAATTGAAAGGGTCGTGGGGGCTCGGCTAATCCGAAGATTTAAAGGATTTAAAAAAGGTAAAACAAATATAGAGTTAAAGAGATGGGATGGTTCGATAAACCATTTAAAGAACAGGATAGAATTGACAAAAGGGATCAATACTCAAAGGTGACGTTTGGCTTACGTAGCTTTTGCACTAGTGGTGCAGTGGAAGGTGGCGCAAAGGAGTTTCGGTCCGCTGGCGAGTTCCAGCCGAAGGGGGGGGATAAAAGGATCCTGACGTGGCGTCTTGGGAAGGAGAACCGTTTCTCAACGAACGGCTTGAAGAACAATGGCTGTTCTAGGTTGTTCTCTTCTGAACAAAGGGGGGATGAGAACCGTCTCTTGTCTACGGGCTCAAGAACAATGGCTGTTCTAATGTTGTTCTCCTTTGAACAACAGGGGGGGTGAGAACCGTTTCTTGGCGAAGGGCTCAAAACGAACAATGGCTGTTCTAGGTTGTTCTCTTCTGAACAAAGATGGGGGATGAGAACCGTCTCTTGTCTACGGGCTCAAGAACAATGGCTGTTCTAATGTTGTTCTCCTCTGAACAACAGGGGGGGGGGGGAGAACCGTTTCTTGGCGAAGGGCTCAAAACGAACAATGGCTGTTCTAATGCTGTTCTCCTTGAACAACAGGGGGGGATGAGAACCGTTTCTTGGCGAAGGGCTCAAAACGAACAATGGCTGTTCTAATGCTGTTCTCCTTTGAACAACAGGGGGGGATGAGAACCGTTTCTTGGTGAAGGGCTCAAAACGAACAATGGCTGTTCTAATGCTGTTCTCCTTTGAACAACAGGGGGGGAAGCCTTGGGGACTTGGCGTCGGAAAGGCTCAAACCTTTGGCACTCAAGGAATATTGTCCTCCTTCTGGACAAGTGATGGTGAATCTCGAGGTCGAGGTCCCTTGGCGCACAAAGGTAGAGAGGGTCGTGGTGATGTTTCGCGACGAAAATCTGGATCTCCAATCTGATCTTAGTGGTAAAGTTTCCATATAAATAGCCAGGACATCTCCTTGGCGTGGGGGAAAATGGAGTGAAAGCTTGGAGGGAACGCACAGCCGGGCCGGAGAACAATGCCTTATCTGCTCATAAGCCTAACTCGATCTGGCGAGGTCGGCGTATAGGGGCAAACGGGGGGACGATAACCTCCTTGAATAAACATTGACATCCGGTAGCTGTGATAAGACTCCAAGCCTCGAATCGAAGATGCACGTGGGCAGCATCGTGGTTTTAAATAATATGGGATAGGAGTTGAAATTAAACGCAGCTTCAACTCGTTCTATCACAATGTTAAATAGAGGATCCTAGTCTAATATCTGCTATAATGTCATTGTCTCATTCAGTTCATATCCCACTAGCAGCTTTTCTTCAACTACCCTCTCTTGAAGATCTGGATCATGATAAAAATAACCTATGGGAGCAATGATGCAGATTTTGAAATTAAATATGACGGCTCGCAAGGGATTGAAACACCGTAAGGTAAATGATTTGGTACCATAGTTGTGATTATCAGTATGGATTCAGTACTCCTTCGATGAAGATTGAATGAAAAAAAAAATTCAAAAAGGCTCGAATATTTCCTACTTTCCAGACATAGAAATTGCATTTCTGTACTACTTTCGAAATGACAGAAATTCGTATCATTACCATATTCCCCCAGGTATACCAGAGGAATTAGAAATTCCAAGCTATAACTAAAATGCATGAAAAGGTCTACATCTCTAGCAGAAAGATAAGATTAAAGTTTCTCGTCGACCAAAATGGCAATTAAATCTTCATGAAGAACAGGGAGAAAATAAAGTTATTGAATTGTTGAAATAGCATAATCACAATTGGATCAACTATGTTTAGCATAAAATGGTTTACTTTCTTCTTGATTAGCCACACGAGTACATGACGCATTCCTACTTTTGGAGAATGTCTGATAAGGCTCGAACGAATTATGTGGTGAAGAAGAATTGCCTCCAGTAACTTATCTTAAACCTTGTGATCCTAAAATTCTACATGAGGTTCATGTGGACAGAAATAAAAGTAAATTTCCAATTCTGTAAATCAAACTTTGTCTCATCAGGTAATTCGTTAATGGATTGACAAAGAAAGGCCAATGTTTCAAGTAAATATGTGAATTGAAAAAATATCTAGGCAAGTGTGTTTGGTGGTCTATAGATTCGGCAGGTCATCAAAGATCAATATCTATTCGAGACAATGTCAGAACGTGAAAAGAATGCTTGACTATCAGTCAAGACCTTGTGCAGAACTTTCTAGGAAATACAAAAGCAAAAAACTACAAGGAAATTGTTCCGAAACTATTAGAGGGATAAAAAGACTAGGTGGCAAGATGACCACCAGGTCGCGTTTTCTAAATAGCTATCTTGCTAAATTTCCAAAATACCTTCATTAAGTGAGCGATCAGCAAGTTAAACGATTCTACCAAGATTTTAATAACATGGAGGAACAATATCAGGATAGATGGGGTGTAAATATGTTGACTGACTAGCGTTGGAGTATAAAAAAATATTGTACAAATATTGAAAACTCCAAGTAAAGCTATACGCGTAACCTTTGCATCAACTCCTTGCATATAATTTGAATATAGTGTAAACAATATACTATGTATAAAAAAAAGTACAAATATATTGTCTTGCCAAATTTCATTATTTTTAGTCTAAGTAAATTATTAAAAGATTCTATAAAGTATGAATAAATTTGGGAGGGATACAAGGAGATGATATCCTGTAGCTCAAAATGTTTATGTGATAGATAACAAGGTCTGCTGATCAAAGTTGCGAGCGATCACTTATCTGATTTATGAACTTACGATCTTTAAAACTTACAATAATTTCCGACTAACCTTGGGAGGACATTGTCAATTAAATCCTTAGAAAGAGAATTTAAAACAATATAAGGTTTTCAAATTTCGTTAGAATCAGTAGAATAGTTATGAAGCTATTGCCAAATAATTCCTCGGCTAACCTTGGTAGGACTTGGTTAATTATACCATTCGAAAGAGAATGTAAAACAACAAAAGGCTTTTAAATTTAGTTAGAATCAGCTGAATAGTTATGGTGTTATTACCAAAACAAAAGAATTCCCGAGCTACAGTTGGGAGCACCTTGACAATTATACAGTTCGAAAGAGAATGTTAAACAACATGAAGCTCTTAAATTTAGTTAGAATCAGCCGAATAGTTATGATGTTATTACCAAAACCAAGGATTTCAAATTTTGTTAGAATCGGGAAAATGTTATTACCAAAACCTAAAAAGCGAAAAGGGACTGACTGAAATAGTGAGATATAGAGTCGCACGCAGCAAAACTAGGGTGATTTGTGGAAAATGTGAAAAAAAATTCTCTAATCAAGGTTCTGTGTGGTGTCGTGTGCTGTGGTCGAAGGAACCAAAACTGTCCTGAAGTTCTAGGAAATTGCCCGTTAAACCAAAAGTAAAAAAATGTAACAACGGAGAAAGAAGTGCCGCATTGATTGACTGAAGCACCTCATTTAACTTTCAATGCAAGATCGACTTTTACGCGGAAATTAAATGCTCTTGAAACTACCAAATAACTTCATCAATATCATTATGACTCATTATTTGATTAACTTCCCAAGCTGCTCTGAAAATTAACAATATAACTTTTAGTAAAAAAAACTATTGTGATAGCAATAAACTTCTTTTTCTATTAAATAGCACAAACTTGTAAAAGTTTGCCTAAAAATGTCATGAAAACACTCCATTAGATATTTTTAATAATATAATCATTAATATTACTTAAAATATAACATTTAATAATGTTTTTTTTAAAAATCCTCTCTTTCTTCTAAAAAGTATTTACTGCTAACTCCCAGCTTTTGCTTCATTTTTGACCAAGCCTCGAGTGGAACATGAGGTATTTTCTCTTTCCTAATTCTGTAATTATATTTAGAAGAATTTGATCAACATTTCCAAGGAATTTCACCTTCAACAACGTATGTATCAAGAAATAATGCATACCCATCCTTATTATTTTAATCCTCTCTTTCGATCGTTCCTATTCCTCCTTTTCCATATACTCTATCTAAATGGTATTACAAGCCTTACACTCCGTCTAGCTTTCACCGTAATGCACGCCTTATTTCCAAGATTAATATTCTTTACTCTATTTAATTAACAATCAAAATTTATATAATTATGAATGGCTATTAAAATGATCATAAACTCTCTCTGGATCAATCATTTCAGGAAACCCTTTAGATCTCAATATGTGTTTTTTCAGTTTGCACTCTCAGAAAAAGTATATTGCCTGTACAACATTCACGCTTCAAACCAAACCTGCACAACCCAAATCAATCCTAGGTTATCTTTATTTTCCCTACAATCCTAATATTTCTTACACAATGAATACAACATGCAGCAAAAGTTTAAGATTTAGTTATTGCATTCACCCTTTTCCAAATTACACTTAAAGAACTCTATAATCACAACCTACTACTATTCTTAAGGTACTCTTTTATTTCCAATTGTCTTACAACTCAACCTCTAGATCCATTGCATAACGCAATAACTATCACCCTTTAGCATCTGAGCCAAGATATATTGTTCCATAATTTTTTACTTTAGCTGACTAAGCCCTCATAATTATATTGTCTAAATTTCAATGCGCCCCTTATACAACTTTCAGCATACTGTCCCAATTTCGGTTTGAACTCTTGTTTTTTTTAAAAAATAACCCTAATATATTTGCTATTTAAAAGGTTATTTTAAACTCTTTAAAACATTTCCTAATCAACTTTCGGTCACCTGAAGGTTTGTTACTCTACATATTTCACAGTTTAGCATTTCCAGTTATCCAATTATAATTTTCTTTAAATATGTCAGAAGGCATTATGTGTATCACTGACTTACTCAGTCCTAATACAATAAGCAATGGCCTGGCAACCAGGAAAATTAGACCTTCATATAAACATATTGACAATACTTGTCGAAACCAGAATACATTCCTTTATATCTATTCTATTTTACATTATAAAATAGAAATAAATGTTGTAGCTATAAAATCTATTTACTTTAACGAAAAAATAGTACCAAATTTTAAAATGAATAATACAGGAAGAGAGAGTATTTTAAAATTTGAGATATGTAGAATGAAGTAATTTTCCTAAACAGATCTCAAACTTATACGAGGTTTTAAGAAGGATTGTTGCAAGCGTTTGTCAAAATAATATCACTCTTTCCTTTGCTCTAAAATTCGACAGAAAATCTTATATAAACAAAAGAACCAAATGATAGTTATAAAAGTGAATTATGTTAAGAAAGATTAAATTGTGCAGCAACTAGAAGGAAAAAATACTGGAAATGCTTATTGCAGGGGTGTCGGTAATTATCTTCAAAATGCAGACGATATACTAGAAAGGAAGTTCATCGCGTGAATTTAAAAGCAGGAAGGGGTAATCAGCGGAAAACATTTATAGAGTTCACGAAATGAAGAAAAATTTCATAACCTTTATTGATTTGTAGATCTGATTTACCATATAAGAGATCATTAAAGAATATATTTATTTACCTTTTGCAGTAATTAGTTGTAGGATTTTATGATAGCAGTAACTAAGACGAATATTTTATGGTAAGCAATAGCTATTGTTCCAGGCTATGCCTTTGTAGTCACTAAAACATATATACACAAATATATTATATAAAAAATAAAACGCAAGACACAATTGACAATATGATAAATTACATTGAAGAGGGCTGGTAGGCTAGAAGATTTTCCATATAAGTATATATGTACAACGGATGACTATTTAAAAGATTTTAGTTCAAGAAAGGATATAAGAGCTCTTTTTATCTATATGTATATTTATTAAAAATTTTCATAGTGCTTAGTACTAACATCGTGTATATAAAAAATTAGTAAATATTTAATAACCTGAGGTTATCCCTCTCTTTCTCTCTCCCAAATATTTAATCATAAAATGTTCTCGTTATTTATATCTTACGCTATCAGAATTTACACTTCTGTTTTGCTTCCAATCAGCTATGTAATCACCTTTTAAAACTAAACTGGACAAATATTTGTCCCCATCGCAAGGAAAGTCAAAAGAATCGAGATTTGTGTTGTTCTTCACCGGGCCAAAACAAATTCAACATCCCCAAGATGCTTAATAACAGCCGGAAGACCATCCACAGATTCACGGAGAGGCTAAAGAAAAGGTATATATCTCAAAGATTTACCTCGTTCAAACAGACTTTAATTTCATACAGTTTAGGGGGGAGAAAGACCTTTAAAGAGCTTCAAGCTCAAAATGACTGCGTTTGGGAAGAACGTCTATGACCACGGTTTCTAGGAACATCATAGTGGAGGTTGACAAAACCTTACGGTGCATGAAAAAACCTCTGCTCACCGACCGTATGTGAGAACAACGTCGGGAGCGCTATTTTTTGCCATCTCAACGACTTGGAGAGCCATAGATATCGAATTCTCAACTTTGTGGTGAAAATCCTTGACGGCCAATTTGGTCATCAAAAAGTAGAACATCCACGTGGTATGCTTCGTCCAGGAATTAAAGTCCAATACATGTCCAGGACTAAATACACGTTTCCGTGATCATGCTCAGCTCGTGGCTTTGAATAGAAGAAGATTTAGACCGTGTGGTTCGTGGCTGGGTATTGTTTCCCTGCTGCCGATTAAAGGGATACCGTGGACAAGAAAGTCCTACCCTGATGAGAAAGATCAAGAAGAGGGCGTCTTTCAACAACAGGGTGTACAGACCCACCTGCCTAAAACCGTGAAAGAGTTGTTGGGGTCGAACATGGAATTCTGTTCGAAGGAATTTTGGCCGTCGCAGTCGCCCACCCTAAATCCCCTCGACTACAGGGTGCATCTGCATGTGAAAAGCAAGGCATGCAAATCTAGCCACAGTAACACCGACGAGCTTAACACCTCCCTCAACCGTGTGTAGGCCAGCATATGGGAGAAGTTTGTATAAAACATGTGTGTCGCCTTCAAGTGTCGCTTGTAACGCTTGCTTGCCACCGAGGTGCCCACATTGATTTATAACACAAGGTAAACTGAAATTTATATGTTAAGCAAAACAAACGTCTCTAATTCCCTCAAGACTACCATTGTTTCCTTTTTGAGAGCGTCGTAACGAGAGTAACAGCATTTTGCAATAATCGATACCCTAGAGTCCTGATTATCTTACCTACTTCTCTTCTCCTAAAGAAACTGGTCATTTATATTCCCCCTTTTCTCTCCATATCTCTATAATTATTTGCATTCTGTTCTTCTCCTACACCCCTTATGTATTTTTAACTCCATCCAATTACTTCGTGTTGTGTATTTACAATTACTTGTGCATTTTTTCGTTCAATTCAAAGGGAATAATTGTGTGGGCCAAAATGACACGGTATGCTAAAATTATAACTAAAGTACTATATAAAGTCCTAAAAAGTTTAGTGTTTGCAATTTTTTTAATCGAATTTACTGTTGTTACATTGATGAGCTTTTGCATTTTATTTCCAAGTTTAAAAGCACTAAATCTACTTGCTTAAACGTAACCTACCACCATTCTCTTGCGGCCGATTATTGTAAGACTCGCATGCTAGTACTTACTTCTGTCATACTCCACTTTGATATTGCAAATCACGGAGTATTCATCATATTTATATTTTATTGACGTACCTATAACCATCCCTGATATGTTGTTTTCCAAGTTATCATCTTGTCTTAATTCTGTTAGCATCGGGACTTATTTAATTAGCCTGGCGGTGGTGCATTTTGCTGTACCACAAGATTCTGGCTCTCACATTTTCTATGTATACACGGTAATCTATGGACGAGTATCCAACCTTCCTCGGAAACTCAATAATGATGATGAGGAGTGTTGCTGGTGCAACCCGTTCAATTTGGCTAGCTGTATAGATATTAGTCATTATTAAAAACTTTGGGGCGTCTGCTTGTTCCACTTTACATACACAGGTAAAGGTCATGGCAATATATTAGATTGAAAATTATTATTCAAAGACAAAGCTGTTAAGTTCTTCAAATCCTATCTCTGCTTTCACTTCAATCTTAGCCGAATTCACTCTGATTTTGACCATTTGTCGCTTTTAGAAAGCAATCATTTCGTTTCATATTTTTTGCCTTAGATACTGTAACTATCTTTTGCCTTGTTCATTTCCCTTGAAGAGGTTACTCCACTGATTGGAATCTCACTAAATTTTCCTCATAACTTGAAAGTGGTGCACCAGTGACCGCTAGAAAACCCATGATGGTAAAAGAAGGCAAACTCGAGCCTCGCTTTCATAGACCCTATCTTCGTCCACTATCTAGACGATAAACAATATATCGTACACCTTAATCAGGCATTTGACCGCCCACCTGCCTATTATCTAAAGTTAGTTCCACGCAAATGCAAATTAGGTGAGGACAAACTTCATTCTCCTTGATACCTCCTAGCCAGCGAGGCTATCTCATCTCTGCCTGAAAGAGTTGCTGTCATATGCAATTTTCCTGCCCATGCAACAAATATAACTCTAGGTAAATCTTAGGTTTTAATATCTTTTACAGGAATCCAGTAAAAATTGCGGGCTCCGTTTTATCCCCACGAAATGAGCTCCTGTAATATGTACAGAAACAAAGCATCAATTGCGAATGGTGTGGCATTATTAAGAAAAAAAACATCAAAAGAAAACGTGGGCCCTTTAGCTTTTTTCGAAATATTTGAGTGTAGCCCAGACAAAAATATCCATGTAGAAGAAAGCTTTTAGCTGTATTTAAAGCGGTAAAATTTTTTTTGACGATCATGTAAGGGCCAATGTAACCTTTCATATTGACCACAAAGCTCTTGATTTACCATTTCCCTCCCCAGTCTTTTCATCCTCCTCTTGTTACTCGACAGCTGGATTTCATTGACAATGTTTGGATGAAGTCTAGTGGTCACAGGTTAAACATCTCACCCAAGCTGATGCTCTGTCACGAATACACCGACCACAGACATTCTCCCACCAGTTCAAAATGACGAGTGCCATCTGATACTGTTTGACCTCAGCCCGCTTATACAACCTCCTCTCTTTCCACCAATTTTTTCCACGTCCCTTCAAAGGACGAGTATATCTGCAAGCCGAATACTAATTTAACTGCTTAGTCATTACACGAGTTTGGACTTATAATTCTTGGGGATATGGCATATCTAGGCGCAGCTGTATATGCCATTCCCTCTACAAACCGTTATGTATATATATATATATATATATATATATATATATATATATATATATATATATATATATATATATATATATATATATATATATATATATATATATATATATATATATATATATATTCAATCTGCCTAGGTAATCTGGTGCAGGCATCAACCGTTGGAAACCAGATGATGCTAAAACCTGCTATCCGTGGTTTATTAATTCTAAACACATTTTGCGATTGTCCAAATTTTTCCCTTTAGCTGTTATACAGAGCTTCATTGCAAGTTCCAGGCATCACATTAACCTACTAGAAAGATCCTAATGCTTGGAGATGCTAGCTACCTAACTTAAACCAAACTAGAAGAATTTTAAATGTATAAATTTTAATAAAGACAGATAGTGTGTTTGTTTACGTAACCAATTGCTACAAACCTATATCTTCCCCTGAGAACTCGTAAGTTCAAGGCTTATATTTTGATTTCTTCTACATTCTAGTCACTTTGATTTATTTGTGATCGCGCTTTTTATATTTTATCAATTACAGTAACATTCAAGAACTAGAGAGTATTTTATTTTCAATTTATAATTTTAATTATTCAACATGCCTAGAAAGAAAAGAAAGCAAAGAAATTTAGATTTTAAAAGTGGACCGATTGCTGGTCAATCTAATAGTGGTATATCTCAAAGACCTATTGCTAAGAATAATGGAATAATTATAGTTTAATTCAAAATAATGGTTAACACAACACTGTAATTATACTTTAGTTGCCCTGGGCCTTCCTAGGTATGTCTTAGTATTTTGAGCATCATCCTTTTGAGAAAGTTCCTAGAACAGGAATACATTCAGCATCGCTCAATCCTATATGCCAAAATTGGTTGGAAATACCACAAGGCTCAATCTCAGAACTTATTAATTTCATGTTAAGGCTTGTTTAACTGTACAATTCTGTTAAAGCAAAGTACACAAAGTAATACTAATTTCTTTTTATTGTGCTGAAAGTAATTTACGATTTACATTTACAAATTAAAGTATTTCAGTCATCAATGCGCGTCTATTTAATTTTTTCATGTTTTAGTAGTACTCGTATGTCAAAGACCTGTCTAGTTCGAAATGCTCATCTTGCGCCGTTGTGATTTTCAAACACGACATGAAATTGCATCATTTATCCCGCGCCTAATTTAATACGAAAAACAGACATTAAGTGAAAATCTCTAGCCTAGAAGACATTCTACTAACATACACTAAAGTTTACTTGTTTTATTTTCTCACTCAATTCTATTTTCCTACATCTCTCTTAACGCTGATTGCTCCTTCTTTTAGCAAATTTATTTTAATAGTTACCGATCAAATTTAAGTTCCTATAAACGTAAAGTCTGTCATTTTATGAATGAGAGTTATTTAAAAGAAATAAGAAGTGAGAAGATTAGTAAATGAAAACAGGATTCAATGAAAAACTATTAATTATGCTATTAGGAAATTTCTCGGCTTAATTGTCTTGGCGCTTTCTTAAACTAAAACGAATTACTATTTAATATAAACTTCTTAGGTATGTTTAATTCATAGTTTAGGATGAAATTTTGACGATAGGATTAAGACTGGCTTTGGAAACGAAATTAATTTATATTAAATATGGACTATTCATCTCCCCTAGGTTTAAAGAATAGTCGTCATCAACGTCTTTTTTTTAGTACATTTATGAGTATTTTATTCTTGTTCTGATAACATACGAACAAAAGTTCTTTCACCTATTTTTTCCATGATTTCTGGATATTTGTACTTCTGCTTATTTACCATTTATTACACTTAACTATTTATATTGCACTAATTTTCCTGTTTTATTACTCAGAGAGGATAATGATGCCTTCTACACATTGCTATATATCAGCTAAATGATTTTGTTATGTGTGTGCAAATTATAATACCAAAAACAAGTAAAATCTGTTATTTTAACACGTATCCAATATTATTCTCACATGAAGAGTACTACGGCATTAGAGACCAAAAGATGCCTGAGATTTTTATGTAATCTGTAAGAGCAGCAAATCTACACTTGAGGAATGTATGTGTGGTAGCTAATTTCTCTATAAATGGCGAATCCACTCAGAAAAGATTAAAGGGTAGAAACAATCATATTATCCCATCTTCAAATGCAAAGTCCAACATGTTGTACAACTGCCGAATCAATATCGTCAAAATTTTGAATCTACAGAGAAAGACGACATCTTGAAATGTATGGTATGTCTGTTGATAATTAAAATATTAGAAGAAGGGGCATCAGCATGTTCACGTGAAGAGCCACACTTTATAAAAGAGTAAAAGCTTGATAAACTAGTATGAGACTTGAATCTCACATAATCCGGTGCAGAGCAACTGGCATTCAGATTTATGGGAAAGAACCTATTGGATCCATATGTCAAAGTTTTGATGTACCAAACACGTCATGCACAAAGTGCCAAATTCTGCTCACTGTCAGTTATTCTGCTTCTGTAAGCATGCATGAGGTTTGTCTGAAGCTAAAGGTTCTAGGCACGAGCCCGAAAAATGGCGCCTGTTCATCATCAGCTCAACAAGAAGATTGAAATCAGTGGTGCTTCAAAACGGCAACCAGCATAAATCTTTCCACGCTGGCTCATCTGTTCTCTTGAACGACTATTACGGAAATAAATAAATATTGGCCGAACGAATAAAATATGATGACATTAAATGGAATGTACTCGTATGTGTCAAATTAAAGATGTGATTCTTTCTCGGATTGCATTGTAGATATACTAAGCGCCCTTAGTTCATGCTTTGTATATAGCTGTATAACCACAATGTAAGACACAATATCTATGCAATGTTACTGCTGATGCCCAATAGATCTTTAACCACTTTTACTTAATTAAAAAAGCGAAATTTTATGAAAGCATCGATACCAGATATTATTTGATGAAAATTTAAACGAAAGATGTTATAAAGTTATGATATTGAAAATAAAATAAAAAGATGACTCCCGCAGACAAATATGGATAGAGTTAGAGTCGAGCTTCTGCGGGTACGAGGTTCTCCTACCTTTTGCGGGTTACGAAAGAAACGTCATTCACCCGCCTGCCCAAGATATAGTGAGCGATGGATCTTAAGGAAAAAATATTATTTGGACAAAAGAGATTAAGAAAAAAACTAGTTAGACAAGCAAAGACTTATAAGAAGTCTGTTTGAAAAACCTTGTTTTGGTACCAAAATATTCAGAAAGAGGAAGAACATATATAAAATATGAGTGTGTAACATTTTATGAAAGTGCTGTTTAACAGCCAGGTTTGTTTTACTTTATCAAGTTTAGTATGCTAAATTTGAAAATCACAAGCATGTACATGAAATCACTTAGATATTATGCCTACAAGGATGTACACAAATCATGAAAGCAATATTTATTTCAATACCAACTGCATTGTATTACATATTGTGGCCTGTACTATCGTCTCACTTCATCTCAAATTCCATAATATCAAATTTCTATGAATATATGTCTGGTGAAGCAGTTCATCGTGTTCTTCTTTCAGGTCATAAAGATTCAATCGAAACAATTTGGAATGGGACAGCAAATTGTGCTGCTTAAGTGACATGTTGAATCCAATACAGTTGGTATTAATGAAACGAGTTCGAATCTCTACAATTTTTTTTTTCCATCCATATCTTGTGCTCATTTTGATACCATAATTTCACACAAAATTTCTCTAGATAAAGAAATCAATATAACCTAGTTCGGCTAGCCTTCTCAATGGAAATTCTTGATAGGCAAATCAACTATCTGTTAAACTGCGCTTGTTCATCCCATATCCTGACTTCAATTATCATTCGAAAGGGCACAATCCAAATTTTTCAATAAACCTTGCCTAAAACCTCCAAAAGAATCATTTATTTTATATAATTTGCATATCAACGAGTATATCATCTAATCTACCTCTCTTGTAATCTTTAGACTCCTCACATTGCTAGCAACTAATTGCTAGCTTATATTTTCCATAGAATGATAGAGCATCCAATTACACTCATTCGACCAATCATCGTCATATTTGCATTATTTTCCATACTTACACATTACATTTATTCAAAATACTCTCGCCATACAGTTTTGGAAACTCTGTTGATCAAAAGAAACCGGCCATTTTTAATCTATCTATATAAAGATATTCCTTTTTTTCTCCCCTTTCACTTACAAAATGATATACTGTTCTCAACCTAACGCTCATTTATCTTCTTTCTAAATTATTTATGTGCTCGTCTATCACTTTGAGTATTCATTTGCTTTACTTTTCATTTCGCCTTCTATTATGCATTCTTCTTAAACTCGCCGACATTCTCACACTATAAAGAATTTACCGTACGATATTATCATACCACTGCAAGTTTCGCATCGTTATTCCACAATTAAGCGTTTTTCTTTCATTTTTAATTTTTGACCAATCACTCTTATCTAGTTCCTAATAGCATTTTGTTAAATATTTGCATATTTTAACTTTTTATGTTGTAACACTTTATTTCTTGTCCTCTGCTCTTTTATTTATTTCTTCATCAACAACATTTCACTTCTGATTCTTACTTTATTTTTAATTTCCTCAGTTCTCAACACTGAAAGAACCAATTTAAACATAAACAATGCAAATATCGGAGGTGTGTTCCAGCTTTGGTAAATAAGTAGATTGGCGGCGCGAACGATGGGACGTAAACTATTTCGTCCGTGTTCCAATATGTTTCACATTTTTTTGAGTAAATTTAAGGGGACTGTCTGTGTGGGAGTAAACACTGCAGGGCGACTTCCCTACGATGATCCTGAGTTTAAACCAATTGGTGGATCTTGGAAGAACAGCCCCCATTATATACTCATAATTGTTTATAGAATAATGTTCTAACGTTTACAGAAATAGGACTTAAACGTGCTTGAATATTTAGGCACGGGCCAACGAAATATAAATATACAAAAATCCACTTTACCCAAAGCTTTTACATAAAATACATCCACACTATATTATTTTTTATTGGACAGTTGAACATGCGCTTTACTCTTAGGTTGATCTCTTGCCCATCTTATGCATATATATGCACATCCTTGTATTAGAAGAATATCTTTGCGATATTCCTGCCATTTTCCTTCTCTAAGGTGTATTGAATCTCTGATTCTGTAAATAATTGAGCTATTCATATCTCCGGCTATAATGAACTGGTACACACCCCCTCTTTAACTCCCTCCCTCGATATTCCTTGAAACTCTCTTAATTAGCCTTACTCCTACCAATAGAAGTTCGGGCAATGCAAACATGCATAGTTTCATCTAATTAGATCTCAGCTTTACCCACCTGATTATAATCTCACACATTTATACCCAAACATTGCCTCAAGCCATAATTCACTCAAAAGCACTGCAACACTCTTTTGATGGATAAAAAATGATTGATACCTAAACGCATACCATCTCCTTCATTTTTTTGCTCACCTGAAGCAAGTATTTCAAATATATTGATTACCACAGTAGTATTCTAACATAAATACCAAGTGTGCCATTTTTTTACATTAATGCCGAGTCGCTGATTGTCTAGGTTAGCTAACTTTTTTTGTAATGAGGTCGGTGATATGTTTGATGTCCCCACCTCAGTTGTATACCATCCCCCCATAGATGCCGCTATTTTGTTACATTTATCCTGATTCGCTGATTGGTGAGGCCAACCGAATTTTGGGATGTGAAGTCTCTGACCTGTGCGACGCCATAAAGGATCCTTATGCAAACCCACCTTAGTTATACCACTCCCCTTAATCTTTCGCTGTTTACCTTCATTTTAAGAACCAGCGAGCTAACATAGTCTGAATCCTCTTTTCCCTTAGACGTACAAAATTTTGAGTGTACCAAGCTTCAAGAGCCCTACCCCTCTCCCGCCTGCCCCACCTCCCTCCTTCTTCCCACCCCTTCCTTCCTTAGCCGTATGATTTTGGAAGCGAAGCGAGCTTAAAGCCCATTTCATCTCTAGCATCTCAAAATTAATGTCACATTTTAGTTGCCATGGACCTCTTCGCACACTAGGTTAGTGCGTCTTTTAAAATAAATAACAAGATCATTTTTAAGGTGAACCCTCAAAACTGCTTTCAATTTTGATGCACACCGCAGATATAAAGAATGAATTTCAGTGATGTTAGCAGACATTTTGGAAAAATGTCGATAATTGGATTTAAATCTTAAATTCATATGTTTTTACTCCTTTGTCGTCAAACCTGCCTATATGTCGTAAGTTATAAGATGATCCTCCATCCAAACACTGTCAGAAACAGATTCCTCAGCTTTTATGCGACCGAAGATGTGTGCGGATCTAGTTATAAATCTTGTCCAGACTATTATTCATCAACAGTTATTTTCTTTGACACATCTTGGTCGACTTATTCTTGACCATCTATTTAGTGGCGATGAATTTCCTTATAAGGGTTCAGCCCCACTAGCTCTCAAAAACAATACTGAAAAAGCAGTACTTGAAAAACTCTAGCTTATTGGTTTCGAAGAATTAATCAGTGATGAAAATTTTTTAAAAAACGAGGTTATGAATCAGTTCTTCGTTTTATGGATGCTCTCTGATCGTCACACTACTTGGAGAGACAAGTTTTGTTAAATATTACATTCTAACATGATAAAGGATGGTGAACATCGTTACATATAATTCAAAATCCCTTTTCTTTCATTTTCTCTCCTGGTGTGCCCACCAGCTCATTGATACGATGAAAACCAAGAATGAAAGGCGAGTATGAAAGAATTCTCATCCTCACAAATTCGAGAGAATTTGTCGAGTTATTTTAATTACAAATTAAAAAGATGAAGAAGAAAATATGAACGGGATTGATTAATTATTTTTGTTTATATTATTATTATTAGGGCATTCAAGTTTTATAGAAGTATTGACTTCATATTCATAGAAAAATCCGTTATTTCTTATAAAATTCCATTTGCATGTGATGTTTTAATTAATTAAGAACAATAGAGTAAACTAATCGCAGAAACAAATTCTTACCTGTTTAGACAAGCCTTTGTTCTAAAGTTTCCCAAGATTCTTTTTGATGTTGTCCATTTGTATCATGATGCCCTCATCCTCATTCACCCTCTTCACATATGCCATTTTCTCATTCTTTTCATCTACTCCTCGGGAAAATCGTAAGCTTCTATTTCTCTTTAGAAAAAGTTTAATTCACTTTGTGAACAAAACATCCCTTAGTTCAAATTCCCCGAACTCACCAAAACAAGCAAGTGTTTTGCTTTGGGGGGTGTACACAACGTTGTTGTGAAGCCCCTCGGTAAACAACGATTCCAGTCACTTTGAATTATAAATTAACATTAGGTGTCTACTGATGTACCAGCTTAAAATAAAAACTGTGATCTTTTTAGTAAATTTTGTGTTAAATATGGATTTGTCAAGGAATTTTCAGTAAAAACTATACCAAATACATCAAACTTGAAACTAATATAGCAGTGGTTTGTTAACATCTGTTTTGTGAATTATTGCCTGTCTACGTGTGTAGCTTTCATACCCTACGGTGATAACGTATGGTATACATAACAAACATATTACATAAGCCTTATAATTCAGTGACTTGTAGCATACTCGATCCATTAGCAATGGTTACTAAGAAGCAGCCAAAAACCTCTATTCAACCTGAAGAGGAAGACCCACTATGCGAAAAAGTGAGAGCAGAAAATTAATTTAACTAATTTCCGATAAGATAGAGGAACTGAAGAGCTAACTGCGTGAAAGAGACAAGCGTATTGAGAAGTTAAAGCGCAAGGTGGATTGTTTGAAGTGCACGGTTTTCAAACTCGCTCGAGGAGATCATTGATGACGACGAAGCCTATGAACGTCGTAACACTATGTTTTCGCTGGTGAACAGATTTCACCTGCTTTAGTGAGTGAAAACCGTTCAGAGAAGATCTGCAGTGTAAGAAAGGAAATGTTCAAGCTGAAGGTAACGCCAGCAGTGATCATAGTTGCTCAATCTCTTGGTAAGAAACCCGAAACCTAGAACCAGGATCGCAGTGCTATTATTGTCAATCTCTGTCTTTGCGTTCTCAACCGTGATATCTTGTAGCATGTTTAGAGAGCTAAAACCTAAAAACCTATACATCAAAGAGAGCCTTACCCTTTCCAAGAACACCATTATGTATGCACGGAGGAATGTCAAACGCCAGTATCACACTAATTATCAAGTGTTTGTATGGATCAAAGCCAAACCCCAGCGCCCGCACGCAAGCAACACACGGTTACCAATTAACACATATCAGAAGATGGTGCAGTTCTGTATGGTGATTCTCGGCATGAAACTTTCAACATTTATCGAACACTGGCAGCACTAACTTCCTAATCTGGTCGAGTATAAATGAATATTTAATAACAATTTTGTTAATAATAATTATGTTTGATCTTTCTTATAATTTGCCACTAATTAATAAAAGTAATGCATCCTATAATACTTTGTTTTTTGGTCTTTCTAACTTAAATATTTACACTTTTATTTCTAGTTCTTTCCGTGCCTTCTAATTACTTCCTATTTCTAAACATTTATGTACGATCATAACTTGTTACTGCGTGTTCTATTGCACCTATACAAAAAGATGTTAAAAGACTTAGGTTCTAACATCGCGACATCTTATAACGATTTTCTAAAACATTTAGATCCCGACCAAAATTATTTTAACATATTTTTTGGCTCATTATTTTATCTAAATCAATAAATCTACTATCTTATCGATCAATATAACTTAATATCTTATTATTTAAACCAACCTTTAACTCGAACATTCGCAGTTTTTGTAAAAATACCGAACATTTTATTTGTACCCTAGATTTACTTTACTCTCCATCCAACATCATTGTATTGGTACAGTGGTGGTTAGATGATGAGAGTAAGCTGTTTGCTAATTTGGACGGTTACACGTCCTATCATCAAAATGCATGTTGCCAAAATGTATTTGTTGAAACCTTCAAAAATCTTAATGTATGTAACAATACTATTGAATCTTTGGTTGTTAAACGTACAGTTACCCGACAAACCTTTATATTATTTGCAGTGTACAAACCTCATTTAGGCTATCGAAAATTTCTCAACTGTATTAGACAATATGATTCAAGACCGCTGCTTAGTCACTCATAAAATCGTGTTTGCATGTGATATAAATATTAATATTTTTAATCGAATTTCGCCCACACTTTACACTTTTGTTCAAAATATACAAGCCCTTCATTTCTTTTCGGTTATTAATACCCCCCCCCCTCCCTCATTTTCCACCTTCCAATTCACACGGTAATCCTTCCTATTTGGATCATAAATTGATAAATTATCTGGATGTACGTACTGGCAGTAAAATTACAACCGAGAATACAGCATAGGTGGGCGCGATAACCGATAAATCGATGATCGATAAATCCAAAATTATAATACAATATTGATTATTGACTATATATAGCGATATTTTATAATACAATAGTAAAAATCTTTGAATACTGTTTCCTAATTTCTTACCTGGTGAGGCTCTTCTTCATCTCCACATAGGTTTTGAGGATCCTCCTCGCAGATCGAACCTACATATTTCTGCCTCCAAGGGATGCGCAGCTCGCCCATGTGCTAAACTGTAACCAAAAACTGAACTGAAATGATCGATTATCGCTAGTTTGGAATCAAAAGTTTTAGCGATACCGATTAATCGATAACGTGGAAAAAAATATCGGATAACCCGATATCGTTATCGCGATAACGCGCACCTATGGATTACAGATCAGTATACACCATTTATACGCATCGTTATACCAATAAATTAATCTGAAGTGATTAAAATTACCGTGAAAAATCTGATTCAAATTGAGGTGAATTTTTGGTCAAGTAATTTTGGGAAAGTTCGAATATTCACCGTTACTGATTTAGATACAAAAATTTCACCCATATTAATCACAAAGTTTATCTATCGAGAATGTTTTCCGCTTTAAACAAATTTTTCTCTATTAAGCGAATTCAGAAGTCATAGTTAACAGCTGGTTCTCTAAGATCTAAAAAAAAAAAATCAAAATATTATAAATTACCTAAACTAGGCTGTATTACAGATGAAGTCAATAAACGGTACAAAAATATGTTAACATCCCTCTTACGGAAATCTGAGAAACAATATTATCACCAATTATTTGCTCTACAGAAGAATATTATAAAAAAAATAGAGAACTATAAATAAATTACTATCGGCAAAAACGTTCGAAAAAAACATTAGCCTTTTATTAATTAAAAATGTTGAAAGTACCGACCCCGACGAAGTCGCAAACGATTTCAATAACTTTTTTCAACTTTGGCAATAGATCTCGACCGTAAAATACCAGCGTGGAATCATTCGCCTCTAAACACATTGGGACTTTCTAGACAAAATTCATTTTTCGTACGCTCCTTGACTTGCCTGAAATGTGTAGAAGTGATCAGTAAGCTAAATACACATCATATAAGTGTGAGACATTGTCTGTAAAACGATTTAAGAAATAAAGCACGTGTTAGCTCCTCTTTGAGCTGAATTGGTCAACATGTCTTTTGAAATTGGTCAGTTCCCAGATTATCAGAAGGAAAGGTTATACCCATACACCTTGGGGGCGACAGCCAAAGTGTATCAAACTATAAACCTATTTCTGTCCTTCCCCTCATGAGTAAAATATTTAAACAATGCATGGCTGACCGGATGTTTGAATTTATGTCAAACATTTTATTAATATCAAGTGGACATTTCGGTTATCAAAACTATAAATCACACTTGTTGATATAATTTGTTTTAAAGAATATATTTATTATTGCCATAAAAATAAAGGCTATAGCATTATTAGTCTCGTTGATTTACGAAAAGCTTCCGATAATGTAAAGCACAAAATTATATTGGCTAAATTATATCAGTATGGGTTCAGAGGAATATCATTTACATGGCTCCAATCATATCTGCCCAACCGAGCTCAGACCCCAAGGAAAAAAACGCACTTCTTTATCGTATGCTGCGTAAAAAAAGATAAGGTGTTTACTCGACGCGTTGATAAAATCATCTGATCTCACACTATATGGCAGAAAGTATAAGAATAATTTATAAATGAAGTTATGTTATGTTATATAGCATTGGCTATATTATCTAAAACTGTCATAATCTAGTCTAATTTAACTAGAGAAATATATTCGGAGGATTAATAATTCGTGGAGAACGAAGAAGATACATGAAGGAATATAACATAGCAGGCTCAAGTTATTCTGGATACCTTTTTGGCGACTTTAGGTCGAGAAAGAACGTACGATTTATTTTGTGAACGGGAATATTTTTAAACGATCTCAAAATCATAATTCTATTAGTATGAGTCATACAAAGATAAAGGCATCTATTCTGAGCTTTTTCTTCCCAATTTGCTTAAAAATATCTTTCTTTCATATTTTGGGGATCTGCGATAAGCAGCTGACGTTTGGTGAAAAATATATAACTCTTGAAATTAAATTTGATCACAATTTTCATTTGTTTCAACGTAAAGCAATCACCAATACACGACCATAATCCCACTACCAACGGAGGAGTAAACATAAGAAATAAATCTTTATTTTACTATTGTTTGGGATCGATATTTGATTACAAATAAGACGTTGAATTAATGAGTAAAATCAGTAAAAATGGACCTAAGTAGGATTAAGCATATAATTAAGACTACGATGACAAAACTTAACTCATAATTCGTTTGTCTTCTTTCCCTGAACAGGATAAAGCAGTCAAACAGTCTACTCTGGATGGAGTATTAATTTCTCAGGAACATCTTGTTCTTCAGAAGGTCAGACGGAATTGGTCAGGTCAAACTGCCTGCCGAGGTGGCAATGGAGTCGCTGCTGCTTCATCTTTTCCATTTGATCTACGAATTATGTGTGAGTTCAACAAAATATTTTCTTAATTGACCTAATTATTAGTATTCTATTGATGCCTTAACTTTCAAATCATAATAAAGCAATTTTGAAGAGCAGACTAAGCCATATCTTAAAAATATTACAATAACACTCATAGCATATAACTTTAACATAATTTTAAATTTATTTTGACATCTTTTACAAAACTCGTTTATGAATACCTTCTGCATAGACACTGAGTCTATTCTATTTATTCAGTTTAGGAAAAAACAAAAGATGTTTATATCTTAACCGATGGAATACATTGAATCCTAATCCTTTGATATAAACAAAACCTCTACATAGGAAATTTTCATAGTCATAAAGTTCGAAATTTTTTTAACTAGAATTATGAAGCGAACATAGTGAAAACAAATAACATTGCATTTCTAAGGGTATCTCCCTAGGAAAATGGAGAAACCTTCATTTTAAGAGAATGGTAGAGTATGAATACCTTTAGAACAAGAAGGAAAGGTCACTCTGGGTTTAAAACAAGGTCTGCTGAGTAAAAGGTCGCGTGCCTTCATATATTCTGATTGATATCTTTATGACTTCGAAAACTTTCAATAATTCTCGGAGTAACTTTGGGAGGACCTTAGCAATGATATCATTTAATAGAGAATGTAAACGCCTTAAGGGTTTTAAATTTCGTTAGTATCGGCCAAATAGTTAGGATGTTATTGCCAAAAAAACTAATTCCATGGCTAACCTTGAGTGACTTTGGCAATTATATTATTTTAAAGGAAATGTAAAACAACATGATTGGTTCAAATTCCGTTATAATCGGCCGAATAGTTATAATGTTATTGCCAAAAAAATAATTCCCTGGCTAACTTGAGAGGACTTAGGCAATTATATCATTCTAAATTTAATGTAAAACAACATGAGGGTTTCAAAGCTCGTTAAAATCTGCAGAATAGTTATGATGTTATTGCCAAAGCAACATAATTCCCGGGCTAACATGGGAGTACTTTCCCATTTGTATCATTCAAAAGAGGAGGTAAAAGAACTTAAGTGTTTAAAATTTCGTTAGAATAGGATAAATTGTTACAATGTTATTTAAAAAAAAAGCAAAACGTGGACCGAGTGACCGATGACCCACCGACGACATAGCGAGATGTAGAGTCAGTCGCGACTAAAAGGTCACAACTTTCTAAAATTTTATTAAAAAGCGGAACTAAAAGATATTAAAATATATATTTGTGGAATTAAAATGGTGGGCCTTAAGTTTTTTTACATCTCCTTTATGGAATTGCAAAGGCGAAAAAATGGTTACACCTTTATTGCATAGTCTAGAATAGTATAGCAAAGTATAACAGCATATTATTGCATAGTGGTGCTTATCATATTATAGAATATTATAACATGGCATAGAATATTATAGCATAACAAGGTATAGTATAGCAAAGCAAAACATATTATAGTAAAGTATAATATAGTACTGTATATTATATGTAGTATATTATCTCCCAACATAGTATAGCCTATCATAGCATATCCTAGTATAACCCAGTATTGTCTAGAATAGTATATTATTATTATATAACATAGCTTAGTATAGTCTCGAATAGTAGCCTGACAAAAGCTAGCTTACCGTAGGATAGCCTACCAGAGTATTACGTCAACTAGATTAATAAATCCTAGCATAGTATAGGCTAGCCTAGATTGCCTAACATAGTAAATCTTACCTTGCTCTGCCTAGCCAAGTATATCATATCATAGTATAGTATAGCATAGTATAACATAGTAGATTATGTGATACCATCGGATAGCCAGGTCTAGCCTACCTTATCTTAGTATAAAAGTTCTAGCCTAGGGTTCCCTATAATAGTAGAAAATACCATATCATACTCTATCGTAGCTATCATAGTATAGCCTAGCCTTACATAGTATAGTTTAGCCTGGCATAGTATGATTGACTCTAGACTAATCTAGCCTAGCCTAGCAGAGAAGATATAGTATGTCCTATATTACACTAGAAACCATAGAAAAGCCTAGCTTAACAAAAACTAGCATAACATTGCCTAGTACTGCCTAGCATATATAGGATAGTAAAGCTTACCATAATATAGCATAGTATAGCCTAGCCTAAAATAGTATAGTATAGCATAGGCTAACCTAGTATAGTTTAGAATAGTTTAACATAGTATTGCATAGCCTATACTCGTATAGCCTAGGCTAGTCTAGCCGTAAAAAGCCTAGCATGGTATAACCTATCTAGCCTACTTTACCCTAATCATACTATAAGCATAGCATAACCATGCCTAGCATAGTAGAAATTAGTCTATCATAGTATAGCCAGGCTTAGCATAGTATATCCTATCCTATTCTAGCATGATATATCTTCGTATCCAGAACCCAACCATAGTCTAGCCTAGCCTACCATAGCCTATGCTAGCTTACAATAGTACACTATAATCTAGCCTAATCTAGCGTAGTATAGTCTAGCATAGCTAAGCAAAGCATAGCATACCCTTGTATATTTTAGCGTAGTACATCTTAGCCTAAAATAGTATAGTATACCCTAGAATAGGCTAGTATAGACTTGCATATATAGCCTGGTAGAGTATATATTATAATAACCTAGCTTAGTATAGTATACCTGAATCGATTCTAGTGTATCCTATCCTAGCCTAGCTTATCAAAGTATAGCTTAAGGTGCCTATCGGAGTATAACCTAGCCAAGCTTAGCACAGCCTACAATTGTATATTAAAACTTATATTAGCATAGCTTAGCTTACCCTAGTATAGTATAGCCTATCTTAGTATAGGCTAGCTTAGCTTAGTTCACTGGAGCCTTTCCTAGTATATTCTATCTTATCTTATCCTACTGAGCATATTCTAGCTGGAAAAGATGAACCTCTAACCTCCTCACGTTATTTGGTGACCACGTGCGAAGGTATCCCGACATGGAAACATCACCTGCTGTTCGAGAACATTCGAGAAGTTTCGACTCTTGAGAGTATTGGGAAATTTTCCCGCAATCCTGGGAACTTGTCCAGAACCCTTCCTCTCGGCGACGAGGAGAGAATAAGCCGCTTATTTTTTTACGCGCCTTGCTGCTAAAAGCTGAATTTTCGTCCGCCTAGCGGATTCAGATGTCTGGAGCTTCCTAATGACTTGCTATGAATAACTCTTGACCCAATACTGATCGCTCGTACAAATAGCATGGTTTGACTTGAGATCGAAGAGTCCCCCACGTCCCAAAAAGTCGTCCTCATCGTATCGTGTCGAAGTCACATGAGCGTTTATTAGACAGCAAGTCTTTCTCCGCCGTGATTCTACCACGGTCAATTGATAGCTTCTGTAAACGGCAATCCTTTGAAGTTGTGCGATCATCTCCATTCTTTTAATTGAACCAGAGAAAGTCTCCATCGATTACCTTTAAGAAAAAAGAAGTATCCTCTTTCAGTGGAATTACGAAGAAGAATGGTTATTTTCATCGCTATTCCTCGGAAGGTTGGTTAGGATCGTGCCCCACTTGGATCATAATGATCGACAAGGAGGTCAACGCTTCGAGTTGACCTCCTGGTGGATCTTTAATCCCTGCGAACAGTCCTTAAACATTTTGCGTTGCACTAGGTGATTAAGTCATATCATAGAAGTAGTGTATGGTATAGAGTGGTTTACCACGATATATATATATTATATATATATATATATATATATATATATATATATATATATATATATATATATATATATATATATTATATATATAAACTGTTGTCAAATGTGTGAGGTATATTGCATAGTAAATCAGTTATAGTTGATTTACACCCCTTTGAATTTTAGTAGTTCCCTTCCATTATTGAAGTTTCTTTATTTTTCTCTTTTGGACGAAATAGTTTTATATCAGTGGAACATTAGTCTATTTAACTATTTTAAAATTTAGATTATTTGTTAAGATCTGTTGTTTGTGTGTGTTTGTGTGTGTATTCCATTAAGCGGAAACTCCGAGGTAATCCTCTAGTCGGATTAGAGAGTTTAACCTGTCCTAACCGTATAGGAAGTATTTTAATGTCCATTTCATGGGTATATTTTTTAATATTAATTTGGGGGTAAAGTTAAGCTTCGCGTATATTGCCAAGGAATTTCGTTACATCAAATGCCCCGGTCGTGTGTTACGTTCCCCAAGTAAGCCAACAAGATGTCTTCTTCGTTTGAACGTTTAAAGAGTCAAGGAGAATTGTTGGCCCTGTCAGGCCGAGAATTATTAACTTATATCCCGAAAGAACAATCAAATGAAAGAGAATAGAGAAGAGCGAAGGAACAAGAACTAAGAGAAGCTGAAGTGAGAGAAGAACTAAGAGCAAAGAATAACCAGAGATGGAAGAGCGTGAGAGAATAAGGCAGCATGAACTTGAATTACGCCGTAATCAATTGGAGTCAATGACAGTTAACTCCCAGACCGAAACCCCACAGTCCCCGTCAGTCAAATTACTCGTCTTTAAAGAAGGGGAAGATTTTGGATTATATCTTACGCATTTCAAGAAGATCTTTGAAATCAACAATTGGGACATCGGGGTAGATGGTGTCGCTAAATTGCTCCTCCTCCTAAACTTCCAGTTGATGGACATTTCCCTTTCCTCAGACTCCAGTGTTAATTACTCTACTCTCAAGTCTTAACTGCCGTCAATATGAACCCAGACTTCTATCATGCCCGTTTCCGTCATGAAAAGGTCCGCCCAGGTCAGACCTTTGACCATTTCGGGTACACGCTCCAGAAACACCCACATTTTGGTTAGTTGCGTGTAAAGTTCCCTAACAGTACGAGTCCCTTCTGGACTTCATCTGAATAGATCAATTGTCAGCTTCCCTAATCCCCAAATCCATGCTATCGTTAAGGACAAGGGCTGCTCTACGTTTATGGAATGCCTAGAAGAGGCTGATGTTTACGTAAGTAGCCTTAACTTGTAACCAAAGAAGCCTCTCCGTTCTCCTCCCAAGTTTAAAGTTAATAACTCCAGGCCCCCCTCTAAGAAATTTCACTAAATTTGTAAAGGATCAAGGCCCATCGAAACCCAGAAACCTCCCCCCTCCGGAATCAAGAGATATCAAGCCCATAATTACCACTGCCTCTGCGTTGTTATTCCCCAGAAGGCCGATAATCTGTTTTACGTGCGGAATAGAAGGTCACGTATGCACCAGCGTGTCCTCCCAAGTACACCAAGTTAGTGCCGCTCCTGCTCCTTTTCCGTCTCTTTCGTTAAGAATGGAGCCGTAAACGGATGCCGTGTATTCACCCATGTACGTGACACTGGGTGCACATGTATCGTGATGTCCGAAGATTTACTTTCTCTAGGCGTTCCTGATCACCAAATGTTCGCTGCGTCCATAAATACCTCAGCTGAGCCACATGGAATGTGAGTATTTGAATGATTGGGTCAAAGTGGTAGCAGCCCCAATCAAGTTTTGCTTTGTACTGATTGGTCTGAACCCACAGGTTACAAAACCCCGGTAGCACAACACGTAGTAGCTCGTTGCCAGGTCGCCAAGGCTTCCCAGGAACCCGTTCCTTTGGAAAACAACGTCGATTCAGAAGTGGAGAGTGGAGGTTCCGGAACCAGAATTTTGCCTGCGCCCAGAAGGAGTGCGCAACTCTCCTCCTCTTTTGGGAGCAAACGAGGACTCATGAGCAAGAGTCTTCCCGTGGTGAAAAAATCATCTCCTACCTTTTCAAGGATGAGCTTTTATATCGTAAATATTCCGACGGAACTTAATCTGAATCACACACGTTGTGTCTTCCCCGCTCTCACGTCCCCCAAGTCCTCCAGATCTCTCACGATAGTGCATCCTCCGGGCATTTTAGACATAATAAAACCTATAGAGGATTTTTAGGTATTTTTATTGGCCAGGTGACCGCAGAGAAATTGCAGATTACTGCAAATCATGCGACGCCTGCCAAAGGACAATAGCAATAGGGCGCGTCAAGTCAGCCCTCCTTCAGAAGAGGCCGATCATCTCGGAACCTTTTTCTTGTGTGGCCATTGACCTTATTGGCCCTATTTATCCCCCGCCTAGTGAAGCACACAGTTACATCCTCAATTTGGTATAATTCGCTACCCTTTTCCCTGAAGCAGTTCCAACTAAATCCGTACAAAACCAAAACAAATAAGAAAAAAAAGGAAAAAATAAAAATGCGTAATCAGCTGCTTAACGGAGGATCGCTACCTCATTGCCACGAGCCTGTAATTAGCTTCCTCCTAGAACTCAAACAGTCCTAATTCGGGAGTGAACAAACTCATTTCGAATAAAAGAGAGAAGAGAGGCAGCCACCTATCTCATCCCTGCACTCAGACAGCTAGAGCAGATTCGAGAGAAAGAATTAAGAAGTCGTATATATTTTTTCTAATTTATACATAAGCATATGGTGATATAGAGCTGATCACTTAAAAAAATAGAAAGGTTAAATTTGAAATGCGATTGATACTTATGGAATAATAAATTTCTGGAAATAATTGCTGTGAAAAAGTAAAGAAGGTTGTTTCTCATTCGCTTTTCGTTTGTAGTGGATACAGTTACTTGGTTTTCTCCCTAATAAATAAATGACTTCCGGTAAATATATAGTCATGTAGACTAATAACTTCAGGCGATGGAGTTATAGAGAAAGGAAATTATGAGAACGAACAGATGATTGGATGTTAAATGAGGATTCTATTGTATTTAGAGGCCTAAGATAGATGTACATGTCATTTGATAAGGTAGGCAAGGTAATGAAGATTGATCAACCGGAATAGAGCTTCTCCTTTAATATATTAAATAATTCTATCTTTTACAAGTAAATAAAAAAATTAAATGTAACATAAAGTAAAATAAATTCCAGCTACTAATGATACTGGTGAGGCTAAGAAAATCCTAGAAACTTTGTCATTCTACATCAGTTTTGCACAAACCAACCAAGTAACAAAAATTTAATCAATTGTATTTTATACAATTCTAATAAACTTTGACATTGAGAATAAAATAACCGATTTTTGTATGATATTATAAATGTTTAAGTAAAAACATTGTACTTAAAGCGTTATTCATTCTTTATGACGTTTAAAATGTATAACTATAGATATTAGCCTATTGCTTATGATAAAATTAGACTGCAGTAACCAATTTATGAGTGGACATAGTCTAGAAGATAATGTTAGATAATTACTGAGCTGAAAAGTTAAATTGAGAGTTCAATCCTGCTTGAGGGTTTAGGGTTGAAAAGTAAAACTTGTGAGAGAAATGTAAAACGATTGAGTTAGATGCGAAGCTTGGAAGGTGAAAGGTTTGCTCTATCACGCTAAATACCCATGGAAAGCCTGCCTTGTTTTCTTTAGCACTATAACCTTAGGTTAATTCAACTATTTTTAACTACTAATTGCACAAATTCAATTGCAAATAAAACCCCTAATCGCAAAAACAGTTGCATTTTTGGAATCCGAAATAAGAAAAGAAAGGTTAAGAGATAATTAAGTAAAAAATATTCAATAATTGACCAATTAAATTAAGATTAAAAATATTTAAGGATTTGCCTTGAGCCACTGATATTTACAAGTTTGACATTTCAAGCTTCAAAAAGTGTAGAAACCTAAGTCATTATAAGTTTGAACAAAAATCCCATATTATTTTTATCTTTGACTAAACTATTTAAGACTAAAATGTTAATTCTTTCATACAATGTTCAAAACTACCAGCTAAAATTTACATCGAAAACTATCTGTTAACTTAAAACATATTCACTACTTTTCTTTTAAATTAAGATATCATCAAATAAGAAGTGCTCTTTTTGATACCATATCTCACATAAAATTCCCATATTTCCAATATTTAACAAAAAACCAACGTGCCCTAAACGCACTAACGTAAGATCAGAAAAGTACATATAAAACTACGTAGGAAACACATTTTTAAATTACTGTGCACATTTATGTTAAAACGAATCTTTACCTAAAATTTTAAGGGATTGATGAATGCTTGTTTCATTATCCATTTGGAATAACTCGCTCCAGATCTGAATGTTTCCTTTTCCATATCTTAAATTATATAAAATTCATTATTTCGGCTGTCCATGTTTCATCTTTGGTGCATTGACCGACACTGGGAAATACTGTATTAACAAACATTAATAAGAGGTAGATAACACTGGTCTCCGTCAAAAATGTACCTTAGGATTTCTATAGTGTTTCTCAATAAAATTGACCTCCTAAATCCGAATCTGTCATCCGTTTTTCTCTATCACCTCCAGTTTTTGCGATACAGGGGGTGATAATAATTTTATAGTTTATACATCTCCTATATTACATCAAATTTCAATAGTTTTTGCACTTCTCTATTCGCAGTAAATTTTGTGTACATTTTAAGTAATTATGCAAATAGGTTTATATTTTGCAGGTTAAAATTTGATTAGCATTATAATAATAAGAATAATAATAATAATAGCAGTTGAGTTAAAAATGAACAGAAAATGTAAGAATAGCTCCGACAGATTTTGCTATGTTTGCGGCAAAGTGACTTTTCTCGAGCAGCAAAGTACTTTACCCTTCGAGCTTGAGAGAAAAGCGTCTCCAATTTAGTACTTGAGGTGAAATTGAATATACACACGTAGGGAGGTCTTGAAGTTTAAACCGTTCGGCTTTTCATAGGGACGAGTGGCGAGGGTTACGAGATTGACCCCAGGTGCCTGGCCCGGATGTTTTTGCTGTCAACGTGCTGTCTCTCAAATGGAAGAGAAGGGAGAGGGTCAATTTCCCCACAACTATTATATAATTTAGGAAGGGGGAAGTCTCGCGCAGTATGAAACCCAAAAAAGCAACCGCGGTGTCCGATTTGCAACCCTGAAAGAGGGGAAGGGCCCGTGCATTTTGTAGCCAGCACCGTCGTCAAACAAACGGAAGGTTGCCTTCAAGATTTTCACTTCGAGAGCGCAAGGACCATCGCGATAGAGAGCCGGGACGCGGGATTCAAACACATCCAACTCTGCGCGTTTAACAGCCCACCGGAGACTGCAATAATCTGAATTTAAACCAAAAACACAGAGTGGCACTAGCATATTCATTCAGTCAAAGACTATAACAATAAGAGGAACAGAAAAAGGGGGACAGGAAAAGACCATGAATAACATAATAATGATACCATAAATGAGGTAACTGTGAGAGAAGAGGGATAATAAAATACACTTCTTTCCTTCTACCCTTCTCTAACAACCAGGAACGAAAACACTCGCGAACACACTCGCATATTCGCGATCTCTTAGAACTCCTTCAATTTAGACAAGTTCTCCATGCCTGGCGAATGTATGAAAACCATTTGCACATACTACTCGTAATCCTGCTTCTATGATTGTTCTCATTTATGTGGTCATGTTGATATTGAGGTCACCTGTATTTCTTTACCTATTTCATCGAATTGCATGCTCACGGCCATGTTTTCTCGTCAAAATGATACATGAAATTCCTCATTTTTTGCTTAGAAGCAAAATATATATAGCTAGCTAGCTATACTTACCGAGATAATGTTGGCATAATATCTTTTATTTCTTCGGTATTATTTTATTAACAACATAATAGAAAAAGTTAGAAAACTTTTCTCTCAGAGAGTGACATTACCTATGCTATCCTAACGTAACCTACATTTATTCAGGCAAAGCATAGGAAGTAATTTGTTTTCCCAAACCGGCCTAAATTTTGTTTTTCCTTAAAATTCTGTGGTTTAAAAAGCTCAATGCTCTGCAGGCGAAGACTATTTCATGCACACAAGCACACATAATAATATGTATAGTTAAATACGCATGGTCGCCTGACTATTCTGCGTTATCCCCTTATTTAAATAATAGCTATGTGATATTGTGTAACGCGAGCACACCTGTCTACTTAAAACAACTTACTAAACATTAAGGCTAAGTTTTTTTTAATTCTACTTTATAATGTATTTCTTGTAAGAAGTATAATATTATCAAGATAAGAGTTCATATGTCATATAAACGACAAAAATGGGCAAATCAGAACACATTTAACTACGTAACGCATGACAAATACGGCAATTTTTGCCACGTTTCCTTTGACAATATTAAAACTGGTAAAACCTATCCTAGCCTCTATTAGCTATAATTGTAGATTAAGAGTGGAAAAATCACCCAAAAAAGAACTTTTACTACATATATATCTACCTACTATCTCTTTACTTATTCATAAATGGTGCTTTATGATATACTCTTTAAACTATACATATGTATATAGATTATATAAAACAAATTCCTCACTTCCTGCCAATTAGACTCATTTTGATAAAAAAAAAGAAGAAAGTTAATCTTTGTCATTAGTAATTTGAAGTAGTTAGTAATTTATCGCAGGTTCATAAGCTTAACCTTCCTGAGTCTATAACTGATTGTATAGAGCATGAGTTGAAGATCTAATTCTACTTCAATGTCAATTGCGTTTGCCTTCGTCTTTGTCGTGAAAGTTCAACTTGAGCTTCATCTTTTTCAACCGTTTTTCTCCTCCTGGCTCCATCCCATGATGAATGGCAAGTTCGCTTTAGGGAACCGGCTATCAATCTATTTTATAACTTATGGCAACTGGTGCTCAAATCTTGCAATTTGGAAGTACTTTTCTTTTCCTTTACCCATAGATCAATTATGTTCTCGTTTTCTAAGAGTTTTTCTTCGGGGCTCGAAGTGTAGCGGATGTTATCTTTGAGCTCTTGATGAAGTAAATTACTTAAGCGCTTAATGCCCCCCCAAAATAGTAAAGAAATAGAATATCCCACACAGTCAAGTATAGTGCAAGTTTTTATGTTCAACACTCTAGACAAAAATATGGAAATTCATATGAATTAGGGAAATTTCATAGTATATCTTCAATATTTCAACGATCTGGTGAATTTTCAATAGGTGTATGCGAAAATATACTGCTAAGATAGCTTCCGATAATAAATTTTCAACTGTGACAGACCTTACTACTATTGCTGAAAAACGAAGGTTTGATTAAACGCGATATCTAAGAAATAAACAGTATATTTATAATAAATTTAATTTTTCTGTATACAAGAGGTATTTAGGCTTATACAGGAGTTATATACCTTGTGCATTAAAGTTGCATAGATACCATCTCCGCTACTTAGGGCATCTATCAATCTATTTAGGATTCACTGTTTATTACACTGGTCTGCGTCAAAAATGTACCGTAGATTTTCTATAGTGTTTCTTAATAAAATTGACCTCCTAAATCCGAATCTGTCATCTGTTTTTCTCTATACCCTCCAGTTTTTGCGATACAGGGGGTAATAATAATTTTATAGTTTATACATCTCCTATATTACATCAAATTTCAATAGTTTTTGCACTGCTCTATTCGCAGTAAATTTTGTGTACATTTTAAGTAATTATGCAAATAAGTTTATATTTTGCAGGTTAAAAATTGCTTAGCATTATAATAATAAGAATAATAATAATAGTGGTTGAGTTAAAAATGAACAGAAAATGTAAGAATAGCTCCGACAGATTTTGCTATGTTTGCGGCAAAGTGACTTTTCCCGAGCAGCAAAGATCAATCCCTCCTGTAATTAAATCTCTGTATCATGCATAATTTGGAGTATGGCTAAGAGATCAAGATAAAAGTTTTGCACCACATATCTGCTGCAAAGGATGCTACATAAGTACAAGACGCTGGAGTCAGGGCGAACAGAAGTCCCTCTCTTTTAGTGTTCCCATGGTGTGGGGAGATTTCAAGGACCACACTACGGACTGCTATTTTTGCATGACAAATCTTAAAGGCAAGCATTTTATCAAGTATTTAAGCTTTTTCTATTATACTGGCTCCTGAAAATGTCATTATTATGCAAAGATTTAGCATAAAATTAAAAACTAACATAGTTCACTTCAGCATGAACATATCCTTTACTAAACATTTATGTACTATCTGCAACTCCAAATCAATTCCTTTATGTAATATGCAATTATATTTTCCACAGGTATAAATAAGAAGAATAAACATAGTGTGGCATATCCGGATGTTCCTTCTGCCATCAAACCCCTGCCCCATGGCCCAGGAATTCCTATGCCTTCTCTCCCTGAAAATAATGTATTCTGGTTGAAGGTGTAAAAAGAGAGATTGACTGAATTTAAACGATGGATTATTTTAACAAGAAAAGAGATCGGAAGACGATTCCAAAGTTCCCGCCAAAGGAAGAATATTGAATTGAACTCTAAGAGTCCTTTGTCCTTTAGTAATTCTCCGATCACCATTTGCCCAGCCTAGAATCAAGCAGGATGAGCACTTTCAACGTTTTGGAGTCACATTAGAAACAAACAGGCAGCTGCCAAAATGAATTAAGAACCCTATTTGGTTGCCCCAATTATGGTACAAAAGTTTGCTGATAAATCACTCTTGGTAATCACACCACTCTCAAAAAGGCTCACCTCAGGAATTGACCTATAATTTAACTAAAGTGGATATTTGAGTGTATAAAAAAACGTTTTAATTATTACACTTTCCTCTACACTGACGTTAATTTCTTAAAATTCTTTAATATATATAATTATTAAAATTCAATGGGTGACTAAAATCAGTGAGCTATCTATCTATCGTCCATACTAACAGCATTTCAATTTATCAGAAATTGGGCAAGGTGACAATTGAGCTAAATATTTCTAGAGGCCTATGTTAAAAATTTTCTTAGAAAGAAACAGTTTCGTAATTTTTTAAAAAATTTGAAACAAATTGAAATTTGGTCTAGGGAAAAGGAGACGAAGCCTCTCAGATATTTCATTATATATCAGAGCTAAATTGAAGGAACAGATTTTTTTTCCTCCTCATACTGCAATTACAAACGAAACTGCCTGAGTATTAAAATACTAGTCAGTACTAGAAAAAAGTAGTTAAACTTCCATTGTATGCCGGAGAATAATCTCTGAATGTTTCGTTTATATAAAATAAAATATAAAAGGATATTCTGAAGGTATTAACATGTATCTATAAATTATTGCATTATTGACTCGCCAACAAAGGTAAGTTTTAATTATACCAAATTTTTCCAATAACTGCCTCACTTACAGTATCGTGAATAAAGAGAATGAGAAGTAGAAAAGAAACTATTTCTTACCAAGTTTCTTCATGTAGTGTCCAAAGCATGCTCAGCCATATGTCTCTTAGCCTACTCAGACATAACATATACATAGAGATTTTATCTACAGATCTACACATCTCGAGCATAAATTGCTTGATCCAGATGATCTAAAGCATCTCTTTATTACATTAATCTTTGCCAAGTTTTCTTTTGCACCAATCCAATGAATTATTTTAGGCAAATGATTGTTCCATTCACATAATACTCGATAAATTGAAAATACTGTTTTCTTATTATAACAGGAATTTATTTTTACCTCAAATGTGGCATATAAAATAAAACCTTTTATTCGATTAAAGGATCTATCTGAACTCACGTCATTTAATTTTATAAATATTTAAAATAAAAATCAACTTTTACATAGACGATATTAGGTAAACTGCAAGCAGACACAACTTTTGTGTGATCTTTTAATAGCAAATGTATATATTTAAGGAGAGTAATAAGGAAACCTTGTCTCCATAAACTAAGCAAGGTATAATAAATTCATTTAAGAATACTATGACGTCATAGGAATTTATTTAATTCAATTAGTATAATTTTACTTCATAATTTTTGACATTTTTTTGGTGATCGAAATTCTTAAATTCATAAAAGGAATCTTACATTTTCATCTACATGAATCAATTACACTATTGAAAATCCAACATCTACTCCGCAAATATCCATCCAATCTATTAATCTATCCAATCTAAGTCTACTCGACACAGAAATGACCTGTATATAAATATTTGAAAATTTTTTTTTTTTTAAAAGACAAATATTCTTTTTTCAAAATCTCATTAACGATGAAAATCGGAGATAAAACCGTATAGAACGTGTCCCATAAAAGACCGAAAAAATATATAAATAATTATATATGTAAAAGTATTCGGGATTTTTTCATTATCTAATTGAGCGTTTTATAGGGTAAACTTTGATTAAATTATGTTTGCCTTTTTCTTCGGTACTCGGTATAATGAAGTTTTCCTTAAATATAACCTTTTACTTACTGTTTAAAAGAGCAATCAATAAATCAATCTATGTATAGAAAGAATATTCTAAGAGTGCTAAGAGTGCCTAATATATATTGAAATCTTAATATCTTAAAGAACAGAGTCATTCAGAAACACGTAAGGATATATCAGAGAAACGAACATTAATCCCAAAATAAACTTATATTTAAATTTATCAATTGAATACATAACATTAATTCATTAACTACAGCAATACTCTAAATATTATTATAAACAAGAATTAATTAAATTAGTTTACCCACAACAATAATATAAGAATTAGGCTTACGGACTCATGTGGAGTTTAAAGGCCTCGGAAATGTTATTTACTCTCGACGCGTGCCGCCGGGCACATGTAAATGAACGAGATCACACGGTTGTTTTGGTGAGGGTGGCAGCTCGGGGGGTTCACACGTTCTTCTGGGGAAGGGTTCTTCAGGACGAGAACAATTTCGGTGCTTTATGCAACACCTAGGCAGTCATGGTCTCTCTGGCGAGAGTGAGTCAAACTTGGTTCTTAAATCAAGTTAACTTGGAGTGCTGTGTGACCTCCGAGTAACGAGCTCGAGGAGGAGCTTTTCTCCTTCGTTACTTATTTCCTTATGGACGAGGACTAAACTCGGGGAGGGTCTTCTTCAAGGGCGAGGATAACGGAGAGGAGTTTCTCTGGCGAGAATAAGTTACTTAAAAATCGGTGTGGCCACCGAATAACGGGCTCGAGGGGGGAGCCTTTTCCTTCTTCTTTTCTTAATTCCTCAAGCACGAGGAATACCTCTGGTGTTTAAGGTGCACCAGGATATGAGGAGTCTCTCTGACGAGAGTAAGTTGAACTTACCAAAGTTATCTTATCGTTGGTTTGATAAACAGGGACTTAGCTCAAGGATAAGCTTCTTTTTAGCACCTCAAGGTAGGTAGCCCTGCCTCTGTTGCAGGGTACTTCTTGGTATGGCGAGCCAAGTACACTACCTCTCCAGTCTTGGTAGTTCGGTTTGATCCGAAGACTTCGTCACCTAAAGACTGACGTATACTACCTCGATTTTCCTCAGAGTTCATTATTTATACCTTTTCACCCCACTGGGGGAGTGGTAAGGGGGGGAGGAGGAGCCCCAGGAGAGTTCTTTTCCAAACGGTTTCTCACACGAAGTCAAACATCGGCTCCTCGTTAGCCTTCGAGATTGGGAGAAACACAACTCTAATTTCTTATTTGACGTGAAACTGGATCTCACTCTCCTGGGGGGATCTTTTATTTTGACCTTTAAGGTCTTTCATGGCACCAAACTAGGCGACGCTGCGGTTACGCTATGGACCCGCCGATGCCAGAGGCGGATGTCTTTGCGGTAACCACTTTGTGACTGCCCCGCGTTTTATAGGGTAAACTTTGATTAAATTATCTTTGCCTTTTCCTTCAATACTCGTTATAATGAAGTTTGCCTTTAATATAACCTTTTACTTACTGTTTAAAAGAGCAATCAATAAATCAATCTATGTATAGAAATAATTAAAAAGGATCATAGTGGAGTGCATAGATGGTTCTGAAGAAAATCTAGAGGGAATAGGGAGAGTTAAAAAGATCGGTATATATACACAGATGTTGGGTGTTATTTTATGCGTACTTATGCCTATAAGTCATGACTGGAGTGGCAGAAGGGTAAGTTTGAGTAAGGGAGACTACCATTTATAGAAACGCGCCATTCGCACTTCTGTATATTTATGTATGCATAGGTGTTTGTTCTGGGTAGTCTCGTGCTGCTGGGTACCTTCGTTCCTCCGCCGCGTTGTTTCTTGTATGTATGCGCATGTATGTGGTATCTCTTTTGAGTTTCCCCACTTGTTTCGTTGAAAGCGTGTATACATAGCTATTCAATGGTGTTAGTTTGTTGTTTCGGTGTAGTGTGGTCATGTTGGTTCACATAAAGACGCAACAGCCGCGATTCAGAGCAGAGTTTGGAATGCGCTGTGCTTCCATTTGTCTTGACTGTCAATCATCTGTGACTCTGATCAGGTATTGCAGGTAGGAGAAAACCTATGCAGCTATTTGTTAAAGTTTTTAGCCATTTTCTAGATAATGGTTTGGCATGTGTAAAATCTTGAGAAATTGTCGAATGTTGCCTTAAGATTTGGCTGTTAGATGAGTATATCAGTCTAGTGTTCCTCAGGTGGCTCAGGCCCGGCCTTTCTGTGTATATTTTCATGTTTTGCATGTAGTGAATGCGGGCCCTATATATTGTCACCTGTGTCTTGTAAGGGGTAGCAACAATGAACCAGTCGTCCTCGTATTCTGTATTCATATTTAGTATAGTTAGTGCTTGGCCTGCAATTATGTCTAGTCCACAACCGCAGAGGGGTATGGTCTCGTTTTCGGCCTAGAAAAGTGTGTATGTGTGTCTTAGGTCTTAAGGTGGGCATAGAATGTCGTTAGTGTAAAGTGTCATTGTCAATACGCAGCCCTGGGGTACACCTGAACGTGGTGTCAATGGACGTGATGTTGTGTTATTGTATTTAATGTGGCATCTCTACTATGTGAGGTAGTGGGAGAGAAGCCCTTTAGTGCAGAGTGTTAGCCGGCACAGTTGAGGCATTTAGGGGTGATGGCGTTGTAGCTGAACACAAACTAGATCTGCTTGGTATGTTCTTGTTTTATGTCTGGTTTCGTAACAGCGCCGGCAATGTTGGAGTTTGAGTTGAAATGTGTCTCTATGTTCTGAGGAAATCGTAGGGTACCGTAGACCCTGAGGCCTTTGTCTAGTAGCGTATTTTTATTCCGTTCTGATAATGTGATGACCGCCCATTGCTTGGTACGATTGAAATAGAAGTCTTGAATGAGTTCTTTACCGTTCACCTGCCTGATGTGGGTCAGTATTTCTTTGGTCGGGAATGGCAACCATAAGAGGTTTATCTTTAGTATTCATACGTGGTGTTTCTTTGTTTGTTTGTCGGGTAGTCTAGTCCTGGTGTTCGAGTTTGGTGAGTGCGTTTGTAGTGAGTTTGTGGAATTTTTGCGCATTTTCACGTGACCTGAAGACGAGTATACGGCCTGTGTGTGCTTGCATTATATTTGTGATTATGGTTTCGTGTGTGTTTGCTAATTAAGTCATGTCTTGGTGTGTATTAGTGCATGTATTTAGTGTGTTAGGTAATAACTTTAAACGAGAACCCATGACTAGAGTTGGAGAGCTTGTTGGTTGGCTCTTCAGTGGTTGTGAAAATATATTAGGCTTGTTAATGACTGGAGCCCAAATCACCTGACTCCAGTCGGGCTGCCGCCGACTCTATCTGGTTTTTTAATTTATCAGTTACTTCCAACATAGCACAGGGGCGGTAGTGTCTACCTCTATTGTTTTGGAGAGTAGTACAGGGTAGGCTGCTTACCTTCTTCTCGTTTGTAACTGAGTCCTGATCCAGGGTTGTTCCTTACTTTGGGTTCGGGAATGGCATAGGCCACACACCTACTCTGCCAAAAGTTCATAATTATGCCCTTTCCAGAGTAGAGCGGCATAGTTGTAACGGATTTATGTGTGACACACACGACTTGGTAACCCCCTTCTTCCCGCCACGCCATGATTCTGGTTCCGTGTATAAAAGCACATTCCTCCAACCTTTATTGTCAGACCTAGCTCGATTTAGCTTAAAATAAGCTCAATTGTCGATATTTTATACATGTATACATACTCGTATATGGGCACTTAGTCTTTCGTTGAAGTTCTTTTAATATTTTAGAAAATAGCTTTTAAATATCTTTATTATATCAAGTCATTGCTTATGTATAGTAAAAACTAACTCCCAGTAAATTTTGCCTGGGCTTTATTTATTCGAAGTTAATTTTCTGGAGAAAAAAAAATTCTTCTTGTAGTATTTTAATTATTTTGAAACTTGACAGTTCGAGGTGTAAAGTTCAAATTTATGATATATGTACAAGACAAACTATGACAAGTTTTGCATAAATTGCCACCTTAAAGTGATTAGTGGAATTTAAATATCCGTAATTAATTTTTTGCCTAAAGAATTATTGTTCGGTTATTTTTAATATTACGTTTCAAGTCTCACCAAATTTATATTCTGAAGGCTAAAATTTCAATCCATATACGCAAAGAACTGAAACCAAATTTTGCATTGGTTTTACATATAAGTCAAGCATTCCTAATATAATTGCTTATATAAGAATAGGAGTTTATGAAGAGTAAATAGATATTTTTATTTCTAAATGGAAATTCACGATTTCAATAAAAATTACATCTATTTAGTTGTGTAAATTAATCTTTTTTATTTTAACTAACTGTCTTTTCTGAATCCATGTTCGAAAGTTCTAACCTTATATTGACTATCTAAACTTCCTAATATTTTTATTTTTTACTTCATTCCAAATATTTTCCACCAAAGCAAGATAGGTTAACTTCCGGTAATATTTGTCATCCTTAATATTAGCCTGTACATCATCTATTATTGCTTCCACTCCCTTACCTATTAAGGAATTAACTTCCTTGAATTTTGTATTTTCATGCACTAATTGATTCTCTATTTAATAAATATTATAAAAATGATAATTTAATTTAAGCGCTACGTTAGGATGCGAAAAAATCGAAATTCATAAATTTTTCTAATACTAAACTTCGAGTAAATTATTTAATTATGACCTTCATAAATTACTGCCCAATTCATTCTACCCAATTTTCTATCTTTATGATTCCACTCATTCACTATCTTATGGCTATTATCTATAAAAACACCTGTTTAATATCTTATATGCGGATCTTTTCCAAATTATCTGCCAAGCCCAGAGAGGAGGCTTTAAATGAAGAAGCAAACTGTAACAGTTATTTTGAGTTTTGTGTGCCTTCCCTCCCCCAATACCCGCATAATAATATAAGACTATATATATTTTTCATATATTTTCTCTTGCTCTAAAACTATTATCTTTTCGAATCTCTTATTATAAATTTCTCAAGATGATGCCCTAGTTTCAAATTCTCAAAATTTTCTCTTCAGAATTAAGTTTTAATCTCACTTCTTTATGGTTTCTCTTTCCAATATTAATAGACTTTCTTTCGTTGGAAAAAAGCCTTTGTACCTTTCTGGAAGTAAGTATATGGTAAATTTTTCATATTGTAACCGTCTGGTATTAGTTTGACTAATCTTTCTATCAACCGTTTCCAAAGACGATTTAGACATAGTGACAGTTTCTTTTTTCAGTAAAATTGATAGAAAATTTAAACTCTTCCTTTCATACAATTTATTGATAAATATTTATAAAGATGATAAACATTAATATTGCATTTTTTCAAGAGGTGACATATAGTGAAGCATTTAAGACAACGATTGTTTTCCCTCGGGAAAACAAAATATTATCATACTCTCTAATAATTAGAAGAGAAAGAAAAATATATCGAGGGAGTTAGAAATGCAATCAATCAATATTTTCTGTTATAATCACAGCGTTATTTGAGATTTTTGCAAGGAATGAGAAATAAGGGATAGAGATGGAGTCGAAAGCGAGGAATTGATTAATCCTGTTTGACGGAAAGAGCTGGTAGTGTTTAAGTTGAGGGTTCGGTAGGTGGTAGGTATTCACTATCGTCGATGTTACCATGCTAATACCAGACGGTTACAATAAAAAAAATTTACATAGTTACAAGGTTGTATCTGCTAAGTAGCATTCAGCAGTAACTATGGCAGAGATACCTTGGACTTAACAAAAAAGAACATTCACCTGCCATATAAATTAGTATAAAACATAATCATAGTTATATTTAAGATATATTAATTGGTCATGTTTGCTTAAAAAGTAAAAGAATTGTTCCTCTTTAATAAGAAAACTAAACAATGGCTTCGTCACCCTCCCCTACGGAAGACTCGCGCTTCACAAGTAAGATTAAAATTTAAAATCTAAAAATAGCAGCCATTGTTAAATTTTTATAAATTTTCTGAACTCCTCCAATTATAATAATTTTAAAAAGGGACTCTAAACAAATATAATTATAGAAGAAGATATATAAAAATATATTATCTTACCTTCACAAAATTTTGATAAATATATATTTATTTCTGAACTTCACCATTTTGTTTTGTGATATTATAAAATAATTATTAGAAATGACTTTGATAAAAAAAAGTCCTAACCAAACTAAGACGAAATTATTATTCAAATACTGAAAGAAATCCCCTTTTTAAATTATAGAGTTAACAAGTGATACTTCGTATTCTTCATTACAGAAAGAACTTAGTTCCACAGTCACTCTTTCGTCGTGTGGCCTACAACCTATTTGCTATTCTAAACCACTTTTTTTAATCCTCTTTATAGACTCTTTATTTTAACACCCTGAACACCTTTTTCAACATAGCTACCCTGAAACATCTTTTAAAAGTTATTTCACCTTTTATTATATTGTCTTTATCCCTTGAAGATTTATATATAGTTGAGAATTTTCCAAACACTTTTTTCAACATAGACACCCTGAAACCTTTTTTTAAAGTTATTTTACCCGGTTTGATATATAGAAAAACCTTCGTTAGATCTCTCTTATTTCATCTAAATTTGTTTTATATACGAAATCATAGTAAAAAGCGACAAAGCCGTAATTTTAATGCATTTTTGAACTTCACGATTTGTGTTTTTTCATTCTAAATCATTCGATAATTATATTTATTTTTCTGAACTCTTAGAAAGAACTTTGATAAAAGCTCGAAACATACAAAAAACAGCCCTACGAATAAAAGTTTCAAATCAACCTAAACAGAAGGAGTTTGCGCTTCGCTGTAAGACTTTCGGTTTGTGTCCTACGGCCTAGTATGGTTCTTTTTATTTCTCCATCTAGATTTGCTCAAATAATTCCAGGCCAAAATTTTAATAAATTTTCTGAACTTCACCATTTGTAATTCAATTAGTTTTAAAATAATCACAAAAATTCGAAACTAATATTTATTTCTGAGCTTCATAATTTTTTTCTATTATAAAGGAATTATTAGAAATAACTTTGATACCAAATTGAAATATACTTAGGTGACAACTAGACCAAATCAAAAAATCTTATTCAAACCTTCAAAAAATCTCGTTCACAAAAATATAAGGTTATGGATGATTACCTTTCGTCTAATTAAAAGGGCTTTATTCAGTAATAATAGATTTTAAAACTATGTAATTGGAGTCGAAAACTTTTTTTGAGGGTTTCATTTTAGGTGGATTACGATCTAACGGGGATATTGTCCTATAAACGTCCCATAGTTATCGGGGCTACGAATTATGATAGTTGCCAATTTATAGGCGTCGACAGGAGGAGAATTACCAGTTCATGGGTAACCAATATATATGCAGGTGAAATAAGTATCTAACTCCAAAGATGAATTGCAAAAAATAAACTTTATTCTAATATTGGCCTATAAGCCTATAACGGGGCAAGCGGCAGGTCACGAAGTTATTTTGCGGGCGACTAGCAGTCAAAAATTCACTAGGAAGTATTAAATTATATAGCGACAAGACACGGTGAACTTAAAATAGTGAATGTGAATGAGATAATCTTCTTAACGGCTGCAATCTAGTAAACTTAACAATACAATAATAATGGAAACTGAGCTACTCCGACTATATATTTAGGTTTATTCCATAGATGGCGTGTGTAAGCGGAATTACTTGCATATTCCAAGTGTAAGCATTATAACTGGATGCGCTTGTCACAGCTCTGTGATACAACTCCCTTTGGCTAGCGGGCATGTTTACTCAGGTGTTTCGTGGACTTCCGTATTTAGATAAATCTATTCTGAGACGTCGCGAAATGCTTGTTTACGCGTTTGTCTTATTGACACAGGTCATTTTGACCTTTCGCAGGTTCGTACATTGCTTGTCCTGCGCTTCCTTCCAACGGTCGATTGCCTTATATAATATATAATATATATATATATATATATATATATATATATATATATATATATATATATATATATATATATATATTAATAAATATATTACATTCCAAATTTTTTTATTAAATTCATAGATGCAAATTAATCTACATTCTTAATTCCTCATTCCAATTTTAGACATTTATTTTATATGAGTGGAGTATGTTGGGATTTAATAATACCACTGTGTGCCAATTATGTGGAGGTTTTTTGGACCTATTGAATCCAGCAATTTTATGCCAGTATCCTACTTATTACATAATCCGATCAGTACATCATAATAATCAAGATGTTTAACAATGAAGAAGATTATAATAAGAATTGTTCAAAACTCGACATCAGAAACGTGTCATGTGAATAACAAAAGTATTTAGAGATAACTTCAATATTAGAGGCAGGCGTAGAAATAGTGAGAAGTATATAGAAGCGCTGAGAAGGTCTTTAAGCATAAAATTCTAGAGCCCAAACTAATGTTTTATTCCCTCGAAAATTATATCTTGCTTCACAATGGGAACAAGTTAGTCAGAATCACGTGAAACATAAAAGCCGTTAGTAACAGTAATAGATAACAGCAAAGGCCGTATGAACAACTTGGGGCTAATTTACGATGAAAAATTAAAGTCATAAGTAAAGAGCAAGTAAAGAGCAAGAATTATTTTAGTAACGCCTATTTCTCTAAATTCATATGAAAGAAATATTGATGGACTTACATTTAAAACATATGACATCTCGTGTTTTCAAACAAATTTTCTACTCCTCAATGCACCCTGAAATTTCATAGGAAAAGACACTTTGCGCTTTTTGCAGCGTTATATCTTTGGGTACTATATTGAAATCGTTATTCTCACGGCTGTTCGATTCTTTTGATCAAATATCATCATCATCATCATTAACTCTATAATTTAAGAAGGGGATTTTTTGGAGTATTTGAATAATAATTTCATCTTACTTTGGTTATGATATGTTTTTTTATCAGTTATTTCTAATATTTATTTTATAATATAAAAAAAAACAAAATGGTGAAGTTCAGAAATAAATATAACTATCGAAGTTTTGTGAATTTTTTAAACCCATCCTACCAGTGGATTTTGACCTATAATTCCTTTTTAATTCAGGAGAAGACTGGCGACATTCACACATTCGAAAACCTAAATTGAAAATAGCTGAGATATTGCCATCTCAATTCCAATCTCTGGTTGACGTTCTGAAATGTGGACGTGAGAAACTACCCAGCAGCCATTCTTACAAAGGCTATTTACCCTAAAGTGCTTGAAAAGTGGGATCAAGAGAACACTTCTTTTCTAGCGCCAGTTGTAAATTCAAGAGTCACAATCTTAAACAGATCCAAAAGAACTAGGAGCAGGCCATAAACATATCCCTTAGGAGAGAAGAGCTACAGGCCTAAGCCAGTTTCATTACAAAACTACACAGTCTGTTGATATTCTCAGGCGCGAGTTTAAAATTGTCTTTTGCTGTGAATTCGACTGTCCTGGTTGTAAAACGAAACAAATGAATTTAAATCCCCTATGGAGATGAAGATGTCTGTAAAGGAACTTGCTTTCATTAAAGGTCAGAGAGAAATGATTATTGCTTTTGGACCACATCAGGTTTGCTTTCAAGATTAACTTGAGTAAAATAGACAAGTCAATAAGTAAAAGCGACTAGAAGGTGAAGGAAGAAAAGTTGCTTTCTATAAGTAGGCCAATGTTTGAATGCAATAAAGTAAAATAATTTTCTCTCCTGCAGAAAATGGAAACAAATAGCTGATGTTCAAAATGGAAATGACTGAATTCATGAAGTGAAATTAAACATACCAACCACATCATCAAATTCCATAAAAAGCTACCAGGGAATTACTTTTTGCCAATAACATCTTAAATATTCGGCTGATTGTAACGAAATTTTAAAATGTATATATTGTTTTACGTTCTCTTGCAAATAATATAATTACCAAAGTCCTTCCAAGGTTAATTAATTTGTTTTGGCACTAACATCATAAATATATGGCCGATTCTAACGCAATTTCAAACTCTTAAGGTATTTACATTCACTTACGACTGATAGAATTGCCAAGGCCTTTCCAAGTTTACTACGGGAATTATTAAAAGGTTTGAAGGTCGTAAGGTCATAAATCATATTAAGTGTGGGCACGCTACTTTTTGGTCAGCAGACCTTGTTCCGGAAATGTATATTTTTCCCAAAATCGACCGAAGTCCATCTCAGGAAAGGTATGAATTTCTAAGGAAAATGAGATTCAGATCTGAAAAATACAGATAAAACTGCATGAAAAAACACATTATCAAAATGAAACTTGACCAAACCTGGAAACTTAAGACGATAGCGCTGCCTACTTTAGACGGTTTCCGCTAAAATTAGCATTTTTTAGGTACTTTCGAAATTCGGAGCGAAGCCACTAATACCCAAAACTTAATTGCAGTGGTTGAACCCCCACTCCATCCTGCAACTTTTTTAAAACTCGTAATATTCCAAATTCGACAGCTTACCTTCATTTTGGAATGCCAAAGTTGTTTGCTAAATGGGGTTAGGCCTCTAGTTTGAATCAAAGCCTTGCGCACAAAACAGTTTCTAAATATTAGGTTAGCAATTGGCCGATTACGGGCATTAGAAAACCACGTGCTTTTAAACGCACTTAAGGAAATTTTGCACTAAGTTTTTTGCCCTCTCAAATCCTCTAATCCCGGACTATCACAGCTGCTGCACGCCATTATACCAGATAAAATAAGAAAAAATATAGCCGTAAATCGTTCGAAATACACGGGAATGTAAAACGAAATGCTATTGGTTCATTGACAAAGGACGCATACGCAAAGCACCTGCAGATCTTAAAGAACATGCTATTGGTTGAATATCGCCAAATGGCGCATGAGCGAATCGCCTCTAGATCTCAAAAGCTTTAGTCTAAGTGATTGATTCAAGGCAAAAGTTGAAGGAGCTAGGTCGAAAATGACGCAGAAATATTCAAAGATAGCAAAATAGCAATATATTTTCGAAAGAATTAACTACGTTAGTGTTAAGTTCTTTAATTTAAATATGGCATCGGTGAGCATCCTTTTAAAAATTTAAAACGTCCATGTCTTTGAAAAATATAAAATCTTAAATGTGTTAAAACGAATCTTTACCACCCAAAATATACTTTTATTTTTTGGAAAAAAATATGACGACAACAACCCTACCTTGGTAAAATTCAAAAGAATAGGTGCATAGTAATAGATAATTGCCAAAAGGTATAAATGAAAAGATGCATTCCACTTTTTTGCAAGATCGTTTCAATGGCATGAATACCGTTTCCTCCTTCATGGGAACAATATATAAACCACGTAAAAATGTCAAGAAATCATGCTCTTAACATAATATGTAAAACAGGGGAGTTACTGCCCCTATAATAATTTGATTTATTGCTTAAACATCGCTTACCAATATATTTCGCACGCTATATTTTAAAAGAAAGATGCCGGCGCAAATTAACATATAGTTTACTTGAACCTTCATCCAAACAGAGTTTTCTCAGGTGTACCTAATAATAGAAGTTTCATTCGCTAGGTAGGTCAATTAGAGTGAAAGTATGAATACAGAGCCCCATCAAACTTTGCCCTCGAAAAACCTTTACAATTAAACAACAAATTAATAAGATTAAGGAATCACGCGGATCTCTCATGCAAATGTAAAGTCACAATTTACGTAAAGAGTGTTATTCATCCCAGATCAGGCCGCGTAGATATTACCCAACCCGAGTTAGGGCCTTTATTACTTTGTCCTCCATTGATAGAAAGGCCTCCATCGCTGTAATTTTATGGACACATTTATTTGGATATATATGTAAATTACGCTTGTCACTCAATTAATTCCATCTTTGAAAAAGATGCAAACTCTGCTCCAAGAGAGCCGTACACTTACATAACGACCAACAATTGGCGAAGTGAAAGCGAGTTCCATAGTTCTCGGTACTATCATATTTGTCATAAATTTACACTGATCGATGACCATACTCAAAGCAACGGAGGGGAATTTATATACCCATTTCTGACATCTACTTTCGTCCTCTGTCGATGTCTGTTGATTAGCAGTGAAATTCTTATGGCAGAAGGATTTAAAGTTCTTACTCAATTCTCACTTTTTTTCATCAAACCATTTTGTCGACGACATTTATCTTTATCATAGAATTAACCAGAGATTACTTGACACGATTTTCTGCGTATATTAGCGGCATTTCTAATCGATGCCTCTTTAATTCTGCGAGAAACTTAACTTTTAAAACATTTCACAATATTTTTCGCCTTAAATCAAGGAATTTAATGAGTATATTCCGTGTGATTATAAAAAAAATGAATAAATAAAACTCCCCTAAGAATAAAGCAAATTCATTCATCCCTCAAATATAATAAAATGTCCCCATCGATCTTTCCCCTTATAAGGTAGGTCGACAACCATAAAATCCCGTTATCTGCAAAGTGAACATCAATCTTGCCACCTCCTTGTTTCCCCTTATCATCACTTAGCTTTCTCGTAAATGTGATCCATTTATTAATTCTTATCATTAAATTGCCCCGATAATTACTTTAATAAAAGCACTAATATAATAATCCCCGATTTTTTCTGCCCAATTAATGAAAATTGAGAAGGACTATGCTAAAATATTTTTCAGGACTGGTTGGCTACCTGGATAACACGATTAGAAGTTACAAAACAGATTGAATAAAATCTAAATGTAATAACTGAAACTTAAATATGTCAATAACTTGGTCGCTTCTACTTAAGCGTTTAGAAAAAGTTATTGGTATTAATTTAACAAAGGTAAGCGAATGAATGGTTCTCATTGCAACATGTAATTTTTCCCATACCCTGTTGTTCTTAATATCATAAATTTCGACAAGAAGTTCTTTTTCCAGAATTTTTATTCTAATAATAATAATACCCAAATCTCCTCATCGCTCTTCAACGCGAAAGGCATTCATTAATGAAGAAAATGTTTTAATTGAAAAAAGAAAGTCCACCGGAGTAGCCAACGAGGTAATTTTCACTTAGTCAAAAGGAAGGGAGGGAAATGTTTTGTTCGCATCCAAGATGTTCGCAAGAAGGCCCGAAGGAGTCTCCCAATCAAGTAGCCTTGCTTCAGCTAACTAAAGGGCAGGGGACAGGAAAGCTTCCATGTCCAAACAAGGGACCGCTTCCGATGGAACAGCTCTTTATTTCTTTATTCTTCTCGTTTAAGTTAGCCATTTTCTTGAGTTGTCTTCCCTTTCATCCACAAATTCGGTAGAGATAGTTTGTCTTTGCTTCGCTCATCTTCCACAGGTCAAAAGCCTCCCTGGATAAATTGGTTTGCTGCGCTGTGCACGACGCTGTAACGTGTCGTAGAAATAAGGTGGGACTGTACACTGGCCCCCGATGCTAGATGACATGAAAAATGATACCATGACTTAATCTAGCCACTTAGAGCTGAAATATTAATCTATTTAAAGACAACTTAAAACCCGGGGAAACGCCGGTGAACACGCACCGGCTTCTACCCTAATAAACCTTTTATATAGAAGAAAAGTGAGGGGTCAAATCAAGTTCAGATAGAGTGTGTCTTAGAGTTAGTTTCTACAGGTTTGAGATAGTTAAGGCTAGCTAATTAACCTGAATACATGCTAAAAAGAAAGCCAGTTCACTTATTTTGAACCATTTTTTTTTAATTTAAATTTTCATAAATGATCATACAGACCCGAAATAACGATCCCAAAAATCACAGGAGCGATTTCTGAAAAAGGTGCACCGATTAATAGCCACAACTTTAAGTTCTGACTTGAGGTTAACCTTGAGATTGGTGCCAAATGCGTCCCACGATATTGTAATTCCTTGCTTTGAATTGAGATATAGAATAAAACAAGTGATGAGAAGGAAGAGGTGATAGCTTTAGGGAGTGGGCAAAAAAGAGTAAGCTTGTTTAAAGTCTACTCAACCACGACCAGCGCCCCACACAATGATGACAACGCCCTATTCCCACCACCTCCTGCCGGGTTCCCTATCTTACAACTCACTTCTCTAAAGAACGAGAAGTTGGTGTTTATAGGCGTGTTTGGTTCTCATTCCGCAACATTTAATTTAGAGGATTAGGAAACCACTCGCCCATTGGTGATCGAATCATACCGCATCCTACATATGTCATCTAACCTAAGAGTTCAAAATCTGTGTGCGGAGTCAAGGGAAATTCATAGGTACTACCCTTAAAATTTACTTGATGTCATAACTTTATATTAACCTTTACTCATTTATTTATTTATTTCCATATCATATTCAACCAAATAGAGCTGCATGAATATTTATTTGCCTGCCACTACAACTTTATGGCTTTGTCCAATAATTCACAGGCCTACATTTGAAAAAAGTATTTATGTTTTTCAGTTTTTTTTGTGGTTTCTTAATGAATCCAACCTCCTAAGCTCAAAAATGAATGTATATTTGTTCAATCAGGTCAGATTTTCTCAGTACAGCATACACCATTTTCATTGAGATTACCTCATTTTTTCTGAATTTTTAAAAAAAAAACCTTTATCTATCTAATAATGCATTATTACTGTTATATCATATAAACAGGAATACACGTATGTAAGCTATAATTCTTTTAATAAACAAAAAATAAAAGAATGCAACATAATAAAGAAAATAATTATAATTTCGAAGAACAGACGCCCTTGACGATTTTCGTTTGTGCCTGTCATCTGGTGCATCACGCTTCAAACACCAACAGTAGTCAGCAAGCATGTTTCCGTTCCATTTACACTGGTACCTGGATTTCATTGTTTTTATGTCCTGGTAAAATCTTTGCCCCTGTTCTTTACTGTAATCCTCGCAGTTGTCGGGAAAATAATCCAGATGGGACTGTAAAAGTGTATCTTTATAGACATTCGAGCTCCCAAATGTTTGAGACTTGTTAAGAGCTGATTGACCAGGGCAACATATTCTTCTAGGCTTCTTTTATTGCCTAGAAGATTGTTAACTAGAGCTTTGAAAGCTTTCCAGGCATCTTTTTCTATGTCCTTCATTGATGCATTAAATTGCTGATCGAGTTCCTGATTTGAAGTCCATCAAAAATTCCCACATGGAGCTTAGCGTCACTAATTTGTGGAAATTTTTGAAGAAGAAATTTAAAAGCTTGGCCTACTTTATTAAGAGTTTTGATATAATTTTTGATTATGCCAAGCTTTATATGCAGTGGAGGGAGGACTATTTTTTGAGGAGGCACTAAAGGTTTAGCTATCACATTGTTTGATTTTAATTCTAAATGCTTCTCGTGGAGGTCAAACCTTCTTCTCATAGTGCATACTATCTGCACGACTGTCCCATAAACATAGGAAACAGGCATGCTTCGTGTAGCCTGTTTGCGTCCCAAGCGTAAGAGACACTACCTGAAAAAAATTTAGCACGGTATGTAAATTCAGTGTAATATTTCTAAAAACAAATTCAAAGTAATATTTATTAAAACAATAAGAATATGAATATGTACTGAAAAATCCTGTATGCCAATGCATTAAATCATCGTATTGGAACTAATTAGATATATGTACATCTTATTTTAAGTTTATTGAGTTGTGTTGTATACCTTCTCAATTAGGATAAGTTCCCCATTAACCCAATAGGATGCATTAACCTTTAGGGACACACTTCAACAAAAAATATAACTAAAAAATGACTCATGATTTCCAGATTTGCATTCTTGTAAAGTGTAAGTTGACCAAAAGGTGTATACAGGTATTAACAATTAAAAATGAAAATGTCAATATCAAAAAGCTTAGAAATGCCAAGTGTAAAATGATCTTACCTTTAAGTCACCACATATCCTCTACTTATAGTTAGAGTAATTTATTGCAACCAGCAATTTTTTCCTATTTTCATAACTTTCAGTAAGTTTGATTGAATGGCCTATAGGAACGGAAGCTATCTTGTTACCAATATTCAGTAACACAGCTTTTAAACTTCTACTGGAGAAATCTATGAACAGTCTCCATTCTAATGGGTTGTAGGGAATTCCAAGGGCCTCAACAAGTCCTTTAATATTGGCGCAGTATACTAAAGAGCTAGAAGAATGCTGTAAAAACTAGCTTCGAAACTCTTGTTCTCCATTTCTGTACCCCCCTAAATGTTGTTTCTTAAGCGAGAAGATTACTTTCACAAGGCCGAGAGCCAAGAAGTTGTGTATTCGCCTTTGAAACCCCCAGATCCCTTGTCAGGGCATTTAACTGAACTTGAGTGAATGGTCTTGCGACCATATCATGTGTGGAAACCTGATAAGACGCAGATGTGTCATAATCTTGGTCAACTTCCATATTAATCTCTTCATGTACCTCTATATGTTTAGGGAGAGAAGGTATAGGAATTCCTGGGCCATGGGGCAGGGGTTTGATGGCAGAAGGAACATCCGGATATGCCACACTATGTTTATTCTTCTTTTTTATACCTGTGGAAAATATAATTGCATATTATATAAAGGAATTGATTTGGAGTTGCAGATAGTACATAAATGTTTAGTAAAGGATATGTTCATGCTGAAGTGAACTATGTTAGTTTTTAATTTTATGCTAAGTCTTTGCATAATAATGACATTTTCAGGAGCCAGTATAATACAGAAAGCTTAAATACTTGATACAATGCTCACCTTAAAGATTTGTCATGCAAAAATAGCAGTCCGTAGTGTGGTCCTTGAAATCTCCCCACACCATGGGAACACTAAAAGAGAGGGACTTCTGTTCGCCCTGACTCCAGCGTCTTGTACTTATGTAGCATCCTTTGCAGCAGATATGTGGTGCAAAACTTTTATCTTGATCTCTTAGCCATACTCCAAATTATGCATGATACAGAGATTTAATTACAGGAGGGATTGTACTTTGCTGCTCGGGAAAAGTCACTTTGCCGCAAATATAGCAAAATCTGTTGGAGCTATTCTTACATTTTCTGTTCATTTTTAACTCAACCACTATTATTATTATTCTTATTATTATAATGCTAAGCAATTTTTAACCTGCAAAATATAAACTTATTTGCATAATTACTTAAAATGTACACAAAATTTACTGCGAATAGAGCAGTGCAAAAACTATTGGAATTTGATGTAATATAGGAGATGTATAAACTATAAAATTATTATTACCCCCTGTATCGCAAAAAATGAAGGTGATACAGAAAAACGGATGACAGATTCGGATTTAGGAGGTCAATTTTATTAAGAAACACTATAAAACACCTAAGGTACATTTTTGACGCAGACCAGTGTAATAAACAGTGAATCCTAAATAGATTGATAGATGCCCTAAGTAGCGGAGATGGTATCTATGCAACTTTAATGCACAAGGTATATAACTCCTGTATAAGCCTAAATACCTCTTGTATACAGAAAAATTAAATTTATTATAAATATACTGTTTATTTCTTAGATATCGCGTTTAATCAAACCTTCGTTTTTCAGCAATAGTAGTAAGGTCTTTCACAGTTGAAAATTCATTATCGGAAGCTATCTTAGCAGTATATTTTCGCATACACCTATTGAAAATTCACCGGATCGTTGAAATATTGAAGATGTACTATGAAATTTCCCTAATTCATATGAATTTTCATATTTTTGTCTGGAGTGTTGAACATAAAAACTTGCACTATACTTGACTGTGTGGGATAATCTATTTCTTTACTATTTTGGGGGGGCATTAAGCGCTTAAGTAATTTACTTCATCAAGAGCTCAAAGATAACATCCGCTACACTTCGAGCCCCGAAGAAAAACTCTTAGAAAACGAGAACATAATTGATCTATGGGTAAAGGAAAAGAAAAGTACTTCCAAATTGCAAGATTTGAGCACCAGTTGCCATAAGTTATAAAATAGATTGATAGCCGGTTCCCTAAAGCTAACTTTCCATTCATCATGGGATGGAGCCAGGAGGAGAAAAACGGTTGAAAAAGATGAAGCTCAAGTTAAACTTTCACGACAAAGACGAAGGCAAACGCAATTGACATTGAAGTTGAATTAGATCTTCAACTCATGCTCTATACAATCAGTTATAGACTCAGGAAGGTTAAGCTTATGAACCTGCGATAAATTACTAACTACTTCAAATTACTAATGACAAAGATTAACTTTCTTCCGAGTTTATCAAAATGAGTCTAATTGGCAGGAAGTAAGGAATTTGTTTTATATAATCTATATACATATGTATAGTTTAAAGAGTATATCATAAAGCACCATTTATGAATAAGTAAAGAGATAGTAGGTAGATATATAGCAAAAGTTCTTTTTTGGGTGATTTTGCCACTCTTAATCTACAATTATATCTAATAGAGGCTAGGATAGGTTTTACCAGTTTTAATATTGTCAAAGGAAACGTGGCAAAAATTGCCGTATTTGTCATGCGTTACGTAGTTAAATGTGTTCTGATTTGCCCATTTTTGTCGTTTATATGACATATGAACTCTTATCTTGATAATATTATACTTCTTACAAGAAATACATTATAAAGTAGAATTAAAAAAAACTTAGCCTTAATGTTTAGTAAGTTGTTTTAAGTAGATAGGTGTGCTCGCGTTACACAATATCACATAGCTATTATTTAAATAAGGGGATAACGCAGAATAGTCAGGCGACCATGCGTATTTAACTATACATATTATTATGTGTGCTTGTGTGCATGAAATAGTCTTCGCCTGCAGAGCATTGAGCTTTTTAAACCACAGAATTTTAAGGAAAAACAAAATTTAGGCCGGTTTGGGAAAACAAATTACTTCCTATGCTTTGCCTGAATAAATGTAGGTTACGTTAGGATAGCATAGGTAATGTCACTCTCTGAGAGAAAAGTTTTTTAACTTTTTCTATTATGTTGTTAATAAAATAATACCGAAGAAATAAAAGATATTATGCCAACATTATCTCGGTAAGTATAGCTAGCTAGCTATATATATTTTGCTTCTAAGCAAAAAATGAGGAATTTCATGTATCATTTTGACGAGAAAAAATGGCCGTGAGCATGCAATTCAATGAAATAGGTAAAGAAATACAGGTGACCTCAATATCAACATGACCACATAAATGAGAACAATTATAGAAGCTGGATTACGAGTAGTATGTACAAATGGTTTTTATACATTCGCCAGGCATGGAGAACTTGTCTAAATTGAAGGAGTTCTAAGAGATCGCGAATATGCGAGTGTTTTCGCGAGTGTTTTCGTTCCTGGTTGTTGGAGAAGGGTAGAAGGAAAGAAGTGTATTTTTATTATCCCTCTTCTCTCACAGTTACCTCATTTATGGTATCATTATTATGTTATTTATGGTCTTTTCCTGTCCCCATTTTTCTGTTCCTCTTATTGTTATAGTCTTTGAATGAATGAATATGCTAGTGCCAGTCTGTGTTTTTGGTTTAAATTCAGATTATTGCAGTCTCCGGGGGGCTTCATTCCATTGTTAAATTGCGCAGAGTTGGATGTGTTTGAATCCCGCGTCCCGGCTCTCTATCGCGATGGTCCTTGCGCTCTCGCAGTGAAAATCTTGAAGGCAACCTTCCGTTTTTTTGACGAAGGTGCTGGCTACAAAATGCACGGGCCCTTCCCCTCTTTCAGGTTTGCAAATCGGACACCGCGGTTGCCTTTTTGGGTTTCGTACTGCGCGAGACTTCCTCCTTCCTAAATTATATAATAGTTGTGGGGAAATTGACCCTCTCCCTTCACTTCCATTTGAGAGACAGGACGTTGACAGCAAACACATCAGGGCCAGGCACCTGGGGTCAATCTCGTAACCCTCGCCACTCGTCCCTATGAAAAGCCGAACGGTTTAAACTGCAAGACCTCCCTACGTGTGTATATTCAATTTCACCTCAAGTACTAAATTGGAGACGCTTTTCTCTCAAGCTTGAAGGGTCAGCTGGAACAGAGGAAAAGCTTACCTAGAAAAACCGTTGGAGTAAGAACTCTCCTGTGGCCTGTCCACTAGCCCCCCCCCCTCTAACCCCTACACCAGTGGGATGAAAATGTATAAATACCAACACTTATGAAATCCGTTAGTCAACGAGGCTACGAAGTAGCCGGCAAGAGAGGCCGGGATACCAAGGGGAGGAAGAAGCAGCTGATCCTCGAGCTAGTCCCTGCTTATCAAACCGAACTTTAAGTTAACTTGTTGAAGTTCAACTTTTTCTCGTCAAAGAGACCCCTTGTATCCTGGTGCATCCTAAAGCCCAGGGATACTGCTCGCCCTGAAAGAAGACCCCCCTTCGAGCCCATTACCTAGTGGTCACACCAAACTCTAAGTTAACTTGGTTTAGGAATCATGTTCAACTGATTTTTGTTAGAGAACACCCCCCCCCCTCACTATCCTGGTGTAGCACAGAGCACGGTGATTGTCCTCGACCTTGAGGACCTCCGAAACGAAAAGAAAATCTCCTCCTCGAGCCAGTTACCCAGTGGTCACACCGAGCTCTAAGGTAACTTGGTTTAAGAACCAAGATCAACTTGCTCTCGTCAGAGAGACCCCGCCTATCCTGGTGCATCCTAAAGCACCGTGATAGTTCTCGCACTTAAATAAGCCCCCTCGAATACCGTGTGGCCCCCCATCTGCCACAATCGCCCAAAGTCTTTTGTGACTGCCACGTCATCCTGTCCGCTAGCAACAATCTGGTCGAGGCACGCGTCAAGGAACCCACCGGATTCCTGAGGTGTCTGGGCCCATTGAGTTCAAGGACAGACTCAAACCCGCTGCCAGAGCAACTAAGGTTTTTAAATTCTAGTAGAGATAATTAGCCTATTTATTTTTTATTGAAGTTAGTAGCGAGTTAACCAACTTTATAAGGTTAAGTTAAAAAGCCTTACTTAAAAACTTATTCAAGTCATTGTCGTGTATTTAAATACGTAGTATTTCTGTGGTTCATGTTTTATGTGTAGTAAATTGTTAAATTTAAAATATATATTTATTTTGGGATAATTCTTGGGCATTTCACTAAAACCTTACGTGTTTGAGACCTGATCTTCCTTAAAACAACAAAAATGGAAAAAATCGACCAAAATATAGTTCCCCTAAGTTTACGATTTCTGCTCCTCGTCATTATGGTTCTAGTTATAGTTCTACTCACTTTCTGGTGTTAGATCCGTTTTCCTTAAAGCAAAACCTTAACTTGTCCTACCCTCGCATTTTTGGTATTTCAAACAAAATCTGATATTTCCCTATCTAAACTTATATTTCTAAAATCATATAGAAATTTGATAAACGCTGCGGTGAACCACCGAGCCGCACCTTGTTTCGTACGACAGAGTTCTGGTAGTAGAGCTTATTTCACAACCGCGACATTATCCTGTTCAAGCGTTGGACATTATTACTTGCTCTCAGATTGCCGTCTCATTTCACCCAACTTTCAACACTACAAAGAGTGTTATGCGTTCTAACGAACTAATGTACTATTATTTAAGATGTTTCACTTAATGCTGGCTAGTCAGCGGATCAATGACAATTATAAACAACAGCGAACTTTTGGTCGAATTCGGGTTAAAACAGCAACAATGTTCCTAACGTTTGATCGTCGGTATCTCCTATTGCATAATAAGGGCTAGTTAATTATTACTACAATTCGACTCATATATATCTGATCCTAGGTACTGCTTCAATTACCATATGTTTGGTTATGTTAGCACTGCCTACTGCAACCCCGTGCATGAGGGGAATGCGCGCAGGCCTAATATGGTTATTTTTGCGACCATTTTCGCCAATATACAAACTGTGGTGAGACCCATATTTCATATTCAAAATATCGCCTAATTCGCTTTGGAAATGAGCTCTTAGCAGTCCATAATTCTGCTAATGTGGATATGCGGGAAAAACGTCGAATATTTACAGAGAAATTCATCTCCTCCGGTGTCAGGTTCTCCAATATCCACGCATTGCAACGGGCTCTCATTCTTCTCACCTAGCTATCCTATAATTACTTCATTTATTACGCAGGACTCACAAGATACAGCAATCCCGCTATCCGATGTATCGCGCTCGTCTTCTACTCCAGATTAAGTCTGGTCTTTTTGTATATTCCATTACTCTTCTCCGTTTTTTGCATCTATGCGGGTCGAGCGTGTCCAGTGTCCAATCTCCAGATACCGATTCAGAGATATTGGACGCCATTGAGCCGTAGATTAAATCTACTGAGGCGCTCCATAATAAACTAGTCATGACTGACGATTCCAATCTCAATCGTGAGGCTTCTCCCGACTTTTCCTTCTTTCTAGGAAGCTAACTTCCAAAGGGGCAGCCAATCGACCTCTGTGAAATTGAAGTTGAGGCAAACACTATCCCTTCCTTTATTATCACTAACACTGTTCCTTTGATACCTACCTATACCTCTAACTTCCGAACTTCCCTCTGATGGAAGTTATGTATTATTCCCCCATAGTGATATTGCTCAACTCCTCGGAGGTAAAAATGCCCCCAAGTACCTTTATCCACACCATTTCTGCTCAGTCACAACAATAAACCCATTTCCCATTACCGCTACACCAGATCCTTTTAAACACTCCTTAACTAATACTTCCGACCTCCCTTCAGGCGTGGATTGGAAACTCTCAATCACGAATGATGGTTCCTTCTGCCCGGGTGTAACGATGCCACCAAGTCTGTCTTTTCTATACTCTTTTCTCTTTGTCAGATCCACTCCCTTTGGTTTGTCGAAAAAAACGTAGCTCTCGCTATACTAACCCCCGTTATTCGAAATCGGGGTTGCCTCGCCTTTATTGAGACACTTTCTATAAGGCCCCTACCGAGCTCCTCTCGCACATCACCTGTTTATGGGAGCCCCTCCGACCCCCATACTATTTTGACCGTGGTCTTTATTCCGTCTGAGCGATGATGGCAGTAATTATTCAGTAGAGTTGCCTAAGGTTTCTTCCCAAATTTAAGGAATTCTCCTAGAAATTTGCTGGCAGGAAATCACACTTGGAAACCATGCTTTCTCCAAGTTTTATTATTTCACACTTTTTAACTCTCTACTAACTCCTGTCGTGATGGCTCATGGTTGTGTCTCGCTCATTTTGAGTACTAAGCATTTTTTCATGCCCTCAGCTCTGTGAACTACTCATCAAGTAGTCATAGCCCGTGAGTCATCTTTTAAATAGATTTCCTACATTTTGTTTGATTTATATTTCCCCGGACAATCCCCTTTCAATGTCTCAGTATTTAGATCTTTTTCCCCAGATTCCTACACCATTTCTAGTTCTACTTTACTTTAATGCTAAACATTCCATATAGAGTGATAGAGTGAGCAGCCATCAAGGCCGTCTTCTTGAATCTCTTCTCTCCACTAATCCTTTTAGTATGCTTAACTATGGTTATGTTACATCAGAATGCTGCTCACTCCACCCCTAGCACTAAGATGAATTGTTCTATAATTAGCGATGCCACCAGTTCCGATATATTGGTCTCTTTTTTACACATGTTATCTCTGTTGTGAGATACACAGCTGAGTATACATGTCTCAAGTCAGGAATGGAGGGCGAAGTCATGCGTTTCTTGGCCGGAGGACAGGAGCCATAAACTTTTTTAAAACACTGATATCCTTTCACCGCTCTTTAGGTGCGCTCCTACGTCATCGAGCATTGATTATATCCGATACGACTTAATCGGGCCTTTCCTTCCTCGTAAGGAATTACTGTTACTAAATTCTCTCGTACTGTCTGGAGAATGGCGTTGTTCTTTCCATTTCCTAACGCAAGTAGAGACAGCTTTTTTTTCTTCTCATTATAACCAAATAGCCTGCACGAGCTGTCTTATTAGGTTGCTGAAGAAAATGGTGAATGCTCCCTTGCAGTGGTTTCTGGAATACCATTACCTGCTAACTTCATACCAGTGTGACTTCCGTAAGAAGCAGTGTACGACAGATCTTCTTGCTCTTATCAAGGGTACTCTCCGTGTGGCCCTTTTTCTTTTTCAATATTGAAAAGGCCTATGTCACCTTGTGGCGCCATAGACTTTTCCACTCGTTGTATAAATGCTGATATTGGGTACTTTTACTAGTCTTTTATCTACTCACTTTTTTCGGGTTAGGGATGCTAACACTTATTCTTATCTCTATTCAGGAAGAGGGTTTAAATCAAGGCAATGTATTAAGTGTTACTTTATTCTCTATTGCGATTAATAGCCTGCTAGACTCTCTGTTCGAAGAGTTGTCTGCAACCATATGTGTAGACGGCCACGCTCTTTATTGCTGCGTCTTAAGCCCGGCATCTGCTGCCTGATGCCTTCATTTGGAGGTTGATACAAACCACTGCCGTGCCCTTCATTAATGGTTCGGCTTAGTGTCAAAGTCGAAGGTGATCCCCTGAAATAAAGGACAGGAAGTTACTTCCAAACTTATTCCTACAGTGTAATAACCGCCTGAGATTAGTGTCAAAGATACGATTCCTTTTCCTTTCGATGACCCTGGATCTCAAAATTACTTGAGTCCTCATCTTCGTTAGCTTCATTGGAGATTTCTCCGGACGACCGATCTACTACAGATGTTCTCCCATACATATTGGCGTTGCGATTGGCTCAATTTGTGGAAACTATACATCTCTCTCGTCTAGTCCAAGTTGGAATATGCTAGTGAAAGGTATCTATCAGCCTCCTTCTGATCTCTCCTTATGCAGGATTTTATGCGGAAGCTGGTCCTCTTCCATTCAGTGTTGCATATCTCTCTTACCCTATATCAAGCATTTATGCTGAGGGTGTATATTCCTGCTCGACCAGTACCGCTAACAGTTCTGTCCTGGGAATATTTTACGCATTCAACAGCTCCCATGCTAAGAAGTCTGAAAGAGCGTATGCTCCCCAGGTCCTGTGACCTCATATCGCACGTCTCTATTTGCACATTGGCCGTCGGGAATCACTGTAACAGAATTCTTTTTATGTTTAGGTCCTCGCAACACAGTCCTACCCTTCTAGTTTTCGCGCGTCCCCCGGTGTACATTTCCATTGTGAAATATTTGCATGGGTTTCTTTGACATGCAGAATTTTCTGGTGTACCCGCCTGTGAAACGTGTTATGTTCAATGAACATGCGACATTATCCACTTTAACATGTGATATATTTAAATAAGAGGCAACAACAAAAGAAGGTTTGTGGGATGCTGTAGTCTCATCAGTGTCTCTAGTTTCCGTCAGTACCGCTGACAGAATCCCGTTCTGACCACTGAGATTTATACAGTTTTATTAGCCTTATGCTTTTTAGCCACCTACCTCATTACTGCATTTCCGGTTTTTATTTTATAGGATCGTAATAAACGCTAATTCTCTTTAACGTTTAATCATTCCCCTTTCTCCAATATATGTACATTCCTGGTTAATTCTTAGAAAAGTCGGATTCCAGTGTAACGAACGGGCTGATGAAGCGGCTCGAATTGTGGCCATCCGGACACCGACTTGCTGCAGTTGGCCATTGTGTACCATTTATTCTCTTATTAGAGAGTACATTAGATCACTCTGGCAGTAAGAATGGTATAGCTGCATCTACAATAAAGAAGCATTCTTCAATCCCTCGGTTTTACCGTGGGCTAGCAGATATTAACATTGTTGGAGCTCTGAGGACGTCATTTAACACCTGCGAATCGACCACACATGTCTCAGACATGGACATTTAATGGGTTGTAATGGTCGCCACCACTCATCCTTATGCCCCCTATGTTTGTCTTCTATATCATATCACGTCATATTTTAGTTGAAAGCCAGCTTTTGTCTGCCCTTCTTCTGGAATTCCTCCCATCTATATTACGCATCCTCTCCCATTCGAATGGACAATGGAACAGGGACATTTGACCAGTTTGTTAAGGTTGAATTTTTGTCATCTGTGTTTCAGACAAAGCAAAGTGATCCAGAACTGGATCTCCCTTTAAATTGTTATCCTAATCCAGAACTCTTATATTTTTCTTTTGTCTTAAGAATTAAAATATTACTTAGATAATTTGCATTCATTTGGTGGTACTGATCCAAATGAAGTATTTTCACTTTTTAGGAAATCTTCATCCATGCAACTGGCTCCTAAACTTGCCAAGATATTCAGAAGTCTTCTAGCCTTTATAGTTTTCCAGTGTATTGTAAATTTGCCAATGTTTTTCTAATTCCTAATGGAGTCTCTCTTACACAATGTTCCTTGGAATTTCAGACCAATATCAATTACTCCAACACTTTCAAAAGTTTATGAAAATTTATTAGCAAGAAAGTTATAAAGTTTGTAAATAAAAAGTTATTTTGCCCTCTATGCATTTTGTTTTCCCGAAATGTCTTCTGATTACTGATGCCTTAAGAGTATTAACCGATGATTTGCAATCTTCTTTGGATGTTGCTCTGAGGCCAGGGTTATTTCCCTCGATTTAAGCTCTGTTTGAGTGGATCATAAGGTTTATTGTATAAGTTGCAATTTGTGGGTAATTGCGGTCCAATTATCAATGTATTCAGAGAGTTTTTGTGTAGCCGTCAGCAACGTGTTTTTAGTTGGTGGAAGTTCTTGCTCTTTTAAACTGGTTTTATCTGGCGTTCCACAGGGTCCCTTGTTTTTTTATATTGCACACTCCCGACATGTCGTAAAATTTATAAAATAAATTAATTACTTATGCTGATGATAGAACCTTTTATGCCTTCGTTAAGTCTCATAGTGAGCGTGCTTATGTGGCTGGTTTCTAGAATACAGTCGTGGTGTCTTAAATGGAAAATAAAGCTAAACCTAAGAGAGACACAATCTATCATTGTTAGTAGATCGAGGACTCATGAAGCTCTTCATCAAGAATTGTTCCTCTGTGGGTATCACTTGATGGTCTCTTGTTTCTTAAACTCCTCAATATTTTGATAGATGATAAGCTTACTTTTGAGAATCATCTAAGATCTATTTCTTAAATGAACTTTTTAAGTGCTTCAGGTTACTAGGTAATGAAGACGCTTTTTTAAATATATTTTTGCATTCATCCTACCATGTCTTAAGTATTGCATGCCTATATGGATTTCTACAACTAAGCATCATCTTAAATTTCTAGACCGAGTTTTAAATTGTATTCCTTCAATTCCACTAGAGTTAACAATCGACTTAGAAAAACGTAGAAAAATTGGTGTTTTGTCTCTCTTTTATGATCAATACACCTACTAAGCCTACCATAGATTTGAATGATGCATTTGCCTTTTTCAATATTAACTTAAGAATCGAATCAGTTTTCCAAATGATTTGTTCGCTATTATAGCAAATTATGGAACCATCTTCCAAATCAAATTGTTCATTGTGTTCAAGTAAATGCTTTTAAATCTGCAGGTAATGCTCTTTTTTCATAATTTATATGCTTGTCTAAGAGATTAACTGGGAGAGGCAGACAGATTTTAATTTATCTTTTTAGTTTAATTTTAAATAATTCTTTTAATTTCATTTTAGTGAATTCTTGTGTGTTAACTTTGTGTATTCTAGTTATTTCTTATGCAACTAATGCTCCACTACAGTGCCTTTTGGTGTTTTGTGGTGTTACCATGTGTGACCTTTACCTTTTTGGGAGCTTTATTAGTTTCTATAAAATCAAAAATAATAATTATCTCATGAGACTAGTTAAAAAAAATCCCAGTCAAGGCAAATCTAGCAAGTCGCAAGTGCCCTTTTCAGGTCCTTCTTTTTTCTCGGGGCCAGCATGAAGGCCCCTCCTCTGTTATGACAGGTGCCAACCCACTTTTTTCTCGAGGTTATAGCAGCTTGCAACAAATGACGGTCTCCTGGGTGATCTTCCTATGGTAGAGAACACGAATAAGGAACTGATTGTCCCAGGGACTAACATCAGGCCTAAGGGAATTGCCACTCTAACCAATCTCCACATATAATGCGGGTAAAAGAGGTTGCATTTCAAGAAATCAGAAAGCGTAAGGAGAGAAGAAGGAAGAAATAACGATGTCATCCATTTGACACAGCCGCCCGATTTAACCAGGCTCCTTGGGTGTAATTTTGAGTACGAACGAAATATGTTCGCTTTTTATGTCGCTGAATGAAAATTCCGTCCCTGGTTACACCATACAAATGTTTTTCATCAAATAGCTTTTATTCGCATTTATTAATTTTTCTGGCTTTGAAGAGTGCCATAAAACATTAGTTATTATTATTGACATACATTCTAGAAAAACAAATTCTTGTCGAAATTTATGAGTTGAACAACAACTGGACATAGTTGAAAACACTTCGTCAAACGAAAGAAGTTCAATGAATTAATCTCATTGAAACATGATAAATAATAATTATGATTTCTAACTATAGGCTTAATTTAAAGAGAATAACATATTGATGTTTGGTGTTTCTAAACATAGTTAAATATATTTCATACACTTTCATTTAATGCAACTTTCTTTGCATGAATTCAAAATGAGACTACCCCCCCCCCCCCTCCATAGACAAGGTCCTAAATCTTATTTCACTATTTATTTTTTAAGCAGCCAACTATTCAAGAGGGATATTAACATAGCCTCACGCATATTTTATAGATTGGGTAGAAGGTTTTATCTCCTACATAGACCTCACTCAGTGAACAAATTTAAAGAATTTAGGGGGACAAAAGCAATTATCCATGAGCAACTCCTTGCTGCTGTACAAGCTTATTTTTCGCTTTCTTTCTTTTATGTTTGTCGTATTGTCCTCTCCTTTACTTATCGAGCAGGAGATAAGATTTCGTGCGTAATCTGAGGTCTTCTATTTAATGAGAGATTCCATTAAAAAAATGTATTATTCATAACTTGCTTGCTCTATGTAAGGAAAATCAACTTGCTAGCCACCGAGACCTCTTCAATATTCGTAAAACTTCCTTTGTTCTTTTCTGTTATATTCCTACCAAATGAATGAATGGCGTTACTATTTTAAAAACAATATCTTTATGTCACAAAGGAAGAATTAAAATCTTTCGAGCAAAAAATTGAAACACCTAATTTTAGTTTGGCTGTCTAAAATTCAATAACTAAGAAAACAAATTGAAGTTGAAGACTTTCGATGGAATTTTAGGCCAGCTAAAATTCCATTAATAGACCTACAGACTAAATTATATGGCTGTTCTGATAGTTTTTTTACTTCATATACTGTAAGATTCTTTGGTCTGAAGATTATCTGATGAGAATAAATTTTGTGGCAGTCCCTATGGCTCCTCAATAATTATTGATCGATCCCATATCTTTTATAAATACCGATTCGCCATTTTGGTGTGTACGAACAACTGAACGATCATAAAACTTATCGTGAAGGAATTAAATTTACGCACTTAATTTGGCTTCATTTATTCCTAGAACTAGTCGCAACATACACATAATGCTTAGTTGATGTTTCTGTAGAGAGTTTGACAAAGTAAAGAGTAAAAATTATGCTTAGAAGGTATAATAGATATTCAGGTTAGATATATGAGGAGATAAATTAATATGAGCTGACGCTAGCCTAGTGGATAAGGTGCCACTAAAGAGTGTATCTCCGCCAGAATGCTTACTGGGGAAGAGAGCGTCGTAAAATTGCGTGGAAAAGGAAAAAGAAAAAGGAATTTTGGAGATATTTTTTATATAACCTGACTACTATACGAAATCAATATACCCCATAATTCTCCAGAAATCCTCCCAACTCAAAAAGTAGGAACCATCTCCTCTCAAACATAGATGGTGGGTGGGAAGGCAGTCCTTTTTTTCAATTTTAATACTAACATGGTTGCCTCTTCAGCATCTGACAAAGACAAATAGGGTTTCCTCTAAATAACCAATGCTTTAGTCTCTAACAGAATAAGCCGGGATGATAAAATACTTGTACCGCAATAACGGAAATACCCTCACATCTATCGTTGGATTTATTCCTACTTATTACCTGTTCCAATGCTATGGGGCCCTTATGCCATCACATTCTGAATATATATATTTAGAGCATCGCGCCTGTTTTTATCAAGAATATGATGTAAGGATAGGTAAAAAAATCTTAAAGTTCCCTGAACTGAAACATGATATAAAATTTCCTACATTATTAACGTATCACAGTTTTCATTTACTTACTCGACAAATATTTAACTTAATATCCAATAAGCCAAATTTATAAATTTAAACAAAATATAAATACACAATCAGCGAAAATCTAAGTGGAGTCTACCTACGCATGACTGTAACCCGAATTATGCTCTGTATTTGGATAATTCTGATAATACACCGCGGAACAAAAAGGCTCGGTGAGGAGGAAAATATAATATGAAAATTCTCATATATTCGAAATCGATTGTGATTTCGACTTTAATCATCTAGATGTAAATGGTCAATAACAAAGTTTTCTTTCACATTTTAGTTCCTTTCATTGAGAGTTATGTCCCGGTATTGGATAAGGATTCTTTTCGCTCTCGGTCTTACTCCCAAAACCCTGCTTTGGCGTTCCCAAAGGATGTGAGCGGCCTCCTACTTTTTCTTATCTATATTAACCAGCTACCATCTCACATAAGGAATATGTACCTATTTTTTGGCAGAAGACCTAAGACTTTACATAAAAATTTGAGCGGTTGCTGTTGCATTTTTAGCCATTCGCATCACTTCCTCTCAATTCGACATTAAACCATCGTTGAGGTAGCACACTTTTGTAGGCTCAGTTTCAACATCAGCAAATGCGTGGTCATGCGTTATTATCGAGGGCATTTTTTTTTTTTTTTAAGGGGCTATCTGGCGACTGTCGAGGGCATAAAGAGTGGCATGACCTCGGTACGACTGATTCCTATGATCTCGAAAGAAGTGAAGTCTTACTTGTTTCTTCCCATAACGACTTGGGCATCCTAATAGACACCAGCCTAAAATTCTAGCAGCACATAAGAGCTACAGATAACAAAGCTTCGGGCGTCCTCCCCAACATTCTCAAAGTCGCCCTTACTAGTTGCATCTGGAATACTGGATATATTAAAGAACTTAGCCTCTTAGAATAAGTTTAGCGACTATGGAACCTTCATGTCGAGCCCCTCGAGGACCTTCCTTATACTGATTGCCTTTCAAGACTTAATTTCTACTCTTTTCAGGGTAGGCTGTTGCGGGCAAAAATAATTAAGTGTTGAAAATTATTCAAGAGGCTCTCTTGCATATCTCACCCTGACCTTTTTTCGCAAACTGCTCGGCCTGGAAACAGGGGTCACAGGTTCAAGATCGATCATTACTTTTCCGTCATCAAGTTCAGAGAGTGCTTTTTCAGTAATCGCTGTGCCTCAACATGGAACAATCTCCCCGACTCCGTTGTTTCCAATACTTTTCTTCCATCTTTCTATTTTTGTCTTCATTATACTCTTTTAATGATTAATATTGAATGCACAGAACAAACTGTCAAATTATAAACATACTACAAAGTGTATATAACTCAATTGTATAGTAGAATAAATAGTCACATAGAGTGGGCATACCTGAAGTTTTAGCTGCCCCTTATTCCATCAATAGTACCCTACCAACTCTCAGGCTATGAAGTGGAGTAGCTATCAAGGTAAGATATCAAGGAAAGGTAAGAATCTTCTTAAGGACAACTAGACATCAAGGGTTTAAGATCAACTCAAAAGCCAACCATATCCGATTACTTCAGGAAAAAATAAGGAAATCTTAAGTTTATGATTTTTAACTGTGTATAAAAGAAATTTACAATATATAGAGCTTCTGTATCTCATCGTTAAAATATTATACCCTTAAGATTTAAAATATTTTCTATAAATATAACGTCCAATATCGAGTTCGCATCAAGAAGAGTGGTAGGGTATTAATGGAAAACTAGTGATACTTGTGTAGGAAGAACACTCATTGACAGATGGCTAATTAAGTAAGTAATATCTAGGCATCACGACCTATTTTAAAGGTACTCTGGGAGACAATGATAATTTAGGGGCATTGCATGCGAACCCATGACGTAGGCTGATTAAATTTATTAAGCAACGTTTATTTATTCTAAGAAAAGATTTTATGGTACGGCAAATAACTAATGGAAACCAAGAAGTTTACATTTTTGTACATCTGCCTGTGCAAAAATGGTATATGACCGTGAATCTCGAAAAGAGGACTAATGAGTAGATGAATTGGGTGGGGCTGGTTTGCTGTTAGATAATGACTGGTGGATGAGTATAAACTCTAGAGAGCGTAGATTAGTGTGATAACGAAGAAGTACCAACTGGTAAGTTTAACGTACATGTGTATTCCATAAAGTTATAAGCGGATTGCTTGTTAAACCTAAAGATGTTTGGTTTATGTCGATGAAATATATAATATTTCATTTATTTTAAGAAAAGGATAGATGAATATAATAAATTATAATGGTTGAGACAATTTTTCGCTGAAAGAATTGAATCAAACCGTACGGAAGCAGAAAATTATAGATAAAAACAAACAATGATGAGAGGTACTGTCATAGGTTTAGAAATACCATAGTAAAAGAGTACAAGTATTTGAAAGTGAACCAACATTTCGGACTGAGATGAAAAGTAAATAGCACTAATCATAAACAAAGAGAACTAAACTAAAGTTTAAGAAAACGAATCAATTTAACGCGAATAGGACTCGTGAAGGTCGATTAAATGCTCAAACAAGATAAAATGTACTTTTGACGCTGAAAAACTGATTACACTTATAGGATTCCCAGAGGGAGCTTAAACCATAAGTGTTTAAATATTAAAAAGTAATTAAGAGATTATATCGAAGCAAAATGGTAAAGAGGATTTTGAAAGACGTGCAATTTTAATGGCTGCTATATGAAATGGGAGTGAGAAAGCGTTGCACAATGTTAGTACAGTTTTTAAACTATTTATTGTTGAACAACAAAAAGGATTAAAGCCTACTAGAGAAGGAGTGTGGATAAGTGAGAGAAATAACAAAACTTTTAATAATTCCCGGACTAATCTTGGGAGGATCCTGGTAATTATATCATTCGAAAGAATCAGCCGAATATTCTTTGAAGTTATTGCCAAATAATTCCCCAGCTAACCTTGGAGGACTTTGCCCATTACATCATTCGAAAGAGAATGTAAAACAACATAAAAGTTTCGTTAGAATCAGCCAAATAGTTACAACGTTATTACTAAAACTATAAAAGGAAAACATGGACCGACGGACAGACCGTCATAGTGAGATATAGAGTCGCACGGCATTAAAAACTAAGATAACAAATACTATTGGAAACAGCGAATGATCACAGATAAGGCAGAAAGAAGGGTTTCTTCGGGTAGAAAGACGTAAAGTGGGCTTTTGGAGGTGACAACAGACAGGTCAACAAATGAATCTGTGGTCACGCGGGAAGTTAATTAAAATAGAATAACAATTAGCTTCACAGTACAAGATAAGCTCAAATCATATATTTAAAGCGAGCAACACATGTGGTATTATAATAAATAATTATAAACAAAATAAAGACAGTAAAACTAACAATAAAGTAATTGTACGAACAGATATCGTTCAATTTAACGGGACAAAAGGAAAGTAAAAATCAAAACAAAAGAATACGCGAATAAAATTGATTTAAGAAGAAAACTGGTACATGGGGAAAATTTGTTGAAGTAAGATAATATACTGGAATTAGATACAAAACCATGAAAAACTGGAACAGATAGAAAAGGTTGTATAGTCCTCCTATCTACAAGAACATTAGGTACGAAAAGTTCATCAAAAGGAGTATCAATAAACAAGGAACGAGGGAAGGGTTTGCTCATGGAAATCCAAACTACTCTTTACACTATTATTCTCAGTAGCATTCTCATGGCTATTCGGGCATCCTGTCACATAATAAAATTGTCCTTCGGTCAACACCTGCTTAGAGATCAATAAACCTTTTGGAGCAGCCCTACTTTCGCTTGTGACTACAATATATAAACTTCCTGGATCAGCCTTAATTTGGCTCTTGTCTTTTGAATATGAAACCATGGAGCAACCTAAATCGGGCTGTCCATCTCTAAACTAAGATTCCTTGGGCGAACCTGCGTTAATTATCCAATTTTAAACTAAAATTCCTTGGACGTATCTGCGTTAATTATCCAATTTTAAACTAAAGTTTTTTGGAACTACCTTTAGCAGGGTCTACACCTTTAAACTAAAATTCCTTAAATCAGGATTTATTTGGCTCTCCTATTTATAACAAAGAAAACTTTATGTTGGGTTTATGCACGCCCTCAAATTTTGTGGGCACTTTGTTATAAATATTTCTATTTTTAAAAAATACCCACATGCTATATAGATTATATCATAGATAAACTCTATAGAGTATATCTTTGAGTATATCATAGATATATTCTATATAGCTTCTTTACAACTTAATGTGGCCAAATTTCTAATTAGGATTTGTCGAAAAATAGATTGGCCGCCATCTTGGGAGACACATTGTGAATTTTGAATTACACTATAGTATATTTATTATATATCATTTTGAAGTGCTTTTTCTGAATTAAATATCATATAGGCATTTCAATTAATCAATTTTAAGAAAAATATGATTGATTTAAATAACATTCGGGGGCGACGCTTGTACTCGTATGTCTCTAATCAAGGAACGCAGAAGAAAACCTAGAGGCCTAACGAAATTTAGCAATCGCCTTTTGAATTCAAATCTAATGTTAGGCTTTCGAATTAGGAATATTACGAGTTTTATTTTATTGCTGGTGGGTTGGGGGGTATTTGAGCGAAGCTCCCCATTTTAAAATTGCCTTAAAAATGATATATACGAGTAATACAATCACTTCATTTTTTAATTTGCTCAAGAAAAATTGATGTCTGCATGAAAAAACAATTGTTTTAAACATATATGTATATAATATATATGAATTATCCAAAAATTCGAGATGGAGCATAAACCCAACATTAACCAAAACTTGGAACGTCACGCATCGGGTCTACTCTTTTAAAGTAAAAATCTTCCGGCTTGAATAGAGAAGTTTGCATATATTACCGTATATATCAACCAATTAAAGACGTGTTTCTTCTGAAGGAATAGCGTAAAGTTGATCATAGACAATTGATCTTGTCCCCCAAACTCTCCAAATTTCTTCTTGGTCAATTAGTTGTCTGAGGAAATCCGTCATCATCGACTTCGATGGACTTCCCTAAACTAAGCTAAGCTAAGCTGTTCTTCAAGTCATAAAATTTAGACAAGAGTTTAGTTTTGCCGAATTTATTTATCTCAAAATAATAATTGTTTTATGGCAATATTCAAAACCAGAGGCCTTCAATAATGAGCAGATTTTTTTACTGAGAAATATTGGTTGTGTAACCAACGAGGCAATTTTCATCCAGCAAAATATGATGATGTGATATGTTATGTTCGCCCTTGAGGTGGCCAAAAGAAGGCCATAATTAAACCACAAAACGTGAGTCTTTTGCCTGCTACTTCACGGTTGAGGTTCAGAAAAGCTTCTTTGTTCGATCCAGAGAACGCCTAAGATAAAAAATCTTTATTTCTTCATTCTTTTAACCATATATACACCGTTATTTCTTTAACTGAGTACAGTTTCCTTGAATCTGATGTGGAGTGGAATGTGTTTAGAGTTTTTATTTCCCTAGGCCCGATGTCAATCTTTAGATAATTCAGTTTAATATTCCTCTTTTCTTTTGAAAGGAAGTCTGACTGAAAACGTTGTTTGCTAAGCAGCAACAGCGTTTAGAGAACAGCAGTCTGACACATGTGAAAAAATGATGGGCCTGCATGCTAGCCTCCGGTAAACACATAGACTGTAAAAATACATCTCATATGACTCACCTTATCAGCCTTAAGGACAAGGTTTTAGCCACTATTATGAAATAAGCCGTTGAAAGGGTCTCCTTTCCACCAGGAACAAATCTAGAGAGACTCCTTTAAATACTCGATGCTCTAGGAGATTAAATTCCTCGCCTTCAAGGCGTTCTATTTAAGAAAAAGGAAAACACTGACTTAATACTTCCAGGGCATTGTGCTTATATCTACTTATGAAAAGGCTTCATTAGTAGTTAAAATAAAGTCAGTGCTGGTGCACGATGACTGCAGCACCAAGTTATTTACACATTCCTTCTGTCAACTACTGCGTCGGGGTTGTTATCCAAATCGAAAATCCTTGCTCTTTCTTTAGAACCTTCAGAGGCGATCAGACAAGATACATAAGACATCAAAAACAACCCATCCTACAGGTTTCACCACTAAGCAATACATGGGACCAGGATGAATCAACCATGGCGAGCTGTAAACAACGCAGGCCTACAGTAGTGAACACACTTCAGTAATCCAGACTTGAAGGTATAGCGAGGTTTAAAATTGGGAATGGCAGGCTTGAATTAAGTTGATTCTATTATTCGAGACACTTGAGCGTTGTTAAGATAGACAAGGACCAAAACGCTGTTTAACCAGAGAGAAAATTTTGAAAACAGAAAATGATATTAAAAAAGGTGAGTTGTTCTTCGTAGACGACTAAGTTACTTTAGATTTTGTCGTTCAGGTTTTTAGGACCTATCGGGGATAAAGTTCCTTTCGCGCAAGATGGAAATCCCAAAGAAGAATTACCAATACAGCAAACATAAAAAGAGGCTATGAGAGGTCGGTCGATTTCTAAAAAACAAGCGCAGTAGCTGACAGCCACAGATGGAGTGAAGGTTCAGGAGAGAAATCCCTTACTATGTCGTAATGGTAGTTGATAAGACGGCTAGGTTGTGAAGAAATTTTAATGGGCGTGGTGGTTGACCTCTAAATATAACAAGTGCGTCACACTCATGAGAAAAATATATAATCACATGTTAACTCATTTAGATTTCGTGAATAATTAGTTGTCGTGGAATGAGTAGACTCTATACTTATATATACGAGGGGTGGTCAATAGATTTTGCGAATCCCTAGGGCAAAACAGAGAAAGGGAGATGGCTGTTTGTGGATGTGTTAGGACAAGTTATGACAAGTCAGGACCTGCAGAAACACGCTCCTGGATCATCTATTTAAGAAAAGGTAGCTGATCGCAGATCGTCAGTCACAAACTTTTCTACAATAGAGAAGGTTCAGGACCGCGCAGTGATCAAATTTTTGAGCAAATAATGCAAAAGAGATCCATGAACGGATAGTCGCAGCGTACACCGACACCGCCCCTTCCTATGCAACCATTGCTCGCTGGAACAGTGAGTTCTGCCATGAACGTGAGTCCCTTGAAGATGACTCCCGTCTAGGACTCCCGTTAGATGTGAACAACGAAGACAATTTGGCCCGTGTGGAGAGTATGATTCTCTAAAATCGATGGGTAAACTTCGAAGAAATCGAGCGAGAACTTGGAATATCACATGGAAGTGTTATCAACATCATCCACGCCCCAATAACGACTTCAACGTCGTCAAAGTCCACAAGGCTAGAGTTGCACAAGCTGCCCTGCGCGAGTGCGGATTCGATGAGCTTTACCATCCCCCCTACAGTCCAGATGTTGCCCCTAGCGACAACTTTTTATTCCGCGAGCTCAAGGCTGTACTGCGTCCACGCAGGTTTGGGAACGATAAAGATGTACAGATCGCCGTCCAGGAGTGGATTAAACAGCAATCGGGAGAATTCTGGTTGTCGGGAATTCGAAGCCTCAGGGACAAATAGCGCAAGTGCATTGAAGTCAAGGGTAGTTATATTGAAAAATAATAAAACACTTTTTCTCATATCTCGTTTCCTTATATCCGAATTGCAAAACCTATTTACCGCCACTCGTACGTGGGTACTTTGGGGCTTGGGGCGGAAGTTGGTTGAAGACCGTTAGTGAAAGGGAAAATGCTTATGAGTCCAATGGGGATGGTGAATGCGACGGTTTCCCTATGACTTCAAACGAGGGAGCACTTGTCACCTTTGGAGTTGGGAATCCTTGTCAGTCCTTAGCGATTGAGTGACTTGAGCAGATTTCATTGAGGTCGAAGCTTGCCTATTGACTAAGGCACAATTCACGGATTGATTTAGCCTTCAACTTAAATCGAAGTCGCCGTTGGGATAGCGTGGGAGGTGAGGGGGTCGTCCTTTAGCTCGTTTGTCGAAGTAGGTGGAAGTCTAACAGTGCTTCTCTCTAAACTTAGTCGAATCGTTATATAGGCGCCTGGTGAGGAAGCTCCAAACGCGCACGCGATTTTAGGAAAAAGTCGACGATTCCTTCGATGGAAGGAGGAATCTTGATAACGATCGTTAGAATGTTCAACGGATTCCAATCTTTGAGCGGAAAGCCCGAATGCTTACGGAGAGGTGGCCGTGCTTCACCTGCTCCATGCGGTGATCTCCTAATCCATAGTTATACCTAAGGGCACGTGGCCGCCATTTGCCCTCATTCTGCTACATCCATCCTATCCAAAAAAAAGGCACTTTCGGAGTTAGGGGAGAAAGGTGACATCCCCTTAGACGAATTAGTGGTCACAGGGTAAGCGGAAAAAATAGAAAGAAAAACGGAATTCCTGACCTGTCGTCGAGCAGGTGTGCAAGTTAATTCTACCCGACTGTGTGTACATAAGAACGAAAAAGGAAATTAATTATACCTTACTGTAAGAGCAATAAAGGGGACATAAAAAATAATAATATTTATACACTAAGCTATAGAAAGCAAAAGAAAAGAACAGAAAAAGAATGAAATGGATATTCAAAGAACCATTTTACATATGGTGTTAAATATACACATCTTTTGTTGCCCGATTAAGTTCTCTAAATACTAATTTCATATATACAAGGGCGGGTTCATCATAGACGTACACCTGGAGAAAAATAAGGACATAACAGAAGTAATTGAATATAACCTAATCTCTAACTGGCGGTTATAATAATTACCAGGTAGACAAATCGATATGGAACAATTACAATTAAAATTTTGTTGATGTAGAGCACGCAAAGAAATTTTGCTTTTTCGAAAAGTGAAGGTTTTGGTCTATTAAATGAGTCAGTTCAGCATCGAAAACGGTGACGGGATTAAATTTACAAAAATTAACATACATGGTGTAGGAATTATCTGGTTTCCGTACCAGAACTATTCAGGAACAAGAATTTGTCGTAGAAGGTTCAAGGATATGGTGGTTGAGCGGATTGTTAACCGCAGCGTTAAAAGCATTTCTTAGATGAATTGGAAGGTGGTAAAATCCTAAACGAACCGAGTTCAATATGCTTGGGTCCTTCTAAAAAGGGGCCGGTTTACCACGCCCTTTTGCTTTGGTTTTCTGGCTGATGTCACAGGATTAGCAGTAATCCGAATGGTCAACTGCAGCACCAGGCCAGTAGAAATACCGGAAAATCCTCTGACTAATTTTATTGTGTCTGAAGTGGCCAGAAAACACGCTATCGTGGGAAATTTCTAGAACCAGGGAAACATGCGAACAGGGAACACATAGGGCGTGAGTCTCAGGGTTGATGCCATCCTAGCAAGTGTCATATAGAAAACCTTATTTCACGATGTAAGAGGCTGTCTTCTCACAGGGGAGGGAGATTTGGGCACTCCTTCTGTCTGTGAGCGAATTGTTTGTTCATAACGCAGATGAATTCCGAATCTAAGACAGTTTCAAGGGCAGCGGGCGTCTGAGATTCCTTCTATGCCTGGGCTCTCGTGATAACGGGATGAGCCACAGGGTTAGACGAGACTTGAGGTCACTGTCCTACCCAAACGAAACAGAAATGGATAGGGGCTGACACGACTTCAGCCCAGCCGGAAAAGTACTGACACTCGAGGTAACAGTTTACAATGGGAAAGCGGTTTGCGCGTCCCAAGGAGTCACAAACTACAGCAAACTTTCTGTGATCGGGAGCCACCGGGGGGAAGAAGCTCATTCGATACCATGATACACGTGCACCCGGTATCGCGGACGAGGGTGGAGACTTGGAACCCATTAACGCTTTTGTTTTCAAATTTAAGATTTCCTGGAGGATTCTTGGCGAAGAGGAAATTCACATGGTGCCCTGGGGCACTGGGAGACGAGATTGGATCTGGGGTCTCTGGTCGCGATTGAGGAGAAGCGGGAGCAGCATTTACCTAGTGGACTTGGTGAATGAAATTACCACGGAGTTGGGAATTTGGGCGTGTGTGGCCTTCGACGGCGCATGCAAAAGATATAATTGGCCTACGGGGCTAAGTTAACGCCGGGGGACTAGTTTTAAGGGGCTTGATGTCCTGAGGTTGCGAGGGAGGGAAGCTTCTGGGCTTAAAGGGGCCCGTAACCTTAGTGAATTCTGGGGAGTTCTTAGGAGGGAACCGCGAGTTATTAAATTTATTCTTGGGGGATGAAGGGGCAGGCTTTTTATTTTTCTTCGGGTATAGGTTGTGGATCGCCGCATAGATATCTGCTTCTTCTATGCACTCTTTGAAAGAGTTACACCGATGATCCTTCACAAAGGAGCAGATCTCTAGGGTTAGAGATACCCTCAACTCATCCCGTAGAACAAAATCTACCAGGAATTCATAAACGCGAGGGACTTTCGATGCGTCTAATCAAAAATTAAGATTACGGGAAAGAGTATATCCAAAATGACGGAAGGTGATATTTGGTGGATGCGGGCGTGGCGAAATTTAGTTCGGTAGAAGTCAGGCGTCATATTGTAGGGTGCGAGAAGTTCGGATTTGAAGGTGGAGGGAGAAGTCTACCGTAACTTCAGAAGTGAGCGATACGACTAGGCCTCCGAGTGGCGAGCTTAGTAGAGGAAGAAGCTTAGCTACACCGTCCCTCTCTATGTCACAATGATTAACTTCAAGAATTTTCTCGAAGTAAGTGAGAAATGATCTGAAGTCCTTTCCTTCTTTAAAGTGGAAAGTTTAACGGAGGCTGATTGAGGAGTTCCTACCTGGGAATTTAATGAAAAGGTTTCGAGCAGATCACGATTTGATTCCAGTTCATATTGGCGAATTCTCTGGCGTTCTTTGCTCTCTCTAATTTCTTTTTGTACAGTTAGTTCTCTAATTTCTTTTTGTTCAGCTAATTCTTTAATCTCTTTTTGTTCAGCTAATTCTCTCATCTCTTTTTGTTCAGCCCTTTTTAGTTATTCTCGTTCTTTATTATACGGAGTCTCATTTGGCTCCTCTTCCTGTATATAAATGACAAGGTCTTTAGTACTTAAACCGAGGGATCCTCCTTGGAGTTTAAATCTCTCAAACCACGACATTTTGTTCGTAACACGGGGAGTACGTTGTTCGAAAGAAAATGGTTTTAATGGGCTGTCAGCACGGGACGGAGGAGGTTTGGCTCAAAAATTACCAACACACGGAGGGATATGCTTGCTTAAACGTGGAAGCATTGCTATCCAAATACTAACACTAATATAATATACGATTAAAAAAAATAATAATGGAGTCTTCTTGACATGAGAAGTGGTCAGACTCTACTTGTCCGTGGGGGATTAGAATGACCGTGGGAGAAATTCTGTCGCTTAACGAAATTTTCCTTTAAAGGTTGTCGAGCCAAACACCCATACAAATAGCAAGCGAAAAATAAATATGGCAGGGTTGTTTCCTGTGTCGTTTAGTCTTTGCAAATCAAATGGTACTCAGCTTTGAAAATTACAATAAAGTTAAAGAGTTTCCTTCAAAAAATATCTCCAAAGACCTTTTAAAGACCCCACACCTGACCCTAAATTTTATAATAGAGTAACAGAATAATATAAATATATGTTGTGGAAGAACAGACTCTATACTTATATATACGTGGGTACTTTGGAGCTTGGGGCCGAAGTTGGTTGAAGACCGTTAGTGAAAGGGGAAATGCTTATGAGTCCAGTGAGTATAGATTATTATTAACTTTGCGGGGTCCTTTTAAACAAATATTTCAGATGCAAGTTGGCCAAAGATTAACAGGTAGCTGGTGCGCACTAGGGTTGCAAAAGAAAGACAATGACGAAAATATAACTTTACTAACAACAAAAGGATATATATATATATTTACATATAAATTCGATTTAAATGCAATGGTCGCCCAGACGGCGTTAAAGGTCCAGACGCGATCAGGTATTTTATGTAAAGGAATAAAAAGGTCGGATTTAGTTTGGTGATTTTAAGTGGGATTTTAAATTGGGGCGTTCACACAACTAATGAAGTATTGGATAAGCCAAATTCAAGTTCAATCTGCAGGCAGCAACGGTTACGATTACCTTATGTGCTCATTGCCAAAAAAGGGCCAGTTAGGGTACGGTGAATGAGACGGAGGAAGTCGGTTTACTTCTGGCTTCAAACAAGGGAGCACTTGTCACCTTCGGAGTTGGGAATCCTTGTCAGTCCTTGGCGATTGAGTGACTAGAGCAAAGTTCATTGAGGTCGAAGCTTGCCTATTGACTAAGGCACAGTTCACAGATCGATTTAGCCTTCAACTTGAATCGAAATCGCCACTGGGTTAGCGGAGGAGGGGGGAGGGGTCGTCCTTTAGCTCGTTCGTCGCAGTAGGTGGAAGGCTAATAGTGCTGCTCTCTAAACTCAGTCGAATCGTTATATAGGCACCTAGGGTGGAAGCTCCAAACGCGAGCGTGATCTTGTGGAAAAGTGGGCGACTCCTTCGGGGAAAGGGGGAATCTTGATGACGATCGTTGGAATGTCCTACGGATTCCAATCCACGAGCGGAAAGCTCGAATGCTCTCGTAGAGGTCGCCATGTGTGTGTGGAGGGGATGACATCGGTCCCTAGGCAAACACAGATGGGGCGAGTGATAACAGCGTCGGCCGCCTCCTTGCATAGTTCAAATATGCTTTCACCAACTCCATGCGGTGTTCTCCGGTTCCACGTTGGTAGAGAAGGGCACGTAGACGCCATTTTACTTCATTATGCTACATTATTGAACGAGTTAAACGCACACTTTTGGTTCTCTAACCCAAATGCTTAAAGAGTGTGCATGATGAGGTATGCTTTGAGATAAGATGATACAGGATATTGGATCTGACTGCTATGCAGAGCCATGTGAGCTGTTAAATGATTGGTTTCTTAGTGCTTATGCGGCAGAGATGATCCTGGGGATGTGTATTTTTTAAGGGTAGTTGATAGTGCAGACCAAATTTTGTCGGAATTATTAATGAATGAAAACTTTAATAATATGCAATGTTCGTTTGTATACTGGAATTGCTTTTTTAAGCAATGAAATTTATGTTTCCTTTTTATCTACTCCAATACTAGTTAGTTTATATTCTAAGAGCTAAAGCTATACTGGATATTGAAAAATCCTGTTACACTCGTTACCTCGCTGTTTAAAAAGCCACAATTGGAGTTTTAATTCAATTATAAACATTTGCATAGTTTTAACGTAAATATGTGTTTAAATTGTAATATTAATTAATGTAGCAGCCCTCGGCGTCAAGAATGCGCTCCAGGTAAGACCTGAAGGCTGCGTACCCGTTGCGTACGATGTCGTTCCTCATGCTGGCCCAGCCGCATTTAACTGGCGCCTTCAGATCGTTGACGTTGCAGTATAGGACCTTACAGTCCTTGCCCTCGATGAGTGTCCACCTTTGAAGTCGAAGGAATTGAGCTCAAGCGACTGCGGCGGTGGAAATTCCTTCATCGCCTAATTCATGTTTGACCTAAATCACTCATATACCTTCTTGGCCGTGTGGGCTGGGGTACCATTCATCTGAAAGACGTAGTCCACCTTCATCTTAATTTTTCTCAAGCAAGATAGCAATTTTGTGGCTATGATGTGCCTCTAATCGCCCGCGGAGAGCCTATAACTGGCCACAAACAACACTGACTGGCATCTTCTCGCCTTCGAAGACACGATGGCAAGCGTTATCACTGAGGCTGGGTTCTCAGTTGTGGGCACGTAGCATACCTGGGAGATGCCCTGACCGAATATTACGATCGGATCGACTGATACGGTTTTTCGATCAGATAAAATGGGGATTACATTGCCATGACTCTTTAAGTCGTTGAGAAGGAGAAGACAGCGCTCCTAGCCTTTCCAACTACTTGACGTGCTTCGGCGCACTTACACTAGCTTCTCTCTTTGCCGAATGATTGACAACTTACAGGCTAGCTGAAAATGTTCAATCTGTGAGGTCTTCTCCCTTCTTGAGCCACTCTGCAACTCTGTGGACGGTCTTGAGGGTGACTTTGCTAGTTAGGCTTTGTCGTAATTGTTATATCCCGCGTGCAGAAGACAAGAGATCTCGATTCTTTTCATATACATTGCGACACACCTTGCATAATGGAAAAGCCGTTTTAATGACAGGTGCTGAAAGGGTATAATTTTAAATTTGTTTGGAGGCACTATTTTTAGCACTCACGTAAACCCTTTGGAAAGATAAAAATCGGATGTAAAAGAAATTTTGCAAAATTCCTTAATGAATATAAACACGTGTATACTCTTTAGTAATTTGTAAAATACCAAGCCTCTCGCTTACTTATACAATCATACTTTCTATTGCCTATTAGGTTAATCAAACTTTATATAATGCAGTAAATATAGGAAGGCTTTCCAAAACAAGATTTGCTTCGTCAAAGAGCTGATTCCTATGTATAATGAGGCCTACTTCATTCCATTCCTGAACCATTTCACTTCAAAGTTCTTTTGTAAGTTATTCACACATAATTCTTAACAATGTAGACCAAAAGTTTTAATTTTTACATAGTACCTAAGTTTATAATTCAATGAACGCTGAGCTCAGTTAATGAATCTCGTACCGTCTCTGTATTTTACATGTATTTTATACAAGGAACCAAGAAACCTAGATTTACGCTCCTGTATACCTGTGTACATAGAAAATCATATATAAACTTAATATTTAATCACTTGAAATTTCCGTCATCACAGGACAAATATTAATATGCTCTACTTTAAAACTATTTTATATCTACCTGATATTCCTAATATTTGAATACTGGAGCAATCTTGTACGACCGTGATGAGACCAAGCTCTTCTACAGAATGGAGTCCATAGACAGAATAAATACTTTATCCACATTCCGCACATATTCTTGAGCTGTGAGATGACTTCAATTTCGAAAAGTTTCGTGAGAACCGCCTAATTATGAAAAGTGTAAAACTGACTACACCTCTCTATCCTCACGAATTTATTCAAATTGCTTGCTGAAGACCATGTTTTCTCAAGTTAAAGATTCCCTTATAATATTAATGATATATGATTTCCTTAATAAATGATTAGAACAATGTATGAAAACGCATAACCTACGTAAATCGATATACAGGGTCTTTTTTTTACATGTCCTACATTTGAAGTTTAATATAATCAAGAATAATTTCCTGATCATAATGAAACTTTCAGAAGTTATTGGAAATATTAGTGTACCTTTGGTGCTGAAATGGATAATTGATTCAATAATTCTGCTGAAAGTTATGTCAGTTTTAGTGAAGCATTGATTTTTAACAAATTTTCGCTGAACTTAATTAACATAATTACTTAATTTATATGAAGAATCTTCTTTTCAAATGCTGACGATTCTTCTCATAACATTCAATTAGTAACAAAATAGAAAAATCTATAAAAACATTTTCCCGCAAGGCGTTAACTATCCTATTGAGACCAAGTTAAATGTGAGTTGCTGACCAAATAGCTTAGCTTTGATTTAATGTGATTTTAAGAAGTTTTTCTCTTAAGGAGTTAAAATACAGCAGAATACGAGTTCGTCTGGTATACTAACGACTATAGAGGCGAGTGCACATTTGGGAAAGAAAAAATATCATGACCTAGGGAAAGTGCAGAGTAAAACTGCAAAATTTAGACACAATATAGTTAATTATCTATACCCGTTGGCGAAAATCGAAGATCGCAATAAATACGAGGTCTAAGAAATGTCTATTTTTGCCTAATAAATTCACAAGTCTCAATACACAAGAGGCTTATTGGGGACTATATACCCTATGTTTCAACTTCGCAAACAGAACAACTCCAGTATTTAGATCATTCATTCTTCTAGATTTTGGGATTCAATTCTGATTATTGGAGGAATCTAAAAGTTTTTAGGGAAACGAATATCTTCATACAGTTGTATTTCCTTGAATAAGAGAGATAATTAAAATCCTGAGAAATTTTTGAATAAATTTATTGCTTAGCGGAACATGCAAGTGGGGTAGCTATGATACCCTCTTAACCTTTCACATACTTTATACATTCTTGGGATAGATTAAATCTGTATGATTCTTGTTTGATTTGTTTACCAACAGTTAACGGTATCAGGCCCTCTGACCGGGTGATTTCCTGATAAGTTAAATTAAATGTTTCGGAAAATAAATCAAACATTTCCTTATAAACCTCATAATCTCATTCTTCGAAAAGGCTCCAGTGGTAACTTTGGAAACGATTTAGACGTGGTTAGGATGGGCAATATTATTGTGTGAGGCCAGGCATGTAGTTGAATAGATTTTTAACATGCAATACTCTTGTTTTTAGTCCATTTCGACACCTCTCACCTTTTCTTTTCTCCGCTTGCTTTATTCTAAATATAGTCAAACTCCAAAGAGATGGATGCTATGATGTGGGGCGTTTTGGTCACTGGGCACAAATAGTAACGTCAATTGATACCTAAATAGTCATGCTCTCGGTCAATGTAACTTTTCCAGAACGCGCGCCCGGAGGAAAGATTTCATGTGTACTTGTCACCACTATTCTGGGTCTCCATAGCTGTTTATTAAAATTAAGAAAACTGACTACATTTTTTTAATTGACTTCTTTTGACCATATTAGCCCAGTAGATGGGCTTACCCTGTACAATTTCAACGCCGTGGAAAAATAAACCACATGCATTATGCTCCATACCTAAACATAAGTTGCCTCGGCCTCTATTTCATACATGAACGGCTCATTACGGTAGGCGCCGTGCATGCGTACTGGTGGCTCACTGGCTTTCGCCGAACACTTATTAAAGTTCTAAAATTCCTACTCTAAGCGGCTGGAGTGAGCCGTGGGGTGTTTTTCGGATCTCTCTTTATTTTGGAGCCTGTGTGTAAAGCCTTTAATTTCCACTACAGTTGACAACGCATTTTTTCTGTGTCTGTTCTAGCCCGCAACAAACTTCGTAATCCAAGATAGATTAGATAAGGTATTTTTCCTGTCTCACAAATATGAGTTTGCTGAGGCAAGGCTAACTGGTGTTTGGGCCTCCTTGCGTCATTCTTGAGACCACCTTGAATGAGAACGATACATATCATTTCATTACATTTCACAGTATTACATTTAACTCGTTTGTTACACCTGTCAACATTTTTTTCACCCAATACCATTTTCTTCCCACCAGTGAATGCATTGGGCATTAAAGAGTGCCGCGCATAATAGTTCATTATTACAATTAGCATAATACTTCTGGAAAATAAAAATCCTATCGAAATTTGAGACTTGAAGTACACCAGGGCATTGTATGTAGTTATACTTTGTTACAATGTGATTCATTCATTCCAAATCTTTTGTTTGACCATGTTAAAGAATAACAAGTAATTCTAACTAAACCTTTAACTATAAAAATATAGGATATTGACAGATTTAGATTTCATTTCCTACATTAACATTTTATGCAATCTGTTGCTGTATCTTCTACGCGTGGATTCCAGGGGCAAAACCAATCCGACAGAATTCTAACGTAGTCCCTTCTACATTTCTTTGACTGACCAGAAGAAAAATCGACTTTGTTAGGTGATTCCCACTGATACTTGATTGTATATTAGAAATTTGAGGTAATTTGCAGGGATATAATCTATTGTAAATAAGGAACATCCCGCGGGTGTACTGTAGGTTAAAATTTTTATTCGTGGTTTAAAGACTTGTACATACCAACTGTAAAGAGCAAGCAAGGAATTCCTCCTTCACGGCTTTTTTTTCATTTCTCTCGAACTGCATTACTGATCAACAGAAAGACTGCGCCAATTTTCCGTCTTACTACATTTCTTTTACCTCGTAATTAACCATATAAATTTCACCCTAATTGTGACACACCCGTCTGTAGTGATGTAATACCCGTTGTAGTATGATTCCAGAGAGTGTGGGTGGCGCCTATAATAGTGCCTTCAGTTGTCTCTATGAAAAAAAAGTTAGCTGAGTGATATCTGCTAACATAAAGTGAAGGTTTGAAACACCGATGATCAGTAAATTAATTGAATATTTAATATATATATATATATATATATATATATATATATATATATAAATATTATATATATCTTACTATTTCAGCTACTGTCTCACTCTTTGACTCATAGATATGCATGGCGTACAAGTAACTTAGTTGTTGCAATAATACTTAAATGTCAGGTACAAATATATGCTGGCTAAAATCCCATAGGTTTGGTGCAAGCAACATAGGAAAAAGGATGGTCGATACCTTGTACATAGCGCTACCCCTTTATCAATTGGAATTTCACAACGGTCAATTGGTTAACCTCAGTGCCCCTCATTCAATACCTCTTAAATAACTGTGGTATCACGTTTTCGGGTCAATGGTAAAACTGCCTTGCTCTTTAAATGGACATGACAGTGATCTCAATTAGGTCAAATAGGGTTATGGCTGAAAAGGTCGTTCTACTTATCTCTTCGTTGCACTCACAGCCAACCATCAGTTTCATTTGAAATAATAACCTTCTATAACAGAAATAAAAGACGAATTGACACTAGTGACCAATTGTGTTTAATGTATACGTGTAGGAAAGGAAGAAGAGGTAGACATCTTGCATTTATTATCAATTCATGTTTCATTTATTCAGAGAATATGGAGAGACTTGGATACAAGCAGCTACCAAGAAAAAGTATATGGACGAGATGGCTATGGCACTTACCAGGTACTGGGCTACGTATCGTTTCAAAGCCCAAACACTGAAGCTAAGGGTGATTTACAATGTGTTTAACCTTACAACCGCAAGAACAACTAACGCGCGAAGCATAGGACCAAGTATAGCATAGGTGTGGGAGCCTCTGCTCCACTTTGTAAATGTCCATCCAAGCTGGATAAAAAAACACGTTTTGGATGCTTCGCCTGTCGATGAGCCTTGTACCTTTCTCATATTGCACAATTTGTGGCAACTCTGCATGAGGCTATGCAAGCACTAATGTTATAATGCTTTAAATACTATTGATACTAATAACATACATATTATATATGCAGTAATTTATCAATTCGGTTTAGGTGGAATGCCAGTCATTTCCACCTCAGTGTGTAGTGAAAAGGCTTAAGATAATCAAAAATTTGATGAAAATATTCATTTTGGGGTTGTTTACAAATCGGCTTTTCCACCATCTCCTTTTTACCGAAGGTAGACTCTCTGCAGGATGCCTCCGCTCTCGGCTCAGATATGGCCCAAATGCCTGGAAGGACGAAGGAAAAGTTTAGTCGGAATCGGTGAAGCATTAAGAGTCATGGGAATTCTTGTGACAAACTCACAATTTTTCTTATATTTTGTACTTTTGTAGTTTTCTTTAACTGATTCAGCATTAGCAATGATATACTACTAAGTATTTACAATTAAACTATAGTAAAAGGCTATAGTTCTTATATTCAGGGATGTTTCAATAAATATTTTCATTTATGATTTATTATACTTTATTTTGTCACGGGTTTGTGAAACTCCAGGTCAGTGTTCGTATGACTTAACTCGATAGTTATTTTCGTGTGAGACGTTTTTTGTCTCGATATAGCAAAGGAAAAATCATTAGGACCAAAACAACCATTTATATAAAAAATATCGACTTATTTTTGTCTACACTTGGTGCCAAAGCTGTTAAAGCAAGGAGAGATAAATATGCTATCGATTTATGAATCTTTGGCTGGGAAGAGTAAGATAAGAGGTTTTGTCTCGATGTGCAGAATATAAAAGAGTAATGATGAAAGGTATCGTTTTGTTAAAATATTACGGAAAGGCAATTTATATTATGCATCCCGTTGATAATTCCTTGTATAAACTGGATAAGAGTCCGTCTAAACAAAATAATTTCTCGAATTTTCAATTTTCCCGACTCGCGGAACAAACCCTGGTTAATTAGAGATGATGATTCACATTAGTTTATGTTAGGCGAAGTAATAAGATGTCCTCTATAGTAAATACAAAAATAAAACCTAAACATGCACAAAACAAGCAAACAAATCTCAGAACAATAACAGAGATCCAATTCATAATCATACAGCCAAACAACCATCCAAACAACCTGACCTAACATTCGTATTACACCCCAAAACTCCTAACCATCAAATAACTCAAACAAAGCCACACAATAAAATCTAACCTAGGATTCACAGCAAATTTTATCAGGATTTCTTAGCGCACATTATAATGACGCAACTTAAATCGGGCTACCCATAAATCGTCCTAGTTTCTTATACAGATCTATCCTTGCCTTACATCTTAAACCAAGCCTCCCGTCTTTGCTGCCCACTTAAAAAGCCGAGTTCTATCTGGGTTTATAAACCACGTACTTTCTAACTTGCCACCTTACAGCCCGCAGGGGAATCCATCCTTAATATTGAGGGGACTAAGTTTGTAATATGTGGCAGACCACTCTTCGTTCATTAGACCACTAAGTAGTATCATATTTAAATTAATCGTGTTATAATGCTTCCTTCCATATTTCGTCGTTATTTCGCTAAACTGTAAGAAACAATCTTAAGGAAGGAGTTCCCTTCACTTTTGATTCTCAACTTTAAGTATATAACAATTATGACAATTGATAGGCTTCCTTTTTTGGTAGAATTTTTCCCTTCACTATGTTAAATCATTTTTAATGATTTTGTTCCAGTTGTACCAGTGTGCGTCAATTCGGTGAAACTCGTGTGGGCTGGAATCAGGGAAGAGGTGGTGGTTCCCTGCAGAGTGGTTGCTCATCCAGCCAACGTCACATTTCTATGGACTCTGACTAACTCCGTTACACAGGTGAGAAAAATAACATCCATAAAGAAAACAATAGAAGTGTATAAACTCGTTACACCAGTGTTATTGAGGCCCAGTGTTGATTCCCGCTGTAATGTACCTTATACATGAAAACTCCAAAGGCAGCAGGAATGACAGAATAAATAATAAATTGGAGAATATTAGAGTACAAATTAAAGTACTGAAAGAGTTTACCAATTTTCGATAAGACAACACCATTTTTCCTTTGATTCAAATTTAATAGTTATTAAATGAAAACGTTTCGCGAGTCGGCCCTTAAACCAAGGATTAAATAACTGCGGCAACATATGTAGACAGCATATACCAGAGTGAATGCGTATGATGAGTACACATAAAGGAACACCGAGCAAAGTTATTTATCATTACTATATTGTAAGACAATAGATTCAGTAATACATTTACATAATTTCATAAATTTAATTAATGAGTTGCATCATTTTTCTTTAACTGTCGTTCAATTAATAATAGAGTTGCAAATAAACAAGGGCTCATCTACAAGAGCCTATATCCGCAATCATTCTACATCAGTGCAAGATGCATGCATAAAATATGTAGAAGAGAAGCAAAATGCAATTATGAATAATAGAAGTTTGTTAAATGGGCTATATTAATACAAGGTTTGCCAAATAATTTTGCAAAATAGGAAAGACAATATTTATTTTCATTTTTTGAAATGTTCTAAAATACATTTCGAAGGAGGAGGCAATCAAATATAAAAGTCAACGCAAATATTGAAAATTGCGAAAATGTGGAAGTGTTGCGGAAGAAGCGATAAAAGGCTACCGCATTAGAGAAAACTCCTTAGATAGTAAAGATAAAACTACACGATGTCTGGCTACAGATACATTGATAGCAGAACGAGTGTTAAAATAAAAAAATAGATTTTCTCTTATTGCATGATAATATGTTAAATATTTGGAAAGACATGTTTATTAATTTGAATACAGGCAAACAATATGGCAAGCTTTTGTTAGGAAATATTATTGTTCATTTTTTCCTTGTAAATTTTCATTGTTTCAATCTATTTTTAATTAATTAAATATTTAACCAATAGAGTACCAATTCTAAAGCAACTATGAAAATGTAGATTACTTTTGCTATGACTGCCTGAAAATGAGGGAAAAAGCATTATTAGGTAGCAGGAAAACCTAAGTTCATCTGAACAAGCCCTTTTTTACTGTGATTCAAATGACAAGCATTTAATAACTAGTCTTTAATAATCTAACCTGAAATTTTTAACATAAATCATAAAGCTTAGGCAAACCAAATAATAGATTTAGATCTAACCAGCAAGGAATAACGAAAACCTAATTTCATGCAAACCGAAACCAGTATATATACATATATTTATATATATCCTTACTGATTACGTTTAGCAACATTCTAAAAAGAAAGGGAAGCTATACTATATGGTTAAAGAGGAAAAATCAGTGGAGGAAGATCCATTTTATTTGGACTTAATTTGTCCGTTATCTTTTGTCTTGTTCTAGGCATCGTGTGACGAAAGTATCTTTTATTCTTGAGGAGCTGGTAATTTTCCGTTTTCCAACGGTCTTACCTCTTTTACTGTTATGCATTTGAACGCCGAACGATAGTATTGAAGAATGGGGTTTGAAATGAAATGAACTGAACCAAAATTTGTGGGAAGCAAGAGAAAGAGATATTTTCGCTTAGCCCTCACCCCCGACAAAGATCCCTGCTGCTAACGCAAAAGTGCTTGCATGCTTAGGCATAAGTGACGGAGAAAAGGAAGAGAAGGCCTGGGAAAAAAGAGGAACAGTAGGCTGAGAACAATGGGGGAGAGGAATATTAATGTGTAGTGATAGCGAAGCTGGGAAAAAAAGGGTATGGTTGAGGGGGCCCAAGGCGATCGGTGGACAAATAGCTTTACATGCGATCCAAACTAAGGTGTGTACTATATCCTTGCATATTCATTATTTCTTTTATTTCCCCTTCAACAAGTGTAAAGCGTTTAGTCCGTATAGGGAAAATGGTATTAGAAAAGGTTCAGTGAGAAGTAAAAAGTAGTAGGAGAATTACAAGTGAAAGTTAGTTTTCAATTTGGTCATGCTAATCTCTTTCTGTTTAATAGAGTAATAGAGTTTTAAATATAGTCCGTTTAGCGAGTTGGCGCCTGACCTTCAGGCCTTCCTTATACTTATGACATGTATCAATAATATAATTGTGTTGTCTTTAAGCTTTCACAGACACAGCGTGGGGATATTGGACTTTATACTGCTGGTTCAGTTTTCTCTCTCGTGACTCTTATTTCCTTGTTTGTGTATCAATATCTTGTATTCTATTTGGGCAATTAGTAAAATTAGCTAAATAAAATTACGCATAATCGTTGTCACTTTTGGGTAATCTTTGGTCAATTTGTTTTGTTTTCATTTTTTTAGTTCTACATAAATCCTTGTTTCGGTTAAGTGTTTGGTTATCGTCTTTTGGGTCTCTCGTATCATGGAAGTCTTTTAAGCCTGAATTTCTTCCTCTTCCTGAAGGACTTCTGTTTTAAAGGTAAGCAGCAGGAGGTGTAATCTCCCCGCCATCCCTCTGAGCTATCGGTGCCCTGACTTCTTCCCCTATATCTTTTTAAATATTTCTAATAGGTTTTAGCTCTTTTCTCTATTGCTTATGTTGTGGACCAGTTTTAATTCTGCTTCTCCTGAGTGTCACTTTGACTCATATTATCTTCTATTCTTGTGTTGGGGAAAAGCTGTATTGTTTTGTTCTGTATTCTTGGCAATTTTATAATGCTCTTTTTTGAAATGGTTTCCATTGCGATACTGTATATACCATCGCTTATTTAAAAAGTGCTTAGTAGACCTTCATTTTGTTCTTTGACTCAAGCATCTAAGCCTCCAGAGTAGTTTAATGCCTCATTTTCCTCTCTTGACTTTTCCCAGTACAAATTTAGTATATCACCTTTTGATGATTCCTAATCCTAGCACTTTGGTTTGGGTAGTGTAAATGTATCATTCTTCCCTGAACATAAATATCACCAAGTATTCTTCTTAATATTGTATTAATCTTAAATATGTTCCTATATGTACTCACTTTTCAGTTCCATTTTTGAGTTTATGCCTGACAACCCTTGTGGAATTCTTCCACTTTGTTTTCAGTGAGCACGATCGGGACAAGGCGTTGAATGTGGTCTACTTAGACTTTCAGAAAGTCTTTCTTTGATAAGTTACCACACCACCGCCTTCTCAGGAAAGTGCGAGCGCTAGGCATAGACGGAAAAGTTGCCGGCTGGATAGAGAACTGGCTATGTTGCAGCCTCAACTAGTGGTGCTGAATAGGCAGGCTTCTGAGTGGGTGCCCGTTATTAGCGGGGTGCCTCAAGGTTATGTCCTGGGACAACAACTATTCATTATCTACGTCAACGACATGGACGGTGACATGGTTGCCAAGATTTCTAAATTTGCTGACGATACCAAGCTTGGTGTGAACGTTGCAAAGGATGGAAATACTGCCCGCCTGCAGGAAGATCCTCAGAAGATTGGGGAGTGTTCGGACACGTGGCAAATGCCTTTTAACGTGAACAAATACAAAGTGATGCATATTGGCCAGCGATACCTTCAATCTCATTATATCCTTAAGGGTGCTGCTATTGAATCCACCGACACTGAGAAGGACTTAAGTGTAGCATCCCTAGTGCCCTTAAGTTCACGAAACAGTGCAATAAGGCGGAGAAAAAGGCCCAAAAGATGCTAGGCTACATAAAGCGCCAGTTTAAATATCGAACAGGGAGATTGTACTGTGTTTGTACAACTCACTTGTCCGACCGCACCTGGAGTATGCCGTACAATTTTGGAGTCCTTCATTTGTAAAGGACATCGCGAGATTAGAATGCGTGCAAGCCAGGGCAACCAAACTGATTCCCTCTATCAGACATAAAAGTTATGAAGATAGATTAAGAGAATTAGATCTGTTCTCGTTGGAAACCCGTAGACTGCGTGGTCAGCTCATCGTAGTTTTCAAAATACTTTGAGGGTTCAACAATGTTGACTACAGGGATATATTCACACTTGCTGAGAGCATAACAAGAAATCACGGCTTTAGACTTGAACTGAAGCGTTACAACCTCGATCTGTCTGGAAAATTTCTCACGTACAGTATCTGCGGTAGTTGGAACGCACTTCCAGTGGAAGTTGTCAACAGTGAATCTGTTGACCAGTTCAAGTCAATACTCGACAGGGTTTTGAAAAGTAGCCGTTTAAAGACGTAAGGCATTTGTGCAGAGATGTGCCCGCTCGACTGCTAGTCTAAAGGTACCCTCATTGAATGGACCGTAAGGTCTTCTAGGGTACTTTCTTTTCTTGTTACTCCTTTTTTCTTCATCTATTTTGCCATTAATCTTGCCTACATTTCGCCATTCCTGTAAGGGCATACGATAATTGCCGTGGCTTCATCTATACACAATATATGTATTAAGGCATCTATCAGTGGGAGGTAGAAGGATATGTAAAATGTCCACTGAGTAGAGAACTAGATTCAGTCATATTCCTGATAAAGATTAGCCTCAAGTCTGAATGTGTTTCAGTGCAGTACGCAGTCGCAGAGAAATCTTTTAATCTTAATTTTTTTTCAGATTTATATGTTTTGAATGCTTTCAAAACATTCCTGCAAAGGATATCAACGCTGGCCTTTCCCTTTTTTGCTATATAAATTTTCTGAGTGATAATGTGACAATATCTCTGCTTTTTATCTTTTTCGGAATCCAAATGTGTATTTGCTTAGGAGTTTATTTGCCTCAAACTTTTCGCTCAGTCGTTGCATTATAACTCTCGCAAATATCTTCTCGATAATATTAGTAGATAAAGTGGTCTGTAGCCCTCCCCTTGAGTTGCTGGTTTTCCTGTTTTGGGGGAATTAAAAGATGAATATAACCGGTCTTTACCTCGTTTAAGATATTTTCTTTTCCATCATAATGATTTTGGTCGCATTCTCATAATTCGTCTCGTGATGCAGATCTTCCTTTGGATGCTGCTAACATAGGGGATTGTTGTGTTTACTTCTTGTTTAGTTATTTTTGCGTCCATGACACCATGTGTGTCTCTCCTTGCATAAAATTCGTGAGGAAGGGTTCTATCGATTATTTGGTTAAGTGAACTTACAATCTAATGTTCGAAATCTAAATAAAATTCTTCATTGCCTTACGCCAAAAGTTCTATTCTAAAGTTTTTTGGAAAGTATATTCAATTTAATCGTTTCCTTGTGGGTCTCTTAGTTTTATTTTTTCTAAATTTTATTTTATGTAATTGATTTATTTTTGCAAAACCTCCTTTGCTGGTGCATCCTTATCGATTCTTTTCATAGTTTCATTCCAAATCTTACCTTGCTTTTAAGTTATTTCAGTAGTTCATTCTTGTATATTCATTCTAAGTTTGACCTGTAGCAACCTCGTTCTGTAATTACTCCTATCCCTTTAGATATTTCTCTTATTGGCCTGTCTTATAAAACCATTTCAGGCATCCAGGGAAAGGTCTTTACTGTCTTTAGCCGATTTTGTGGATGGGTAGTAGATCTGCAATTAGCAACGAGCTTCTTATTTTGATAATTATGCATCTATTTCTTTTAATTCTGCCCTTCCTAGTGATTTGTATATGTCTGCCTAGTTCTTCCGTATTCCTCCAGGCCTTCTATCCAAAAAACTCTTATTATCCTCGCGGGGATCCTTGTAGCATTCGTTCATCTTTTCCATAAGCGTCGTTATCTGATTTTTGTAGTAGAGTGATACTAGTTCTTTCATTTTTATTGTCCTTTACCTCCAGCAGAGTATTTACTCTGCAAAATACAAAAGAAAATACTTAATTACATTCGATTTCACTACAGTGAACGCAATCAGCACGTCGCGAGAAAGATTTCAAACAAAAATCTTGAGGTTCTACTGAACAAATAGACGACATCGCAACTAAATACCAAGCGAAAAAAATCCGCGCAATTCTCCAACCTCAAGCTATTTTACTAGAGTGAACACTACACCTGATTTCTACCAATAAATGCACCAAAGAACGAAAAACAGCTTTATGTTCCATTTCACATCTCCCTCACATAGAAGAGTAAATAAAGAAGAATCCTCACGCGCCAAGAATGCCAAATATGGCCTTGTGCCATACTACAGCGCCCAATTGTTTCCTTTTGAATGGCATGGGAATATCTAAAATACAACTGCATCTCCAAGCAAATATTCTCCCAATTCAGCCGAGATTTCAATGATGATTGGCAAAACAAGGTTAGAATAAGAAAAAAAGAGAATCAGTAATATGCTGCAAGATACGAAGTAGTAAATAATAAAAATAATGAAGCAGTAGGAAACGAAACATATACCATAACATTATGTGGAGAGGGCCCGACAGACACGAACGGAAGGGAGCCCTTATAGACGAGAAATTTAGGTTGGCATAAAACTTTAATCAAAAGGCGAAATAGATTACTGCTATTACTGAAATGAACCTAATAAACGCTCACAAAACAAGAACGAGCAAATACAACGGCTTTTTAATACATGACTGAATGGGGTGTATTTTCCCTAGTAGTTTAAAATGACAAAATTATATTCATCCTAAAGCCTGGAAAGCTCACAAAAGAAATCAGTAGCTAACAGCCCCTTACCTTCCTAGAATTTAGTGAAAAACTATTAGATTGAGTCATTATATAGAAAGGAAGCATGGATTACTAAGAAGATACGTGTCCCAATCGGCATTAGCATTAATCACGGAGCGCAATGCAATAGCAAAGGAAAAGAGCAACAATATCAATTTGACCAAATATAGATACCTACCTTAAAAATAGATAAAAGAACTTGTGATCGAAGATAATCTTACTAAAATATTCCTCATAACCTCGAAGAACGACAAGTCGTTCTCATAATTGACAACTTTGAAGCACAGCCCCTCATGGCAATCAGCCCTTCCTGGCAATCAAGTAACCCAGATTCAATTCCTGGACAAGATAGTTCACATTATTTTACCCTTCTTGGTATGAATTACTTTCATTCTGCCGTTATTTTCTCTGCTTGATCTTTGTCTATTGCAATTGTCCTTTCTTTTGCATTTAAAAAAACCCTGTTTTTATCTCTTGTGTTCATTCATATAAATTTTTTCCTACTATATAAATATATATATATTTATATAGTGAGGTGACACAAGTATTTGCTGTGTTATATATTCAATATTCCTGAAATATTTATTGATTTCGATTGGCTATGAAATCCGCAGGAAACTCATTAAGCACATATCTAACAGAAGAAATAAATATAAGAAAAGGTTTTCTTCCTATATAACAACAATGGTTAATAAACAAAATCTAACTGATGTCAAAACTATCCAATCATTATTAATTTCAGTCATTTAATATTTCCTTTGCAATAACTGCACGGAGACAATTTTTCATAGGCTAATGTTAGCTTTTAGCAAAGATTTATTGTCATCTTTTTCCATTCTTCTACAAAATTCCTTTTCAAATAGACAAGGTTTTATAAGTTTCTCTTACGGATTCAGCCTTCAGCATACACCAATAATGATAATTAGGATTCAGAAATTTGGAAAGAGTAATTGGGTCTTGCAATAAATAACATTTTCCAATTATTTTACTAGACGTCTAAGTGAGAGATCAATTTGGATATACTATTTTTATTTATGAGCAGCCTCTCATACCTAAGTGTACAGTGTCTGATAATATGTGCATCCTCTTAAAAATTTCAATGAAATGAACCTTACTGCTCTTGATTTCGGCTTTATTATTTATATTAAGATTAGCTTCTATTGGCAAGCAGGAAATAACTTTGTAAAAATTAATCATCTCAAAACCTATAAAGACCATTTTCAAATTTAATTTACTAGAGATCTATCTAAGTCAGAGAGCGATTTGGATATACTATTAATAGTTATTAGCAGCTTCCTATATTTGTGTATACAGTTTCTCATGATATGCTTATCCTGTCCGAAATGTCAATGAAATTAACCTTCCTACTCTTGTTTTCGATTTCATCATTAACATTAAGATTCTCCTCTATAGACAAACAGGAAATTACTTTGTAAAAATTAAACATCTCCATTACAGGCAAAGCCCAATCCCTCTCTCGCTCGCAGTTTGTTTTCTTTCCCTTCTTTCTTATCTTGTGTAGGTACAGCTTGTGTTAAACCGTTTTTTTTAATCTTACATATCTTAATCTTCTAATTATTGAATCCGTTAATGTTATTGGTTAATTTGTAATCGTATATATTTCTCTGTATAGTTGTTATAATGGGCGTTGGAAGCCACAAACGTCAATTAAACAAACCTTTCTCCACTTGGTCTGAAATAGAAGGTTTATGCATCTTCCTTTCCGTCTTCCAAAGGTTTTTGGAGGGCAGAAATTAAATATGGCGAAATGCCTGTGGAAAGGATTTATATTTTTTCATTATTTCACGAAGTGTTATCAGAATATATTAATTTAGGAAGAAAAACCAATAAGTACAAGATTTTCAATTTAAAGCACGTATCGAGATCTATTACTATGAAGACAATAGCAGATTGGTGAACAAATGAAAAGAAATTAGATTCCGCGCCAGGGACAAATCGAAAATTTGAAAAGCATTTATGAATTTCGGTTTGTCCCTGGCACGCAGTCTAATTTCTTTTTATTTGTTCGCCAACTTGCTTTTGTTTCTTAAAGATCTTTAATATATTGTTTTTTGCTTTCTAAATTAATGTGTTCTGATAATACTATTTCGTGAAATGATGATAAATATAAATCCTTTGAAAGAGAGATGAAAGCAGAAACTTCTTTTTTCTAGGTTACAATAGGCCAAAAACTATTTCAGGCTTTATTAGAAGCAATTAAATATATAAACTTAACGCTAGACTTACCTTAAGATGCACTTAGCTTCTATACCATGGTTAATAGTGAATTTATTCGAAAATGTTTTACAAATCCGAATTTAACAAGAAAGTTCTGAGATCAATTCCTTTATGTAAAAATTTTATGATGAACTTTTATTTGAAGATGTCGACAGAATTGACATATTTTTTTAAAAGAAACAAATCGAAGAAAGCACACGGTATTCAGTTAGCCTGGATTAATATACATACTCTCGACCAGATTAGTATGTATGTCAATATCAACCTTAATGATGAAAAGATACCTTGTAATTTATCCCTCACTACTACTTATATGATCGTTTGATAGTGAAATTCATATATATCTGGACAAAATTCGATGAACACTGACTGCTTAATCTTGATTTTCATCGTAGCACCACCACAGTTTCCACGGCTGGAGTTTCAACGATGTTGAAATTTACCCAAAATATTACAGCGATTGACCAACAGCGCCTGACAAACAAAATATATCTGAGCGGTTATGTGTCATATAAATAGTTTTGGCTCACAGCAGTTATGAACTTCATAGATAAACTTGGTCAATATAGAATCTCTGGACTTTCATCCCAACTTCATGAAGACCTTTATTCTTTGATTCGCAAGGTTCTAAATATATGCTGAAATTTCCGTTAATCACTTTTTATAAATGCTAATATATAAGTTTCACGTGCAGCGTTGGAATATTGTCTGTGGATTTCAAGAGACGCAAGAATAATCTTTTCGCACGTTAGTCCGATTTTTTTAAGATAAAAGATAGCATTCCTAACGTTTTAACAGACATAAGATAAGAAAATTCGGTATCATATTTTAATGGCCAGGAACAGAAGAAATTGTTAAATTTTTTAATTTACATGATATTGTAATTAAAGAATTATCGTCGAGAGAAGCTTCACTTTTATTACCAGAGGCTTCATTCATTTGCATTTTGAATCTATTAAGAAGCGAAGAAAATTTTATAAGCTAGAACCTAAGATGAGCTTTCAGTGATCGATTGGTAAGTGTCAAATAGAGAAATTTACGACTAATTCAATATTTCTAAGATACAAATTATCTAACCTCTGATTCACAGCCGCCAGAATTTCATTTAGTATTTTAGTGTGTTGGCAGTTATCATGAAGTTTTAGAGCCAAAAAATTTAGAAGGTATTGTTTAATACTAATTAACGATTTAATTTATTTTCGTTAGATTTTTAACGAATTAGGGTTTACCTGTGCCCTATCTGCTAGATACCATATATATATATAGGCCTACCCTCCCTTCAAGGTAGTAACTGAGTTGCATTTGTACCTTCTCTTCATTTTTACAATATATTGGAGTAATATTGCACTGTCTTTCGGTCATGTCACTTGAATTTTTACAGGCAAAATTCAAGAGGCGAAATCAAGAAATGAACTTTTAAAAGGCATGTGTCAGCCCAGGTTTTGCTGAACTTTCAATAAGCCTTGCCATCAGCCCCCTAGAGTTAAGACTTTTTCCGATTTCTAAAAATTCAGATATCACGACACAAAATGCATACCATGCATTCCTATCGCTTTGTCGTCACAAACCTTTAGTAACATTAGGTGGATTTCTTAAAAAGTTTCCCTCTAACATGTAACGCTTAACAAAATGATTTATTAGTCCTAATTATATATGAAGTCGGGGTAAGATGACATTTTCAGGAACCATGTAAGTATGGCTGAAACTACTAACCATTTCTTGTTTTAAATCTTGTTATAAGGGCTACTAAATTTTTCTTATAATTCTAAGAAAAGAAAGAATATGTTAAATAATCGGCAGAGTTTATTTTGCCAAGCATCTGTTCACCATTTCCATATTCTTCTTTCATCTTTACCAAGTGGTTGGGAGGTAGAGAGGAATATCGGGTTCCATTGTGAAGGACAACTGATTTTAGTCATAATGTTACGTTTTCTTTATTATTTTTGTATATATAATAATAATAAAGGTTTATATTCACGGCGCCTGTCGATCGAGTAGGAAAATGCCAGACAGAAGAAGTGAGGTTTCAGAGCCCGTTTGAATGCGTTGTCGGATTAAGAGGAATGCAAAGCCAGGAGGCAGACCCTTTCGCTGCTTAGGGGAAACTAAAGATGAGGTACGATCATCCATACAGACCAGCCGTTTGCGAAGAACCGTAAGCAAATGGACAATTTTCGAGCTAAGAGAGCTCTGTTTTCTGGACACAGGCATTGTGAAGGACAGTTAAGGGAGAGTTGCGGTTTTTAGGATTTTAAATGTTAGAAGTAATTAAAAAAATTGTAAATTCAATGGGTAACTAGTGCAGTTCATAGCGTGAGAGCTGGCAGGAGATAATCATCCTTGACAGAGGAGAACTCGGGCCTCAAAGTTCTGGATAAGTTGGAGAAGAAAAATTGTATTGCTGTAGAATTCAGTGAGGAAGGAGTTACAGTAAACGAATCGGGAGGTAACAAAAGCTATAGAGGGACTCAATACGACTCAGTTTACGCAGAAAGCAGATTTGCGGTTTGAAATCTAGTTGACTGTCAAAGGAAACACCCAGGTTTCTAACGATGTCAGAGAAAGGCAATCCAACAGCCCGCTAGTTTGATAAAGGGGCTAAATTTATCCAGCAAGCGTCATCTCCCCTTTAAAAGGAACCCATTTTTTTCCTAGTTGATATGATCGATTTTTTCGATATCCATTCAGTAATCGTGTTTTTTGCAGGTAAAATCTTACTGTCGGTCAGGGCGAAGGATCCCCATGAGAAATATTTGCGTCATCTTCATAGAGACGGAATGATTGCCCTAGGCAACGCAATGTATAAACAAAATTATTATGAGATTAAGATAAGAACAAAACCGGATTAAAGTAGTTCTAAAGAGACACATGAAGTCAGTTAGGCGGTCGAGAAGAAAGGAGAGGTCAACGATATCAAATGCTGCCGAAAGATTGATAAGCACCAGCATTGAAGGCTACCTCTCATCGGCCTCGTAGATCAGTCAGTCAGTAACATATCTGATAGCTAATTTAAAGCTGTGGCCTGCCTTAAATCCTTACTGGACGCTTTCGTTGATGCTGAAGGGAAAGTCTTTTCACTGGTGTGGATAAAGGTATGCTATCCTCGAATTATATATACTTTTAATGTAGAAAAGCCCAAATCATTAAGGATAGGTTAATTTGGCAGAAAAACTTAGGTGTTTTGAAAATGCGGGCTAATTGGGATGTTGTAATAGAGAAAGAAACGCTGTTAAAATTTGAAGAATAAAACAGAAAAAGCCTAATAATATCAGTTAAGGCAACTGACAACAACTTGCTAGCTTGCATAGTTACATATTTCCCAACTTTCGACTTTCCAAAAGTTTCAACTGGCTATTTTCATGCAATCTAATGCTCTTCAACGCAATTATGTGGAATATCAGCAACAAACTAAGCTTGTGAATAAAAATGGAGCAACTGTTAGGTGTAATCTGAGGGTAAACTAGGAAAATCTCTTGAAACTTTGCACATTCTTAAACCTTAAGAAGCCCGTCGTTTTCCTACCACCACCCCACTTTAGGAAGAGGAAATCTTAGAAATCATGAAAAACCAAAATCTAAAAGTGACTAATAGTTAAAGTGTTGATACATAAAGTAACTAACATTTAAATACTATCATGTAATTTATATTTTGACGGTTGGATGGATTCTTGCATCATAATTTCTTTTTATTGTTAATCCAATCTTTTTCGTGTATGAATTATCCATTTGATCTATTAAGGTTTGTAAAATTCAAATTTCAAGGATAATTTTTACAATAATAAAATAAATATGGGTAATTTTATTTTAGTGCCCTAAAGAATTTTATAAAGTTTACCAAATTAATACATACACAATATATTAGGTAGTGCCTGGCCGACGTTCTTCATCCATTTGCGCACTGTGGATGAGGAGTATCTTCCAGGCATTGGCAATGCAAGATCATTTCATTCTAACTACATGTTTTCAAAGAGTATATTGCAGTTTAGCTCTCAAATTTCAAACATGAATAGTCAAAACACTGAGGTTAAAGAAACGGATGTAAAATATTTCATTTGAGAAGCTCGTAGACTAAAAACCGTTCTTATCCAAAATTGAGGTTGACATTTCAATAAAGATAACGATCGACTTTCGTGTGAATTTATAAAAGAATGATGTTAAACATTTTCACTTCTAACATTTAATAAAAAGAAAGCCTTAGTATATCAGACGAGGCATAGGTCTTTATGTTGATACAAAAATAGAAAGACAAAATAAAGAGTACGAAAAGAAGAATTTTTAAAAAATACAAAGAATCAAAGTGGAGAGGGCGCTTTGATCACAAGTTGGTAAACTTTAGATAAACTCTGTGAAGAGGCTAATATAGCAATATGGAGGCTTCTTAAACACCAATTATAAGCAAATTGCAACAACTCCTTCTAGTGCTGCAAGATTAGTCTAGTGGATACAGAATTGCTCTTAAGGTGAATGAGAAGTATCTTTAAGGCCTATCGCAAAAAAATAGTTCAGCAAATCAACCTCAACATTTAAGGTTTTGTACACTTGAGTACACATACATATTTTAAAAGTAGAAAAGTTTTTTGACAAATATTGGAACCCTCCCTTTTTGAGCTCAAATATTTTTTATTTTTTTAAGTTTTCGAGCCAGGAACATATGCACCATCAGAGTTGTTGGTTTTTGTTATAGGGGATTCTAAATACATTTGAGTTGAGTTTAAACTGAAGGATAATGACAAACAAGTAAGAAATTCAACTTTTATTATCTAACTGATACATACTATTTGTTAACTGATAAAATAAAATCATCCTTTGTCTCAAACGATGGCATGAGGTTACAGGATTTTAGTACCGCTCGAATGTGGCCATCCTGATCTTGCTTCTTTTCCATAAGCATAAACAGAAGCTTCCGTCACCATTTGCACACACCGGTCCACATCTCGAGAATAGCATGAATAAATTGTTTACGTACTACAAAAAAACCTACTCAGTGATTAACATTTTATCTCTATAAGAGTGCTATATATCTTATTATTATATATTTTTTATTGTTATCTGATTATAACTTCTTTAATCTTTGAAGGTCCATTTTGCCATACTTAGCGCTTCGAAGATAAAATCAAAAATTGTTAAAACAAACTAAAACTTTAATTAAAACAAAAAAAATGTAAACGTAAACCAAAGAAATATTACATACTAAATACACAGAAATGACTTAAATAAGTTTAATTAAGTCTTTCTAAATTGACTCACTTGAAATTATAATGATGGTTGACCCACCGCTCACTTCAATATAAAAAAATAATAACGGCCTTTACCAGACGGATACCGGAGTTTAAATACCTTTGTATCTTCGTCTTGAATCGTGTTTGAGTCTGACCTTAAACTCGATGAGCTACGTTCCCTTAGAAATGTTGTTGTCTGATGACACGAGCCGCTCGTCCAGATGGTTGTTTCGGACGAAATAGCTTTAAAGCCACAGAGGGCTTATCGAGTGTGGCAGATGGGGAAGCCACACGCCTTCGTCAGGAAATGATATCACCAAGGGATAGTGAAAGAATGTTCCTTTATTCTCTTCGGATTACTCTGGGGAATTTTTCGCACTGGCTAGCGATGAACCAATGCTTGAATCATTTGACTCAGGGAAGTGCTGGAGGGAGTACATCGGGGGTTCTTCCTCAAGGGCGAGGACTATCTCTGTGCTTTCGGATGCACCAGGATAGGAAGGATTTCTCTTACGAGAGTAAGTTGAACCTGGTTCTTAAAGCAAGTAAACTTAAAGTTCGGTGTGACCACAAGGCACGGGCTAGAGGAGGAGCTTCTTCTTAGTTCCGGTTTTCCTCAAGGGCGAGGACTATCTCAGTGCTTTGAGCTATACCAAGATAAGGGGCGGGGGGTTCTCTGATGAGAGTAAGTTGAACTTGATTCCTAAATCAGGTTAACTTAAAGTTCGCTGTGACCACCGGGGACTAGCTCGAGGATGAGCTTTTTCTTCTCCTTAGTTCTGGTATTCCTCAAGGGCGAAGACTATCTCGGTGCTTTGGGCTACACCGGAATAGGAGGGGTGGGGGGTTCTTTGACGAGAATAAGTTGAACTTGATCATGTTAACTCAAAGCTCGTTGTCTTCACCAGGAACTAGCTCGAGGATGAGCTGCTTCTTAGTCCCTTCTCTTGGTAGCACGGGCTTCTTGCCGGGAACTTCGTATCCTTGCTGACTCACGTATTCTACCCCGTTTTTCCAAAGATTTGGTATATATACGTCATCACTCCACTGGGGTAGGGGTAGGAGAAAGGGGGATTTGTTGACAGGACGCATGAAGGTTTCTCCTCTAACGGGTCTTCTCAGGGCGTCGTACAAATGGCCCGGTGGGACCTTCTGGATTTCAGGGCACGCTTCTCTAATTTCGCCTCTGTGGTGAAATTTGAATACCTGCTATTTAGGGACATTTTGCACTTTTAAACCGATGTTATGGTCTCAAGGCCGACCTGAGCTGATAAGCGCCTTCTGTGTTCTCGGAAGGTCCTCCAGCTTCTCATCGGGATGAGGAACGACAGCGACGTGGTTAAGATTTTGAATCTTGGCGTCTACATTGCCAGGATGTTGCGGTCAACGTCCCGTGGCTCGACTGTGAAGGGAAGGGGGGTGTATCAATTCCTTCACAAGATCTGTTAGGTTCTTACCAGTCTTATCTATTTTAAGAGGCCTGAAATCACGTATATCTTCCTCATACACAGTATTTCTCGGATCTTCTTGATTCTGACAATAGCTAATTTCCTGTTCTTCTGAGCAACGTCTGCCAGCATTGTCAAAAGGACGTTTTCAGGATGGGCGCCAGGGGAATTCTTTTAAATCGTTTATCATGCCATGCCTTCACTGGCAGCTTGTAGCATTTGCAGAAGATTGACCTGTTCCAGGAGATGTTTAGATCCTTCCGTGCATTTTGGAGAGAATATGATGTGAAGCTAGATGGGCCTCGACTAAGCTCATTCACATCTACAACTGGAAGACGAGTTCCTTTAGCAATAAATTGAAAGCTTTTAGTGAGAATGGTAGAGTTCCACAGGTGGTTAAGACTTTACAAGTGATCCTTTCCATTGAGTTCCAGTTTCTGTTGGACCAATATATTTCCTGCAGACATTCCTCAAAAGAACTTCATTTAGATGCAAACTGAAGATGATCCACTGTTAAGGACGATGTAATTGACATTCCAGCATTCATATGACTTCATTTATTTAGCTATTGTTAAATGCCGTGCTATCAGTTGCCACAGACTTTATCTCATCTTTAATATAATTTGTAACAAGCCATTTCATTGGTCCGTTTGTAATACCTGCAACTGTAACACGTTCAATAGTTGCATGATCTAAATAAACAGTATTAGATTCTCTTGCAAGCACATAGTGATATTGAATTTCTCTTGATTCATACCATTTGTTTCCTTTCGTCCTTTTAGCTAGTGTTGTGTATCTCCTCCCATCATAAAACAAAGCAGTAATTTTCTTATCTCTCAAATATTCAGAATTGGTGAAATTCAGAGACGCTTCTTCTTTCAATGGAGGTATTTGTTTTCAACATTTTTTATCGCCTAAACTGGAATACTGGCTTTTTTCCAAATCTCAGTAAGGGCCTCGAATACTTCAAGCGTTACATCCTTGTTCCTCTTGCAAATTGGAAAAAGTACAAGGAAACATTGAGGAAGTACAGACTGACCCCTCTGGAAAGGGCAGGCAAAGTCAAAATTGATGCCAACTGGAAATATTATAATTATAATAGAAGATGTCGACAAGAAAAACGTCCCATGGATAAAATATAGAACACTTATTCACCCTAAGTGGAGAACTAAAATGATGAGAAACCCTGTAAGATAACGGAAGCCTATGAAACAATTAGGCGACAAAGAATACAGATACAGCTTTACAGAAAAGTACAACGACAGGAAATTAAATGCTGTTCCTAATTGAAGAACAGCAGAATGAAGAATGGAAAGAGCTAATATATAAAGAAGAGGCAGAAAAAGGCCCGAAAACAGCATGGAAGAAAATAAACAAAATAAAAGGAAGACCGAAAAGGAAAACCATCAATTGGATGATGAATAGGGAGATTCAACAGAAGATGAACAATCAAATGAAATGAAACTCCGGGAGCATTGGAAAAAAGTCTTTTTAATAAAAACGTAGGACAATGGCCATTTGGATAAAAAAATGATAGAAATGGGAGGAGAGTCATCCGACTGAACAGTCATAGGATAGCCACTAGGCCTTCAGCTAACTGGGCTACTGAGGAGCACATGGGCACTGATGCAATTATCACTAAAGAAGGGGTTGAGAGTGCTTACTCTTTAACTATTGACAAAACAGATCTGGGTACATAAATATAGAGGGTTAGAAGGGATTAACTTTTCCAACTGATGGTTAGAGTGCCACAGGAGCAGTGTCTAATTCCCAAACTCTACTCAATGCACACTGCAGATATACCTAGACCCGTAACACCAGGACCCATAAACATGCAGTACACAGATGATATCCCACAGATTGTGACGACTCCATACCGGAACCCTCAGAACCAAGCAACAATTTGAAAAGTTGAAATAGAAAATATAAACAATTATGAGAAAATATGGAAAATCAAGACTAATATACATCAATTTAAAATACGACCAATTCGAAAAAGAAAAATCTTCTAAATCGTAATTAACGGAAACAACTATAGATATTGATGGGAATCTATGACAACAAGTGGAGAGGGTAAATAAGACAAATCAGAAGTGGTACGAGGTTCTTTATCACTGACGTTTCGCTCTTCAGGAGCTTCTTCAGAGTGACAAAAAGTAAAGAACTTCGTGACAGTAGTGAAGAAGCTCGTGCCACTCCTGGTTTCTCTCATTCTCCCTCTTCAACTATGGATCAGTGCGTAACAGTAGAGGTAAAACCAAAAGGATATTCAGTCCTAGAGGGGAATAAAAAATATAGAACGGAAAAAAGAATATCTCTCATAAAAAAATGAAGATATTGAACAAGAAATATAAGAAAACATTATAACAAGCTGGTAAAATTGGTCTTAACTTATCCAGTGATACCAGCCAAATCACAATCCAAGACGTGACTACTAAGGGTTGAGAGAATTAAAAAAAAGTTATCTATGGGATAACAAACAAGATAATGCAGAAGCCTAGCGAAACTACATGAAGGGGCAAATATTGCGCAAAATATGTAACAATATGAAAGATAGAAATCAAGACTTATACAACTAGACTAACATAGAAAAACATAAGAGAACAAATATAAGATTACTAAGGAGTAGAAAGAAACTTCAAAACGAAGACACAGAATATTCACCTAGAAGAGTAAAGAAAAGATGATGAGAAGACCAAAGAAAATAAAAACAGGACAAAAAACAACGTCTCGAAAGCCTAAAATGGATAACACCACTGGAAAGCAGACTCCCACAAGTGAGGAGAAAGATAAAAGAAATGATAAACTTTGAAACATAGGAAGAGCGGCTAGCATACCCAACCTCTAAATTTAACAGCACAAACCGAGAAACAACAGAGAAGGAATAAAGAGGTGGAGAGTGAGTATAAAATAGGGATTAAAACAACAGGTAGAACAAAAATAATAATGATAAACTGTATATATGCCAGAAGAAATCTAGCTCTACCGTTCCCCTATGCCACTCTTCCCCACCTCTTCTTTAAGGCAGACTAACTAAGGTCAACTATTAACCTTCAACCCATTTCATGAATTTCAAATTTCTTTTTTCTTCTCTACCCTTCCCTATAAAAGCTCTACCGTCTCTGGCCAGTACTCTACTTGCAATCGGCCAAAATATAGTCGAGTTAGTGGAGGAGATAGATTCTGCGGGGAGATCAGCCTGGGTCAGGCCCATTCTGCCTCTCCTACCCTGGATGGGACAGAGAGAGAGGAGAGGGGACTCCCATGATGCCGTACTATCTCTTCTCTCATAAAAATGTCTGAAAATCCCTTTATGTTATTAAAATCCTACAATCTTACATGTTTGCCCTCCAGTTTTGGATGCCCTAAGAGAGCCTAGCGGACTAAATACAGCGTGCTATTAGCACGTTCACTCTCTAACCTCCGCTAGATTCAGAGAGCCTAGCTGACTAAATAGGGCGAGCCCCTAAACAAGCTCCTTCCCTCTTCATCACATACATTTCGTGATCTCCAGGCCTTCAGCCACACTATAGCTAAGGCAACTGCACAAATCACCCACATTGGCATCAAGCTGACTGCCTTTTGGTCTTCCAAAACTGCAGTGTGGTTCATCAGGAATTATTCCTAATTCAATATAGTGAACAGTTCTTTCAGCAACGCGAAGTTTGAAAACATTGTTAGTTCGCTACCATGGTCAATTTTCTCTGAGGTCAGGAACGTTGGGGTTTCTCCGACCCCCAGCTCGTCACCTTATGAGAACTTGAAAACTCCCTTATCTCAAGAACGGCTACATCTGAAGCCGAGTTACTGAGGCAACTCTTTTCACAAGAAGAGCTCGTGGATCGGGAGCCTTCACACTTGTTCCGTCATTTGCAGCAGCTTCTTAGTACGCAAGCAGCTGCCTTCGAAACTCCTCGATTCAGCCAGCTCTTCCTACAGAAGTTGCATCATTCCATTTAAAACATCCTTGCCGCGATGTATCCCACGGCAAGCGAGAAAAGACTGGCCAACACGGTTACATGTGCTTTTATTCTCCAGCCATTCGGATGAACGAATTACACGTTTGGAAGCAGAAATTAAAGAGTTAAGGTGCCTCGTCAAAAGTAGCATGAAAAAGCCTTGGTCTCGATCTAGATCGAAATCACGTTCGATGCAACGATCAAACTCTCCCTGTGTTTTTACCATACAAAGTTCGGTGAAAACGCTCGCAAATCCGTTTACCCATGTTAACACAATTCTGAAAACTAGGCTACCGGTGGCTCCTGTGCCACCTGTGCGCCACTCAGGCTCCAAGCTGCTTGGAATCAGAGACATTTCAACGAAACTCACTTTTCTCATTAATACTAGTGCTAAAGTCAACCCACCTCATTCGGGTGTGCAGAAGACTTCTCCTATCAAGTACCTTTTTGCAGCAAGCGTAACCAAAATCCCCGTTTAAGGAGCACAGCTGAACACACTTTTTCTTTGTCTTTGCTTAAATTTTAAGTGGATATTCTTCCTAGCAGTGGTCTACAGCCCCATCTTAATCGCTGATTTTCTCCGCTATTTTAAGCGTTCTGTCGACCTTAACAATAAATTCCTTTCTAATCAGAATACTTCACTTCTTTCTCATTCTTGCATAAGCTCAGAGAAATCTACCCCCCATCTCTTTTTTCGGGCAGTAGACTTCTTTCAAGAACCTCATGGAAAATTTTACTGCAGTCCTTACTCCGGTGGGTAAGCCAATTAAAGTCAAGCATAGCGTGGCTCATCACATTCCCCCCACCGAACCTTCTGTGTACGCCAAACTCTGACTACTTCCATCGGATCAGTAATAAAAACGTAGGAAGAATTACATCAGATGTTAGATCTCCGGATCATCAAACCTTCCAAGAGCAATTGGTCCTCAGAGCTTCACATGATACTCAAGTAGACTGGAGATTTGCTCCCATGTAGTAATCTCGCATCCGCAATGCCATTAGTATTCGCAACAGGTATCCAGATCGTCACATTAAGAATTTTACAGTCAATCAACATGGGTGCACAATCATTGCAAAAATTGACCTGGTGAAAGCTTTTCACCAGATTCCTATCGAGCGGCCAGACATTTGCAAAATTGCCTCCATCGCCAACATTTGGGCTTTTCGAGAAGCTGTACATGCTATTTGGCTTCAGTAATACTGCAGAAACCTCCCAATGCTTCATTAATGAAGTCACTGTTTAATTACCTTTCTGTTTTGCGTATATGGATGACCTACTGATTGCTGGCTTTTGTGCCGACGAACACCAGCGCCATGTTGAAGCCGTGCTTTCCAGCCTTTTGAAATATAGCCTTCACATTCGTGCAGACAAATGCCCGTTTACTGTGCCTGAACTTGACTTCCTTGGAGAACAATATATTATTGAACGGAGTTAGTCATACTGTTGAGAAGACAGAACCCATTGATTCTTTTTCACGCCCCGTCTCTCAAAATAAACTCCATCAGTTCCGTGGTATAGTCAACTTTTACCACAAGTAAAAAGGATTTTGCAGTTTTTCTAAAACCCTCAACGACATCGAGCGACCAGAGAAGAAAGGCATTTAAACCTCCGCCAGGGGGACTGATTTGGCAAACCGCCTTCGAGAAAATAAGAATTGCTTTGAAAGAAGCCGCCCATCCTTACTATCCTGTTCTTGATGCTAAAACATGTATAAAGACACATGTATCAGATTTGACCGTTGGCGCAGTCTTGCCTCAGAGAGTCGACAACGATTGGATCATTATTGCTTTCTTCTGTTCTTGAAGTAACCCTAACCAGCTGAGACTTTTTACAGTTTCTTTGGCAGAGAACACCTTGCAATTTATCTCACCCTCCGCCATTTTCGTCACTGAATTTAAAGAAAGAAAGTTCACATCCTAAGGGATCATAAGCCTTTCACATTTATGTTCCATCAAGCATTCTCCCCGCAGAATTTGACTGATGGAATTTATATTTTAGTTCACTTTCGACATTAGCCACTTCCACGGCACCGACAACGTAGCAGCTAATTACAATTCCAGATTGTTGATTGCTTCTGTTGACCGTCCTCACCAAAATCGGAAGCTTGTTCAGAAAGAACAAACCAGAGACGCAGAAGTGAGTTTACTCAATAAGGACCTATCTCAGATTCACTTTTCATCAAACCGGTGAACTAATCCGAGCTCAGTGTTTCCCTGTGGTGTGATCTTTTGACCAAAGGTGTTGGAATTTATGTGCCTTTCGCTCTCATGCGGAATGTTGTTGCTAATTTCCTCTGATAAATTTTTGGCCCCTGATGCTCGATTTGACCATTTCCTCCAGGACATCGTCTGGCCATGGGGAACTTCTGACAATTACAAGGTGGGCCAAAGCATTTATGATAACGGACAGCTCGGCAAGTGCTCTCTCTTGCAGTTGTCAATGGATGGATTACCTGCTTTAGACTCTCGTCAATCATTACCACAGAATGAGGACGTCAGAAAGACCGTTCTTATGTGTCACGAGGATCCCCCTTACTGGACGGCAAAGTTGCCTCTCGTCATGCTAGGTCTTTGCTCATCTTTCAAGGAAGATATGTAGTCGTGGTATAGGGTGCTCCTCTCTACTTAGCTAGTGATCTTATACAGCCAACTTCAGTAAGGGCACCCGATCCTTCATCATACTTCTCTCAACAAAGGAAACTCATGTCTTCTCTTCAGCCTGCTGCCAGTCGCAAATTAGTCTTGTCAAAGCAATTCGTTTTCAAAGTGTTACAGAACTCGGTAAGCGAAAATCTTTGGTCCCTCATTAAACTAGCACGAGGAGACCATAACTATTGACAAAGATGTCAAACCTGCAAACCTGAAACCGTTTCCCTCGACCAAGTAAAGCCAGGGTACATCGACAGCGAGGAAATGCTACAAACTTGCAGTTAGTTCGTTATTTGAAATTAAAAACTCTATCGTAATACTTCCTCATTAAGAAGCGGGTATTGCAGGGGCATAGATAATTACCCCTAAAAATGTAAAGTTTTACAGTTTACCGTTTAAATATCATTTTCTGTGATTTAGCATTTTTACTAAATTATTTATTTGCCCCTCAAATAAGCTCGTTTTATCCATGAAATAAACGGAATTCACATTTATTGTTCTTTTGCATTATTTTGATATTTCTGAAATCTTATATTTGCATATTATTCTATTACTAATTATTTCCATAATTTTCTTATATAAAATTACAAATGTAATTATAATCAATAATCCCTGAATATACATATTTCTGGAAATTGTAAAGTATATTTTGTAGCTTACTATATTTAATAAAATACAAACTATGAGAGAAGACAAACTCTATACTAATATTCACAGTAGAGATCTATTTGTTATTTGAATTTTTTCGCCCCTCCCAAAATATTGTCAATTACTGTAGTAGTAATATGTGTACATCCTATATAAATTTATTAACTACACTTTTTCATCCAAAATATTTTCATATTCTTCTTCGGAATTTAAGATGCAAAAAGGCCCAAGTTGAAAATACTAAACAGCTGGCAGAAATGAGGAATCTTCTTAAAACCCACTTTGAAATAAAATAACAACTTTGTAATTTATCATACCTATTTCCTAGCTATCAAACTTTATATTAAAATGTCCAAAAAGTTTAATTTGCATATGTAAAGGGTACCCTACACCAAAATAAAAACAGGCCCCAATTTTAGATAGGCCTCATTTCTTAATGTTCCCTCGAAATAAGAAATTGAACCTATCGAAAGGCCCATTTTTTAGAGAGAGTCACCATGTATAAATACACCAATGTTTACTATTCACAACACAAGTGTATTATTAGCTGCCTCTCGTGTATGCCTTACTGAGTATTGCGCACGCTTAGACTATGGAAACTTGAAGAGAAAAAAATCACTCGTTTACCGTTAACATAATATTTTGGACAGTTGTCCGTTACTCTATTTTAAATCTATCTAGTGGTAATCAAAATATGGGAAGGTACACTAAAGTTCCTGTGCTTCAATATTTGTAAGATTAAATCGATAACTTATATAAAGGCCTTGCTTTGCAAATATCACAGTCTCATCCAATTATTTGGTTTACAGGAAACAGTTTCTTCAGATCGCGTTATCGTCATGGGATTAGAATCGCAGCTCCGATATCGGCCAGAGAAGCCCCACGATTACGGTCGTCTCCAGTGCTGGGCTAAAAACGTACTGGGTCAGCAAAAACGCCCTTGTGTGGTCACGGTCAAGACTGCAGGTAAGAGGGAAAGCGTGTGCGTGAAACTTTGTGCACACAGATGAATTGAATCGCTTGGACCCATATGGGCTATAATTTTTATCATTCAGATAGAAAAAGGAGGCTCGAATTCGACGTTTTCATATGACTTTCGTTTTGTTCCAAAATCTTTATAACCTCGAGTTTCGTAATGAACGATCTAGTGAATATGTCACTCAAGTAAGAACAGAATAAGTACAACTAGAGACTCCTTAGTAACCTTAAACCAGTAGGTACATAGATTATGAAGTAGGGTATTCAAATTTAATTATTTCCTAATGAATCATTTATTTGGCAAAATCTTACCGTAATAGTTGATAAAATGTTTTGTTTAGGGTAACACTAAGCCATCTTAAATAGAAAAGAATGCTTCTTTACTAGGTCAACTCATAGAGGGTTTACTTCACTAGTCACTAAGTGAGTTAAGTTTCATGAGTCTTTGTGTTTCAGTGTCCTCATAATAATACTTAGGTTTACGTGGACTTTTAAAAGAATGATTAATATCATAGAAAGGCTATCCCTATGGTGACGAAGCAAAGCTAAGTCGTTTATAATTTACCAAGTAACGATTTACGTTTAAATTAGAAAAACAGCAGTCCTAACCTTACCTAGCTTACTTTTTAGAATTTTGCATTATTTTTACTAATTCTCACATACTATTTTTGCTCGGTCAGTTGAGATAATTTATCTAACCTAACTCACATTTTTGTAATTTTTCCTTTATTGCTACTAGTTTTCACCTCTTCTTTACTCGGTCAGTTGACAGATAGTGTATATTCGATTAGTTATCTTAGAGTTGGATGATCTTTACTAGCCTAATTTAGGGATAGCTTATCTTTAATAGTCAAAACTGACAACGCTTAACTTTACTTGTCTTAAAACCAGACATGTTTAGTTAACTTATTACACCGAATAAAAATTAGCGTTTATATACTTCTAATTTGTCAGCAAAAGAGGTCTTCGGTTGTCTTTAATACTACTTCATTTATCTTTTGCTTTGGATTTTATTCCCTTTGTCTCTTTTCCTTTCTCCATAAATGGCATATTTTAAAAGAAAAAACGATGATTTATTAAGAGCGAATTGATAGTTAAAGCTATGAACTGGAGCATTGGAGATTTCCGAAATAAAATCAGAAATCGATCAAGTGTTTATCTTCTCTGCTTATTAACAAAACCATTGAGCTAATTATCATAAGGAGTAAAATATATGAAACCATTGGAGTATATATTTTGTTTATTTGCTTTATAAATCCTTTACGCATCTTGACAGTCTCTTAAGTAAATGAAAGAGTTGATCTTAAATGATGGTATTCGATATTTCTAAGCTATTACTGCTCTTTATAAAAACTAATATCACAATATTCTTGTTTCTGATGAAATTATATTCAGCTCTTTCTCTCTATCGACAATCCTAAGACAAATGTCCCACTCAACATTAAGTTGCTAGTACGATTTCGACCACTATTGAAGCTAGAAATATACAGGCTTTTCTCTCTAAGTGATAATGAACCAGAGATTTCGAAACTTAAAAATGTATTTCTTATGCAGTATTATGTGTTCTTTTCAGATCTGACACTCAAAATTCCTACTCTATCCATAATTGACTGAAGTTCCGTAATTTGGAAAGGTATGATTTACCAGCCTCATCCAGTTTCAGATCCGAAAGGTACACTTAAAACTGACTAAGAAAAACCCATTTTTAAATATATTTAAAAAAAAACAGAACCACACCGCACCACACCTTACTTCTACTTACCTAACCTAATTTATCCTAACTTTACTCAACCTAAGCTTAGCTTTCCACGCCTTACCATACCTTACCTTATCTAACCTAACCTAACCTAACTTTAAAGATATTTTCTTTAACTGCTCGCTCAAGCAAAGTTATCCGCACAAAGCAGTTTATAAACAAGAGGCTTGCACTTGTACGATTGCGGGCATTAGAAAGCCTCCTGCCCTCAAAACCACTAACCGAAAACTTGTATGTGCTTTTACGGCCTTTCGAATCTTTTGCAATTATATTGCAGTAAAATAAATTGTAATCTTGGCTACATTCATGCATGTGTGGCATTAAATACCTCGTGGGATTATACTGAGACTTATATATTTCTAATACATGAATGTAGCACTCAAAGACCCTACGTATTATTTGGTATTGCGATTTAGAACAACCTCTTAATATCATTGTCACAATTAAACTGAGGAGAGAGTTACCGTGCAAAATATATCAAAGCATGTTTGGTTAATCAGTCAGAACACACACGCATGTATTGTCGGCAGATATAACATAACATGTTTTTGGATAACTGGTCAGAACAAAAGTTGGCAATAATGTTGAAGGAATGAGTGTAACTGGTGCGAAAAGATTCAAATTTAGCAAAATAATAACATATTTTCAAAAAATGGCATCGGCCAACATCATTTTAGGAATTAAGAACGTTTATGTTTTTGAAAATTAAAATATCGTAATTGTGTTAAAGGGAATATTATCCATTGATCTATTTCCATTATTCTCTCTCGTTTATGAGAGATATATATTGTATATTCTTCAGGCATTTAACTATTTCTCGGTCGCACTATGAATTTCCAATTAGTGTCTCTCTCTTTCAGCCTTCCGAGGGAACTAGCGAAGCATGTTCGAGTAATCTAGATTAGTGCGTAGCCAAGTAATCTAAAGGGTGCTTTTAATTGATATCAAACGATTGCTCGCTTGCTAAATGCGCTTGGTTCGATCCCAACCTATGCACGGAATTTCTTGCAATTAGGAAAATTCATTTTCCAAAATAAAAAATTATTCCGTATATCCTCTCTTTACTTGAGCTTTGATTGATTTTTTTCCGTTATTCTTTCTCGTGCATAATATATATTTTCGTTCGTATAATACGAGAAAAAAGACATCCACTAACAGGTATCTCAAATAGCACAATGTCACTAGTCTGGGAAAGTGAATCTATGGTCATTAAGAATTTCATTAATTATTTGGCTTTAGACTGAGGAGATACATTTAAATTGACCGTCGGAAAGGATAAAATTGGGTATTTCGCAAATTAAAGTACATTCAACATTTTTTATTTTTACGAAAAAAAGTACGTGTAAATTAACTAGCTTAATATAATTTATGTGATTAAATATACTCGACGAACTACTGCCTGGTCTGACAGCACCATAATGTAAATATAACCTTCTATTGAGTATCTGCTCTTCTCTATTACATAGAAGTAGGTGCAGTTATTAGATTTACAAGGAATTTTTCTTATTACATTTTGTAGAAGGGAAAATTTCAGGATGGTAGAAGTGTATTTACAGGTATGTGTGTTGGGATCATTGCTAAATCGTGTAAGTAAAAGAGAGAATGGAAGAGATAGACAATTTTCATTAATTTCGCCGTTTTTCATTTGGGGTAATAAAATATTAACCTGTTTTTGAATAAAATTATATTAATTTAAGGTACGCGATATTTCAGTTCAATAAATATAACGGTAATATGTAGTTTATCTTTAAAAAACAGCTTCAAATATTCAACCAGTACTTTAAAGAGATACCAACAGGAACGACTTTTTAACATATTTCATCCATCGTGGTGCGAGAAAAATGAAGATATGAAAAAGAAAGTGTCAGTTTTCAATGAACATTGAACTTGCATGATAAACGACTCCTAATTTATTGATATCAAGAAAAACCACAAATTTTCATTTTCCCATTTAACTTTGACATTTAGAGTTGGTATATATTATTGAGACAAGAAATGTGGCCTTGTAACAGTTGGCACTTTTATTCTTTAGGAGAAAATGTTTACTCTTAAGGCATATTCCCAATTGATGATAAAATAGCTGCTATGAATGTTCACCTCAGATATAAAACAATGTAAAAGCTACACAGATTCTAAGAATTAGCGAATTTCATCACGTGATTCCTCAAAAATGTGGCCACAACTCTCTTTCCTCTCGCGAAATTATTAAAAATTGTGAACAAGCAACGCCTTATTTCTTCTTTCGATGAAACGATCGAGCAACATCTTGTTTCATGGCAATATATATATATATATATATATATATATATATATATATATATATATATATATATATATATATATATATATATATATATATATATATATATATATATAAATATATATTTATAGGCCAAAGAAATGAAAATTGGCATCACGACACTAAGGAACGTGACCATTAAAAGCTTAAGAAAAAAAATGTGAGATATACATAAGGAGAAAATCGTCAAAACTAATTTTAACCGTTATTTGAAAATAAATAAAGGAGTAGGATTCGAACCTGTGTCCTCACGCTCTCATTGCTGTTGTGACCACGACGCTCATCGACTGATTTACCATCCTCAACAACAAAAAAGGTTGATTCAAAGAGGCCTTTTGAATAACGAAGTGTAGGTTTTCTTTATGTAGTGAAAGACAAGACAAGTGTTTACTAGCAAAAGTTGGGCACGGGCCTAATTTTTAAATAACTTGAATCACATGACACGTGATAAAATAGATGCATTTATAGGCCTAAAAAAATGAAAATTGGCAATTTTCATTTCTTTGCGCCTATAAATGCATCTATTATATTACGTGTCATGGATTTAACATATATATATATATATATATATATATATATATATATATATATATATATATATATATATATATATATATATGATGAAATTTAATGCAATATCGCAAGAAAAGATGAGAAATTAAACCACATTCCCTGAAGACAATTTAATTCAGAACAGTTTCGGTGTATCTCACACCCTTTTTCAACTGACACTGGATAGGAAATTTAAGAAAAAAATGTATACAAGCATAACAGGTCGTGAAATATGCCCTCTTTTATCCCCAATCCCCTACTTGTGGCTAATCTGGTGCCTTCAAATCAACCCCAACATCCTCACTTGTCGCCGAAACCGGAATACTACCTTTGAGTCGCCAAAGACAAGTTTGAGAACTTAAATACCTTGCACGTGTTTACAGGCATTACAACAAACAAAAAAGAATACTAAAATATACATTACCAGCTGACAACCCAAGGAACCGCAACGACATCACCTACACCGTATGGGTTAAAAAAGTCAACATCTTCATTGACAATTATTATACTATTCACCTGGGTTTTATTCAACCTTCAGTAATATGTCAAATAACTCTTCCATCTTATTTCAACAATAACGCCCGTATTAAAATCCAACATTTTCCAGGACCACCAAAGGTCCCATCAACCATGTCAGTCCATTTTCACAGATAGATCGAAGTCGGCGGATGGCATGGTAGGTGCAGCAATTCTCATGCACCACATACGAGCAGCACGAATTCTAGATTGCGCCTCCGTCCTCTTGGACAACTCACTGCCATCTACATAGGTCTCAAGTCAGACAAAACAGGTACCAATAAAACTACAATATTTTCAGACTCAAACAGTGCGCTGACAATGATAAAATCACGAAACCAAACTTATCCCCTAGCCATTAAAATTCAAAAAAAGATAACGTCGCTTTCAAGTAACGTAACCCTATGCTGGTGTCCCTCCCATATAGTGATAAAAGGGAATGAAGACCCTTACAGAGCTGCAAAATCAGCAGTGGCAGATAACTCACTGCCCACTGAACCAACATATCACAAAGATTATTACAACCCTTTTGTCGAGGCAGTTAAAAATCAGTGGAAGTCAGAATGATATTTACACGGCCATCAACCTCTACGACAATAAAACCTGACGTCAACAAATGGAAGAGCTTTTCCAGAAATTATGAAAGAGATGAAGTCGTTTAAAGACGCTTGCGACTAGGAGACAAAAAGTCTCACCCACAGCTATCGCTTCGCAAATTCTCCACCACCACAATGCACTCCTGCAACGCCTAGTTATTATCCTGCACATAATACTAACCTGAGCTAGATTCCACCGACATCGGAAAAAATATTTGGTTAACAGCCCAACACTAAATAAGTCCTCGCCGATGAACCCCAAACAATTATGGCACTGATTGCATACTTAAGGGAAATTAAATTATATACTAAAATCTAGATAGTGAATGAAGCATTCCTGATAAATTATGAAGACTAGCTTCTTGCAATTTTAAAAACTTTTTAATTCATGCACAATATCATTACTACCACCCATTTATTTCAATTCACTTCGTCCATCACATCACCATTCACATACTTATGACTATTATTTACGCTTTTAAATTTTAATCACTATAAATACCGTGCCTGTTTAGACCCATAAATGGATGAAAGAGGGCATAAAATGCTTTAAAAAAAGTCATCATTCATCCATCCTATCCAGCAGTTTACTTTCACGGAAAACTGCTTGGAACAAGGATGGGACTGCTGTCAAAGCGCTCTACCAAGAAGAAGCGCACTTTACATTAAGGGGAAAAGATTAGGTTAACTTATAGACGAACAATCAGAAGCTTCAGAGAAGAGACATTGAGGAGAAAGCCAGCCAAAGGGGCCACCCCGTTGGGAAAATGGAACCACTCAGATCCAGCTGCGCACTATTAGCAAAAGCAGCATATCCAGTAGAGATAATGTCTTTGAGCTGGTTTATGGGAAATTGAAAATCGGGATGCTCCGACTGTTTCTGTAGCATACGGAAACATATTACACGTGCTTGGCCCCGATATCATACTAATCACGGAGCATTCAAATAAAGATACCGAGGTACAGAGTAATAAAGAAAAACCATTGTCAGGAGAGGTTCACTGGTGCTACCGTTGCCGTCAGAAGGAATCTCTCGTTCATACACCTTGATTATGCGTCGAAAAAACATCATGAGGTTAGGAACATACTTTCTGAGCTATATCATCTATCGGCAAGCAACAAAACCCGACATAATTATTACAAGTGACGGATTCCCCTTCAGCTACCATAGACAGCCGGGCCCAACAGTACCCAGCAACCACACAGTGATCTTGACGACCATCTCCCTCGCTCCGATTCGACCCCCCTCCGCAAATGTTACGGTTCGGTCAACTGGAAACGCTACAATGAAGTCCTTGCCAGATACGAACCAATTGACCTAAGCGACGCAATACTAGAGGAGATCGACGAGAAACTGGAGAAGATAACTACCCATAGCCTCTAGGCGGATCTCGATTGTGTACCAATAAAAACGTATAAAACTCCTACACAACACAGATGGACTGAGCAAATGATTGAGATCGATAGAGTACACATGTAGGTGTATGAAGAAACCAGAAGAAAAGGTACAAATCGGCAAAGAAGCTCGCTGTTACTTCGCCTTAGTGAAGGGCTGAAACAGGCCATATACCAGCACAGGCTCTGATCTCGGACAGCCTGATTGAACAAGTAGACAGCGAGGTGAGATCCGACAAGTTCTGGCGACTAGTGAGAAAGTTAAAAGGCCTAACATGTAGATAAAAGACCTGCATTAAGCAGGGCAATGACCTTTTCGAGGATCCGGTGGTTTTGGAAGAGAGATCTGCACGTTCGGGAATAAAAGTCTTCACAATTACACCTGAGGACGATGAGTAATTCGACCAGGAATTGGAAGGCCAGTTGATTGAAAATCTTAATCAAAGAATACATCGAACGCACCCGCAGGCCAATGTCAACGACGGAAGGGTGATGGCAGACCATGGCCGACCAAGTACAACAGAAGACGTCATGGACACTGTCAAAATCTTTCAACAGAAGACAACAGGATGAACGAGAATCTTCAAAAACAACTTGGTACATGCCCCCCGATAGATCATTTAGGGAATTACGAATATTTACCACGCTTCTTTGAATACGAGTACTTCCCCGATGGTCTAAATGTGGCAAAGATCATTTTTATACTTAAAGGAAAGAAGCCCGCCGATCAACTGGTGGATTATAGGCCAATATCCCTTTTCGAGTTCATAGGAAAAATCTACGAGAAGCTTTTAGCTAATAGGCTACAAGGCCAGCTAACAGAGCTAGAAGCTAACAATTCTCACCCACACAGGTTTCGTAAAAGAAGAGGGACTGATACAACCCTTGTTCTCTTCACCAAGAAACTTGCCCGATGTAAAGCTGAAGGAAAATACGTAGACGTGGTGTTGCGAGATTTTCAAAAGGCTTTCGACAAGGTTTGGATGAGAGGTCTCCAATTCAAGATCTTAAGCCTAAAGCTAAACCCCTCCCTGAAGAGGGTCATCTGTGACTACGTCATGGAAAGGAAAGCCAAAATCTTGATTGACGGATACAATGGACCCGAATTTGAACTTGAGCCGGGCGTTCCACAAGGTTACTGTCTGAGTCCACTGCGTATCTAGTGTACACATTGGACTTGCCTGCTCCAGTAAGGGAGGATGTGATGTATCTGCAGTTTGCGGATGACATCACCCAAATCATCCCGAGTACCCACAAAAATGCTGGAGGTTAGGCAAGACAAACAGCCACCGAAATTAACAACATCACCGATAATAAAGAAAGTGGAAGATCAAGACCAATCGCTGAAAGTTCCAAAGCCTTCCAATAACCGCCGGAAACTTTACGATGTCTTAGTGAACGACGAAGTGTACCCGTACACCAACGAATGTAAAGTCCTAGTTTTGCGCATCACCTTCAAAAGCTTTAGAGCGCACATAAAGTACAGAATCTCCCTAGCTAAAACACAGCTTGAGAGACTATTTCGATTCTGAAGCCTCAGTTCCAAGAATCTCAAGAAGCTGTACACTGCTCTGGCATGCTCATCATTAGTGTACCAGGTAGTGGTCGTACAGGTTGTGAGTTCCACCTCTATCAGGCGAATTTATAGCGTCCAGAACAAAGCAGCCCTGCTGAGAGCGTAAGCGCACAGGGCGAACCATATTTGGCAGACAAATCTGTACGCAAGAGCAGGTCTGAAGCCATTGAATATGGAACTCTAAAGGCTAGGGAGTAAGACCTTGGACAAAATCGAAGAAGTATTAATTCCAAATATGGAAATTGATCTTTGCATTCCGAGAGCTGATAGGAGACGTATCACCAGGCGAGCCCTATTCCCAAGTGGAAGAATCTTCTCCCACGAGAAACTAATTGGAATTTTCAAATAAATACGACAACTTAAAAGGGAAGAGTAACTACAACAGCAATAACAAGAAATCCACTACAACGACAAGAACATAGGAGGCGAAATGCCCATCTACAACTAACTAAATAATATCAAAATTAATAAGCAAAAGAGGCGAAGTGCTGACATCCAAAAACAAACAACAGAGAAATGAACAAAAGTGGCGAAATGCCACATACCGGTAATACAAACAAATATAATTTGCCCGAAAAATCATGGATACATTAAGACATAGAATATATAACACTTGAAAGGCTAAAATATCCTGACGGAGTTAAAGCCAAAATAAAAGGTCGCAATGCGGCCAAACAAGCATCAGAAGCAACCACGGATGTTGCACACCAAGAAGGCAAATGAGACAAAATAAGAAAAGGGAAGTATCTTAGAGATGTCCTCTACACCAGGGCAAAACTCACTTTTTTTTACCTATATTTATGTTCTACACTTTTTCACTCTTTGTATATCAATCAATCAATCAATCATTTTCTGGATTTTTAAACGCTCAATCATATGACGAATCCAGCTACGCTACTGAATGTATATTCTCGGTAAAGAAGGAAAAGGTAAGCGACCTCGAAGGCGTGAGCTCTTCCCTATGAAGTCTTACAAAGAGAATAGAATGAGCTCTCTGTCACCTGCACGATTTGTGCTCCAAGAAAATGTCCATCACATTGTCCCTCTACCTCAATAGCCGGCACAGAAGGCAATGGTTTCGGAAGCTCCTTCACCGACCGAGTGCACTGGGATTTTTGCTCCTTTATTTACAAGAGAAAAATACTGCATACTTGAGAGTTTAACTTTCCATTTACAAACCCAGGAAGTCTGTCTTCCTATTTACGAGAGAAAAATACATACCGGGAAGTTTGTCTTCTCATTAATAAGGTTTAATGTGGGAACCCTTGAAATTTTTCATTCGAATGTTTTACTTGGTTCGACCCTCACAAATGCGTCCCTAGTTTCGGCACGCCTGTTCTAATCATTTCAGATAATTATTTAACAATTCCTATCAGGATTATTTACGGTAATGTTAAAACAGCAACACAAAATATTTTAAATTATTTTAATCTTGTCAGGAATTTCGTCTTGGAGAGATGTCGCTGGAATAAAAATTCTAGTCGCAATTTCGAATTAAATCAACTGGACGATCCAATACTATTTTAACGTACACAAATCAATTGAAAGTTATTTAGTGTCTAGTTTAATAAAAAACTAGCGGGTTGCAAGAAAACATCTCATAAAACATGCGAGCAAAAGAAGAGTCATAATCCAGACGAATGCTGCTCAAACTTTCTGATTAACTATGTAAGTAAAAACTAGCGATAGCACGTTTTTCACATATATAATTGTAACTTGTTATATTTTGACTCTGCAACGATCAAATTTGCAAATAACCTATCCTAATATGTATATAATTCTGTACAATGACATTGATGGGAATCAATCAAGCCACTCCTAAATTATAAATTCTAATTTTGTGTCATAGGTTGAATATTAATGAAAATTATCATAAAATTAATCAATTATAACTAAATTGCAAAAGTTATTTCAATTTCAATCCTCGATATTGTTCCACATTAGTAAAGAATTTAGGATGCCATGTTTTTCTGTTATAGTATAAGACTAATAGGTATTAAATGGGGATATTAAAATTTTAGTATGATAAATTTGTCCTTTAACAACACGAGGCTTATTATTTGTTTGGTTGATTCATTGTGATCAAATGAATCAAATGATATTTAGATATTAATGTTTGCTGAAATTAGAAAGAATACTCTTTTACTATTCTTCTTTTATAAAGATGTTCTGAGGAAAATAGATAAAACAGTAAATTTTATCCATGTATTTTCGTTTTATTATGTTTTAGGAATAAAATACGGCGACACAGCTAAATAGGCTTCGATATGCTCTTAGTAATATTATTACATGGATGCAGGTAGGACTTAATAATTCAAGTTCTTGGTTACTTTATATATCCGTGATTATCAAACTTTCTGTGATTAAAAAGATGCCTAGTAATAATAAAATAAATATATAGATATATTATTTTACCAATGGAAATCTGCTATATATATTTTTTTTAAATTTAACCTGCAACATTATTTAAATCGCTTACCGTCGCCAATCTGTAAGCCAGTACACCACTCTACACTTGAGAATTCCTCTCCTATTCAAAACCCTGATATTATAAATCTACATTTCCGGTACATAAAGTATTGGAAGTTTAAGAAGCTTCGATGGCTTTCAAGAAAGCCTAGCAAGCATCACAAATTATCATCTTCATAGCATGAAAATTTAATAGAAGAACTAGTTTTAGTTCTTAGTTTAGCTCGCATATATAAGGTGGTTTTCTCCTCTCAGACTGAGAGACAATTAAAACAATTAGATCCATAGAGATAAAACATTATAAATTAAAAGATCTCAGCGAGTATTTTTCAAAAGGTTAACTACTTTTATCCTATGTGTAATAGAAGTTAATTCGATAACAAAAGGATCCAAGGGAGAAATATCATTGAAAAAAATAAATAAATATGGGACAAAAAGGCTTGCTTTTTGTCCCATATTTATTCATGTGTGCTTCTAAACAGTAGAGAAACATTGGTAGAATATGTAATAAATAACGCAAGTTATTCTATGGCTATCTTTATAAAGATCGAGAGTTGGTAGAAGAGGAAATATTTTGTACTGAAATACCACTAATTCTATTATTATCAATAGCTAACGACCATGAAATCTATATGTAGCCTCATTAAAACTGGTATTAAATTAGTAAATTCTATATAAAAGTTCGCATATGTTATGAATTATTAAAACATAATTGTAATTAAAATTCTCAATCGGGCAAAATATGTAAATTTCTTAACAATTTAATGAAACTATATTTTAAATAACTTCAATAAAGGAATACAAGTAATTCATTATATTTATGTATATTATATTATACGTATCCATAGTTTTAGCAAACGAGAATATTTGAGAACATACAGACATGGACAAAAGTTTTGAAACTAATACTTTTTTCAGTTTTTTCATTCGCCTAAAAAATTTACGTGATAGGAATAATTATTTTCTTATTTGAATTATTTAAGGTTCATTAAAACAAGATCTGCTAACCAAAAAGTCGCTTGCTCCAACTTATTCTGATTAGTGTCCTTACAACTTTGAAAACATTGAATAATTCCTGGAGTATCCTTGGGAGGACCTTGGCAATTCTATCATTTGAAAGAGAATGTAAACACCTTAAGGGTTTCAAATTTTCTTAGAATCGGCCAAATAGATATGATGTTATTGCCGCCAAAACTAATTTCCTGGCTATCCTTAGGTGAATTTGGTAATTATATTATTTGAATATGTGCTTCCGGTGCTACAGGTACAACGAACATACTATTGCAACTTGCCCTAACTCTTACATTGTAGTCTGCTCTGTGTGCGCCCAACAAGGCTATTCCTGGCGTGATTGCAACAATACAATTCAGAAATTCCTTAATTGTGGTAGACCCACATAAAATTATGGATATGGTGGGTCCTGGCAAAAAGGAACAAATCAAAGCAGCAAAACAAAAGGACAAAAAAGAGGAGGAGAGGAAAGTTAACGCCACCTACACGTATTATTTTTTTTATTTTTTTTTAATTAAGGGGCTATCTGGCGACTGCCGACTAAGGCATAAGTTGCCGTAAACAAACAGCCTAATTTAGGCTACTTTAAAAAATTAAACAGAAAACAATAAAAAGGAATAACAATAACAATAACAAAGCAATAACAAAACAATTACAAAAACAACAACAACAATTAAATCGCGTTAAATAAAAGGGAGAAGGCCGGCCTCCCCCAAAAAGTCAATAAGTCCACCAGTCAAAGTACACGCACTCATCCCGAGAACAAGGGACAGGCGGTAGCGACCCCGCCCATCCCGGTACCGGGACAGGTGTCGTGCGCGAAGATCACCCAGACTGGGACATTCGACAAGAATGTGCCGAACAGTCTGGGGGACGACGCAGTCGTTGCAATAGGGCGCAGGCGAGCGCTCCATCAGATAGCGATGCGTCACACGAGTGTGTCCGATTCGGAGACGACAGAAAGCAACCTGAAGCCGCCACGGCATTGATGGATAGGTCCATGGGAACAGTCGCGGCGCAATGGCACGCAACTTTAAGTTCCCTTCGACCGTCTCCCATCTTCTTTGCCAAGCAGTCCGAAGAGCTGCCCGTATTCCTGCCATGTAGTCGGTGTGAGGAAGAGCGAAACGCTGGTCCGGTCGCAGAGTCCTCGCGGACTCTTTGGCGCCCTCATCGGCGCGCTCATTCCCCGAAATTCCTACATGTCCAGGAACCCAGCAGAAGATAATCTCGACATCTGCCCGGCTCGCCAAAACCGTGGCGTCACGGATATCGCGAACCAGGGGATGCGGAGATTCCAATGCCCCGAGAGCACTCAGGGCGCTTTGTGAGTCGCTATAGATCACAATCCGGTCTCCGAACCGGGCACGTCGCGTAATCTCCCGTACCGAGTGGTGTATTGCCACCAGCTCGGCCGTGAAGACAGACGCAGCGCCTGGTAGAGCCCCGCTGACTTCAAACAGAGGGGATACGGCGTGGAAGCCGACCCCCTCTTGGGACTTGGAGCCATCCGTATACACTGGCACGGTACCAGCGTGACACGATGTGTGCTCCAAAAAGGTCGAACGCAATACTCCCGGCGCAGTACAAGCTTTGGGAGCAGAGGCGTGGCGACAAATAGCCAAATGTGGTACCCTCCAGGGTGGCGTCCTGGGCAGAACCAGGGGCGCCACCGGCCCGAGAGCTATATCTACCTCTCGAAGGAGTTTCCTGGCCCTAAACCCAAAGGGCTTAGGGTATGACTGGCGTCTCTCGGCGGCATAGGCACCATCGAGATCAGCTGCGGATGCAGTGAGAGCTGTTGGCGACTGAGGGAGGCGCCGGGCTCGCGCGTACAGGCGAGTGATGCACTGCACGCGGCGCAGAGCGAGTGGCATCTCCCCAGCATCGACCAACAGGCTCTCAATGGGGGAAGTGCGGAAGGCACCGGTCGCAAGGCGAAGGCCGGTGTGGTGGATCGAATCCACCTTCCGCAATAAACGCTCGGCTGCGGATGCATAAAACTCGCATCCGTAGTCGAGCTTCGAGCGAACAAAGGATCGATAAAAAAGTAAGGCGGTAGCCCTATCAGCGCCCCAAGCGCTGAACGTCACGGAACGGAGAATGTCCATGGCGCGGGTACAAGAGACCCTAAGGCTGCGAATATGAGCTTCCCAGGTGAGGCGTCGGTCGAATACAAGACCAAGGAAACGGTGCGACTCAACCACATCCAGGCGCACCCCATTAAGAAACAAATCTGGGTCGGGGTGAAGCCGTGGATGGCGGCAGAAGTGCACCACCTTAGTCTTGGCCAAAGAAAACCGAAACCTGTGCGCTTCGGCATAGTGAGAGACGCGGTTCAATGCCTGTTGGAGTCGACGCTCCAGAGTTGGCATCTGGGCCGCGCCAAAAGAGATCGAAAGGTCGTCCACGTAGAGCGTAGCGAGAACATCTTCCGGCAGCACCGAGGTGATGCCGTTGATGCTCAGGGCAAAGAGTGTGACACTGAGGACACTTCCCTGCGGGACACCCTCTTCCTGCTCCTTTGGGCCGGAGAGGGCTCCCCCCACCCGTACGCGGAATCAAGGATCTCGCAAAAATTCAGATATAAAAATTGGGAGGCGTCCCCTCGCCCCCATCGTGTGGAGAGTCTCCATGATACCGTATCGCCATGCGGTATCATAGGCCTTCTCCAGATCAAAAAACACCGTGGCGTAGTGCTGTCTACGAAGGAAAGCCTCGCAGACGGCACTTTCCAGTCGGAGCAGAGCATCCGACGTGGAGTGGAACTTACGGAAGCCGCACTGTGCAGAAGACAGATGGCCTCCGCTGTCCAGGAAATAGGCTAATCTAACATTTACCAATTTCTCCATCAACTTGCACACGCAAGAGGTTAGAGAGATTGGGCGGAAACCGGTCGGAGTAGAGTGATCTCTCCCCGGCTTGCGAAAGGCGAGCACAGTAGCGATTCGCCAGGAGTCTGGGAGAAGACCTTCCACCCAGATCCTGTTGAACAAATCTAACAGAAAGGCCATGCCTCGCTCACCCAGGTGTCGAAGCATGGCGTACGGGACATCGTCCGGACCATGGGCGGTGTCCGCGCACGAAGCGAGAGCGGAACGCAACTCACTCACAGTAAACTTGTCGTTGAAGGGTTCTCCGCCTCTGGAGGTAAAGTCCAGCCGGCGGCCTTCCGCGACATCACGACGTGCATTGAATGCTGGCGGAGCAGCATCACGGCTAGAGAATGCAGAAAAAGCGGTCGCTAAGGATTCCGCCACGGACGCGGGGTCCGAGATTGCGGTCCCATTCTCCTGGAGAACGGGAGGGGGGTCCTGCGAGAACTTGCCCCGAATCCTTTTGACTCGCTTCCACACCTCAGCTAAAGGGGTCTTCCCGTTAAGTGAAGACACGTATGCCCGCCAAGAAGAGCGGCGGGTGTGCTTCGAAATATACAGGAACCTAGCCCTAGCCCGACGAAATTCAGCGACAGTGAAATCGTTCGGGCGGCGCTTATAGCGCATGTAGGCATAACGCTTCTGTTTGAGGGCCGTCTCACACTCGGCCGACCACCATGGGAGTGGTCGGCGTGCAAAACGGCCAGACGTCCTAGGAATAGTAGTCAGGCCTACGGCGATGAGGTTGCCGGAGAAGAACTCAACGGCCTCATCTACCGACCTAAACTCCTCGACTGAGATAGAGAATTCAGTCATTTCCTGAAATGCAGGCCACCGCGCCCGCGCCAAGCACCACCGAGGTGGTCTCTCAGGCGGCAGTTGCCCTGAAAATGATATTTGAATGGGAAAGTGATCACTACCATGGAGGTCATCGACCACCCCCCAATCAAAATCAGGCTGTGCATCTGAAGAGCACAAAGATAGGTCAAGGCAAGAAAATGAAGCGGTTCTCGGACAGTGATGCGTAAACTCATCCACGTTTAGGACACCCATCTCAAGCTCTTCGATCAGATCGGCAAGGACTTGTCCCCTGGGATTTATGGAGTAATCTATCCAGAGAGGATGCCTGCCGTTCAGATCTCCAAGCAAGAGATAGGGCCTCGGCAACCGTGCCACGACGCGGCGGAAGTCCCCCGCGTCGAAGTCAGCTGACGGTGGAATGTACGCAGAAATGATAGTATACCTCCTATCCAGGTGCAGCTGCACAGCCACTGCCTGAAAGGAGGTATCTAAAGAGAAAGGAAGAACGGAGACATCATGCCGGGTGTAAACCGCGCATCCCCCAGCCCGGCCATCCCGCGGTGGTGGGGTCGCAAGACCCTTATACCCCGGGAGGGCAGGCAGCGGGCACGCGCCTAGCATGGTCTCCTGCAAAAAAATAGCTAACGGGGAACGGGACGAGACGAGCATCCGCAGCTCCTCCCAGTTGGCCCGGAGTCCACGGCAATTCCATTGAAGGAATATGCCCTCCAGGCCTAGCTCGGAGGAGACGCGGGGGCCCTCCTCGAATTGAAGACCCTCACGGGAATGGCCGTATGCTTCCCGGGGGCAGAACCCCGGGCGCTGTTGGCCGGACAAAGCGCTGAAGGCGCTGTTGCCTTCGAGGACTTATTGGGGGAGGTTGGGCTCGCCATGCGAGTCTTTTCCTCTCTCCGCCTCGAAACCTTAGGCGGGCGTTGCGGCTTGGGAGGAGGGGGGCCCTCTTTTCGAGGAACCACCGTCTCCGAGCCACTCGCTCCACCTCGGGGCGTGGGCGAAGGGGCCGAAGCTCCTTTGTTGCTGTCCTCCTTTCGGGGAACAGCTTTAGGAACCCCGGAAGATGGCCTAGCGACCATCTTCAGGGGTGTTGCCTCCTGTGAGTCTAACGACTCTGTGGAGGCGCGTGGCCGTTTCGCCTTACGGAAAACGGTCACGCTGGGGGAAGAGGGGGGAGCCCTGGTATTAGCCGGGGCTGGGTGTGAACCCTTTTTGCCGCCAGCTCTACCAGGGGAGCGCCCGGGTGTAGTAGAGCCCGCAGAAGGGCTCGGAATGGGCGCGGAAACAACCGTGCTCGTTGGCCTGGATGGGCCAGGAGCAGAGGGTGCTTTTCTAACTATTGAGGCATATGACGTCCCAGGCAGAGCCGGGCGCGCCAGGACCAAGTCCTTAGCCTCGCGGAATGAGAGTCGATCCTGGGCCTGAATGGCCAGGATTTCTTTCTCAAGGAGATATGCACCACATTGCTTCGAAGAAGCAGGGTGCGGCTCTCCGCAATTGACACACTTGGCCACACACGATTTGGACTTATCGTGTGCGACCTTGGAGCAATTTACACAGACTTCGGGTGACCCCGATTTTGCACGTCTACATGATCGATTCGTGTGGCCGAAGCGGTGACAGTAATAGCACCGCCGCGGCAGTGGCACGAATGCCTTTACGCGGTAGCGGTACCAACCGGCACGCACCGACTCAGGGAGCTTGTCACAGTCGAACGTGACGAAGAGTGTAGGGGTGGGTCTCGAGGCCCCTCCCTGTTTTCTCATCACACGTTCGACCTTGACCGCCCCATGGTCGGCCAGCTCTAGGGTGATGTCTTCTATGGAGTAGTCAACGAGTTCCCTCGTATAAACTACTCTTTTTACAAAGTTCATGGTAGAGTGCGGTGTCACACTCACCGGGGTGCCATGAAGTGTCCGAAGAGCACTTATCTTGGCCGCCTCGGCGGGATTCGCCGCATTCGCCAGAAGGCTCCCGTCCGAGAAACGGGTTACCTTCGGCTCTCTACCAATTGCACTAGCTAATCCTCTCCGCTGATGGATCATGTTACCCTTGGACAACATGGTGCCATCAGTGGAGCGAATAACGAGGAAGCGTTTGAAGCCAGCGGGCTCGAAAACGCCAGGTAACCTCTGAATGAGGGGCCCCGATGTCATCGAGGCTCCGCCCTGTGCACTCTTGGTCTTAGTCAGGGGCTCCGCACACGAGGGGGTAGAGGGGCCGGATGTGCCGATCTTGGCTTGGTCGCCTACCAAAGTGGCAGGAGACCCATCCGTCCCCGCAGCCCCCGCGGATGGAGAGGAGCCCCGAGTCTTTTTCGTCTTTCTTGTCTTTTTCTTCTTTTTAGGAGAGGAGGGCGGGGAATGAACCTGCTTTTCAGCCCCGCCGGTAGAAGCCCCCAGGCCAGATGGACCGGCCTCAGCCAGGTCCTTCTCTGAAATGGAGAAGGTCCCGGTGGGCGCAGGGGATTCATCCGGAGGAGATCCCTCCCCTCCTTGTCCTGCCTGAGAATCCACAGCCGTTTGATGAGGACCTTGCATAGGGGCGGATTCGGGTTCGGTGCTTGGCGCCAAGCCCGGATTCCCCCCCATGGAAGGCCCTACCTTCTGAGGCTGGTTTTCCTCAAGGACCATGTCTATCACAGGAGGGGACTCCAGTTGGCCATCCCCTCCCAGGACATCGCAGGTCCCCTTGGCAGCGTCATAAGTCTTTAGTGGGGAGGCACAGGCCTTGACCCCGGCAAGGTTTAATATTTTTGCCAGCAGGTCTTTTGAGGGAAGCGACCGAAGGGGCCTGGCTTCCCTCTCCCCCCTAAGGGGGTTTGCCCTACCGAGCCGCTTGTACGAGGGGCGGTCGGCAATGGGCTGCCTGCTGGCTTTCTTGGCAGTCCCCTTAGAAAGCATAGGAGGGACTGCCGCTGGAGATAGGGAGGTGCCCGAAAGCACCTCCAGAGAAGGGGGTGAGGGGGAGTCCCCTACACCCGTAGGCGTAGGAGAGGAGTAAGCCTCCTCTCCGGTTAAAGAGGTATGGAGGGTCCCCTGCGCAAGCACAGGGGGGGGGGACCTCCATCTTTTCTGTGGAGCTGCACGAGGGCGGCTCCGTTGTTGTTATAGGGGGAATTAAGGAGAGATGTTTTTTTTTTTCATCATTGGGCATGGTGACCCTCTTTGTTTTACGGGACGCAATCGCTCACCACCTCTTGCAGTAGCCCGCACTGCAAGAGGTGCTTACAGGCCCGGCAGAGCCAGGCGCCGCCATTTGGGACCACCCCTCCCGCCTGGTGGCCTGGCAGTCCTTCGGCATGGCGGCTCCACCTTGAACACGGCGTAAAACGGATAGATTTTGAAGACGAGAGGAAAAGGGATGTGAGGAAGGTATGGGTGGGGATGAAGCAGGTTGTTAAAAGCCAACCACCCCAGACCGGAGCTCAGGGGTTAGGGGACATTTTCCCCTCCCCCCTCAGCCCCGATCCGGGATGATTGGCTGAGAAGAAGGTCAGCTTCTACCCTGTGAAATTAGAGGCTGACCAGAGAAAGTTGTGGGAGAGGTTGTATGAAAAGCGACGAGGTAGGATAGGAATACAGGCTATCTGAAGGAAGGAAGAGAGGCTAAGCTGCCTACACGTATTAATTCTTTGATCTCCGGCCCTACAAAAATACCAGCTTTAAGTTTAGCTTCGGTTTTCTTTGCACCAAATTTCTCTATGGGATACTGAAATCCATCAAAACCATGGGGCATTGCTTTAACAAAATTCGCGATAAGGCTAAGTTGAATATGAAGTAGTGGAGGGTAGATTTTCTGTGGATGTATCAAAGTCATATGCTTCTCATTGTATCGGCCAACTGGGTGTTGTTCTCTTTCGGGACACTTTCTGACAATATAATGATTCCTGGAGTCATGTCTGTTCCATAAACATAAGAAGCACATATTCTTTTTATATCATAGCTGCAGTCCAAGAAGGAAAGAAATTACCTTAAGATCACCAGATATATTCCACTTATGATGAGAGTAATGAACATCTTCCAAAATAAATTTGATTGAGTCATATGTCTCTATCATCCCAACAATAAGTGCAACAAGAATTGAAGAGTTTTTTGTTGCCATTGTGTAGCAACACAGCTCTGAGGCAAGAAGTGCTGTCATCGATGAATAGTCTCCATTTATAAGGTAAATGCTCGTTTCCTGGATGATTCATGAGGTCATTAACATCAGTAGAGAAACAAGCACCATCTTTTTCTTTATAGACAGCAGCTAAGGACCTTATGACTTTTACGGAAAGTAGGTATTTTTGCAACGTCCCCTAGAAGATTCCATTGCTGTAGTCTGGAGCCCAACAGTTCTGCGTTTTTCTTTGACAATGACAAATCCATCACCAAATCATTCAATCTTTCTTGATTTATCAACTGGATCTTCTTTTTCTTAGAATCGTCCTCATACATTTCATCGTCCATGTTATCTTCCTCTTCAAGCGATGAACCATCTTTTTTAACTGCACTAGATGATGGCCGAACTGGGATTGGCATCTCCATATTATGGAGGATATACAATTTTTTACTTGCTATTATTTGAGAATCCCGCAATATTTGTCATACAAAAGTAGCAATCAAAACATGATTGTTGGCACACGCCACACAATTATTACAGTAAAAGGCATACCCTTCCGTTTGCCATTTAACTACTGTGTGAGCCCCGTATAACACACAGTAAACGATTTCTAAGGTGCCCAGGTCTTGTCTTGGTCACCAACTTTACAACCAAAGTAATAATATATACACGTTTCACTCTTTTAGCTAAATTTTTCCGCTGGTTTCTACAGATATAACAAAAGTTGTCTGGGCTATTTATACATCCTCCCGGATTCATGTTTTTAACTTAGTTTCTATATATCCTGTTATATACTTTATTACAATTTTATTTCATTTAAAATTAATTGGGAGATAAATCTAAAAGAAAAATGCAATTAACTACTGTATGTAAATACCGTTTCAACACCACTACTAGGATTGAGGAATTGTCTCCCCACTTTTGTCGGATTATTATTCTTCCACTCTGGGCCGTTTAATATTTACTCCGATACAATACCTTTTTGTCAAAGTATTTATTTACCTACTGACTTTTAGCGATCTAGTCTGACACCAGTTAGGAAGGAAAATAATTACTCTATTGACTGAGTGGACTCCGGGATTCGTCTAAAGGAGTCTAATTACTGAATTATGAGAGTACCACAGCATTTAATGAGTTTTAAGGAAAGAGCCGGTCAGCACGTAGGGATCCAGTAAAAAACAAAAATTAACCAAAATATATATCTTTTAGTTTATCAATTAACTCAAATATTTATATTTACAAGAAATTCTCTCAATTTAACATGGTTCGCACGATTCGAATATTGGCCTATTCCTGACGAGAGCTCTGACAAGCTACTTTTTGGAGGACTCTAAGTTACAGAGTTAAACCACCATATACTCTCCCTAATCTAACTCAAATATTACACAAGTCACGGAATACTATTCCTCCCTTAGTTAGCTTGGGACAGTTTTGAAAATCCTAATTAAAAATAAAAATATATATAGTCATTCGAACTTACATGACCTTGATTGGAACAGGGGTTAACCGATGTCGCTATACTAGGTTTTTCACTGAGTCTTCCAGTGACGCCAGACTTTACGACTCGGGAAGTTCAGGTGTCCCGTTAAGACGATGAAAGGGAGTGATGAGGAGGTTGTCACGGTGACAGTAGAAACCGATGTCGATCTCTTCTTATGATTTTATCGATCCAGTTATAAGTCTAAAATACGACCTTAGACTTCTCAGCTTATAAGCACTAGTTGCTATTACTTTATCTTAATGTACTGCTAGGCTTTCGGTGGAGAGAGTGGTTTTACTCTCTGGTTGAAGGAGTACTCTCCTTTGTAGCTCTAGAGTACTTCTTGTACCCTCGTCTACCTCACAGAGTTACCAAACTGGGTTTTGGTACATGGGGTGATCCCGAAAGTAATTAAAGGGAACTTACATGGGAATCAATTTTTCTTTATTAAAAATTAGCAAGATTTCGACTTGAGAGTCCTTCGAGGGTGAGCTGATAACCTCTTTTATCTTGCTCTAGAAATTACTGTTTGGCACTTAGAAATTTTGATCCATATAGCACCGATATAAAGACGAGACGAATTTCTAAATCTTAGAAGTTGAGTCCGGAACAGTGTGAGGGACTGATCACAAAAATCTAATCCTCTATCTTCTCTGACAGAATCCCCTGTTTTCTTCCTTACGGGGCTTATTTATAGTCCGAGGACTGCCCCAAATAAGGGGGACGGGGTAATGGGGAGGGGGGGAGGGGTGACCACGCTGAGCACAGGTCTGCTTCTCAAGGAGAGGCGCGGACAACCGTCCCACTGTTTCTTCTCGGTAGTCGCTTGTTCTTTCCCTGCTCTTTAGCGCTCTAACCGCGGGCCTCCTGGCCTCGTAGTAATCAAATCTTTTGACTTCGTCGATTAACTGCGTATTTTGCCTAGCGAGTTGTTCAAACCGTCAGTTAGATGGATTTCTTCCTTAATTTTCCTGGGGCCAGTTTCTTAGAGCTGCTTAATGGCGCCTTGTGGCTTCCTTGGGACGGGCAGATCGAGTCGGCTACCCCATGCGCGGGGAGATCGGAGCCATTCGGCAGTTTGACTGTTAGTAAAACGCCTATCGTTCTCACGTACCTCAATTTCTTGTTATTTTCTCTCGCTCTCTGGATGGCGTTACGTTTTAATTTCTCTACAACTATAATGGCTAAATTTGACAACGTGATAAAGCAGGAGTGTGACGCAGGAACCATACACACACAAGACATCTTCTCACTACGGTAGCGCAAGCAACACTGCCCATATGTATAACTAAAGAGTATGCATGTAACTCAGGAACCTTACGTGCTCGACCAATTCTGATTAGAGATTCGGAATCAACTTACTCGATTTGGTATATATCACAAGCAAAACATTATTGACTAGTGTTATTAAATAACTGCTTATTTGCCTGAAATCTTATTGGAAGATGTATTTTTAACTTTAAATATCAGATATCTATTGAATTTGCTTTTCCACAGGTTCTCCTTCTCCTCCTTTCAACTGTTCAGTTCAAAATCAAACTTGGCGTAGTTTCGACGTGGCATGCGGGAGCCGCCATCGCCTAAAGCCATTTGGAGTAAAGTTCACCAATTCAGAAATTACCGTCGTTGGCCAAAAGGAGTCCATGGAAATGTTGAGTTCCAAGGATGACACTACCACGATTGGTAGAACTGGCTTTGGAGTTGCCAAACTCATGGTTGGAGGGAACAAAGTTCGATATCTCTTAAAAGTGAAGGAAAGCGGTGCTGGCATCTTAGTTTACAATGTTTCAAGTAAGTATAGAATCTTTTGAATATAAGAAAATTTGGATTTAATATATGAATTACTCACAAATTATTTCAATATTTTTTTTTAATATCTTTATGCTGTACATTGATATATATGTATCTTTTTATAGTTATTTTTGTAAAAAATTGCATTATTTAGGGATAAGTCAGTTTCTTATACCCATTACTCTATATTTTAACTAGGGAATTTTTATTTTTTTATTCTAAGAAAAGATTGTATGCGTAAATTTATCAAGAGTAAATTTAGGGGTATGAATAGAGTCATAACCAAAAGTTTTAATATTAGTTAATTGTAAGTATATATTTTAACTGGATCTTTTAAAACAAAAAGAATTACAAATTGTGAAGTTCCGGAAATGTATTAAAATTCAAAGATTTTATTGGTGATTTGTAAAATAGATTTTAAAATTTGATCTTTATTAGGATGCAGCTGACCCCTAAAAACCTTAGATGGGTAAAAAAAAGGTCTTGAAGATTTTTTTTCCGTATTTCAATAGAATTACGATAAAAGATGTTTCTTGCTTTTATCCTAGAAAATAAGCATCGATGTAAAGACGATAGAACAGGAGTAAATTATTAGGAGAAAAGAGGAGATGCGTTTCCTTACAAGATATTTGGTCTGTGGCCTACAGCCACAGAACTTTCGTTCGTATCTTACACGAGGTTTGCCACGGTTTGAAAAGAACCGTGTTTTAGTTATTATTAGAAAACGCAAATGAAGAAAAGAGTATGTTTGTCAACCGTACCTCTTGCCAAGAGACGAGATTTAGTGAAAGCTTGCTGAGGAAGAAAATATAGTCCCAAAACCGTATGAAACGATTGTTGTAAGAGTGATTACAGTTCTAAACGAAAAACCTGGTAATTCCCTTTCAGACAGAGCAACTTAATATATAGTTTAAAGATATTAAAGCAGCAGAATATCATGAAATGGTGCAATTTCGAAAAATCTTTTCGGCCATAGATAGTGAAAAGCAAAAAAATGGTGTACTGAAAATCAAGAAATAGGAAAATGTTATTTTATTTTGCGCTTTCCCGATTTAACTACTATATACGTATTTTACTAATGGAAATAGCTCAAAGAAACTAAAGTAAGGAAGGAAGAAATTGCAAATTGGGCAAACCTATCATTCTTCATCATGCCTATCCATCCCGGAGTACAAAATATGTTAGTCATCTAGTGGCGGAGACATCCACAAAAATAATAAATTGCCTAATCCATACTGCTAGAATTGTGAAGGATAGCCAAAACGGCGTGTAAATCAAGTAGAAAGCATTAATTGTCCTGTAAATCTAACTGCTGTTATGGAGTTTGTATTAAGCAAGATTAACTGGAACAGTTTTTGCCCCTTAATTGTCCAAAAATAGAAAAAGCTCTGTAAAATAATGTTATGACCTACTAGATAATTTCTCTAAAGATTATCCAAGTATGGCTGCTACGACTAACTTAATATTAAATAATAAAAAATTCATTTACTGACGTGTTTATATTTTAGTTTTTCTGCAATTTTTGTATATATTTACAATTTAAAAATTAGTTTTTATTAAGCACATTTAAATATCTGTGAAAATGGTTGAAGAGAGAACTTAAATTTCTAACTTATTCTACCTTCCATACCTTAGATAAGGTAGGAAATAATCAGGATTTCACAAAGATTACAAAAATGTCTTGATTTCGTGCTTTTGAGTGAAGGTTTAATCATTTATAAATTTGTTCTAACAAGGTAGGCGTCAAAAGGTCATAGAAAAGGAGGGAAACCCAGGGGTAATGAAAGTAACCTGTTGCTCCTTTTCCTGATCATTAAAGAAGTGACGACTAGGAATTTAAGCAAGGAACTTTCCGCAACTTAAACTAAACGAAAATAATAGATCATTATTAGATCATTTACAAATGATTCATAATGCTAAGCAAATCCTTCCACGAAGAAAATACAGACATAATAACTTGAAAACAATTAAGATTTAGTCTAGACTATTTCAAGAAAAGGAGGAATGGTAGAACTCATGATAAGAAAAGGAGAATTGAATATAAGATATAGGACTATTATTTCTCTAACTTTCTATCTTTAAGTAATATTTATGGATTCGATCTTTAAACATATCAACAGTTGTGCTTTCAATGAAATTCCTATGGATATATTCCAAGATTGCGTAATTTTTGAAGAAAATACTTTGGTGACAAACGGTATTAAATTTAACACAATTAAGCTTCCTTTGTCTACTTTCACTAAAATTAAAGCAATTTTGCCAATATTTAAGCAAACTTAATGACATTCTGCTTGAGGGCTACAATAAACTTTAATGTTTATTAGTTTATTATAGTCGTCTGTTAAAGTTTGTTCTCTTGCATCTCCACTCTCCCTATAACCTACTCCCTATAAGCTACATTGGGACTGAAGATAACTACTTCCACATTCGAAGGAACATTTTTGGATTGAGTTCAAAGTAGTGAATTTTATTGAAAATGCGCATGTACTATTGAACAAAAACGGAAGAGTGCCTGAAGTGGAGACCTCTAACCTCTTTTAAGATGCTTTTGAAAAGAATGCAAACATTTCGCTCCGTTAAAGTAAGGAATGACTTTTGTCGTAAAATAAATCTTAATAATCGTGTGAACTGTAATTTATATTTATGTAAAATCTTGGAGTTAATCTTACGTCAATGTTAACTTCAGTCAAATTACTAGCCATCTCAAACCCACGGATATTGACTGCATTAAAATGTGTTGTGAAGCATGTGGCGTCATATTTTCATTTCAACTAAGTAATAAAGAATTAACAGCGAAAAATTTGCGACGAATCGACCAAGCGTGATTTTTGGGCGGATGTAATACCTTAGAGAAATCACCTAGAAAGAATTGATGGTTTTTATGTTTTTGAAATTAATGAAAGATTAGATTGGAAAATAATTAATTCTATGTTAATATACGTGATAAACACAAATCAATGATAATTATGCAAAGATAATGCTAAGTTTTATCATTTATCCATTCGGGTGTGCGTCTTGCTTATGCATTAATTAATAACATAGAATATATTCACTAAGCCATTAACCATCAGAAAAAATAGTTGAATCCTGCAACTACCACATTAGCACAAGAAAACTGGTGCTGTTTCTCGGGTCACCTTTTGTACCTCTTTTTTTTATCTCCAACTTTCTTTTTCGCACCTGTTTAAAGCCATAAGAAATGAAAGAGGTCGTCAAACTTTTTAAAAAAGAAATTAAAAGAAGAACGTAGTAAGCTAAAGCAAAACATAAGTCTTTATATAAGAAGAGGGTCATTCAGAGGCAAATGTTACAACCTCATTTAAATTATTTTACAAAAAAAATGGAAGAAGCAGAACTTTTTTTAACTCTGTCAAATGATATTCGCACCGGATACGCATCGTAATGCCAAATATAAATTTCATTTTATTAAAAAAAATACTATAATATATAATTTTTCTAAATATATGTTTGTCCAGAAAATAGTAACGTTTTGTAAGTAGCAAGCTTTAAAATAAATAAAGAGGTAAAAATAAGTACATTTTTAACCAAGTAGCTTTCAGGTGATTAAAAGCACTTTATCAAAAGTATTAAAATGCAATGTATGCCCTATTGTACAAGTTTTCATCCCTCGAATCAGCCAAGGGTGTTAAGGGCATTTCCCCTACATGAATTAGATTGAAAGTCTTATTTTACTTTTAGAAAGCAACAGTGCACTATTATTAGCTCAATAGTTTCAGCTAATCGCATAATTTACATTCTTGTCTCAAGTGTATTCATTTTTAAATAATCTCTAATTAGCGAGTTTTCTACCATTTACAGGTGAAACGGGTAAATTTCGAGTTACAGGATTAACACCGGGTCTGGACTACACCATAATTTTATCTCGCTTCAACAATCATGGCCGCTCTCGAGCAGTAACTTTGGAGGCATTAACCTTGCGTGCTGCGGAAAATCGAATGAGTAAGTGGGAAGTTAGTAAATAATTATATACCGAAAATGTGTCTCACTTAGTGTAGGTTATCTTAAGAATAAAGAATTACCTCATTATTTTTTAATTCTGAACCGCCTTAACCATTTTTGAAAGAGAAGGCCAACTGAAGGATTTCTTATTTATCATATCTAAAGTATAGATTCTCGTGTAGCCAAACTCTTGATATATTGATTCAACTGTTATTAAATATATTTTTCTTAAATTTTTTTACCTGCCTGTTTTTAAGTTTTTCCATATAAGAATACTTTTTAATTTTTAGATTTTGTCTTTCTTTTATGAGGTATCCTTTGTTTTCAGTTGCTACGTTGATATTTTCAATGAATATCAGCTCTAGCTCATACTCTTCAGTTTATGCGATTGCTTTCTTATAATTCCTATTTTCTAATTCCCGAGATTTTCTTACGACCTATCTGATAGCTTCAACCACTGTATCAAATCTAGAATCTAATATTAACGTAAACCAAACTTTTTCTTTTATTAAATAAAGGAAAGGATAGCCATGTATAAGAGTCACATTATTTTAGTCGAAAAGAGAAAAAGGCGACATTAATCCATGATTAATGGACAAGTTAGAAAATTAATAAAAACAATAATAACTAAATTAAGGCTCTCGATTGCCAATAAATCCATTATAGTCGAGTGAATCTTGCACTCATTACTTTTACGATATTATATTCTTTAGGTTTGATTCCTAAACATGCCTAACATATATTATGAGCTTATGTGTACTAAATTATTATTACTATCTGTGCGTTGAGGCAAACCTCAAAGTATAAATCTACGACAAAATTTAAATCAAAGAATATCCTCAATAACAGGTACATTAAGGGGTAGTCTAATGATTGATACTTATCGGTAAGTATTTAGCTTTTATCTAAAGCAATTAGAAGGGAGTAACTAACAAGAATTAGATGTGGATGGTTTACTCCTTTTGATTTATTGAGAAATAAAATTTAGTAGGATTGGTGAAGAAACAAGCTTGTAGGACATCTTTTGTTCTAATAGTGGTCCGAAGCGGAAAGAGAACTTATTCAGTTGAATAAGCTATTTTCCTGATGAAACTCTTGATTGTTCCAAGGCTTATAGGAGAAAGCGAGCAAAAATACGTAATTCGTATTTATTCATTATAAAAGAGAAAATAAACAAAGGCTTGTTTTCTTGTATTTTTTAAATCAGTATCCGATATGTTTGTTGTATGTTACATTTCTTCTAACCAGAAGCAGACGAAAAGGTTGGAAAAACTGGCAGGCATCTCGTAAAAGTGATCACTGGTGTGCTCTTGGGATGCATTCTCTTCATCAGTGTTGGGTTACTCTTGTGCTTAAAAATGCATCACAATCAAAGGCACGTCGCGTCAAATGACCGACTCAACTTACACTCCTCCGCTTAACCTACTGACACTGCAACGTTTCGTCCGGAAGATGTGGGAAGAAAGACAGGCGAAGAAAAATGTGCATCGCCCCGCGAAGTCAGGCAGGAGATTTCACAAGTAAGCTCCTTATACACTCTATACCTAGACTACTTTCTGGGACGAGTCTTCTAATACAAAATAGGAAATATAAAATGAGAAGCCTTTTCTTAATATATTTTTGGAATGTGTCATAAAATTTAAGGACAATGCTTACAAATACATGGGTTGATTACACTGTGTAACAAAATTTCACTTTTTTCGTGTCCTTGGGTTAAAAGTGTTATTTACCAATTGTTTGTGGCTCTTTTTTAAAAGAAAAAGTCAAGTTTAATTCCAAAACTTTGCTTTTGGTGGCTAATACATTGAATTTTTAAATTCGCCCATTTATGGTAAATAACATTATTTTATACAAATAGTAAAAATATATAAAAAGTTTCAAGGGTTATGATTTTTGTTCAATTATGGTATAAACATGAAGAATTTCTAGAAAATTCTGAAAACGTAGATGACTGTAAAATACAAAGAAAATCTACTAAACAGATCAGTTTAGCTCTAGCCGTCACAACACACACATCGTCGTTCGTCATTGATAGAAGAATTCGTCACACACGGCATCGAGAGGTTTTAAGCCTCCGACAATCCCATTCTGCTCTGTTTGCGGCCAATTTATTAAGACAAGAGCGAAAAAGTACTTTATAGAGAGAGATCTGCTAAAATGTCTGAGGCCTACAGGGCATATTTCGGGACACCAGTCGGAGATCAAGACAAACATTGCGAGCTCTGCAAAAGAACTCTAAAGTGAAAAGTTATATAAATATATATATATATATATATATATATATATATATATATATATATATATATATATATATATATATATATATAGAGAGAGAGAGAGAGAGAGAGAGAGAGAGAGAGAGAGAGAGAGAGATCTATAATGTGTTATGTTTATTTGAATACTGGATTTTTTTTTTAATTTCTAATAACAGGAAGTTAAAAGTATTTGTATATTTATACTTAATTTTTATATTTTGGTTTTTTTTACAGGGCGGTAAAGAGGAGAAAATAAATCCATGGATTTTGTAATCCCACGAGTTTGAGCGAACCAACTGACCACTCAAGCACTTATTTCTTCTGCATGGTGAACTCTTCCAAACTTCGAGCAGGCAAAAATGCGCCTGTTATTATGTATCTAAACGTTCAGTCATCTATTGCGCCAGTGCCAGACAGTTGTGAACCCCACTTACCCACGCCTCTAAACAGAGAGCAGCAGTTTTTAGAAAGGAAAAACGGTTTAGAAGAGGATGATATCATTGATCTAGATTAAAGAGGTGCACCTGAGGAGAGAAACCAATACTACCCCAACCAAATATTTCTCAACGACCTTGCCAAAGACCTTGTGCTCACAAAGTCCAAAGCCGAGCTTTTAACTTCAAGACTCACGCAGTTAGATTTGTTAGATGACATTGTGCAGATATCAGGTCAGATAAAGTGTCAGCTAGGTTTTTCTTGCATTTTTACACTTCAAGATGAACTTTGCTTTTGTCACAATGTGACTGGTCTGGTTGAGACAATCGGAATCACTTGTCACCCCCAACGAGTGGTGCCTCTTCAATGACAGCTCGTCCAGTAGCCTTAAAGCAGTGCTGCTTCATAACGGAAACATGCATCCATCTCTTTCCCTTTCTCACTCGATCCAGCTCAAAGAGGAATACAGCAGTGTCAAGATCTTGCTAGATGCAGTAAAATATGAAGATTACGGTTGGGAGGTTATCGAAGACATAAAAATGGTGGTCTTCTTAATGTGTCTCCAAGGCCACTTTAACAAGTTTCCTTGTTATCTTTGCCTTTAGGACAGCAGGGACACCATAGCCCACTACCATCAGCGGGATTAGCCACAACGGACCGAGTTTAGTCTGGGGAGAAACAACGCAAGATGTGAGCCTTTGTTAGACCCCCCAAAATTACTGTTTCCTCGTCTGCCCTAAAATTGGGCTTTATGAAACAAATCCTCACAGCTCTAGATAAGAAGTATCTTCAAGATTTCTATCCTCAGCTATCTGCAGCAAAGGTGGAAGTCGGGTTCTTCGTTGGTCCACAAATAAAAAAGATCATGGAGTGCATGGAGTTTACGGAGAAGATCAATTGGACGGAAAAAGCAGCATGGGACAGCTTTATCGCAGTGGTGTTGCGCTTCCTAGCTAATCAGAGAGCCGAAAACTATGTATAGTTTGTTGAGAACTTGGTGAGAAACTCCCGCATGATGGGTTACAGGAGCGTACTCCGAGGAGCATGGCGATCACTTTCACCAGGATTTGCTCAACTTTGAACGCTGCTATCAAGGATCGTATAATAGAAATCTGATGGGAGACTATATTTTAGGGTTGATTCGTGAAAACAAGTTAAAGTATGAGCGTAAATCACGAAAAACTACTCATTTCTAATATTTTAATTGTCTCAGTTATGTAATTCTAGAATAAATAAATGCTATTTTTGTATCATGTCGTTTTGTTTCTACTTTATGCAAATGAAAGTCAAATTCAAAAGCAAGTTGTAATTGATTCTTACCCGAATATTTTGATTGTTGCTATGTCTTTTTGTCACGAACAGCTCAAAGCTACCGACCCTATAATCCTCCCATGTATATGTTAACTAATCTCCCTCACTCCATTCCTACCTGCAACTCCCGTTCCATTCTGACGATTCCTTAATTAATCAAAGCATAATTACATTGCCGACATTGTTGAAACAACCGAAAAAGCCCATATTTAATGATTTATATCATAGGTCATATTGTAATGGAAGCTAATTACTGCTTAAAATATCACAGGTCTCATTAGCAGTGCCAAAGGGTATTAAGTTAGTTGTAAAAATGCCATATACATAAGAGTAAAATATTTATTAGGTAGCTTTAAAACACTTATTTCGCTTTGACGTATTAAAACAAAAATTAAAAAACAAACTAACATAAGTTAGCCAAAAAGGTATAGGGTATTTATCCCACAAAAAGATAAAAACAGAAATAGACTTAATAAACAAAACTCGATTAAAAATGCTTAATTAAATGTGAAACTGCCAGAAAAAGACCAAATATTAAGAAAACTAATAGAGAATTAACAAAGCAGTGGGAAGTCAAATGTTAAAAAAGGAAAAAAATAATGAGTGATATCATCTCGAAAACCAAAAACAAATGCAACACAAATAAATAACACACAACAAAATTGCCCCCAAACTCATTAAAATACATACCTAGATATTAACTCGAAACAATATTTAACACAACAGAATAAATGCTAAAACAAACTTATGGAAACATAACGATTGCAAGTGATCAGCCATAAGATGGCTCTTCTTTCACCTATCGAAAAGTTGCCATAAACTTCATGTAAACCACCGAGTAGAATGTAAAAAGAAATACAGTCTCTTTTTCTGATTCCTGGTTAATTAGTAGGTCAAAATAATGGTGATACTCGTATACCATTCTTTTCTTAAACACACTAAAGAAAGGAAATGGGTCAACATATATCAATTTCTTATATCTTACTATTATTTAACATTTCAACATCCTTTCACCCTCCTCTTCCCCTCCCCGGTACTGCTGACCACCTAACATTGACAAACTCAATCTCAGTCTGACTTCAATAGAAAAGACATCACTCATGTAAAGGAGGCATTATTAGGCAAAAAGTCAGAAAGAGTGCGCTCCCTGGATTGATTGGATATTCCTCCTCTTTTCATTAAACGCGGTAAATACTGTAAAGGGAAGTTATTGTTGTTCTTCGCATACTTTCACGTAAGTTTTCACACCCATTCACATAGTAAAGAGCATCATAATTCGACCATGACATGAGCCATTAAGTACTTTATATCAGGGGGTAGTGAATCTCAAAAGAAGGAATCTTTAGGGGCGCGAACAAATTGAGTCTCTAGGACTTCTGGCCAAAGATTTAGTAAAGTCGCCGAATATCAATATTCTTTTGGAAGAATGGTGGTCCAGGACTGCTACAGTAACTTGAAGATAAAGAGTGTCGAAGTATGGCCAAGTGTACGGGGATATACGCACACAGGCTCTAAGGTTAGCTAATCAAGGCAACAAAGGTTATTGTTTCAAGAGTGCGAATTGAATAGTTAACTGCAGTTGCGTGACCAATGAATATTCAAAACACAACGGCAAAAATAGACTTAAATATACACTAGATTAAAGGTACAAAATTAATAAATATATATATATATATATATATATATGGAATGGAATTAGGTTCAGAATACTGATTCGACAACTAGAGTAATTAAATCATTATAATGGAAGATTTGGGGTGGTGAGATATTCGGTTCCTTTGAACTTCGAGAGTAAAAGACAAGAGAAACTTGGAGGTGAAGGGTGCTTGTTCACCTTGCTTACTCACGGGTGTAGACAGGAACCAGAAGAGGATGATGCTACGTTCTTCAAACTCTGATTTAGTGTAATGCGTTTTTTTTTGGGGGGGGTCTATTATCTTATGTGGCGACTGCCCTCTACGGCATAAGTCGCCGTACTCAAGCTAGCTTCTATCTAGGCTATATTAAAAGCCAAATTAAAAAACGAAAAACCAAACAAAACAAAAAAAAACAATACAAACTTAAAGCTAAAAACAAACGAATTGGAAAAATATAGCGCGAGGTCCATTGACGGGAGAAGGCCCACCCTCCCTCGCCGAAGGAAAGCGCGATCCATATTTGAATATTAAATAACGAGGAAAAGGCCGGCCTCTTCCAAAAAGTCTAAAAGTCCACAGGTAGGTGTGCACAAAATTGTCCGTAGCACAAGGGACAGGCGGTAGAAACAAACCCATCCCGGTACTGGGACAGGTAACGTGTGTGAAGATCACCCAGACTGGGACATTCGACAAGAATGTGCCGAAAGTCTGGGGGGTGACGCAGTCATGGAGTTGGTGGTTAGGTCCAAGGGAGCAGACGCGGCGCGATGCCACGCAACGTTAAGTTCCCTTCGACCGTCTCGCATCTTCTTTGCCAAGCAGTCCAAAGAACTGCCCATATTTCTACCATGTAGTCAGTGTGAGGAAAAACGAAAGGCTGGTCCAGTCGCAGAAACCTCACGGACTCCTTGGCGCCCTCATCAGCAAGCTCATTCCCCGCAATTCCTAAATTTCCAGGAGCTCAGAAGAAGATAAACTCGACATCCGCCCAGCTTGCCAAAACCGTGGCGTCACGGATATCGCGAAACAGGGGATGCGGAAATTCCAATGCCCCCAGAGCACTCAGGGCACCTTGTTAGTCGCTATAGATCACACCTTGGTTGCGTAGCGAGTGGAGAATTGCCACTAAGTCGGCCGTGAAGACAGACGCAGCGCTTGACAGAGCCCCGCTGACTTCAAACAGAGGGGATATGGCGTGGAAGCCAACTCCCTGTTCGGACTTGTAGCCATCCGTATACAATAGCACGATTCCAGGGTTTAAGAAGGTGTGCTCCAAAATGGTCGAAAGCAATACTCCCGGCGCTGTACAAGATTTGGGAGCAGAGGCGTGGCGACAAATAGCCAAATGTGGTACCCTCTAGTGTGTCGTCCTGGGCAGAAACAGGGGAGCCACCGGCCTGAGAGGTATACCTAGCTCTCAAAGGAGTTTCCTTGCCCAAAATCCAAAGGGCTTAGGGTAATATTGGCGTCTCTCGGCTGCATAAGCACATCGAAATCAGCTGCAGATGCAGTGAAAGCTGTTGGCGACTGAGAGAGGCGCCGGGCTCGCGCGTACAGGCGAGTTATACACTGCACGTGGCTTAGCGCGGTTGGCATCTCGCCAGCATCGACTAGTAGGCTCTTAATGGGAAAAGTGCGGAAGGCACCGGTCGCCAGGCGAAGACCGGAGTGGTGGATCGAATACACCTTTCGCAATAAACGCTCGGCTGCGGATGTATAAAACCACATCCGTAGTCGAGCTTTGAACGAACAAAGGATCGATAAAAAAGTAAGGCAGTAGCCCTATCAGCGCCCCAAGTGATGAACGTCACGGAACGGAAAATATCAATGGCGTGGGTACCAGAGACCCTAAGGCTGCGAATATGAGCCTCCCAGGTGAGGCTTCGGTCAAATACAAGACCAGGGAAACGGAGTGATTCAAAAACTTCCAGGCTACCCTATTAAGAAACAAGTCTCATTCTGGGTGTAGACGTGGATGGTGGTAGAACTGCACCACCTTAGTCTTGGCTAAAGAAAAAGGAAACCTGTGCGCTTCGACATAACGAGAGATGCAGTTCAATGCCTGTTTGAGTCTCATCAGAGTTGGCTCCTGGGCCGGGCCAAAACAGATCGAAAGGTCGACCACGCAGAGCGTAGCAAGAGCATCTTCCAGCAGCAGCGAAGTGATGCCGTTGATTATAGGGCAAAGAGTGTGACACTGAGGACACTTTCCTGCTCCATTAAGCCTGAGATTGCTCTCTCAACCCGTACGCGGATTCGACGATCTCACAAAAAATTCATATATAAACATTGAGACGAGTCCCCTCGCCTACTTCATGTGAAGAGTCTCCATGATACCGAATTGCCATGCGGTATCATAGGCCTTCTCCATATCGAAAAACACCGTGGCGTAGTTCTGTCTCGAATGAAGGCCTCGCACACAGCATTTTCTAGTCGGTGCAAAGCATCCGACGTAGAGTGGAATTTAACGGAAGCCGCACTGTACAGAAGACAGATGGCCTCAGTTGTCCAGGAAAAAGGCTAATCTAACATATACCAATTAATCCATTAGCTAGTGCACGCAAGAAGTTAGAACGATTAGGCGAAAACCGGCTGGAGTAGAGTGATCTCTCCCAGGTTTGCGAAAGGCAAGCACAGTAGCAAATCGTCAGGAATTTGGGAGAAACAAATCTAAGAGAAAGGCCATGCCTCGCGCACCCAGGGTTCAAAGCATGGATACGGGACATTGTCCGGACCATTGGCGGTGTTCGAGCACGAAGCAAGAGGGGAAAGTAACTAACTCACAGTAAACCTGTCGTTAAGGGTTCTCCACTTCTGGAGGTAAAGTCCAGTTCGCGGCCTTGTGCGACATCAGGACGTGCATTGAATGCTGGCGGAGCAGCATCCCACTAGAGAATGCGGAGGAAGCGGTCGCGAGGGTTTCCACCAGGGACACAGGGTCTGAGATTGCAGGCCCATTCTCCTGGAGAACGGGATTTTTTTTTTGTATTATTTATTTTTTTTAACGGGCTCTCTGGCCACTGCCAACTTAGGCATAAGTCGCCATAAAAAACAGCCTAGTTCTAGGCTACCATAAAAAAATTGAAAAGAAAACAATAAAAAGATATAACAATTAGGAAGCAATAACAATAACAAAACAATAACAAAAACAACAAATAAATCTAGTTAAATGAAAGATAGAAGGCCGGCTTCCCCCCAAAAGTCAACAAGTCCACCAGTCAATGCGCACGCACTCGTCCTAAGTAAAAAGGACAGCTGGTAGCGACCCCGCCCATTCTGGTAACGGGACAGATAACGTGCGCGAAGATCACCCACTCAGGGAGCCTGTCACAGTCGAATGCGACGAAGAGTGTAGGGGTTGGTCTCGAGGCACCTCCCTGTTTTCTCATCACACGTTCGACCTTGGCCGCCCCATGGCCGGCCAGCTCTAAGGTAATGTCCTCAATGGAGTAGTCAACAAGTTTCGTCGCATAAACTACTCCTTTCACAAATTTCATGCTAGAGTGCGTCGTCACACTAACCGGGGTGCCATCAAGTGTCCGAAGAGCACTTATCTAGGCTGCCTCGGAATGATCAGCCGCATGTGCCAGAAGGCTCTAGTCCGAGAAACGGGTTTCTCTTCGGCTCTCTAAGAATTAAACTAGCTAATGCTCTCCTCTGAAGAATCATGGAGCCCTTTGCCCACATGCTGTCATCAGTGGAGCGAATAACTAGGGAGCGTTTAAGGTCAGCCGTTCGAAAACGCCAGGTAACCTCTGAAAGAGGAGCCTCGATTTTAATCAGGCTCTGGACTACGCACTTTTGGTCTTAGTGGGGGGCTCCGCACCCGTAGAAGCAGAGGGGCCGGATGTGCTAATATTGGCTTGGTCGCTTACCAAAGCAGGAGAGACATCCGTCCCCGCAGCCCCTATGGATGGACAGGAGCCTCGAGTATTTTTAGTCTTTTTCCGTTCTTTTTCTTTCTAGGAGAGGAGGGCGGGGAATTAACCCGCTTCTCCCATCCGCCGGAAGGAGCCTCCAGGCCAGATGGACCGGCCTCACCTAAAGCCCTCTCAGAGATGAAGAAGATCTTGGCATTTGTAGGGGCACCGGTTGGAGGAGATTCCTTCTCTCGTTGTACTGCCTCGGAAACCTTAGCCGTTTGCGGAGGACCTTTCATAGGGGCGGATTCGGGTTAGGTGCTTGGCATCGAGCCCGGATTATTTCCCATGGAAGGCCCTACCGTCTAAGGCTAGGTTGCCTCAAGGACCATGTCTATCTCAGGGGGCCTCCAGTTGGCCATCACCCTCAGGACATCACAGGTCCGTTTACAGAGCTGTCTCTAGTCACGTCTGAGGAGGCACAGGCCTTGACCCCGGCAAGGTATAATAATCTTGCTAGCAGGTATTTTGAGGGAAGCGACCGAAGAGGGCTGGCTTCCCTCTCCCTCTAAGGGGGTTTGCCCTAACGAGCCGCTTTAATGTGGAGGGGTCACCCCCTCCAGAGTATGGGGTGAGGGACAGTCCCCTACACCCGTAGGCGAAGAAGAGGTGTAAGGCCTCCTCTCTAGTTAGAGGGATATGGAGGCTCCCTTGCGCAATCACAGGGTGGGAACCCCTCAATTTTTTCTGTGGAGCTGCCGGAGGGCATCTTCAATGGTGGATGCAGGGAAATTAAGCTGATTTTTTTATTAGACTGATCATTGGGCATGGTGACCCTCTTTTTATTATGGGATGCAACCGCTCATCACCTCTCACAGTTGCCCGCACTGCAAGAGGTGCTTAAAGGCCTAGCAGAGCCAGGCGACGCCATTTGGGTCCACCCCTCCCGCCTGGTGGTCTGGCAGTCCATCGGCATATCAGCACCACCTTAGACGCGGCGTAAAAAATGGATAGAATGCAAAGAGGAGAGGAAAAGGGATGTGAGGAAGGTATGGATGGGGAAGAAGCAGGTTGTTAAAAAAACTCAACCCGAACCGGAGCTCAGGGGTTAGGGAACATTGTCCCCTTTCCCCTCAGCCCCGATCCGGGACGGTTGGCTTGAGAAGAAGGTCAGCATCTACCCTGTGAAAGTAGAGGCTGAGCATTGAAAGTTGTGGGAGAGGTTGTATGAAAAGCGATGAAGTAGGTGAGAAATACAGGCTATCTGAAGGAAGGATGAATGGCTAAGCTATGGCCGGACGGAGGTTTTTTTTTTTAATTAAGGGGCTATCTGGCGACTGCCGACTTAGGCATTAGTCGCCGTAAACAAACAGCCTAGTTCTAGGCTACTTTAAAAATTAAACAGGAAACAATAAAAAGAAATAACAATAACAATAAAGAAGCAATAACAAAAACAATAACAACAACAACAACAAACCGGGTTAAATGAAAGGGAGAAGGCCAGCCTCCCCCAAAAAGTCAATAAGTCCACTAGTCATGGTGCACGCACTCGTCCCGAGTACAAGGGACAGGCGGTAGCGACCCCACCCATCCCGGTACCGGGACAGGTATCGTGCGCGAAGATCACCCAGACTAGGACATTTGACAAGAATGTGCCGGACAGTCTGGGGGACGACGCAGTCGTTGCAATAGGGCGCAGGCGAGCGCTCCATCAAATAGCGATGCGTCACACGAGTGTGTCCGATTCGAAGACGACAGAAAGCAACCTGAAGCCGCCGCAGCATTGGGGGATAGGTCCATGGGAACAGTCGCGGTGCAATGGCACGCAACTTTAAGTTCCCCTCGACCGTCTCCCATCTTCTTTGCCAAGCAGTCCGAAGAGCTGCCCGTATTCCTGCCATGTAGTCAGTGTGAGGAAGAGCGAAACGCTGGTCCGGTCGCAGAGTCCTCGCGGACTTTTTGGCGCCCTCATCGGCGCGCTCATTCCCCGCAATTCCTACATGTCCAGGAACCCAGCAGAAGATAATCTCGACATCTGCCCGGCTCGCCAAAACCGTGGCGTCACGGATTTCGCGAACCAGGGGATGCGGAGATTCCAATGCCCCGAGAGCACTCAGGGCGCTTTGTGAGTCGCTATAGATCACAATCCGGTCTCCGAACCGGGCACGTCGCGTAATCTCCCGTACCGAGTGGTGTATTGCCACCAGCTCGGCCGTGAAGACAGACGCAGCGCCTGGTAGAGCCCCGCTGACTTCAAACAGAGGGGATACGGCGTGGAAGCCGACCCCCTCTTGGGACTTGGAGCCATCCGTATACACTGGCACGGTACCAGCGTGACACGATTTGTGCTCCAAAATGGTCGAACGCAATACTTCCGGCGCAGTACAAGCTTTGGGAGCAGAGGCGTGGCGACAAATAGCCAAATTTGGTACCCTCCAGGGTGGCGTCCTGGGCAGAACCAGGGGTGCCACCGGCCCGAGAGCTATATCTACTTCTCGAAGGAGTTTCCTGGCCCTAAACCCAAAGGGCTTAGGGTATGACTGGCGTCTCTCGGCGGCATAGGCACCATCGAGATCAGCTGCGGATGCAGTGAGAGCTGTTGGCGACTGAAGGAGGCGCTGGGCTCGCGCGTACAGGCGAGTGATGCACTGCACGCGGCGCAGAGCGAGTGGCATCTCCCCACCATCGACCAACAGGCTCTCAATGAAGGAAGTGCGGAAGGCACCGGTCGCAAGGCGAAGGCCGGTGTGGTGGATCGAATCCACCTTCCGCAATAAACGCTTGGCTGCGGATGCATAAAACTCGCATCCGTAGTCGAGCTTCGAGCGAACAAAGGATCGATAAAAAAGTAAGGCGGTAGCCCTATCAGCGCCCCAAGCGCTGAACGTCACGGACCATAGAATGTCCATGGCGTGGGTACAGAAGACCCTAAGGCTGCGAATATGAGCCTCCCAGGTGAGGCGTCGGTCGAATACAAGACCAAGGAAACGGTGCGACTCAACCACATCCAGGCGCATCCCATTAAGAAAGAAATCTGGGTCGGGGTGAAGCCGTGGATGGCGGCAGAAGTGCACCACCTTAGTCTTGGCCAAAGAAAACCGAAACCTGTGCGCTTCGGCATAGCGAGAGACGCGGTTCAATGCCTGTTGGAGTCGACGCTCCAGAGTTGGCATCTGGGCCGCGCCAAAAGAGATCGAAAGGTCGTCCACGTAGAGCGTAGCGAGAACATCTTCCGGCAGCACCGAGGTGATGCCGTTGATGCTCAGGGCAAAGAGTGTGACACTGAGGACACTTCCCTGTGGACACCCTCTTCCTGCTCCTTTGGGCCAGGAGAGGGCTCCCCCCACCCGTACGCGGAATCAAAGATCTCGCAAAAATTCAGATATAAACATTGGGAGGCGTCCCCTCGCCCCCATCGTGTGGAGAGTCTCCATGATACCGTATCGCCATGCGGTATCATAGGCCTTCTCCAGATCAAAAAACACCGTGGCGTAGTGCTGTCTACGAAGGAAAGCCTCGCAGACGGCACTTTCCAGTCGGAGCAGAGCATCCGACGTGGAGTGGAACTTACGGAAGCCGCACTGTGCAGAAGACAGATGGCCTCCGCTGTCCAGGAAATAGGCTAATCTAACAGTTACCAATTTCTCCATCAACTTGCACACGCAAGAGGTTAGAGAGATTGGGCGGAAACCGGTCGGAGTAGAGAGATCTCTCCCCGGCTTGCGAAAGGCTAGCACAGTAGCGATTCGCCAGGAGTCTGGGAGAAGACCTTCCACCCAGATCCTGTTGAACAAATCTAACAGAAAGGCCATGCCTCGCTCACCCAGGTGTCGAAGCATGGCGTACGGGACATCGTTTTGACCATGGGTGGTGTCCGCGCACGAAGCGAGAGCGGAACGCAACACACTCACAGTAAACTTGTCGTTTAAGGGTTCTCCGCCTCTGGAGGTAAAGTCCAGCCGGCGGCCTTCCGCGACATCACGACGTGCATTGAATGCTGGCGGAGCAGCATCACGGCTAGAGAATGCGGAAAAAGCGGTCGGTAAGGATTCCGCCACGGACGCGGGGTCCGAGATTGCGGTCCCATTCACCTGGAGAACGGGAGGGGGGTCCTGCGAGAACTTGCCCCGAATCCTTTTGACTCGCTTCCACACCTCAGCTAAAGGGGTCTTCCCGTTAAGTGAAGACACGTATGCCCGCCAAGAAGAGCGGCGGGCGTGCTTCGAAATATACCGGAACCTAGCCCTAGCCCGACGAAATTCAGCGACAGTGAAATCGTAAGGCGGCGCTTATAGCGCATGTAGGCATAACGCTTCTGTTTGAGGGCCGTCTCACAATCCGCCGACCACCATGGGAGTGGTCGGCGTGCAAAATCACCAGACGTCTTAGAAATAGTAGTCAGGCCCACGGCGATAAGGTTGCCGGAAAAGAACTCAACAGCCTCATCTACCGACCTAAATTCCTCGACTGAGATAGAGAATTCAGTCATTTCCTGAAATGCAGGCCACCGCGCCTGCGCCAAGCACCACCGAGGTGGTCTCTCAGGCGGCAGTTGCCCTGAAAATGATATTTGAATGGGAAAGTGATCACTACCATGGAGGTCATCGACCACCCCCCAATCAAAATCAGGCTGTGCATCCGAAGAGCACAAAGATAGGTCAAAGCAAGAAAATGAAGCGGTTCTCAGACAGTGATGCGTAAACTCATCCACGTTTAGGACACCCATCTCAAGCTCTTCGATCAGATCGGCAAGGACGTGTCCCCTGGGATTTATGGAGTAATCTCCCCAGAGAGGATGCCTGCCGTTCAGATCTCCAAGCAAGAGATAGGGCCTCGGCAACCGTGCCACGACGCGGCGGAAGTCCCCCGCGTCGAAGTCAGCTGACGGTGGAATGTACGCAGAAATGATAGTATACCTCCTATCCAGGTGCAGCTGCACAGCCACTGCCTGAAAGGAGGTATCTAAAGAGAAAGGAAGAACGGAGACATCATCCTGGGTGTAAACCGCGCATCCCCTAGCCCGGCCATCCCGCGGTGGTGGGGTCGCAAGACCCTTATACCCCGGGAGGGCAGGCAGGGGGCACGCGCCTAGCATGGTCTCCTGCAAAAAAATAGCTAACGGGGAACGGGACGAGGCGAGCCTCCGCAGCTCCTCCCAGTTGGCCCGGAGTCCACGGCAATTCCATTGAAGGAATATGCCCTCCAGGTCTAGCTCGGAGGAGACGCGGGGGCCCTCCTCGAATTGAAGACCCTCACGGGAATGGCCTTAAGCTTCCCGGGGGCAGAACCCCGGGCACTGTTGGCCGGACAAAGCGCTGGAGGCGCTGTCGCCTTCGAGGACTTATTGGGGGAGGTTGGGCTTGCCATGCGAGTCTTTTCCTCCCTCCGCCTCGAAACCTTAGGCGGGCGCTGCGGCTTCGGAGGCGGGGGGGCCTCTTTTCGAGGAACCACCATCTCCGAGCCACTCGCTCCACCTCGGGGCGTGGGCGAAGGAGCCGAAGCTCCTTTGTTGCTGTCCTCCTTTCGGGGGACAGCTTTGGGAACCCCTGAGGATGGCCTAGCGGCCTAGCGCGTGGCCGTTTCGCCTTGCAGGAAACGGTCACGCTGGGGGAAGAGGGGGGAGCCCTGGTTTTAGCCGGGGCTGGGTATGAACCCTTTTTGCCACCAGCTTTACGAGGGGTGCGCCCGGGTTGGGTAGAGCCCGCAGAAGGGCTCCGAATGGGCGCGGAAACAACCGCCGTGCTCGTTGGCCTGGATGGGCCAGGAGCAGAGGGTGCCTTTCGAACTACTGAGGCATATTACGTCCCAAGCAGAGCTGGGCGCGCCAGGACCAAGTCCTTAGCCTCGCGGAATGAGAGTCTATCCTGGGCCTGAACGGCCAGGATTTGTTTCTCCAGGAGATATGCACCACATTGCTTCGAAGAAGCAGGGTGCGGCTCTCCGCAATTGACACACTTGGCCACACACGATTTGGACTTATCGTGTGCGACCTTGGAGCAATTTACACAGACTTCGGGTGACCCCGACTTTGCACGTCTACATGAGCGATTCATATGGCCAAAGCGGTGACAGTAATAGCACCGCCGCGGCAGTGGCACGAATGCCTTCACGCGGTAGCGGTACCAACCGGCACGCACCGACTCAGGGAGCTTGTCACTGTCGAACGTGACGAATAGTGTAGGGGTGGGTCTCGAAGCCCCTCCCTGTTTTCTCATCACACGTTCGACCTTGACCGCCCCATGGTTGGCCAGCTCTAGGGTGATGTCCTCAATGGAGTAGTCAACGAGTTCCCTCGCATAAACTCCTCCTTTCACAAAGTTTATGGTAGAGTGTGGCGTCACACTCACCGGGGTGCCATGAAGTGTCCGAAGAGCACTTATCTTGGCCGCCTCGGCGGGATTCGCCGCATTCGCCAAAGGGCTTCCGTCCGAGAAACGGGTCACCTTCGGCTCTCTACCAATTGCACTAGCTAATCCTCTCCTCTGATGGATCATGTTGCCCTTGGACAACATGGTGCCATCAGTGGAGCGAATAACGAGGAAGCGTTTGAAGCCAGCATGCTCGAAAATGCCAGGTAACCTCTGAATGAGGGGCCCCGATGTCATCGAGGCTCCGCCCTGTGCACTTTTGGTGTTAGTCTTGGTCAGGGGCTCTGCACACGAGGGGGTAGAGGGGCCGGATGTGCCGATCTTGGCTTGGTCGCCTACCAAAGTGGTAACAAGGAGTAACAAGGAAAGTAAGTACCCTAGGAGACCTTACGGTCCTTTCAAAGAGGGTACCTTTAGGCTAGCAATCGAGTGGGCACATGGCTGCTCAATTGTTTTGCGTCCCTAAACGGCCACTTTTCAAGACTTTGTCTAGTCTTGACTTGAACTGGTCAACAGATTCACTGTTGACAACTTCCACTGGAAGTGCGTTCCACATACCGCAGATACTGTAAGTGAAAAAATTTCCACACAGATTGCGGTTGTAACGCTTCAGTTCAAGTTTGAAGCCGTGATTGCGCGTTCTGTTCTCACTCAGTGTGAAAATATCCCGGTAGTCAACATTGTCGAACCCTCGAATTATTTTGAAAACTTCGATGAGCTGACCACGCTGTCTACGGGTTTCCAGCGAGAACAGATCTAATTCCCTTAGTCTATCCTCATAACTTTTATGTCGGATAGAGGGAATCAGCTTGGTTGCCCTGGCTTGTACGCGTTCCAATCTCGCGATGTCCTTTCGCAATGAAGGACTCCAAAATTGTACGGCATACTCCAGGTGCGGTCGGACAAGTGAGTTGTACAGGCACAGTACAATCTCCTGGTTCCGATAACCAAACTGGCGCTTAATATAGCCTAGCATCCTTTGGGCCTTTTTCTCCGCCTCAATGCACTGTTTCGAGAACTTGAGGTCACTAGTGATTGTTACACCCAAGTCCTTCTCAGTGTCGGTGGATTCCATAGCAGTGCCCTTAAGGATATACTGAGATTGGGGGTTTCTGTGGCCGATATGCATCACTTTGCATTTCCCCACGTTAAAAGGCATTTGCCACGTGTCCGACCACTCCCCAATCTTCCCAAGATCTTCCTGCAGGCAGGCAGTATTTCCATCCTTTGCAACGTTCATACCAAGCTTGGTATCGTCGGCAAATTTCGAAATCTTCGCAACCATGTCACCGTCCATGTCGTTGACGTAGATGATGAATAGTAGTGGTCCCAGGACAGAACCTTGAGGCACCCTGCTAGTAACGGGCACCCACTCAGAAGACTGTCCATTTACCACCACCCGTTGCCGTCTGCCACTTAGCCAGTTCTCGATCCAGCCGGCTACCTTTCCGTCTATGCCAAGCGCTCGCACTTTCCGGAGAAGGCGGCGGTGTGGTACCTTATCAAAGGCTTTCTGAAAGTCTAGGTAGACCACATCCACCACCTTGTCCCGATCGTGCTCACTGAAAACGAAGTGGAAGAATTCTACAAGGTTCGTCAGGCATGACCGTTGCCTTCGGAAGCCGTGCTGGGAACTCCTCAGTAGCAGGTTTGACTCTAAATACGACGTCACTTTGTCCACCATGATGCTTTCCATGAGTTTACCGACTATCGAAGTCAGACTGATAGGTCGGTAGTTCGACGGTTGGTTACGGTCTCCTTTCTTGAAGATAGGAGTCACCTCCGCCTCACGCCAGTCTCTAGGAACGCATGCGGTCCGGATTGACATGTTAAAGATAGCGCACAGATGTCGTGATACTTCATCGCACACTTCCTTCAACACTTTAGGTAGAAACCCGTCCGGTCCAGGGGACTTATTCGTCTTTAGGTCAGCGATCTTTTTCTTTATTTCTCCTTCGGTGAAGTCCATTGCCTCCAGCTTTTCCCCCGAGTAGGAATCCGTCGGCTGGGGAATAGGACCACACTCTTCAGTAAACACTGAAGAGAAGTAGTCGTTGAGGAGGTTGGCATTTTCTGCATCTGAATGCTTTAATGTCCCCTCCTCGTTCCTCAAAGGGCCAATCGTTCGACGGATTGGTTTACGGCTGTTCACATATCCAAAAAACTCCTTGGGATTCTCTTTACAGAGTCTCGCCACTCGGAGTTCCTCAGACCGCTTAGCCGCCCTTATGCTGGACTTCACTCTCCTGGCTAGCCTCCGGTTTTCGTCAAAGTCACCCGAGATCTTCGATTGCCGGTACACATTTCTCTTCTCCCTAAGCAGTTGCCCGATTTCTCGATTAAACCACTTTGGTTGAACAGAAGACCGATGGGGGCATTTCAGAGGGATAAAACGCAATTGAAGACTCATGAATGTGGTTTTGAAACTGTTCCAAGAGTCTTCAACAGCATCGCACTCCTCTAGCCTCGCGTCAGTCAGTCCCGCGCGTAGACCTGCAAAGTCTGCTCTTCTTAAATCCAGTTTCCTTGATTTACTAGTTGCAGGCTCTGCCTTGGGGACTTTGACTACAAATCTAATTAGTCGGTGGTCACTGCCACCGAGCTCTTCGCCAACAGAGAGGTCCTCAACGATGTCATACTCAGATGTGAAAACCAAGTCGAGGATATTGTCTCCTCTCGTTGGCTCTCTCACCCATTAAGTGAGGAACTCGTTGTTCGTGAACTCCAGGAGTAGTGCGTTCTCGCCACAGGGTTCTCTGGTTTCCCAGTCAACTTGTGTGTTGAAATCACCCATGACGATACACACTCTGTCTTCGACAAGTTCTCCTAGTAGCTGGTACAGATCTCTGTCCTTTTCAACGAGTTGGGCAGGAGGTCTATAAAGCACCAGGGTCCTATATTTGGCAGGACCTATCTCTAGGTCAACACCTAGTAGTTCATGGTCGGATACGATGTTGCAATCCGTCGAGTTGAGAGTATCCTTGACATACAACATCACACCGCCACCTTCTCTGTCTGGCCTATCTTTCAAGAAGAGCTGGTAACCGGGAATCGTGAATTCGCCTTCAAAGTCTCGGTTTAAGGTTTTTATCCACGATTCTGTTATGGCTACCATTTCGGGTACTTCCGTCGCTACGAGGCCACGGAGCTCAGGAAACTTGTTCCTGATTGACCTCGCATTGAACAGAAGAACTTTCAGGGAGTCCCCGACTGTAGGACTCCCATCCGTCAGCGCAGCCCCCGCGGATGGAGAGGAGCCCTGAGTCTTTTTCGTCTTTTTAGTCTTTTTTGTCTTTTTCTTTTTTGGAGAGGAGGGCGGGGAATGAACCCGCTTTTGACCTCCGCCTTCAGAAGCCCCCAGGCCAGATGGACCGGCCTCAGCCAGGTCCCTCTCCGAAATGGAGAAGGTCCTGGTTGTCGTAGGGGCACCTGTCGGAGGAGATCCCTCCCCTCCTTTTACTGCCTCGGAGCCCTCAGCCATTTGAGGAGGACCTTGCATAGGGGCGGATTCGGTTCGGTGCTTGGCGCCGAGCCCGAATTCCCCCCCATGGAAGGCCCTACCATCTGAGGCTGGGTCTCCTCAAGGACCATGTCTATCACAGGAGGGGCCTCCAGTTGGCCATCCCCTCCCAGGACATCGCAGGTCCCCTTGGCAGTGTCGCCAGTCTTGTGTGGGGAGGCACAGGCCTTGACCCCAGCAAGGTTTAAAATTCTTGCCAGCAGGTCTTTTGAGGGAAGCGACCGAAGGGGCCTGGCTTTCCTCTCCCCCCTAAGGGGGTTTGCCCTACCGAGCCGCTTTGATGGGGAGCGGCTGGCTAAGGGCTGCCTGCTGGCTTTCTTGGCAGTCCCCTTGGAAAGAAAAGAGGGGACTGCCGCTGGGAAAAGGGAGGTGCCCGAAAGCACCTCCAGAGAAGGAAGTGAGGGGAAGTCCCCTGCACCCGTAGGCGAAGGAGAGGAGTAAGCATCCTCTCCGGTTAGAGAAATATGGAGGGTCCCCTGTGCAAGCACAGGGGGGGGGGACCTCCATTTTTTTGCTGGAGCTGCCCGAGGGCGGCTCAGTCGATGGAACAGGGAGTGTTGAGGGTTGGGTTTGTTTTTTTTTTATCTTCATCATTGGGCATGGTGACCCTCTTTTTATTATGGGATGCAACCGCTTATCACCTCTCGCAGTAGCCCGCACTGCGAGAGGTGTTTACAAGCCCGGCAGAGCCAGGCGCCGCCATTTGGGACCACCCCTCCTGCCTGGTGGCCTGGCAGTCCATCGGCATGGCGGCTCCACCTTAGACACGGCGTAAAAAATATAGATTGTGAAGAGGAGAGGAAAAGGGATGTGTGGAAGGTATGGGTGGGGATGAAGCAGGTTGTTAAAAACCAGCCACCCCAGACCGGAGCTCAGGGGTTAGGGAACTTTGTCCCCCCCCCCCTCAGCCCCGATGCGGGACGGTTGGCTGAAAGAAAGGTCAGCATCTACCCTGTGAAATTAGAGGCTGACCAGAGAAAGTTGTGGGAGAGGTTGTTTGAAAAGAGAGGAAACAAGTATTTTGAAGGAAGGAAGAGAGGCTAAGCTGGGGCCGGACGGAGCGCTGGCCCCGTCAGCACGGCGGCCAGGATGGCAAATCGCCGCGCCCCTTACGGGGGGCCGGACGGAGGGTTGGATCCCGTCAGCACGGTGGCCAGGATGGCAAATCACCGCGCCCCTTATGGGGCAAAAATAACGAAAACTTCAACTAGAGATTGAAGCAACTGAACTCAAAATTAATTATTATCACTGATGAATTTTCTTTAGCCTAAGGAAAGAAACAGGCTGATGTCTGAAAGACCTAAAAACGGCAAATGCAAATAAACTCTTTGTCAAGGGTTTTGAGACTAATATATATTAATATATTTCAATTTGTTTTTAAAATTCAGGGATAATCATAACAATTCTAATATGTAAATTATTGCAGGATTATTAAAAAATAATAATAAAAAATGCATTCGTTCATTTAATCCAAAATCACGTTCTGTTCCTGTTCCTGTAGGATGTGAATTTCACTCACTGGAGCTATATTATTCGTTCCACCGGGTCAAATAATATTTAAAATAGGTTAAATGAATGATGTGCAATTAATATCTATTTTATAATAATCTCACCATTGAATATAAATGTTTGAATCTTTGTTGTTTCAAGAATGTTTTTTCCAAAGAAAAGAATGCAACCTTTGTTGCTCTGCACAAAGTGGGCTGAATTGAACATCTCTAGGATTATCATGGAATTTAAAAAGTCTTTTGAACGCTTAAGTGCTTCAAATGAACGACAAGCTTACCTCCTAATCAGGTTAGATTACAGCTGAAGGACTGAGTTGTCTCTTGTGTCAATTTACTCAGGATTGGAAAGAAGGGAATGTGAAAGCCTTAGCGCTCATTTTGAGAAGGACACTTTTCTACCAACGTTTCAATACGAGATTAGCTAGGAAGAAGTATCATACCACAAAGAAAAACATTATGGATATGATTAAGCATTGTATTATATATAAAGGTTAGAGAGTCTAAAGACTGGAGTAAAGTGATATTCTCTGAGGAAGCACCATACCACTTGTTAGGAGGTTCTGGAAGATCATTCATGAAGAAGAGACAGAAGGAGCGCTTCCGAAAGTACTGTATCGTAAGCAGGGTGTGGCCTCAGGACACTTTTCATGTCTACCTTTCTTTCTCATCTAAAGAAATTAGAGCTCTAGTAATTTTGACCAAGATCACTCCCATGAAATCACAATCATACCTTTTCTTAACATTTAAAAGCCAATATGCTGATGCTAATTTGGGTTTTTACTCAAAAGTGTTTTTACTCACAAAAGACGAATAATAATAATAATACAGTTGGCTGAAAATAACATCGAATTTATAGAACCTTGCGCTAGGAACTCGACATATTTCAACTCAATAAGGAATTTGTTAGGAAAATAAAATAAAACTTTGGTTATTCAACAGAAGCCATCAATTTATGAGCACTTGCGGTTGATTATTTTACAAAAATGAATTATATCAGTCAAGAAATTTTCAGAGGTTGGTCTACACTATGCTAAAAGGAAATGAAATAGTCCTGAAAAACAAGGCAATTAACTATAAATATTGACTGCGCGTTGCAATTGACTCGTAAATAATAAAATGCGTTGGGCTTTAAAGTCTTTGTATTTAACCTTCAAATTATGATATAAACATACTAAAACAAAATTAGACGTTGGAATAATTCTATTAATTTTTTTAAGTGGAATAAATAGTAGCTACAAAAAATATGGCAATGAATGTAAGTCTTCACAGGCAACATTGCGATTAATTAAGATGAGCGTGAGGTCAAGAAAATGCTTTTTCAGGATAGAATAAAAAAATATCCTAGATGCTGTGATCCTGAACCATGGCCAGTTTGATTACTTCCAAAGTCGCAAATTTGGAAGTAACGAAACATCCGCTAGCAAACAAAAATCGGCTGAATTTACAACTTGCGAAAAATGGAAAATGGAAGGAAAGCTAAACTCAGAATTTTGAAAAAATAACACTAATGGATTGATTCGAAAATTTAATCCCAAGATACATGATCAGGGATATTAACCAAGATATTATATTAATATCAAGGCATGGAGAATACCCAGAAAGAACACGTATGAAAATATTCAATTACTCCGTCGTGAACGCAAATCGACGAGTCGAGACGTTCGACAGACGGCTAAAGATATAGTAAAAAGCATAGATTAAAATGTAATCAAAATGGCTTACATAGATGATCTTGTTTTGCCGTAAATAGTATAACAGAGTTATCGCCAGTTATAAGAGGCTAAAGATATCAACGACTAAGACAAAACTTCATTTCTATACACAATCTTATGACAATCTTTATCATACGATTCTCAGGTTTATTGATGATTGACCTAAATCTAAGATTCAGAACGAGTGGCTATCAAAATGGTAATCCAAGAGGAGAAATATTCCATATGTTGCTCGAAAGGGACAAATTCAAAGGATATACTATACTTTCCGACATACATCACTGGCAATAATGCCACAAAAAGAAAACTCACATTGGATTCGGTACAACATCTACATGCATCCCATCAACATTGCATGTAATGATGATGTGGGAATCTTTCTGTGTTGCAATTAGAACCAGATAGAGGTACCGGTAAATGAAAGCACTCACTCAGGGGATTGCCTTAGTCACACGCTGTGAGGCGGAAATGGCAACACCTAGAATTACTGAATGCCTTTCTAACCAATTCACTGAAAACATCCGTCAACTAGTCATCCGATAATACAGGAACGATGAAATTCAGTAACGGATAATAGCTATCAAAATTCAAGATTTCGATCACTGTGAGATTCTCTGGAAAATAAAAACAAAACGAATAAAATTTATTGTTTTTCTGGTCTCGGAAAACAAGGTATAAGATGTCAAACTAGAAGGACATCTCTACCGATACATTTCGGAAGGCAAAGTAATGAGAGTCAAGAAAACTTCAAAAAGCTACCTACGACAGGTAGCCGAAAGAAAATTAAGAGCTACTGCTGTGTTAAGTTTCCTATATTTCTTAAGAGGTTTAAGCACAGAAACAAGCAGAAAAACCTATTTAACTATAGGAAAGAAGGCGGTCATTTAACCCCCTCCCATCTCCCTGCACACCTTATGGAAAACCAAGAAACAGGAACTCCATAGAGTTCAAAACGATAAACAGTCGAATAAAATATTAAAATACCTAAAGAGTCAAAGGGACAGAAGGAAGGATCGAACAGCTCAATAATTTCATCAGAAAAAGAGTGTGAAAAATTTCGAAGAACATCGACAATCTTCCTTCTTCTTCCGGACTTTACAGAAAATTCGACCACCAGAGTAAACACTCCATTTATCTAAAGATTTTCTAGTGGAAGAATTAACATATAATAATGGAAAAAAACAGTCTACACGTCGTAGAAATTAGCAATGAATCGAAAAGTAACCGGCTAAACAAAGAGTTAAACTGAATATGAGATTCCATAAATAATCATAACTAAAAGACTCAATAGGTGTCCATGAAAATGACCAACCAAATAGGACAACTAACGTGATTACAAACCCTAAAGTGAACTTTAACCGTAGGTCAAACAAAAATCAAAAAATATATTACTTAAATTGTGTATGGCATTAGTAAATGTAAATTCAGAGCAAGACAAAGCTACTAGCGTTATCTGAATTACAAATAGTGTTGAAGAAAGAATAAAGCCAAGTATGTAGAAATATTAAGAAGCCTTCAAAATATACAAAACATGGTACATGAGAATTAAACATCAGAAAAACCTCCCATACTTGCTCAACATTATACAATTTATTAGTAACTTAACAAATGCTACAAAACAAACAAGATCAATGGCAAGATTATACAATTAAAGACATTGATATAAACAGGAAACTACTATAGAAATGTTTAATCTACATTCCAGTAAAACAACAAATATGATAGTGAATCAAATGGCAAAGGTGAAAGAATTCGTGCTTAGGATTCCATGTTGTTCAATAGGTACAAAACAATGGAAATGTTCTACTATATAGTCTTTTCTCCAGCTAAAACGACGAAAATAAACAGAGATTAACTTCTTACTCTACGTTCCTTCTTTATACTCTTTCATCTACCTCACCTCTCCTCTTCATAGGACTCCATCCTTCCTTAGCCATCTTGCTCAACCAAAAAGGTATGATCTAGAGAAGGATGGCGTCGGAGGAGTTCAAGTGTTCAAATGGGGGTCTTTTCCCCTACTGCGTCACCAAGTGAGGGAGAGAAAGGGCCCCAGTCGATGCAACTATCTCTTCTACATCAATCAAAAACCTGATTATTCCTAGAAGATGAACTGCCATAGTGAAAGATGACTTGGAATAAAGTATGTCTGAGCTATGTTTGGACGTTTTACGTGAGTGTTAAATACACCTTGCAAATTCAGCGAAGTATCATATAGTCAAGATAATTACGAAGCTTAAGGTTAAGGAGAACAATGTGACTATCGCATAAAAGTTTAATAAAGCATGCAATTAGCATATTGCTAAATACCTATATATATATATATATATATATATATGGATTGTGAACACTTGGGTCTAATAATGATCACCATAAAGTTATTTTTTTAGCTGCTTTAAGTAAATAGGCTTTGTAGAGTTTTAATGACATATACTGAATTTAGAAAAACAAACATAAATATAATTTGGTTTGGATATTAACAATAGGATTATAGATATAAATTAAATTAATTGATTGCTAAATTTTAAAACAAGAAAACATTCACATTTTGAAGACTGTCAAAAGTGAAGATAAAATCTTTTGTATTTTCTATGCGGTTATAGAATGCTCTTTTAGCTTTATACGAGTGCATGCAGTTTTCCCCAAAATATTTCATTTAACATAGATTAAAGGCAATCTCTTCATTATTTGTAAATTCCTGATCTATATACTCAGACTACATATTATGAGTGTCCTAAGATACTGATGTTTTAATATTTTTAGAATGACCTCAATAAAAATGGGCATAAGATAAATTATTTGTCGGTTTCATGAAAATAGAAAACGTAAACCTGTCTGGTTCTCTAATTATTAGAAAATCTAGGAAAGGAAGGCTATTATTTTCTTCTTTTTCTAAAAAAAAATTTAATTGACGGAACCAATGAATTAATAAAAAAAAGAATACTATCGAGGTCAAAATCTTTCTTTAGAATTTCCAGTCCATCGTCTACATAGCGGTACTAAGCCGGTACCGCAAAATATTCCATATATATATTTGACAATAAAGGAGATAAAGGATTACCCATAGCCATGACAAACACTTGTTCGTAGAACTTACCAATGAAACTAAATTTACATTTTTTATTGCATAAACAAATAAATTGAATGATCGAGTTGGACGGTAGAGGCAAATCAAACAGATTAGTATACCAGCGAGGAAATCCAATAAGACATCAATGGACACTTTGGGAAATAATGAGGTAACATCAAAACGGACAAATCTCAGGTCTGATGTTATACTAATATTGTATAACTTATTGCAAAGATCAATTGAATTTTTCATGTGAGGGTGATATGGAACTTAAGATCGGAGAAAGTAAATTTACTAAATATTTTGACAGTTCATATTGGATGGAACCAGTTCCACTGATTATTGTTCTTATTGGAGTGCTGGGTTTATGGGTTTTTATTAGGCCATACAAATAAGGTAATGATGAACCAATAGAAGAGACTGAGTGAATAATTGATTTGTGTTTCTTTTAAAATATTTTTTAGGTCTCTATTCAAATTCTTAATTACATCACCTGAGGGATCGCTTCTTAACGGTACATATGAAGTAGTATGAGATAACAAATTGGCCATTTTTATAAATACAATGTTTTATTTATTATTACACACATGTTGGATTTATCAGCTTTTGTAATATGCAAATCCTTGTCCAGTTTTAATGATTTAAGGGCTGCTTTAAATCGTTTTGAAAAATTAGCTAAACATATATTCATATTATTCACTACTGAATAAACAATTCCTTTTTCTATGTCTATATAGTTTTGTGATATGTTCTTATTTCAGTATAATCTAGCAAAGGCAGCGGCAATATCCACACTTTCAGGTTTTTTGTTTATTGAGAACGAGGTCCATATCCTAAGGCAAGTTTCGCATCGGTCGATATTGGCCCTTTCCGATAAATTCACAATGCAGTTTTCCTGATATTTTTTGTTCCAATCATTATTACTTATTAGGCGGTTTAATTTTTCCGTTTGAAGGATGTTTGGATTATGTAGTTTCCTTATGAGCTTGCTCTGGATGGCATCTAACGGCGGTGTTTTCCACTCCATCAGTACATCACGTATGAAGTTATGTTTCACACGACGTAACTATTTAAACTGTAAAACTCATTTCTTTTTGTGGCTTCCAGATATTTTTTTAAAGAGAGGACACTGAACTGACTAAAAGGATGTTCACTTTCATTTCTGAACCGGGCGAGCAGTAAAGATTTGGAAATAACATGCTCCTAAACACTGATGTAGAAATTTCCGTGGAAGACTTGTAGAATGGGCTTTCTCTAAAGGTTAAATTCTGGCGAATTGCCAAGCCAAACTCCTTAAAGTTCCATCTATTTTTTAACCAAACACTTTGTTTTTGTTATTGCGTATAATAATGTGCACCAATATGTTGAAAACTACACGTCCTCGTAAAATTGGTACCTACCTGTTGGGAAAAGGTGCTAAATGATGTAGGTTTTCACACCATTTTATGTTCCTGGTACTATTCTTGGGCAAAATTGTTCGCGATTGAGTTCTCTTTGAAGAGAAGCAACCATAGTCCTCGATAGTGTTTTATTGCTTGCATTGTTAAAAATACAGGACTCGGGGAAACTCTCCTCTTTTAACCTCTTAAGAAGGATCTTCCAGAAACTAAAAAAAAACCTGGAAGTGAGCTTCATTAGAAAATATCACTTCGCTTAACTTTTCAACTGCCTATTCTTTATATTTCCTACAAAAGTAGAGCCTATCTCTAAGGTTAATCTTGGCGATATGAGCTTCTTCTTATCCTTTTTCGATTGAGAACTTTGTACCAATTCTCTACCTCAATATGCATGCTGCAGCGTTCACACCTCCTTCTTTCCAAATTTGAGCAAGCTTGGCACTGGAGGCAACCGATCTTTGCCTCCATTTGAAGCTCTATACCGTTGAAAATAGTTTTCAATTAGTAGAGCTAATTTTTCAGGTCATTAAGGATCAGAAAGATTCTGCTTCTTGATACAATATTACCTTGCATTAGAGACAATTCAAATGTAGCGCAACAATGGATGCACGTATTTCTTTGAAAAGAAACAGGTCTTGAATTGAAAAAGATTCAAACATTTATTTTTCAAAAATATAAAAAAAATAGAATATTATTACAAAAAATCATTTATTAAATTGATATTTTGATTTGCTCATTGGGCTAAAGATTTTTAACATTAAAAATATGTGAAATGAATCTTGGCAATTCAATGGCAATCTTGAGATTGCGTTTTCAAAGCTTCAGGAAATGAAAGTCACATTTTAAAGGACCCTGAACAAAGAGCGATTTTGGATTCATCAACAAATGTGGGGTTTTTTTGTATTTTGTTAAAATGCTCAATTTTAAATAATTTTAATATTAGGATAATTATGCCAATCACTTAAATTTTGAAAACAAATGAAAACTTTGCCCATAAATTTATAAATCTGTTTCTGCGTGTGTATGTGTGAGTGCTAAGAAATATACTATACTCGTATAAAAGCATAATATTTATTTAGGAGACCAGTTTTTGCCTAGTGTTTATCATACCTTGTTCAGTCGAAAACTGAGAATAGCCATCGCCTTACGAAAGTCTAAATTTTACAAATCAAAATAATATCGCTCATCATGATTTCTTTTAAAATTAAGCTTCTTAAGAATATCTAAGATTATATATGGTGTAAATTAGCTTGATTTATGCTCACCCTCTGAAATTTGTGAGTTTCTTAATCAATGAGGATTCGATAAATTTTCTTTTACGAGAATCGTTAGAAGAGTAAATCATTTTGGCCTGGAGAAAATCAATTCCATGGTTAAAATTATTACTATAGTTAAAATACTTGTAGTAATGGCACGCCTGAGATCACCTCTTTTCCAAACACATTCTCGTTTTCTTTCGTAGAACCACGGCAATTATAGCTTTCAATGGAATCAAGTTTACACTTGGCCTCAGTGGAAAGAAAGGAATTTTAATGGTCAACTGGGATCTAAAATTTGATGAAATTCGGGAAAAAGATTCTGTTTAATCCTTTAATTAATTTAGATAATTGAAGAGACAGACATTTTATATTATTATCTATTTTTTGTTTTGATGAGGTAAAATTTGGCTAAGAAAAAGTTTTAATTAATGGGTCGAAAATTTTAAACGCTTTTCAAAATACTTGTATATATTTGTTGTGTTTCGAGTAAAATTGGCTCGATCATTAACTTTTATGACTCCAAAATGAAAGACAGATAAGCTATCATCATATTACCTTAAGCCGAAATAATACCCCTTCCCATTTAATTTTGATTTGCATATTGGGCTGGAGATTTTTAACATGAAAAATATATGGAATGAATCTTGGCAATTCAATGGCCATCTTGAGATTGCGTTTTTAACATGGCTATACAAAGTTTAGGTTCGGCATCATAATAGGGAGAAGACAATCTTCTAAATGTCTCATAAATTCATTACAACCTAAGAATAGAGTGACTCTTTTACGCACATACAGTTGAGGCCCTGTTCCCTTTCACGAGTTAAGTTCCTCCTATTATGCTCGGATCTTGTAAAGATGAGGCATTCACAGGCTTTTTTAGACATTAATATAACCTAACCTAAATAAACCTAGCCTGACCTAATATAGAATTGGCCAGTTAGTTTATGTTAGGTTAGGTTACATTTGGGTAAAACAAAATCCTTGGAATAACTAATGTTTACCAGATCCGTATCCTCATCCATAAATATATTTAGTTTATTCTTAAAACCCCGCTAGAACGACCCTTTTATCACATGACTTGTAACCATATTAAATTAATTTACCACTCGATTAATAAGTAAATTTGTACCGTCATATTTCTTAAACCTAAACTTGACTATCTTAAACCTATTACTGCGTGTCTTGTCTTGTTCACTAAAAATAAGTACCATACTTATGTTTCCCCTATAATAGGAGGTATATGATTGTAAAGGTAATCTACCTCTAATCTAATTGAGCGATTATTTTGAATATTAGATTTCTCCTTAATTATTCGAGAAAATCTCATGAATGATCTCTTTGTTATGATGAAGCTAATCCAATGGTACCGGAGAGAATGTAGGCTAACCATACATACCGAGAGTGATACGGAAATGGTCTAGAGCGTTGGAAGAGGTGAGGATTGGATGTTTGCAAGAGTTTCGCCACACTTTTGTTGGATGAAACCGTTTTATTACGTAAAAGAGTGGAAGATAATTTCTCGCAAGTGTTTGAGTACCGGAGTAATTATAACAACATTTCAAAATATAATGTTTTATTTCATAAAATGATTTAATTAGTTTTATCCAACTTTGATTTAGTTGAATTTAATTTGAAATAAGTAATTTAAGGATGGATCCTCTGGCTCATTGTATTATATATTGGCTCCTATGCATATAAACCTCCAAATAGTTTGCCTAAAAAAAATTTCATTTATTTGATTTCATCGAGAAATTAAAGAAAATTAATGTTAAGAGAATTTCTTAATCAGCTTAATTTCATTCATCTGATTACTGAAATTATTTTGATATGTCAGGTTTCGTTATTAGGGTAGAATTTGACTGAATATGGCATGATCAGCTGTATTTCGAAGGTCGTCTGGTGACTTATAAACATTTACTCCATTCGTTATTTATTGTGCAAAATAAAGTTTCGTATATATATATATATATATATATATATATATATGGATATAAGAAACACACAAAGTAGAGCGTGAGTAGAGCAATAAATGCCAAAAACCCCACAGTTTATCAAGGAATGATAAGGAACTGAAAACGTTCGAAAGTACTTGGAATCCGCCTTTTATTTTCCTGTGGAATTTTTTGCATATATATATATATATATATATATATATATGAATTCAATGTCCCACAAGGAAAAAGAAAAAAGTTTTCCTGAGTACTTTCGAAAGTACTCGGAAACACCTTTTCCTGCTAGACATTGCATCATTGTTAACCTGTCTTTTTACTTTGTGAGTTATTCATTTCATATATATATATATATATATATATATATATATATATATATATATATATATATATATATATATATATATATGTATATATAAGTGAAGGAACTCAATAAGGAGTTATGATGTATGATATGGAAACCACTGTATAGGAGCATAAAATTTATTCACGAGACTAGTAGAGGTATGAAGTTTACAATACCCTCTTCAGTCGGATACTGAGAATGGAATAGATACAAAAGTACTATAACAGCCTTAATATCAGGACAAAGGAAAAAAAACGAGAAAAAAGTCATTAATCAGGTGGGGGGAGGAGGTCTGAGATTATTAGCTATACTGTTTACGATCAGCTTTTTGGAATAAGAGCTACATTTAAATTGACCATCTGAAATCTTCACAATTTTATATTATTTGGGTCTTCGATTAATCTATTTGGTAGTTGTAATTGTTCAATGTGATTAAAAATACTAGAGGTAATACTGCCGCGCCTGAAATCACCTTTATTTTCATATATTTATTTTTTTACTGTTTTTCCAGTCTCTGCCCTCCTATAGAAAGATGAACAGTTACTGTTTGCACAAGGGACTTCATATCAGCTGCCTCATTTGGCTGATAAATGGATTTACTCGAAGGGAAATTTTGGAGGATGGAAAAAGGGTATTTAAACGTGTTTTCCCCTGGGGGAAATAACGCTATTTACTCCTTTGAGGAAGGGAGAAAATGCCAGGTATAGCCACTTGTACTCTCTTTGTTTTTATCCTTGTGGTGGTAGTATATAGATTTAGTTTTAAATTATCTCACATTTCTGACGGGAAGGGGGATAATTTAATTTACTGAATGGTGCATGTTGCAATTTCTTTTTCTCTAAAGCAACGATCACAGTTTCAACTGCTCTCAAAAACATATATTTTACAAGAGGTTTTTAAATGCTAACATCATGTTGTGAAAAGAAACGGATGTAACAGTTATAATGACCTAGTTTACGATGACAGTGAAGCTACTTTAGTAAATGACTCTTACAAATTAAAATCGAGAAATATTATCCAACCTTTTCCACATTCCACACTCATATTTAGGGTGGGATAGATGTTAAAATTTCTAAGGAAATTATCGAATGAATTAAATATATTTATACGCCAAATTTAGATTTCGTCATTTACATACCTAAACCATAACAGTTGGATGTGAAATAATAGAAGGGAGTAAAGTAAATTCAAAATGTTCGATAAAATAATTAGACTATAGGGTCGATAAAGGATTGCTTATTCTATGTAAGTCCATATTTTTGACCGAAAAAAAACATTTCACTGATCAACACATCATCACTAACACATGATTTTACAAGATTTTTATTGTATTTTTTCCCTAATATGAGTTTTAACATCGATTTGTCTAATACCTTAGATTTAACATCACGGACTTCCTCAACTCGAACATTGGTTTCAGCTTATCTAAAGCTAAATCTATATACTATCGCCCAAATATAAAAACAAAGAAAGTAGTAAGAATTGTCTCTCCATCACATTTTCTCCTCTCCTCAAAGGAGAAAACAGTGTTATTTCTCCAGGTGGAACAACGTCTAAATACCCTTCTTCCATCCTAAAATCTTTCCCTTCGACTAATCCATAGATCATCCAAATGAGGCTGGTTTATATTTATTCTCTTGTACATTCAGTAACTGTCCCTCTTTCTATATAGGAGAGACTTAGTGAACATTAAATAAAACGATTATGTGTGAGGAGAGGCAATACTACATCCAATAGCTTTAATCCCATTAACACATACAAAAACAAAATAGATTATTCGATGTCCCAATTAATATAGAATTGTAAAGATTTGGGTTAAAGCGAACTTATACATAGAACCGATAATAATAAAGGAAGTTGCCATTTTCAGCTTTCTTTCTGTCTATCGTAAACAGTATAGCAAATTATCTTAGAAACACATCACTTGACCTATGACCTTTTTTCCTTTTTCTTGATATTGAGGCTGTGTAAGTACTTTTGTATCTATTCCATTCTCAGTATATGACTGTAGAGGGTATGGTAAACTTCATACCAAAACTACCCTTGTGTATAAGTTTTATACTACAATACAGTTGTTTCACTATCATATATACATATATATATATATATATATATATATATATATATATATATATATATACAAATGGTTAATCTAAAACTAAAAGGAGCGTGAAGGGAGTAATTAATTCAAATTTAATCCAGAGAAACGAAAAGCCAGCAATAAATATTCACACTTCATAATTTGGGTTTATATGGTTATGATTTTTACTATACGCATATTTATTCATTGTAATTTTTCATTACTTCTAATTCGTATAAGGTTTCTCTTTTTTACTCAGTAGAGTTATTATTAAGCTGGTTATCTATTCCCCCTCAATCAATTTGCCATGAGATTTTCCCCAAGAATTAAGCTTACTCATATATATGAGCATTAGTTTTTTTAATGAAAATACAATCGCCTTACTCTTATAGTCAATGAAATAAACAAAATATCCACATTTATATAACTGAGAAAGTTTTCACTTCAGCATCATATCTTCTTGGCTCAGAGCATCCAATTTAAAAAGATCAGAAAATTTACTTCCGAGGTTATCAACGCAAACAATTAATATTAGTCCCATCACTTTTTAATTTTAGGATAATCTAGGATCATTGGCTATCCAACCTAATCTTTGAATCCTCGCAAACTTTAATAAAAATAGTCTATTAACGAGGATGTACGCTGTCACCGTGGAATTGAGTCTATTTCTGTGATTTTTTCTCTATCCTAACTACGAATAGACTATAAGCTCAACTTTTTACCAAAGGGGAAACGTTCAAGCTATATTCACAATACAAGAAGAATACTATATTTTTTACTTACATTGTATATGTTGTCTGCTACCTTTCTTTTTATGAGAGAACTGCTTTATCAGGGTTTAAATCTATACACACTACATAAAATGATTAAGAGTCCATCACTTAAATTAGAATTAAAGGATTTCATACATTTCTTTTATTACACCGGTTTAATAGGTAAATTCTCGCCTAGTAAAATAAGTTAATTTCAAATTTCACGCCGCATATGTTTTCGGCATAAAGTGAGTAAACTAATTCCAGATATATTTCAGCACTAGAATAATAGAATGATGAATTTAATAATCGAAGGGATAGCAAGTTTTTACCGAATGACGAGGTTAAAGATGAAAAATGCCATATCTTGAGAGGAACAATACTTATATGTTCAACGAGCGGCGTATCACTCAGTGAGAAATGCTAAGGGGACGACTAGAATAATGGAACAAAACTATTATTAATTCTAATGGAAAAGTTATTTAAAAACAAACGCTAAACAAGCAAAATTATTTAAACTTTACCACTTTTGGCAATTATTATAAGGATTAAAATAAAGAAGGTAGCGATGAAAACGTATAAAAATGGACTATCCTTTCCGCCTAAGTAAACAAAGAAATTGGATTGTGCGTGAGATTATGTATATTCGCATGTTATAGAATATTTTTTTCTTATTTGCATATGCTTTTGTAAATATTTCCCTGATTTAGATCTGAAGGGTCAATGAGCATAGCTATTTTGACGTATGATGTTGAGAAGCATTGCTGCTTAAAGGTCAAAATTGTCTGCCTGTAAATCTGGCAAAAGCACCAAGAGCAATTATAATAATAATATTAATAAATAATTAATTAATAAATAATTAATAATAAAGAAATAATAATAACAGAAACTTAAGAAGATTCTAGAAAATAAACAGTAGCATTAAGCAAGTAGCTGTGGATACCCGAGGATACTCCATGTATTGCACGCAGATAGCTGTCAAATAGATAATCCACCATATCTCTCACTGAGACTTTCCTTGTTAAGTAACAACAAGGAGTAATAACAAGGAAAGAAGGTACCCTAGGAGACCATATGGTCCAGTCAGTGAGGATACCTTTGGACTAACAATCGAGTGGGCACATGGCTGCTCAATTGTTTTGCGTCCCTAAACGGCCACTTTTTAAGACCTTGTCTAGTCTTGCCTTGAACTGGTCAACAGATTTACTGTTGACAACTTCCACTGGAAGTGAGTTCTACATACCGCAAATACTGTAAGTAAAAAAATTTCCACACAGATTGCGGTTGTAACGCTTCAGTTCAAGTTTGAAGCCGTGATTGCTCGTTCTGTTCTCTCTCAGTGTAAAAATATCCCGGTAGTCAACATTGTCGAACCCTCGAAGTATTTTGAAAACTTCGATGAGCTGACCACGCAGTCTACGGGTTTCCAGCGAGAACAGATCTAATTCCCTTAGTCTATTCTCATAACTTGTATGTCAGATAGAGGGAATCAGCTTGGTTGCCCTGGCTTGTACGCGTTCCAATCTCGCGATGTCCTATCGCAATGAATGACTCCAAAATTGTACGGCATACTCCAGGTGCGGTCGGACAAGGAAGTTGTACAGGCACAAAACAATCTCCTGGTTCCGATAACCAAACTGGCGCTTAATATAGCCTAGCATACTTTGGGCCTTTTTCTCCGCCTCAGTGCACTGTTTCGAGAACTTGAGGTCACTAGTGATAGTAACACCCAAGTCTTTCTCAGTGTCGGTGGATTCAATAGCAGTGCCCTTAAGGATATACTGAGATTGGGGGTTTCTGTGGCCGATATGCATCACTTTGCATTTCCCCACGTTAAAAGGCATTTGCCACGTGTCCGACCACTCCCCAATCTTCCCAAGATCTACCTGCAGGCGGGCAGTATTTCCATCCTTTGCAACCTTCATACCAAGCTTGGTATCATCTGCAAATTTGGAAATCTTGGCAACCATGTCACCGTCCATGTCGTTGACGTAGATGATGAATAGTAGTGGTCCCAGGACAGAACCTTGAGGCACCCCGCTAGTAACGGGCACCCACTTAGAAGACTGTCCATTCACCACCACCCGTTGCCGTCTGCCACTTAGCCAGTTCTCGATCCAGCCTGCTAGCTTTCCGTCTATGCCAAGCGCTCGCACTTTCCGGAGAAGGCGGCGGTGTGGTACCTTATCAAAGGCTTTCTGAAAGTCTAGGTAGACCACATCCACCGCCTTGTCCCGATCGTGCTCACTGAAAAGAAAGTGGAAGAATTCCACAAGGTTCGTCAGGCATGACCGTTGCCTTCGGAAGCCGTGCTGGGAACTCCTCAGTAGCAGGTTTGACTCTAAATACGACGTCACTTTGTCCACCATGATGCTTTCCATGAGTTTACCGACTATCGAAGTAAGACTGATAGGTCGGTAGTTCGACGGTTGGTTACGGTCTCCTTTCTTGAAGATAGGAGTCACCTCCGCCTCACGCCAGTCTCTAGGAACACATCCGGTCCGGATTGACATGTTAAAGATAGCGCACAGATGTCGTGATACTTCATCGCACCCTTTCTTCAACACTTTAGGTAGAAACCCGTCCGGTCCAGGGGACTTATTCGTCTTTAGGTCAGCGATCTTTTCCTTTATTTCTCCTTCGGTGAAGTCCATTGCCTCCAGCTTTTTCCCCGAGTAGGAATCCGTCGGCTGGGGAATGGGACCACACTCTTCAGTAAACACTGAAGAGAAGTAGTCGTTGAGGAGGTTAGCATTTTCTGCATCTGAATGCTTTAATGTCCCCTCCTCATTCCTCAAAGGGCCAATCGTTCGACGGATTGGTTTACGGCTGTTCACATATCCAAAAAACTCCTTGGGATTCTCTTTACAGAGTCTCGCCACTCGGAGTTCCTCAGACCGCTTGGCCGCCCTTATGCTGGACTTCACTCTCCTGGCTAGCCTCCGGTATTCGTCAATGTCACCCGAGATCTTCGATTGCTGGTACACATTTCTCTTCTCTTCTCAGCAGGAGACATATCGTGTTCAGGGCAGCATGGAAACACTCAGCACAGATTAGGATTTAGTATAATTCATAGTCCCATCCCAATGGGTGTAGCGTGTGATGACCCACCCCTGAACTTGACATGCATCCCCATATCATTACAAAGTGGCCAATATTTTTTACTTTTGGCAATATGTACTCTCTAATCCACGCATTCCGTGTCCTATTTCAAGCTCTTACTTTGCCTTCGGTTGAGAACAACTGGAATGTGGATTCTTCGGACCATAAGACCTTCCTCATTGAAGCTTGGTCCAAGTGTGGTGAGAGAATGCCGAAGCCATTCGACGCCGCATGTGATTAAGTTTTATGAGTGGTTTCCGGCTGTCTTTACTTGAATTCAGGTCTTGTGGAAACAGTCTGCGATGGAATTTTTTACGGATGCATTAACCTGTCGGCCCTCTGTTCATTGATGTTTGAACATGATTGCATTTCTTCACGATATAGAAGGCTCATGCGACGAAAAGTCATATCGTTACGTAGCAGACAGATACTGGGTCGTAGAAAACGAGCTTGATCTTGGATGTTCCCGATTTCGCAAATCATCTTCACCACTTCTGCAACACTGTAATGTGATCCTCCGAACCTCCATCGAGTTGTTGATAGCTGAGACATTCCTCTTTTAGCGGGCATAATAGAATTTATTTTCCTCACGGTATAGTCAAATGTTTTCTCCACTTTTTATCGTTACCAGGTACTTTTCACAGAAGGTATCATATTAATCAACTAATATGTTGTATTATCTAAACAAAATTTTACCGTAAATGTTGGAGCGTCTGATCAGGATAACCTTGTCATCTCAGTCTCAACAACTCGTCGCAAAAGGATGCTTTCTAGGTATAATATCAGCAAGACTCACATGTCTAATTATGAGGAATAAACATTGTACGCTGATTACACTAGGAGGGAAAGTTGCTCAAGTATATATGCGATTAGCAGTGAACCTAAAAGTAACTCAGAGAATTAAGCTGTGCTTATGTGTGATCCACCTTTCTAAACTGAAGAAAGATTTGAGGAGTATCTATAATAAAAAATTGTTCTGGCACGTCTCAGGCTGAGTTTTTAATAGATAGAGACTATCTATATTAACAGTTTATTTCACAGAGCAAGAGCGAATCTGCTAAAAAAAAATGCTGAAATGAAGTTAATCTTTCTGTACTGTTGACATCACATCCTAAAAATCCCAGTAGGATGATGCGTAGGAAGATGTTTGCGAAGTTTAAGTGACCAGATGATTCCTGAATTGAGCTTCTGAAATGTGTTTTGACGGAGTTGTCAATGGAAAATCTATTGTTGCTGGCTATCAACAGCAAATTGCTGATAAAGTAATATATGATGATAAATTAATTTAAATATATCATTACCAGTTTAAAATGGTAAGTAACATATAATGAACACTTATCACAAGGTAGTACATAGGGCAAGACAGCAGATAATTGGTTATGCAGTTTAAATTATTTTTGAAATGATTTACGGTAGTGTTGTGTATTATACTATGTAAATATGGCAAGGAAGATTATAAATGAGCCAGAGACAACTTCTTCAATAATCAAGTGGAAATTTTACATTTCCAGGATAAGAACGAGATTATACTTCACTACATGGAAAATATTATGAAATAGTTTGGGCTGTAAAGTGGGGGATGGACATTAATGTAGGGGTCATCATATCTGTTATTCTAACCTTATGATATCCTGATATATTGAAAAAGCAATTATCGTCATAATTTATGAGATACAAATGATGCTGCATGGATCAAAATATCCTTCCTCTAGACTGCCATATGTCTATTACAAATATAAAGGGAAAAAATGGTCTATTAAACCCCTAATTTATCCTATTCGAACAAAGTTATATCTAGAAGAAAAGTAGCGCATTAGACAGGAGGGGAGTATCAAAATGAAGATCAGGAAGCTTTTACCGTTGAAGCAAGTACCTTTTCTTTTGAAAAACATCTGTTTTCCTAAGCTTATTTAAACGATATGTTCTAGAATTGAAACAAAAAAACCTGAAGGATATACGAGTATCTGATCATTAACATAAATCATCAAAGTGCAAACTATATTTTGACTGAACGATAACGAGTTCACACTGGCAATAGAAATTCTTCAATGCGTTTAGCTCATGTAATTACATAACATGTAGTAACATAAAAATCCAGTTTTAAAAGATCCTAATCACAAGTATAAGTGGAACACAGAATTGCCCCGATAAACTATCCATACACTTATCTACTCGCCCAATCTTTCGTAAAGGTTAATCGTAATAGACGGTTGCAATAGACGGTTTTTACATACTTCCTCTGAAAGTCTTTTCTTTATTTATAGGTCTTCTACTTGGTCATTCTAATGTTTGCTGATTCATTCGTGAATACTGCAGCAGGGGAATAAAACAAGATTAGATCAAGAAGGAAGAGCAAAAGAGTACACTTTTACACGAAAACATAAACATTTGTATATCAATGTTAATCAACTATGACATGACTCTTTCCACTTTCATTGATATAAAGTTACATAATTATGTCTTTTGTTAAATATATGTAAATACAATAGATATAATGTAGCAATCTGTTTCTAATTTTGGCTGAGATACTTCGTGATTTAATAGAACATAAATAGACTGTTACTACAAAGAGAACTAGTCTAAGTAGTGTAGGTATGCATTAAGTGTAGGTAAACCTTTGCTAGCCGAAAATTGTAATGTTCTAAAAATACAATAAAATATAGTAAATAATGAAATTTCAATTGGAGTAACTATAGACTGTCATCACAGAGAAGAGCCTTATTTAAACAATCTATTATTGAAAAAATAAACATAAAGAAAATAATGTAGACAAAAATCGTTAGGTGAAATTGAGGTATCTCATTGGAACGATGTAGGATCAATGGCAATCTGATGCTGCACTAAATAATTCGCCTATGTATGATAGGGACTTAATCTAACAGTAACTGACCTTTCTAATAAAATTTCTGACCACTTCTTGGTCAATTTCAAATTCTATATTCCCTACCACCTACCTACTCGCTCGTCTCGAGATCTTACTCCTTTCCGGCGAATATCGTCAATTGAGACTACTTCTCTCCTTAACGATATTGTTTCTGCCCTACCTCCCATTGATACTACTGCTTCACCTGAGCAAACCTTAAACTCAAATCAACAATCAGTACTCGCCTGCCTTGACGTGCACGTCTCACTTATCACTCCTTCTTCAAACCGCTATCACCTCGCTCCTTGGTTTACCATGGAACAACTTCGTTCAAGGAGGTCTTTACATGCCTATGAACGTGCCATTTGTAAAGCACGCTCCCGTGAGCAGAACACGCCCTCCTTCTTACTTGCTTATTGCCTTGCTACTTTGCCTTATTCTTTTCTTTAAAATTAAAATAAAAGCGTGAGGCTCATTTAAGCAAACTTTTGTCTGAGAGCAAGAATGACGCTCAGACTATATTTCGTCTCCTCTGTTGTCTTTCCTCGCCTAGCCTTATTTCCCCCACATCTCCTCCCATCAACCCCTCTATTGTTTCTAAATTTTTCCCTGATAAAGTCATTTACCTTCGCGCCATACTACTCTAGTCGTCTGAACAAGCCCATGCTGTTTTCCCCGACCATACTCCATTGCCGCTTAACGTCCTCACTCAGGGGTCCTCTGAGGAAGTAACTACCCGGATCTCACGCTCTAGCAAATTAGGATTCCCTAAGGACATCTTTCCACCCAAACTCCTCCACTAACTTCTCCTTGCTGTCCTGCCACTGATTCTCCATTTCTCTAACACTTCTCTTGCCACAGGGGTGGTTCCCTCTTCCTTCAAACATGCCGCAATTCGTCCTATCCTTAAAAAAACACACCTTAACACCTCTGAACCATCAAGCTATCGCCCTATCTCACAGCTTCCATTCCTCTCTAAGATCTTCGTGAAAGTGGTTTTCTCTCGCTTTAATGACCATATTTTTAACTGCAATATCTATATAACTTACCAATCGCGGTTCATAGCGAAGCATTCTGCTGGAACTTCTCTTCTTTATGTTTCAGACGATTTACATAGAGCTGCCGATAGTGGATGTACGTCCATTCCAATTCTCCTAGACCTCTCCTCTGCTTTCCACACTATCGAACACACTGCCCTCTTTGATCGTCTTCAAAGGTTCCTTTGCCTCTCGCTCACAGCACTTGCTTGGTTCCGTTCATATCTCTCCTCCTGCACTCAGTAGGTCACGCTTGATAACCTCTCCTCCGAGCCCGCGCCCATTCATTTTTGGGTGCCTTAGAGCTCAGTCTTTGGTCCTCTTCTCTTTTGTATCTATTTACTTCCTCTTGACTCCATTTTTTGAAATTTAGGCATGTCCTTCCACCTCTATGCTGATGACACTCAGATATACCTTTCTTAATCCCCTGTGACCTTTTTTCACTCAATTACCAAGCTCCTTTCAGCCTACACCTCTATAAACGTATGGCTGTCTGCCAACTTTCTCAAACTTATCCACGTTAAAACTGATTATCTCCTTGTTGGTACCTCCTCGATGGTGGAGAAATCTAAAGCTTTCTTCCCCTTCCTTAACCTTGGGGAAACCAATGTCGCCTTCTCTGTTACCGTCAGTAATCTTGCTGTTAGTTTCGACGAGCAAGTCTCGTTTAAACTGCACATCCATCGTATCTGTAAGTCTTCCCCCGGTTTCCTCCGCAACTTTTCACGTGTTCGATCCCATTTTGATCGACGGATCCTTGAGACTGCTATTCATGCCTTCGTCACCTCAGGCTTAGACTACTGCAATTCTCCCTCTAATGTATCTCCCTTCTTCGTTACTACTTTCCCTACAACTTGTTCAAAACTATGGTGCCCGGCTCCTCCCTGGTCACCTCCGGTTCTGTCCTTCGCTGCCTCTGTTACAAGAGCTACACTGGTTACCTATTCGCTTCCGTACCCACTATAAAATTCTTCTCATCACCTACAAGGTCCTAAACCTCCAGGCTCCACCTTATCTCTCGTCTGCCCTCTCCCGTCGTCAAACTCCTCGGGCACTCCGGTATAACCTCGCTCCCATCCTGAACACTCTTCCTTTTATCCTCTGCTCGATGGGTGATCTTTCCTTCTAAGTTAGTGTTCCTGGACTCAGGAATGCTCTTCCCGACGAAGTTTGATCCTCTCCCTCCCTTACTACTTTTAAATGTCTGCTAAAGACTCATCTCTTTAGAATTGCATTTTCTCCCATGTAAACTTTCTCTACACTCGCTACACAACCTGCGTTCTGTGAGGGCTAACAGCCCTGAAGAGCACATTATAAATACCTATTTTACTATTATTATTAATTAAATGAGCTGATTCAGGACAATGTCGAACAATAACGCACTTTCATAGAGGTTGGAAACAATGTCTCAGGCCTACTTCTCAATTAACTTCTCGAATTATTCACGGTATCACAGGAATGTAAATGAAATTAGAAATAAAAATAACATTCCACTGAATTAAACCTAATTAAAACTTTAATATACCAAGAGGGATCTTACCAGAATTAAATCAAATGAAAATATAAATTATCTGCAGAAGACTTTAATTTAGTAAAATTACTTGAAAAGAAATGAGGCTTCTAAATAAGCTGCTGTCTACGCATAAAAATCTCGTAACTGAAAAGGTCACAATGACCTCTTAACCGGAAAGTAGTTGACAAAAAACAGTGACGCACTGCGCTAAACAAACACGTAAAAGGGAACATTTTGAGTTGTTCTTTACAAATGAAACGTCAAAAAGTCTCTCAAATTCCTAATTATAGAAGATTAAGAAATAGATCTGGTGACCAAAAATTGCGCGCTCTCAATTATTTTGATTTATGACCTTACGACCTTCAAAACTTTCAATAATTCTCGGATTAACATTGGGACAACCTTGGTTATTGTATCATTTGAAAGAAAATCTATGGCAACATAAGGATTTCAATTTCTTTAGAATCAGCCGAATAGCTATGAAGTTATTGAAAAAATAATTCCCCGGCTAAAATTGGGAAAACTTTGGTAATTGTATTATTCAAAAGAGAATCTAAAACAACATAAGGATTACAAACTTCGTTAGAATCGACGGAATAGTATGATGTTATTTCCAAACCAAAATAATTCACGTCTAACCTTGGGAGGACTTTATCAAATATATCATACGGAAGAGAATATCATGGAACATAAGGGTTTCAAATTTCGTTACAACCGAACGAATAGTTATGATGTTATTGTCAAAGCAAAATAATTCCCGGGCAATCCTTGGGAGGACTTTAACAAATATATGCTTCGAAAGAAAATGTAAAAGTCCATTAGGCTTTAAAATTTTGTTAGATTTAGACGAATAGTTACAATGTTATTACCAAAAGAATAAAAGCAAAACGGGGAGGGACAACCGATCGACCGACCGACATAGTTTGATTTAGCGTCGCCCGTGACTAAAAGGATTTCCAGAAGAAGTAACTTTAATGATCCAAGTGGAACATTACACTTATGGTCGGAAATTAATAATAATAACCCGGCAATGGCTTCGCCACTCCACCCTACAGTGGGGAACTTGTGATTCGCTACTAAGATTAAAATTTAAAATCTAAAATAAAGCAGGTATGTTTAAATTTTTATAAATTTTCTGATCATTGCCAATTATAATAATTTTAAAAAGGAACTCTAAACTAAATTACCCCTATTCAAAATATTACCTTGCTACAATATAGTTATGGAAGAAAATATATAAAAATAAATTTTCTGAACTTCACCATTTCCATTTTGTTTTTTGATATTATAGAAGAATTAGTAGAATTTACTTTGATAAAAAAACATAAGTCATAACCAAACTAAGATGAAATTATTATTCAAATACTAAAAAAAATCCCCTTCTTACATTTTAGAGTTAGTGATGATGATGATAATTACTTACAATATTTTAGGCTTTTACAAACCAAGCAACAACAAGTATCTTCAAAATGAGAAAAAGATACATAAGTATTATATGAAAAGTAGGTCAAGACAACAACTAGTCTTGTAAAGAGTATCTTTTAAACAGCTCAAAGAAAAAAATGGCTATTATCAAATAAAGCATAAAATATTAACCTGCACCCTTTAAACAGGCTCAGGACAATAACAACCATCCTCAAACCAGGCCTTGCACAATAAAAAGTATCCTCAAAACTGTCCAAGATCAAAAACAAGTACCCCAAAACAAGCCAAGGATAAACGAAAGACAAGAACCGGAAGGGCTCAGACACTATAAATAAACAATGAAACAAGTGCAATGCCGAAACAAACAAACATGTGCAATCTAAAAAACAACTTTAGGTGCAATGACAAAACATCCAAACAAGTATCATGCAATGGAAGTAATACTAAGAAACAACTAGATATGAGCAATATCCAAAATAACCAATAAAACGTACTGCTTCAAGTAGAATGACAAAGAAAAACATAAGTTTCTTCCCCATAAGAGGCAAAAGACATACGACAAGTAATAGTACCAAAGGTGATGAAAATAAAACAAAAATAGTATATCCAATCAGGCCAAAAACTACCCCATATTAGTATCGCCAAAAGAGGCCAAAGAAAAACCACAGGTAGAGTATCCAAAAGAGGCTACAATAAGATAAAAGCAAAGTAAAGAGATGAAATGCTGAAGCAACCAATTAAGCACATTTTAATGGCGCAATGAGTAACAAACCTAAAAGGTGCAAAGCCTCAGATACAAGGCCCAAATGACCAAAGTGGCGAATGCAGAAGTCGCAATAATAAACACAGAAAGGGGCTCAATACTTTAAACGAAACAACACACGCGCAATGGCACAGATATTATTCCTATCAGACGTAATGCCACAGAAACACGGGAGAACAAACAACCAGAATTTTATGGAAAAGGATAAAAGGTATGTTTCCAATGTAGGGGTAACTTGGAAGGCCTCTCATGATTAAAGCTTCTTGGTTTCTTTAAACGTAGGAAACGCTTAAGGAAATTCTGCAATCGAGGCCAAACTTATGGAGGTATGAGAGTAGGAGGGAAAAGGTTTTAGCAAAAGAGGAATATTCTTAAAATCTGCTACACTCACGTGGCTGCGAAAGACGCAAGTCGAGATAAAAAAAAGGTCAGTGGCGAAAGACAAAAAAGGCAATTGGCGAGACATTACAAAAATGGCAGTAGTGCGCTATAAAATAAGTCAGTCACGCAAAAAAACAAAAAAACAAACAGAGGCACGGCATAACAAAAAGACTAGCAAGAAAAAAAAAGCAGTGGTTTGGCCTGAAAAAAACGTTAGTATCAGGACCTAAAAAAGCTTAGTGCTTCATAAAAAAGTCTAATGACACGACATCAAAAAGCCAAGTAGCGCCAACAAAAGAGGCCTGCCTGCGCGCAAAAGACAATTAATGTCACAAAAATATAATAATCTGACTAAATACTAGTTATGCGCCTAAAACATTCCACCGCGCAAAAACACAAGTATTGTGAGTAAAACACTAGTGATGCGAATAAAACTGTCCTGATGCAAATTAAAGACTGATTAGGCGATTTAACAATACTAATCGGACAAAATCACTGAGTACGCGACTAAAACAGTAGTGATAAAATTAATAAACTAGTCACGCCATAAAACTCTATTAAATCGACTAAAACGATTGTGACGTGACTCAAAAACTAGTTACCTTTAAATCTAATAGGCCTCAATTTGGATACAAAAATAAGCTGAATAAAATTTCGATGTAAGTTACGTTAAGTGTTGGTAAACCTATACCATGAGGAAAAAATGTCGTCCTACTAGTATAAAAGGAAATGGGAGTGGCGATATGATTTCAACACACATAAAAGTCTTATTTAAGATTTCAATGATTGAAAAAAATAAAATAAATTAAATAATGTAGGGATCATCATTAGGTGAAATTAAAATATCTCACGGAAACTAGTTAGGCTCATTGCCTCTAAGATATTACACGAAATAGTTTGTATTTATTACCGAATGATATGAACTGATTCAGAACACTAATGCGCTTGAATCAATTTCAAACGAGAAGACACTTTCATACAAGTGGGACGCGATGTCCCGGGTCTACTTCCTGATTAGGTTTTTGAAGTATTCATAGGATCAAAATGATCCTAAATTAAATTTAAAAAACAACATACTTGTGAACCAAACCATAATCAAATTTCACATACTAAGAGGACTATAACCTGAATTAAATTGAATGAAAATAAGTTATTAGCAAAAGCCTTTAATCTAGCAAAATTACTGAAAAGGCGGTGAAGCCTCCTTAATAAGCCGCTGTCTACGAAAAAAACCTTATAATTGAAAATATCACAATTAGGTCTTATCTGTAAAGAAAATGACAAGCGGCAAAATGGAGGTGACCGCCAGCGTTGAGCAAATTCGGAAAGTGAAATTTTGAGCGGAGCTTAACCAAATAAAGGTGGAAACGACTCTTACTGTCATAATAGAAGAAGAATAAGAAACGCACTTTCAGAAGATGTAATTGAGACAAAATTCGAAACACACAGACGGGCGCAAAAATGCAAACACAATGCCACAAACGCCATTCTAATCAGATATAATTACATAAAGGCACAAGCGAACAAACAACGAAAATATTTTGTAAAAGGACGCAAGATAAGTTTCGATTGCAGACGTAAATTGAGAGGCGTCTCGGGCCTTAAGCTTCTTGGTTTCTTAACCCGTATGAATCTCCAAAGAAATGTCTGCTTTGAAGGGCAATTATGAAGGGACGGGTAGAGGAAGATGAAAAGTTTAGCACGAAATCTTACAATCCGCTATACTCAACTGATCTCCAAAAGAAGCAGGTCGCGACACAAAAGAGGCCAGTGACAGGCCCCCCAAAAATGCAATTGGCGCAACATAATCACAAAAAGGTGGAGCGACATAACAACAAAGCTTGTGGTGCGACATAACTAAAAAGCCAGTAGCGCGACATAAAAATCCAGTAGCACGAAACAGGAAAAAGTCTAGTGGTGCGAATTAAAAAAAAAACAGTAACGCGACATAACAAAAAAAACGGTGGTGTAAATGACAAATACTGCAGGTGCCACGCATCAAAACAAAAAAACATGAGCGCGAAATAACAAAAACGCCAGTTGCGCGCCACAAGAAATAAACTAGTGGGGCGAGTTAACGAAAACAAGGTCTGCAGAAAAAAGACGCGTGCCCTCATTTATGCTGATTTATGTCCTTATGAGTTTGAAAACTTTCAATAATTCCAGGAGTAACCTTGGGAGGAACTTGCAGTTCTATCATTCGAAACAGAATGTAAACACCTTAAGGGTTTTAAATTTCGTTAGAATCGGCCAATTAGTTATGATGTTATTGGCAATAAAAAGTAATTTCCTGGATAACCTTGGGTGAATTTGGCAATTATATTATTTGAAAAGAAAGGTAAAAACAAGATAAGGGTTTCGAATTTTGTTTGAATCAGCCGAATAGTTAAGATGTAATTGCCTCCAAAAGTTTAATTCCCGGGCTACTCTTAGGAGGACCTTAGCAATTATATGATTTAAAAGAGAATATAAAACAACATAATAGGTTCAAATTACGTTACAATTGGCCGAATAGTTATGATGTTATAGCCAAAACAAAATAATTCCATGGCTAACTTAAGGAAGACTTTGCCAATTATATCATTCGAAGGAGAATGTAAAACAACATAAGACTTTCGAATTTCGCTAGAATCTGCCGAATAGTTACGATACCATTGCCAAAACAATATAATTCTCGGGATAACATGGAAGGACTTTGCCAACATAAGGGGTTTCAAATTTCGTTAGAATTGGCTGAATTTTTAAAATGTTATTTAAAAAAGCAAAACGTGAGCTGACTGACCGATCGACCGCATAGCGAGAGGTAGAGTCGCCCGCGACTAAAGAGTCACAACTTTCTAAAGGTTCATTATTAAGCAGAACTAAATTATATTAAAATATATATTTTTGTAATTAAAATGGTGGGCCTTAACGTTTTGTGATACTTCATTTATGAATTTGGAAAGACGAAAAAATGGCCACACCCTAATTGCATAGTAAAAAATAGTATAGCATAGTATAACATAAAATATTATTGCATAGTGGTGCTTATCATATTATAGCATAGTATAACAGGGTATAGTATATTAGCAAAACATAGTAAAGTATAATATAGTATAGTATATTTAGTATAGTATCTCATAGCATAGTATAGCCTAGCATAGCATATCCTAGTAAAGCCTATTATTGTCTAGAATAGTATCACATTTTATATCATAAAATAGTATAGTCTCGAATAGTAGCATGTCAAAACCTAGAATAGCGTAGGATAGCCAACCATAGTACGACCTCAACTAGCATAATAAAGCCTAGTATAGTATAGACTTGCCTAGCGTAACAAAAACTAGCCTAACATATAGCTTATCATAGAGTGACTTATCATAGAATAGACTAGCCTAGAATAGTATAGTATAGCATAACCTAACCTTGTATAGTTTAGAATAATTTAACATAGTATTGCCTAGCCTATCCTCGTATAACCTCGGCTAACCTAGCCTTGCAAAACATCTGACATAGCCTACATTACCCTATTCTAGCTAAGCTTAGTATAAATCTCTCTAGCATAGTATAGCCTAGCTTAGCATAGTATATCCTATCCTATTCTACCATAGCACACCCTACCATAATCTAGCCTATTATAACCTAGCTAATGCTAGCTTAGCATAGTACACTATAATCTAGCCTAGTCTAGCGTAGTATAGTCCAGCATAGCCTTGTATAACATAGCATACCCTTTCATAGCCCACCTTCGTATATCATAGCATAGAATGGCCTAAAATAGCATAGTATGCTCTATAGTAGTCTAGTATACCATAGCCTAGTATAAACTGTAATATATACCCAAGCATGGTCTATGTTAGAATAATCTAGGTAGCATAGTATACCGGAGCCTATCACAGTGTATACTAGCCTAGCCTAGCCTATCAAAGTGTAGCCTAACCTGCCTAGAAGAGTATAACCTAGCCTATCTTAGTGCAGCATACAATTGTATATTAAAACTTAGTCTAGCCTAGCTTAGCAAACTCTAGTCTAGTATAGCCTATCTTAGTATAGCTTAGCTAAGCCTAGTTCACTGAAGCCTAGTATAGTATATTCTATCCTATCCTATTTAACATATTCTAGCCTAGACTATTATAGCTTATTATAGTATAGCATAGCCTACCTTACCCTTCCCTAGCAAAGTCAGTATAGTATAGTATATCATACAATTGCCTAGCCTAAGCTTGTATAGCATGCATAACATAGCCTAGCCTAGCAAACCCTCAGTTATCCTAGCTTGGTATAGCAAAGACTAGCCTAGTGTAGCATAGCTTAGTATACCATAGCCTAACATAGCAAATCATAGCGTAACCTAGCCTAGTATATCACTTCATGCCCTGCTTAGCCTAGCATAGCATAAACTTGCCTAGCATTAACTATCCTAGACATGTATAGCCTATACTCTACTATTATACCTTAGTCAAGCATATCTTATTATTGTCTATCCTCTCATATGTACTATATGCTATTCTATCCTAGCATATTATAGCCTAAATTAGCATAGTATATTTATCCCTTATACATTATATCTTAGCATAGCTTAGCATAGTATAGCCTAGCCTATAATATCCTAGCATAGCATAGCCTATTCTAGGCTTGCCTAGCAGAGTGTAGCATATTATAGCCTAGCTTATAATATCCTAGCATAGCATAGTGTATTATATGGTTACCTAGCATAGTATAGCATGTATAGCCTAGCCTATAATATCGTAGCATAGCATAGCCTATTCTAGGCTTGACAATCAGAGTATAGCATATTATAGCCTAGTCTAGTTTTCAAAATAACGGCCGAATAGTTATGCTGTTATTGCAAAACAAAATAATTCCCAGGCTAAGCTTGGGAGGACCACATTAGGGTTGAAATTTCGTTAGAATCGGCCGAATAGTTACCATGTTATTACAAAAACAAAACAAAAAAGCAAAACGGGCATAGATTGACCGACATAGTGAGATATAAAGTCGCACGCGACTAAAAACACTGGTGTGACATAACAAAACCCAATGACAGACGTAACAAAAACGACCAGTGCCGCGAGATAAACAACCTAGTGGCGCTTCATAAGAAAAAACAAGTGGTGCAACATGAATAAAAAGCCAGTGAAACTGTATAACGATATTAACGCGATCTAATAAAGCCTAGTACATAAAAGGTCTATTGAGCCGAAATCCAAGCAGCGCACTGGATAAACCAATAACGAGACGAAAAATAATAGTAACGCAACAAAGAGTCCAGTCATGTGACTTAAACACTTATAACGTGACTCAAGACACTAATGAAGCTTCTAAAACACTAGTAAGGCTAAAAAAATACTAGTGGTAGAATCAAAACACAGGCGATGCGATAAAACACTAGTAACGTGACAAAACGATAGTGACGCATCTACAAAACTAGTGTCCTTAAATGTAGAGAGCCTCAATCTTAATACCAAAACTGTTCTGAATAACGAGTGCACAATCGGTTCGAAGGACCATCTCGCAACATGACCTTGGTTCTCCAAGATTCATCGCCTGAGATTGGGAACATACCAAAGAAAACCACACCATCGTGACTAGTCGTGCACTCAAATACAAACCTGGTTCTAAAGCTGACTATAGAACTTCGTGGCTAAATTCAAATATCAAGAGTATATTCCAAAGGGAAAGAGATAAAAAACTGATCACATCCTAGTCACCCATCGCAGTTCTGCTACAATAGTGATATAATTACATTAATTTGAATTAAACCTTTACCACCCAAAAATGGTCAAGGCCTACAAGTACAATTAATTATAGTAAATAATGAAGTGCAAATTTTTGCGAAGATATTTAATTAATTAATGATCGAAAAAATATAAGTAAAGAAAATAATTTTTTGCGATCGTTAAGTAAAATTTAGGTATCTCATTGGGAACCGGTAGGATCAGTCCCAATCATATGTTACAATTGCCAAATTAAATTAACTGATTTAGAACACTAGTTCGATTGATTCAATGTCGAAGGAGATCGCACTTTCAAAAAGATTGGACATAATCTTCCAAGCAAAATTCTCAATTATGTCCTCGAAGTATTCAAATGATCACAATGATTGTAAATGAAAGTTTAAAAAAGAACATACTTGTGAACCAAACCTTAGGCCACCTTACCACATCAATGTGAATTGAACCAGGATTAATTTAATTGAAATTATAAATTACCAACAGAACATTTTAATTTAGTATAATTACTCGAAAGGAGATGAGGCCTCTCAACTAAAGCTTCTGTGTACGGATAAATACTTCCTAACTGAAAAGGTCACAATGACTTGGTTTCAGGAAAGATTCCTAAGAAATAAATCGAATATTTTGGTAACCGCCAAGCTTAGCAAACACGTAAATGTGATAACTTTTAGCGGAGTTTATCGAATCAAAGGTTGAAACTCAGCTCACTTTCCTAATGGATTAAGAATAAGGAAAGGACTTTCCGAAGAGCTAACTATGAACAGTGGCAGTGGCAAATCACAACTTTCTTTTGAAATTTATAAATGTAACTAGTATTCCTAGCAAACACGTAAATGTGAGAACTTTTAGCGGAGTTTATCGAATGAAAGGTTGAAACGCAGCTCACTTTCCTAATAGATTAAGAATAAGGAAAGGACTTTCCGAAGACCTAACTATGAACAGTGGCAGTGACAAATCAAAACTTTTCCTTTGAAATTGATAAATGTAACTAGTATTCCTAAAATAATTTCGGACGGATAATTTGCATTATAAATATAGGTAAAAATATCGTGTAAATTCTAATTTAATCAGGAAAGATATTTTTGCAGCCCCAACATTTGGAGCTTTGTTTGGATAATTAAATCTAGAATATCTGTCTTGCCAAGATGTAAAAACTACTATGAATATCAGTTGAACTTCAGGATTTAGGATATCAGAGAGGTTTGAACTTTCCTATCGTAAGAAAGTAAGTGAAATTATAGAGTCATTCAAATATATGGGTTGTAATATTCTCTTAAAAAACGTATTCCTTGGAAGGTCGCCTTGAATCCTTTACTAAAAATCTTGGTGCCGTCAGTAACTAACGCCCTGGGTGATTCTCTCAAAATTTCTCTCTAATAAAAAAGAGCTACAAAGGACATTAGAGTAACAAAATGCTTGCTAATTAATGTTGAATCCTGAAGAGAGGAGTTATATAAGCCATTCGAAATGGAAATCAACAACATTTATACTTTTGCTTTGATATACAGTGTGCCCATTGTATACAAATATAGATCCGTGTAATAGAATATCCTGGAGGATTCCGAGATTTTAAAAGTTTGAATTAAACGTGAAAAGCACTATAACAATAAATTAGTTCACTTAGATATCTATAACTTTCTTTGTTTAATGTGACAACCAATTTTTCTTTAAAGTTTAATCTAAAATATTATTTAATTAGGCAATCAAATTTAAATTAGATGTATTTAAAACCTATAAGTTATTATTTATATTCCTGATTTATATTAGAACCACAATTTTTTGCTCTAGTAAAATAAAACTACCATCATAAACCACGCTTAAATTTTCATGCTGGAAGAGTCTGTAAAGAAGAATTAGTTCCTACCCTTAAACCTTCAGTGATCGTAAATGTTCTTACTCTCCATGAAAAAAATTGATACATTAGTGAACTAAATTATATGCCACAATGTATGAAACAATATCTGCTGTCATGAGGATATCATCAGTACTTTTAATGATCTACATACATCTAAACTCTAGAAGTAGTATGATCTGAACGCCTAAAAATATATTGTGACTCGAAACATTTTACATATTAATAATCCAACAGCTACGTACACCCCTGGCCACGTTTTTGGACACCTCGGAAATTTTAGGAAAATATCAATATGAATATAAATAAGGAGGAATAAATAACCATGTGAAAATTATAGCAACACCAAACTTATTAAGGAAGCATGAAATCCCTCAGGTCTTGCACCCACAAGGAGAGCATTCATCCACGAATTAATGATCTACTCACTGCCAAGTGACTTTCTAGAGTTGCAACAGAACCATCCTTCACGCACAGTCTCATTGAATGTTGATCTGCTCTTTGTACATTAGCTTAGACGGTAGAGCGATATATATATATATATATATATATATATATATATATATATATATATATAGATGCATGCGAGTGTGTGTGTAAGAGGCCTTTTGATAACTAATATGATGAGGGGGGAAAAATATGTAGACTTAAGTTTCGGCGAATTCTTAATTCCGACGTTTCGCTGTAGACCAACTTCTTCAGGAAGAGATATTTTTGCAATATCTCTGTCCTATTTATACTCTTTTGGGTGACTCTCTGCTGGAAAATTCTAGGAGTTGCTTATAAATTCAGTCTATATAAGTGCCCTCAAATATCCATGGTGTTAATCCGGGAGAGGCGTTGGTAAAGTAGGTAAAGTCTTTGAGAAAGGTGATGCGGATAACCAATTTGAGGGTCAAAAGAGCGTTTGTCTGAGATAAGACAGAAGAAATATTCAGGCATTCTCTGGAAGCAAGAAATGCAGCCTCTTTTTCCTTCGTCCCTGTGGCATCTATGTCGGTGCTCACTGCCCTTGACGCTGCCAAATCGATACGGTGTTCTCCATCCCATGATGCTCTGTGAGGGCGGTGGAAACTCTCACCGATCGGATGTCCAGTTTGCTCTCCCTAATTATGGTTTCTATCCCTCCGTGGCTGTATGTGTCTCAACGTAGTAAGGTGTTTAACATATCATGCATGGGATCTTATATACTACAGACTTGTTCCTTGGTTCTCTGTCTTTATTGGAGCAGAATATGTCTATAATCTTTCTTCCTGCAACCTGCGCCACCTGTGCACCATTACTGACTCGTCGATTAAGCACTGGTGCCAAGGATTTCAATGATAATATTAATAAGCGTTTGAAAGAATTATTCTCATGAAAAATGCATGCTTTGATGTTTACGTAGTAAAGTCAAGAATGCGCACAGATTATAAATAGAATGACGCTATAACATGAGCATCTCCTTCCAAAATAACCTTGTCTATAGTGAAACTAAGGAATAAAACCTTTCCTTGAATTTCAACATTCTTATTCTCCATCATTTTCTTTGTGATAAATATACTTTAATTAATTTTATAAGACATTACTAATAATTATAAATGAACTTAACGCATTAGTTTTGCCATGTGTAGTACATGATTTTACGGAGCTAGGGCACAACGGAAGAGAGGCATTAATTTGTCTCTCAACATGTTCAGATAAGTCTCTCCGGTTACATGTTTATCAAAGAAGAAGGGTCCTAGCACATGAGCTTTCCACAAACCACACCACACCATTACCTTTTGGCAGCCTTGCTGTTTGGATGGATCCATCCAATGTGGATTGTCTTGAGACCAGTATCGAATATTCTGTCTGTTGACTTTACCATTAACATAAAACATAGCTTCATCACTGCACAATAAATGGTCTTTAGTAAAATTGATATTTTCATCCAATTTATCTGAAAACCATTCGCACATCTGCATTCGTCTATCAGGGTCGTCTTTATTTAATGCAATATCTGTAATTTGTACGGATGGAACTTCTGCTCTACCAGGGTTTGGGGATAGTTGATCTTGGAACACCCAACTCCATGGATGTCCGACGAAGTGTTTTTTATTGGGCTAGCAGTAATCTTGGCCATGACAACCTTTTTCGTTTCGTCTGAAGTCTTTGGTCGCCTGGAACGGGGTTTGTCCAAGACACTGCCTGTTTCTTTAAACTTCGTGACGAATTTCCCGACGGAAGTAAAATAAATAGGTTGCCAATCAGGGTGTCGAAGGTTAAATTTATCGTTGATTTTGCGATAAGACCATCCTTCTCGTCCACTTAAGATTACCAACTCAATTCTTTCTTCTCTAGACAGAGCCATCATTCGATCTGGGGAGGAAAAATAACATAAATAAATAAAATGTTAAAATTCCTATGTACCCAGACTTTGTGGACACCCTGTATATATATATATATATATATATATATATATATATATATATATATATATATATATATATATTTATATGAAAGATAATGGTAAACCACAATATTCGAATCAAGATTATATTTATAACTATCGAACTAGCGTACTAATTTTTCAACTACCTGAATTAGTTACACCCATCGATAAAATTTAAAGTAGAATGGGAACAGAACAATTCTTGACCATTTCTAGAGGTAAATATCTACCGTTTAAATAATTATATTCAGTGCTTAGTCTATCGAAAGCCTACAAATTCAAATGTTTACATATATTTTGTCTCATTACATGACAAATCCGTTAAGATATCTGTTATTTCTTTCTTCTTTCTCCCACCCTATAGAACGTACGACCCAATCTTCCTTCAGGATGAAATTAAGCACCTTATCTGCAATTTCATTTAACTAAAACACCCAATTGGCCTCAGAAATAGATGCCATTCGAATGCACGAAAAGACTTCTATGCTATCTCTACACCGCGAAGCGACGATATTAAAAAATTATTAGTTTCACATATGGTCCAGCCCTAGTTCCCCTAAAATCATATGCGAACGGAAACGACATAAATATTACATTTAAATGTTGTAATACCATTCAAAAATCGTTGACTAGACTGCGTCCAAACAATCTCGATGCTAGAGTATACAGAATATCATGCTATAATTGCAAATTAACATACATCGGAGAGTCGGGCCTCTTTAATAAGAGAATAAAAGAACATTTAGCTGATATCAGAAGGTCTACGACCTCTTTAATTCTCTTTTCCGCACATGCAAAAGCACGACCGTAGAATTGATTTTAACCATGCAAAAATCATTTAGAAATTAAACAATTATATTGAGAGGAATATTACGGAATCCATCTTCATCAACAAAGTTTATAATTTTAATTCATCTGAAGAGGAATACAAATTTAATAAATATATATCGAATAAAGTCGCCAATCGTAAATATAAACTATCGGATGCAATGTGTCTCGGAGATTAGCAACTCTTCAGATTGTTTCCAGTTTCATTTCATTTTGTTTACCTTGTCATTCGTGTCAGATTCACTCGAGTTTTTCCCAGATTGTTTCCTGCAGTTTCATTTTGTTTAGGAGGTGTCTTACCTTATCTATACTGTGTTCCTTGCCTAGGTTGTTCATTATTAGTTCAAAATGACATCTTGCCATACTAGTCCGATAGTTCGATAGTTATAAATTAAATCTTGATTCAAATATTGGGGTTTACCCTTATCTTTCACTGATATACATCACGCCAATGTGATATCTACCATTCCACATGTATATATATATATATATATATATATACATAAACCAAACTTTAAAAAATTAGAGAGGAACTAACCTTAATTCTTTTTTATTCTTTGTGTTTATTGAAGAATTTTGTTCAATAAAAATGATTTTTTTTTCCTTAGATTCCTGTTTGCTAGTTTTGACCATAGTAATCAGTTGATATTATCATCTCCAAAGAAACGTTCTATTCAATGTGGTTACGTAAGGGTAATAATTAGGTTCCTAAATCCTGTAGAGAATTCTCCTGGAGTGGCTCAACCCTTTTCTGGAGCATTACATATAAGAAAAGTCATTGATCTGCTTCTTTTCCCCAGAAGGTAATTTCATCAAGTCTTTTGTATAAGATAACGTTTAACTTCAAAGAAAATGGAAAACCGTGAACTTTACATGTGGATCCTCGCCTGTAGGGCAATCGTCACTCCCCCCTGTTCTCCCGCGGTTAGGTCATGAGGCGATTACCACAAAGACATCCGGTCCCAGGCACCGTCGGGTCAAGCGCGTAACCACAGCGCCGCATCACTCGTCGCTATGAAAGACCTAAGGATCAAAATGCAAGATCTCCCCCAGGAGAGTGAGATTCATTTTCACGTTAAGTAAGAAATTGGAGATGTGTTTCTCCCAAGCTCGAAGCTAACGAGGAGACGATGTAAGACTTAGTGAGAAAAACCGTTTGGCATAAGAACCCTCCTGGGGCCGTCCTCAAGCCCCCCTCCCACCTCTTACCACTCCTCAAATGGGGGGACCAGGTATAAATAAGGAACACTAAGGAAAATCGTGGTAGAATACGTCAGTCTCCAGGTGACGAAGTCCTCGGATTAAGATCGGGCTACCTAGACTGGATTAGTAGTTTACTTGGCTCGCTAGACCAAGAATTACCCTGAAAGAGAGGCAGGGCTACCTAACTTAAAGGGCTAAGAAGGAGCTCATCCTCGAGCTAGTCCCTGGTTATCAAACCGAACGCTAAGTTAACTTTGTGAAGTTTAACTTACTCTCGCCAGAGAGACTCCTCATATCCTGGTGCATATTAAACACCAGGGGTATTCCTCGTCCTTAAGGAATTAAGAAAAGAAGGAAGAAAAGGCTCCCTCTCGAGCCTGTTACTCGGTGGCCACACCAAACGCATAAGTTAACTTCGTTGAGGAACCAAGTTCAACTTATTCTCGTCAGAGAAACCCCCCTCCGTTATATTCGCCCTTGAAGAAGACTAAAACTAAGAAGAAGCTCATCCTCGAGCTAGTTCCTGGTTACCAAACCGAACTTTAAGTAACTTATTCTCGTCAGAGAAACCCCTCCTTCATCGATCCTCGCACTTGAGGAAGACTGGAACTAAGAGGAAGCTCATCCTCGAGCTAGTTCCTGGTTACCAAACCACCTTTTTAGTTAACTTATTTAATTTTAACTTATTCTCGTCAGAGAAAACCCCCTCTTTGATCCTCTCCCTTGAAGAAGACCCTCCCCGAGTTCAGTCCTCGCCCATGAGGAATTAAGTAACGAAGGAAAAAGCTCCCCCTAAAGCTCGTTACTCGGTGGTCACACCGCACTCCAAGTTAACTTGGTTTAAGAACCAAGTTCGACTCACTCTCGCCAGAGAGACCACGGCTACCTTGGTGCCGCCTAAAGCACCGTAATTGTTCTCGTCCTTGAAGAACCGCCCTAGGAATACCGTGTGGACACCCTAGCTGCTACCCTCGCCAAAAGTACCTCGTGATCCCGCTCATCTGGCCAGGCAGCACGCGTCGTGAGACAATAACATTCCTGAGGTATATAAACTCCAGTAGAGTCCGTAATCCTAAATCTTATATATTGCTGTGTGTAGCAAAATTAACCAATTTTAGAGGGTCAAACTAATTGAATTAATTCTTGTGTATGATAATATTCGGAGTATTGTTGTGGTTAATGGTTTAATTGCCCTTTCTATTTTGTTTTGTTTTTTTATAAATGAAATATAACGTTATAGTCGAGGAAGTTAGGTAGGGGTAAAAATAAGGTTCTTTAATCCTCTAAAGAATTCTCCTGAATTTCCTAAACCCTCTTTAGGAGCGTTAAATATACGACAAGGTCACCATCTACTTCCCCCTAATTTAAAATTTCAAGGAGCCTTTTGTATAAGCTAACCTTTGACTTCAAAGGAATACTAAGAAAACGTGAATTTTAGCAGTGGATCTTTGCCCTTTCTATTTTTATTATATATTTTTAGGGGATAAATGAACGATAACGTTCTAATCAATGAGGTTAGGAAAGGGTAACAATAATGTTCCTCAATGTTGAAGAGAAGTCTTCTGGACTTCCTCACCCTGATTAGGAGCGTTACATATACGACAAGACAAGCATCCATTTAACCTTAAAAAAGGAAATGTTAACTATACTCTTCTCAAACAATGTAACTTCAAGAAGCCTTTTGAAAAACCCACCGTTTAACTAGAAAGGAAAACGGAGAAAACGCGATTTTTAGCCGTGGATCTTCGCCTTTTCTTTTATTTTTTGATAAATGAACAATAACGTTGTAGTCAATACGGTTTGGTAAGGGTAATAATAAGTGTAGTAAAATGGGGTCAAGTTAACCCTTTCTAATTCGAGTGCATATTATCTAAATGTAGGTTGGCAAATAGTCGACTATCTTGGAGGTTCCGGGTACCAGAAAAACGGGTACAAAAATTACTTTACTAATATGCAAATGAACATTATTTTACAGGGTTAAAAGGAGTTTTAAAAAAAGCTACATACACATTTTATGTACACGAGTCTCAGCAGCTAAAAGGGGTGGAAACTTGGTGGGGACGATCACCATACAATATTGACCGAGGGTCGTTCGAATGAACTTTAGTGTATACGAAGCCGTCGAGAAAGGTTTACACTGGTGGGGTGGTGTAGAGATAGTACTTCCACAGGAGAGTTGCGTGTTGCTGTTACCTCAAAAATTTGGTCTGATGGAGTAATCTTTGCCTTGGCACAAAGTTGAAATAATAGTCTCTTGAGAACGACTATTTCGGGGGTAACTTAGATCTTGCTTTCGAGTAAAATAGGAGTTGTGTTTGAGGAGCGGGTGGAACCGGTTGAGCTAGACTCACGTGAATTAACGAGTTTACCGGGAACTTGAGGGGGTCTCCGAGAATTGTGCGGAGTCCGACGGAACGCGAATAGCGAATACTGAAGAGGCAGGGCAGGCGGCGGATACTGACTTCCAACCCTGGTGCCGAAGGATTTATAGTGTGGTCGAATAGGGTTCCCTTCCTCCTCGTCCGTCCGAAGGGGACGGTTCTAGGGTCCGAATGCACGGCAGACGAGAATAGTCTCGCTCTTTTGGCGCGATCGCGGGAAGGTTCCTAACCAGACGAGGAGAAACTTTGCCCGACTTCAGATGGGACCTTTTGGGTTCTCAAACTTATCGCAGCTTTCCGTGATGACTGCATTACAGGTCACCGCTGCGTCTCCTGTCGTCTCATAATTTACCACTTCCAATAGCGCAGACAAAAAGGGTTGCCAAGGTGTTTGTTGACTCTCTCTCTCTCTCTCTCTCTCTCTCTCTCTCTTTCTCTCTCTATTGAAGAGCAAGGCAGCGCGTATCTTCTTATCTCTCTCTCTTTCCCTCTGATCTCTGGCAATTGGGTTTATAATCCTCTAAGAATTCTCGTGGAGTTCCTTAATTTTTTTCAGGAGCGTTACCTAAACGACAAGGCAACCATCCACTTCCCCCCCAAAATCAAATTTCAAGAAGCCTTTTGTATAAGCTAACGTTTATCTTCAAAGGTAAACGGAGAAAACGTAAATTTTAGTCATTGCCGATAGGTAATAAAATGGTTCCTTAATCCTCTGAGAACTATCCAGGAGTCCCTCAAACCTCGTCCTTTTTTTATTCGTTAAGTACTGTAGAAGAATCGTCACTTTCCCGTTCTCTCGCAGTGAAGTCACGAGGCGATTACCGCAAAGACACCCGGCCCCGGCACCGTCGGGTCAAACGCGTAACCTCAGCGCCTCGCCACTCGTCGCTCTGTAAAGTCGAAAGGTTTTAAAATGCAAGATTTCCCATAAGAGAGCTATATTGAATTTCACTTCAAAGAAGAAATTGGAGACGCGTTTCTCCCAAGCTCGAAGGTTAACGAGGAGCCGATGTAAGACTTGGTGAGAAAAACCATTTGGCATAAGAACCCTCCTGGGCCCGTCGTCAAGCCTCCCCCCCCCTCTTACCCCTCCCCCAGTGGAGTGACGAGGTATAAATAAGAAACACTGAGGAAAATCGAGGTAGAATACGTCAGGTCTCCAGGTGACGGAGTCCCCGGATAAAGATCAGGCTACCGAGACTACATTGGTAGAATACGTCAATCTCCAGGTGACGAAGTCCCCAGATTAAGATCGGGAAACCAACACTAGACAGGTAGATTACTTGGCTCGCCAGACCAAGAAGTACCCTGCAAGAGAGGCAGGGCTACCTACCTTAAGGAGGTAAGGAGCAGCTCATCCTCGAGCTAGTCCCTGGTTATCAAACCGAACGTTAAGTTACTTATTCAAGTTCAACTTACTCTCGTCAGAGAGACTCCTCATATCCTGATGCATCTTAAACACCAGGGGTATTCCTCGTCTTTGTGGAATTAAGAAAAGAAGAAGTAAAAGGCTCCCCCTCGAGCCTGTTACTCGGTGGCCACACCGAAATCATAAGTTAACTTGGTTGAGGAACCAAGTTAAACTTATTCTCGTCAGAGAAACCCCCCCTTCGTTATACTCGCCTTTGAGCAAGGCTGTAACTAAGAAGAAGCTCATCTTCGAGCTCGTTCCTGAGAAACTCCCCTCCTCGAGCCGCGCCCTTGAAGAAGACCCTCCCCGAGTACAAAGTACAGTCCTCGCCCATGAAGAATTAAGTAACGAAGGAGAAAGCTCCCCCTCGAGCTCGTTACTCGGTGGTCCCAACGAATTCCAAGTTAATCTGGTCTAAGAAGCAAGTTCGACTTACTCTCGCCAGAGAGAGGTTATGCCTACCTTGGTGCCACCTATAGCACTGTGATTGTTCTCGTCTTTGAAGAAACCCACTGAATACCGTGTGGACCCTCATCTGCTACCCTCGCCAAAAGTACCTCGAGATCTCGACCACCTCCATCTGGCCGGTCGGCATGCGTCGTGGCGTCAATAACATTCCTGAGGTATTTAAAGTCCAGTAGAGTCAGTAAACCTAAATCTTGTATATTAAAGTGCGTATCGAATTTAGCAAATTTTAGAGGGTCAAACTAATTGAATTAATTTTTGTGTATTTTAATATTCGGAGTATTTCTGTGGTTAATGGTTAATTTTTGTGTAGTAAATTGTTAAAGTTAAAATATAAGTTTATTTTTGGAATTATCGTGCGTTTCTCTATATCCTTACGTGTTTCTAAAGGCTCTTCTTTAAAATAACAATATTAAAACTCTTAGCACTCTGAGAACAATGACTACTTCATCAAAGAAGTCTATCACGACCACAAAGAAAACCACTACAACAGAGTTTTGTGTGTAGGAAGATGAAAAAGGATCATTCTCCTACATAAAAGTGGTATCAGCTGTGGAGTGATCAGAAAAGGATGGGGCATCCTACGACAAGTACAATAATCGAAAATAAACATTTCACGAAGTGAAATGTTTAAGTATAAATAACTGAAAAAAAGTAACAACAATCTTTTATCAACTTTTAAAAACAAAACAATAAAGGATTCTAAATGAATCCAATCAACAATTCGAAGAATGTAATTAGGCCCATCCTCCTTTTATTAAATTAGAGGGCGGTATTATGCATAAGTTCCTTCTTGGCTAGACAAGGGCCAGGTAGAGTTTCTTGCTGATTCTTCTAAAGAAGTTTTTGAACCCGTACAGCTTGTTCGTGGTGGGTTTCGCTTCCGTTATTTTCTAGTTTTAAGTAATAGTTGCATTCGTTTGGTGTGAATTTAAGTCATAGATCTCTTCCTTCTTTGGTATATGGAGAATCATCCCAACAATTATTATTTGAGGTTTTATTATTCGGTGCACCGCTATTATTTTTAATTTGCTTTTGTCTTTAATTTGTTTTATTTTCTCATAATTGTTTGCTTTATATTTCTCTGATCTCTGGGTAATATCTCTAGGATGTTTCTGTTACTTGTAATAATCTATTTGACATCGTCGCTTGGTTGTAGATACATAACCCTCTCTTGTGTCGAGTTAAGTTAGGTCGGTTATGTATATGCTATAGAGGCTTTGAATGAAACCCTCTCGTGGTTATTTCCCGCTTCCAAATATAATACCTCAACCGTGTGCCCATTTTTTTTACACTTTTTCCATTATTTTATCTTAGTAATTCCATAAATACTTGATTATATTGAATTCCTAGTTTAGGTATTAATTTTTTCTTTCTGAAAGAATATCCAAGATATTCACAAGCCTTGGCATCATCGCGGTATACTACATACATGTTTTCTATTGCCTTTGTTATTTCTCTTAGCGATATTTCCGGTAATTATCCACCATTGCCGTTTTCGTTCCGATTTTGAACCTGAATCCTTGTCGTTTTGTTCATACCAGATGCTCCGTTCTTAATATTTGTTTCTTAAGTCGTCCAAGAGCTTCTCAAAGGGTTTTATTAGAAACGCTCGTATTATTATCATTCTTTGCGCCTTGCAACCTTTTAGTCCTAAATAACCAAAATATCGGAGATAACAGCAAAATGCCTCGTCTAATAAACGATGATGTAACTAATAAACCAAGAAGAAACTTATGATAGGCCAAATCACCAAAGAGAAGGACCTACGGAGAGACGAAGAACAAGCCATCTCGTGTATGAGATGAAATGATACTATTGCCCAGTTCAGTACATTGGAGAGACCCCTGTCTCTAGGGGGATAATTACGCACAAGGCATGGGAAACAACATACACCTAACGAAAGCAAAGACTCAGCCTCTGCCATTGTATTATACCGAAATGGGTAGGTAAAATGAATAAATTACCTTTTAAAGAAAAACATTATTATATTAAATGCAAATGATCTGTTATTGCATCTTCAAATATGAAGAAAACTAATTTATAGATTCAATACGGTGTGGAAAATCTTTAGATTATATGTCAAATATTTATCTTTATTTTCATCTCTTGGTGCCTAATAAATTTCGAAGCAATACAAATCTCGCGCTATAACATTTAGGTCTTTTAACTACTCACATCTAACTGGACTAATTTTTACATTACAACTTTCTAAAGGCCTTTTTTCGTGGTCTTTCCATTTCTGAAGTCAATATACATTTGATTATAACGACACCCTTTTAACACGAATATTTTTTTAACACGAATTTTCAAATATTATGTCTTCCTCTTTTGCACTGCCATATCATTCGTTTTCAAAATATAAAAATATATGATTGTAAAATTATGATCTTTAAACATATCTTCGTTTTATCATCTTGACTTCTATAAATCTTTTTAAAAACCATTCTGATGGTAATATACCCCATAACTTTTGAATGTATACAACCCTAGGATAGTAGAAAAAGCATGTCATTTTGCCGTGATATTGATTTACCTAAATAAGTATACATAATTAAGGCAATAATAAATCAAGATACAATCATAATAATATAAAACTATAAATATTCCTATTTCAACAAAAAAGAATCGATCCTTTTCTAACCTTGATTAGTATATTTTGGCCAGTTTCCGTTTCTTGTTGCTAAAGCGAGGCGGTTTTCCTCATCAACATCTGATCTAATTGAAGTTATTCTATGCTACACATAAAGTCACGAATTCAAATTTGACGAAAAGGTAGTTGGAGAGAGAAATTAAGAGAGATGCCTAAACACTGCTGAGAAGATGTAAGAAGATGCCAGTGCGTAATTGATATTAAAGGTCGACATATCAAATATCAAGTAATAATATATTGTACAAATTTAAAATACGACTTATAGCCATGCTTATTTTATATCTGTAATTTATCATGCAAATTTACCATTATTTGGTTTGAAGCTACTGTATTTTTTTTTTAGGCCAACTATTTCTTTTGTTCCTTGCCTACCATTTTCTATCTTATCTCCAGCATTAATTGTATTTATTTTTATTTCACTACTTTGAAAGGTCCTTAGATGCTCGTACTTCCTTAGTCTTAACGAGTTCATTTTGAATTTACTTGCCTTTTTTGACAGTTTGGCTTCGGCTATTTTATTAGTGTGCGACTCTAGGTGGGGCGGTTGGTCGATCTCTATTTTGGGGGGGGTAATGAAATTCTAACTATTTGGATGATTTTAACGAAATTTGGAAGTTCTATGTTGTTTTATATTATCTTTCGATTGTTATAATAATTGCAAAGGTGCTCCATAGGTAAGCCCGGGCATTATTGAAAGTTTTCAAGGTCATAAGGTCATAAATCAGAATAAGTGAGAGCACGCGACTTTGGTCAGCAGACCAAATTGGTCCCTATATATATATATATATATATATATATATATATATATATATACGTAAATAAAATCTTTATGCCATATGTAGCGAAAATACAAGAAATTATTGTTGGAATGACGACTTTACTGTTAAGAGTTAGTTAACAGGTATACCTATAGTTTTCTACATAAATAGATAAACGAATCATATAATAACAAAGTATAACAAGTTGGAATGATTTAGATGAAGTACTTTTGAGAAATAAAAATACGGTATAATATATTAAATAATTTTGAATGAGAGGTTTGGAAAAGTTATTGATCAGATCAACCATTCATATGAAATGTTTAATTTAATCAGCGGAAAATTTATTTGCAGTATTTTGTAAGCGAGATATTATAATTATCTAGCAAAATGACAAGTAACTTTTTTACCGACACTGTCTTTCTCCTGAATCCAAGTAAAAATTTTTCCTTGAGCAACTCACAGTATGCTTTTGAATTCAATATTGCGGCATCATCCACTTTGAAAGTTCCTAATAACTTGTCTCTAAAAAATGCACCCTAATTCTCCAATCCTCCTCCTCAAATTGGCGCTTGATGAATTACTTCATTAACTGCTAATTCTTTTGTCTTACTGTCCTGCCTATCCATAGTGGCTTAAATCATCAGTAAGGATAACTTGTCTTGGGCCCCTCAAAAGGGTTTACTTTGTTATTTGGTTAGGGACCACCTTTTGTTTTAATTTCTATGGGTATCAAATTTCATGATACTTACACCTTCTTTCATTCAAAAAAGAAGGTCTCGCACGTCTTGAATAATGTCTTGAATGGTTCGAGCTACTCCGCTTTTGGTTTGAGACAGATCTATAGGGATAACATCTTGAAATTATGTTTGAACCCCTTCATTATCGGCTGAATCCCATTATCTCCAATTTTTCTCATTTCCAAATTTTGGAAATTTGCTGGGAAGAGTGTTTTTTTCTTTACCTAATTCTTCTCATTTTGTGAGATTTCTTTTTTCCTTGCAATTTTGTCAGTGGTGTTATTATTGACTTGATTGTGCATATTGCATTAATAAACTTTTCTAAAACAAACAAAAAATCATAAATCTTTCCTGGAAAAAGACAAGACGCTTAACTGATATTACATATAATGTTTCTTTCTTAGAAACATCTCTATGCTGCTGAGGAAGGCAATTGGGTAGTACCTGCTAAAATTATTTAGTAACTGATATTTAGTGTATCGACAAACTAATATTCCTTTTTAGGCTAATTAAAGTCTACCCAAGAAGATAATTATTTCGTTCTCAAATTTTATATTCGAAGTCAAATTTGTTTCATTCATTTTAGATTTCTAAATCATAATTGATATGTCACATACTTTCGCCTAATCATACGCAATCTAAACATGAAAACAATAGATTTTTTAAATTATTCGAGCAGCGCAAATAAATCGCCAAATCGTTTTTTATTAGAACTTAAGGGCCCGATGCACATATGTGTTGTTATTGTATGGAAATGTTTCTTATTTAGGTTAAGTAAGGGTACAATGTGTTATTCAAGTCCAATGGTCATCTACCGACCAATTTGGCAGATCTCACAACTTCGAAATTAGACTCCTCCAGGTTTTTGTTAAAAGTGTAGTATCAGCAAGGTAACACCTGCGTTTTTTCCTTGAAAAGATCAAAGAAGAGTTGAATGACAGGTAGATGGTCATATTCGAATTCGTCAGAAAAAATCGGCCCGTTAACTCAAAGATCCAAGTATTTTTTTCCAACAGGATGCCTGAATTTAGGCAAGGCTATGAGAGTACATTCCTGTTTTCAGCTAGTCACAAAATTAAGGCCAACAAAAGTATACAAGTATACAAAATACTTTATCCAAATTATGTTTTAGAATAAAGAGACCTAAGTGTATAAATAAATAAAGAGTAGACGCTGAATTCATCATTCAAACAAGTCTAACAAGATACTTCAATATCTCATAACACTATTCTCATTAATCACAGAATAGAAAAATGTGATACAATTACATGTTTAACAACACTTATGACTACATAAGTGCGGCTATGTCAGGACTTAACCAGTAAACGATACTCATTATTTAATATAAGTAGAGTTGTGGAAACTATATTCTCTCTAAAATACCTGACACTGATGGAAAGTCATTTACCCCATGTACCTCAGGCATTTAAGCGTAAATTTCCTCGTTCACCTTAGGCATAAGGCCGGTAAAATTCAGTCATATGAATGTGAGGTGAAGGTGAATAGTATTTATATGCGTCCAATTGCAGGTAAGAGTGAACCAGCAATGGTGCGTGAGAGAAAAGAAGTGGGTAATATCATTCTCAAATTCCACATTTATCCCCTTCTATGAGGGCAGACCATTTGGAATTAGTATCTTTTCTATTACTCCTCATTAGTTTATTAGTTCATGAAGAATCCTCCAATATGCCATTCAAACCTTTTTAGTGAAAAGATAATTCAAATTAGAGAGTTTAAATGCCAAATCAATTTTAGAAGATACCTTTTAGATAATAAGTTGAAAATGAAGAGTGAAAACAATAAAACAGTCCTGCAAAATCTCCTTATGATTCTTTCAGATCATAAGTCAAAAGAGACACGAAATTTTATTGATATCACACGTGATATATAACTTAAAAAAGACTCACTTATATCATTTCCTCTGGCAAGACACAACTAGGAATGCGAGTCGAAGCCCAAATCAGCAATTTGTTGCAAATTATTTGGAATTAAAGGATCCATAGTTTATTGAAAAATTTATTTCATTGTGATTTGATAATAAATAAAACGGTAACCTAAGGAATATTTATATAAATGGATTAGATGCGTCGTATTCAACCTATCGTTAATTACAGACTCAGAAAAAAAATAACATAGTTACTATATAGACTTTTATATATAATGATAGCTTATATATTCAAGCATGCTATGAATATAAAGTGCCTTTTTATGGCCTGTTTGCCTCTCATTAATGCCCTAATTAGCATCAGCCTACGCGTTGAGGGTCAGGAAAATAAGCCACCTCCCTCCACTTCCACATCCCTTGTTATCTAATTTATATCAAAAGTTCTTTATCTATGTGTTTCTCTCACATACGAATATATGGCATGTTTTGCTTCTATTCCTACTCAGGGAATGAACGCTCAAAATATGTATTTTCATACCAAATACTTATTCAATTTACCTCGAATTTCCTATACAAGTCAGGGTTGAAGATAAATCTAAGTAAATGCTGTGAGGTTATATTAATGTTGATGGCAGCAATGGACAAAATCCTTATTGACCTAAACTTTCTTGAATACAACCATTAGTCTTCCCAAATATTTGAAATTGTAGTTATGATCTTCAGATGCATAACTTCGTATTTATACCGGGGTGGTAAACGTCACCCGACAGTAATTGGACATTGGACATTGAACAAAATAAGAGATGAAATGTAGGTAGAATTAGAGAGAGAATAGTAAGAGAATAAAGTGGTTAAAGGATGAGTTTAAAGAATAGATGATGTGTAGGAGACAGAATAGAAAGATCCCTGGTGAAACGGTAGCTCTGTCAATGTGATAGGTTTGTGTGTTTTGGGGTTGTTTTTTCTATTATTTAATAAACTATAAATTATAAGTTTATAGTTTATTCAATTAAATTAATCGTAGTTAATTTAATTATTATTTTCGATCTTATTGATCGATTGATCTTTGGCATTCAAGCCTTTATTTTTGGCGAGGTTTTATTCCCGCTGTGAGTTTTTGAAAAGTTTTTGAAAAGTTTTTGATTGTCATTTTTAAATGAATTGAAAAAGTAAATTAATTTTTAGTTTGCGTTTTGCAATAGGTTTTTAATTTGAGTTTTAAATTTTCTAAAGGAACCTGCACATTGCATTGTATGTTTTTGTCAGTTCTGTCAAGTGTATTTCGGAGTCACGTCATTGTCTTTCTGTAACTTGCTACTTTTGAATGGTCTTATTTGTCGGTCTACTTCAATTTCTAAGTGTGTACGATAGAATTCAGGGGTCAAGCGGGCGCCAATGGCTTGCCATATCCGTTTAGTTCTCTCGTGGAGCGCCATGTTGATCGGGGATAATTAAACCGAGTCGTGGAGCTCCCTTTTTCGTTTATGTTCTCTTCTTCGGGTGTTTGTAATAAGTAAAACCGCTTTGTTTTCGATGACTTGAAGTTTCGCAATGTGGGACTTGGTGCTCGCGTTCAACGGCACCGGGGGGAATAAGAGTCTCGAGTAAATTCACGCATTGAATATTTTGAGTTTATTTGAGCAAGTTAGGTCAATTAACCTATAAAACTCCCTCAAATCTCTCTTGCTATTCGCGACTGTCCGCCCGATATGACTCTTGTATCCCCCTGTGGTGATTTTGAGCCCCAGAACCGTCCCTTCCAGGCAGTAGTGGATTCTCTCCCTTTCTAGCCGTATATCATTGAAGGTCTTGCGAAACATGGGAATTATTTTGAATTTTGGGGCATTGGTTAATATCTTCCATTTCCTCTTGTACGAGTTGATGTGTTGGTAGTTTGAAAATTTTCAAACTTTTCATCCCTACGTAAAAGATTTTAACAGGAAGCAAATATTTATGATTGCAGAAATGAGTTCTCCTTAATGATGGAAAAAAATTTGTAGCCATATTGTTAGATGTCATTTTCTTCTAAGCTAGATGGGAGACATTAAAATCTTATAAAATTTTAGTTGCAGTTAGTAGAGTAAACCTTAGGAAAAAGATCTCCAGTATGACATTTGATTTCATAGTTTCATAAATTTGTCCAAGGTTATATTATCCCCCTGAACTATGACATTTCGGTATCTTAGGCAATTGGTAAGATCTATTGACCAAGAAAAATATCAAAAGGAGACTTTAATACATTCAAATTTCATGGTGAAACCTAAACTAGAAATATTTCGCGTCAAATGCCATAAGCTCTTACGCAAACGACCATTTCAAATGCAGAGGAACTCTCATTTCTCAATGAAAGCAAACGCTGTTTTAACCTCTGTTGCAAACGTCACTTATTCACAATAAATTATACTCTTCGTTGCTCTTCATAGGCATAACAATCAAAGCCATTGTGGACTAAGCCCTTAAGAGTCTTTGAGACATGATCGTCAACAAAAGATTATTGAGTGCTTCCGTCACCCTGTAAAGCTAGATCATCATTTTACTTCAAGAGGCAACCAGAGAAAACAGGTTTAATATAGAATTAGAACAGCATCGTTGCATTTGATCATATAACAATTTACTTCAATCGATTAAGGATAATTCTTATAAAGCTCAACATTTTTATTCTACTTTAAACAAATTTCTTTATTTACTCATGTCTGGTAGTAGTAGTGATTCGCCAAACTTTTTTATATTAAGGCCGATCCTTGATTAGGCGGGAAAAACTTTTTTCCTACCTTCTTACAGCCACCGACGTTAACGATTTATATCTGAATAAATATTTAACGGCAATATCGCCCCTTTATTCTCTGATTAAATAAATATTTTTGATCCTGCCAACATTTTTTCACCTGAATAATTCATCATTCCATAGTTTCCTTTCGCTTAATGCCGTTATCATCGTTCTAAGGTAGCCTGTTGTATTTCATGTAACTAATCGTTTACTTAAATGAAGACGAATTCATTGAAGCTAGCTTATTGTATCTTTATATTTATTAATATTTTAGTTGTTTTCTTCCTTACTGTTCTTATAACTATAATGTAATAATATACTCAACTAGGAAAACCAAATTTTAAATTTGAATATAGACACGATATCCTTATTGACTGAGTTTAAATAAGTGAATAATTTAAAGATTTAGTGGAATTAAAAACTATAATAAATGTCATTGAATAAAGTTGGGATTAATACAAATAAACGGTGACAGGGTAAATTAAATTTTCCGTTTATGGGTGAAGGTAAGACGACCAAAGCATGAGCATCGAATTTGAGGCCAAGATACTATTGACTCTTGATTGGGTTTGCTTCTATCTCAGTTGAATTAACCTTTGTCCTAATAATATTATGAATTTAAATGATTTGCAAGAACAATCCGATTTAAATTCAATAACTTTTATTTTTTTGTATAACGAACTAACTTTAGTTTCCTAATTGCACAGCTAACAGCTCAGAGGTTGTAGGGTCGTTAAACCCTACATTAAGAGAGCGAAGAAATCTAAAATGCTTGAAATAAAATATGATAAATAAATAGTTGTGTATTTTGAAAATAACGATTGATTCTCAAATTACACAACAAAGTGATCCCTCAGTTCTCTTTCTTTTTGAAATAATAAAAAAATAATAAATAAAATAACATTCGAGAAAAATCAGTGATTTGGCGAAGTATATGTAGATTAAGACCCTTACAACAGCCAGCCTCACTACTATGTTATCTAGATGAGCAAGCAGAGCATGTATTTGAGCATCATGCACGCGATATAAAGAGAAAACTGATAAAATAATTATACAACTTTATCATTGTAAGTAAAGTTGTTTTTACAAATATATTAGATAAAAGGAAAATGGGTCACCTGAGGATTTTATTTTCAAAATCCCTTTTATACTTATTGTGAATAACCAGCCATCCCAGCCGATACTCAATAAAGAACGTGAAGAGCATGATCAAACGAGTCGGCAGATATTTCTATCAGTAACAATAGGTATATATATATATTAATATATATATATATATATATATATATATATATATATATATATAAATTATATATATAAATATATATATATATATATATATATACATTATATATAGAGCGAGTAATAACGCATGATGAGAGTAGGAGAAGAGTAGAAAAAAGGGTTGAATAGAATGTAAAAGAGAAGGTTGAGGTAGTGATGGTAAGAAACAGCCTAATGATGAGAGAGTAATATGGATATTTAGATGTGTAGAGAGAAAGAGGGTGGGATAAATATAGATGAATAGAGATAGCTAGGAAGCAAAGAGAGAGGGTAAATAAGATAAGAGAGAGAAAGACGGTCAGTGAGAGGGAGAGAGAGAGATTTTGGCAGGGATAGAGTGAATGAAAAAGAGAGAGAAAGAGGTACTGACAACGAGATAATATAGAGAGATAGATTGAGTGTGTGGTAGTCATCAGGAGTTGGAGAGACAAGGATAGTCATAGAGTGCGAGAGATAGAGAGAAAGAGAGAGAGAAGGAGAAGGAGAAGGAGAGTTCGAGAGAAGGTAGGAGAGATAGATGGAAATAAACGGAGAGGGTCGTAGAGTCGGTGGAGAGAGAGAGAGAGAGGAGAGGATAAAGAGATAGAGTGGGCGAGAGAGGTGAGAACAGCGAGACAGGCATAGGGGATTGGACTGCAGGGTGCGGGAGAATGTGATAATTCTGTTAGAAAGAATCCTTTAATGAACCACCATATGTCTTAATATTATGTTTTCTAAAAGTTTTTTTGTCTTTATTACTTGAAAATTTTTAGTTTTTAGTTTTGGCATTTTTGATAGGGTTTAATACAAAAAAAGGTTTTTATTATTTTGTAATAATAAAAAATAATTAAAGTTCAGAGTTAGGGTTAACTTCCGCTAAATCTTTAACCAATTAATGATTAACTTACCCACCTATGCTTTAATGTTACGATATATTTATCGAGTTTAATATAAAGCGCTATATTTTCTGCAACAATAGTGAATTAATTCTTAATACTAATTACTATTAAAATTAATAGTTTCATAATTATTTTGATTTCATTTAATTAATTAATTAGTGGGTATATTAATAAGGGAAAAAATACAATACCTTTCGTAGCCCTACCCTGAGAAAAATGTGTACATAAATTCCTAAAATTCGTTCAAGCAGTCTATGCTATTGGTACATTGTGAGCTGAATAAAAGAAATGCCATGAGGTCCTACAGGCCGACAATTTTGTGTCAGTGGCATTTACTAAATTGCTTCTGTAGTTCCCAGTCTTTTGCTTTATTCTCTTCTAAAATATACTGTTTCAACGGTATTTTATTATAATAAAGGTTAATTACACGCACTGCGCTTAATTCGTTGCCTTTTATGAGAAACGATTTAAATCGCTAGTGAAAGATCTTGAGAAGTCTGTGCTCCTATTGTTTACGGAGCTGGGAAACACTTTAGGGTCAATGGTGCCTACAGCCTGAATTTATCTCACATACTACACTTGTGGCTTTGTTAACATTTGACGATAGGGAATTCAACATGGCGTTTGTTTCTACTTCATTAATGTATGCATGATATTCATTCTTACTACGTGGGAATAAATATGCCACTAAATGGACTTATTATTTTCAAAAGTTTTGAGATATAAGCAAACATTTCTATTGATTTCTTTCTCAATGTGTTATAAGTATATATTTTTAAATGTATTAATTTCAATGTTGTCCTAATTTCTTAATAAGTATCATTCCCTGTTTCTCGCTATTCATGTTTTCTAAAAAATGAATAGTTTTAAATTTAATTCGCTTTTTAGGAGAAATGAAAACCACTTAATGAATTTAAAATGGTCTATTTAAAATTCATACTTACGTTTTTTTTCATTTTCCTGCAGAGTATCGATATAGTGACGTCCTCAGCCATAGCAATGGATAAGAATGCAATAGTTGAAAACCCACATTTGCGAATGCCTCTAGAGGAGAACGCCATGGAGGACAATGACCTAATTACGAGGTCAAAAGAAACTCAGCAAGCTTCAATCTCTTGTTCGTCCATAAGCGAAAGCGAGATTAATCAGGACAGAAACATTATTGAACGACCATTTTCGAATGTAAGCCTGATTTCTACTGAGAGCCCCAGGCAGCCAGGCATTCAAACTCAGCTGCATCTAATTCGCCGCGCCTTAGCAGAAGGAGCTGAAAGGGAGAGCTTCCTTTAGACGAAATTAAATCCTTTCTTTTGGAGAAGGTAAACAAAAGAAATTCCATTTATTTAATCCATTTATGAGAAAAGGTTGAGTTTTGCTGGGGATATAATAAAAAATATATTATCATGATATGCCTCATGGATCTTTAATGAAATAATGATTTGACATAAATGATTAGGCTTTATGCATTGGTGTATACTTTGGCCATACCAGGAGGATAAAATACACAGATAGGTATTCATGAGTTTAGTCAGGAGAAAATGTGGAAGAGAAACCAGGGAGTTCCTTCATTTATTTATTTAACCAAGATTTTATTACTGATTTTTGTTAAAGTTGTTATTATTTTAAGTCTATCAGTTGTATCTCGTACAGGTATTGTTAGTTTCTAAAGCCCATAAGAGAATCTTGTTTAAGGATTCAACTGACTCATATACTTTTGTTTCAACTAACTCCTTCCACCTTTATACTAAAGAAAAGTTCCTCGCAAAACTTCCTTATTACTTTTCCCTTATTCATTTTTTTGGTACCGAGAAGAATGATTTGACTCTTTTCATATTGTTAGCATAATTAAACATATTGGAATAACAAAATATTTTATCTTAGAATACTACCGACGCAGTCCGTAATCTCAAGTGGAATGACTTGCCAAAAAATATGCATCAAACGAGACTAAATTTAAATCTTGAAATGGTAATTTCAGAATTTATATAAATTTAGTGCCTAAAAAACAGAATAATCAAATAGATATTAAAAAAGTTAATTAGATTAAGGTTGAGGAAATTATTAGCATGGTTATATATTAACCATAATTAATTTTCTTATAGCATAATCAAGAACGTTGTCTAAGGTTAGTGTAATAGAAGAATTCCATATTCGCTATAATAATAGATGGTCGAAGAACCGCGGGAACATTTGCATTCCTGGTATCTGTTAAAGTAAAAGCTATCTTAGATAAAAAGATTCTTAAAATTTATTTTTTTAGAGAAATGAATGGTTGCTCAATCGTATAGGGGCAACTCATGAAGAGGTTGAGGAACTCCGGGCGATTTTTTTATTGCATTAAGAAATTCTTACTATTACCCTTACCTAACCGCATTGACTTGACAGTTATTGATAAAATATATATATATATATATATATATATATATATATATATATATATATATATATATATATATATACATATATCATGAACTGTTGAGCTTCTTCCAAATCGAAGTTTTAATATGGAGATGAAAACCAAGCACGCTATTGATAAAAAAATCTTTATTTGTCTGGGTTTGAACGTTAAGAGAATTAGAGGTTCATCGGCACTAAGAAAATAAATGGTTAAAATTTCTAGTTTTCTTAAAATACTAAAATTGAATTGTGCATTGAGGATAAGCTGCTTAATACAAGAATAAAAATTCCGATAATTCAAATAAGATAGAGATTGGAAGCAGTTTGATTTATATATATATTAGGTTTAAGTTTTAGGATATAAAGTGTTTCCAATATTCGTAGTGCGTTAGGATGGGTGATATGACAAAGTATTTCAAAGTTATCCAGATTAATTTCAGACTTGCATACTTAGATGTGATCTCGTATGGGCTAGGGGTCTGGTTTGTTGAGAATCAGCCCTGTGTTGGTCGAACTTCCCCGATGCTGCTCGAAGCCACAATGGATTGACCTAATGGTCGAACCAATATAAAATGAATCGCAAGTTTCATAACCATCTTTATAAGTTACAGAGGAGCTGTAGGGAATGGAATTTGGTCCTAATATTTGAAATAAGATCCAATATTGTGCCCATTTTTTAATGGGAATTTTGGGTCGAGTAATGCATAGAATTTATTTAGTCTTTTTAATTTCATTTATAAAATAGTTTGGTTTTTACTAAGGTATGGGATAGTAAAGAAATAGATAATTTCTATACTGTATTTTCTGTTGGATTAAGAAAATTTCAATATGTTTTTCCACTAATAAGTCTGGGTAGCATTTATTTTTAAAGAAAATTTGTAGAAAAGAGAATTCCAAATGCAACAGGCTATATGCAGAACATATATTGTAGGCTCGATGAATAAGAGTATTTTCTGGCAAGGAACTAAGATAGCTTGTGCCTAAACCTGTAAATGTAGGCTTCCTATAGACTGATATTTTATACTCTTTTCCTGAACGTTTAATATCTATATCCAAAAATGAAAGTCTACTCTTTTTGTCGATCTCCATTGTATCATTTATATTTTTATGTCTAGAGTTCCGGTATTTAAAGAATTGTTCCACCTGTTGTCGTGAATTCATTAATAAAGTGTATCATCGAGATAACGGATGCAATAGATAGGATTATATGAAATGGGACAGTTATTGAGCTGAAGTTGTTCATAATGACCTAAGAAGATGTTCGCGAAAGTTGGCCAAAGTGGTAGGCCCATTCACCCTCCTTTTTGGAAATATAATTCGTTATTAAATATAAAATACGAATTTAAGACGGCCAATTCCCCAAAACTACTTAAATAGTTATTTTGTATAAAATATATATCTAACGAAAGCCCGGAACCCAAATCAGCGAGAGAGCGCGAAGCTCGTGCCTGCCGCGCCTTGAATCGGAGTCGGACCATCTTCTGACGGCAAACAAAATCGCTTCCGGCGAATTCGTATATATTTCTCACCGCAGAAAAGAGCAAATTAGTATTCACCCATGACTCAAACAATGTTCACGTAGTTTCCAAGCAGTAATCAAGGGGATTTATTGGAACCAGCCAAAGGACACAACGGGCCACTTCATAAGTGACTCTGTGGTACCCTGAGAACTCGCAGACAAGAAACCAGTTGTTCAGAACTACGGCGGTCAAGGACGTTGGGACTTATTCTGGAATAAGGCACTTCGCTTCGTGCCCTGCAAGGATACTCCTTCGAACAAGCACTCTAGCACCCTCCCACCTCTTGGAAATTCGTAAGCTTATTACATTTTTCTCTACCACCGTGAAAGAGACGTGACGTTTTTCGAAATCTAAGCCACACCTCATCTTCTCTTCCCGTTTTCTTACCTTTTGCTGAACGTTTATTTTTCTCATAGTGTATAAATTATTGCTAAATTATGTTATCTGTTTGGATAATAGTAAAGATTTTTTTTCTATTGTTTAAATCCCAGAACCACATAAAAAGCCATTGATCTATTTTCTAATGCGTCAACGGTAGAAAACGCACTCGAATATCCCCCGTACTTAAAAGGGACTTCCCACGCGTCTAGGGAGGGCAAAGGAAGGTTAGTGAAGCCTACCTGACCTACGGTATAATAATATATATATATATATATATATATATATATATATATATATATATATATATATATATATATATATATATATATATATATATATATAATATATATATATATATATATATATATATATATATATATATATATATATACATATATATATATATATATATATATATATATATATATATATATATATATATATATATATTGTATATATATATATATATATATATATATATATATATATATATATATATATATATATATATGTATATATATATATATATATATATATATATATATATATATATATATATATATATATATATATACATATATATATATATATATATATATATATATATATATATATATATATATATATATATATATATATATATATATATATATATTATATATATATATATATATATATATATATATATATATATATTTAAACTGGTGTCAGGTTTTTAAGGGTCGTTAAAAGGATTTATTTGAAGGCTTTTACGATTTTGGTTCTGGATATCAAAAAAACAATAATTTTCTTGTTAAACTATTTACAAATTTAGATATACGATCCCGGTGAATATTTGAAGTTAATTACTTTGTGAATATTGTGACTGTTTATTACTAGTGTTACTAAGCGGATTATTATATCTTTTATTTCGGGCCCGTATACTCTGCCATTTGAAAGATTCAGGGAGATTATATTTGTTCGGTATTGTTTGGCGTACATAGGGCTAGAGTTCAAGGCTTGTTGGCTCCAATCGCAAAATTCGCATCGTGGGAATTAAGCGAGTTCTTTTTGCGTGTGTTTTTTGTATTTATTATTGGGTCACGTAAAACCCATTGGCACTTCCGTTAATGCTCATAAGTGCGTTAAATGAAACAGAATAAATTCGTGTTCGACAAACCCGCTGCATCCTCTTGTGTGTGCGTTAAGTTTTGTTTTAAATGCAAACAGGTTACACGTCATGAATTCGTTAGAACTTTTCAAGGCACAAAGACAATCTCTGGGTCTAACTGGAAAGGAACTAATTTCCTATATCCAGGGAAAAAGAGAGAGCAGCCAGACAGGAAAGAATAGAAAGGGAAAAGGAAGAGAAGGAGAGGAAAAAAAATAGAAGAAAACACAAAAAGAAGAGAAGAAAAGAGAAAAAATAAGAGAAAGAAAAGAGAAATAAAGAGTAGAGAGAAGGGAAAGATAAAGAGGAAGAAAGAGAAGAAAGAAGAGAAAAAAGAACGGAAATAAATTGTTTGCACGATTTAGAGATGACAAAGAGGAGAAACGAAACCCTATCCGTTACTTCGGGAACGGGAATCCATCAACCAGCATCTGTCAAACTGCCTGTCGTAAAAGAAGGGCAAGACTTCGTTTTATATTTAATTCACTTCGAGAAAATCATTAGGAGATAGAAACCTTTGGCGTAGCTAAATTGTTGCCCCTACTTAACACCTATCTGCGAGATATTTTCCTTTCCCTACCCTCAGAGGCACAATTGATTATTCCTTCGTTGAAGGCTAAGCTACTTGCCGCCTATAATATGACCCCAGATTTTTACTGTGTAAGCTTTAGGCATGGCAGAATTCAGCCCAATCAAACCTTCAGACAGATCGGGTACACATTACAACGGTACCGTAATTTCTGGCCTAACGTATCAAAAATGACCCATAACTACGATACTATGATCGATTTTATTCCAAAGGGCCAGTTTTTGGCATATGTTCCTTCATAAATCAGATCGTTTATCAAGGACAGAAGATGCATTAGTTTCAAGGAGTAAATATAAGAAGCTGACGTCTATGCCTCAAGCTACAATTGCCTCCCAAACAAGGGAAAAAGGTGGAACCATCTTCTTCCAAATCGAAGGTAAATAAGCATAAATTCAGGCCTCACTACAAGAAAAAGTTTGTCAAGATGACAAGCCAATCTATGCAGAAGCCTGTTCAAACATACGGTAAACGATAAGTCCAGCTTTCTCCTCTAATCGCTCTTCGTCAATGTTCCCCAGGAGGAGTATTGTGTGTTATTCCTGCAGAATCAAGGGTCAGGTGAAAACAAATTGCACTCAAAACTCTCACTTGAAGAATAACAATTCGCACCAGGTGCACCAGCTGAGTGCCATCCCTTCTCAGACCACGTCTCAACAGGAAACTCCTCTCTCTTAGAACGAACCAGGTTTCGCCAGCCACCAGGTGAACTTTTTCTTCAACAAAAGCAATACTGAGAGCCTTCAATACGAGACTGCTACGGTGAACGGCTGCGGTCTCTCCACCCTAGTCCGAAGACACCATTGCACGTGTATCGTGGTCTCAGATAAGCTACTCCTACATGTAGCTCCGGATCACGATCGGCTCAACCTCATGCATGATTACTTGGGACGCGCTAATCGGTTGCCCATCGTTAAGTGCCGCCATATAGACTACGCCTACTTTACTTGCTTTGACGAGGCAGTGGAAGCCCCACATAAAGTTTTGTGCCGTTCTGATGGGCAGTCCCAGAGGTTCTTTACACCCGGTGGTTTAACCGGTGACCACCTGCTAACAAGTAAAGCAGTATTTAGATGTACCCACACCCCTGGAAACCACCAGAGCTTCAAAATATAACAATGTCGTAAACGAAGAGTTTGCTAAGAAACAGAAGAAGTGTGAATCCATTCGTTCTCTTTGACTAAGGACCAAAATAATACCCAAAAGTCCATTAGAGGTAGCAAATTAATTTCAATCATCAGTATAGATAACCAACTCTACCGCATAGGCTGGAGGGAGATCCCACCGAGTCTCAAGCCTTATGTGTTTCCCGCTCTCATGTGCGACTTATTTTACAAGCCGCACATGACAGCCTTTTCTCGTGTCATTTCAGTCATATAAAGACTGCACAATGAATTTTTAAGTACTTTTATTGGCCCGGAGCGTCGGATGAAATTCTTCGCTATTGTCAATCGTGCGACATATGCCAGAAACTGCCATTAAGGGGGGAGTTAATCCGGCCCACTTTCAGAAGGGCCCCGATAGCTCAGAAAACTTCTCCCGAGTGTCATTGGACTTGGTTGGACCTATCCACCCACCCACTAGTGAGGGCTATAGTTATTTCCTCACTCTAGTCGATTTCACCATCAGCTTTCCGTGTGCCGAAGCCCTTAACTCCATCTTTTCTTGCATTGGATAACAGAATGAAATATTGTGAAACCGAGCACGTCAATTTAACTCCTATTTGGTGGAGCAGGTAGGAAAATTACTCATGGTAAAGCATCTCAAAGCCATTCTGAGGAAGATTTGCGCTGAGCAGCCAGGATAATGGCATGGTTATCTGCCCGCGGCTTTTATTTTGCCTATAGAGAGATACTATATCACACTTTGGGATTCGCACCATTTGAGTTACTTTACGATAGGAACGTTTAAGGCCCCTTAAGCATGCTCAAATTACTTTTGACTAACCAAAAATAGATAGAGACGTACAATCATCATACGCGTACCTAATCGAACTCCGTCAGAGGTTGAAAGAATGCGCCAAAATCGCGTACCAAATTTTTGACGTTAATCTGAATAAATATAAGGCTTAATTCGACTTTAAGTCCCAAGATCGAAGATTTAAACCCGGTAAGGAAGTGCTGTTTTTGCCCCTGAGCGACAATAACTTATAAGCCAGTGGAAGGGCCCCTATCAAATGATAGAGAAACGCGGTTCCGGTGATTATTTGGTTAAAACACCCAAGGGGAGGAAGCTTCTTTATATAAACATCCTTAAGAAATATCATCGGCGCGCAGGAGTTAACCAAATAATGGCTATAGACGAAAAATCGGCCATTGAATCAAATTGCCCTCTCGACCTCGTAAGTTTAGTAGAAATTGCATGTGTAGAGCAAGCTAGCGAATACCCCTTGCTCGTACCAGATGTGATGGAATCCTCTCCTATCGAGCTCAATTTGAGGTGACCAGTTATCGTCAGCTCAGAGAAACCAGTTCACATCTCTCCTAAATCAATTCGGTGACGTCATCTCAGACATTCCAAGTTGTGCTACTTAGTTTGGGCGAGGTTTTTAATTAACCACCCAAAAGGAAATTAGGTCCAAACCGTATCCGTTACCCGCGCATTTAAGAGAAGCTTTTAATATTGAAGTTGAGAAGTTGTTAAATTTCAGATAATCGAGCCGTCAAAGTCCGATTACTGTTCCCCCGTCGTCATGGTCAGAAAACCAATAATTAATACCGCGTGTAAAGAACTACGTAGTGATTGAGCAAGAGCCCCTTGCTATTATATGGGGAATTAAGAAATTTGACAGGTATCTGATGGGAAAGGAATTTGTGATCGATACTGAACCTAAACCGTTGTCGTACCTTAGAAACATCCAAAACAATAATGTGAGACTAATGCATTGGAGCATATTTCTCCAAGCATCCCAATTTTAAATAATGTATTTAAAAGGCTCCGAGAATTGTATAGCCGATAGCCTAAGACGAAATCCAAAAAATTTAGATAAGAAACGTTGACCCTTTTGTATGTAAATAAACTTTACAATTATTTTGGAACCGAGGCAGATATACCCACTCCTTAAAATTCAGTGTATATAATTATGATTGTTGTAAATTAGTTTGGGGAGATAATATGTAAATTTTTCTACACTCTCTTGGTATTTATTTTGTATTCCTTTTTGGTGGATTTTGTATAATGTATTGCTTCGCTAATTCTTTTTTATGCTGTGAAGCGAATTTAGTTATTTTGTATTCTTTTTTAAGTTTGTATAATCCATTCTTTGATTTAGTGAGGTGAAGGTATTGCACCCCATTTTCCATTTCCCGCGATATTCCTTCTTCCGGGAGTCCAATCTTAAGGGCAAAGGAGATGACAGAGAGAGAGATTCACGAGGACAAACAGGCCTAAGGGGGTATCTCACGGACGAACAAAACTTAACCTGGCATCTTAAGTAAATTTCCGGGGCAATAACGAAGCAAGACGAGTCAAACTACACCCCGAACCCATATCAGTGAGAGGGCGCTCAGCCCTTGCCAGCCGCACCTTGAATCGGAGTGGGATCCACTTCAGACGAAGTTGTATATATTTCTCAGCGCAAAAACGAGCATATTAGTATTCAAGCAGGAGTCAGGCACTGCTCACGCAGTTTCCAAGAAGTAACCAAGACGATTCATTGGAACCAGCCAAAGTACACAATGCACCACTTCACAAGCGACTCTCTGCTCTCTGGTATCCTCAGGACTCACAGACAAGAAACCAGTTGTTCAGATCTACGGCAGTCAAGGGCGTAAGTACTCATTCTCGATTAGAGCGCTTCGCTTAGTGCCATGCAAGGATACTCCCTCGAACAACCATTCGAGGCCAACCCCTTTTGGAATTTCGTAAGCCTATTATATTTTTCTCTATCACCGTCGAAGAGAAGTGACGCTTTCCAACCATGAAGTCTCACCTCATCTTCTCCTACCGTTTTCTTTCGGGTAAATAGTGTGTTACTCATAGGTAGTGCCGAAGCATTCATTGTAAATTAATTTCCTTTTGCTGAACGTTTAGTTTTCCCATAGTGTATAAATTATTGTTAAATTCTGTTATTTGTTTCAATAATTGTAAAGATTATTTTTTGTTTCTCTTTTTCAAATCCCAGAGCCACATAAAAAGGCATTGATCTATTTTGTATTTCGGCCAAGGCTAGAAAACGCACTCGAATATCCTCAGTACTTAAAAGGGACTCTCCCTGCGTCTGTGGCGGGCAAGCAAAGTTCAGTGAAGCCTAGCTGACCTGCGTCATCGATGATAAATTTGTTTTAAAGAAATCACGACGGAAAAAATTCATAAATACTTTAACTCTTTACATAAAAATATAAATTATACAATAGAGATCGCGAAAAATAGTAGACTTCCATTTTTGGATATAGATATTATACGTTCAAGAACAGAATATAAAATTTCAGTCTATAGAAAGCCTAGATTTACACGTTTAGGCAATAGATTCCTTAGATCCTTGCCAGAAAACATTAAGTTATCCTTCATAAAAGCTCTTATTTATCGAGCCTACAATAAATGTCCTCCATATAGACTGCTGCATTTAGAATTATTTTATCTAAAAACTTTCTTTAAAAATAAATGCTACCCCGACTTATTAGTGAAAAAACATATTAAAAAGTTTCTTAATCCAACAGAAAATACAATAGAGAAATTATCCATTACTTTAGTATCCCATACCTTAGTAAAAATCAAACGACTTTATAAATGAAAGTAAAAAGACTCTAAATAAATTTTATCCATTTCTCGACTAAAAATTCCTATTAAAAAATAGGCACAATATTGAATCTTATTTCAACTATTAGGACCGAATTCCATTTCCTACCGCTCCTCTGTTAAATATAAAGATGGTTATGAAACTTGCGATTCATTCTATATTGGTTCGACCATTAGGTCGATCCATTGTCGCATCGAGCAGCATCGGGGAAGGTCGACCCGCACAGGGCTGGTTCTCAACAAACCAGACCCCTCGCCCATACGAGATCATATCAAATTATGCAAGTCTGAAATTAATCTGGAGAACTTTTAAATACCTTGTCATATCCCCCATCCCAACGAACTACGGATATTAAAATCACGTTATATCTGAAAACTTAAACCTAATTTAAATATAAATCAAACTGCTTCCAATCTCTATCGTGTATCATGAATTATCGAAATTTTTATTTTTGTATTACGCAGCTTATCCTAAATTGCATAATTCAATTTTAGTACTTTATGAAAACTAGAAATTTTAACAATTTACTTTCTTATATTCTTAGTGCCGATGATGAGGCTAGGTCCTCTAAACGTTCAACCGCAGACAAATAAAGATGCTTTTATCAATAGCGTGCTTAGTTTTCACTTTCATATTTATATATATATATATATATATATATATATATATATATATATATATATATATATAAGGTCAAAAGTACGTTTTGCTTCTCTCAAGAATGGTTTTAACAAATTAATATTCTCTCCATAGGCACTCACAAAAGGAGTTATTAATTTCATCTAGGACGAGAAGTATTCACAAGTTTTAGCCTACAAGAAATCAGAAAGCAGTCATCTTCAACGAAAAATTGTATTTGAGTTTATAATTGCACTTATTAAATTAAGTGTGCGGTGATTATTCCATTGCTAGCTGTTATTAGGGCTAACAATATTTTGGCCATTTCTTGACACTCGTTTTTCAGATGAATTACCGAATGTGTTAATGATTCAAAGAGAGATGTTTAGTGCAACTCGTGATAGAGAAAACTAAGACTTCCCAAAGCTGATTCACTTCAATCGATTCTTACCAACGTTGTTTTGATCAGGCTACTCTCCTCAAGCGATGGCGTCCTATAACTTACAAGTGATACGTGCAAGACCAGCAATTCCTCCTGGCACTTGGTATCGTTCAGTCCTGAACTAGTTTGATAGTATTCTGGCTTTATCCTTTTCTTCTTTTTGCCCTTTTAGAGTCACTTTGTTTGCAAGACTCTTTCTACTTATTTTTGTGGCAGACGTCTAATTTTATATCTTAGTCACATACCTGGTTTCCTCATTTCATCCCTCTTCGGGGCCGGGATCGGGGTTAGGTGGACGAATAGCGTTCTCTCATAGCCCCGTTTGAGGGGACTAACTTTTCCATCTAACGTAATAAACAGTAATGAAAGAACCCAAACATAACCCAAAATACCGAAATAGGCTTCATCTTCAAATCGGTACTATCTTGCTTATCAATCCAGGTAAAGCGATATCTAGGCGTAAAACTGCGCCACGGGGATTCTTTATTCCTATAAACGCTATTATAATCGCGAAAATAGCTTGTTTTCTCTTATATATTATTATAAGTAGGCTTATAAATGCGAGCGGATCCTACAAGATGCAAAACTCAACTCCAATATTAAAATGAAAGATATAGAAAGTAACACACATGAATGAATGGCTAAGCGAAACTTAATATAAAACTGATCAAAATACATCGGCAAATCGGGGCATTTCTATAATTTTTCACATAATAAATCTAGAATTGCGAGCAATGAAATTTTTGTTAGAAAAACGCGCTATTGATTAGTCATCTGGTCCTAATTTTCACTCTTACGAATAAAATAGCTTTGCCCTTAGGTTAGCATCAACTTGGATGGCCACTTTTCTTTCGCGATTTGTTGAAATTTGGTGGTTTAAGTTTCTTAGAGAAAAGTCAATTTTAACCTCTGGTATTAAAAAAAAAGTCTATATTCATGAAATGATCGTAAAGATATTAGTTCAATTGAAATGAAGCAAAGGTTTGAAAGTATCAATGGTAATCGAAGTCAATTATTATCATATCTTTTCTCTATAATATATGTATTTATTCCCGAGATATTGCCAAATTTTATTGATACTTTATGAAACGGTTATTGCAACATAGAAGATTTTTAAAGCTTTGAGAGGAATCACATAATTTTAACAAGTTTGACAAAAAAATAAAGGAGTAATAAAACTTTAACTTAGGTCAGAACTGACATTATTCATACACTAACAATTTAATAACATTATATTTAATTAATTTAGATTAAATTATATCAGTTTCAAAATGATATGAACAGTTTCTGTGACCTATTTATAATTTCCTCTAGTCAAGAATAATATATTACCTACTAACAACCTTTTTTTTGCCATTGCCCTCAACATGGCGAAAACTAGTGAAAGGTCTTCCGAAATAAACAGAAGAATAATTAAGAAATTCAAATCTAACAAATCTAACATGAGATAAAAAGATTCAAAGGCGACTAAATTTCCCTAAATCTATAGTGCAGTGGCCCACTTTCTGACTCTCCTCGAAAGATTCCCCTCCTCATGGCCTGGAGTATCTTTAGATATTTCAACTGTATTGCATAAAGCCGAAACCCATGTGAGGCTTAAGAGGAAGAGGCCTTTTAAGAAAAAAATTAATTTGAAAGTAAATCTGAAGTATGTCTACGAACATCTAGAGTAATATTTGAATTTTTGAGCTGTGGATTAGGTCAAATGAAGCGATTCATGACTAGTTCGCCCCAAATTATGTAAATAATGTTAAGCGTAAAATTGGTCTTTCCTAAAGATTCTCCCACAGTATAACATATTGGTCGATTTATTATGTCACGGGGAAGTTTCTATTTAACAAGTGTTGGTACACTTAAGTGAATCCATTTTTTTGGCGAATAAAAAAATGTTACGGAAATATTTCTTAAGATTATTTAAAAATTGATGCTCGCAAGCTTGAGCTAGGGTGAAGGTGAGTCACTTAATAATCCAAAGACAATTAACATGCGCTAAAATTGTTTTTTCGTGAAGGAAGTAAGCAAAAATAAGCGGTTAGTTAAAGCATTTTACAGTTACTAGTTCTTAACAGCTATACAAAATTTATAGCATTAACTGCTCCGCGTCTAATACATGATAGCTTCCAAAAGATCAATGAAGTTTATAAGATTAGCAAATAGAAGTGGGAAGTAAATTCACAAGAAAAATGTTCTTCCTATCATAATAGACTTAGTTGTTCCTCATCTGAAGAGGAAGCAATGCGATCTCTGAATTTAATCCTGCATAATGTGGAAAAGTAGGGATGTTATGCTTTGTATTCAACTTAGAAGATCGTTGAATCATTGGCTCTCAATTGGAAGACATGCTAAAGGATCAGTTGAGACTAATGTGAGTCAGACTTTTGGTAGGAGGGTACGGTGCTTCGGTAACGATAATTTAAGCGTTATTATACGAAAAGAACCCCAGAATATGTCAGGAGATCCAGGCAATCATTGATTAGGTTCCTAGCACAAATGACCTTTAAAGCAAAAAAGAAGGGAGTTTGAGAGTCTCTATTCAGGCCCTAATGAATGAGGACATCCACGCTACTCATACAAGATGAAAATATGCCAGCTTTAATAACAGAAGATGTAGGAGAAACGGAAGAATTCTGGTATGTAGCTTATGGACAAAGAAAGCATCCCAGCAAACATGCCAAGAATTGATTCTTCTCAAAAGAGAAAAGTTTCTGCCAGGACCAGGTGATGAGCTCGCAAACCAACCGCTTGCTTGCTGGGTCCCGCAATGATATACTGAGCATCATGAAGACCAAGTTCCCAGTTTACATCAATTGGATGGGCTATATCAATTTCTTGGATTTCTTGGTCGTGCCATGGATTCAAAAGGTGGATGCTAGAATGACCTACGAGTTTTACACAAACCGGATAATTCAGTATTAATTGTCAGAAAATATCATTAATCACAGCAACCCGAACATCTAGCCTACCAATTGTCTAGACTGAAATTATGTGTAGGGCGTGGTTGAGAGACTGGCCATCAAGTCCCCGTGCACCAGCAGGGTAAAATTTATTTCCAGCAGGATCACGACAGTTTTCACCCAGTTAAAAAGGGCGACTTCAAAGAAGGTCTGCAACAGGTTTCGACGCTGCCTGGTAGCCATCGTTGTGGCCAACCGCAAATTCATTGAATAAAAGAAATTGTATCATCTTTCAAGGCTTAACCATGTAAATATATTTGTATAATTAAAATATTTGTGTTATTTTATTGACCATGTAATCCGAGTTTTATGGGATTAATACTTTTTATTTCCAATATTTGTAAAAAAAAATTATACTCCTTTATTTAATATCAAACGTGTTGAAATTAATAATTTATCCTCGAAACCTAAGCGAAGGTGCCAAAGTTTTGACATATTTCCATACTAGAATATTAATTCCATTTCAAATATAATAATCGTCTTTAATAATATAATTGCAGGTGAAAGACCTGAGCAATTTTTGTCACAAAAAAAGACAAAATTAAGGACAGAAATTGTTTTTCCTCAGTATATGAACAGAAAAGAGGTTATTCTATGGCCTAAGACTAAAAGCACGAAAGACATTACTGAATATGCTCCTATGTTTATTTTATTATTTATCTAATGCAATTACAATAAATATTATCAGCAATATGTATAAATAGATGCAATTCAATTCTTTGCTAAAATTATAGGAAGAAATTGTATAATTCTATTTATAATGACCGTAATTATTTATGTAATAATACGTTTTCCAATATCGTCTGTAACTTATAAAATAATATTTTATTTTTATGTACAGTCACATTATATTTTCATATAATTGTTTAAAATAAAATGTAAAAAGTATAGTTTTTTCCTGTCGTCTGATCCTGCCGACGAGCTAAAACCTATTACAAACTCATCCAACCTCTTAATATGAGTGATTTAAACAAGACTTAAATCAAACTTTGTCAGTAAGCCTTCTTGAATCTCCTAAATACCATTCGTTCTACTTGATTATTCTAGATTAGAAAAGCAAGTATACAGATTCAATTTGGAATAAAACAATTGATGCATTCAGGTTTTTCTGTATATTAATGGATTAATAGGAAACTATTAAAAGACTAATATGATGACGTTATATATAAATTTGGTGAAAATGGTGGAGAAAAAACGATGGACTAAAAATAATAGAAAGAAAAATAGGAAAACGCGTGAAAAATACTCCTCCCCGAGATATATATGTAGATAGAGCGAATTAAAAATATTAATCTGCTGTGGCTTCTTTGGTACTGGTATTGGGATATCGGTAATCCCTTTAAAGAAGTAAATAACTGGTAAAAAGAGAAAATGTACAAATGTAAATATAATAAAAATATACTTGTTTGGAAACTGACTACACGGATAATTCTTTTAAGATAAGTGATAGATAAATAAAGTACTTTCTTTATTTTGCAACTATTAAAGAAGGTTTTGCTTTTATTGAAAGTTCACTAACCTTGGTATGTACCGTTTTTATTAACATTGTTAATAGTTAGTACGATTAAAAAACTCCGTTCGTATTTTCGATTTTCATTTGTGTATAATTATTTCCGTTTACTAACTTGATACGGCCCTATTCGTATCTGATAATTTTTGTTTTTTTCATTTATTTAATCCTTTCTTTATTATATAATTTTTAATCTCATCCAATAATTATCTTTTATATTACTATCCGCAATATAGAGTTAAAAGTTTACCCAACAAGTGGGCCATTATTCTCTTTGTCTTTTCACAGCGTCGTAGATCACGGTCAGATCCTAGATCTTGGTCGAGGCAGAGGGAGCGCGATAAATTTGGGGAGGTGATAATTTAAAACCCCGGAGTGCGTGACTATTAATAAATTAGGTAAGACTGCGATTGGCCAAATTAATATAACTTCTTATAGGTTCTAAGCATATAAAATGGTGAAACAAAAATGAGCTTTATTATTATACAGATAATTTACAAATAATAGAATGGATATGCAAAGTTAAAATTTCAAGATCAGATAAACTCCGAGATGTTAAAGGTTCATTCATGAGGTGGTTAGGCACGCCAATAACCTACCAAACAATTCAACCAACACGGGAAACTGGTTTCACGATTGAGTCACTTGCGGCACCTACTTTTAGCGGTATGCTTTGGGAAGTGGTCAGAGAGAGAGAGAGAGGATGCAAAATGGGAATCGCAATCGCCACGTTTAACCTCGAGGGTATGAATTGAGAGAGTATTAACCCCGACGGGCACGGAGCCAATATCAGAATAATAGTCTGTTGTCGCTAGACTATCGTTAATGTGGAGAGAATTCTTGCCTTCGGACTCAAGGGGTGCGGGAACCGAATCGAGAGTTTACGCGTCGCGTTCAACAAGGTGGCTGGTACTAATTTCTTGAGGCCTACATCTGGTATTTTATACTGGCTCGCTGGAAGTGACTTGCCCGTGTCCTCATAAGGTGATTCTACTTTATCAGACGTTGCACCAAAAGTAGTAAACCTTAGCTTCACACAATCTCACGAAGCTTACTCGCTACCCTCGGTTTGCTCGTTTTCTCCATCCTTCTTGTTATCGGCGGGAATGGGTTGGATTTCTCAGGGTGCTGCTCGACGATTTCTGTTTGCGTGGCCCATTTCTCACTCTCTCTGTGACACACAGCTATATTACATCTTAATAACCAAAATATTTTACATTTAAGAACATCCTTATCCTCGTTATATAATTTCTATTTTATTCTTATCTGTATTGCTATTAAATTTCCTATTACTTATTTAATTTACTTTATTCCTTTTTTAAATAACTTTGACGAGCTGATCTTACAAATTTCCTATACACACTATTTAATTTAAATATTTTGTTTTCTATTGACAAATGTATATAGGAAACAGAGTAAAATTAATATTTTCCTCTTTCTTGTTATTAAATCTAACAAAATGACAATTCAAGGACAATAAAGATTTATAGATATATCTAAAAAAAGCTAATTCCTCCTAAAAGATGTAAATAAATGCTTTGACGAGTACCAGTACTAAGAGTATGGGTACAGAACCAATTTGAGGTATCGGTTTCATCTTTCAATTTGTACATAGAGTGACAAAATATCCCCCAGGCAAACATTTATATCCCCCAACGAAAGAACAAGATAATAGATAATAACACCAACCAAAAATGACAAAGATTGTTAAAAAAATAATAATAACCAATGAGAATGGATTTTCGATCGAGGGAATATTTACAAAATGGTGTGATCAAGTGATTCGCATTTAGGGGGATCATTAGCAAACTAATGACACGGAAGGACCTGAAGTTATATTTTTGGTCTATATATAGTCGTTTATGGCAAAATGTTTCGCGATGACTCGTGATACTCGTACCCCGTAAATAGCTCACTACCCATATCATTTAATGTTGTTGTTTTAATAGCGGAAGACATCTCGATTAAGGATTTGAGTCATGGCTAACATTCTAATAATTTTACCCCTTTTATTATCTGCACCTGTCACCATTTTTAAATAATAATAAAATCGGAATTTTACATAGACAAAATATCTTTTTATTACTTCTTCTATATAAATTTAGCTCTCTATCGAAAATTTAAACTTCTTATTTACCTAAATTAATCACAGGGATATGATTCGATGTTGTTCAATAATATATTTACTATAAAAGCTGATGAGAGTTTGTTGGTAATATTTATGTGTTTTATTCAATATTTTATTTACTATTAAAGTTAAGGACAGTTTTTCAATAGTATTTACGCAAAATCGCGTTTCAATACTTAATCAATGTATGTATGTACATGTTTTAAATTCTTAGAATAGATGAGGCAAAAGTATACATCTAATAATGGGCCCTACATTAAAAACAATATACACAGATTAAGAACTCGTTCTCCTCAAACACTATTTGGATACAGACTTGCGCCTTAGACTGGAATGTACTCAAACTGATTTGCGAATACATCAAGCTGTTCTCAATTGGTTCACATGCTCTCTATGATTGAAATTTAATTAAATAAGAGTTATGGATTTAATAATTAAATAAGAAAACGAAAATCGATATATGAGGTATATTTCCAAATATCCAACTAATATTTTGTTAAAACAATAACCTGAAGGTCTCAACGATCCAATCAGTAAATTTTAATCAGAAAAAGCTAAATGTTGTAATTTTTATATCATGTCATGCGCCCAAATTTGTTGGATGAAGATCTAAAATCATGTCTCAAATTATATCTGCCAAGCTTACTAAACATTTCACCATATGAGGCCACCATTCTTTTCAGTCGCTCAGAATCTGGAGCTGGAATAGAAATTTAGTGAAAATTACTTGTGGTTTAAGTCCTCTAAAAGACTTTGGGACCATATAAAAATAAATTGCAGATTCAAAGCGTGACCCCGCAAAATTAAGGATGAAATATTTCATATTGCCAGAGCTCCTGGTTGCCGTACAGCTCCTGCACAGCTGGGACAGCATACAAAGTGGTCCTGTGAGCATACAGCTGGCTAGCGATCCCTCACCCCAACGCAGCTGTATCCACTCTGCCTGCCACATCTGCTTCGGGTCTGACACAAAGATTGGAGCATCTGCAGGAATGAGACCCTTTCAGCTCATGAAGGAATCATGAAGGAATGATAAAACTTCACCTGCTAAATCTCAAGCAGCTCACCTGCCTCCTTCCAAAACCTAGTCTAGACAACATCATCTTAGTGTTAAATCATGCACCGTTTAACCATGACACTAATATCAGTGTTGATAAGTCTCCCCCAAGGCAGTCCTCTCGTTCATAAACGTGACATAGTGCTGAGGGCGCACCTTGCAAACTCCATCTTCCGGACCTTGTGGTGATCCCTCATACCTTGCACCGTCCTCCTATGGTAATTTATTATGTAATAAATCATGAAATATTTCATCCTGAATTTTATGGGTTACTCTTTAGTTTTCTCCAAAATCTCGTCGTATAAGGTACCGAGTAAAATCGCATGTCCATTGATCAGGTGTGACTTAAATGGATCTAAACCAATTTTGTACATTGTAATCTAGAAAGTATTGAAGATAATAATATTCAATGATTCAAATTTTAGCAAAAAAAATGGTCTCTCATATTAAATTAACCCCATTATAAAGTTGTGTGTGAGGGTATGGAACGTACATACTCACATGCAGCCAGACAATCGTGGGAACGAAAAAAATTTGTCGTTTGAGTTGAGCTTCGTCTCCTCTCTCTCTTCCCTGACACTTCCACCAACTGGCGACAGGAAGTCGGACGAAAGAACGCCTATCTCACAAAGAAGCCTAAATCTTATTTGCTTTCTTTATGATACCATGGAGATTGTCCGGAAGGCGCTACAGCAGTGTCACAAATCTACTCGCGTAATCCTCACGTTCAACGAGAGTCATTGCCGTAACGTATCGACTACCAACGCGCAAACGAGTCAACTTGGTCACTGTCTCAAAGTGTTCCTGGAAGTAAATCCCGCCCCGCAGAGTCTGTGAATAGAAGAGTACGCTCTGTTGCTCAACGTAACTTGAGTAAGAAAAGAAACATTTAAATAGTTACTGAAAGTTACTATTTGTTAGGGTCACATCCAGTTAGGATTGAACTAACCGGAACTGCAGCCAACAGCTCCAAACCCGTCGTCTTATCCCTCCTCTCCCCGAAAACTCGTGTTAACACCAGCCGAACCACCACCACGTCTGGACCTCAGTAGTCGTCTCTCCAATCAATCAATTAATGGTAATCTGTAAACCCAGTGTCCCTCTATTCTTAAATTACCTATTTAATTAACCGTGATTGATACTCCCATTGAGTCGTTATAAATCTAGACGATTAACGTCAGTGTTTAATATTTAATCCTTAATTTTGCCTATTAACTATTGCTAATCATTATATATGTGTAAAGTAAAGTTTATTTTGAGTACGTGTGTTTATTTGTGGCTCCTCCCTTTTGACGTACCCTTGGCAAGACTTTAATTAAGCATCGCTTCGTCTAATTTATCCAACCTGTATTATGCACTCTTAAAATTCAACAATCACAAACCTCCCCCCAATAACAGGTGGGACTTTTATAGTGAGAATCCTGGCTACGGCACAACACGCTTCTAACCAGCTTTCGCACGTTCAGTAGGAATTAAAGCCTACCTATATAAATATATATATATATATATATATATATATATATATATATATATATATGATCGTAGGATTGATTTATAGGGTCAATAACACCGACTAAACAAAAGCGGTGTGTCCAGATCAAGGACTAGAATAATTATTGGACCAGACTATGAGCAATTCTACGACATTGTGCATATATTTTAGTTTGTATTTTCTTACGAAGAAAGATATGAGAGCTGGCCAAAATTGATCAACTCTAACATAAGTGTAATTCTTTTATAAATTTGTAATAAATAATTGGTGTATGAAAGATTACTATCATTCGTGTACTTACTCCATCCTTGAAAGCGTTTAAACAAATATATCAGAAATATAATGCTTGTCCCTCAAATTCGTAGGATTCTATCCAAAAAGCAATAGAGAAAACAATTATTGTAATAGATTTCAGGCTGTCACATATAAATGAATGACTAAAGAAGTAAGTTTGAGTTTGCTTCCCTGGAATTGATGGAAATACTTCTGCTCTTTAAAGTATTTTTTGTCAACAAATTGAAATGGAAATTTTGGAATGTGAAAAATTACAAATAAATAAGGGCAAAACACAAGTAAATATTTTGTTTAGAAAAAGATGCTAGTAAAGAGGCCTGCTTTTAATTTTTCCATGGGCAATGCTGGAAAAGCATCTGATAAGTTATTGAAGTAGCCGCTATTCTTGTCTTAAGCTTTGGTGAACTGTTTGATCAAGCCGAGATTAATGTGCACCGACAAGACGTGTATTCTGTCTCTATGCACCAGACGTATGGTTATGACGCTCCTTGCTTGACATGGAACCAATTCCTCTCCTGCACGCCAGACCTTCTGCCTATATTGTTAAACTTTCTCTCTTCTATCCCACATGCAAAGAAAGAACTCCGTTAAGCCATAATTTTGTACTAGGAAATAGTTCACCATCTTTAAGTCAACACACATCAACCACTCATGCTGATTATAACAAATTTTCTCCAGAACGTCCTTCACTTGTTCATATTTTTCCTATAGTGTAGTTGAGTGGACGAAGGATAGATGGGCAAACTGGTTGCCGGTAAGTAGAAGAACACATTTCAGTGATCGCTTGCGGCTCTCAATTAACAGTAATGCGAGCAAAGTCAGGGAGGAGGTTTATTTCCTTAGATGTGTACGCCAACAGTTAGGCAGAGGACTGACAATTCGAAATCAAAAACTTAAACTTTAAGGTTCTTTTGGGGAAAAAAAGATGCAGGTCATCATCCTTAAAAACAACTTCTAGTTCATTTGATTCTACACTGGAGGATCCTTCGTCACTAATGTGAGGAAGCTCTCCAAAGACTTGTAGTGGAATTTCATCACAATGAGCTACAGAACGACATACTGAATAAAAGTCCGGATATTTGAGGCTACTCCAAATTTTTATGCTGATGCCAGTCAAATCCTAGGGCAGAATTAGCAGTTAATGCCTTGGATGGGCGGCTCACTAAAAGCATGAGAATTCAAAACTTGAGGCAACTCCTCTCGCCATTCGACCGACGACGCAGATGCTCTCTGCATGTTTTGTATACGTTGTGTGGCTCTCAATCTCACTCCTGCTCATAGGGTTTTAAACCAAAATAAGCATGTAATCACGCTTTATGTAAAGTTTGATTAGATTCCTGTTAGGAGCCAGGGTGGAGTAACAAAAAGGAGTAACAACAAGGAAAGAAGGTACCCTAGGAGACCTTCCGGTCCATTCAAAGAGGGTACCTTTGGACTAGCAATCGAGCGGGCACAGGGCTGCTCAATTGTTTTGCGTCCCTAAACGGCCACTTTTCAAGACCTTGTCTAGTCTTGACTTGAACTGGTAAAAAGATTTACTGTTGACAACTTCCACTGGAAGTGCGTTTCACATACCGCAGATACTGTAAGTGAAAAAATTTCCACACAGATTGCGGTTGTAACACTTCAGTTCAAGTTTGAAGCCGTGATTGCGCGTTCTGTTCTCACTCAGTGTGAAAATATCCCGGTAGTCAACATTGTCGAACCCTCGAAGTATTTTGAAAACTTCGATGAGCTGACCACGCAGTCTACGGGTTTCCAACGAGAACAGATTTAATTCCCTTAGTCTATCCTCATAACTTCTATGTCGGATAGAGGGAATCAGCTTGGTTGCCCTGGCTTGTACGCGTTCCAATCTCGCGATGTCCTTTCTCAATGAAGGACTCCAAAATTGTACGGCATACTCCAGGTGTGGTCGGACAAGTGAGTTGTACAGGCACAGTACAATTTCCTGGTTCCGATAACCAAACTGGCGCTTAATATAGCCTAGCATCCTTTGGGCTTTTTTCTCCGCCTCAATGCACTGTTTCGAGAACTTGAGGTCACTAGTGATTGTTACACCAAAGTCCTACTCAGTGTCGGTGGATTCAATAGCAGTGCCCTTAAGGATATACTGAGATTTGGGGTTTCTGTGACTGATATGCATCACTTTGCATTTCCCCACATTAAAAGGCATTTGCCACGTGTCCGACCACTCCCCAATCTTCCCAAGATCTTCCTGCAAGCGGGCAGTATTTCCATCCTTTGCAACGTTCATACCAAGCTTGGTATCGTCGGCAAATTTGGAAATCTTGGCAACCATGTCACCGTCCATGTCGTTGACGTAGATGATGAATAGTAGTGGTCTCAGGACAGAACTTTGAGGCACCCCGCTAGTAACGGCACCCACTCAGAAGACTGTCCATTCACCACCACCCGTTGCCGTCTGCCACTTAGCCAGTTCTCGATCCAGCCGGCTACCTTTCCGTCTATGCCAAGCGCTCGCACTTTCCGGAGAAGGCGGCGGTGTGGTACCTTATCAAAGGCTTTCTGAAAGTCTGGGTAGACCACATCCACCGCCTTGTCCCTATCGTGCTCACTGAAAACGAAGGGGAAGAATTCTACAAGGTTCGTCAGGCATGACCGTTGCCTTCACTTTAGATCTAGCAGAATACATCGGGCTTATGTTTGCAAGATCTTCTGGCTGAATTCCTTTTATTTACCTCTTAAAAAAAGATATAAGTTAGTCAAAAAGTGTTGGATGCCATCTCTTCAGATTTCAGCACATCATAATTTTCCTAAATCAGCTAAAACGACTTAACGGTAAAGATGGTTTTGACCAATATTATTAGATTACATCAATATTGGTTTTGATTCTCGATGAGGCGAAAATCACATGGTGAAGATCAGGTAGTTACATTTTTTTTAAAACAACTCTTTTCTTACCTTTAAAAAGACGAGCGATTTTAAAAATCTCTTAGAATTTTTATTAATCTTTGTTTTATATTCTAGTCGATAAATAATATTTTTTCATCCACAATTGTAATATATATGAGCTAGAATTCCTAAATATCATAAGAGTCTGAAGATGATATCCGTGTATTATCTAAAATTCAATGCACCATGAAATAATATATATTTAAAGCATCGTGATTTTATATTAAGTAACATATTCTGCAAGAAAGAGATTTCACCAATTAAAGTTATATTCATTTCAATTCGCAAATTAATTATAAAAATTAATAAAGGGGATTATTATATTAATGCCCTTAGAGCCATCAGCTCTTGCAGAAGACTTTTCTAGAATTAAGAGAATGCTTGAGATGAGATGATATAAAGGCGCTTTTAAACGCCTCGTGAGAGGGAGATGGGCGTTCTTTTGGTCGGCCATTCTTTCCAAATCATTGGGGTAAGATTAAAACTGTAGCACAGATGATCACGAGCAAACTGCGATGAAGGTATTTTCTGCGTTTTCTTGTAGCGACCCCCAAATTGTCAGGTGAAAGATCTCAGCGAGGAACCTCACAAATAAGCAACCTGTTAGCCCTATGATATTCTGAATTGTGCACACGTATTAATTACTGAAATAATATGCCATGTAGTAGTAATTAACCAGTATAAAATCAAGCGAAATACTTATACATATATATACAGTGCCCGCGAAAAGTATCCGATCATTCTCAAAATTTGTATTACTTTCAATGTTATTCATAGCTACATAATTCACTTTATATTTTTTTATATTTGTTCAGGCGACATCTGGTAGCTTTCATATAACGCTCAATATGACAGTTTTACAATGCAATCTTAGGTTAGTATTGTGGTAGCCTTCGTTTCCTGTGAGCGTCGGTCAAATCTTTTCGATTTTATGGTTTTTGACATTTCGTTATATTTTGTGATTTTTTACAGAAAGTGGTTGAAATAAAAAAAATTTCTAATGTGTGTAAGAAATAATTCGAGAGTGATTCTCGAGGTGCTATTGTTCTTCTTCAGAAATGTGGGAAATCTCAGAGACAGATAAGTAATGAAACATAGCCCAAAGTACTGTTAATTTATGGGTTTCACGTGCTAAAAAACAATGATAACCTATCTACACCAGTACCTTGAAAACGATCTGGCAAACCAAGAAAACCAAATTTATGAACGGAGAGGTTTATGAAACGTTTAGTAGTGAATAATCCAACTATACCTGCGAAATAACTAAAATTTAATATGAATAATTTATTTTTCCGATGTTTCTGAAAGAGATTGTGATTTAACATTATATAAATAAATATATAAATATAGTGACCGCAAAAAGTATCCGATCACCCTCAAAATTTGTATTACTATTTTGTTATCTAACCTGTTGATTTGCCTACTTGTTGTAGACGCTTCGTCATGGATTTGTTCAAGTTTTGACAAACTTCCACAGATATTTTGTTGCACCATACCTTTATGATGTGCTCTTTTTAATTTTTCTACAGAGCCAGTGTCTTGTACTTCAACCTTATTTTTTATTATTAGCCATGAATTTTCGAGGAAATTGAAATCTGGGCTATTACCAGGCCAATCCAAAATATTAAATTTATTGTCAGCAAGCTATTTTGTCATATATTTAGCCTAGTGACAAGTTGCCTCTTCTGATATGAATGTTTCTGTCTCATGGATCGTGATTACCACTGGAGGTTTTTCCTGTTTACATTGCTAAGTAACGTTCCTCATTCATAGTTGTGTTCTTAGGAAGGAAATATATTCGTACTCGCGCTTGAAAACTAGAACAACCCTAAATCGACACACTTGGAGGCTGTTTCATTGTCTTCAGGGTGTATTTGAGATGCATTTTATTCTAGCTAATGGGCCGATGAACAATTTTAGGACAGCTTGTGAATGTTAAAAATGTTGAATCATCGCTGAATAAAACTTTGTTGCACTCCTCAACAGTCCAATGAATGTATTTAAAAAAAAAAGACACGTTTGTCAAGCACTTTTTCATTAAAAATGGTTCCGTTGGAGCAAGGCGAGATTGTAATCCCAGTTCTTTTTGTTGCCGCTCCTGGATAGTTCGTTCAGAAACATCAGAAAAATAAATTATTCATATTAAATTTTCTTTTCTTTCGCAGGTGTCGTAGAATGGACTCACGACGATATACCATATATCACTATTCGTTGAGGGAACTTCTTTAATTATCTTTAGAGTGCGTTAATGTCTGGCGGGCCGATATTATGTATCTTCGATATGCTTAAGAAGTGGAACTGAGCTCAAGGATAATAATTTTGCTATCATTAATAAAATAGAGTTTTATTAATAATAACTATCAACAAACACAAGACGGAAAATATTGACATAAACAGAGAATGGAAAGGGTCGTGGGGGCTCGGGCTAATCCGAGGATTAAGGGGTTTAAAAAGAGAAAACACATATAAAGTTTAAGAGATGGGATGGTTCGCTAAACCATTTAAAGAACAGGATAAGATTGACAAAAGGGTTAAGTACTCAAAGGTGACGTTTGGCTTACGTAACTTTATACGAGTGGTGCAGTGGAAGGCGACGTGAAGGAATTTTCGGTCCGCTGGCGAGTTCCAGCCGAAAGGGGGGAATAAGATGATCCTGACGTGGCGTCTTGGGAATGAGAACCGTTTCTCGACGAATTGCTTGAAGAACAATGGCTGTTCTACGTTGTTCTCTTCTGAACACAGGGGGGGGGGTAAGAACCGTCTCTTGTCTACCGGCTCAAGAACAATGGCTGTTCTAATGCTGTTCTCCTCTGAACAACGGGGAAGGGTGAGAACCGTTTCTTGGCGAACGGGCTCAAAAGAACAATGGCTGTTCTACGTTGTTCTCTTCCTGAACAACAAGGGAAGGGGTAAGAACAGTCTCTTGTTTACGGGCTCAAGAACAATGGCTGTTCTAATGTTGTTCTCCTCTGAACAACGGGGGAAGGGTGAGAACCGTTTCTTGGCGAAGGGCTCAAAAGAACAATGGCTGTTCTACGTTGTTCTCTTCCTGAACAACGAGGGGGAAGCCTTAAGGACTTAGCACTCAAGGATATTGTCCTCCTTCTGGACAAGTGATGGTGAATCTCGAGGTCGAGGTCCCTTGGCGCACAAAGTGAGAGAGGGTCGTGGTGATGTTTCGCGACGAAAATCTGGATCTCCAATCTGATCTTAGTGGTAACGTTTCCATCTAAATAGTCGAGACACTCCCTTGGCGTGGGGGACAATGGAGTGGGAGCTTCGAGGGAATGAACAGCCGAGCCTAGGAACAATGCCTTATCTGCCCATAAGCCTAACTCAATCTTGCGAGGTCGGCGTATGGGGGCGAACGGGGGGACAAGAACCTCCTTGTTTAACCATTGACATCCGGTGGCTGTGATAAGGCGCCAAGCTTCGACGCGAAGATGCACATGGCAGCATCGTGGTTTTAAAATAATATGTGAGAGGAGTTGAAACTAACGCTGCTCAACCCGTTCTATCACAGTAGGTATTATTGGGTTATTCACTACTAAACGTTTCATAAACCTCTCTGTTCAAAAATTTGATTTTCTTGGTTTGCCAGATCGTTTTAAGGTTCGCTTGCTCATTTTTTGGGGGCCTTTTTAACTTTTGCAGAAGTTATATATATATATATATATATATATATATATATATATATATATATATATATATATATATATATATATATATATATATGTAGTATATTTATTTAATTTATCCATCTATATTCTTCGCGTTTCTTATCATTGTTTCTTGTTCATATTCTCTTTAGTGTGTAAATTTTTGTTTGTTACATTAAGATCGTCCGTTTAATTTCGGTTTCAGTTTTCTATATCGGTAGTTTTATTTGTTTGTTATCATTTCTTTATTTATATATTGGGTTTATATTTATCATTGTAATTTTTCAGCTTGGGTCAAATCGTGTTTTATATATGATTTGACGGATATCTTTGTCAAGTATGGTTATTTGTCTATTTGTTTTTTTCCTGGGTAGCGTTTCGCTTAGATTTACGTTTAATTTTGGCGAGTTTATGTAGTGGATTATTCCTTGGTTTGAGAGCAGTTCTCTCTTGTAGATACTCGTATTCTGATCTTATACGATCTTGCCTTCTCTTGTTTTCTATAAATCCTGTGGCCCAGTTTTTATTTTCTTGGATACATATGTTTATTTGGGTTTACTCAGCATATTTGTAAGGATTATTTTGTATCTCATCTTGTGTCGAACGAGTTCTGTGTATAGTTTTCTCTTATTCTTGTTTGATGCGTTACGGAATCATTGTAGCGTTGTTCCTGTCGCTTTTGATTGTTTCACTTTTTGTGTAAATGCAAAGTGTGTCCGTTCGTCATAACTTGAGTCCGAGTACTTTCCGTTCCGTGTTATATGGGTACGTCTCTCCATCAACTCTAACAAATTAAACTTGTTCATGTTCGTTTTGATTTTGTTTTGTTTTCGAAGTCATTTAAGTTCTTAATCTTTTGGTTTACTTTTATTGCTGTTTATGATTTGTGTAGTTATCCACTAGTAGGATGTACATCATACTCTGCTATGTAGGTTGAGGTAGATCACAGGTGTATATCGTTTACAAAGTTAAGAAAGATACCGTGTCCCATTTGGCCGTGGTAAGGTTACTGATTTTAGCTTTTAGGCCGGGTATCCAAACCTTCTAGGTATGCTTTCGGTAACATCGCGGAGCATGACGTGCACTTTGTTGCTTGGCTCTGTTTCGGTGCCAATGTTTTCGGAAATAATTGCCAGTGCAGTCTCCGACCCTCGCTTGCCCTTGGACCCGTGTTGCTGCAGATTAAAGATGTTGATGTTTTCGAGTTATTTCTTTAGCCTCTTATTTAAAATCTTTTCGAAGGGTTTCCCGAAAAACTTCAGTATCAAGATTGGGCGGTAGCTTTCGACTTCATTGAAGATCTTTAAAAGTAATTCGTGCACGTTGTTTGGTGCGTTATTCATATGTTCCTTGTTTATGCCGTTTAGAAATGCTGCATTTTGCTTGAATGACTTTACTGCAGTCAATTATTTCTCCATTGTGAAGGATATTCCTTATTCCGAGTGTGTGTGTCTCTCCTTGTAAACTCCTCAGTATGGCTGGATGTTTTTTGTTGTATTTGTAGTGTTTCTATGACTCCTTTTACTTATTTCAGGTTTTATTCTGGAGAGATTGAGAATATTTGTCTCAAGTCTCTTTGAAATATTCTTAAAGTTCGGCGTTTCGTTGCCATTCCTCATTTTGTACTTTAATTTTTAGTTTTTTCTTCTGGCTGTGCTACTTGTACTATTGTGTCCAGAATTTCCTCAGATCTGATTCTATGTCCATTTTCCAGGATAATAATATTCCTAGACAAGATTTGACTTGTCTTTTATTAATATTCCTACTACCATTTTGATTTCTTTAGTCTGAAGCAATTTACCCTTGTGGTTTCCAGTTCCCTTATCTCTCTTATGAGACTTTGGAATTCTTCCATTTTTTACTTTTATCTCATTGTCCACCAGCGGTACAGTTAGGGTTCTATGTTCTATTGTAGGTGTGTACATTTGATCGGCTTCCTTTATTTTTTGGTTATTGTTTGTATTTCTGATTCTATTTCGTTGGTTTCTTTATTGTTTAGGGTTCTGATTTCCATGGAGCTTAGGTATGGTTTGTATTTGTTTTTGTTTAGTCATTCCCTAATTTTAAGGGAGATGACTTAATTTATTAAAAGTTTACCAATTATAAGAAAATTAGGATTGAACCGTTAAACTTAGGAATTATACAATCTTAAATATTTTCTAAAATGGTTCCGTGTGGAAGGTCAATAGGGTCTAAAGAACATAAAGTGAGTACAAAGAAGATATTAGATAATGATAGGGGTGTGAGGTCTTGGAGTCAAACCTCTTCCCAAAAGGAGTCCGGTGTGGTGCTTCCTCAACGGGAACCGGCAAATGAATGATAACGGCCCGTGCTCTCATCGCCTTATATGGCCAGGGGTTAGGGGCTGAGGGTTGCGCTATAACCGAAGGTTTCTGCCGGGAAGGTGGTTCAGGACGCATGTCCGCTGGGTTACTGGAAGAACGAATGTAACGGATCTTTTTGGAAGAGAAGCGCCATTGAGTGGGGGACCCTCTAGACGTTGTACTATTTGAATCGGGATTTTTCCCCTCTTCATGTTTTGTATGCTGGTAAGCAATCGGAGAATAATCGGGCCTTCGGGAGAAGAAGGAGGGTAACGAGAGGGGCGATGGATTCGTACATGAGGGAGTAAGGTGGAATTTGGAATGTAGCCGAGGGGTATGCCCATGCCAGGTTAGCATGGGAGATAGCTATGCCTATTAAGGATGCGTCACAGGCAAACGGAAAATGTGAAGACCTGGAGTTAACCAGGCCTGCTATCTGGTGGATAAGCGGAATTAGGGAGAGAAGGCGGTCTTCTTGCAATCGTTGTTTAGTCTTTGTGTTGCAAAGCTGGACCCGTGAAAAGGAAGGTCCAGGATGGGAAGTAGAAAATTGAGAAGTCCACCAAGGCGTTGCTAGTACTTGTGATCTAAATTACTGTAAGTACAATTTTCGAGTCCTCTTTTGACATTTTCAGATAAAAGTATAATAGTTAAAAGGCCAAATTTGCCAATGACTAGAGAAGAGAAAGTAAGGAAGGACAAGTACTTAAGGAAAAGGTCAATAGGAAGTCAGCAAGCGTCAATACCTTGTCCGTCCATAATAGAAAGCGACAACAATAAAGACAGGAACATCATTTAAACTGAGCTGCATTTAATTTGCCGCACGCTAACTGAAGGAGATGAAAGGGAGAGATTCCTTTAGACGAAGATAACTCATTTCTCTATGGAGAAAGTAAAGAAATGAAATACCATTTATTTAATTCATTTTTGAGAAAAATCTTATATTAGCTGTGGATATAATATAAATGGCATTGTCTTATTATACCTTATATATCTTTAATAAAAAATCGATTTGCCTATCTAGGTGGATAAAATATACAGATTGATTAGCTTCTTTTTATGAAAGAATATCACTTCAGTAGTGATGAGTGAACTCAGGATAAAATATGGAAAAACAAGGAGGGAGTTTCTTCATTTATTTGTTAAACCAAGATTTTATAGCTGATTTTATTCAAAGTTGCGCCTCTTTTATTTTTTCTAACAAACTTTGTTAATTTCTAAAACTCCAAAGAGACTCTTGTTTAAGTATTCAACTGAGTAACTCATACATTTTCGCTTCAACAATCTCCTTCAACTTCTAAACTAAAGAAATACCTCAATAGGTTCCTCGCACAACTTCCTCTTAATATTTTATTCCTATTACTTTTTGTAGCGACATTTAGTCAGAATGTTAGAAATATTAATGGGAAGGACTTGCAAAAAAATACACATCAAACGAGAACAAACTGAAAATTGAAATGGTAGGTTCAGAATTTATATAAATTTAGTGACTAAAATTTAGCAATAATGGAATATATGTACAATAAAAATAAGTTTTGTAATCACTTTATTAAGAAAGTTAATTAGAGAAAAGTTGAGAAAACATATGAATTTGCTTTTAGCATCATCAGGAACAATTTATAAGGTTAGTTTAATAGTAAAAATTCCTTATTCAATATAAAATGAGATGGGCGAAGAACCGCGGAAACCTTCACATTCTAATTTTCAGTTCAAGTATCACCTATTTTTTACAAGAGGTTTTTAAAGATTCTCTTTTCAGAGAAAAGATGGTAGGCCAATAGGATGGGGGCACTCCTGAAGAGGTTTAAGGAACTCCAGGAGACATTTCTAGCAAATTAAGGAATTGTTATTTACCCTTACCTAACAGCATTAACTTGAACGTTATTGTTAATTATACAAGAATCAATATATATATAGATATATATATATATATATATATATATATATATATATATATATATATATATATATATATATTCAAAATTCTTTAATAATGGGATAGATTTCGAAAGTACTTGGAATCTTTGTTTCCTTTTCCTTGAGGATTTGGTTGCACACACACACGCACAAACAAAGATATAAATATATATATATATATATATATATATATATATATATATATATATATATATATATATATATATAATAGATAGATAGATAGATATTGTTGAAGACCATTGTATATTTAGCCTAAATGTATTTTCTTTGTAAACTTTCTCTCTTTTTTCTAGTTATTGTCTTTGTAAAAACCATACCTCAATTTCTGAGCTGTCGATCTTGCGCGATCTTTTTACAGCTGAAAATATTGTAAAAAGCTTATGTCATTGTGAAGTGTTTGGTGGCGTGATTGTTTTCCCTGTACGTTTTTTTTCTCTATTCTCCGTCCGTAGTACATAATGATAAGAGTTTCGGATGTAAGTTTTTTTAACCCTCGGAGTAAAGCCTTCTCGACTTGTTTTTCATTGCAATTATCCGAAGTGAATTCTCATTTGTATTTTCCGGATATTCTTCCTTCCGATACAACAATGGCATCCATCTCTTTAGGGAAAGGGGACCTTTCGGCAGCGAATACCTTCAAGTCAATTTTCCTTGAATGGTAATATTGCCTAGATTCCCTCTTACAAGGAGAGGATGAACTCGGACGTCTTTTGGACTGTGAGGTTTTCCGTGAGCGGGGTAAAGCGTGTCTCCACCCCTAAGGTCACGCAGTCTCCGTCACCGTAACTTCATTATCATTCTGTGTGCGTGTGAGTTTGTTTGTTTTATAATATTTTGGGTGGTGTTGTTCTGCTTTTCAGTACGTGTATTCGCTTCTTTTGCTGCCTGAACCTGGAACCTAGGATCCCTAGGGAGAGCTGGGGTGATGCTGGGGGTGAGGATCTTCTAGGACCTAATCTCACACTGGGGTTTGAGACTAATATTGCGAATTTCTGCCGACCGTAGATTTTGTACAAACTACATTTCCTGCATCCCATTATGAGTCAGCATTCTATTAAACTCTTTTGTAAAGCACCCCGGTGAGGAGAGATTTGCAATGTGTGCATAATAGATTCACAACATAATTTTGTTCGAGTTTTCATTCTCGACTTGCAGGTATGTCCCAACGTCCCAAGACTCTGCAACAGCAGCTTTAGCAACATTGTCGTTCGTACTGTTTGCTTTGTCCTCTTCTTCCTGTCTTCTTTGATTTGCTTTCCTTTACAAGAAATCTTTTTTAACCGGGCTAGCCATGGAAAGCGTCTTATGCGCATCTGTACAGTTTAGGCACTTCAGAGAGGTGCCATTGCACATCTCCAAGAATGTGATGTGCATCTGCTGAGTAAATAGAGCACAAAAGAACGTTCTCCTTAGAGCAGGTGGCCGTGGTGTCTTCCTATTAATTAGATCACTTGAAACACATCTGAAGGTCAATAAACTCCTCACATTCAATCTGCTCAGGGCAGATACGGAAGTTAAAGAAGAGCATACCTCCCTCTGTAGCCTTAATCATCACTGCCGTATCACACAACACTATCTTGAATACATGAGTATAGACTTTGAATTTGATAATTTCTGATAGCTTTGCACATGTCCACGGAGTGCCCCCAAACCCAAGGATAGAGGCCGAGTAGGATGATACTTCGGTGAGTCTTATTTTGTAGTGAGGTGTGTGGTTTCAGGCTTATTGATTTCAAGCACTCTGCAGCTTTTTAGGAGGTGAGTGCTTTGCAGTAGCCTCCTAAGAGCATATTGCAGAATAACCATTGCGTGTGGACTTGGACTTAGACGTGCAAAGTTGGTAAAAATTAGAGAGAGACAGATTAAAAACTAGTGAATTTGTGTGAGGTTAAAGAATTGTGGTGGTGTGGGAGACAGAATGAATAGGTCCCTGTTGAAAGGGTATCTGTTTTGTTTTAGTTTTTTGGTTGTATTTTGTGTGGTTGATTTTGGTTGTTTTTATAAACTATAAAATGTATAGCTTATACTAATTAAATTGAACCTGTTAATTAAATTAGGTTAGATATGATCTTATTAGGGGGGAAGTTTTTGTTGCCGCTATTGGTTTTTGAGTAAGTTATTTAAGTGAATTTTAGCATTTGATTTTACTTCAGAAATTTATTAAAAAGTAATAATCTTAGTGTTGATATGTGATTAATACTAAAGAAACCTGAGCATTAGGGTGGATCGAAATAGGGAGGTCTTGCAAATATTTTTGAAATTCATTTTCCCACCCTGTTTTTTATGGACCCAATATCAAATCTATTGTGTTGAAATTTTAGAGTTATAAATTGTATTTTCAGGTTCCTCAACGCAATAAAAAAATTTTAAAAAAGAAAAAAATGTAGGAAAATTCTATCTATTTGTTTTCAAACTTTGAGTCATCACATCAACATTTATGTCCTATATGGGGTATATTATTTTCCTAAAAGTTTAAAAAAATATATTTCCATAAAACATTGCAATCAATACTTCTACTTCCATTTTATTGCATGAAAAATAATTTATTAACTATTCGATAGGTTTTCCTTCCTTTTATTCTTCCGTTTGTTTCCACGCAACCAGTTGATTTTTATCATCGTCAATCTGAAATACATAGAAGAAATTTAACAATTGACAGTCGAATATTTAAATTTTCACTACTATTCAATATCCATTTATTCAATGCAGTTAGATATTTGTAGTTTTATTACCTTTCCTTACAAAATCCTTCTTGGTATTAAATGAGGGATGCATTTCAAGACAATGAATTTCAGCGTGTCAGAAGGGTCGAAATTCGAAACATATAATAGAAGTATCCGATTTGTCGTTCTAATCCATCGTGCATGCAAAATTTTACCAGGAACCTTACGAACCAATTCAGCAGAACATTCATCTTGTGAGATAGATCGAAGGATATCAAACAGATACTTTTGTTCGAGGGTCAGTGTCGTAGAATGGACTCTCGACGATATACCATATATCACTATTCGTTAAGGGAACTTCTTTAATTATCTTTAAAGTGCGTTAATGTCTGGTGGGCCGATAATATGTATCTTCGATATGCTTAAGAAGTGGAACTGAGCTCAAGGATAATAATATTGCTATCATTAATAAAATAGAGTTTTATTAATAATAACTATCAACAATACACAAAACGGGAAATATTGACATAAACAGAGAATGGAAAGGGTCGTGGGGGCTCGGCTAATCCGAGGATTAAAAGATTTAAAAAGGTAAAACAAATATAAAGTTAAAGAGATGGGATGGTTCGCTAAACCATTTAAAGCACATGATAGAATTGACAACAGGGTTAAATACTCAAAGGTAACGTTCGGCTCACCTAATTTTGTACTAGTGGTGCAGAGGAAGTCGACGTGAAGGAACTTTCGGTCCGCTGGCGAGTTCCAGCCGAAGGGGGGGAATAAAATGATCCTGACGTGGCGTCTTGGGAATGAGAACCGTTTCTCGACAAACGGCTTGAAGAACAACGGCTGTTTTACGTTCGTCTCTTCTGAACAAAAGGAGGGGGGGGGGTGAGAACCGTCTCTTGTCTACGGGCTCAAGAACAATGTCTGTGCTAATTTTGTTCTCTTCTGAACAACAAGGGGGAAGGTTGACAACCGTTTCTTGGCGAACCGGCTCAAAATAACAATGGCTGTTCTACGTTGTTCTCTTCTGAACAACAGGGAAAGGGGGTGAGAACCATTTCTTGTCAACGAGCTCGAACGAACAATGGCTGTTCTAATGTTGTTCTCTTTCTGAACCACAAGGCGAAAGCCTTTCGGACTTGGCGTCACGAAAGGCTCGAACCTTGGCACTCAAGGGATATTGTCCTTCTTCTGGACAAGTGATGGTGAATCTCGAGGTCGAGGTCCCTTGGCGCACAAAGGGAGAGAGGGTCGTGGTGATGTTTCGCGACAAAAATCTGGATCTCCAATCTGATCTTAGTGGTAAAGTTTCCATTTAAATAGTCGAGACACTCCCTTGGCGTGGGGGACAATGGAGAGGGAGCTTCGAGGGAATGCACAGCCGAGCTTGGGAACAATGCCTTATCTGCCCATAAGCCTAACTCAATCTGGCGAGGTCGGCGTATGGGGACGAACGGAGGAAGATAAACCTCCTTGTTTAATCATTGACTCAGGTGGCTGCGATAAGGCGCCAAGCTTCAAAGCGAAGATGCACGTGGGATCATCGTGGTTTTAAATAACATGTGATAGGGTTTGAAATTAACGCGGCCTCAACCCGTTCTATCACAGTCAGATTTTATCCGTCAGCAAGCTGCAAGTTAGTGGGAATTGGCTCGAATTCAACAAATCATAGACTTATATTTATCCATTGTTCCCCTATAGGTCCGACAAATCCACAAGGCCCGGTTGTTTCCCAATCTAAATTGCTGATAAGATGGCGCAATGGTAGCTGATTTACATGGCGTTGGCAAATAAACCAATGCAGTGGTATATTAATTCTTCTGATCACACCTGCTTTGTTCCTATATTCACTGCCGTTCCATCGTATTTCACAACAATGAATTCATCAATTACGATGTTATTTGCTTCTAGATACGAGAATATTGTGTAGCATATAGCTTGTGCAGAACCTGTCTTCATTATCAGGTGTCCAAAGTATTCTGAACCAGATTCTTCTATAATAGAGATGTTCTTTTCCATTATCTTCTTCTTGTGAGTAGCTCCATCGTCTCAACAACAAATGTGCTATCTTTTTTACAATCAAAATAAATAAAATCTGATGGCTTATCAGATCTAATTTATTGGTGTAATGTCATATGTTCTTTGACACGCTTTCGTCTAACTTTTGACCTGTCAACTACAACAGAAGTTTTTTTGACGTCTAGTAACGATAAATCTTTAAGGATTAAACTCGTTATTAAAGATGCAGCTTGATCAGACACACCAGTGCGGTCACATGACAACACAAATATAGACAATTTTATTCGTTTGGATGGAGTCTCGGATGCAAATTCTTTGTTTACTTCTTTGCGCTTCATGAATTAAGGAAGCTCATACTCGCTACTTTCGTTAGCAGATTATGTTTCTGTGCTGGATGAAGGATGAGTAACTTCGATATCATCCTTGAAAGTAGATGGTTGATTTAAGAGACAATACTTACGATTTTATCTAACTGCACTCTAAAATAATCTTCTTTGATCAAATTTGATCGATATTACCTATTGAGATTTTCCTAGTTGTTCATTCGTCTTCCTTAAGCGTTTGCTCCAATCACAGCACCTTTTATTCTTTGCTACAAGAACAGTTTTCAAAGCCATCGCATTTACAACACGAACTATCAAACAATTGTTCTGCATTATTTGTAAAATCGTCACATTTCTGTTTGAATGATATCACCTTTTTCTTGCTAATATTTCTCATTAAAGCCTGATATTTTGAATAATAATTGAAAATTCTTTTTCTAAATTCCTCTCTTGATAATTTGTTTAATTGGCTCAAACAAAACAAGGCAGGGTGCGACAAACAAAGGGTTTTCAAATTCATGACGCGTTGTAGGTTTAAATGCCCTAATTAAATATTGTTTTACTTTTTTTATTACATATTATTTAGCTCTGAAATATAATAAAACGTGTATAAATATTTATTTTACACAATAAATAACTGTTCTTAAATACAAATACAAGAATGTGATCAAAACAATAGACACTAGACAGATCGACACAGACACACGCATATCCACTGTCAACGAGACCTCCGCGCTACTGAAACATAATTGTCACGTACGCCGGTATAATATGTCATTCAAGAACCTTTGAATATCATTTAATTACTTTCAAATTGCGTTTACTTGTTCTGACAAATACAATAATTATTTTTGGGGAGATATCCATTCAAAATTCGAATTTAATTTTTAGATATAATCCACGAAATTCAAAGTTTAGTTGAAAATTGCATTATTTTCAATTTTTAATGGCGTTGAGGATCCTTTAAAAATGATTATAGCAAAATATCCTTTTAGGAGTTTTATTTTAACATAGCCTCATAAAACATCGTGGTGAGAAAATAAATTTCAAAGAAAAAGGTTTTCGCTCTACCTTTATGAGCATTACACTAGTCGTTTGTTGTGATTTTTCGATTTTGTCATGTATATTTTGGAGTCATGTCGCCGTTAGTCTGTGCCTTACTACTTTTAAAAGGTCTTATTTGTCGAGCGACATCGATGTCTAGGTTTGTACGAGAGAACTCCGGGGATAGGCTGGTGGCAATGGCTTGCGTTTGTGTTCTCTTCTACTGGTGTTTGTGATGGTACGTAGGCAGCGCTTTGTTCTGGATATTTTGTAGTTTCGCAATATGGGTCTCGGTGCTCGCGTTCAGCTCGGTGCTTGAGCGGAAGAACGCATTGAATATCTTGAGTTTACTTGAGAGATTTAAGGCTGGGAACATATAAAATTCTTTCAAATCTCTCTAGCTATTCGTAACTGTTCGCTCAATATGACTCGTGTAGCTCCTGGTGGTGACTTTGAGCCCCATAGCAGCCTTTTGAGTGCAGTAAAAGATTTGCTCCCCGTCTAGATGTATATCTTCGAAGGTCTGGCAAAACATGGGAATTATTTTGTATTTGGGGGCATTGGTTGATATCTTCCATCTCCTCTCGAGAGAGTTGATTTTACCTATCTCCTTAGCCGTATTTCTCGCCATAAATTCCCTGTAAACATAACGGCTGTACAAATTTGAGATATATCGTCAGCGAACTCAACGTATATCATACCCTCAGAGAGAGGTTGTGGTAGGTGACGTGCATAAATCTTGTATAAAAAGGGAGTGAGACAGTTCATTTGAGGGAGCCCTGCTTTGAGTTCGAATTCGGGGCCTTTATGCTCTCTGATTTGTATGTATGCTCTCCTCTTCATTATGTAGTCGGATAAAATCCTCTCTAAAATGAGGTTGAGGCCTTAAGGGATCTTAAATTGTAGGCCTCTCTTCCAAACCTTGTCAAAGGCTTTCTTCACATCGCGGAGCACCAGGACGGCATGCCTTTTGTCTGCCTTGATTTTCGCAAGCTTTTCGGTGACGACGGCTAGTGCCGTCTCAGTCCCTGTATTCCTTCTGAAGCCGTGTTTCTGCTCATTATTGAAGTTTGCTTTATAGAGAGAAGGGTTGACTCTGTTATCCAATATCTTCTCGAAGACTTTGCCGGCAAATTCTAAGAGAGATATCGGTCGAAAGTTGGAAGATCAGTCCGTGGGCTTTCTCGCTTTAGGGTTGAAAATCATCTTGGCCAATTTACACTGATCTGGCAAATAGGCCGTTTTCAGAGCGGCGTTCATAATGTTGAGTAGGCCACTCCAAACGTTGGGCGGGGACTGGTTGAAATGCTCGCGGTTCTGCCCCGTAATACTAGGGGCTCTTTAACGAAAGGATCTTAGAGTAACGAGGAGTTCTAGGGCAGTTATTTTATTTCCATAGGCATTGTGGTTGGGGCCTATCAGCGCTACTACATTGGACAGGTCCCTATATTCTTGGGTCAGTGGTCTCATGGGAGGGGTCCAGGGGGAGCTAGGAGGATTTATAATTGTTACGGGGAATGCTATTTTGATCGGATCTGATTAGATAATCAGTGTTTATCCAGCTCCTCTTCTATTTCTTCTAGATTAGCATCATACAAGTGGTCGGGGATGTAATTTTGGAAGTAATTTCTAAAAGTTTCCCAGTTCGCTTGCTTGTAACTTTTGTGTTCTGGGATATACTCCTAATGTAATTTTGGTAGGCTGGTGGTCGCTCGGAATGATGGGGCCCTGTTCAATGTAGTAATTGTAAGGAAGCCTGATAATAGATAAGAATATATTGGGATTTTTCGTTGCTCTTGCAGATATGTACTTCTGGAATTCTGGTCCGATCTTTGTGATGTATTATCTATCGAGAAGTAGTTTGATGTTTCTACCTACATTGTTGTGGAAGGTGTAGCCAAGGCCGCTACACATCTTGCGTTAAAATCTTCGGCGAAGAGAACGTCCCTCTGTTGGCTAAATAGCTGCAAGAGGTTGCGCATGGGAACATAGCGCATCTTAGGAGTTGCTATACTGTGTCAACGACCAGTCCCCCTTAGATCATGTACCCACTTTAATTACAAGCTAAGATTCATTTATGTTTTCCAGAGTCCTGTATTTCAGTCCTTTTTAGATGGTAATTGCGCAACCGTCATTTCGTTTCTAGGATTTTTGCTGATAACATTGTATTAAAAAGTTGCAAATGTTTTTGAGCGGACAATCCATGTTTAATAATTAGTATTATGTCAGGGTCACTCTTTCGCATATTATTGCCATAGATAGAATTTTACCGTCCCACTCATTAACATTCGTATGTATTATCGTAATATTTTCCCCCATTTTGTGTAGTGTTGGTTACTTATTGTGTAGTATTATATTAGACGTTTATTCGCGTTTTACTTTAGCCCCGTGCGGTGTACTGGGTGGGGGGCGCTCCCTGCCGTTTTTTTCTGTATTCAGTGTCCGTGATCGTATAAAAGCAGTCCGCGGTCAATTTTACTATGTTTTGAGCGAAGGCCTCTTCGACTTGCCGCTTGGGAACCTTATCCGATCATTCCCACTTGTACCTTCGGGTTTTGAGACCTTCCGCTAATTCGCCGGATTTCAGCTCCTATGGGAATGGAGCCAACTTCGGTGCAAGGATTTTAGTTTGATTCCTCTCGCATGGTATTTGAGCTGCTGCTCTCTACCCAGCAAAGAGGAGGAGATTGGCTTTGGGCGGCGTGGTTTGAGGTATTTCTCGACCTTGGAGACCTAGGCCCCTTGGGGGCACTGCTTCAGTGTTGGGTGTCGTTTATAGTGGTGGAATTTTTCTTGGGTGTTCCGGGGCTTGTTTTGGTGTTTCCATGTTTTTTAATTTATTTAGACGCGGATCGCGTGTATTGGTTTTGCTTTGGGGTGCGGGAACCTTTTGGCATGAATCTACGCACTGGGGAGCTACGCTTATTCGCAAACTTCCTCCGAAGGTGGGTTGTCGAGAAACCTCATCTATTGCATTCCGTTTTTTTACGAGCATGCGGCTGATTTCGGTGGCAAAGTTACCTGGGTAAGTAATGTTCGCAATGTGAGCATAATATATGCAACACATTATTTTGGCTGCTTTGGCGTAAGTGGTGTTGTCTTTGTTCTATCTTCTTTTGCGTTTATTTTTGAATTGCTTATTTTTTTACTGAACATGCCATGGACATTGTCCCGTAGTTGCCTTAAAGATTCAGGCATTTTTGTTCGTTACTATTACAATCATGCCAGAAATGGTCGCGACCTGCACAGATAGAGCACAGTGTAAAATCCTTTACAGGGTAGTTGGAAGTAGTGTGTTTGCCGTACTTATAGCACTGAAAGCACATTTGCAAGCCGTCAAACTTTTTGCGTTCCATCCAATCTGAGTAAACCCTTACACTAAAGAGAAGTAGACCGTTTTCCTTCGATTTTGGGCCATTATCGTGTCCTCAAAGACAACCTTAAGCACGTGCGTATAGTAATGAATTTAATGACCTTAACTACCTTTGTTCATGGGTAGATCCTTTCAATTTTAGTCTGTATTTTGTCTGAATGAACACGACCCGGGAGTCGAGTAGCATGCAGATCAAACTACGGGGAGATCGTATTTGTGGTGGTGTAGTCGGTTTCAACCTCATGTTCTTTCGCAATTAAACGGCCTTGCTTGAGGTTAAGGCTACACAATAAGTCTATATCGCGCAAATGGCTAAGTAACCATTTTGGATGTCGATAAGTTGTACTATTGTGATATTAAGGGACCCAAAAGCTTTCTCAAATTCCTTACCTCTATCCTGTTTCGGGGCTTCCGAGAGGGCCCGGAGAGTAATTCGAAGGGTCTCTCTCCCATTTCTCCGGCATACTATGGTAAGATAGTTGGAGATAAAAAGGAGAGGGGGTGTTTTGAGGGAATGTGAATGAGTTAATAATGCACCGGGAAAAATATTTAGAGAGGAAAAGGAGAAAGAAAAGGGGTGAAATGAAAGAATGAAGGAGAGGGACCAAAGTCTAAGTATATGACTTTCACTTTACCTTTAGGCTCTTCTTGGGGTTTGCGAATAGGCCTAATGGGGCTCCGGTCCTTATATTTAGAAAACATGTGAAAATTTCACCCTCCACTTTCTCTAACCGAAAAACCAGTGGACCACTTTCCGAAAATTATCGCGCTTCTCCGAATTACCAATTTTTATACTGCTGCTGTGGACGCCTCCGTGTGGTGGCAGAGGGCGGTGGGAGTCGGCGGGCCATGGAGTGCTGGCGGTCCAGTCAGGGCACCGAAGATGCGGTGGCCGCGGTCTTCGAAGCGTCCACAACTACCTCCTGCCGAGGTCCGGGAGGAAAGGAAGAGGATATTCTTCGGAAGATCTTCGCAAGTTCTGTTGGGGCGCTTGGCAGAGTGCCGGGGATTGGCTTTGGTTGCCCCACGCGATCCGTAGGTCGCTCGTAGATTTTTTTCAGGAAGGAAATTTGGGGACCGGCTCCTTAGATTCCTTCTCCTAGTAATCGCCAGAGACATAGAGAGCAACCCGGGCCCAAGACAAATATACATATGCCAGATTTGCTCTCAACACATAACATCAAACAAAAAAGATAAAGGGTCAGTTCTATGCTGTCAATGCAAGAACTGGGTCGACATCAGATGCACAACACTACCCAATACAAAACATCATACAACCACTTGTAAATGTCCCAAATGCACAAACCCAACTCAAACTACTACTAACTCCCTAACAACAACAACTATAAACAACAACAATCAACCCAATCCACCACCACACCAACACCCACAACCACAGAACACAACCATCACAACAACTCTCCAAACTCTAAACTAAAACAACGCACGGATCTTCAACTATACAACCAGAATTCCATCCCCCCCCACCACCTCCACCAAACCAGACTTCCAACAAAATACAAACAACCATCACAAATAATATAAACATACTACAACTAAACATATACGGCATAAATTCAAAGACAAATGAACTAACTGACCTCATCAATAAACGCACCATACATAAAGCAATGATACAAGAGTCAAAACTCAAAGGACACAGCATCACCCGCTCAATAGGAGACAACTTGACTGCTATAAGAAACGATAGAAAAGATTCAGATGGAGGGGGCCTAATCACGTACATTCATAAAAAGATTAGCTACATCGACACCACAAAAAAACACAAAAGCACTACTCCCCCAACAAGACAAAACAATAGAGCTACAATCCTTCAAAATCAGTTGTGGATACAACAAACACATAAACCCAGCGGCTATCATCCACCACTACACCAAATCAGACAAATACCGAATCTTATCATTGTGGTGACTTCAATGGTAAGAGCCCCGTGTGGTACGAGAACAACAATACAAACAACAAAGGCACACACATCGAACAGTAATTACAGCACTTATCCATACTCAATGAACTAACAGCACACACACACATATGCCCCACCAAGCCAGGCGCAATATATCCTCACCAGACATAACATTCTGTTCCTTAGCACTTACAATCGACATTCTCTGGAGTACAGCCAAAAAAGTACCATCAGACCATTCACCCATTAGCATCACAACTTACACAACACAAACAAAAACGAGTCAAGAAAACTATCATAAACTACAAAAAAGCAAATTGGTCAGCTTACACAGAAGACGCAGAAACCCTCTTACCTCACTAGACACTACAAACATAACAGAAACAACCTACAGGATAATATCTACACAATTCAACTCCCTAATAACCAAAACAGGCAAGAAACACATTCCACGAGGCAACCGATAACTTCATAACCCTAATTTCACACCAGAGATAAAGAGCCTCATAGAAACCTGAGACAATGCAAAACACTCATCTCCCTTTCCCCATACAGAATAAACTGTTCGCACTGTCTAGTCACTCAATGAACAAATAAGAACAAAAATAAAGCAACAGCAAACACAAAACTGCACAAACTTTGCTAACACTCTCAACTATAAAGACAACAGCAAGAAAGTTTTCCAAATACTAAGAAGCATAACTGAATAAAACTCACAAACTCCAACATCACACGCAGCAATCACTCGTGACAACACAATCCCTTCACACAAACAACAAGCCAACATACTCATCAACCACTAGGCCAACATAAGCCACCTCCCACACACGCCAGAAGACAGAAAAATAATAACACGTAAGAAGAACTTCCCACTTGAGAACAACTACAAACCTTCCACATACAGACAAACAAACCATATCATTTGTAACCTCAAAAACTCACTAGCTGCTGGACTGGATGTTATCTCAAATTACCATCTTAAACATCTTGGTCCACGAGGAATCCAAGCCCTCACTGACATAGCAAATTACAGCTACTCATATTGCAAAATCACAGACACATGGAAACACGGCATCATTGTCGCTATCCTTAAACCCCACAAGACCACACACTTGTCACCTCATACAGACCTATAACACTGTTAAGCACAGCTTTCAAAGTAATAGAACGACTCATACTAAACCTGATTACACCACATATACCATTATCGCCCACCCAACATAGCTTTAGACCACAACACTCAACAAGCACCTTACTCACCCAACTGATGCAAGACATGCTGGACGGCTTCAACCACAAGGCACCACACAAAAGAACACAACTCATAGCAATAGACATAAGCAAAGCCTTCGATGCCCCCCTGACATAAACTTATAAACAGAACCTACAACACTAACATACCTAACAATAGCAAAAGATGGCTTGCCAACTATCTGTCTGGTAGAAAGGCTCACGTAGATTTCGATCGCATCCCATCAAAGATACGACCCTTCAGAGACGGAGTACCACAAGGCTCAGTCCTATCCTTAACACTATTCAACCTTTTTCTCCACGACATCCCAACATCCATTTCTCAAGACATCAAAATCTTATCCTATGCAGACGACATCACAATCACATCCACCCATGCTAAACACAACACAGCTGCCACAAACGCACAATACTACCTAAACACACTACAAACATGGCTCACTACCAACAGACATAAAGTAGCACCAGAGAAATCCACAGCCACTCTCATAACGAACTACAAACAAGAATACAACCATAAGAACATCACACCCGTCACTTTTTACAACACACCCATCCCATACACCAACAAGATGAAAATCCTTGGAGTCATCTACGACAACGGTTTGACCTTCAAGGACCACATAGCTGACATCAAATTCAGATGCACACCAAAACTCAGAGCACTCAAAGCCATAACAGGCCAGGACTTTGGACAGAGCAAGGAGAGAACCACCACCATCCACAAGCGGTTTATTCGATCCACTACCGAATACTGTAGCACCAGTTGGACACTAAACCTCTCAGATACGCACAACATAAATACAACAAAACAATGCACTAAAAACCGCTACCGGTTGTATCAAAACAACACCTATCGACCACCTACATCGAGAAACTAAAACACTAAAGGTCAGAGATCACATGGATGTAAAAGGTGCAGAATTCTATGATAGGGTCACAAGAGACACCTCACATCCACTACATTACACATTGCACACAGCACCAACCCACCGAAACATCAGATACACCCCATCCATATACTAGACGAGCATTCAGGACACCTTACAAACAGCACCAAGGGGTACAAGCAACTCAACACACATACATAACACCCTAGCAACACGCTCCATCAACAGACTCGGTCCATACAGAGTTCTGGGGAGAATCCCACCCGAAGTAGATGATTCAGTAGCAAAGCTAAGTAAAGAGGATCGAGTTTACCTATCAAGGCTCAGATGCGGACACCACAATGCTCTTCTGTCTAACAGAAAGAGGATACACCCTGAAGTATCAGACACCTGCCCAATCTGTCATATAAGAGCACACAAAATTGCCCACATAATTGTGTCACTCAATACACTGAGACACTCACACACACCGACTCTCCGTACGAGTGATATGTGGGATCGCCCGGGTCCCTCTGTTGCCTACCCCAGGAATGCTGGTCTGTTCGCTCAGGACTGACTGGAGAGCAACCCAACCAACCAACCAATTTTTATTCAGAGCAACTCTTAAGCGAATCCGTACAAATTCCCTTTTATTAATCAGAAATAATAAATGGCATAATGCAATACAGTAGCGGAAAGGGTTGACTAACTGCCGACACAAAGAGAGGTCAAAATATAATGAAAAATGAAATGAAATAAAAGGGAAAGTAGGAGAAAATCTTTTAGATCTCCGTGCCTCCCCCCCGACCAGTCCCTCCCAGAAGAGCGACCTGGTCTGGGGTGCGTGGCGAGGACTCGTTCCCCCAGCGTCCTCCTCCCTCGGGGACTAAAGCCACCGAGGGAAAAGAGCTCATGAGAGGGAGAGATAGGGACAGGAAGAAGAAAGAAGTAAGGATAGGACTGACTGAAATAAAGTCAAAGGCTTGAAAGTTAACCAAGTTAGCCTGTGGATCTGCTTAACGTGGGACCCGTACCACAGGGTTTTAATGTTTTCCTATCTTTTAATTGTTACTATTAGCTGTACCTGTCCCTTGTGTTAGTGATTGGCCCATCTTTAGATAGCAGTAAAGGAGGAAGATGATTGAAGTGGAAGGAAGTTGGAGGTTTGCAGAAAGGAGCAAGTCGCGTGGAGGTCTTGCTAATCTCTGTACTATAAAGTAATTTTAGAGTTAAGTTCGAAATAAGTTAGAGTGAAAGTGTGTCTGTTTGTTTATTTATGTGTTTGTTTTGTTATTATGTTATATGTGTATGAGATAGGAGTTCAAACCGTTGTTAGCATTATTTGTTTTCCTGCTATGTTAATAACTCGATTTTCTATGATTTTTGGTAGCATTATTCTCTTATCTGTATCCTTTGTGTGGGCTCATATTCCTTTTTCTCCTCTTTATTTCTGATTTTTTCCTTTTTCGTTCATTGCACTTTTTGGTTAGTTTTGTCATTCCTTGTGGGTATTAAGTCCAATCCGGTGAGTTTTGTCATTATTCGTGTAATTTTTGTCACAATTGGATTTCCTTATTTGGCTTACACGTAAATCTCCTCCTCTTTTCTTTGGTCGGCTTTGTTTTAAGCATTAGGAATCAGCATATGTTTTCTCCATCCTTCTCCTCGTGCTATTGGATTATTTAATTCCTCTCTAATTTCTTCTTGTGTTTTTTCGGGGTTTTTTTCAATTATTTTATTTAATGGTTTTATTTTCGCTTCGTTTTATAACTCTGTTTTTTCCTCTTTAATCCTTACGTGTTCGTAATGATATTTACTGCGTTATTCTGTATACGTTGCATTCTTATTAGATTGCTTCTTGAAGCCGTATACATTGCAATTGTTGGATATATCAAAATAGGCTGTATCATGGCCTGCTAGACCTTTTTCTTATTTTCATGTTTAGATTACTTAATCTGTAGAGTAAAGTTAGCATGCCTCTTGCTTTGTTTATTCTTTCGGTCACGTGTTTTCAGTAACCATTTTTGGTAATAGTGAGGCCAAAAATCTTGCCTTCACCGTTATATTTGTATCGCTCTCCATCTACGTAAATGCCGGATAGTTTTTTGCGATACATAGGTATAATTTTATATTTATCTTTATTCGTTTTAATTTTCCATTTGCGTTCATACCCGTTTAGGTTTTCTATTTCTGTTGCCGTTACTCGCCTGCATCTTGGCTTCCGATAAACACTGGAAATTAATTAAGTGAAATCATCTGCGTATTGTATGTTCATACAACCCGCATTCCTGGGTGGAGGAATATCGTAGGTATACACTGAGAATAGAGAAGGACTTAAACGCCCTCCCTAAGTGTGGTCCGCATTAAGCTTGAAACTTTTACCTTGGTAATTCCCCGTGTCTATTTATGCATATCTTTTCATGAAGTAGTCGCATACAATTCTTTCCAAATAGTTGGTCATTTCCAGATTTAGAACTTTATGTTGTAGGCCTCTTTCCAGACCCTATCTAATGCTTGCTTTTCGTAACGGCATACAATGTCTATACTGCATTTCTCTACATTTACTTTCCTTACTTTTTCTGTAATCACGCTGTGAAAGGAAAAGGAATCTGGTTCAAGATAGGTTTTGCTTAGCATCACCAATATGTGATCCATTCATTCAAAACTGTCAGAAAGAATTTATTCCTGCAGCATATATGACAGCTGATGAAAAATTACTACCATGAAAAACACGTTGCAACCTTCTACAGTATATGCCAAATGAATAAAAAAATTTGGATTGAAATAACGGATGGCTGTAGATGTTGAAAACAAGAATTTGTTCAACAGAATTTCATATATGTGAAGAGATGATGGAAGAAGTAATGATGTTAGTGTGCCTAATAGTGTAGTCCTAAAACTGATGACTCCTCTATTTAAAAAAGGTTACACTGTCACTTGTGATATTTATTTTACTTCTTTAGGCATTTTATTGCAGCTGTCAAAACATAATTGCAGCTTTGTTGGAACAATTGGCCAGACCAGAAGAGAATTACCAGAAGTGGTAAGAAAGGTAAAACCACCCATGAAACTCTGGTTTTGAAATCTAGAGAGAAGTCTACGGTCACACTGACATCATACAAGTGCAAAAGATCAAAGTCTGTAGTTATTTTGAGCACATTACATCAAGATGTAGAAATTTCTTCTGAAAATAACCCCTAAAAGAAGCCTGAAGCCATAATTTTTTATAACGAAAATAAGGTAGGAGTGGATGTGATTGACCAAATGGCTAGGCATTTTTCGGCCAGAGCCGGCAGCAGGAGATGGCCCATGCATGTTTTTATAATAGTTTGGCTCTGGCTCTTAGAAACAGTTGGTTTATATACAAAAGTGTTTGTAAATCCGACATTAGCACGAGGGAATATGTTAAAAATGTTGCTGAGGAGTTTTGTGGTGATTCTCCTCATAGTCGCTCAAATACTAGGAAATTGTCAGTTGATAACACTAGTACTGCTACAAATAAATTTAGACGTAGGCACATGTGTCAGTGCTAGGTGTCGTGACAGAACCACATAAATGTGTGGAGTTTGCACAAAAAAATTATGTGGAAAGTGTGTGATAAGATTTTGTGAGGAAGGTTTTTTATTTTTTTTAATCTGATTTATTGGAGATATATAAAGACTACTTTTCTTTTTTTGTCAATGCAAACAATTAATAGCTTTATTCAGATATCAAGAAAATATGTTTATTTTGTTACTTAAATAAATGAATTTCCACAGCTTTCTTTTTTTCTCATTTAAAATTATAAATAATCTGTTTGCGTCAATTGACGCGCCTCGGTCCTTAGAGGTAGTTAAAAAGTCTTGTCCTTCTCAGTGTTGATTCCGTGATCTGATATTAGAATTATGTCTGGATCTATTTTTATGAATATATTTTCGTATGTGTTTCTTTATCTTTCCATCCGTTGGTGGTTGTCTGTAGAATTGTTAATTTTCGGTTCTCCATTTTGTCTGTTGGCTATTAAGCAGTTCTTCTTTTATGGGAGAGTGTAGTTTTTACGATTATTTACTTGTATCTTTTTCTTATGGTTCTGCTTTTCCTTTCTGTTCTCGTCGAGATTTAGCTCTTTTCCATTTTGCACTTCGCAGCTGGTGTTTGCGGTGTCGTGTCGCGCAGTGAAGCATCCTTGGTCGATTTCCTTTTTTGCATTTTGTTTTTACGCGTACTTTCTCTTTGGTTTTTTATTGTTGTCATCGGTGCTGCTCTCTGATTCTGTTTATTCGCTTTCTGTGTCTTCGTCCGTTTCTGATTTACTATCATTTCTTTTAGCTTCTTCAATGCGTATCTTTTTCGTGTCCTTAGAGATCTTATTGTTGAATATGGCCGATGAATCAATGTCCTTAAGGAATTTCATTGGTTCTAGCCCGTTTTCCTTGAGCATGGAGTTTAAGATTCTGGCAAATGTTCCCGCCTGTGCGATATTCATGACGTCTAAGGGGAGAATACACGTCAGTATTTTTATGTTCAGAGTCCCGTGATTGTAACTTGAGTAGTTGGCCGTTAGGATTAGCTGCCGTTGATGCATATCTGGAATTTCGTGAAACATCTTTTCGTTGGTGGATTTCAGCTTCTTCTCTCCTTATAATTTCTTTTCTCTTCGGGCATGATATAGCCATTGTTCTATGGCTTCCTCCACAATATACACATTTTTTTATTATTATTTGAGCAGTTCCTCCATGAATGGTGTATGCTGTACTCCGAGCATATATCTTCCTTTGGGAAGCAAATGGCACTTATTTTATCTTCCATCTTATAACGCCTGAAGCAAATTTGAATATTGGGGTACTGATCCCGTTGAATATTGATTGCGGGGATTCTCATACTGTATGCGAGAATTCCCTTTTGTAATGCGTGTGTGCCAATCTCTGTAGACTCGCACACAATTTTAAAAACACGTGTGTGCTCTCTAAATTTGATTATGTCGTGAACTTCAGCTATATTTGTTGCTCTTGTAGCTCTTGCCTTACTTCCTCAGGTGTATGTTCTCCAATCCAAGACTCGATTTTTCTGCAGACGAAACATCGAATCGCGATTATTTGTAAATCCTTGAACAGGCTTTTGGCAACATATTTGGGTTTTCTTTTATACCCGTTCGGTATAAGTGGGAGGGGCAGTCTCTTGGTAAAATCCAGTGGGAACATTAACTTAGGTCATACGCCCTTCCTGGTTGGTCATCCTTCTGAAAATTAAAACCTGAAAAATATTATACCTTCCTTGAGGTGAACACTCTCCGACCGCCCTACCTAGATGGTCTAGCCCTATAAGCGATCTTACACTCTGTTTTGGGGTCGTATCGCTAACCGAGCTCTTTCTCTATCCCCTTAACGGGGTCTTATTTAGGAGTTCAATATACTCAACTACCGACTGTTTCTGCGGCCTTTACTGCTAGTCGAGTTATACTGTGCTAGGCAGAATTACAATTTGAGAAAAAAGGCTGAGGACAGTGATAGTTAGAGGTAGAAAATTGAGGAAATCACCGCTTTGTGGTGATGCCCCGCGATTTGAAAACAGGAGATCTCTCCAATCAGTACGATTCACGCATATATTTCTTCTCTCTTCTGCCTCATTTTTATGGAGAGGTAGTCTTATATAGAAAAATGCTTCTTGGGTCACAAAGTTTTTCAAGACAAATAGTTGTCGTAACTTAGCTGTGCGTAGATCACTGTGATTAGTGAGATGAACTGAGCCTTCAATATCAAGAGGAAAGTGTTAAAGGGGTAATTATTCGTCCAAGCTTGAAGGAAAGGTCAAAGGGAGTGGGCCAATTAGGAAGATAAGTTTTTTAAAAGAATTTTAATGTTTTTTTGCCAGTTGTAGCTTGAATGCTGAGACGTCGTTTTTTTCATTGATTATGATTGTTTCTTTTTACCATGCTGTTGTTTTACAACAATATATCTCTTGTTAGGCTGGTCTGATGAATGCTCTACATGTGATTTTTAGGTGCTTCTTATTTAAGATGCATTATTAAACGCTTCAACAGGGTAATGGTTGTCATGCGAACATTTTAGTTATTATGAAGATTGCAGACTTTGTGTGTGCAGTTGAAATCGTAGACTATTTAGCTACACTTTCGAGGATTGATGGCAGAAATTATTTATCATAAAGAGATTGTGCTATTTGTTTTATAATATATGTTGAATTAATTGTATTTTGTTTTACGGCCTACTTTGTAGGCAGTAGACCTTTGGTTTCTATAAAAAGATTGATATTATATTTTACTTGTTGGTTGTTCTCAGTTTGATCTGTGACTTGGAAGTGGTTTCTTAAAAATGTTCCAAACTGGTGTTTTATCATGCTGTTTGGAAACGAGTGTTTACGAAGGTTTTGTTTTACGTAGGACATCTCTTGATAGAATATTTCGAATATGGAAAAGCATTTTGTATGCTCAGAGTATGAAGGAGCCGATTACAATCTTTTTACATCTTTCGGCACATTAACCATCTGCGTTGAGGCATGCTTCCATGTCTCTACCTTTTCTATAGAGTTTTGTGATATATTTTCCAGTAACAATATTACTAATATATATATTTATATATATATAATAGTGAAACCAGTATATAGGAGCATATAATTTATTTACCAGACTAGTTTTGTTTTGAAGTTTGCCATAGCCTCTTCAGTCGTATACTAAAGAATGGAGTCAACACTCAAGTCACTAAACTCCTCAAATTCTCTAGAAATGAAAGCTCCGAGAATTAGGGTGTTTTTTCGAGATTTTTTGGTGTTTAGTGATTTGTATGTTCATTCCATTCTCAGTATATAAGTAAAGATAGTATGGCAAACTTCATACCTAAACTAGTCGCGTAAATATATCCTATGCTCCTATACAGTGGTTTCAATATCATATTCCATAATTCGCTATTGGGCACCTTCACATATATATATATATATATATATATATATATATATATATATATATATATATATATATATATATATATATATATATATATATATATATATATTTATATATATATATATATATATATTTATATATATATAAGGTAAATACTAAGTTTTGCTACACTCAAGAATGGTTTTAATAAATCGATATTCTCTCCATAACCATAAATTTCACTCATACCGATAAAAAAGATTTGCCGTTATGTTAGCATCATTTTTCTTGTTCCCTTTTCTTTCGAGTCTTGTTCCAATTTGGTGATATATGTATGTTTCTTAGAGAAAAGTCAATATTTTACCTCTACTAATAAATAACCTTTATATTCATGAGAGGATCGTCAAATAATCAGTTGAATTGAATTATCCTGAATCAAAAATCTGAAACTTTGAATGACAATGGAAGTCAATTTATAACTCCAAATATTACCAATTTTATTGATATTTTATGAAACGGCTATTGCAATGTAAAAGAATTTTAAAGCCTTAAAAAGAATGTATTTATGAACACATTTACAGAATTTTATAAAGTTTGATAAAAAAGGTCACTGTTTGGTGTGCACTTTTTTCAAGCCGAATCATTGGGCCATATTTCTTCGAAAATGATGCCGGGAATTCTGTTAGGGTGACAAGCGAGTGATACCGTGCCATGATAACCCACTTTTTATGGCCAGAATTGAATTCTATGGATGTCGAAGATTTGTCTTTTCAACAGGATGGCACCACATGCTTTACAGCCAATGCAACAAGGGCTTTATTGAATGAGAAGTTCCCAGGTTGCATCATCTGTCGAAACAGCGAGGTCAATTGGCCACCACGATCGTGTGACTTCACGCCTTTAGATTTCTTCCTTTGGGATCATCTCAAAAGTAAGGTCTATGCCAACAAGCCATGTTTATTATTAAAGAAATTGGAATATATATATATATATATATATATATATATATATATATATATATATTGATTCTTGTGTAATTAACAATAACGTTCAAGTTAATGCCGTTAGGTAAGGGTGGAAGTAAGAATTCCTTAATTTGCTAGAAATGTCTCCTGGAGTTCCTTCAACCTCTTCAGGAGTGCCCCCATCCTATTGGCCTACCATCTTTTCTCTAAATAGAGAAACTTTAAAAACCTCTTGTAAAAGATAGGTGATATTTGACCTGAAAATTAGAATGTGAAGGTTCCTGCGGTTCTTTGCCTATCTAATTTTATAGTGAATAAGGAATTTTTACTATTAAATAACCTTATAAATTGTTCTTGATGATGCAAAAAGCAAATTCCTATATTTTCTCAACTTTTATGTAATTAACTTTCTTAATAAAGTGATTACAAAACTTATTTTCATTGTACATATATTCAATTATTGATAACTTTTATGCACTAAATTCATATAAATTCTGAACTTACCATTTCAAGATTTAAGTTTGTTCTCGTTTGATGTGTATTTTTTGCAAGTCCTTCCAATTGATATTTCTAACATTCTGACTAAATGTCACTACAAAAAAGTAATAGGAATAAAATATTAAAAGAAAATTGTGCAAGGAACCTATTGAGGTATTTCTTTAGTATAAAAGTTGAAGTAGATTGTTGAAGCGAAAATGTATGAGATACTCAGTTGAATACTTAAACAAGAGTCTCTCTGGAGTTTTAGAAATTAACAAAGTTGTTTGAAAAAATAAAAAAGTTGTAACTTTTACTAAAATCAGCTATAAAATCTTGGTTTAACAAATAAATGAAAGAGTTCCCTCCTTTCTCTTCCATATTTTCTCCTAAGTTCACTCATCACAACTGAAGTGATATTCTTCATAAAAAGAAGTTCATCAATCTGTATATTTTATCGACCTAGTTAGGCAAATCGCTATTTCATTAAAGATATATAAAGTATAATTCGACAATGCAGTTTATTTTATATCAACAGCTAATATAAGATTTTTCTCAGAAATGAATTATATAAATGCTTTTTCATTTCTTCACTTTCTCCATACAGATATGAGTTATCTGTGTCTAAAGGAATCTCTCCCTTTCATCCACTTCATCTAACGTGCGGCAAATTAAATGCAGCTAAGTTTAAATGGCGGACAGCCTTGGGCTTTCAGCAAAAGGCAGGCTTACTTTCGGAAATGGTGGCGCAATGATGTTCCTGTCTTGATAGTTGTCGCTTTCTATTATGGACGAACAAGGTATTGACGCTTGCTGACTTCCTATTAAACTTTTAATTAGGTAATTTTCCTTCATCGCTTTCTCTTATAGAGTCAAGGGCAAATTTGGCCTAACTATATCCATATTCTGCGAGAAAATAAAAATAAATGTATGTTTATATTTCAGAAAAACTGCAAAACATACCAATAGCAGATATGATGGTGTAATAATCGGAGTGAAACTTGGAATCTTTTACACTGAAGTAAAAGACCTAGAAGAATCTAAGCTTGCAATAAAGATTAAAATGCTACAAGTGATCTTGTAGTAGCCAGGGCCTACCCTTCCCCACGGCAACCGTACATTTCCGTCCCTAGCTTCGTTAAATTCCTACGCCGACCAGCTTCAACCATACTGATCAGAGGTCTTAACGCCTGGTGCAGGGAAGCAGGATACACAGCTCATACTAATGTTAGAGTTAGATCTCTGCAATTATTGATGCAAAGAAGCCTGATACACAAAGAAGGACCAGATTTTGCAACCTTTATAACCAAGAGAGCTTCTACTACGGCAGACATAGTCATCATGAACGCCAATTTCAACTTCAATCTCCATACGGATCCTGTTTCTGCAACCCCATCCGACCATGTAAGCATGGTCGCAACCATATTAATCTCCCCCACCACAATAAAGATCCCGCAAAGAAAATCACTTAGAACCAGAGCATTCATCTACTTGGATGACATACTTATAACAGGAAACCTAGACGCATTTTTAAACACTCTTGGAGAATTTTTGGACTCTAGCTGTACCATCAACATTGAAAAGTCACAGATTTCCCTGATGGAACAAATTGAATACCTGGGAGTGTTTAGTGCTTTTCGCCAGGCAAGAGCCAGACTCACGGCTACAATGTCCGAAAATGTCAAAAAGGGTCTCGGATATTACACTCACAGTAATTTAGATCAAAAAGACTGGCAACGCCTGGGCGGACTTCTTAATTTCGTAGTTCCAATCCTGGACCTTCCTATCCTCTGCTCCAGCTTTGCAACACAGACAGAAACTACCGATAGCAAGACGGACGCCTTTTACTCTATTTCCGCTTATCGATACCAGATAGCAGGCCTGGTTCAACTCCAGGTCTTCACATTTTCCGTTTGCCTGTGACCCCTCCTACCGGCATAGCTATCTCCCATGCTAACCTGGCATGGGCATATACCACGGCTACATTCCAAACTCCACCTTACTCCCTCACCTACGAATCCATCGTTCTTCTCGTCATCCTCCTCCTACTCTCAAAGCCCCGATTATTCTCCAATTGCTTACTGGCCATACAAAACATGAGGAGGGTAAAAATCCCGATTCAAATAGTACACCGGCTAGAGGGTCCCACACTGCTAGCCACGTCAGCTCAATGGCGCTTCTTTTTAAAAAAGATCCGTTACTTTCATTCTTTCAGAACTACCTTCGTCCTGAACTACCTTCCCGGCAGAAACTTTCAGCAATAGCCCAGCACTCAGCCCCTAGCCTTTGGCCATATAAGGCAGTCAGGGCACGGGCCGTTATCATTCGTTTGCCGGTTCCCGTTGAGAAAGCACCACATCGGACTCCTTTTTGAAAGAGGTTGCACCCAAACCTTATGCACGAATCAGTTTTAAAAATCTTCAATGTAACTGAAGTTTTTGGGGGAAACTCTTCAAAAAGCTCCTAAATGAGAGGCTAAATAAATAACTCGAAAACATCAACATCTTTAATCTGCAACAACACGGGTCCAGGAGCATGCGAGGGACGAAGACCGCACTGGCAAATATTTCCGAAAACATTGCCACCGAAACAGAGAGAAGCAACAGAGGGCACGTCATACTCCGCGATGTTGACGCTAGCATTCAAGAAGGTCTGGAGGTCTGGATACCCGACCTAAAAGCTAAAATCAGTAGCCTAATCACGGAAAAAAGGTCTAAAAGCTATTCGGCACATAAACGGTTAAATGGGACAGGCATTCGCATTATAGACAGGTGTACACAATGAGGGTGTCTTTCTCCAACTATGTAAACGATATACACCTGTGACCTACCTCAACCTAGAGTCCAGAGTGTGATGTACATCCAACTAGTGGATAACCACACAAATTATAAGCAGCAATAAAAATAAACGAAGTGATTAAGAACCTAAAAGACTTAGCAGAACAAAACGAACATGAACAAGTTTAATTTGTTACAGTCGTTGGAGAGACGTACCCATATAACACGGAACGTAAAGTCCTCGGACTCAACGTTACAACAAACGGACATACCTTGCATTGACACAAAATGTCAAACAATCAAAAGCGACAGGAACAACGCTATAATGATTTCGTAACGCATCAATCAAGAATAAGAGAAAAATATACACAGCCCTCGTTTGAAACAAGATGATATACACAATAATCCCAAAGAATATGCTGAGCAAAATCCAAATAAATATGGCCAAGAAAATACAAAACTGGGCCACAAGATTTATAGAAAACAAGAGAAGGCAAGATCGAATAACATCCGAAGATCTAGACCAGAGAACCGCTCTCAAACTAATGAATAATCTTCAGTTGATGCCTATAAAGAGTAACTAAGAGTACAATTAAATGTGAAGAATCGACGTTTGAAACCGGTTTAAAACAGCCTTTGCTTTCATTGATAAAAGATCCTCTGATTTGAAACGGTCTTTACACGAGACCTTATGGCATCCTACGTGAAATTTTCCAGTTTTCTATGTTAAGCACTGAAATATTACTGTCTGAAAGTCTCGTTTCGATGTTATTCTTGCTTAATACATCGTACAACTTGACTAAAATACCGGATTGTCAATTTTGCTATTTCTGTGACATAATTTTATCGTTAGTTTCTTATTAGCCATGAATATAATGTTTCGAATGGTTATCTAAACTTTTAAATCACTTTAATCTCTTTCATGTAGCCTAGAATAAAATGACATAACTAGGAATATGTTTTTTTCTATCATTGACCACCACTTTCCTTTGCAATCAAAAATATTTACTTATGGAAAAATATTTTTTAGTAGGGATGGATAGTTTCCAAAAGTTCAACCTACATCAATCACAAAATATTTATTTGATCAACATTAAGAAATTAAATTGATATTTTCGCTTATCAATTTTAGTTGTTGGGACGCAGTAATTTTTCAAATTGTGAATTAAAACGGGACCTTCCATCCCTATTATTGGTAACTGGATTCTTTTTGTGGCTACGATTCCTTTCTAGAAAAAGCACTGAAATTATGTTCAATTGTCTACGTGTTATCACTCCATCCTTGTTTATCTTTCTTTAGACGCCAAAACCTATTTATTATTAAGGTTGTTTTAAAAATGTTGCAATAAAACATTTCAACCTGAAATTCCGAGCTCTTTCTCCCGTATAAGTTAAAACACCATTCGCCTGTCTCTGTCCAAAGGTTCTAAATAAATTGTCATTATTAATTTTAAATTTTACATTTAATTAACAACCTTAAATAGATTTACGTTTTTATGTCATTTTCTAAATTCATAATTCAGGTTATATTTTCGTCTGAAAATATTTTTAATCTCTAAACGATTATGCGAGTTTTCAGCCACTTATTTCATGAATGCTCCTGCTTCTTCTGCTTTCCGGTTATGAGAGTCTTCATGAGTGTTCCCAAAACTCCTGCATCTCGAAAATGTGAGCAACATTATATTTTACAGTACTTCTCTATTGAATTCATCGTTATAGATATTTCTTTCCCTCTTTGATTCCCTTTGCACGCCTTTTTTCATCTTATAAAATACAATTCAGTTTCTAATAATCAACGAATTTATCATCAGATATAAGTATGCCGCTTCAACTTTTAACTCCATTTATAATATTTTTAAGTATAAATACGAAGTTAGGCTACTAAAGAAGATAACTAAAATGTCAAATAATGTAGAAGACAGGTGGGCTTATTCAAGAAATTTAGTTCAAGAAAGAATGAGTCCATTGCTGACGTCATTAATAGTAAAAGCTCAATGCATTTACATAGATTCACTTTGATGCAAATATTTATAGGAGAATCGATATTAATGGAAAAAGTAATTGGTATGAAAATAAACATTTTTGACTCTCATCCCTTGAGTAGGAAGAGAATGAAACGCGTATAATATGCGAGAAAAGCACATGGATAAATAAATTCTGAAATATATTAGATAAAAAAAAGAAGAGAAAGTGGTCGCAGTGGACTTATTACTCTTAGATTTGTTGCGCAGGCGCAAGCTAATTACGGCATTAATGCGCTATCAATCAGGCAATATTCATAGCATTGATGAATATCAAATCTATTATTCTAGATCCTACTTCACCTTAAGTTTTACTTCATCACGCTTCAACTACAAAGGAAGATAATTAAATGGGAAGAGAAGGTAGAGTCTATTAAGATTGTACGGATTTATATCTGAGTTCGATTCCTTATAATCAACAGAGCGTGGATATAGGCGAAAAAATAGTGTGAAACTAGTGTCAGAAGAAAGCTTATATATATCCACTAATCTCAATTTTGGTAACCAATCTAATTTGTTTGCGGAATTATCGGGCAATGTAATACACTTCATTAAACACTATTTTTGAAAAATACGAACATATATTTCAATAGCCGCAGAGCTTTAAAATTATATAATTATCTGTTATTCTCTCATTCTTAAAAAAATTATAGTTTTGGATTAAAGACTTGAAACCATATTTATCCTAAACTCTCAGATAAATGTTTGAGAAGTGTGATGATACAGATACTGGGGTTGCTATTAATTCCTTTTTTATGCTTTTAACTTCATCATTTCCCTCCGAAAAATTAAGTATCAACGCAAATTTGATTATGAGGTCGATGAACTATTCGGGAAAGTGTCTGACGCAAGTAGCACATACAAAATTGGCGGCTTTAATTTGCTTAAAAAGTAAACAACAAAGATCATTCGAGAGATTTATCAGGACTGTTCTATTGCTTTCCCTCTTCATTTTTAGTTCATATTCTAAAAGGTATCTTCTAAAATTGATTTGCTTTTTCAAAATCCCGAATATTAATTACCTTTTCTCTAAAAACATTTAAATATAATAATGGACAATTTTTTATGCTGATTAACAAAGGACAAGTAATAGAAAAGAAACTTTCCCTAATTAGCAGAAGCTCATAAAAGGAAATAATGTGGAATTTTAAAAGGACAAGAGCCTCTTCTTCTCTCTCACGCACTATTGCTTGCTGCATCTTACCTAAATATGGGCGTACATAAATACTTTTCCCCATCACCTCATCTCCCCCTCGTTGATTTTTACAGGCTCTATGCCTAGCAGAAATGGGAGATTAAAAATTAACGGCCTGAGGTACATGACTTGTCAACGGTGTTAGGTATTAAGAGACAATATAGTTTCTCCAACAATACCTATATTAATTAATGTGTATCTTCCTCAGGTTAATTATGACTTAGAGGGAATTAGTTTTAAGCATTTTTGTTGAACTTGCAAATGAATCACAATTTCCTATTCTCTGGTAAACGAAAAAAGAGTTATGATTCAATAGTGATTTCACTGTCTACTCTCTATTCCATTATAATATAAGGTATCGTTAGTTTCAATCTTAATTAGCATAAAGTTTGGGAGTTATTGACATAAATGTGAGTATAAAAAGAATATTTTGTATAGCTGTAAAATGTTTTCGACCTTAATTTTTGTGAGAAGTGGCAACCAGTATTCTAGTTTTATATTCATAGCCTAAATTCACTTAGCCTGTTGGAAACGAATATCTGGATCTTTAAGGTATACAGGCTGATTTCTTTTTACTCATTCGAATTTGAACATCTTGTGAGTGAGCTCTTCTTTGACCTAATTACGGAATAAACACAGTCTTTCGCATGAAGATACTAGACTTTTACCAAAAGCATGGATGGGTTTAATTTTGAAGTTGTAATATCCGCCATTAAGTTATATTAAAAAAGCTAGGATTCCTTTAAGTTTTGGTAAATAAAAATTTCAAGCAGACGCGCCCAATCATGGACAGTTACATCCCATTAGGGGCAATTAACCATTTATTTCTGTTGGAAAGCAAACTAGGCTTATTGGATATTTTTGTCTTACGTTTGGGTGCATCTCAAAGTAAAGTAAAATCTGCCAGACCGAAACCTGCAGAGTTGAATAATATTTGCCAATATGTCACTGCTCATCGTAGAATAATGTCAAAGTATGGCCAAGTGTACAGGAATCTAAGCACACAGGGTATTAAGTAGGCTAAACAAGGCAATAACTGTTATTGTTCTAAGAGTGCGATTTGAATAAATAGCTGCAGCTGCGTAACCAAGGAATATTCCAAATAGAACGACAAAAATAGATCTTAATACACACTAAATAAAAGGCACAAAATAAATATGGATATATATAGGTACAAGAATAAGATGGAATTAGGTTCCGAATATTAATTGGATAACCAGTTTTATTTAATGGTTATAATGGGAGATTTAGGGTAGTGAGCGATTTAGTTCCTCCGAAACTCGAGAGTAAAGCGAGGCGAACTTGGGGGGAGGGCTTGGTGACCTTGATTATTCACAGGTATAGCCGAAAACCCGCTGAGGGGGGTGCTACTTTCTCCAAACTTGGATTTTTCGAGATGCGGTCCTCTTGTCCTCAAGAAGTCACGGGACAAACTTCGAAGGGGGGAGGTGACTTCTCCAAACTCTGATCGAGGGAGCTATCGGGCCTCTTGTCCTCAAAAAATCACCATAAGAACTTCAGAGGACGCCTTCTTCAATCCTTGATCCAAAGGCGGTAGAAAAAGGCTGATGTTGCCTCAAGAGACTATTCTCTCTGACCTGAAGATACGAGTGTGATGTTTAGCTCTCCCGTGGCTTGCGACTGTCACTAAACACTTCTCGGGAGAGAGCGTCGTTGAATCGAATTCCTTTCGGGGAAGTTTCGTCTAACCAACTCTATGAGTAATCCTTGTCAGGGTGCATATATACACAGAGTTCTCCTAAAAAGGGAGAGAAAGAGAGGCCTTCTCGAACCCTTGTTATCGTCCGTGATAACCGAGTTTCTCCTTGCAAGAAAGTTTAAGAGGCAGGGATCAGGGGGACAGACGGCTGGAGCCATAAAGGTAGTTCGCGGCAAACGTACAAAATAGATAAGTAATCTCCCGACCGGTGGGGGGGAGGAGGGAAGATTGAGACGGCGGGGAGGTAGCCTTCAATTTCAACCTCATGTCTCGGTGTGAATTTCTCAGTGACCTGGCGGCAAGTCCAAAAAGGGTGAATTAGGAAGGGGGGGGGGAGAGATGACTCGCTTTCTCTCCCGAAGTAATATCGTGGGAAATTAAGAAATACTACGATTTTACTGGAACGCTCTACAAATAAAAAGAACTTATCTGTTTGTCCTCATTCCTTCGCAATGAGCCATACTCTCTTAACAAACAGAGCTTAGGAGTCAGAATATTTCCCATGCGGTTGGCATCATCTTGGTGTGACCCTTAGCTAAGAATTACCCTTTTTCCGTATAACATAAACATTTTAAGCAATAGGATACTTTCGCTTTACCTCCAAATTACCCCATTTTCTCTATCATATACACATTTTAAGCAATAAAATACTCTGATTTACTTTCAAATTACCCCCTTTTTCTCTATCACATAAACATTTTGAGCAATAGTATAATCTCGTTTCCCCCTAAATTACCCCTTTTTCTAAACCACATGAACATTTTAAGCAATAGGATACTTTCGTTTTTTTATTAATACCATAAAAATACCGTATCTAATAGCTTTTCTCATTTTAAATAATGTTTTAACAATCTACCTACGGATGAAAATAATAAAACATTGCTTGAGTTCAAATTTTGTACAAATTTTTGGGGGAAATACAAAGGATAATGCTACTGTAAGTCAAATTATGTGGAAGTAGGTGTCGCCAAATGCTACACCTAGGTTTTTCTGCATTGTTCATTATGTGGAAAATTTTGCTTTATACTCCCTCAACACATTTAAATCCCATCTACTATGATACCTTTTCTCCATGGCTATCAAATCTTAGTAAAATCTTTCAACATGCTCATTGCTGATTTTATCAAGGTTTTCTGTGAAGTAGGGAAGATGGCTAAGCTGACAAATGCAAATTGATGCTCGTGTTGCAAAAGTTCCTTTTGTATTTCTCTAATAGTTTCGCGACAACATTCTATGTGCCTCTTTACTCACTTATATCCAAGAAAGTTTTGGACAAGGTCTTTCAATGAGAACCTAATATTCTTTTCGAATTCTGAGATTCTCTCGAGGAAATATTTATCTTTGATTTGCTGCCAAAGTTGTGGGCCACTAAACACACCGACCTACTTTATTTTAAATGCCAACCTAAGAAATCAAAGAAGGAGGTACTTGTAAAATTCGCACCAATTACTTCTTCAGACTCATTTTGTTGTGCAGAGGTGGGAATATGATTTTATTTCTGTCCCTAAATAGCTCATGTAGAATATTAAGATAACCAGTGTGAGCTCAGGTCTTGGATGTTACTTCATCTCGAGCTCTGATGACCCACATGCATAGAAAACAGAGATAATTCATGTACACACGTTGTTAATCATAGAAAGATCACAAAATTTTAATTTCAGCACAAATGATCAAATTTATTGTGATATTCGACAAACTAAATGACTTCATGACTCCATATTCGTCACGAAGAGTAAATGCATGCCAAATTCTGACTGGACTATATATTTTTCACTCACAAGAGTTGTTCATTTAAATTCAAACTTCTTCTAGTAAACCATGTAAACTGTAGAAAAAAAAAACTAATATCACTTCTAACATACTAGAGAAATCAACTTTCTCTAGATCAAATTTAGGATGCTCTCGCTCGTTTTCAAGTAGGTTTTTATATTAGTCCTGATATTGGAATTCTGAAGACTGTGGATAGTCCTTAATTTTGTACTGAATCATTCAAAAATTCTGATCAATTCGCTTACGTGATGAGACATCTTCAAATAAATAATCTACATGATTTCTTTTAATAAGTTCCTAATCATTATCCAGTTGTTCAAAAATAGGCTAGTTGAACGAAAAATGGTACTAGGATTTCAGATCAATGAGGCACTGGATGTAGAGCTATTGGTAGACTATATTAGTAGATTTTAAATTTGATTTTCTCAAATTATCCGGATTTTTTCACTAAACAAAGGTAACAGTCTATGCAATGATCTTTTGGCTCTCGCCAATCAGTAAGCTCTCAACACATTTCTTGTACATCAAGTTACGTCAAACGCTTTTCATTATCATTGATTTATACATACTTCAAAATATGCAAAATTTGCTTGGTTAAAAAATACGCTGATATTTTTCTTTCCCCTCTAAATATTAAAAACTGACACAGATATAACAAATAGTTTCCGAAACTTTTTATGCACTTATGGTGAGAAGTAGCATAGAAAGACATGATAAGAAAGAGATAAAATAAATATGTAAATAAAAAATATGTTAAACTTTAACAAGCTTAGAAAAAAAACTTACCTCAGATGAATTAACTCCTTCTCTACAGACTTTTATGTATTGCTTCCAAATTACGATAATGGTCAGCTGTATAGAACGGCACAAAGCCTCTCACTCCACCGTTTTGCGTTTTCTTCTTTAAACGAGTCACAGGCTGTTGACCTTTGTCTATACTGACTTTTCTTCCCAAAAAGCAGCTAGATTGGAGCTTGCTTGCCTGCCTCAAATGTTAGAGGATGAATGGTCAGAATTATTTTCACCCGAAGAGAAAAAATTGATGGTAACAAATAGACTAGACAGAAAAAAATTTGAAAAATCTAATTTATTTCAAGGGTCATCATAACAGTGGAGTTGTTGTGGTGTTGGTATTAATTTGTGGAAATTGGAAATTACCACCTTTATCATGAATGGGCGCTTCAATCCCAACCATTACATCGATAAAATTTAATGGGCATGTATTCAGAATAAAGAAACTAGGAAAAAAGTTAATTTATGACCGAAAGAATACCTTAAATTATTTGGAAAGAGATACATCAGTGTCCCTCCATGCTGGTAAATAAGTTTTTCAATGGTCAACAAGAAGCTCCAAATTGGAACGGAGGAAGATTGCCTGGCGATGGCTCTCAAAAGTTGTATACAAAGAGAGAAAGCAATATTGAATAGTTAAAAATGTGAAAAGGGAAACTTTGAAGGGATAGGAGGAGCAGCCTATTAAAATGCTATACAGGGTGATTATGATGATTAAGTCCCACATTTGGGATTTAATTCTGAATGTGGAAAGTAAATAACATTATAATATTTTTGAAAGTCTATAATTATTTTTTCCAGTTCTTTCATGATGAACTTATAGCTTTAAACAGGGGTATTGTTACTCTCATTGATTTCTTTGACATTAAGAAAGTTTTGTAAGATTTCAATAAATCTGTTTATTCCAAGACCTTTTACAATGTCCTTCATTTATTACACAAAACATTCTTAAAATTTGTCAAATTATTTTCCACAAAAGAAAGTAAAATACTATGGGTTTATTATTTTTAATTCTTCTGTTTTCATTGACCATTCGTTTCATCAAGTGTGCCTCTTTGGTGTCATGGAACTTATTTATGTGTTTATTTTTTTGTTTATCATTTTTGGGGACATCTTGTACTAGTTTGAGCCTAATAAATTAATTTTAAGCATTTTATATTATATCCACATTTGTAAGTTAGTCTTTTGAATTTTATAATACAGGATATTAGTGTGAAATCACAGTATAGGAATAATAATTAAATTTAAGAGACTAGTTTCAGTATGTAGTTTATCATACCCTCTTCTGTGGTATACTGAGAATGCGATTGTTACAAAAGTCTCTAAATAGCGTACAGATCAGAAGAAAATAAAAGAATGAAACACAAAGAAACAGGTCATTAATAAAAAGGGTGAGTTTAAGATTTTTGACTATGTTGTTTACGATGAGGTTACGTAAATGGAGGTTACATTTCCTTTGCCCATCTGACAAATTTAAATTGGGAAATTTTCCTATTAATATAGGTCTTGTATTTTACTTTTAGGGAAATATTTTTGCCTTTGAATAGTCAATTTGGTGGTTGAAACTGCTAATATGATTAAAAAAACTGGATGTGGTACTGCTTCGTCTGCATCACCTTTATGTTCATAAATTTCTTTTGTTAAGGTTCTTCCGGTCTCTTCTATGTAAAATCAGGGATAGTTTGTAGAGCCACACGGGATTAAATATACACCTGCTTCATTTGGCTGATCCACTGGCTTGGACGAACGGAAATATTTAAGGATAGAAAAAGAGTATTTAAATGTGGTTATGACTGGAGAAATAACTTTGTTCACTCATTTAGGAGGGGAGTAAAAGGGAGGGATAAACACTTCGTATTACATAATTTGTTTTTATCCTTGTGACGGTAATGAGTTGATTTTGATTTAGTTAAACTTTCATTGATCACGTGAAGGGGATAATTTAATTAAATGAAACTGCATATTATGCATGTAATCTCGTCTTATAGAGAGCAAGGGTAACATATCCTAAGTGCTCTCAAAAAAATACCTGATGCAACGGCTCACTTAATGTTAATACCATGATGAGAAAAGAAATGGATAAAAGAGTTATAATTCGTTGGTTTTCGGTACACAGTGAAGTTAATTTTGCCAATGACTCTAACAATTTTTACATCAAGAAAGGATATAGAATTATCTTTTTCATACTTAACTTTCTTACACACTGAGATGGTGCCAAATGACCCTTACCCGCATTAGTCTAAAGTTTCACCACCACTTCCATAATTAATTGGAGTGGTTATTCCAAAGTAACCTATTGAACAAGTCTTCAAATCCTGCGAAGAATTTTCTTAATCCTTTTTCTTCTGAGCTCTCGCGTCATCAAGAAATTATCCTCGGCTACGGGCTATCCCTTAATTTAGAAATAGACTCATTTTCCCTTAATCATCTCCTTTCTCTAAATAATTTTTGTGAAAATGATCAGTCGAACATTGGGTCTTTAAGTGGTTTTCTAGCTGGTGCTGTATCCCATAGTGATAATGTGAAATACTTAGAGATCCCCAGGCGCCTCATGACTGCCCTTAAATTACTTAATGTAACAAAAATATCGTCCTAAAAAAATCGGACAAAACTAACAAAATTGTGGTGTTAAACGAAAATTCTTATGCTAAAAAATTACAAGATTTACTCAACGATATGAAAATTTACGAGAAATTATCTTCCAACCCAGTGAAAAATAAAACAGATCTTCAACAAAACTCTCACAAAATTGATCAAACCATCCAAACCAGAACTTCCTTATTGTTTTATACCTACCAACCCATCACTACCCCATATGTTTGGTCGGCCAAAAAGCCAAAGGGGAAAATCACTCCGACCTATTATATCGAATATTGACTCTCATACATACAAACTCTCGAAGTGGTATGCCTCCCTTCTTGCTGACGCTGTTGGATTGACCTCTCCTTCAAAGTGGAATTCAGCTACTTCCTTGGTTCAGGAATTCCCTAGACACGAATCAGATTAAGAGGTATAAAGTGTGTTGAAAGATGCAATACACGCAGGGGCAATTACGAGCAAAGGGCATCTCATATGCCATCTCAATGAAGGTTAATTCAGATGTAAGCGAATCCAGGAAATTTGTAAAACATTGATCAATGCCATGTCAAGACGTGTTAAAGCACTCATGTATGCTACGGGTGGCCAAACGCTTTAGTATTGAAAGTAAAAGACTTAATGATGTGCCAATTTGTCAAAATAAATGTATTTGCAATAAGAAAATTACATTTATTTTCATTTTTATAGTAAAAATAAATTTAGTGGAAATTTGTGTTAAACGAGATAAAATCGTAAACAAAATCTTCCAGAAGGTCTGGTTTTTCTTTAGCATCAGGTTTCTACCACAAAAGATAGAAAGAGATTGGCGCTTAAACATAGTAATATGCTTCAAATGCAATAAGATGGAGGACAATGATGATAGAGAAGAAATGCCTCAATTGCGGCACGCTTTACCGGGCAATGACAAAGGCTTACCCATTGAGGATGGATACAAGTATCATTTGAAATAAAGAATCAGAAGAAGAACAAACTGGTAATTAAGAAACGAAAGAGTCCTCACTGAAACTTTATAATTGCATTTCATACGCGTCTGTAATGAACATATAAAACCAGGAAAGTTTTCTGATACACTTACTAACTTGCTGGTGAATAATGGTAGGAAGAAAATGTAATTCCCTGAGATAATAACCTCCTCAGAAATTTTAAATTTAAATGAGGCTTATCCCACAGGAGGGGTGTAAGAAAAGAAAAAAAGAGAAGGAAAAATAATTTTAGAAGAAAAAGGAAGGAAAACGGCCGTGGAAAGCAATATTACGAGTTTTGATAGAGTAGATTTTACGCTTTAAGTTTTTATCAGCAATGAATACCACCTACTAAGGAGAAAAGGGCAACAGGACTTAATCAAAGCCAGGGGTTAAGGCAGATGCAAGTTGGTCTTCAAGTGGAAGTCAGATGAAGAAGATCAAAGATCTTATTGAGGACTCACTATTCAACGACCGAATCAAGTTCTTCTCTAAATACTGCCTGACCTTATACCAGCACACAATTAAATATGTTTTAAATAGAAAGTGCAAGGCTGTTTAGGCAACAAAAAATAGACAATATCCGAACCCCTTCTTTTCCATTCGCCCTTTCCTGACACATAGTCATTTTACTCTTCCACCTTTAACTAGCCTAAAGGTATTTATTTTCCACTGTGCACTCAAGAGTGAAGCGGTAGGGGTGGACCTCATGTAGTTAAGAAGTATTGTCTACCTGAAACTTCGCCATAAAACACAAAATATCCACTATTTTTCAACCCCCATATTTTAATGAAGCACGATATATGATCACTTCTTAGTTGTCAGCGATTGAAATTCGGATGTTTGTGTTAATTTCTTCATTAGACGCTCATCTTGGTTCAGTAGCATTACACATCATACGCATAACATTTACAGCAAAAAGACGTATTTTTCAATGCAGTGACTTCGAAATATAAGGTAAAGTTTTTACCCCATATAATGTTGGAACTTTAAAAAAAAACTTTAGCCATTTTATATTGTATGCTGCTGCGTCTAGGACTATTTGGAGATTTATTTTTTTGGTAGGAGGCAAGAGCTTTAAGTGCATTATATATCCTTAAGTTTTATAAGGTTATTTAGGTAATAACCTACTTCATTGATTATTTGCTTAAGTATTATGTTATTTATTGATGGAGCCTCTATGTATCAGATCTCATTTAAAAAAATATTATTAATCACCTTAAACTAACGCTTTCTGATTAATGTCAGTTGCCGGTTTCTGTATATTTTAGTATTTCTGTTTTCTTTGTCAATTTATCTCAGTTAACTGCTGAAGATGATATGGAAAACTTCATACCGAAACAAGTAGAGGTGTAAAATTATGAGAGGCCGCGGTGACCTAAAATTCCGACATCACAGGAAGCTGGGACCAGTTTGAGAGCCCAGAATGTCCCATCTGAAGAGGAGAAACTTGTCCTCGCTGCCTTAGAAACCTTCCTGTGCTCGCACTAAAAGACCAAGATTATTCTCGTCTCCCGATGCGCCTGACTCTAGACCCTGTCATTCGGACGGAGGGTAGAAAACTCTATTCAACCCTTGTAAATCCCCCGGCGACAGAGTTCGATTCAGTACCTGCCGCCCGCCCTGCCCCATCCATATCCTTGGTCTGCACTTCCCCGTTCGTACTTGCTATTCGCGTCACGTTGGACTCTGCAGATTTCTCGCAAAACCCATCAATCTCCCGGTATTTTCGTTAATTCACGTGAGTACCTCGACCCGCTTCCTTCCACTCCTCGAACGCAGCACGCTTAGCCTTGATTCCTGTTACTCAAAAGCAAGATTTAAGTTGACCCCGTAATAATCATTGTCAACAGACTATTGTTTGAACTTTGGGCCAAGGCAAAGATACCTCCGTGGGACCAAAGCTTCCAGGTAACAGCAACGCGCAACTCTTCTGTGCAAGTGCTGTCTCTAGCCCCCCCATAAAATATTGTTCGTTTGTTTTTACGGTGACCGTCCTCACCAAGTCTCACCCCCCCTTTTAGTAACTGATACCCATTTACATCTAATGTATGTATTGTGTGTATAGCTCGGTTTAAAACTACTTTTAATCTTGTAAAATAATATTCATTTACATATTAGTAAAGTTATTTTTGTCCCCGTTTTTCTGGTATCCCGGAACCTCCAAGATAGTCGACTATAGCCATTTTACATTCAGTAGTTAGCTCTCTCCTAACATTATAAATCTACAACGCACTCGTAAACGCAGAAGGGGTTAACCCGACCCTATTATACGACATTCCCAAATGAGCTGCAATAAAAATAACCCCCTGTAGAGTTTAACACAATTAATCACACAGATTCTTGTACTTCATAATTACCATGACACGTCATTCTATCTTTACATTTTCCCTATTTTGTAGACTTCCATTCTGCTTCCTCAAATTCTCTGCAATTATCCATTGCTCCATATGCCAAAATACATGCACATCTTCTATCGTAGCTATAACTACAAGCCAAACCTCTACCTTTCAATCAACTACTAATTACTTACCTATATTCGATTTCAATTATAGGTCGTTGGTCTATCACATTCCCAAAACAAGTTCTTCTTTATATTTGTGTACTTTATCCAAGTGCTTAATCATAAAGTGATTAGAAACATTGTTGCCATTACACACCTTAGGTTCACACAATAATCCTCACAAACGAGTATATTTCCAATCCATACTTACTCGCATAATATTATTACTCTAGCTATTCTTTACTGCTTTCAAAAGACAAACACGAAAAGTATATCTCATCAATTCATCTTACAGCAAACCCACTAGAGTTGCCATTTCTTTTTGAAGATCTTTCTCAATTAAAAACAAACACCAACGGATTTCACCATCCACTCCCAGCCACTTATACTTACCGATCTTTAATGATAATATTAGATGTTCCTACCACGCCTCTAATCATGATTTTAGAGTAAACTTTCCTAGTTACTATGTCTAGACTAGGTTGTCGATATTTTTTAAATCTTCCTCAGTTTATGTATATAAGAACTCAGTTAATCTACCAACTCACATGCCTTACAACTGATTCTTTTACACTATATTTACTTTAGTATTTCATCTTACGGCAGATTATTCAACATTGCTTATGAAGCTCATCTATATTTTCACTTAATAGTCATTCAATATATTTATTCTATTTAACCCTTAAGTAGTACCAATTCCAAGTTAACTCTTAAATCTTGTATTCCTATTAAATTATCTACACGTCCAATTTCCATCTTTATTACCTTATATGCTTTCATCTTCTATTCCTTTAATCTCACTTTACATCTATACCTCACGATTTAAATTTGCTTTTGATGAGTTTGTACCTTAATTCATTATTTTCTATCAGACAGCTCTCATTTCCTGCACATTCCTTAAATTTACACGTCTATCTTAAATTCCTCTATTGTCTACAGAAGGCACCTACTTTTTTACGCTAAATCACTCAACATTGCTTATGTCGCACATGTCTATTCGCCTGAAAAAATAATACCATATATTCATTCCATTTATTTTCATAAGCAAGGCCAAGTCCCTCTTAACTTTGGAATCTTGTATACCTTTCCTTAATATTTATATTTTCCACTTGTGTCCTAAAATTGTAAATGTCAGACTTCTCATTTTTATACTATTTCAATGAGGCACACTTGCAATTTCATTCTTTCCATACTCTATTCCTTTAATTTCACATAACTACGCTTCATATTTACCCTTGATGAATTTGTTCGCCCTTTCATGCTCCTATTTTACACCAGACGGGGAAAAACCACTTGCATTTCTTTTACTTCTATAGAAAATTAATGTATAACTATTGAAGAATTTATCCTTCAAGGGGTAGCGGTGTTTAAGAAAAAGTATTCTTACATCTCACAGCTCGAGAAAAGCGTGTCATCTTGATTCCAATCTACACAGAAGTATGTGCCTTATTGAGAAGAATGGAAGTTGTGGGTAGTTAACTCCCTTCAACTTAGGTGTAACAAAATCTCCTTCATTCTTAACAACTCTGGTATAAAATTAAAAACACCTACCCTGCTGAAACTCACCTTATATTTACAAACCTCTTCTGCCCAAATTTATAAATGATCCCCTTTTACTCGACTGTTCGTTGAAAATAAAGGCAAATGCGTGGCAATGTTCTGCATTGTTTTTATTCTGTGTTTTAAATGAAACACAGAGGGTAGTTCCAAAATAGTTTGTATAACTAACTAAAGATTAAAAAAAACCATACAATGGAACCTAATTTTTCTGTTTACAAACATTGTCTAATAATATCCTATGCCGGAAGGTTAAAATATGGTCAGAAAATGCCTGACCAAAGAAATTCTCCATCTTTTCTGACGTAGTTTCGAAAGACAAAATATAATATAATGAAGAGCAGTTCCGCTTTGTTCCTTTTTTGTACTTCTTAACTATTGCAAAATCCCATGCTAAGGTGAAAGTGAATTTCCTTGTAACGATTGAAGTAATATGTAAGTAATGCATTTTTTCAGAGTTACAGAATAAAGGAAGATTAATTTAATATTACCTAAATATAACCGTAATATTACTGTACACAGTGGATTATTATTCTGTGATTGGAAAAATATCAAAGACTTTACTTAAAGAGGAGATTTAAATGACCAAAATAACCATCCTTTTCATGGACCTCTAAACAATCCTATTATTAGGAATTTCTGAATCTTGATTCGTAGAATTAAGATTAGTCCAATTAGCTATAAACTCTTGTTCGAACTTTTGAGACTAATGAAAAATATTCAAAAAGTGCACATGTGGTTGATTCTCGGCTTTAGAAGAATAAACTTCAATTAATATTGAAAAATTTTCTGCCTTTTTTCTTCGATCCCCATTTCATTTTAGTATTTAAAAAATATCAATAAAGCTCGACTTTTTTATTCCCTAGAAATATATATTTTTAATGAAGAGGATCACTAACTTCCACTCTTTCGTTTGAAATCTTAAAATTGCCTGGAGGGCGATCCTCGCACTTTTTGTATGTTTTGGCTAGTTTTGAAAGTAGGTAAGACCTATTAATTCAATTTCAATTTACAAGGTAGTCAAATTCATACCTTCTACTTCATTTTGTGGGCTTAATTAACATCTCTTCCAATATTTTTCATTAGGGTAAAGAGGATTATGACATTCAAATTTCAAAGTGAAATCTAAGAACATAAACAAAGTTTTGAACAAAATTTCCTTGAGAATTTGTTCAATTGTGGAGGGGTTTTTGGCGGGTCTAAGTAAGAACGAGGCGAATTGTTGCTCTCCTCAACCTCTAGGCTATCCGAAATCAAGGCATTTTCGTTCTAAAGGAAGAAAATCTTCAAATGTTCAATACATTGAATAACATGTTTTTATCTCCTAGGGATATTGTCAAGGAAGTAACAATAATATATTTTATAGCTCTATTTTGGATTTTTGTTCTGCCACCGAAGCTTAAAACAATTGGGTATTAACCGATCAACTACAAGATATTTTCATGTTCTATTTAAACAAAGTATAAATAAAAGCTTTATCAATAAAGCGCCCAATTTTAGAAGACAAGAAGAATGTTTATTCGAATGCATCTATCTGTCTTTGCCTCTACCAAATCAAAGCCAACGATGGAGAAGTTTTTATTTTTTTCTCAAGAGTGTAGAAATCATGGTTTATATCTACTTAACCCTCTAAATAATATCCTGAAACAATCAAATTGAGCTATTTAGATACACCCATGAAATTCCAAAATAAAAATACATTTACATTCCATCTCTGTAACAAAATAAAACACATTTGATTATTGTAATTTAAAAGAACATATAAGTAGTCTCACTTTAACAAACAACACTTTAGAATGACATTTAATGGAATTCAGGAGTGATAACTCCCAATTGAATCACTTCAAAGAAATTATATGAGACAATTTTAAACGAAAATTTGAATGAAAAATAAAATTTAATAAAGACTGAAAGAAGGATATTAAATTGAAAGAAAAAGGTTACTACTCGTATATAACTTTTGCAGATATAATTGCAATGTTTTTCACTTCAGAATATCCAGGCAATATAAGATAATAAAGTTTAAATGATATTTCTGCTATACATATTTAATGTCACATATTTAGACTTAGAATAATATTACTTATTATTCATTAGCAAGATAAAGGGGAGAAATAAACAAGGTCTGATGAACAAAAATTTGCGTGCTCTAACTTATTTTGATTTATAACCTTACGACCTTCAAAATATTAAATAATTCTCTAAATACCCTTGGGATGACCTTGGCAATTCTATTATTTGAAATAGAATGTAAAAGAACATAAGGGTTCCAAATTCCCTTATAGTGGGCCAAATAGTTAGGATGGTATTGTCAAAGATAAATAATTCCCGGGCTAAACATAGGAGGACTTTGGCAATTATATATTTCGAAAGAGAATGTAAAACAACATTAGGATTTTAAATTTCATTAGAATCGGACGAATAGTTACAATGTTATTAACAAAAAAATCAAAACGGAGACAGATCGACCGACATAGTGAGATGTAGAGTCGCCCGCGACTAGACTCTCATGCGACTTTAAATGTGCAATAATAAAGTGAAGAAGATTTAAATATTAAAATGACCGTTCAAACAGTTGTATATTTATTGGATTGTAACTGATAATTAGTCAGTGCATTGAAATGGTTCATCTTGGTTAATGCTAGGAGACGTTGTGATTTTAGTTCCTTAATTAGGACTAAACAACTGCTTCGAGAAGTTATTCTTTATCAGAGGAGATGGAGTGGCCATCAAGAAATATACTATAATACTGATCATATCTTCTCGTATTTCGAGAAATCTTTTGTAGGAGCTTAGTGTATCTGTATGAGCAAAGAATTAAGGTGCGATGAGACAATATAAAGCCAAAGGTCTGGCTAAATTAAAGTTTATATTTAGTAAGAATTCTTAGTTATCTTGCAAATAAATTTTGTGATTAGATAACATTTTTGAGGAGTTTTGAAATATGCTACAATTGTCTGTTTTTCAAATGAAATCGTTTAGTTTAAGAAGGCATGGAAAGTCTTCCTCTTGTTCATACTCTGTTAACCTTGTCCGCCAAGAATCACAATATCCAGCATTTCCTTGCCGAAAAAACCACACATCTTGTTCAGGAGTTTTCAAATCTTTCTTCCATCTGAATTCCCTATCTCCTCTGCAGAGTGCGCTACCTTCTCTAACAAGGTAATCCATATCTGTTCCGGTACCACCTTGCCTAGATTTATCGCAAGATGAAACTTGCGAGAAACGGAAGTTCCATGCGTCAGGAGGAACAGAGGTGTTTCTCGCCACCGGGTAACACCTCTGTTTCGTTCTGACACCTGAACTTCTTTTTCTCGCAAGTTTAATATAGGGAATTAACTTCCTTCTTTTCATTTTAAACAAGTTTACTTCTCTCCTAAAATTATTGCATATGAGACTTAACTACCAATCCTCTATTTTATTCACATTTACCTCAATTAATAATAGCATATTACGTTATCAATGCTTATCATAAAAATGAACCAAAACTACTGTGTAAACTACCACCCAATCAGTGAAATTCCCATACTCTCAAAGGTCCTTAAAATTCTGAAATCAGCCCAAATTCTAAGTAACCTGATATCCACCAACCCTGATGTAATATTTGTCAATCCATTTTTAGAGCACGATACAACACTCACTAGCATTTGTTGCATTTAATAGAATGCCTTGAAAGTAAGCCTGACACAGCTCAGTCTTCCCTTCTGTTACTTCAGCGCCACTGTGAAGCATTTTAGATATTGAGAACAGTATTCTTCGCTTAATATTTTGCCTCTTGTGTGGCTCTGGAACTACATATATCTAATTAGGCTAGAATCTTTCATATCTTACTTAATCTACTTGTATTGGAAATTATACATCTTGGAGGCGGGAATTGATATTTTGCTGTTCAGCATGGGTCGGCTCTTGGCCGCCCTTTGCTTTGTATTTCCTATTATTCCCTTTGTTTTTTAATCCAATGTTATTGCTTTTATGGCTGTTGGAATACTTTCTAAAATCACCAATGACAAACCATTGGTAACATTAGGTGAATTCAAAGGCAAATGTGGGTTTCAGCAAATCTATTGCACCCTATATTAACTGTGAAGCTTTACATACCCCTTAAACCGATTAGGATTAATTATAGCCGTTAGCTTTAATAGTCAGTTACCCTTTAAACCTGAAGCGAGTATTTTGTAACTGTTCTGTTGCTTTAGCCTATATTTTCATATGTCTCTGTTACTTAGAATAATTTAACTTACTTCCCATTCGATCACAGTCTTTCAACTTTCGCCCTCTCCAACAGTTTCAAATAATAGCAACCAGTGTTTTTGGCTGGGGACGTACCTTGCGAGAATTCCCTCGAAACCATATCTTCATGAACTGTCAATTTATATAAGTTGACGTCCTTGCTTTATATATTATCTTTAATTACACAGAATCCTCTTATCTGACTTTCCCCCGACGAAACCCAAGCCCCTTAGATACCTATACTCTTGATCAGGCCTTCACGGATTATTCTTCGTTGTCGTCTGTATATCATTGTTTCTCGCGCTTTCTCTATATTTGTCCCGTGAATTGATGACCAACCTCTTCTCTCAATAATTTTTCTATACTTGAAGGGAGGCCATCAGTGAAGGCTCTTAAACAATAACAGCACAATACAAAATCAAACTTATCATAATTATCTACATTTAAAATCGTTCTTTTGGAATTGTATTTTTTGCCTCTTCAAATTAGTATACCAATTTGATGTTCTTCCTTTTCAGAGTTATTGGTCTAATATTTCTGTAATTGTTCGACTTTTTGCCCCAGAAAGTATTTTACCATTATGGAAGGTTGTTCTCATATAATCTGAATACAAAATTTCATTGTTTTTAGATTTCATCTAGAATTTGTGTCCATTTTACTAAAGTTGATAATCTAAAGAGGTAAATATTTTAATAAATTTAAACATACAAACGTTTATAGATAATTTTGTATTAAAACTTTTGCTCTTTAACGGAATTACTTCCTAAAATATTAGTGTTTTCAATTATCTCAAAAAATTATAATAGCTTAAATTTGTAATACACATTTAAAAAAGTTGTGTATATTTTTGAAGCGCCAATTTCTTTTCTTTACCAACAATTGCAAATAAATTCTGAATAGCAAATAACTATTAGAAACCTGATCACGACGTAAAATTCAGAAAGTTATTATTGAAATACTGAACCAATTTTGATGTAGAGATCCTCTTAAGAACAAAATTGATTAACAGTGAAAAGTAATGGAGTAAAGTAGTAGTAAGTTGAATTTCCCCCCTGACTCCCTTCAAACTTGGACGAGGTTTTCACGATAGGATAAAAAATTCACACAAATATCCTAATTTAAATCGCTTATAAGCTGGAAGTAAGCATACTTCGTGCTTCATTACAATGTATGTGTGGGTTGGTACCTAAATAGCAGTATTATTGTGTTTTTTTACTAATCTGAGAGCAGGGAGCACTTTTCAACAAAGTAAGAGCCATCTCTACTTCTTCAGCGCACTGCGGATATGAAAAAGCTTTAGACTAGTTAGAAATTAAAGAGGAAAATGATGTATATGTCAGGAAATGGCGGTTGAAAGAGACACTAGTGATATAATTCGGCTTCCAGAGCTAGCCAATCGTAAATTATATTATAATCGTAAGTTATTACAAACTAAATTCAGTAGGATATGTTTATACAAATAATAAAAAGGTTAGTAAGTATAATTTTGTATATAAGAGTTAGATGAAGCTTTGCCAACATATTACCAAGTGTTTGTTGGGAAAGGTAAAAAAATACTAGGTTGCCTCTCGAAAATGTTTAAAACAAAGGATATTTTTCTCAGAAATTAAATTACTACATGACTAAACCAAAAAAAGGAGAGCAACTAGTGTATCCATGGATCAGATATTTTGAAGGAAACCTCTCTGCATTTTAATATGAGTCTTTCCACCTTAGAGAATTGAACCTTCAAAAGTTTTTACAATATTGCTCTATTTGTCAATATTCTGTTCATTTATATTCTAATTAGCATATAAAACCCTTCACCTTTCTGCTTTGTAACTTGCCTAAGGGTTTTACATTTTCCCAGTTCGTTGACGATTTTGGGTTGGCTCTTCTTTTGTTATGAAATATTGGCTGCTTATCACGGGTGCCATTATAATAAATTTCATTTTTATTTTCTGATCTGGTTTGATATCACGATGAATCATATGAGCAATAGCCACCTAGAGAGATTATTTTTCTTCTGGGAAAGATGAATCTTTCAATATGTCGAGCAAACTAGGCAACCGAGAATATCCATTCACCCTCCTCATATACATTGCAAAATATATGTTCATAACCGACAGGATTTTAGAAACAATCCGAATAAGAGGATGTGATTTAGTGCTCGATGCTGTGGAGCGAATGGAAATAGAAAATTAGCGACTGTCAAAAGAGTTGGCCAGAAAGTCTTGACTCACTAAGGAAGTAGAAAGAAAGCAAAAAAAATAATGGAGCAATACTAAAATTGGGAAGGGTAACCTTACTCACTACACTAAATTAGGTTGGTTAGACTGCTGTTGTTTGTTGCCCTTGCCCAGTCGAATTAAAGTTTTGATTCGCTACTAATACTAGAAAATACTTTCCATAAGAGTAACTCTCAAGGAAACTTGCGATACTGAAGGAGAAGCCAAAGTCAGTAAGGCGAAGGTCTAAAGGTAGTACAGACGGTTTAACTTTGGGGATCTCGCCCTTGATTATCACTCACGTTCCGGCCGACCATTAATTTTTGACAGCGAGGCTTTAGTGGCATCAATGAAAATTGAACCCTCTGTAAGCAACCGTGATCTTGCAAAAATTGTTGGAGTTTCAATCCATCAGACTGTGTTGAACTGATAGGGTACCGCAATGTGAATAACTGGCATCTGTTCCACAATGGAATCGGATAGACAAGAAGGTTAATCACTGCCTGGTTGAATTTCCAAGGAGTACTGCATTTCGAACTTGTTCCACATGATTGCGACATCAACCTTAAAGTGTATTAAAGTGAATCTGGACTATTTTGCTCAATAGCATACTTCTTCCGTGACCAGCAATTCATTAATTTTAACGGAGTGAGAGAATCTTGTTTACAGTATTTTCATTTAAAGCAAACTGACTGGTATCTGGGGCAGATTCTGCTGCTGTCTGATCGCTGGAAAAAGATCATAGAGAATGATAGAGTTATTTAAAGAATAAATGTTGGTGTTGCTCCATGAAATTTTGTTTCTCTCCACTTCCTAAGTGAGTCAGGACTCTCAAGCAAACCATATATTTTTTTTAGATAAATTTAAAGGATATCATTCGCCAAAACAAGCATAGTGTGCATTATCAGCCATAAATACATTTTTCCATGTCTCAAATATGCCTTTTCCTGAAAATGTCGTCTACATCCGTCTCCATGGAATACCTATCTGAATAAGAAGCTTAATATGCGAAATTCAGAAAAGTCTGCTCCATCTAATAGTCGGGTAGGTAAAGATAATTCATGAACCTCAATAATATTTCCTTAACATGAGAGCAGATTCCTTAATCTCGGTCTCAACTGTCACTATATGAGCCAACATAACACTTTATCCAAGAGAATCGAAATTGAAATCATTTTGGAGAGTATATTCCGACTTGAACACACAGGCGAGGTGGAACCCAATGACAAATTTACGACTAAACTCGCCACTGAAGGAATAAAAAGCAGAGGACACACCTACACAACATTTGTGACACCTCGTCTTCGGAACGTAGCCAAACACCTAAGAGAAAACGCCGACAGTGTCATTCGCCGAGCAGATAAGTCATTCATTTATGTTAGCCTTAACAAAGAAGATTATGTATCGAAAATTATCAAAATCCTATGCGACACAAGAAAGTTTCGTTTCATAACTCTAAATCCTAGGAGTGACTTAAAAAACAAAGTTGAATAATCTCCTCCGAAAGCAAAACAAGGAAAATACCTCTCTAAATATGAAAATAATCGAGGTAGATTACAAATCCGAATAATCTTAGAGAAATATTAAAATCACAAACAATACTCCCCAATCCAACCTATCATCAGATCGACACCTATCACCATGCCAAAGTTCTAAACTCGCTCATTTCACCATATGTCCCATCTGATTACAGATTACGTTCAAATGACTACTTTTTAAAGACCGTCGAGATCTCTAAATCAACTGCGTTTGTATTTTCAATTTTAATGGACTTGTTTACCAACGTTCCCGTCGATGAAACCATATAGCTCATTTGCCGGAAATTCTACCACACAGAGGATGATACCCGCTCCCGTTCTCTGAAGAGATACTGCGACAATTCTTTCAGGCTTGCACCATAGAGGTATGTCGAGGAATAGGCCGAGGGGTGGTTGGAGTTTTCCCCGACTCTTATATATATATATATATATATATATATATATATATATATATATATATATATATATATATATATATATATATATATATATCCTATTATCCTGAATGCGGAGGAGTCGTCGTACTACTCCTTATACTTTGTTTGGCCCGTGCCCTGACTGGGTTTATTAACTCAGAGTGCTTAGAGGATGGTTACAGAGGGATTGGAATGTACTTTGCCAGCAAGCAACCCAAAGGAAGTTAGATACACAACAATAGGAAAATTAAGTTTTAATGAACACTAAACAAAAAAATATATATATATATATATATATATATATATATATATATATATATACAAATAATGTGCTTTGAGAGATAAATAAATAAGTGAATCTCGGATATCTCACCTGGCTTGTAAATAACTATTCACTATGCAAATCCCTATACACTTGAAATGCTGGTAAGCTTCGCGGTGAAGTTGCGGAATGGGAAAGAGAAGGGTTACCTTGGAACCTGATTTTCAGGTAGCGCTGGTGAGTGAAAGTGGTGAGATAAGGGGTGGAGACTATGAGGTAGGCACTCCAGGGACCGACTTAATCCCACAATTTCGTAACTATTGAGTTTGACGAAGGCAGTGAGGGAAGCTTTTTGTTAAAGAGGGTCCCACGCTCGTGAACTCCGAGGAATCTTTGGGTGCCTCTGAGAGGGCAAGGCGCGGGGGGGGAGCAAAGTGACCTATCGACGCGTAGGGTCACGGAGAAAAGCCAGGATGTAGATTTCTCGCTTAGGGAACCAGAGTGAGGCTGTTTGTAGCTTCGGCTCTGACACGTGAGTACCAGTTTGGGTCCGCACTGACTTACAGACCAACGGGGTAAGGAGCCTGCCTAATAGGACCGATTTCCTCTCTGAAGACTTAGTGCTTCGACGGTTTACCACTACACCGAGTTAGATTGCGATTCTTGTCCAGCCAGACGCTGTGCAAACTCTACTCCGAAGGGATAAAAGAATTCATCTTTTATACTCGAAACTCGGGAGAGGTTCACATGGCTCCGGAAGTAGATTTGATATCAAGCTCCTGTATTTCGTCCTTTGAAAACTTCCGGGAACCACTGGAAGCTAAGATGGGCTCCCATCTATCGATAACAAGTCGAGGAAGGAACTCGGTGGTTAGCTGAAATGGCGGCGGTTTCTTCAGGCGTGATACCATCAGATATTGAGCTGGAAGGAGAAGGTTTTATAACCGGCCCGCCCGAAAGGGAGGTGGGGAAAACGTGGGTGAATTATGCTATTCTTCTACATCGTACTTTTCTAAGCCCCTGATGGCCAGAGGTATATGTAGGTCAATGGAGTGGTGATGGGCTCTCCACTGGATATGTTAGTCACCAAATTCTATATATCAACCGTGGTGGATGCCATTCTAAAGAACAAGCATTATTGAATCCAGCGATCTTCGTCCATATATTGATAATATATATTTATGAATGCAGATAACCAAAACTTATCTTTGCCTGATTCAAACATTCAAGGAAAATCTCTCTTAAATTCACCTATGAATCATAAAACAACTCAACGTTTTAATTTCTCCACGTCTCGTCCATTATCAACATACATGTTTTATGACTGAAGTTTATGTCAAATCACAAATCTGGGCTTCTGGTTTATCCTATTATCTAAATTTTCTGATCTATATAATAATTTTGTAATAAAGGCCATTATCAACAGAGCCACAATGGCCAATTAACAATGTAAGAAAGAAGATGGACTCATACCACAATCCAAGACAGAAAATAAACATTCAATTACAATGGAACTCTATTAAAAAGCATTCATAACCAAATGATGTAAGGAAGAAGAAAAACTTATCAAGACCATTATTCACCACCACATCACTCACACCTAATCAATAAAAAAAATTAAATTAGTAATTTAATTTAGGCCAAAGAAAACGCGCGCTCTCACTATAAAAATCTAGCTAATTTACGAAAGAGGCCACTTGCAAGAGTGTAACCATTTGTAGGGATATATATGCAATCTCTGGGACTGTGAGCATCCCGCATGCTCATACACTGGGATGACATCAACAACCCTGACACGTGAAGCCATCAAACGCCACCCTTCAAAGCATCGTGCGACCCTTATCCGACAATGTTTGAAGAGAAAAACAACCATCATTCTCAAAGAGAGTGATCGATGAAGACTGCGCACGTTTAAAGCCGTCACGATATGGAAACGAAGACAGAAAATTAACATTCCTCTCCAGCAAGTATCCAGTGTTTCCCTAACACTTGCAGTCTTAATATCAACCGCATTGCATCATAACTCACCTCCGTTAACCTTCCTTCCTTTAGCGATGTTTTTTCTGGGAGAAGAATAGCGGACGGTCCCTACATACCATGTGGAGGAAAAAAAAGGAGCACCAAGGCGAATCCTCTCGGCTCCCCAAAGATCTTCTCTCTCAGCTACCACCATGTTTGGCGGGTCCAAGGGAGAACGTACGGATGAATACCGTGAAATAATAAAAAAAGAGAGAAAATTGATCTAATTCACCTTCTTCCTGCTGGCAAGGGGATAAAAGACAAAGGATGGTACATTTACTTATTACGACCTACTGATTTACGTGGAATCTGAAGCACGGTCCCCAATTTTTTTAGCTATCATTCGTCTTTCATCTATCCAGGCGTTCTATACAATTTATCCTTAGTTTAAGGGAGAGCGACCAGTCACTCAGTTATTCATATTCTATTCATACTCCTTAATTAGTTTGAAGGGCGCTTAATCTCATATCTCTCTTGTTTTAATTTATTCATTGTTGCATCAATTGTAATCTATAGCATTTACACCGTTATGTTTCTTTTTTAGTTTATCTCTCAAGATGCGCGCTGCCGCGCCTTCAATGGAGAGAGAGACAAAAGACACCCAGTCGACCCTTTTTGTCTCAGCTCATGGAAGTACGAAAACATGAGACGCCGGAGTGGCCTAAAGACCGCCATCACAAAAAGCCACGACAAGTTTGAGGGCCCAAAAGGTCTCATCTTAAGTGGGACAACGATTCACCTCTTCGAATTAGGAACCCTCTCACGATCGTGCTAATAGAGGGAGACTACTCTTGCCTGCTGCTGCGTCGAACCCTGGAACCCTTACTTTACGACGTAAGGGATCGGCCTATAAATCCTCCAGTGCCAAGGTAGGAAGGCAGTGTCCACTTCTTGCCTGCCCCTGTCAATATGCGCTTTTCGTGTCCTGTTGGACTCTGCACAATCCTCGCAGAACAACTTAATCTCAGGGTATTCTCGATTAATTTGCGATTCTACCCCATACTCGTTCTACCCGCTCCTCGAACGCAACGCGCCCAGTCTCGATTCGTGTTTTAACTCCAAAGAAGATCGAAGTTCATCCTGTAATATTCATTTTCAAGAGAATATTATTTGAACTTTGCACCAAGGCAAGGATTACTCCCTCGGACCATACGCTCAAGGTCATTCGAGAGATCCTCGGTCAATATTGTTCGTTTGTTTGTACGGCGACCGTCCTCGCCAAGTCCCACTCCCAACTTATACCAGCTAAGACTTGAGTACGTCTAATGTGTATATAGTATGTTTTAAAACTCATTTTAACCGTGTAAAAGAATATTAATTTGAATATTACTGATGTTATTTTTGTACCCGTTTTTCTATTGTCCCGAAACCTCCAAGATAGTCTACTATTTGGCCAACCTACAATCAGTTAATTTGCTCAATGCTTGTATTATAAATCTCCCACGCACAGAGCCGTTATCGACCTTGGCTGAGAAATGCAGAAATGGTTAACTTGACCATATTCTAGGACATATATTGATTATTTTTTGGTAATGAGTGTTTGTTTGCCTGTTTTAGTTTATTGCCCTTGTTATCTCATAAGCTTTCCCATTTCTGAATTTAAAATTTTAGTTTATCTTTTTCTTCACTTCAGTTTTTCTTCTTTCTTTTCATTATTTGTTCTTGTTCGTAATTCTTGATCACTAAGATTGTCTTTACTTGGGTTAATTGTATTAGCCGTGAGTTCTTTGGGTTTACGAATCTAATTTTTATTTTGGGGGTTATTTTGGGGGCATGGGAGCAGGATCTAGTTAAATGTTCTGGTCTGGGAGATCTTCGTGCACGTTACCTGTCCCGGTATCGGGATGGGTGGGTACGCTACCACCTGTTTCTTTTACTCGGGACGAGTGCGCGCGCATTGTCTAGGGGACTTGTTGACTTTTGGGGGAGGCAGGCCTTCTCCCTATTATTTAACCAGTTTTTTTGGTTTTGTTTTTTCCTTATACCTTTCACGCTCCTGCGCCGGGGGGACCTACCCCCGATGCAGGAGCTTGCTTACTACTCGTTTCCTCTTCTTTTTTTTAATTTCTAGTGTTGTTTGGGGTTTTTTTTTGTTTTGTTTCTTTGTGTTATTGCATTAGATTTTAAAGTAGCCTAGTACTAGGCAGTTTTTAATACGGCGACTAATGCCCAAGTAGGCAGTCACACGATGAGCTCTTAAAAAAATAAAATAAAATACATGAGAGATGTTGTGTATTATTATCTATTTAGTAATATTTTTGAGGAAAAATAAATGTTTTAATTTTTTTCAATTCCAGAAATGATTCTTCCTCTCTTCAAAATAAACGTACAGCCATTGTTGCATTGCCAAAAAAAGTGTTCGGAAATGCAAGGATATACCCGTAGCTGCTAACGGTATTTCATGAAGGAGCATCCTTTTTAGGATCATAAAATACTTTACCTAACTGGTTACAATCATGTGATGAAGTCTTCTGAACCCCCAATTGCTTCAAATGAATGTCAAGCTAAGCTCCTGATAAAATCCCAGCTCAATCGTATGATTGCTATCAATGTCAAGCTTGCTCACGATTGGATAGAGCATTTGTGATCAGTTTGGCTCTCAGAGTGATTCTCTATCTCCTTTCTTCAGCAAGATAATTCATATCTTCTTCGGTATTCTTATTGGCTCTGCTCTTTGATATCAACTGACACCATTTGTGCCCCCACCCGAAGGAAGGTCTCTTGATCCATTGTTGTATGATGAAAAAACTTCGATTTTTCATTCTTCTTAAAAGTCTACCTCTTCGCTCGATTCAATTATTACGAGCTCTACTCGAAAGGTTTGTTCCTAATTCTCTTCCTCCATAACCAATCTGAATCTTCAAGGCTTCCCTCTTTTCGAACCTTTTTTGATGAGGTTCGACAAATTCTTAGATAACCTATCATAAGCCAAGATAATAGCCGAGATATCGGCCTATCTCTGAGCTCTTCTTTTATTCTAAACTTCATTAATAGCTAGTGAAAGCATAATTATTTTTCATATATCAAGCTCTAAAATGATTATAAAGTCCAATCTGATTTTTAGATATTCCACAGCACTAGATCGGCTCTAATAACGTGACAGATCGCATTTGGAAACGCTCGAAGCTAATCAATAGGATATTTTAATTCGTCTTGATATATCGACAGCCTTTGTTACTGTCCCTCATATTGTTCGTCTTCATCACCTCTGGGAATTTCTAGGATTATTTGGGGTGGAAATTTGCTTGGTCTATTCGTATTTATAACTATTTTATTATAAAAGATTACGTATCTCATGAATGACAAACATTATAATACTATTTTATGAGGGTAACACCCATATGTTTTGCCTTGTTTATTCTTCCTTGGTTTATTAAATATTAAACTACTACTCTACTGTAATACACCATCAAAATAAGCCACTGAAATTATATATATATAATTTCGGGTCTTCGCCTTCCAATGCCTAGAGAAGCCCACTCTGCTCTTTCTGAATAATTTCGGTCCTGTGCAATTTGTTTCTAATTTTTAGCCAATTTTGAAGATCATCTTATCATTTTGTTTGGTAAGTTTTCGGTCGTCGTTTATTTAGTAAAGAGAAATCGCAAATTTTTCTGTGATAGCTATCGTCTTAGAATCTTGGCACATGGCCTGTCATGCTCTATTTCAGCTCTCCTATAGTTTCCACGATACCCCGAAATTTTGTTTGTTCAAGCATCATGAGGGATGATTTTCTCTAACTCTAAGTGATTCCCCCGCATAATGCGTTCATGAGTTCAATATGTTGTTCTAAATTTTATTGTAATTTTTTGTCATATTCCAAGTTTATGCTTCATAGGTCATAGATGGGATTATGCATTAATTTGGAACTTTTCCTTTCAGACATAAGGGCATTTTCTTTTGAAGAAGACGGTTGTCTTTCCAAATGCTTTCCAGCTTAGAGTGATTTTGTGTTAACTTTACTGATATTTCCCGTTGAAATTGTCACTTAAATAGATATATATCTCTACCCTTTTAAGTTCCCTGTTATAAATTGTGATGTCTATTGTGTAGACCTATGCAAGTTTTGTCATGTTTTTTTTTGTTTTTCAAAGAATTACAAAATATGTAACTTTGCTTTGTTATACCAAGAATTCACTTCCCTTAAAAAGTATTGTCAATTTGACTTATTTTCTTACTAAACGTATTTCAGACAAATTCTATAATAAATCAATTTATAAAATTAAGCCTGAGAAAATGGCCTTTTATTTAAAAATACCTCAAATTGGGCCTATTACATAAAAATTGATCAATGAATAACAGTCGGTAGTATTTAGGAGATACCCTTATTGTCAGTTCCATTTTATTCCAATCAATCACATAAGTATGAAATTTTTTTTCAGCCATAAAGAAAAACTCCAAAATGCTTCTGTCCTCATTGATTTACCAATTTGGGTTGGTAGGCTGCCATGTCAGTTACATGGGTACCACTACCTTTTAACTCTAATTGAGGATCTGTAAACATTTCGGTTTCTCCCACTATTCCTATAAGCCTCGAACTACGTTTGAATTTTCATCAATAACAATTCCGTATCTAATTTGATTTGTGTACTAGGTGTCGTGACCAAGATATTCGGGACTTTCTATATCTTTCAAAACTAACCGCTAAATTAAATTACAAAGATTTTTCAACCTATCTATGATTATTTGATATTTAACCAATTTATACATCTCTATACAACTAACATACATGTTACCAGTAGTTATTTAACTACCATAGTTCAGTCTGTAACACCAAATTGGTAAGCCAATTTTGTCATGTTTAATAATTTAGTTAATTGTTTTTATTGTTTGTTTTTACATTTTGAGGTCGAAAATTAACTGTTAATTATATTACAGACCTAGTTTCAATACTTATAACCATATTTAAATTTTATAAAATTGACAAAAAAATGCAGATGATGTACAGAGTAGATATACGAAACGTCCATATATCTGTTCCAATTCAATCGGATAACTTGATTAATTATATAGCGTAGAATAGAGGCGAGTTCAACCCTTCCTTCGTTTCTCAGCTGAGATAGATAACAGGTATGTGGGTGTGAGATTTATAATAGAGACAGTGTACAAATTATCCGAATTTTAAGTTGGCCAAACAGTCGGCTATCTCGTAGGCTCAGGAAAAATAGAAAAACGAATGCGAAAAAGATTGCTAAAATGCAAATTAATATTCTTTTTACAAAGGCTAAAAGGGGTTTTAAAACAAGCTATATAACACATGAAACATATTTAAAGGCCCAAGGAAAATGGAAATAGGTAACACAACCGGGAAAAACGATAAGGAGAATATTACATGTACCAATGAAAGCTTAAGGAGGAAAATAGGAGATGTAGAGAAGATAAAGATATGGCAAACTATTTTAACCGTTATATGAAATAAATAAAGAAGTTGGATTTGAACATGTATCATCAATCGCTCATCGCTTATATGACCAAGACATTCATTGCCAGTGCTACCATCCTCACCCCCAAAAAGGTTGGTTCACGAAGCCTTTTAAATAAGGAAGTGTAGGTTTTTATCCGAGTGAGAGACAAAGACAAGTGTTTTTCTCGAGGAAGGGGCACGTGCTTTTTTGTTTGTAATAATTAAAAATAGAATGACGCATGATATATAGATGTACTCGTATTCAAAGGCCCAAGGAAATTGGAAATTGGGAACACAACCGGGAAAAACGATAAGGAGAATATTACATGCATCAATGAAAGCTTAAGTTGTATTTAAGGTAGACTTTAAATACAATCATACATTAAAAAATCTCTTAATAAAGCATAGCCCTAACAATGATAATAATTTAATTCACCGAATTCTACTTTAGGATTAAATTTATTCTATGTAGACCAAACTTCCAAAAATGTCTCCATAAGGACCCAACAACACAAAAATGCAGTAATTAAGGGTAATCTGAATAATGCCTTGGCTGTCCACAATTTTAAGATGGGACTCGGAATTAACTGATCAAAAACTGATCCTATTTATCCATAGTAATGATTTTATAAAGAGAAATATCCTGGAATCATTTTTAATCTCCCACACAAAGGATAGTAATCTCAACATTAGCCCAGGGCTGTTTTTTGCTGGATCCAATTTTATCACTTTTTCTAAAATCCGACTTATCTGATAGCATTAAAATGTTGACCTCATAAGAAAACGTGCTTTGTATAAATACTGGGTGTCTTATTTTTTCTTACAATTGAGTTTGAAAATGTCTAATAGACAAAAGTACTAACTCCAATCTGCTTTTTATTCAGTTTCCTTCCGTGGTACATTTTCATATATATATATATATATATATATATATATATATATATATAAACCACATAAATAGGAATTGTTTTATATGCGAAACCAGGTTTTCCATATAAAACTCCAATACAACACCTCTTTTATCCAGTCTTCTCTACATAAAAAAACTCCTTCTGACATTGATGGAGAGAGTACTGAAGCTTCCAGTTCAAAAATATCACCCAGAGCAATTACATGATGAGTAAAATAGAAAGAGGTCATCCATATCTGAGGTGAAGAAACTTAAATTTCTTCTGTGGGTAATAGATCATTAAAATTAGACCCATTACAATATTCTAAAGTAGGGTTGGAGAACCTTTGAAGTACTACGGTTGAATTGCGTGTGCATAATAAAAACTGTGCGGGAATAACAAATAAACTTATATTGCTAAGTTAAATAACCTGACACTTCTGAGAGTTTTGATTGAAAATGCATCAAATAAACTAGAAAGTATGCTATTTTAAATTAATTAAATTTACTTACCTGGGAAGTTTTAATGATCGTTTTGCTACTGTTTATAAAGCTCAGAGATGTTAGGTGACTGATGATTAAGGAATTATTAGTGGATTTTTCTAAGATTATTTTCTGTGAGCCTGGCACGAAAGTGATTCTTGGTTATGTTTAACTGGGAGAAAAATTCCCTGCATGGGTGCTTGTTGTAAAATAACGATGAAATTTTTAGAGCATGATTCTCTCGAAACGGATATTCTTCAATATTTACTTGGAATATATAAAAAAGATGAATTATCAAATTTATATTCCATGCAATCTAGGATTCTAAATGAATTAAATCGAGTTGTAAGAAATCAAAAACCTCGACTCGCATCCCATTAAAAGGAGTTTTGCATATTCGTAGAGCAAGTTCATGACTGTGTAAGTATAACAACCTCGTTGTATATTGCTCCAGTAGATTAGAACACTCAACGGCATACTCTAGTGTGGATTCTTGATTTTGCTCTTTTACTTTTCGTAGATGCCCCACACAGTATCTCTTTAAATGAGATATAAATAACTCAAACGATTTTTCAAAGCTCTTGATGTTGGCAAAATGAGAGGTAATAGGTTAATTTTACCTTTATAATTTCAGATAAAAAGTATTTATATGGCTAGCGATGGCGACTAGAAAGCCAAAATGACATAACCACTTTTTCGTCTAATTTCATAGCTAGAATACCTTTAGCCTGCATGAAGAATTTTAATTCATTTCTAAGTTCATAGAAATCCTTAAGCATATAAACTTTGCTCAACCAGTGAACTTCATAATGGAACTCTGAATCATTATTAATCTTTTAAATTTAATTCATTTAAAGTCATTTTTATACATCGTGGAATAGAATAATTTAAATATTTCACTTCTTTAAACCAATTTTGAAGATTACACTGGTCAGCCAATTTTTTCGAAACCTTAGTTGCATAAGATTATTCTACTCATTCTTACTGTTTTTGACCTTTTAAATTTCAATCTGAAAACGGCTTAGATCTACATGCTCTATTTCTCATGCAATTTTAAGTTTTTCATTTTAGCCATTTGTGGTCAAATTAAATAATTACACGTTTATGTTATCAACAGAGATATTAAAATTTTGTTGTTTTTCTTTCAGATCTGATCATGGCTACAAGGAAACGTCAATGTGTGAACAAACCGGAAGCTTTCTGTCATATATGCGGATGCTTCAGGCTTATTCGTCAAAGGGGTAATAAAAAAACATCATTTGCAAGGCGTGCTTATAAAACGTACTTTGGATTTACTTTTGGCGACCAAGACGGGAAATGGACCCCATATACTGTGTGTCATAACTGCGAGGAAATGCGGCGTGACTGGACAAGAGGGAAACGTAAGGATTTACCTTCAAAATTCCCATGACCTGGCGAGAGTTTACGGACCACACAACTGACTCCTCTTTTAGTCTGGTAAATAAAAAGGGCATTGGCAAGAAAACCAGTCTCCAAATCACATATCCTAGTATTTTCTCAGTAATCAGACCTATTCTGCTCTCTGATGAGCTCACAATTCCAGTTTTCAAAGGATTTCTTCCATCTGGAGATTTCGGTAGTGACAAAAACCAAGAGAATACTGATAAAAATCAATAAATACGTACAGAAGACGGGGATTATTCTTATGAAACCACAGAGTCATTAACTCCATTACAGTTTAGCTAGCCAGAGCTGAATGATATTGTGCGTGATTTGGGTCTCTCCGAAAATGCAGCTGAAGTTGTAGCCTAAAAGTTGCAAGAAAAAAATACGCTGAGCCATACAACTAAAGTTTCATAATTCCGAAATCGGAATCAAGTTTTGTACTATCTTTTTACAGAGGAGAATAACTTTGTTTATTTTCATAATATCTCTGGTCTTCTCCAGGAATTAGGGATGCCAGTATACAATCCAAATGACCTGCGATTATTTCTAGATAGATCTAAGCGCAGTATGAAGTGTGTTCTACTTCATAATGGCACTGTCTATGCAGCTGTTCCAATTGAAAATTCTGTGTATTTACGAGAGGAACATAATGACATTAAAATTGTGATTAACCTAGTAAAATACCACGAGCAAAACTGAAGAATTTGTGTGCACCTATAAATGGTTAATTTCCTTCTAGGTCAACAAAGAGGATTTACAAAGTATCCTTGTGATTTTTGCATGTGAGACAGCCGATCTCGAGAAAAGCACTAGAACCGGAAGGAGCGGCCCATACATGAGAGTCCGAAAGCAGGTTCTGCCAAATATTGTCAACGATCCAATTGTCACTCTCGAAAACATAATTTTTCCTCCGCTCTAGCCAAGCTAGGTTTGATGAAACAGTTTGTGAAGGCAATGAATACTGACGGTGAATGCTTCCAACACATATAATCTCTTTTCACTGGCTTATCCTCCGAGAAGATCAAGGCATGTGTTTTAATGGACCATAGATTTGTGCACTCGTACGTGATCAAGATTTTACCAGAAAGATGAATGAAAAGAAAAGAACTGCATGGCTTTCTTTGTGGCGATGATGGCAAACTTTCACGGTCATTTAAAAGCTGACAACTATGAATCTTTTGTACCTATTATGTTGTCAGCTTTTCGCAATCTTGGATGTAACATGAGTGTCAAACTCCATTATCTGTGCACTTATCTTGATAGGTTCCCTAAAAACCTAGGAGAAGTAAGTGACGAGCAAGGTGAGCGGTTACATCAGGACCTCAAGTCCTTGGAAGAGCGTTACCAATAGGAATGGGACAAACATATGATAGGAGATTACCGCTGCGGTATTAAATAGGAATGCCCTGAGAGAGTCTACAAACGCCACAGCTACAACAGTAAATTGATGCCTGAGTAGCCTGCAATTGAACTTTGCCTTCTCATAGTAACAAATGTCTTATTTACCAATTAGTTTTATATAAACTATAAACATTGTTTATTTGAGAAAGTGTTTCTAATCATGATCTTGAATATATTTATATTATCTTACATTTTCTTTTTATTACCCAGCTATATTACAAAGTTTTATATCATATTTCATCACATATTTTTCCTGATAGACTGCGACTTCAATGTGATGAGGACGAAATTTTTAGATTTTCAAATACCTTGATTGCAAAAAAATGTAGAGCAGTGAGGAAAAAACTAATTTCAGGTCTGAAATCAGCGCAGGAAATTAGGTAATACCAAATGTTTGATATCAAGGCAACAAAAACTTTGTTGACCAGTGTTATCAGCCCTTCTGTAACTAACTATGTGTTTACATGCATTAGGTTGTTCTAAAAGTTTTTAGCGATTTCAAAGTTATGTCTTTAACACTTCATATTACACTTCTAATATTGGTAAAACTGATATGTAGACATAACGTGTAGCGATGTATACTTCTCGCTACATTTTACATAAAATTTAGTATATCTATGTTTTGACGCTCCTAACCTAGGTTATAAATAATTAACAAAAGTTGTATTTTCAGCAAGCGATGCTTTTCTTCTTTCAACAGCGTGAAAATGGTACGATACATATAATATAATTTGTATTTTTTACTGTAAAGTGGGTCTAAGTGAATAAATGGTTAAAAAAATAGTAGTCATTCTTGAAGACTTCAGTCTTCAAGGATGACCTTTCTATGGTAGACATTAAAGGCAAATGAAAAGTTACCTTTAGTGGCTAACCGAGATGTAGTAATTTTCGTCTCTGATGTACCAACCATTCGCAATTTAGGGAGAAAAACTCGATGGACAAATATTCTCTCTGCAATATTGACTTGAAATCAAACTGAAACCTTTGTGGGCGATTAGTGAATGGAGAATAAAAATAGATTTCGTGAAAAAACATAATGGGTTAACCACTAAGCTATCATTCAGACACCTAAAAAGAATGCATCGTCAGTTTATAAGCAGAGCAGTAAAGGGAAGTCCACATATGTTGAAAAAGAAAGCTTTAGTATAGGGAAGACACGAGCCTCGTAAGTGAACTAGAAATCAAATAAAAGGTGACTCAATAACTCATACAAAATAGATAAGATAATACACAAGGATTTGGTCTTTTAATAAGAACAAAAAGGATAAAACATATCTTAAGAAAGAATAATGAGACAGAAAGCAAACGTAGTAAAATTATATGAACTCTTTTACCTGTTAATTTATCTTCACCAAAGGATCTAGCAGTCGAAAAGAGGCAAAAATAAAATACGTTCTACTGTCTACGAAAAGTGTGGGACCTCATAGCGCAGAGCGGATTCAAATATCTATGATGCCAATTCAATGAGCTCGATGACGGGGATCGTTTTCCTCGGCGGTCTAGTGTGACCTGTTTGAAGAGACAAGTAGTGAGTTGTCGCCCCTAAATTTAAAGAAGTTAAATGATCTAGGCAATACTCATAAGCTACCCATTGCTTTATTGGTGAAATCATTAACCAAATATTGTTTTCCCTTATTACAACACAGTAGAGAATAATTCAATTTTAGTAGACCTCCTATTAGAGGAAAGGTAAAAAGATTCAGGCTGGATTTTTAGTATAAAGTTGATAAAGGTTAACCAGGCTTAAACTCACGATATTTGCGAATAGAGGCAGGTGCAAAAATTTTTCATACTGGTACTTGCCATTAGTATGTCGTGCAAGAAAACAAAGACAGAATAGACTCCTCTAGAAATCGAGGTATAAAGGCGCAAAAAAGTTTGCCATGGGTTTTTGAAACCAGCTGTCATTTTGACTTATTGAAATACATATAGGCCAAATTGGAAAATATTTGCTTTTTTCGAGATGCTCCTGTACTATGTTATTGGGCTTTTAATAAGCTTAACTTGGCCCTCGAGAGCACGTGCGACTGTATCTCCCCATGGAAGACGTTACTTCCTGTTTCGGAACATTCAAGAAGTTTCGATTACTGAGCGCATTGAGGAACTATCCTCCAATCCGAAGAATCATCCCAAGCATTCCCCGCCCCACCCGGCAACGAAGCGAGAAAGAGCCACTGAGTTTCACGCCTTGCTGATAAATATTGAATCGACTCCGTCTCCGGATTAAGATGTCTGGAGCTTGTGACTCCTTTCTCCAAATTCTTCCTTCCCCTTCAGAATCACCATAAAAATACTCGATTATGAGTGTAGAATAAAGAGTCCGACACGCACCACAGGGCCGTCCTCATCGTCTCGTCAAAGTCCCGGGAGCGTTAATCAGAGAGCAGACTTTCTCTGATCGGCAAGGCTTTGAATTTGCTCAACAGTCTCTCTTCGTTTAATTGAACCGAATAATATCTCCATCGATTACCTTTGAGGAAAAGAAGAGTCCTCTTCCAGTGGAATTAAGAGAATTACCACAGTTTCTGTCAAACGTCATCTTTGAAGATTGGCTATCTTCATCAGGGGGGTTGATTCGAATCGTGCCTCACCTGCTTCATTCAGGCCGTGCCTCACTTGCCTCATCTGAACGTTTCCCACTAACCTCATTGCAAAAAGGACCTTTCTCGAAGTCACCGACCCGTAAGACTGAAACCCCCTCCATTATTAGTATTGTCATGTCCCTCCTTTTTATCTGAGCCTAGTAACGCTAATCAATTAATTCTATTTGAGAATCCCTCAGGATAATTATCTAGAGACTATTTCAATTTGATTTATCCGATTTTGCCATTTTTTTAATTCATATTTTGGTGTTTATAAATAAAATTATATTTTTATTTATTCGTTTTTAACTAACCTTGAACGAAACTCTTGTCCTATTCAAGTAAATCTCGCCAACCATTTATGCACTTTGTCTGATGAATAATGATTTGAAACCCAACGCTTCCTTAAATGGTTTGCGTTATGGTAGGTGTTAAGTTGTTTATGGTATAGAGTGATATACCACGACAATCATAAATATTTAGCTGGCCGTAGCAGGCACCCATTGTTTAGCCATTAAACAATGGGTTTATGTTATAGAGTGATGTACCACGACAATCATAAATATTTAGAAGGCCGTAGCGGTCACCCATTGTTAGGGCCATTAAACTACGAAATTAACCACAAGTCGTCCATTCTCTAACTTCATAGAAACGATAAATTTACACTGGGACCGTTTAGATACTTTTAAACAGCCCGTTGATCCCTGCGTAGATCATTTGCTCACCCATTTTGTTTGCAGCCTTCGTTATGTGTTACTCAATATAAGAAAAGCGTAATAGGTGACACTACCATAGCTGGTGATGTGATGAGTCAATCCATGCTTAAGAAGCTCTTCTCTCTATAGAAAATGGGCTAGTTTTGGAAATTCATCTAAAAGCTAGGCATAAGGATGCCCAGCCGCAATTGAATGGTGAGAAAACGCCAGGAAAAATCTAATTATTTTCATAATATTTTCTATTCTGTATGTATTATTTAATAATACCCTACACTAAGAATGCAAATACTTCCGTTTATTAAGAAGCTGGGTAATTATGTAGCAAGACTAGAATTCATTTACACGATCATACAGAAGAACATCAATATACGGGATTTTCCCACTGACAATAAAGACTTATTCGGTTTTCTTACAGTCAAGCATTTCCTCCAAAATCGCAACAGCCTCAGTTACAATACACTGCTATTTTTGTAATTTGGCTATTAAGGCCAAATGAATTCTAGGTGGAAATGAGTAAAAATACAGAAACCTAAAATGTCATGCGATAAGATTGCCAATATATATTTACAGGTCAATGAGAGTCGGGGCCCTTTCAGGTGCTTTGCCTGAAAGTTAATCTTTATTGTGCGTTCCAGAGAAAGAGCAGAAATCATCTGAAAGTAGTTATAGGGGAGAAAAATTAACTGGTGGCAAAAGGATTAATAATAATTCGAGAGAAAGTTCGTAAAAACTTTTTATGAACATTTTATATCTGGTTGGTTGGCCTTAATAAACAAATTAGAAAAAGAGAAGTGTCTTGTGAAGAAGGATGTTGCGATTTGGGAGGAAATGTTTGACCAAAGCAAGACAAGAAAATATTCTTTATCATCAGTGGGAAGATTTATGTCTGGGAAAATCCCGTGTATTGAAGTTCTTCTGCATGTTCATGTAAATGAATTGTAGTCCTGCTACACAATCAGACAGGTTCTGAATAAACAAAAGTATTTGCATTTTTAGTGTGGTAGATTTTTAACACATACTAAATATAAAAAATTATAAAATCCTAAGTAACAACAGTTAAGAAAAATTTATTAAAAATAATGACATAATTCAATCGGAATTATTTAATTAAGTAAAACATGTATAACAATTATAGTATATTACAATGGGAAATGGAATAATCAAAATACGATTGGTATAGGATGTCTACCTTTTGTGCCTAGTATATCATCTGGTTAAAAAAAATTATTTGGAAATTAATTAAATAGATGAAAATATAAGTGAATTTATGTACATAATAGAAATATGATATAATTCAATGAGAGTTGAAAGATTGAATGCTATAAAATGATTTGTATATTAACTTGTCGGTTAAAAATAATACCATTTACAAGAATGCCATTCACGTGATGTTGGCGTCCATGGATCTACATCTTCCCTTGTCATCTGCCAGTTTGCTCAGGTCCACAGTTCTTCTACCATCACCAAGGTGTAAAGAATCCTGTTCATAAGCTTAGATCTTTGTCTTCCTCTCGCTCGCCGTCCCTCTATTCTTCTCAATAGGCAGTGTTTTTCAAAGTTTTCTTCTCTCATGATGTGTACAACGAATCCAAGTTGCCTCCTCATTACGTTCCTTAACAGACATCTCTCTGTACCGGCCCTTCCTAATACTTACTCGTTTGTAACTGTATCTGTCCACTGGATTCTCATCTTCCTTCGCAGGAACCACATCTCTAATTCCTCCAGGCTTTAACCATATTATTAATATGTTTCCATGCTTCGCAGCCATATGTAAATGTTGAAAATACATAACATCTTAATATTCTTAATCTCAAGTTCATGCTTGTGGAGATGTTTGTTAAAATTTTTCCTAAGTTTGTTTTCACAATGGTAATTCTTATTTTTATATCTTTGTCATAGTCAAAATTTTGAGAAATAAAGTTTTCCTGATATTTATATTCCTTCACTTGTTGAATAATTATGTCTGAATTTGAACATTTACAACAGTCTCTCTTGCCTTTTAGTTATTCACAGGACCTCCGTCTTCTTGATATTTATCCTCAGTTCTCTACTTGACCTTATTTTACCAGCTTGTCAACCAATATCAGAAATCATATCAGAAATTATTACGTCATCAAGAAGCAAGAAGAACTCATCCCGTCATCAAGAAGCAAGAAGAACTCATCCCGTCATCAAGAATTAAGAAAAAAAATATCACTTTGATCAATAATTTGGAAGGAATCATCACATCAAGATATATGCAACTTAATATGAAGATACCTCAAGAATTACGAAGATCAAGTACTAACCCAGCCAACCTAAATGAAAAAGGAATCTCAGCCAATAAGTATACCAAGAGTCAGATTACTGGTAGTCAATGTTTCAAGGGGCACTTCAGTCGTGAAGAGATAAATAGATTCGAATATAAAAATCTCAAGATGAAGAATAATATTGATAAATAAGTTAAAGTTATAAAATATGCACCCCCCGTATAACTGGTGACCCTCAAAAAGCCGAGCAATCTTCTGATCTTCGTTACAACTGCACCTTCTCTCCTACTAGAGATTCAGAAAAGGTGCTGCGGAGAACTTCAGGAGATCCGGGAAGGAGATGCTATATTACTCATTGATTAAGAAATTTCGCCACACTCTCCTCATTCCCACTAAATCAATTCCACTAATCCCGCAGACTCGGAGGTCGGGGAGGGAGAGCAACTAGTAATCCTCGATTAAGAAATCCAATACTAGTCGCTCCCCAATCCTCAAATTTTCTCCTCGTTCTAAAAAGGGACCTGTGTAGGGGTGCGAAAATGTATAAGAGAAAAACTTTCTTCCAAAAGCGAGAATATAAATAACCCATTAAATTACCAAGTCATAACGGACTTGGCCGTAGCGTGATGGCAGAGTGCTGGTTTCTGGATTCAAAAGACCCGAGATCGATCCCACAGTCCACAATTTTTACGAAAAAGATCCCAGAAGAAAACGCAAAATGCCTTATGGACCACTCAAGAAATCGACTCAAGAGAAAACCGATGTCAAGGAAAACAGAAAGAAAACGACATTCAAGGGCTATATCATCTCAACTAATCAAGAAATCATTACGCCATTAAGAGAAGGAATCATAACATCAAGATAAATGCAAGTTAATATGAAGATAGATCAAGAACTAACCCAGCCAACTTACTGAAGAAGGAATCTCAGCCTACAAGAATACTGAGTCAAATACATGACAGTGAATGTTTCAAGGGGCCACATCAACCAAGAAGTAATAAAAAGATTCGAATATAGAAAATCTCAAGATGAATGACATTGATAAATAAATAAAAAAATGAAAACTATAAAAAGATAGCCCCCCGCCATAGATGTTCCTCACATTCTAGGGTTATTTCCTTCTATTGTATGGATATGAAAGTTGACTTCCTTATCCTTTGTAGTATATAACCAGTATTGTAAATCATATTAGCTAACCTGGTCCCTTTCCCTACTCCAAATTCTCCAGTTGCTTCAATCATTTTCACAGCAATTTCGTTCTCTCCAACAGGTATGCCCATTTTCAAACATTTAATGGCATTTTTCACCTCTTCTTTAATAATTGTAAGTCCATTTATCTCATTCTTAAGGTGTGGTTGGTTAATACAAATGTCATAGTAAAGTACTGTCATATATTCTTCCCATCGCGTTAAAACTTCCTCCTTGTCCATAATGACGTGTCTTTGGATATCCTTTCTGAATACGCTTTTTAATTGTTATCTATTCCCCTTAAACTCATTTATTTTGAATACCATTGTTTCTCGTTCACCTTTTCTAGCTGCTCAATTCAACTAGACTATTAATTGAGCCATACATTGTTATCAAAATAAATAACATTAGTCCTTGTGAAGTAAATATTGAAGTTGTACTTTGGTAAATTAAAAAACAAAAATCATGATATTCCTATGACAAAATAAAATTAGTTAATACACTTCAAAAGAGATATAAGATTGAGAAAAAATCAACGTACATAGTATAATAAATCCCAAAGAGAATGAATTTCCCCTTAATGAATAAAAAATTGAGCGTACATACACTTATACGGTGAATTCGAAAAAAAAGAGTTAAACTCAAAATTGTTTGTAAAAGAGATCGGACCAAACTACAGAAAATTGAAGTTTCTGGTTGCTTTGAGCAGTGCGTATGTGTGGTGAGTAAATATTTGCTTCACTAAGGGTTGAAATGTGTAAATGACAGTCATAAACTGATTTATATGATGGAAAGCAAATAACCTCAAAACTAATGAATTTGTCGAGCTGCTGATCATTTGTTTTGCGTTTAATGGATAAGGGCTTCGGCAGAGCTCCTAATTTGATGAACAAAAAATGATCAATTAATGAAGAATTGAAACCGTACGTATTGCATTGCTTTGTTTAAATTTAACTAACCTAGGCGGTTCGTTTTTCGATTGAGTTGGCAGGCATATCGCTGTTATAATGTGTGAGAGCTAACTGAGTTAAGGAACATATTGTCGTTGCACTGTGTGAGATCTGAGTGAGTTAGGTGTATGTTGCCATTACAATTGTGTCAGGGCTGAGTAAGATGAAGGCCCTACTGCCTTGGCACTGTGGGAACGGTATTGAACGCGTTACGATGAATTAGAGCTAGATTTTGTGTTTGAAGTGCGCAGAACCTTTACATATCTTGCAAATATGCTAGAAAGGGGTTTTGAGATCATATCTGTTACTGTAAGTTAAAAATTGATGACAATACCTTATGTACATAATATTGATCCGATTGAGAGTAGGACAGATTTGCGAACAAGATGTTGAGCGTCCCGTAGAGTTGAATTGTTGCTGCCTCAGTAAAATGAGTGTAAGCTCCTCTTTTGACGAGCACTAGTGCTGCGTGTGTGTGATCACTAAGTCGTTTGATGGGATGCGTGGTTATCGCGATGACGTGATCCATGTTCCCATTAATGTTGAGTGAACTCAAGAGTCACTGGCCTGAATGATGTGGTAGAGTTATTCCACTAATTTGGAAATGTCACAAAGGAAAATATTGTGTTTTGGTCACTCCAGGATGAAGATACGATGACACTATCGAAAAGGATTTTTCGAGTCACTCTGCTGTCACTTCATGTAGCCTAAGAAAATGGTTTGAGGGGCATGGTCACCAGTGTCATAGGAGGAGGTAATGTTAGTACGCATGTAAGAGACATTAGATTCCTGGAGTACTCTATTTTAATGTAGTAATGTCTGAGAAGGGAGAGATTTTTTGTGTGAGAAAAGTGGGTGTGGCTAGCTTTTATATTCAATCTGAGTTCTTAGGGGAGGAGATGGTCTGAAGGTGAATGTTTAATTGTGTGCTTGAGATAGATTGAGAGAGAGGAAATTATCTGAAATGTTATCAAATGATTTTATATAGGAGAACAAATAACTGCTGATCAAACTTTAGGAAAACGTATAATGAGGATTTTGTTTCTTTTGGGTTTGCATTATTGAAAAAAGTAGAAAAATGGCAGAGCTTTGTGACCAAGGCTGTTCTGAATTAAGAGAAAACGTTTGCCTAAAGAACGAGGGAAAATATCGTTATGGTAAGCAAGAAGATTTTTAATGTCAAAATCCCGTGCTATATATTTTCTGTGTATGATCATGAAAATAAATTGTTGTCATGTTTAATATATAATGAATATTAGGGAAAGAAGATAGGAGAAAAACGAGTCCAACTTATTCTAAATACTTCGAAATAACAAATATCATTGTTGTTATTAAAAGTAGTAAATGGTAAATTAGGATATTTTATTTTTTACAGATTGCAATAATATTTAAATCAAAGATAAGTAGAATTAATATGATAAATTTAATCTAATGGTCTTCTGAATATTGTTCAGGGCTTTTAGTTTAAATATACTCATTTAGGGACTAAAGAATAGTTACTCTTTTTCAGAATTAGCTAGTGCACAAAACTTTATAAGTGTCAAGCTCAATGGTGATTATACAGGATTCAATATTCCCATATATAGATGAAAGATCACATCTCTTTACAGAAAAACTATTTACGAGACGCACGCCCACGTGCTGTGAGCAATGACTATGCAGGAATGGTTAGTTTAACGACATAGATGAGGTCACCACGGGTGACGCAACGGTAAAGCTATTTGTACTGGGGGATCAGCTATTAAACAAGTTGATACTTGAGGGTTAACAATGGCTATATTTCGAATTGATTGAACAAATTAAGTTCAGTATTCAATTGGGAATAATGATCAATTATATAATTATGTTACGATTTCTTCAGGATAAGTTTGTAGCCCCAAAAGTGGCATTAGGAACATTATACTCGTATACTAAGTAGGATGCATTTTATTTTCTGTAAATATATCTATTTAGCCATTTTTTAAAAAAAAAAATCGGATAACTAACCATTAAAAATAAATTGCTTAAGGTAATCAAGTTAACAATTTATTAGGTCCTAATTAAAAGATAAATGTTATAATTATATTGGTCCATCCATCGTTTTTGTAGAGTTGATTTTCCCGTGTATATACTTTTACCGTTGTGTCGCATGTGGTGACGTCCTCTATGTCGCTTCAACAAAACCTTAACTGTATAATCTTTCTCTCTGCACGTGGGTCTGTCCTCTCGTGCAGGTTTTCCATAATGACCTAGGGCCCTAAAAGCTTTATTTCACAGTAATTGAAAAACCATTTGCTGAGTTAATCCTGAGCTCTAATTACTCTGAGCAATGGAAATGTTTAGATGGACCAGAGAGATGATTTACGGGGATATTACTTGCAACTAATATGTTTTCAACACTACAGACACGGAATAAAGTCCTCTCAAAATCGAGTTAATTAAGTTCAGAATGTTTGTCGTGCGTTTATGAGACGACTTAGATTTCGGATCAATTCAAATTCGCCGAATCGAGCAATATTTACAGTTTTAATCAGGTTCTCTGGTTCTACGTAGATTTTTTATGTATGCTTTTATCAAAATGACCTTTGATAAAATATTTTTGCTGTGTACACCAGCCGAAATATCGCCCAAGAGTTTGCCCTGTATATCGGTTACACACTATTTTGTGTTCAAACTTCAGAAATTTATATTATACATCCATTCCCGAATGTTTTAGGGAAAATGAGAAAGGATAATATCCAGATGCTTTTAGATGGCATGATGATACCTGTTGGCTGTGAATAAAGGGAGACATCTACAATCAAGATTTAATGAAATGCCAGAGAATACTTAACCTACTTCCCATGAGAAAATTTCAACTTTACATGTCAATTAACCGACGACTCTTAATGTTAATCTTTAGTTTTAAGCGATTAAAAATTTAGGCAATAAAATCGCGTGCGACACTTTTGACACTCTAAAATTCCCATTAAGTAGTGATTGGGTAATATTTGCAGCTTAAAGCAGAAAAAGAAACGAAGGATGCAGTTCGCCACTTCTACCATGATGAGAGCTGCTGAATAATCGACCCTAAAGAACAGATTTAGTAACTAGGTCGCCTAGTTTTAGGTGAAGTTTCTTCTACCTATTCACAAATACATACTGTAGGGGGCGATTAATTTACCACAAAAATGAAAGTCTAGGCGCACTTGTGTGGTTGATAACCAAAGTAATAGTGAGAGCAGCTATATCTTTCGTTTCCGTGAAGAGATGATGACCTTGTCTATGCTAACAACTGGTTAAGGCGTGTAATCTTTAAAATTGTTTGTTTACTGAGCACGAGGATGGGAAGTGCTTCTTACTTTTATCTATGAGTAGCACAATCTCGCTCCTCAGAGTATAAATCTCACTAGTTCTGAAGACGAGGGTAAGGCTAACTACAAATACCATGGATTCAGATATGAGCAGGGTATCAGCCGTTTTGCCTACCCGATCCAATAAGTGTCTTGAAGGTTGGCGGGCAAGTTTTGCTGCGTTTAGGGTATAAAAGATCAGCAGTGTCGGAGATGATGAGGAAGTTAAAAAGTGAAAAATTTCCTGTTAGTAGTTCGATAGATCACAGTTCGGCGAACTCTATGTTGCCCAAGTAATAGATTTCGCGCTGTCCTTTGCGTGATAGATGACTGACGCGTACAAAAGCGATTGCCTTAAGGCTTCATATTAGTTGAGGCGTACAACAACTCTATACCATACACTACTCTTATATTATGTGGGGGGGAGGGAGATTTAATCACCTACTGCAACGCGAACCGTTGAAGGTCTGTTCGCAAGGATTAATGACCGACTAGGAGGTCCCAATTGAAGCATTTGGTTTTAAATCTTTAATAATTAAACAGAGTGCATAAATAGTTGGCGAGATTTACTTAAGTAGGCCGATAGTATCGTTCAAGGTTAGTTAAAGATGAATTAATAAAATATAATTTTATTTACAAAGAACAAAATAAGAATAATGATCAGTAAACGGCAATTATTTAAATTGAAATAGTCTCTAGATAATTATTCTCAGGGTTTCGCAAATAAAATTAATTGATTAGCGTTACTAAGCTCAGATAAAAAGGGAAGGGGGACTTGACAATACCAATAATGGAGTTGGTTTCAGTCTCACGGGTCAAGGACTTCGAGGAAGGTCCTTGTGATGAGGTGAGTGGGGAACGATCCGATGATTCTAGTGAGGAACGATGCGAATGAGGCAGGTGGGGCACGATCCGAACCAATTTTTCGATGAGGATAGCCAAACTTTAAAGATGACGTTCGACGGGGAATGTGGGAATTCTCGTAATTCCACTGAAAGAGTAATCCTCTTTTCCTCAAAGCAAATCGGTGGAGATTTTCTTCGGTTCGATTAAACGAAGGGAGGTTGTAACGCAAATTCAAAGTTTTGCCGTTCACAGAAGATACCATTTGACTTGTGTAGAACCACGGCTGAAGAGGTCTGCTGTGTAATGAACGCTCACGGGACAAGACGATAAGGACGGCCTTGAGGTGCGAGCAAGACCCTTCGAACTACAGAATAACCTGAGTATTTGTATGCCTGTTTCTGAGGGAGAAGGGGGAATTTGGACAAAGCAGTCACATGCTCTTGACATCTTAATCCGGAGGCGGAGTTGATTTATCGTTTAGCAAACAGGGACGAGACAATGCGACTCTTTCTCGCCTCGTCACTTGGGGGGGGGGGGAGTTTGGAACGAGTTCGCAGGATAGGGAAATATTTTCCCAATACGCTCAGGAGTCGAAATTCGTGAATGTTCGAACAGGAATTGACGTCGTCCATGGCGCGATGCCATCACAGGTGGTCTCCAATAAATTGAGGGGGGGGGGATCAGAGGTTATTCTTTTATATTATTCAAAGTTACTTATGACAAATTATGTTTAGCAAAACAAACACAGCTTATGGAAATGGAGAGGGGATGGTATGCAGACATTTTATTATTTACATTTTAATCCAGTGAAATATCGAACAAGATCTAACTTTGAGGTCTACTAAAACGCTGTGTATATCTGAATCTGCCTAGCAAAACTATCTATGAGTGTTATTAATATGTTTACTTTCTATGAGAGGTGTATGACCTACTACCGTAGAGAGGTAAAAACACCTCGGAGGCTGTGAGGCATCGACGAGGGGAGGCGTTTTCCTCGCTGTTTTGTTGTGAGATTTGGGAATAAAATGAGTTTATCTTAACAGAAAGCGTGGTTACCTGCGATCTGGAGCTTAAAAGTACGATATGAGATGAGCATCTGTTCCGTCGTTGGTAGCGTTTCAATTGGCGTTGAACTAAATTCCACATAGGGATAAGGGTAGCGAGAAATGTAGAAGAGGTAGTCTTCATCTAGTTTCCGGAAATGTTTGGGGCTTGGTTCATTCGGACACTAGAAAAATGTCAACGATTGTAGTTGGCGTTTGACTCTGCTGTTTAATCACTTGGGCCGCACATGGCAATGCGTGGTCCATGTGAAACAGTAGTGTACATGTCTCCTACAAATGTTGTTGTAGAATGGCGACATTTCCGAGGCATTACATGTTTGCTTGATCTCTGTAGCTTAACCTCACTCCCTTTTATACTACGCTTTATATTTTCCTCTGATGCCCTTTCACTGTTTTTCCACATCTGCTCTATTTTTTTAACAATTTATTCCTTTTTACCTAATTTGGTTTTAATAACATTGTATCATCACTGTTTCTTGATATTTTCTTATTTTACAGGTGTAGGGAGGCAGTGTTCTTTTGCGAAACATTGGAACTGAATAATTAAGTGTTTCCTTTGTCCCCTACTCTCCTAGGAGCGAAGCATTAAATATTACAGTCTCTACAAATCTAAGGGATAGGTGGATAAATACATTTACCATTTATTGATCTAATTACTCAAAATATTTGTATATTATGTATTTGATCTGACACATTTATTCTGCATAGAAAGGTATTTTCTCCTTTTGCTCGTTAAAGTGTTTTCTATGTTCAAACATATGTAACTGACGGTAGTGCTTTATATTTCTGAAGACATTTACCATGAGTGGATGATTAGATAAAATCTTGTCACTTCTTATGTTATTAACTTAAAATTAAGAAGAGTCAAGAAAGATAGCATCTCCACATCATGTTTTTGCAAACGGTACGTAATGAAAGTAGTGACATGGACAAAGCGAACGTGCGCCGGAGACTCAATTTTTTTGGTTTCCTCATATATTAATCAGTTTGTTATCAGAAGTAATAACGATAGTATTTACTAATATTCACCAATAAAGTTTACTTCATAATGATATTAAAATTTCACAATATCATTTCCATAACATCTTATCACCCACAATGAATTGATAGTAGTAAATGATAGTTCACTATTCAAAATGTAGTGGTCATAAATGTTGACCCTCCCAGCAAAAAAGTGAGGCATATTGAGAATCCATATTTAGAATTTATCCAAAGGGTGGTAATAGACCAGTACAAGAAATGACACCACAGTTTTCTTCTTATTAGACTGACCTGCATTTCGAAACTTTTTTCAAAGGTCATAAGTTTTCCGATAAATTATAATTATTTTTTGTATGCTGAATTTAAGAAAATAATTAGTTTTCTTTGACCAGGTTTTGTTTTTAAGATATGCTCGATTTATATTTGAACCTATATTTCAAAGTAAGGCGATCATCCAACCGTTTATTACTTCTATTTTTCACATCGAGTGATAAGTAACTATACATAACATCATTTATTCATCTTTGAGGTTCAAGATTTGCATTACAATGGTCGTACGTTTAAAAATCATCCGAATAGGTTTTGCACATCCTTGACAAGATGCTCTTTAAGACTCTCAAGCCAAAATCACGTATTTTTTGAAAATGGCATATCAAGTTTACATTGTTGTAAAACATGTATAAAAATTTTACAAGATTAGAGTATTAAGAAATGGAAGGACATGCCATTTGTTGATCCAATGGTGTGGAGGAAAGGAGAAAAGGCAAAAATCACGTCACCGTCTGCTACTTTTGCATGACAAAGTTTGATGGTATCAATTACAAGAACAAGCACCATGTTCAATACACCAGTGTTCCTTCTGATATAAAACCAGTCACAAATTGCATCGATGTCTTTGTTTTTGAACCGATTTTTACCATGGGTTCTATCTCTGATTCCAGCTTAGTGTTACTACTGATACAGCTGAATTTAATGCATATAAAGCAGAAGACAGCGCCCAACTGATGTTACTTACGCAAGCCGAACTCAATGACCTGACGCGAGACCTGAACCTTTATGAAGAATCTGCTCAGGTATTGGGTTTACGTTTCGAGAGAAATGTATGCCGGAACCTGGGACAACATTTTATTGGTATCGGAACTGCAAGAGAAAATCTAGGAAATTTTTCACCTTTGATGAAGCCTCTTTACTAATCTACTATAACAAAATTGCTGAACTACTCAACTAAAGTTCCTTGAATCGTAATTGCCTGAAGAGACCATTCATCCATGAGTACCTTTTATCAAATGCTATACTCTTCTTGCCTCGGAACTGCAACTTGGCAAGCCTATGTCGAATTTAGTTCAACGCCAATTGAAACGCTACCGACGACGGAACATATGCTCGTCTCATATGATACTTTTAGGCTCCAGATCACAGGTAACCACGCTTTCTGTTAAGACAAACTCATTTTATTCCTAAATCTCACAACAAAACAGCGAGGAAAACGCCCCCCCCCTCGTCGATGCCTCACAGCCTCCGAGGTGTTTTTACCTCTCCACGGTAGTAGGTCATACACCTCTCAGAGAAAGTGAACATATTAAAAACACTCATAGATAGTTTTGCTAGGCAGATTCAGATATACACAGCGTTTTAGTAGACCTCATAGTTAGATCTTGTTCGATATTTCACTGGATTAAAATGTAAATAATAAAATGTCTGCATACTATCCCCTCTCCATTTCCATAAGCTGTGTTTGTTTTGCTAAACATAATTTGTCATAAGTAACTTTGAATAATTTAAAAGAATAACCTCTGATCCCCCCCCCCTCAATTTATTGGAGACCACCTGTGATGGCATCGCGCCATGGACGACGTCAATTCCTGTTCGAACATTCACGAATTTCGACTCCTGAGCGCATTGGGAAAATATTTCCCTATCCTGCGAACTCGTTCCAAACTCCCCCCCCCCCAAGTGACGAGGCAAGAAAGAGTCGCATTGTCTCGTCCCTGTTTGCTAAACGATAAATCAACTCCGCCTCCGGATTAAGATGTCAAGAGCATGTGACTGCTTTGTCCAAATTCCCCCTTCTCCCTCAGAAACAGGCATACAAATACTCAGGTTATTCTGTAGTTCGAAGGGTCTTGCTCGCACCTCAAGGCCGTCCTTATCGTCTTGTCCCGTGAGCGTTCATTACACAGCAGACCTCTTCAGCCGTGGTTCTACACAAGTCAAATGGTATCTTCTGTGAACGGCAAAACTTTGAATTTGCGTTACAACCTCCCTTCGTTTAATCGAACCGAAGAAAATCTCCACCGATTTGCTTTGAGGAAAAGAGGATTACTCTTTCAGTGGAATTACGAGAATTCCCACATTCCCCGTGGTGCGTGTTGGACTCTTTATTCTACAGTCATAATCGAGTATTTTTATGGCGATTCTGAAGGGGAAGGAAGAATTTGGAGAAAGAAGTCACAAGCTCCAGACATCTTAATCCGGAGACGGAGTCGATTCAATATTTATCAGCAAGGCGTGAAACTCAGTGGCTATTTTTCGCTTCGTTGCCGGGTGGGGCGGGGAATGCTTGGGATGATTCTTCGGATTGGAGGATAGTTCCTCAATGCGCTCAGTAATCGAAGCTTCTTGAATGTTCCGAAACAGGAAGTAACGTCTTCCATGGGGAGATACAGTCGCACGTGCTCTCCAGTGCCAAGTTAAGCTTACTTAAAAGCCCAATAACATAGTACAGGAGCATCTCGAAAAAAGCAAATATTTTCCAATTTGGCCTATATGTATTTCAATAAGTCAAAATGACAGCTGGTTTCAAAAACCCATGGCAAACTTTTTTGCGCCTTAATACCTCGATTTCTAGAGGAGTCTATTCTGTCTTTGTTTTCTTGCACGACATACTAATGGCAAGTACCAGTATGAAAAATTTTTGCACCTGCCTCTATTCGCAAATATCGTGGCGCCCTCATCTGTGCGCTCATTCCCCACAATTCTTACATGTCCAGGAACCCAGCAGAAGATTATCTCGACATCCGCCCGGCTCGCCAAAACCGTAGCGTCACGGATATCGCGAACCAGGGGATGCGGAGATTTCAATACACCGAGACTCCTCAGGGCGCTTTGTGAGTTGGTATAGATCGTAATCTGTTCTCCGAACCAGGCACGTCACGTAATCTCCCATACCAAGTAGTGTATTGCGACCAGCTCGGCCGTGAAGACAGACGCAATGTATTGCAGAGCGGCGCTGACTTCAAAGAGAGGGGAAACGGCGTGGAAGCCGACCCTCTCTTCTGAATTGGAGCCATAGGTATACACTGGCATGGTTTCTGCGCGATACGAAGTGTGATCTAAAAAGGTCAAACGCAATACTCCGGGCGCTTTACAAGCTTTAGAAGCAAGGCGTGGCAAAAAAATAGCCAAATGTGGTACCCTCCAGGGTGGCGTGCTGGGCAGAGCCAGTGGCGCCACCGGCCCGAGAGCTATACCTAAACCCAAAGGGCTTAGGGTATGACTGGCGTCTCTCGGTGGCATAGGCACCATCGAGATCAGCTGCGGATGCAGTAAGAGCTGTTGGCGACTAAGGGAGGCGCTGTACTCGCGCGTACAGGTGAGTGGTGAACTGTATGCGGCACAGAGCGAGTGTCATCAACCCAGCAAAGACAAATAGGCTCTCAATTTGGAAAGTGCGGAAGGCACCGGTCGCAAGGCGAAGGCCGGTGTGGTGGATCGAGTCCACCTTACGCAATAAATGCTTGGCTGCGGATGCATAAATCTCACATCCGTAGTCGAGCTTTGAATGAACAAAGGATTGATAAAAAAGTAAGGCAGTAGCCCTATTAGCGCCCCAAGCGATGACCGTTACGGAATGGAGGATATTCATGGCACGTATATAAGAAACCGTAAGGCTGTGAATATGAGCCTCCCAGGTGAGCGTCAATCAAATACAAGACCAAGGAAACGGTGCAATTCAACCTCTTCTAGGCGCATCCTATTAAGAAACAAATCTGGGTCGGGGTGGAGCCGTGGATGGTGGCAAGAGACGCGGTTCAATGCCTCTGGAGTCGACGCTCCACAGTTGGCATCTGGGCCCCGGCAAAAGAGATCGAAGCGTCGTCCACGTACAGCGTAGCGAGAACATCTTCCGGCAGCCCCGAGGTGATGCCGTTGATCCTCAGGGCAAAAAGTGTGAGACTGAGGACACTTCCCTGCAAGACGCCCTCTTCATATCCCTTTAGGGCGGAGAGGGCTCCCCCACACCCGTACGCGGAATCGACGATCTCGCCAAAATTCAGATATAAACATTGGGAGGCGTCCCCTCGCCCCCATTGGGTAAAGAGTTTCCATGATATCGTATCACCATGCGGTATCATAGGCCTTCTTCAGATCGAAAAACACCGTGGCGTAGTACTGTGTACGAAGGAAGGCCTCACAGACGGCATTTTCCGGTCGTAGCAGAGCAATGTGAAGGAGACAGATGGGCTCCGCTGTCCAGGTTATATAACATTTACTAATTTCTCCATTAACTTGCACACGCAAAAGTTTAGAGATTGGGAGGAAACCGAGCGGGGTAGAGTGATCTCTCCACGGTTTTGAAAAGGCGAGGACAGTAGTGATTCGCTATGAATCTGGGCGGAGACCCTCCATCCAGATTCTTTTGAACAAATCTAACATGAAGGCCATGTCTAGCTTACCCAGGTGCCAAAGCATGGCGTACGGGACATCGTTTGGACCATGGCCGGTGTCCACGCACGAAGCAAGAGCGGAGCGCCACTCACTCACAGTAAACCTTATGTTGAAAGGTTCTCCGCCTCTGGAGGTAAAGTCCAGCCGGCGGCCTTCCGCGACATCACGACCTGCATTGAAATCTGGCGGAACAGCATCCCGTCTAGAGAATGCGGAGAAAGCGTTTGCGAAGGAATTTCCCACGGACTTGGACTCCGAGATTGCGGTCTCATTCTCCTGGAGAACGGGAGTGGGGTCCTGCGAAACCTTGCTCCGTATCCTTTTGAACTCCCTCCCACACCTCTGATAGAGGGGTTTTCCCGTTAAGTAAAGACACGTATGCCTGCCAAGAAGAGTGGCGGGCGTGCTTCGAAATATACCGGAACCTAGCCTTAGCCCGACGAAATTCACCAACAGTGGAATCGTTCGGGCGGTGCTTATAGCGCATGTAGGCATAACGCTTCTGTTCGAGGGCCGTCTCACACTCGGCTGACCATCATGGGAGTGGTCAGCGTGCCAAACGGCCAGACGTTCTAGGAATAGTAATTAGGCCCGCGGCGATGAGGTTGCCGGAGAAGAACTCAACGGCCTCATCTACTGACCTAAACTTCTCGACTGAGATAGAGAATTAAGTCATTTCCTTTAATGCAGGCCACTGCGCCCGCACCAAGCATCACCGAGGTGGGCTCTCAGGCAGCAGTTGCCCTGAAAATTATATTTACATGGGAAAGTGATCACTAACCTGGAGGTCATCGACCACCCCCAATTAAAATCAAGTTTTGCATCCGAAGGGCATAAAGATAGATCAAAGTAAGAAAATCAAGTGGTTCTCGTACAGTGATGCGTATACTCATCTACATTTAGGACACCTATCTTAAGCTCTTCGATCAGATCGGAAATTACTTGTCCCCTGGGATTTAATGAGTAATCTCCCCAGAGAATATGTCTGCCGTTTAGATTTCCAAGCAAGAGAAAGGACTTCGGCAACCATACCACGACGTGGCGGAATTCACCCGGGTTGAAGTCAGCTGACGGTGGAATGTACGCAGAAAAGATAGTATAACACCTCTCCAGGTGAAGTTGCAGAACCTCTGTCTGAAAAGAGGTATCTAAAGTGATAGGAAGAACAGGTACATCATGCCGGGTGTAAGCCGCGCATCCCCCAGCCCGGCCATCTCTCGGTGGTGAAGTTCAAGACCCTCATACCCCGGGAGGGCGGGCAGCGGGCACGCGCCTAGCATGGTCTCCTGCAGAAAAATGGCTAACGGGGTACGGGATGAGACGAGCCTTCGCAGCTCCTCCAAGTTGGCCGAGAGTCCACGGAAATTCCATTCAAGGAATATGCCCTCCAGGCCTAGCTTGAAGAAGACGCGGGGTCTCTCCTGGAACTGAAGACCCTCACAGGAATGTCCGTACGCTTCCCGGAGGCAGAACCCTGGGTGCTGTTGGCAGGACAAAGCGCTGGAGGCGCTGTCGCCTTCGAGGACTTATTGGGGAAGGTTCGGCTTGCCATGCGAGTCTTTTCCTCCCTCCGCCTTGAAAGCTTAGGCGGGCGTTGCGGCTTCAGAGGCGGGGGGCCCTTTTTTCGAGGAACCACCGTCCCCGTGCCACTCAGCCCACCACTAGGCGTGGGCAAAGGAGCCGAAGCTCCTTTGTTGTTGTCCTCCTTTCTAGGGACAGCTTTGGAAACCCGAGAGATGGCCTGCTGACTAACTTCAGAGGTGTTTCCTCCTGTGAGTTTAACGACTCTGTGGAGGCGCGTGGCCGTTTTGTCTTATGGGAAACGGTCACTCTGGGGGAAGGGGGGAGCCCCGGCTTTATCCGGGGCTGGGTGTGAGCCCATTTTTCCTCCAGCTTTACCAAGGGAGCTCTCTACCAATTACACTAGCTAATGCTCTCCTCTGATGGATCATGTTACCCTTGGCCAACATGGCGTCATCCGTGGAGCGAATAGCAAGGTAGCGTTTGAAGCCAGCGGGCTCGAAAACCCCAGGTAACCTCTAAATGAGGGGCCCCTATGTTATTGAGGCTCCGCCCTGCGCACTTTTAGTCTTAGTCGGGGGCTCCGCACCCGAGGGGGTAGAGGGGCCGGATGTACCGATCTTGGCTTGGTCACTTACCAAGGTGGCAGCAGAACCATCCGTCCCCGCAGGCCCCGCGGATGGAGATGAGCGTCAAGTCTTTTTAGTCTTTTTCTTATTTTTTCTGTTTTTAAGTGAGGAGGGCAGGGATTGAACCCGCTTCTCCCCTCCGCCGGCAGGAGCCCCCAGACCAGATGGACCGGCCTCAGCCAGGTCCTTCTCCGAAATGGAGAAGCTCCTGGCAGTCGTAGGGGCACCGGTCAGAGGAGATCCCTCACCTTATTTTACTGCCTCGGAAACCCTAACCGTTTGAGGAGGACCTTGCATAGGGGCGGATTCGGGTTCGGTGCTTTGCGCCGAGCCCGGATTTGCCCCCATGGAAGGTTCTACCATCTGAGGCTGAGTTGCCTCAAGGTCCATGTCTACCTCAGGGGGTCCTCTAGTTGGCCATCCTCCCCCCCAAACATCGCATGTCACGTTGGCAGTATTGTCACTAGTCAACTGGTGTGGGGAGGCACAGGCTTTGACCCCGGCAAGGTTTAGTATTCTTGCTAGCAGGTCTTTTGAGGGAAGCAACCAAAGGGACCTGGCTTTCCTCTCCCCCTTAATGGGGTTTGCCCTACAAAGCCGCTTTGATGGGGAACGTTCGCAATGGGCTGCCTGCTGGCTTTCTTGGCAGTCCTTTTAGAAAGAAAAGAGGGGACGGCCGCTGGGAACCGGGAGATGCACGAAAGCACCTACAGAGAAGAGAATGAGGGGGAGTCCCCTACACCCGTAGTCTTAGGAGTGGAGTAAGCCTCCTCTCCGGTTAAAGAAATATGGAGGGTCCTTTGCGCAAGTACAGGGGAGGGAACCTCCATTTTTTCGGTGGAGCTCCCGAGGGCGGTTCCGTCGATGGTACAGGGGGCAATTAAAGGTTTTTTGTACTCATCATTAGGCATGGTGACCCTCTTTTTATTACGGGATGAAACAGCTCATCACCCTTCGCAGTAGCCCGCACTTCAAGGGATGTGTACAGGCCTGGCAGAGCCAGGGGCCACCATTCACGACCACCCTTCCCACTTGGTGACCTGGCAGTCCATCAGCATGGCGGCTCCACCCTAAACATGGTGTAAAAATATAGATTGTGAAGAGGAAATAGAAAGGGATGTGAGGAAGGTATGGGTGAGGATGAAGCAGGTTGTTAAAAAGCACCCATCCTACACCGGAGCTCATTGGTTAGGGAACATTATCCTCTTCCCCCTCAGCCCCGATCAGGGAAGGTTGGCTGAGAAGGTCAGCATCGACCCTGTGAAATTAGAGGCTGACCAGAGAAAGTTGTGGGAGAGGTTGAATGAAAAATGAAGAAACACAAGTGTTTTGAAGGAAGGAGAAGAGGCTAAGCTGGGCTCGGACGGGGTGCTGAATCCCGTCAGCACGGCGGTCATTTTTCTTATTGTTGAAATGCTGACTTTCTAATTAATATATTATAATTTAAATATTAAAATACTTAATTATTACAACACGTAAACTTTAAAAATGAATGAAACAAACAAAAATATATATATTACTGTAGCTTCAAATCTTTTGACCAGGAGTGTATGTACGGGAGCAGCAGAATATAATTAGACTGAAATAGTCGATGATGCGTTGGTTGTAGAGATGAAGAAATGAGCAGGAACATTTGAAGAGGTCAACAAGATTTCTGAGAGTATGTTTGAGTAAGTGACGCAATAACAGAGAATGTAAACTTTTAACTATTTTGAGAAATCATTTAAGAGGCAATTTCTTTTATATGCCCACCGTTTCATTGGTAATTGTTGTTATCCCATTGTTCAGAGAGAAATCAGGTTAATAATTGAGACTGAAATTCCAAGTGGAACAAGATGATAACTAAGTCTCATTTAAAAATATTTGCGAAATTACAAGACAAATTAAAGAATTAAATGAAATTAGAGCAACATAGTGGATAAGTGATAAATATTAGTTCATCATGGAAGTTCCTGCCTTGCTGGAATCTTAAAAGTTAAGTAATTTGATAATTTTTTTAGATTATTATTTGGTTCCAAACCTTCCCTTTTTTTAATGGTCATAAAAATCTTTAAAAAATCGTTGAAAAATTAAAAAATGGCTGTTAATATTTTTATGGAACAACACAAATCTCGTAATGAGTTATAAAGCAGGTCTGACTATTAACTTTAACTAGACTAGCTTATTTTGTATAAATTAATAAATCACTTGCTAAACAGGTTGCTGATAGCCTAACTAAGAGGGCTTCGCTCTTATTTATAGCTCATTAGTGGCAGACATGTTGTTAGCTCAAAGTTCTTTCCACAAAAGATCTTAATTTTTCGAATAATTTTGTTTCGTTTCTTCAAAACCATATAATAGGAAAGATTGTAGGAAAATTGGAATTAAATAATTGATTAAACTTTTTTTAAGATATTTGGGCAAAAGCAGAGGGCAAATGTTCAATAACCACTCAATTAAATTTTCTAATTCAAAATAGCTGTGTTACTTTTTGTTTCATTATATTAAAATTTATATATCTAGAGTTTGAAAGATCTATATTTCAATGCACCTGTAATAAAGTAGAAATGTGTGTAGAATATATTTAAATTTCTCCGCTAAAGTTCATAATAATCACGAGATTAATTACTTTATGTAACAAAGAGAATTTTCCAAGAGATCTCAATTCTGTAACGACAAAGGAAAACCATCATTTAAATTAAGTTTCCTATTATGAGAAAATTGATTTCTCAGCATAAAGTGCATCAAAGATGAAGGGAAGGCTTGCAGCAACTAATCAAATGGTAATTTGTCAAATACCTTTTCCCATGTGATGAAAACAGAATTGCACCCTCTAAAATTGTTATTCTTATTTTTCATTTTGAATAGGTAGTTTTTAGTTGATAAATGGTAACGTCGAAATGATTTGAACCAAATCTAACAATTTTATCATTTTGTATAAGGTCTTTTATTAAAATTAGGATTGCATTTTTGTCAGATTAAACAGTTACTCTCTTTTGCCATTCAGCCAATTTAGGCAAAAAAACAACCAATTTATTGTTACCTAGATAGGGCCATAAGAGAGCATATATGGTTTGCACTATTAAGAATAAGGTTACTTTGTGTGGAATCCCATCTAATATTTGTAAGCTATTTTAACTTTATTTCCTTTTGATTACACTGGTCAACACACTTTTTGCTGATTTATTTTTTGTGGGGGTATTTAACTAATTTTGACGTACTGATTATAAATCTGGCATCCATCGTTTTGTAACACATCAAGTTTTCATTCTACAGAATATTCGTATTTTACGACGTACTGCAAATATTTACTCGCTAAGGATAGTTTCCTAAGGGTTAGAGCTTCAAAGCATAACTTAAAATGTCAACAGAATTTGAAAGGATAAATGTATTGTAAAATAACACTACCTATTATTTTTCTAATATAATGAAGAAAACACAAGCATTCGTATACATACCTATACATTAATGCAAGAAACTTTCGCTTGCGATAGTGTCTGGAGTGATTGAAGTCTACAGAGTCTCGTTGAATACTCTAACACTAGTTTGCCATCATGTATATGTTCTATTGGCCTTGATATCTCTCCTCCATAATCTTGATATCTTGATGAAAATGCTCTCCGTGTTAATTAATAACTAATGTTGCCAAGATTAGCAAGAACTTCATCAAGATGGCTCTTGAAGAAATGAATCTTTATGCTCATGTTGCAGCCTATACGATGAAAGCTATCAAGTAATGTCTTTACCAAATCCTTGTAGTTAGCAGCCTATTTGTTTCAAAGAAATCCTTTCGCATCAGCCACAAATGAATCCCATGCTCCTTTTTCTATCTCAGTCATTGAACTCGAGAAGTTGTGGTTTTCCATTAACTTTCTGATTTGTGGCCATCAAAAACTCCAACCTTCATTTATCATAACTTAAGCCAGAAAATATTGTACCTATGAATTTGAAACAGTCACGCTCACATTAAGAGCTTTCATAAGTTGTTTCATCAGCCCTAATTCAATATGAAGGGGTATGAAGATGATTTTCTCTAGCTCAACAATTGGGTGATATATAATATTCTTCTCCTCAACAGTCAAACTTTCTCTAACTGTCCAGAGTTTCTGTTTCTAATGTTTGTCCTTGGCTCGGCTGTCCCATAAACACAGGAAACACGGATAATTTGTATAGCCTCCTTGTTTGCCAAGTAAAGTATTTACCATTTTCAGATCACCCCTATCATCCATTTGTGTTCATCATATTTAATAAATCTGATACAGAACATAGGTGTTCATGCTTCTCTTTTAAATTCACGGGGTGACTAATATGAATCGCACCGAACAAGTTTTCATTAAGAGGTAACACACAATTTAGATTCTTCTTTGAACTATCTATAAAAAGTCTCTATTTACTTGGATCATACTTTGAAACATCAATCTTGTTTAACAGTCCCGCCACGTCACATCAGTAAATAAAATTTTCTTCAGTTTTAAAGAATGTCAAGAGATCTTTCTCCCTGTTCTGATACAAGGTTACATTTGGTTTTCGCTACAACATATTCTTCCCTTTAAGTCTAGAAGCTAACACTTCTGCTAATTATTTTGACGGGCCTAGTTCCCTAACTAAATAATTCAGTTCGAATTGGATCAAGTTTCCACGTTCTTGGGTCGATGTATGTACAAAGTGTGGATCACTGTCAAAGTTTATTACTTACATAAGATTGACGTACATCACTTAAATCGTCCATTGAAGGAAGTTCCTTGAATACAGGAACTGGAATTTCATCTGAACGCAGCACTGGATGAATTGCTGAATCGGAGTTTGGGTAACTTATTTTATGTCACGTTTTTTTGCTATAACCAGAAGTCTTTGTGAGATAAAAGTAACAAACGTTTACATAGTTTTTTGGCTCCCGCCACACTATAGGAATGCTAAATCCTACTTTTTTCCTTGTGACCTTTGTCCATTGGCGTAGATTTTCGACACATGGCTTACAAACATTGTGCGTGGCCCACAGTTTATCCTGATCCCTCAATTTAATCTTAAAGTAAGCCAAGTGTGCTCTTTTCACAAAGATACTAATGTTTATTCCTTGAGTTGGTGCAGTAAAACAACCATATATATCAAAACGAGTCAGGTGAATTCAAACATTTCCTTCGTAATGAGGCCATACTACTAAATTTTAATTGATAAAACAAATCTTAAAAAACACAAAATTATATTATACACAATTGCTTTTTATATTTAAATGTGCATAAAGAGAAGTCTAAATACATAGATAAAATGAAATAAGAATACCAAACGACTAAACTTCCGTTCACCTGGTCGTAACATTTTAAACTCAGTGACCCCGAATTTCACAAGAATAGGTCTCAAACTTAAGTCAGCAGAAAATAGTTAAAATTTGTTGACCAGTGTTATTTATTGAATTTAGTCTTCATAATTTCTGTGTTTGGCTTGATGGCTTGACGAATGCGGTTGCTGAAAGCAAATAATCTCATTGATGTTTTGAGTTTTAATCTCTTAATATTTATGTCGTGTTCTGGCATCGCTGATACAACTGTTAAATTAAAATAATTTTCCTCACTATTTTTAATATTCAACATCAATTTATATTTTCCTATTTATTGTTTCCTTTTCCTGCTATGTTAGAAGTAAAAGTGAGTTTTTAGATAAGATGTTTTATTCATCTTATAATTTTTTGTATAACAACGCTTATTTATTCCATTATATCAATTTATTATAGTTAATTGTGAAGACCAGAATGGAACAGTATAATTAGATAGGGTTTCCCTAATGACGTGTATAGTTTTAACATCTTCTCTAATCTATTATCTATTTTAAACCTTAGAACGACCTACTCTTTTAGTTCTATAATCTAGATATCGTGGAGATAGTATATATTTTTGAGGAATTGTAAAACACCGCATTTGACAGCATTAACCTTCATGGCAGGTTTGTTGCACAATTTACTTTACATATTCATGCATTTTTTTATACATATTGAGGCTTGCGTATCCTTTATTATCTGCCCAAGTTAGGTATCCTCAAAAAGGGAATTTACTTAGCACTTTATCCCAGACGCTAAGATGTTTACGGAAAGTATAAAGAGAAGGGGTCCCAAATCCGAAACTTGAGGAAACAACTAGTCATCGGCAGCATGTCGGCTGTCGCCGCATTTAAAATTACTCTCGGTTTACGATTTTTAATCTGTTTATCGATTTATCATGGATATACCTTACCTTTAGATTTGAAAGAAAGAAAATAAACGTGAGTTTATCTAAGGCTTTAGAAAAATCCGGATATATCACATGGTAACTAGAACATGAATCAACAGTCATTGCTTCATGCTCATAAAATGTAATCGACTAGTGACACAAGACCTCTCTTTCCAGCAAACATGTTTTCCTTTTAATATAAGTTCATTTCTCTTCAAATAATTGCATAATTTTAAATCAATAACTGACTACATTATTTTACATATAGGTAGAGTTAAGTTTACTGGCCGATAATTTCCTTTTTCTTACGTCTATCTCTTTTTAATATGGGAAGAATATTGGCCAGTTTTCAACCAGTCGAAAAAAATTGCAAACACCACGTAAGTAAATACAAAAGCAAGCCAAGCGTTAATTTCGTTCTTAACCCTCCTCAGGTAAACACTAATTTCGTTACACTTCAGATAAACTGGGGTCTGACAGCCCCCAAAATTAAAATATTATAAAATATACTTCCTGTGCATTTATTGAAAAATAAAATTAAAACATAAGTGCTTCAATATATCTTCTTACATGTAAATTAATTTTTAAGTGATTAAAATTTAAACAAATATTTATTTTTTAATATTAGAAAAAATAAGGGAAAAAAACTTATTGCTGAATTTAGCAGCTCCGTAAATGAAAACAATAAACGTGAAACCAATGACCACCATCCTTCTGTACAGACCAATGTCCCAACTATCTATAAAGAAAAACAGAACCACAAGGAATGAATAAAAAATGTGTTTCATCAATAATAAATATGACAAAATCATTACTTCCTTTAAGGAAGTAATTATTTTATCTTTGACAAACTTTACACAAAAGGTTATTGAATGGATTTAGATGGAATTTTCACAGAAGGTTCATTTTGGACCCAGAAACAGATTGTAAGTTTTAGGGGTTAATCCCTCCAAACACTCCGCAACACCCCATCCTTCCTTAAAATATGAGCTATGGGAGCTTTTTGAGTATTCCGAAAGGCCATGTATCAAGTACTTTGTGCATAATGTTTATATAAATTCAGGCGTCCAAATGCATTTAAATAGATGTCATGGGATATGGTGAAAGTGAAATTAGTGATAATGAACACCAAATGCTAACTTGCCTGTATCTAATTCCAGTCATTGCAGAAGGTGGCTGCGTGTTCCTTTCACACTGGTCACTGGCAGGGCAGGCAACAGAATTTGGTATTTCTATCAGATTTCCGGTCGCACAAGGCACATCGCTTTTTCACAGCAGAGGTTTCTCGTTGCTGATGGGGAATGTTGGAGGGTACTTCTCTGCATTCCCTTGCAGGACATCATCTCTTCTGGCCGTGGTCGTTTCTGCCAGATTAATCAAATATGTCCAGCGTGAAAGCTCTATCCCTCCATTATGTTTCGTCACAGCGTTGTATGGGACATAGGAGTTGACACCGGTAGCGTTAACTAATCCATATAATAAGCACAAAGGCCACCGTTTTGTGATTTGGATGTACGTTTTTCTGGCACACATTTGATCAAATGTGTCAAAGCCTCCCTTTGTGATGTGGTAATATAAGATCATCTCTGGTTTCCCGCTTTATCTAGCACGGGTTGTTGGTGCATATAGGAGATCAACTGCACAAATTTCCTATTTTTTATCAGGTTAATGTGACACAATTGTCATGTCTGTTTCAAACAGGAACACTGTGCATCCTCTCTTGATCATCTGCTTTTCTACCATTAGAGATTGTACTTGTGGCTCTTTCCTGAGTGTGCCTACCTACGTGAGCTCGTAATTTATTATGAGGTCTTGTACAAGGATGACAAATAAAGACCAATTGTCCCCCGTAATATTCCTCTTTGTGTTTTTGTAGCCTTCCACTAAGTGTGTTGTGACGTGGTGCGCTAAGTTCTTGCCTTTGTTTGCCCATATAGAGAAAGGCTTTCAACATATACTTAGTTTCACTGGCACATACTATTATTAATTTTATTCCATATTTGTGAGGTTTAATTAGAATATACGTGCGGAAACGACATTTACTTCTGAAACCAAGAATCTCTTCGTCAATTATGATGACTTGCACTTGTCAATAAACATGTCCCAGATCTAACTGAAAGCGGCAAACTTCTCAGTCTTCTGCCTTTCCGCTTGGCTACTGGTGTCATCGAAGCAAGGACAACGCAGTAAGAAGCAAAATTCACGTTCAGACATTGCTCTCCGTTCGAGTGCAGGAATATAACTTTGACTGAATATCTCTTCCCTGGCCACATTGTTGTCTTCCTTGACGCCTGAAAAGATCAGGCAGCCAAGTACTGTGTGTCATTATTTCAGGAATTGTTGCTTCATAAACAGTGGCAGTTTTTGTGGTATACTGGATGTCTTTCAACTCAATGTGCATGTTTAGGTATCTCTTTATTAGGCCTATGAAATCAGTATACATAAAGTAGTCAAAACAGTTGATTGGTGTTGGCTGAAATGTGTGATGGCTGGGAGAAAACTACGAACTGGTGTTCTGAGAGATGGTCTGCTGACCGGGTCTGTGTGCCACACATGTCCATTGCGTCCATTAAGGATTCGTGCTCGCAGTTTCACGCGCAAGTCATCTGGGGACATTCCGACAGCAGAAGTAGAGGCTGAAGCTGATGTCAGGGTGGCTTGATCACTTGGTGTCGGACGAGTGATACGTCCGCGATGTCTTGGAGGCCGACTTTCAAAATTAAATTCTGAAGCTTCAGTTTCACTTTCACATGATCAGTTACATGAAAAGACTGTTCTTCAACGTCATCAATGTCAACTGTATCACCAGAGTCACTCAGTACCACATCATCAATTTTATGGACTCAGAAAATAAAAATAACAAAATATTTAATATATTCAACAAAAAAGAAACATCATCCCTGTACACACTAGAGAAAATCATTAGTCTTTTTCTTTATTCAGTTATTATTATTAGTTACTATTGTCATCTTCATGTTTCATTTTCAAATTAATTTTTATTTCACTATAACTGTTGTTATTAGCTCATCTTTTTATTTTCATGTTTCATTTTAAAATCAATTTTATTTCACTTTTAGTGGCTTGAACACTTGCTCCTTATCACTTTTCCATCCATTCTGTCAGTTAATCATCTATTCTGAAAATAAAAAGAAAAAAAAATTGCACATGATTATAAAGGTTGAAACATATATATGACAAAGAAGATATGAAAACTCTCATTTAATTCTTGACTATTAGAATAAAAGTGTAGTATTATCTCTCTATTAACGAATAAAATTGTATCATCTCTTTCCGTACGAATAAAATGTTAATATTAGCGGTTAAGGTTAGCGGTGCTCACAGTTCTTTCAAGAGTTCCGAGGAGTCGAATAATAAATAACGAAAATGTTGAAGTGTCGCCAATACAAATACTCCAAATGTATTATTCTCTGTTAATTCCTCGTTAGAAAAGTTTTAAAGATTTGTATTGTATTGAGAGGAAGTGGTAAGTATGTGAGTGAAAGAGAGAGTGGGGTACGAGAATAGTGGGCATTGGGATTAGTGGTAAAAATTTGGAAGTCTTAGGGTTTCAAGATTTGAAAAGGTGCCTGGAGATCAGGCTAATCTCTTTCATTGTTTGTTTTATTGATATTGTTTTTATTTATATATGAATATAAGTATGTATGCATATATATATATATATATATATATATATATATATATATTTATATATATATATATATATATATGAGGAATTAAACCACATTCTCCGAAGACAATTTAATTCAGAAAAGTTTCGGTGTATCTCACACCCTTTTTCAACTGACACTGGATAGAAAATATTAGAAAAGTGCGTACATACATAACACAGGGTCAGGTCATGAAAGATCCCCTCTTTTTCTCCTAATCCCCTACTTGTGGCTAATCAAGGGGGGCGGGTTAGGCCTAAACAAATTGAAGGGCTGACATTTTACTATTTTGTTCATTTGCTTTCTTATTACAGGATTAAAAGAAAATTGACCCTCAAGTTGATTTAAATTAGCAGCTGACGATATCAAGCTCAATTCTACGATTCTTCTCTTAACATAATTAGCTGATTTAAATACCACTTTACTTCCAATGAAATCGATTGAATGATTCAAGTCTCTAACATGGCAAAATATTCCACTGCTTTTGCTGCCCACTCTAATATCTCTTTTGTGGTCATACAATCTCTTGTCTAGATTTCTCCCCGTTTCCCATATATAAACTTTATGGCAGTCGTTGCATGGTATTGCATATACTCCTATGTTATGATGTTCTTGGGTTTCCTGGCAATCATCAATTGGTTTAAGGAATTATTATATTCAAAGGCTAGATTAATACCCGCTTTTCCAAATATGTCCTTTAAACTATTTAATTCATTATTAAATGGCAATGTTATACATTTGTTGAAGTCATTAGTGTGGGAAGGCTAATTACCATAGAATGTTTTCCTAGCTGCAAAATGGGCAGACGTTATGAACTAATCGGGGTAATACAAATTAGAAAAAATGGTCCTGATAATGACAATTTCTTCATCTAAATAGAGAGGATGACATATTTTGTATGCTCTAAGGAAAAGGTTCAGTCTCAAAATATTCCATGGAATATTTTGAGACTGAACTCCTTCCCACAATTTCTTCCCCAAACTTTATGTGGTTAAGGTACATTGACGATGTATTCTCTGTATGGCCTAATGGCCATGATTTTGATACTTTTTTTAATAATTTGAATAATTTGCATGTCTCCATTAATTTAAATATGAATGGGAATATGATAATAGATTACCCTTTTTAGATGTCCTGATTAATAAAGATCACCATGAATTAAAACTTGACGTTTATAGGAAACCAACCCACTTGATAGCCTATATACATTATTTTTCGTTTCACGATAATACTGTTAAAAAATCGGTAATTTCTAACCTTTTCCTTAGAGCATACAAAATACTTAAATCTATCTGAGGGTCAATTTTCTTTTAATCCTGTAATAAGAAAGCAAATAAACAAAATATTAAAATGTCAGCCCTTCAATATGTTTAGGCCTAACCCCCCCCCCCTTCTATTTTCTATCCAGTATCAGTTGACAAAGGGTGTGAGATACACTGAAACTGTTCTGAATTAAATTGTCTTCGGAGAATGTGGTTCAATTCTTCATCTTTTTTTGCGATATTGCATCAATTTTCATCATATATATATATATATATATATATATATATATATATATATATATTAATGAAGCCGTTCAAACCTTTGGATTAATTAAGCTTTTGATGTTAACTTGAAGTGTAGTTTGGTTGCTTAGGTTACTATTATGGCTTTTGTTCCTACATTGATACTTATGTGTGTTTTCTTTTGATTTTCTAAATGAATTTGGTTATTTTTATCGTTAGTTGTTTGTATACGTGTTTGTGTTTATTATTATTATTATTATTACACAACATGAGAGAGGTAGAACGGGAAGAGTGCAAGTCCTATAGATTGTAATTAGCAATCCTCACACACCTGCAAAGTCGAAGAGGGAACGATGGTAAGAAGAAAAGGAAGTGAGATAACAGAACAAACTAGGAAAAGATAGGTAAAGAAAAACCTCAAGGCTTCCAGTCATCTATGTGTTCCATGTTTTATACCTAATTAGTTTCTACATTTTGATTCTTCCTTGCCATCATTAGTTAGTTTTAGTTTTATGCTGTTTTGAGGTAAAATCGATTTGGTTTGGCGTTATCGGTTATTTTTCTTCGTTGGTTTGGGTTGTGTTTTTTTCCCTATGCACAAATTGGGATAATTACATTTTTCCAAGCTTGCTGATACTGCTTGGGAATCTTGTGTGACTTAGACCTCGTTGATTTTCTGGGATTAGTGTTTAATTTCGTCCGTGATATTCGTTGTAATTTCTCTCTCATATGTGCCACTCTTTCCCTCAAGATGGTATGAGTGGTTTGATTTCCACCGCTTTGTGCTCATACAGTTGCTTCCTCCTATCCTTCCTTCGTGTTTTCGTGCTGATATACATACACTTGTTTTGTATCCTCTGCATTTCTTCTTTTTCTATTTCTGAAAGAGTGAACAGAGATGCTGAGAGATAGATGAGGGTGGATCTGACTAGCGCTAGATACAGTTTCCTTTTATTGCTTTGGCTGATGTTTCTGAAGGTATATAGGGTTCTGACTGCCAATTTTGATTTTTGGATCCGTTCTTTGACGTGCTTTCTGTACCAGTTATTTCCAATGCGACGAACTTGAAATGTCGCCATTAGTCCGGATTTTCCATTTTGATTCACATTCTTTGACTTTTCCTATTTTCTGCGCAGTCATTGGAGCTTGCAAAGGCGCGTTTCTATATCCACTATCTATGAGTTGACTTATTTCATCGGCGAAATGGATGTGTAGGCTAGTGAGGTAGCTTGGCTCTGTAATGTTTGCTATATTTATCGAGTATAAGGTTGCACTGAAGCACCCACCTTAAGGCACTCCTACAGCTGGAGGATTTTGTATTGCATCCCCCTTAGTCATACTTTAACGAATGCCTTTGACATGTTCCTGTATAATATGTCAACATAGCTCTTGTTTTTCCTCGCTTCCGCAATCCTCTCTGTGATGAAATTTATTACCATCTCGGTGCATCTCTTATTTCTGAAGCCATATTGATGTTCGTTGTAGAGCGAATTTTCCTCCAGTGCTCGTCGAGTATTCTGTTTAGGATTTACTCGAAGAGTTTAGCCCCAATTTTCAGAAGGGATATTGGGCGATAACTCTCCTTCCTCGTGGGGGACTTCCAGGTTTGGCAATTATGGATCATTTTTGCGGTTTTGTGAGATTTGTGAAAGTAGCCTACATTTAGGCAGGCATTAAAGATGTTGAGTAAACCTTCCCGCAAACATTTCAGGGCTTTGAGGAAGTTTAAATTCATCGAACCTGAGTGGCCTAAAGCTTTTTGCTTAAATGAGTAGGACGCGCTTTCTAGTTGTTCTATCGTCACTCTTTCTACTTCTCCTTCTTCCCTGTTTGTCCTTTCAATGATTTGCTTCAGCTCGTCTATAATCTGCTTTTCAAAATCAATTGGAAGACTTCATTTTCTTCTTCACTGATTGTGAAAATCTGTTCACAGTATTGCCTGAGAATTTACTCTATTTCATTCTCCTCTGATTTAATTTCAACTTGGTCGTTTCTAATTCCATTTTCTTTTTGGACATTCATCTCATCCTCTTGATTTTCGTCCAGAATTCCTTTGGTGATGCTTGGCTATCTAGTTCTTCAATAGCTTGATTCCATTTTTATTTTTCTTGTTCGTAAATTAGAAGTTTTAGTTCTTCCTTTATTTCTCTCATACGGAACATTGTCTCGCGGGATGTACCCGTGGTTTTGCTCATTTGATATAATCCTTTCAGCTCACGGTGTAAACCCTTCATGCGTTCTGTCCAGTTGTATGAAGAGATCTATCTGTATAGAGTTTTTGGAATTGACTCTCTGTCAACCTCGAACATCTTGGCCTCTAGCCCTCCATTTCTTCGTCTATTTCTTTGAGCGTCGCTTCCTGGAGGTTTGTTGTGATGTAATTTCTTAGCAATCGATCGTAATTATTACAATTCGCCCTAGTCTCTGGACGATGTTCCTATCCTGGAGAGTATTCAAGTATTTGCCTATACCGTTGGTTCGAGTATACCCGGACTCGGCACATCGTGTGTTCAGGTCCCCCATTAATATCCTGGGGACTCTTCGCCCAAGTATAGTCGCGTCTCGGGGCGTGATATCCCGTGGCAACGACCATCTTCCCCAGGCTCATTTCTACCTATATGTAGAGGTAGGATTCTTCGAAGTTCTTAAGTTGCTTGAATTTTATTCCCTTCATAATCGTAATGGCTGCTCCATCGTATCTTTCTTGGGAATGGTTCACTCTCAGCACGTTATAGATCCATATCTTGATTATGTCACTATCCGTGCTAACTCCGTGTTCCGAAATGAGTATTATATCAGCATCTATTTTTCGGATAATGTTACCGTATTTCACTTTTTTCGTGGTCCATTGGTTAGTGTTGATACTCAAGATTCTTAAGCTGTATTTCTGACATATGAGGAGTAATCTATCACTTATTCAGTCTGGGTCCCTGTTGTGGACCTTTGTGGGAGAAGGGGGTGGATTTTCAGCAGTTTCTTCTTGGATTAGTTCCATGCCTTCGTTCCTTTTTGATAACTGTTTTCTGGGGAGGGGGAGGGTTCAACATACTCTCGGAGGCCCTCTGGGATGTTCTTCTTAGTTTTGTCTATTTTTCTTCTTCTTTGGATTGCGAGTCGCTTGAAGACTCTTCTTGGGTATCATCTGAATCTTTCTCGGGTATTACCTACTTCACTTCTTCTTTTTGTTGTTTAGATTAGGCTGTACTCATATTTAGTATTTTTAATGAGGCAGGCGATTTGGGTACTTTAATTGTGGGTAGATTAGTTGCTTGTATTACTGAATTGAGATGACTTTTATAACTTCCTGGGTTTCCCACATTAGCGATGTGGGCGTAAATGATGCATGTGATGATCTTCGAGCTCACTTCGGATTTGAGTTGCATCGTAGGTCGATTTATGGTTAGGGTTTGGTTAGGCCTTGATGCTGCAGCCGCGTAGCTCTGGATACTATGGCCTCGATCTTCTTCTTCTTTCTTCTCTATTACCTCTTTTGTTCTTGGGCAATTTAGTGCCTAAGTTCGGTGGCCACCTTTGCAATTTAAGCACTTTTTGGTCGTTGAGGCACAGTCTTTAAAACTATGATCCTCCTGCCCGCATTCAGAACATAGCATGTTGTACTTGTTGGGGCAGGAGTGGCTCGTATGATTTCCTAGCTTGTATAAGGAAAAACAGAATTGTATATTGTGGATTTTTTTCTGTTCGATGTTTTCGGATGCGATCTTCATGTTGAAAGCTAGCATCCATCTCCTTTGGTTATCTGTGCTATTTCGGTGGTCTGGTACGTGATTTTAATTACATGGGTATAGTTATTAAATTTGATTAATTCCTTAATCTTTGCCCATGGGTTTTGATCTTCAATCTCTTGCTTGATTTCTTATGTTGATGTTTTGCCAATCCAGTTCTCAATCTTACGGCAAATGACGCTCCTATTGGCCGCCACCTTAGGAGGGGTGGGGGGTTCTTGCCTCTCGCCCGATCTTCTTTAGGGTTTTCTTCTTCGGGTGAACAGTATTTCGTCCATGTTTTTAGTTTCTGAGCAGAGGGCTATGTACCCGTTGCTCGCGTCGATCAGTTAGATCAGTGCAACCGTAAGTTGTTCGAACAGAACTAGCCACATCTGAGCTTTGGCCGAAAATGCATGGTCAGGGAGACCTGTAAGGGGGACTCTCTTCTTCATATCCATCTTCCCTAAAGGAGCAGTGTGAGGCCCTGTTCCAAGCTGGTCCTTTTCTTTCTTCTGGTCCTCCTTCTTGAATTGTATTTTGTGAATGAAAGATAAATGTGAATATTAAGTTATGTGCTTAGGTGAGTGAGATGTAAATTCAGAAAAGGGGTCTCCCCGCCCTAGTGCGGCCCCATGCTCCCACAAACGAGTACTGCAATTGATGGGGTGATGGATGATGAAAGGATAGAGTCAGAAAGGGATCCTCCAAGCGGTGAATTATGGCATACTTGATGACGAGTGAAGGCCGAGTCAGCTTCTTTCCCCCAGGGGCTGCCACCCCCTTGTTTTTTTTTTAAATTCGCGAGTGCATCCTCCATAGCATAGAGACGATTGCTTGATTCTCTAAGATCTTGCACGGTAAATCCCATAACACTATTATGTGGGGAGCTGTTATTATCCTGAACTATTTTCTCTTAAGTTTTGGGGGCCATAAATTGCAACTTTATTCCTGGAACTGTGGCACTGCGAAAATTTGAGCGAGGGATTGTAATAGATTTATCAAAATGCATACCAAGTCTTGCAATCCTTATTTCGTTGAAATGACTCCTATCCATTCCATAGAGAACTGTTTGATTTATAATATTGCTCCAAACGTTACAAAATCTTTACTTTTAATGATGAAAATATTATTTATTTTCATTGCTTGATCTGTTCCGTAGTCAGTTCATTTTATTTTTAGGCAACATCCCAAAACTGATTACTGTCATATGACTATTTATTATATTTTGTAATAGCACTTGGTACTTACTAAAGATTTTCGACATTTCTGCACTCCTATATGGTTTCTGCTAAACATTATGATGAACTTTTCCTCTTCGTTAACGGTTATTTCAGCATGAAAGGTGGTGGCAATATCGCTTATTGACCTCCTGGAATAAAACCGGAGAGGAGCTAAAACCTATTTGAGGCAGAGTATACTTACCCAGTTGAAAATCTATTAAAAATCCTAATTAAATAATATCACTCGTACGTTAAAAAGGTAGTATATAAGCAAAGGAAAACATCTTTATCGATCGAGCAGAGAAGAAACAAAAATTATTCGTATCAATTAGGTTTCTCTTGTTAGTTCTCAACAACTTTAACTTGAATTAACATTACAAGAAGAAACGAATTGATTTTTTTTTTAAATATGTATATGCAAATATACTTTAAATCATACACAATTAAATAATCCAAGTAAGAAATATTCTGTGGAAAAAATTCAATTGTGGAGAAAAAATCAACTCTAATCTATTTCGTCGTAACTTGTATTATTTAACGTGTTTCAAATTCACTTTAAGCTTACTAGTTTGCTAAACTACTAGCTGAAGTATAGTGACCGATATACTGTTAAAAGCGTTTCAACTTCCATATTAAGATTACACTACATAATACTTACATATATTAAGCTTCCGACGTTTGTGAAAATGAGTATGGTTTTGTGAGAATGATCCCTGAGATCCATATGCCTCATCACTTGACGGTGTTGTTATAAATACTATGGTTGGCGATACTGTAAACATCAGAAGTTAAAAAAAACAGTTGGAGAAGATATTAAAGCATAACACCTTGATTTAAAGCATCAAGGGCAAATTTTCCTTTTCTCTGGTCGATGACAATCTCTAGCTATGAAGTTTATTATTCTTAATCTTGGTCCTACTTTTTATATCATCTTAAATACTACTGATAAAAGTGATAATTATAGATATAGTCTAGATAAAAGCTGTGCATATTTCTTTAAATCTTTAATCTAATGCTTGGTTTCCTAAACACTGAAGAAAATGATATGTTTTTTGTAGCCAGGTTTCTATACAAGAATACAATTAGACGTTCATGTTAGTTCAGTATTGTTGACCGTCACATCATAAGTATAGCATTCACAACAAAAAGAAGTGTTCTTTCAATGATAAAATGTTCACATGTTTTATAAATTAATTTATTTTCTTTAAGATTGCAATGAATGTGAAATATAAGGAAAGGGTTTCACCATATATCAGAGATGACATTTTGCGAAAATTTTTAATTCATTTTCTATTCTATAGTGACGCGTCTAGAACTGTTTGAAGAGATTTATTTTTATATGAGGCAAAAGAGCTAGAAGTCCACTATTTAAAGTTTGATTTTATCAGGCTATTTAGATGCTAGTAACCTACCATAGTAAATATTTGCTTTAATATTAATTGCTTTTATTAATTAAATATAACATTTAATTATATATCAAGAGAAATATAACTTAGGAGAATATACTGTTTGTTTTGGTTTGATCCAACAATTTATATGTTCAAGATATGCGAATGCAGCGGAGAGTTTCTATTCTTCCAATTTATTATAGTAAATCTATTTGTAATAGCAAGTGACATGGCTGTATTAATACACTCTCCAATAGGCCTAAATATTGAAAGGCTTATGTGAAGCAAGAATCCGTACTTGATGCCATGAATGCGACTAAGCTAAATTTTGAGAAGTTTCTATACTTAGTCGAGTTACTTACCAAATTTAACGAAAAGAATTGTGCAGCCAGAAAATAACTGCAAAATTAAGTACAAAATTAGGTGAAAATTAATTGCAATCGCGTAGTAATTCTGGAGCAAAGACTTTAGGAATAATTTATGAACTTTTCTTCGGTAAGGTATTTATGCTTTTTTCAAATTAATTTTAAAATTATTTTTAAAGGATTTGAGAATAGATTTTAAGAATTTGTTATGCACATTTATGGGTGGTAGTTGGCCTTTCTCAATTAAACATAACTTTCCTCGGCTGACCTACATAGTATATATTTTCAGAAAAGTTTTGAAAGCAATATTGCTATGTAACCATTTAAATGGCTTAGATAAAAACATCAGAAATGGAACCAATGCTGCATTGGACCTTCAATTACAGTATTTAAAATAAAATATAGCTCTTTCTAAAAATAAAAGGATATTTTATAAAAAGAATTAGCCTAAAAGTGGGAAATATACAAAAATATTTTATACTTCCCCAATGAATTTTAAAGCCAGCGGCGCTAAATTGTACGTGCTCAGAATTTAAACTCTAAACCTTAGGTACACAATTATTAAAATTCTGATAATGAATTAATTTTAATAGAAATATTTAATGAAAATTACGATGTTACAAAAATATTTTATATTTACAGTAAATTTAAAACAAAAAGAACATTATTTTTTATTTAGCACTTCATTTCTTTTTTAGCTATCTTCCATCATCATGAAGTAAACGTGTGGAACACTCGTGTACCGCAACTATGTCGAAAAACCATTCACTCTTTGTCATAATTTTCGAGTAGTTAAACTTCAGTATTTCTCAGGAAATATAGAGTATTTCTCAAATAGCTTCTTTTTATATGGGTATCAAAATAATACTAGTACACGAAATATTTATGGGAAAATAGGAAAATTGAGCAATTAGTAGGGGACTTTGCAATCAATAGAGATTGGACGGAAGAGAGAGATATAGAGACAACTGTTAAAAATAGTGGATATGGGACCAAAATCACCTCGTCACTGGTGAATTATTATAGGGCCTTAGCGCCTTTGGCCGATGTTATTGGATTGATCGCTCGGAACAAGTTCTAAATTTATTGAATAAATTAATTAAAGCTCCAGATGAATGTGTAGTCGAAATTACTCAAAAACCGCAGGATGCTTAATCAAATATAAATCCACGGAGTTTATAGATCGAACCTGACTTCTCAGGACGTTGTCTTGGAAAAGTTAAGAAATAGCTTGCAGTAAAAAAGAAAATTAAGAGAAATTGCATTTTTTATTTGCAGACATGTGTAGAAAAGTTTTCTCAAAGAATAATCAAATGAAAAGAAAAGATCCTCCCCCCACCAAACTGTTTTGAATTGACAGCATTTAGGCACACTCGCGATTAGCAGCACCCAATTAAAATTTCTTTTCTCACACAGGTGAAAATTCTGACCTATTTACCTATAACATGGGAGTTAGTGAGAAAGATTTGTGATAGCGCTGAGCTCAAGGTTATTAAAAATGTCACGACCATTTTATCAGCAATCTTTATGAGTTTATTCTTATTAAGGTAAAATTCCATCGTAGTTTACGAATAATGATTTTGTTGAAATGCGGAGCTCTGTTGTGGATTGAATGCCTCGTGAGTGAGCATTGTGGCGACAATATCCAAAGGATCACTACTAGAATATTAGTATAAAATGGTACTGGACTTTGAGTGGACTAAATAGTCATTGCTGGCCCCCTGTGACTATTTAACTATGTAACATTGACATCACTAAGGATTTTCTCTGTTTTTTTGGAAATTAAAAAAGTACATAATCAAGGTATATATTTGACACTCTCATTATAAGAATACTTTTGTTCAGTTAGGATGCTTTTCCCTAAGGTCTAGTCTAAATTAACATGGAAGTAAAAGAGAAGGGAAGGGAGAATGCCAGATTAAGTGCTAAGAAAACAATGATTAGGAGCACAATGGTGGAATAGAAAGATCTTGAGAGCAGTATATTCAATTTATGAACAAGGAGGTTACTGGGTAATTTCTAATAATTCTCTCCAGACGCCGTAGAGATGTAAAGTTTGAATTCCAAACACCTGGAGCAACATCTTGACTGTTCAACTGTTTATAAGAATATAGAATAATGGTTATTAATCTTCAAATATTTATTTCTACTTTACAGCAGAATCCCCTTTTATTTTTCGCAGTGCTAAAATCAAAATCCATTAAATTAAGTCAATCGAATCAAAAATAACAACGATTGAAACCTTTAAGGAAATGAAATATGAAACTCTTCGAGGCAAAATATTTTAATTTGGCTCATTTGTCTTTTTATTAATCACCTAATAACAGATACAAAGCTGAGGCCTTTCAAAGGATATTTACAAAGAGAAATAATGAGCGGCTAATATTTCAATGAAGCCTAGACTGAACGTGATAATGTCCAAGAAAAAAAGAGGCGAAAATCTTTTGACAAATTTTGCTGTTACAAGAATAGAGGAGAAAGTTTGTTTAGTCACTTTTTATTATACGTAGAAGGAAATTCAAGCTTCATTTTCGTTTTATGGTTGGAGAGGTTTGGTATTAAGGGTCATCTTTTCACTCTCTACCTATATTTCTTCTTGCTTTATCATCACATTTCCCTCAGTTGGCTAGTTCTTTGTAAGTTAGGTTTGAATATCCTGATTGAATCTACACTGTTTGCATCATTTTATTGCGGTTCACAGAAGAAAATATTATTTTCAAATAAGGATAAATTCCTCCAAATATATAAATAAGACAGTCTTCATTTAAAATTTTACGTTTTCTACTGTATATAGAGTTTTCATATTTTATGATCATTTTGAATTTGTTTATATTAAAAATTAGTTCTTATAATGTAAACAAAATTACAAACAAATATTCCAAATGAAACTATGCTGTCTTACTTATTTAAGTAGATATGTATGCTTTTATGTAAATGACATAAGATTCAGCCAATATTAGTTTCATTTATCTACAGTGATTCGATATATGTGTACAAATATAAATGATGCGGTAGGTATGTCTCTGGAATCGCAACAGGTCCCACAAGCGGGTCAATACAACAAGTTTTTCAGAAAAGATGTTGGTATGTGTTTATTATTTGTGCGAGGTTTGGGTTCTCGAAAAGAATTGTTTAAATTGAAAAGAATTCACGCCTAATTTTGCTTGTTTTATTCGTAGCATGTGCTGGATATATTTAAAAGTATTACTGATTGCTTTATATTTCTGCTGAAGTGTTGGTATCCTCTTATGTCCTCCCAAGGTTAGCCAGGGAATGTTTTTTTGCGGGGGATCAATAACATTATAACTATTCCGACTATTCTAACCAAATTTGAAACCCTTATGTTGTTTTACATTATATTTCGAATGATTTGCCAAAGTTCTCCCAATTTAGTCAGGGGATTATTTTGTTTTGTCAATAAAATCATAACTATTTTGTGGATTCTAACCAAATTTGAACCCATTATTTTGTTTTGCATTCTCTTTCAAATGATATAATTGCTAAGGTCCTCTTAACCTTATCTCTGGAATTAGTTTTTTGGGTAATAACATAACCATTCGGCTTATTATAACGTTATTTTAAACCCTTATATTGTTTTACACTGACTTTCATTGGAATATGCATTTTAGTAGAATCTTTTAGTTTCTTATAATTTCCGTTACATAAGTCTTCTATAACTTCATGAAAATGAAGGTTGAGAACGTGAAACATAATGCTCCTAATACAATCCAGATTATGAAAATTTTTAAGTTATGTTTCCATTTGAGCGTTGTATTTTTTATTTTATTTTTCCAGGAAAAACTTCAGGGCAAGCAGTTAGGAGATCAATGTGTTTTTTCATATCATTCACCATTCTAGCAAATTCTAGATTGGCTAGCAGTTGACTGATTTTTGTTCCGTAATATACTCAGCTTGTATATAACTTCATAATTGAGACCAGAAAAATTGCCCATACATCATATATATACTGAAAACAGTTACCTTCTTAGCGCAAGGTTTTAACATTACTATTCACTAGATCCCAGCTTGATCCGGAAGATTGAAAGATAATCTTATCACTGTAATGCCAGCCAGACATCAAATGTTCTGGCATTGGAACTTCAGGCTTAGTAGAGTGTGGAGGTGTTTGAGAGTTGCTCTAACTCATTATATTTAGTGATTAAGTACTGCTAGTTTAGCGGTTTTTTGGCTGGTTTGCACTTTCACTGTTCTGGGAATTGGAGGAGACACCAGATTATTATGATTTTCCTCAGGGCTATCAGAGGTGGTCTATTGTTGTTGTATCACAGTTTGTTGTTGGTATGTCGCCTTTAAGTGTTAGTAGCCGGCTGTTAACACTAAAAATTGGTTTAGCCTTAATTGTTTTGGTATAGCTGTGTTTCAGCATGCTGGGCTTTGAACGGTTGAGTGATTTTTCAGCAAAAATAAAGAGCTTATATTAAAATATTATCACTTCTTTTCATGACCGAGATTTGCATGGCAAAAAAAGATATATTTTTAAAAAGAAATAGACTGTTGAATTGCAGAAGAGCTTTTAGCTTCATGGAAGCAGGAGGGGTAAAGTGACATCTTACCTTTCACGGCAGTGGAACATCCAACAAAAAACACGAAAGAAACATTATAGACTGATAAATGAATACAGTATGTGCCATATGGGAGATGATGTCATTGATGTGTGTAATGAAAGAATGAGAGAATGGAGACAGATAGATCAATATATGGGTATTATGAATTTAACGTCGGCATATCTTCAAATTAAAGTGGAGGGAAAATTATATGAATATCAGCTCGTGAGGTGAAAGGGCACAACTTATTGTCTTCCCAGATTTGGTTTTCGATTAAATTTTGCTTCACTAAATATCTACAAAATTTTCATATGTTTTTTAGCAAAATATGAGAAATTGACAAAAGCTACTAGTTTTTACAATGATGACATACTCGTGAAGATTTCAGGTTTATCTACATTTAAACTCGAGTAGCATTTAAAAAACTGGCGTTTTATTATCAACCCACCCAAAAAGTTAGATGACGCAGCAATCCTTGTGTTGAGGCTAAATCTTGGTCCACATGGAAACATGAACTTCATCCGTAGAAATAAAGTAACAAATGTTCCTAAAAACTATACTAGAATAGAAATGTTCTCCAAGTTCTAAAAACTGGCGAGGCACTATCTAGTTTCTAGCTGGGATGAGAGTTGCTTGTAGTTTAATTAAACGAATTGCACACGGTGCTAGGTGGGAGGACTATATTGGTGACAGTGCTCTAAGTATGAATAAATAGCTAATAGATAATGTGAAGATAAATGATCCTTTAAAAGGAAGGTCGTATGTGTGAAAAGATGGAAAGCCCATGGTATGGTAGAATACAATCAGTATTGCAACTGGTTTATTAATTGAAGTAAATGGAGGTTGTGTTAAGGATGATACGTGGTTGAGGATAAAGAATGATTATCAGCAGATTAATTTAGTATAGCTCGATGCAATGTTAAAGGCTATAAATCTTGCCCTGAATTCAGGCTATAACAGTATTACATTGGCTACTGATTCAGCAACTGTTTACGATGGGCTGAATTGTATTGTGAGTGAGGAGAATGGAATAAGGAGTAAAGGGGCAGCAGATTTTTCTATAAAGCAAAGACTAAGAACACTGAAAGCAATTGTAAATGAATATGGGATTAAGTTAACTGCTGAGCTGGTACACACGTCCATGATGAAAGCATATATTTTAAGCAGAGTGACAAAGAAGTGGCTATTAAATTCTGATTGCACAAATAGTGATGTTTATCATCTCTGTGCTATTGGTATAAGCTTGAAAAAAGCTCATGATATGAATCATATTAGCATTGAACGGTCATTTTATCTAGCTAAGAAAATTGATCCAAATGTTAAACGAGAGCAGGTCAATATGGTGGAGAGTTCATGTGAAAGATGTCAAATGATTGATCACAACGAGCAACTCACAGAGTAGGTGAAATTTGTATAAGTAAATATTTGGTCAAGTTTAGCTATTGATGTAACTTATTTTATCTATGGTTGATTGGTGTACAGTATGGTTCGTGTTGTGGAGGAAACTAAATTTAGAAACTGCTGGGAAAATTCAGCTACTTTGAATCAAATCTTTTTAGGAAGAAGAACGATTGAATAAATATTAATAGTTAATGCCACATTTCTGTAAATTGGGTGATGAGACATAATTTTGATGCAGAAAGATTGTACTTCAGCCAGAGGATAATTAAAGGGAGACCTCTACTGACGAAGTCCAGGTAGTTGATGTCGATGAGAAGAGCGGTGATGTAGGGCAGGATCATGTTGATATCCTGTGGTACCCCTCAAGAGAAAGGCAGCCTCAAGTTTGGTAAAGGAATTGCATTTTTTATTTAATCGTAAATGTTTGATTGTTATATTTCTCTGTTCTTTATAGCATATCGCTGTTCTGGGTTTTTCTTAGTATTTTAGTTGTCTTTATGTTTATTCTCATTTTAAGGTGGGAAGTTGTTGATCATTAGAACATTGGTGGATGTAATGGCAGCCAGACATCAAATGTTCTGCCATTGTGACATCAGGCTTGGTCGAGTGAGGAAGTTTGCCACACTAGCTCCTGACCCCCAATACCTAACTAACCCTCTTTAGTCATTAAGTAGGGCTGTGTTGACGGTTTTCTGGCTGGTTTACATTTTCACAGTTCTGCGAATCTGAGGAAAGATCAGATTGTTCTTATTACCCTCAAGGCTGTTAGTAGTTGTCTATTGTTGCTGTAATAGTTTAATGTTGCTGTGTCGACTGTGAGTGTTATTTGCCGGCTGCCCTTTTTAGGGTGTGAACTGATTAAGAGGTGTTAAGTTGGATTTGCCTTTGATTGTTTTGGTCTACCTGATTTTCATCATTCGGTGCATTTTACTAAGAATTTCATGAGAAAAGAGGTGTGTCAAAAAATATTCATTTATTAGTATGTAACTACAATCGCATGTAACCACAATCATGTTCTAATCTACCAATTACTCTGACTCGAATGCTTTCCGTTATATCTACTGCTCCACTGGCCAAATAAGCATGGTTATTTGGGTATCTGCCTTATTGACAATTTAGAAATTATCCTTTTAATATCAGTAAGTTTGCCCCAGTTATTTCCTTCATTATTGATTAACTAGAAATCTGTTTTGTGTTTGTATTCAAATTTAAAATATAGTAACTCACAAAATGGAAGTGAGCAACACATTTTGGAGCTGAAGTAGAATCATCCTCTTTAAAATACTCACTAGATTCTTGTTTGTCCCCATCATTTACTATGCTTTCCTTAATTGAAGAATTCTCTCTAAACACAGTTATATTATGTTTGAGCGAATGACATACACCAGACCAGAGTCAAAAATGGTTACTTAGTTTATTTTTATTTGAATCTAAAGGCCTGAACAGGACAAATAAAGACTCAACTCTGTGTGGTTTCATGTTTCTCCATATCAATGGAATTTAAATTGTCAACTTTGCTCTACTTGCATCAAGCCACTATCATAAATATTCAGCAGAAGAGTTTAATACATTATGTTGAGCGTACAACGTATTATAATTGACATGTTTTAAATACAAGTAAGCAAAATACAATATATTTATAAAGTTACATATTCATTGATTGCCTGGGTGCAGATTAGACATCCATATATATATATATATATATATATTTATATAGCAAGGTGAAAAAATCAAGCACGCTAATGATACAAGCATCTTTATTTTTCTGGAGTTAAACGTTTCGAAGACTAACCTCATCACCGGCATTAAGAAACTAAGTTGGTAACGGGTTAAACTTTCTAGTTTTCATAAAATATTAAAATTGTATAGTGAAATTTAGGATAAGCTGCGTAATACAAGAATAAAATTTTCAATAATTTATGATACAATATAAAGATTAGAAACAGTTTGATTTATATTTAAATTAAGTTTGAGTATTAGGATGTAAAGTGATTCTAATATCCGTAGTTCCTTGGAATGGGGGATATGACTAAGTATTTTTAAAATTATCCAGATTAATTTCAGACCTATATACTTTGATATGATCTCGTATAACCGAAGGTTCTGGTTTGTTTATAATCAGCCCTGTCCAGGTCGACCTTCCCGATGCTGCTCGATTCGACAATGGATTGATCTAATGGTCTAACCAATATAAGATGAATCGCAAGATTCACAACTATATTTATAAATTACAGAGGAACAGAAGGGAATGGAATTCGGTCTTATAGCTGAAATATGATCCGAGATTGGGCTCATTTACTAACATGAATTTTGGGTCGAGCTATGGATGGAATTTATTTAGTCTTCTTAATTGCATTTTGAAAGTCGTTAAATTTTTACCAAAGTATGGGAGACTGTTGGACTTTTTTAATAGAACGGAGTAAGAAACTTTTTATTATGTTCTTGCACTAATTAGTCAGGATAGCCATTATTTTTAAAAAAGCTTTTAGAGAGAGAATTCTAAATGCAGCAGATTATATGAATAACATATATTGTAGGTTTGATAAATAAGTGGTTTTATCTACTAGTAGGATAGCTTAAGGATTTCGGGTCAGAAACTAAAGAAGCATGTGCCTAAACCTAAAATGCAGGCTTCCTATAGACAACTTTCAAACTTTTTTCCTGAATGTTTAATATCAATATCCAAAACTGGAAGTCTCCTATTTTACTCGATCTCCATTATATAATTCAAATTTTTATATCTAGATTTCAAGTATTTAAGGAAATGTACCGCCTGTTGTCGTGATTTCCTTTGTACAAATGTATCATCGACATAACATTTGTAATAGATAGGTTTATATTCAATGGAACAGTTATTGAGCCAAAGTTGTTCATAATGGCATATGAAGATGTTCACGAACTACAGATATTAGCATCACTTTACATTCTAAAACTTAAACCTAATTTAAATATAAATTAAACTGAATCCAATCTTTATATTGTATCATGAAATATTGAAATATTTATTCTTGTAGTAAGCAGTTTATCCTAAATTGCACTATTGTAGTTTGGTATTTTTTGAAAACTAGAAATTTTAACCCTTTGCTATCTTAATTCATAGTGCCGGTGATGAAGCTAAGACCTTGAAAAGTTGAACCTCAGAAAAATAAAGATGCTTTTATCAATATCGTGCTTGGTTTTCACCTTCTCATTGAAACACTGATTTGGAAGAAGCTCAACAGTTTATGATATTCATATTTAATATATTGTCGTAGAATGACTCCCGACGATACTATATATATAACACTATTCGTTGAGGGAACTTCCTTAATTATCTTTAGAGTGCGTTACTGTCTGGCGGCCGATATTATGTATCTTCAAAATGCTTAAGAAGTGGAACTGAGCTCCAGGATAATAATATTGTTATCATTAATAAAATAGAGTTTTATTAATAATAACTATAAACAATACACAAAAACGGAAAATATTGACATAAACAGAATGGAAAGGGTCGTGGAGACTCGGGCTAATCCAAGGATTTAAGGGATTAAAAAAGGTAAAACAAATATAGAGTTAAAGAGATGGGATGGTTCGATAAACAATTTAAAGCACAGGATAGATTTGACAAAAAGGGAGCAATACTCAAAAGGTGACGTTTGGCTTACGTGACTTTTCATTAGGGTGCAGTGGAAGGTACTTGAAGGAATATTCGGTCCGCTGGCGAGTTCCAGCCGAAGGGGGGGGGATAAAAGGATCCTGACGAGGCGTCTTGGAAAGGAGAACCGTTACTCGACGAACGGCTTGAAGAACAATGGCTGTTCTACTTTGTTCTCTTCTGAACAAAGGGGGGAATGAGAACCGTCTCTTGTCTACGGGCTCAAGAACAATGGCTGTTCTAATGTTGTTCTCCTTGAACAACAGGGGGGGTGAGAACCGTTTTTTGGCGAAGGGCTCAAAACGAACAATGGCTGTTCTAATGCTGTTCTCCTTGAACAACAGGGGAGGATGAGAACCGTTTCTTGGCGAAGGGCTCAAAACGAACAATGGCTGTTCTAATGCTGTTCTCCTTGAACAACAGGGGGGGGGAAGCCTTGGGGCCTTGTCGTCGGAAAGGCTCGAACCTTTGGCACTCAAGGAATATTGTCCTCCTTCTAAGCAAGTGATGGTGAATCTCGAGGTTGAGGTCCCTTGGCGCACAAAGGGAGAGAGGGACGTGGTGATGTTTCGCGACGAAAATCTGGATCTCCAATCTGATCTTAGTGGTAAAGTTTCCATATAAATAGCCAGGACATCTCCTTGGCGTGGGGGAGAATGGAGTGGAAGCTTGGAGGGAACGCACAGCCGGGCCGGAGAAAAATGCCTTATCTGTTCATAAGCCTAACTCGATTTGGCGAGGTCGGCGTATGGGGGCGAACGGGCGGACGATAACCTCCTATGTTTAAACATTGGCATCCGGTAGCTTAGATAAGACTCCAAGCCTCGAATCGAAGATGCACGTGGGCAGCATCGTGGTTTTAAATAATACGGGGTAGGAGTTGAAATTAAACGCAGCTTCAACACGTTCTATCACACCCCTCCATTCCAGGGGAAGTTGTCACTTCCAAAAAAAAGAGAGAAGGGACAACGATAGAGCTCCGTTGTGGGGAACTCGTTTTCTTGTACCAACCGTACCTTCCTGCACCTAACTAGTATTACCTCAATACATATGATCATTTTGATCTTTAGATTACAGGGGAAAATAACCTTTAATACAACTTAATCAGAGAAAAAAGAAGGGCATGGAACAATGAAATGATATAAACTTAGTACATACGGGACAAAATAATTTATACGTAAATTAATAAGAACAAATATATATACATACAAAAAAAAATTAGACATTGAGCGTTACAAAATTCAGACATATACATTAATTAATTATATTACAAAAGAATCTTAAATTAAGTCGTACAAGACGGTATATACCTACTTGGAGATACTAATCCTATGAATACAATTACTCTACGCTATTCGGTAACGCATCCATACTGAGTGCGTCAGCGACCTGGTTATCGGAGCCTTTGATATAATTTATTTTAAATTGATACTCTTGCAAGAGTAAACTCCAGCGCATGATGCGGCCGTTTGAGTGTCTCAAATTCCTAATATAGGCTAACGGACGGTGGTCGGTTCCTATTTGAAATTCTTTACATATCAAGTACAGCTTTGAATTTGTCTATGACCCAGATAATTGATAGAGCTATCTTTTCTCTAGTGGCATATCTCTCTCCGCGTGGTAATAATTGACGACTAGCATATGCAACTGGATGACTCGTTCTGTCATCCACGTATTGAAGGAGTACACCTCCAATGCCCTCGTTGATCACGTCGGTCTTAACCCCAAAGGATTTTTCCGGGTTGGGCAACTTTAAAATGGGGGCAGAAATAAACTTACTTTTGAGCTGATTAAAATGGGAAACAGCGACATCATTCCAACGTAAACGATCGGGGAAATTCTTTTCCTGAAGGGGGCATAGGGGGGCCAAAATTGCAGCGAAATTCGGAACAAATCGCTGATAGGGAGAAGCTGATCCTAGGAACGATCTTAATGGCTTCTTTGTAATCGGGAGGGGCATGTGGGCGATTGCCTTAATCTTGTTCTCGTGGGGACCTAACTTGCTTTGTCCTATTTTGAAACCCAAATATTTGATGGTTTCGTGAGCAAAATGGCATTTGCTGGGGCCAATGCTGAGGCCAATTTTACGCAGTCGCTCAAAAAGAGCTAATAGGGCGGGTAAATGGTGATTCCATTTAATTAGTTCTTGTAGCTGACTCTTTGGACGTGGTGTCAGCTGCGCGTCACTATCCAGGTCAGAGGGTTCTAAAGACTCGCCTGGTAGGGAAGGAGGAGGGTAATCGGCATCAGGTTGGATGCACACTGTCTGGATTACATTAAGGGACTCCACGGGGCAATCCTCTTCAAGCGCCGATGCTTCGTCCAGTTCTACGAAGGTATCTCCATGGGCGAGTTGGGGGTTCTTTTTTTCTTGGGGTCCACGAACAGTCTCCGTGTCCTTGTCTGGGGCCTTATCACCTAAGGGTGTTAGTGATTCACACTCCTCTTTTGCCGTCCTAAAGTCCTGGTTAGGGGTCTCCGAGAAATCGGACGGTATCGGGGTTCTGATGAGGACGGGCTCCTGGGCTTCTTTCTTATCTCGGCCTTGAGGAAGGGCGGCCTGAAACACAGGGTCGAAACTTACTTGGGGGCTCCAGCCTATAAGTACGGAACAGAATTGTATGGGTGCTACAATGACTTCAGCCCAGCCATTATAATATTGACACTGCAGGTAACATCTAGCGACGGGGAATCGGTTCGCCCGCCCAAGTTGGTCATGTACCACCGCAAATTTTTCGTGGTTAGAGGCCACTGGGAGGAGTTCGTCGGACACGATGAAGCACGTACATCCTGTGTCCCTGACGAGAGTCAATACTCGGCAGCTGTCCACGCTGCCCTCCTCATATTTCGAAGTTCCCGATGAACTTTTACCAAAAACAAAATTTACCTGGTGGCCTGACGGAGGAGGAGAAGTTTCTGCTTGGGTCTGCACCACCGGGGGAGCCGGGGTTGCATTAATCTGGTGAACTTGGTGGGCTGGTCTGCTTTTAAGCCTAGAATTTTGGGGGCAATTCCAGCTCATGTGGTTTTCTACACCACAGGTGAAGCATATGGTTGGTCGCTTCGGGAAGAGAGATAGAGGAGAAGTCTTAACGGGAGGTTTGGAGTCCCGTTGTTGGTTTTGGGGAAAGAAGTTTTGGGGTTTTACGGGGCTCGGAAACTTTGTCAGCTTTCCTGGGAAGGACGCGAATCCTTCCTTCTTTCTTCTCGTTGGATTTCTTTTTCTCGTTCTTCTCGTTGTGTTTTTCCTTCTCGTTCTTCTCGTTGGATTACTCTTTCCCTTTCCTCTCTTTCTCTTTCTTTTTCTACCTTTTTTCTTTGAAGTTCTGCTTTAATCCGAGCTAATTCAATCTGAAGCTCAGCTTGTCTTATCCGTTCCTCTCTTTCTCTTTCTTCTCGTTGTATTTCTCTTTCTTCCTTTTTTCTTTCTCTTTCTTCCTCTTTTCTTTGTTTTTCTCTTTCTTCCTCTTTTCTTTGCTCCTCTTGAATGTACTCAATTAGTTCTCTTTCCGGAGAGTCCCAAGGATTCTCCTTGCGCTTTAAAGATTTCAAACTGAGTCATCTTTGCACTTGGGGGCGCACTAGTCAACCAACTAAAATTCCTTGCAACAAGAATTATGCCTCTATAGAATTAGCCTACCTAAATATGGGCACTGACCTATTCGTACTTGGTTTCTCAATCTAAATAACCACTGACTAAAATCACAAAAAAAAACACAAACAAATTATTATAACAGTTCCTTGAGCTACTCCAGCTTCTTAAGTTTAAAAAAAAGGGGGATAGCAATCGTTAAAACAAAAGGGAACTACGATATTCTATTATTATAACGAATAACACTATGCTTTACTCGACTGAGACTAGTGTTTGCAAAGATATAGCGTTAAACCTTACACACCTGATACCAAATTTAAATAGTATATATATATATATGTCGTAGAATGACTCCCGACGATAATATATATATAACACTATTCGTTGAGGGAACTTCCTTAATTATCTTTAGAGTGCATCACTGTCTGGCGGCCGATATTATGTATCTTCAAAATGCTTAAGAAGTGGAACTGAGCTCCAGGATAATAATATTGCTATCATTAATAAAATAGAGTTTTATTAATAATAACTATAAACAATACACAAAAACGGAAAATATTGACATAAACAGAATGGAAAGGGTCGTGGAGACTCGGGGTAATCCAAGGATTTAAGGGATTAAAAAAGGTAAAACAAATATAGAGTTAAAGAGATGGGATGGTTCGATAAACAATTTAAAGCACAGGATAGATTTGACAAAAAGGGATCAATACTCAAAAGGTGACGTTTGGCTTACGTGACTTTTCATTAGGGTGCAGTGGAAGGTACTTGAAGGAATATTCGCTCCGCTGGCGAGTTCCAGCCGAAGGGGGGGGATAAAAGGATCCTGACGAGGCGTCTTGGAAAGGAGAACCGTTACTCGACGAACGGCTTGAAGAACAATGGCAGTTCTACTTTGTTTTCTTCTGAACAAAGGGGGGGAATGAGAACCGTCTCTTGTCTACGGGCTCAAGAACAATGGCTGTTCTAATGTTGTTCTCCTTGAACAACAGGGGGGTGAGAACCGTTTCTTGGCGAAGGGCTCAAAACGAACGATGGCTGTTCTAGGTTGTTCTCTTCTGAACAAAGGGGGGGGGATGAGAACCGTCTCTTGTCTACGGGCTCAAGAACAATGGCTGTTCTAATGTTGTTCTCCTTGAACAACAGGGGGGGCTGAGAACCGTTTCTTGGCGAAGGGCTCAAAACGAACAATGGCTGTTCTAATGCTGGTCTCCTTGAACAACAGGGGAGGATGAGAACCGTTTCTTGGCGAAGGGCTCAAAACGAACAATGGCTGTATAAATGCTGTTCTCCTTGAACAACAGGGGGGGGAAGCCTTGGGGCCTTGTCGTCGGAAAGGCTCGAACCTTTGGCACTCAAGGAATATTGTCCTCCTTCTAAGCAAGTGATGGTGAATCTCGAGGTCGAGGTCCCTTGGCGCACAAAGGGAGAGAGGGACGTGGTGATGTTTCGCGACGAAAATCTGGATCTCCAATCTGATCTTAGTGGTAAAGTTTCCATATAAATAGCTAGGACATCTCCTTGGCGTGGGGGAGAATGGAGTGGAAGCTTGGAGGGAACGCACAGCCGGGCCGGAGAAAAATGCCTTATCTGTTCATAAGCCTAACTCGATCTGGCGAGGTCGGCGTATGGGGGCGAACGGGGGGACGATAACCTCCTCGTTTAAACATTGGCATCCGGTAGCTTAGATAAGACTCCAAGCCTCGAATCAAAGATGCACGTGGGCAGCATCGTGGTTTTAAATAATACGGGGTAGGAGTTGAAATTAAACGCAGCTTCAACACGTTCTATCACACCCCTCCATTCCAGGGGAAGTTGTCACTTCCAAAAAAAAGAGAGAAGGGACAACGATAGAGCTCCGTTGTGGGGAACTCGTTTTCTTGTACCAACCGTACCTTCCTGCACCTAACTAGTATTACCTCAATACATATGATCATTTTGATCTTTAGATTACAGGGGAAAATAACCTTTAATACAACTTAATCAGAGAAAAAAGAAGGGCATGGAACAATGAAATGATATAAACTTAGTACATACGGGACAAAATAATTTATACGTAAATTAATAAGAACAAATATATATACATACAAAAAAAAATTAGACATTGAGCGTTACAAAATTCAGACATATACATTAATTAATTATATTACAAAAGAATCTTAAATTAAGTCGTACAAGACGGTATATACCTACTTGGAGATACTAATCCTATGAATACAATTACTCTACGCTATTCGGTAACGCATCCATACTGAGTGCGTCAGCGACCTGGTTATCGGAGCCTTTGATATAATTTATTTTAAATTGATACTCTTGCAAGAGTAAACTCCAGCGCATGATGCGGCCGTTTGAGTGTCTCAAATTCCTAATATAGGCTAACGGACGGTGGTCGGTTCCTATTTGAAATTCTTTACATATCAAGTACAGCTTTGAATTTGTCTATGACCCAGATAATTGATAGAGCTATCTTTTCTCTAGTGGCATATCTCTCTCCGCGTGGTAATAATTGACGACTAGCATATGCAACTGGATGACTCGTTCTGTCATCCACGTATTGAAGGAGTACACCTCCAATGCCCTCGTTGATCACGTCGGTCTTAACCCCAAAGGATTTTTCCGGGTTGGGCAACTTTAAAATGGGGGCAGAAATAAACTTACTTTTGAGCTGATTAAAATGGGAAACAGCGACATCATTTCAACGTAAACGATCGGGGAAATTCTTTTCCTGAAGGGGGCATAGGGGGGCCAAAATTGCAGCGAAATTCGGAACAAATCGCTGATAGGGAGAAGCTGATCCTAGGAACGATCTTAATGGCTTCTTTGTAATCGGGAGGGGCATGTGGGCGATTGCCTTAATCTTGTTCTCGTGGGGACCTAACTTGCTTTGTCCTATTTTGAAACCCAAATATTTGATGGTTTCGTGAGCAAAATGGCATTTGCTGGGGCCAATGCTGAGGCCAATTTTACGCAGTCGCTCAAAAAGAGCTAATAGGGCGGGTAAATGGTGATTCCATTTAATTAGTTCTTGTAGCTGACTCTTTGGACGTGGTGTCAGCTGCGCGTCACTATCCAGGTCAGAGGGTTCTAAAGACTCGCCTGGTAGGGAAGGAGGAGGGTTATCGGCATCAGGTTGGATGCACACTGTCTGGATTACATTAAGGGACTCCACGGGGCAATCCTCTTCAAGCGCCGATGCTTCGTCCAGTTCCTCGAAGGTATCTCCATGGGCGCGTTGGGGGTTCTTTTTTTCTTGGGGTCCACGGACAGTCTCCGTGTCCTTGTCTGGGGCCTTATCACCTAAGGGTGTTAGTGATTCACACTCCTCTTTTGCTGTCCTAAAGTCCTGGTTAGGGGTCTCCGAGAAATCGGACGGTATCGGGGTTCTGATGAGGACGGGCTCCTGGGCTTCTTTCTTATCTCGGCCTTGAGGAAGGGCGGCCTGAAACACAGGGTCGAAACTTACTTGGGGGCTCCAGCCTATAAGTACGGAACAGAATTGTATGGGTGCTACAATGACTTCAGCCCAGCCATTATAATATTGACACTGCAGGTAACATCTAGCGACGGGGAATCGGTTCGCCCGCCCAAGTTGGTCATGTACCACCTCAAATTTTTCGTGGTTAGAGGCCACTGGGAGGAGTTCGTCGGACACGATCAAGCACGTACATCCTGTGTCCCTGACGAGAGTCAATACTCGGCAGCTGTCCACGCTGCCCTCCTCATATTTCGAAGTTCCCGATGGACTTTTACCAAAAACAAAATTTACCTGGTGGCCTGACGGAGGGGGAGAAGTTTCTGCTTGGGTCTGCACCACCGGGGGAGCCGGGGTTGCATTAATCTGGTGAACTTGGTGGGCTGGTCTGCTTTTAAGCCTAGAATTTTGGGGGCAATTCCAGCTCATGTGGTTTTCTACACCACAGGTGAAGCATATGGTTGGTCGCTTCGGGAAGAGAGATGGAGGAGAAGTCTTAACAGGAGGTTTGGAGTCCCGTTGTTGGTTTTGGGGAAAGAAGTTTTGGGGTTTTACGGGGCTCGGAAACTTTGTCAGCTTTCCTGGGAAGGACGCGAATCCTTCCTTCTTTCTTCTCGTTGGATTTCTTTTTCTCGTTCTTCTCGTTGTATTTTTCCTTCTCGTTCTTCTCGTTGGATTACTCTTTCCCTTTCCTCTCTTTCTCTTTCTTTTTCTACCTTTTTTCTTTGAAGTTCTGCTTTAATCCGAGCTAATTCAATCTGAAGCTCAGCTTGTCTTATCCGTTCCTCTCTTTCTCTTTCTTCTCGTTGTATTTCTCTTTCTTCCTTTTTTCTTTCTCTTTCTTCCTCTTTTCTTTGTTTTTCTCTTTCTTCCTCTTTTCTTTGCTCCTCTTGAATGTACTCAATTAGTTCTTTTCCGGAGAGTCCCAAGGATTCTCCTTGCGCTTTAAAGATTTCAAACTGAGTCATCTTTGCACTTGGGGGCGCACTAGTCAACCAACTAAAATTCCTTGCAACAAGAATTATGCCTCTATAGAATTAGCCTACCTAAATATGGGCACTGACCTATTCGTACTTGGTTTCTCAATCTAAATAACCACTGACTAAAATCACAAAAAAAACACAAACAAATTATAATAACAGTTCCTTGAGCTACTCCAGCTTCTTAAGTTTAAAAAAAAGGGGGATAGCAATCGTTAAAACAAAAGGGAACTACGATATTCTATTATTATAACGAATAACACTATGCTTTACTCGACTGAGACCAGTGTTTGCAAAGATATAGCGTTAAACCTTACACACCTGATACCAAATTTAAATAGTATATATATATATGTCGTAGAATGACTCCCGACGATAATATATATATAACACTATTCGTTGAGGGAACTTCCTTAATTATCTTTAGAGTGCATCACTGTCTGGCGGCCGATATTATGTATCTTCAAAATGCTTAAGAAGTGGAACTGAACTCCAGGATAATAATATTGCTATCATTAATAAAATAGTTTTATTAATAATAACTATAAACAATACACAAAAACGGAAAATATTGACATAACAGAATGGAAAGGGTCGTGGAGACTCGGGCTAATCCAAGGATTTAAGGGATTAAAAAAGGTAAAACAAATATAGAGTTAAAGAGATGGGATGGTTCGATAAACAATTTAAAGCACAGGATAGATTTGACAAAAAGGGATCAATACTCAAAAGGTGACGTTTGGCTTACGTGACTTTTCATTAGGGTGCAGTGGAAGGTACTTGAAGGAATATTCGCTCCGCTGGCGAGTTCCAGCCGAAGGGGGGGGATAAAAGGATCCTGACGAGGCGTCTTGGAAAGGAGAACCGTTACTCGACGAACGGCTTGAAGAACAATGGCAGTTCTACTTTGTTTTCTTCTGAACAAAGGGGGGGAATGAGAACCGTCTCTTGTCTACGGGCTCAAGAACAATGGCTGTTCTAATGTTGTTCTCCTTGAACAACAGAGGGGTGAGAACCGTTTCTTGGCGAAGGGCTCAAAACGAACGATGGCTGTTCTAGGTTGTTCTCTTCTGAACAAAGGGGGGGGGGATGAGAACCGTCTCTTGTCTACGGGCTCAAGAACAATGGCTGTTCTAATGTTGTTCTCCTTGAACAACAGGGGGGGCTGAGAACCGTTTCTTGGCGAAGGGCTCAAAACGAACAATGGCTGTTGTAATGCTGGTCTCCTTGAACAACAGGGGAGGATGAGAACCGTTTCTTGGCGAAGGGCTCAAAACGAACAATGGCTGTATAAATGCTGTTCTCCTTGAACAACAGGGGGGGGAAGCCTTGGGGCCTTGTCGTCGGAAAGGCTCGAACCTTTGGCACTCAAGGAATATTGTCCTCCTTCTAAGCAAGTGATGGTGAATCTCGAGGTCGAGGTCCCTTGGCGCACAAAGGGAGAGAGGGACGTGGTGATGTTTCGCGACGAAAATCTGGATCTCCAATCTGATCTTAGTGGTAAAGTTTCCATATAAATAGCTAGGACATCTCCTTGGCGTGGGGGAGAATGGAGTGGAAGCTTGGAGGGAACGCACAGCCGGGCCGGAGAAAAATGCCTTATCTGTTCATAAGCCTAACTCGATCTGGCGAGGTCGGCGTATGGGGGCGAACGGGGGGACGATAACCTCCTTGTTTAAACATTGGCATCCGGTAGCTTAGATAAGACTCCAAGCCTCGAATCAAAGATGCACGTGGGCAGCATCGTGGTTTTAAATAATACGGGGTAGGAGTTGAAATTAAACGCAGCTTCAACACGTTCTATCACACCCCTCCATTCCAGGGGAAGTTGTCACTTCCAAAAAAAAGAGAGAAGGGACAACGATAGAGCTCCGTTAGGGGAACTCGTTTTCTTGTACCAACCGTACCTTCCTGCACCTAACTAGTATTACCTCAATACATATGATCATTTTGATCTTTAGATTACAGGGGAAAATAACCTTTAATACAACTTAATCAGAGAAAAAAGAAGGGCATGGAACAATGAAATGATATAAACTTAGTACATACGGGACAAAATAATTTATACGTAAATTAATAAGAACAAATATATATACATACAAAAAAAAATTAGACATTGAGCGTTACAAAATTCAGACATATACATTAATTAATTATATTACAAAAGAATCTTAAATTAAGTCGTACAAGACGGTATATACCTACTTGGAGATACTAATCCTATGAATACAATTACTCTACGCTATTCGGTAACGCATCCATACTGAGTGCGTCAGCGACCTGGTTATCGGAGCCTTTGATATAATTTATTTTAAATTGATACTCTTGCAAGAGTAAACTCCAGCGCATGATGCGGCCGTTTGAGTGTCTCAAATTCCTAATATAGGCTAACGGACGGTGGTCGGTTCCTATTTGAAATTCTTTACATATCAAGTACAGCTTTGAATTTGTCTATGACCCAGATAATTGATAGAGCTATCTTTTCTCTAGTGGCATATCTCTCTCCGCGTGGTAATAATTGACGACTAGTATATGCAACTGGATGACTCGTTCTGTCATCCACGTATTGAAGGAGTACACCTCCAATGCCCTCGTTGATCACGTCGGTCTTAACCCCAAAGGATTTTTCCGGGTTGGGCAACTTTAAAATGGGGGCAGAAATAAACTTACTTTTGAGCTGATTAAAATGGGAAACAGCGACATCATTCCAACGTAAACGATCGGGGAAATTCTTTTCCTGAAGGGGGCATAGGGGGGCCAAAATTGCAGCGAAATTCGGAACAAATCGCTGATAGGGAGAAGCTGATCCTAGGAACGATCTTAATGGCTTCTTTGTAATCGGGAGGGGCATGTGGGCGATTGCCTTAATCTTGTTCTCGTGGGGACCTAACTTGCTTTGTCCTATTTTGAAACCCAAATATTTGATGGTTTCGTGAGCAAAATGGCATTTGCTGGGGCCAATGCTGAGGCCAATTTTACGCAGTCGCTCAAAAAGAGCTAATAGGGCGGGTAAATGGTGATTCCATTTAATTAGTTCTTGTAGCTGACTCTTTGGACGTGGTGTCAGCTGCGCGTCACTATCCAGGTCAGAGGGTTCTAAAGACTCGCCTGGTAGGGAAGGAGGAGGGTAATCGGCATCAGGTTGGATGCACACTGTCTGGATTACATTAAGGGACTCCACGGGGCAATCCTCTTCAAGCGCCGATGCTTCGTCCAGTTCTACGAAGGTATCTCCATGGGCGCGTTGGGGGTTCTTTTTTTCTTGGGGTCCACGGACAGTCTCCGTGTCCTTGTCTGGGGCCTTATCACCTAAGGGTGTTAGTGATTCACACTCCTCTTTTGCCGTCCTAAAGTCCTGGTTAGGGGTCTCCGAGAAATCGGACGGTATCGGGGTTCTGATGAGGACGGGCTCCTGGGCTTCTTTCTTATCTCGGCCTTGAGGAAGGGCGGCCTGAAACACAGGGTCGAAACTTACTTGGGGGCTCTGTCCTATAAGTACGGAACAGAATTGTATGGGTGCTACAATGACTTCAGCCCAGCCATTATAATATTGACACTGCAGGTAACATCTAGCGACGGGGAATCGGTTCGCCCGCCCAAGTTGGTCATGTACCACCGCAAATTTTTCGTGGTTAGAGGCCACTGGGAGGAGTTCGTCGGACACGATAAAGCACGTACATCCTGTGTCCCTGACGAGAGTCAATACTCGGCAGCTGTCCACGCTGCCCTCCTCATATTTCGAAGTTCCCGATGAACTTTTACCAAAAACAAAATTTACCTGGTGGCCTGACGGAGGGGGAGAAGTTTCTGCTTGGGTCTGCACCACCGGGGGAGCCGGGGTTGCATTAATCTGGTGAACTTGGTGGGCTGGTCTGCTTTTAAGCCTAGAATTTTGGGGGCAATTCCAGCTCATGTGGTTTTCTACACCACAGGTGAAGCATATGGTTGGTCGCTTCGGGAAGAGAGATGGAGGAGAAGTCTTAACAGGAGGTTTGGAGTCCCGTTGTTGGTTTTGGGGAAAGAAGTTTTGGGGTTTTACGGGGCTCGGAAACTTTGTCAGCTTTCCTGGGAAGGACGCGAATCCTTCCTTCTTTCTTCTCGTTGGATTTCTTTTTCTCGTTCTTCTCGTTGTATTTTTCCTTCTCGTTCTTCTCGTTGGATTACTCTTTCCCTTTCCTTTCTTTCTCTTTCTTTTTCTACCTTTTTTCTTTAAAGTTCGGCTTTAATCCGAGCTAATTCAATCTGAAGCTCAGCTTGTCTTATCCGTTCCTCTCTTTCTCTTTCTTCTCGTTGTATTTCTCTTTCTTCCTTTTTTCTTTCTCTTTCTTCCTCTTTTCTTTGTTTTTCTCTTTCTTCCTCTTTTCTTTGCTCCTCTTGAATGTACTCAATTAGTTCTTTTCCGGAGAGTCCCAAGGATTCTCCTTGCGCTTTAAAGATTTCAAACTGAGTCATCTTTGCACTTGGGGGCGCACTAGTCAACCAACTAAAATTCCTTGCAACAAGAATTATGCCTCTATAGAATTAGCCTACCTAAATATGGGCACTGAACTATTCGTACTTGGTTTCTCAATCTAAATAACCACTGACTAAAATCACAAAAAAAAAACACAAACAAATTATTATAACAGTTCCTTGAGCTACTCCAGCTTCTTAAGTTTAAAAAAAAGGGGGATAGCAATCATTAAAACAAAAGGGAACTTCGATATTCTATTATTATAACGAATAACACTATGCTTTACTCGACTGAGACCAGTGTTTGCAAAGATATAGCGTTAAACCTTACACACCTGATACCAAATTTAAATAGTATATATATATATGTCGTAGAATGACTCCCGACGATAATATATATATAACACTATTCGTTGAGGGAACTTCCTTAATTATCTTTAGAGTGCATCACTGTCTGGCGGCCGATATTATGTATCTTCAAAATGCTTAAGAAGTGGAACTGAGCTCCAGGATAATAATATTGCTATCATTAATAAAATAGAGTTTTATTAATAATAACTATAAACAATACACAAAAACGGAAAATATTGACATAAACAGAATGGAAAGGGTCGTGGAGACTCGGGGTAATCCAAGGATTTAAGGGATTAAAAAAGGTAAAACAAATATAGAGTTAAAGAGATGGGATGGTTCGATAAACAATTTAAAGCACAGGATAGATTTGACAAAAAGGGATCAATACTCAAAAGGTGACGTTTGGCTTACGTGACTTTTCATTAGGGTGCAGTGGAAGGTACTTGAAGGAATATTCGGTCCGCTGGCGAGTTCTAGCCGAAGGGGGGGGATAAAAGGATCCTGACGAGGCGTCTTGGAAAGGAGAACCGTTACTCGACGAACGGCTTGAAGAACAATGGCAGTTCTACTTTGTTTTCTTCTGAACAAAGGGGGGGAATGAGAACCGTCTCTTGTCTACGGGCTCAAGAACAATGGCTGTTCTAATGTTGTTCTCCTTGAACAACAGGGGGGTGAGAACCGTTTCTTGGCGAAGGGCTCAAAACGAACGATGGCTGTTCTAGGTTGTTCTCTTCTGAACAAAGGGGGGGGGGATGAGAACCGTCTCTTGTCTACGGGCTCAAGAACAATGGCTGTTCTAATGTTGTTCTCCTTGAACAACAGGGGGGGCTGAGAACCGTTTCTTGGCGAAGGGCTCAAAACGAACAATGGCTGTTCTAATGCTGTTCTCCTTGAACAACAGGGGAGGATGAGAACCGTTTCTTGGCGAAGGGCTCAAAACGAACAATGGCTGTTCTAATGCTGTTCTCCTTGAACAACAGGGGGGGGGGAAGCCTTGGGGCCTTGTCGTCGGAAAGGCTCGAACCTTTAGCACTCAAGGAATATTGTCCTCCTTCTGGACAAGTGATGGTGAATCTCGAGGTCGAGGTCCCTTGGCGCACAAAGGGAGAGAGGGTCGTGGTGATGTTTCGCGACGAAAATCTGGATCTCCAATCTGATCTTAGTGGTAAAGTTTCCATATAAATAGCCAGGACATCTCCTTGGCGTGGGGGAGAATGGAGTGGAAGCTTGGAGGGAACGCACAGCCGGGCCGGAGAAAAATGCCTTATCTGTTCATAAGCCTATCTCGATCTGGCGAGGTTGGTGTATTGGGGCGAACGGGGGGACGATAACCTCCTTGTTTAAACATTGGCATCCGGTAGCTTAGATAAGACTCCAAGCCTCGAATCGAAGATGCACGTGGGCAGCATCGTGGTTTTAAATAATACGGGGTAGGAGTTGAAATTAAACATTAAACGCAGCTTCAACACGTTCTATCACATATATATATATATATATATATATATATATATATATATATATATATATATATATATATATATATATATATATATATATGTTTATATTTGCTTCAAAGGCTATTTTTAGCCTACCAGCATTCCTCAAAGCCCTTGGAAGGAGCTCTTCTCACATACATGAGAAGGTAACACTTAAAATAAGCGTTCTCTTAGATAGCCAAAAAACTATCTTTGGATGGTCGTTTTTAAGTGTCACACTTTCATTTCGAAGAGAACATAAAATTTGTTTTTTTGTGTTTTTTTCAATCTACGCCACAGTTTTCTAAAGTAAGAAAAAATATTACAGTAACACAATTAATTACGCAGTTAAAAGGCTATTTTTGGCAGACACAGCCTTCCTCCTACCTCTCGGAAGGAGCTTTTCTCAAATATACGATAAGGTAATACTTAAAATAGGCGTTCTCTCAGATAGCCAAAACACTATCTTTTGATTGGCTTTTTAAGTATTATCCTTGCTTTTCGAACAGAATGGAAAGTTTAGGGGGGGGGGCGGATTTCTTCGAAAAGCAAGGGTGACACTTAAAAACGCCACTCGATAGATAGTTTTTTGGCTATCTGAGAGAACGCTTATTTTAAGTGCTACCTTTTCGTGTATATGAGAAGAGCTCCTTCCGAGGGGTTCAAGGAATGCTGTGTCTGCCCAAAAAAGCCCTTAAACCGCATAATTATCCGTTCTATTCGAAAAGGTAGGGTGACACTTCGTAATATCTCCATTCGAAAGAGGGTTGTTTAGCTAGCTGAGAGAACGTCTATTTTAACTGTTACCTTTTCGTGTACATAGGAGAAAAGAGCTCCTTGCGAGGGCTTTGAGGAAGATGGTGTCTGCCCAAAATAACCTTTTAACTGCATAATTAATTGTGTTACTGCAATGACTTTTCTTAATATATATATATATTATTATATGGGTATTTAGCTCCTTGATTGTTGCATTTGTTAGATCTCACGTTAGTTGGAGCAAAGAAAAGGTCTTTCACGATTTCTGTGCTGTGCCCACTTTGAAGCCTTCTGACACACTCATCTACGAGAATTGGAGCACTAAACTTTTTTCCAAGAATAAGTTTATCATTACAGAGAAATTGCTTCTATCGCATAAGCTGAAGAAAATGAGGAACGGTTATACTTGAAGCTTGTGAACAAACTGAAGCATTCGCTCAAGCCTGCAATCTTTTAGCTGTTCTCAGACGAAACAAATTTCGGCCAGGATGAGGTGGTGTACTTACCAAACAGCTGGTGGTTTCCATTTTACCCCAGCTATTCAACCTGAGTTATGAAGAGCAAGTTTTTCAATTTTACAAAATTTTGGGAAGTGGTCAGTAGGTAGTATCCGTCCTGCATCTGATTATCTTCAGGGTTGCCTCAGTCTCAATATAAATGGGCTATATGAACTACCTCAAAGAGTAGGTTTTTTCATAGTTCAAGTTAAAATGTTAAGAAATAAAGTCAATTTTTAAGTCTATTAGGAATGATATGCATATTTTATACATATATCTTAAATATGCGCACTTTTTAGCTCTATTTCATTGGACAGTTCATATCAGGTTAGTCTCTTTATAAAATAGAGCAACAATCGGTATGAATCTCCTTGTTACAGCACCCTAATTATTCATGCTCTTTGTCGCTGAAATTATTAGCGGAGCTCTCTCCTTTTTCTCAGATTATTCTCCCATAATTTCCTTAAAAACTTAAATTTAAAAATAGAATTGAAGGAAATAATTGTTGAAAAAGCCTTAGGAAGAGTAACTTCTTGTTTTGCAAAAATTCACAGAACATCCTAATGTGTTCCATATCTCCATCTTTGCAACGTCTAGGGGTATGCAGAATATGTGAGCATTTAGTAATTCTTAAATATGAGTACCGATGAAATAGGTCATCTTTCAAGTTGCCTCATGAAAACTTAGAGAAATTCCCTTTAACTTATTTAAATAAAGTTTATATTTGTCTTCTGCAGTGTTTTCACGAGTTAATTCACTAAGCCCAGCTAAATGTATATGTACGGCTAGAGTATGGATCAGAACTCATTATTAAGCAAGCAGAGGTTAATCATAGATGATTGAAATTCTTGTTTGTATGAATAGAGGAAAACCAAGCTCGAATACATATATTTTGGACTATTCTCTCGACTGTTCCAGAGTCATATTTTTAAATATTATATAATCATAGGCACTATCATTTTAAGTACTATACCATTGAGATTTCGGTAGTAGTTACCTGAAGAGAAAGTGGAGAAGTTAGAGCAAGAGGAAAGAGCTTGAAGATATATTGCCAAAGATACTCTTGCAGGCATTTAGGCGTGTGTGGGGGGAAGGAGGCAAAGTGCACGTGTTGGAAGCAGGGTCGCAAACAAATCTCAAGATTTCAATTACTATATACTTGTGAGCCTGAGAGAAATAGAAAACAGCAGTGTTCGGGGGGGCGCTGATTGCATTCCCATTAAAGTATTTATGACTTTTAAGTCCCCTCATAATTAACAATTGTTTTTCTGGCATTTTAAGGGATCATGAGTTACCATATATTCTCATTAAACTCATATATAACGAATGTGCAACATGCCTAGATTGTTTTTGTTTTATAATTGTAAATTTGCAGAAAAATACGAATATTATATATTATCTTTTTTTATCCTGAGTCTATCCGATTTAACTCGGTTGGGAACATAAAATTCTCCTTGGCAAATTTGCCCCAATTTTTGCCTAATTCGGGTATTTTCGGGTCCGGAGAAAAAAAAATGGTGTGAGAAGTTTTTTGGTCATTGATGACCGTTGTCCAAGAAATAATTTCCTGGCAGATTGCGATTAAACGATCGGTTTGCGCAAAAATTAAATTTTGAAAATGAAGCCGCTACAGAATTCAATCCTAAACGATAATGTAAATTTCCAGTTAGGCATATCTCAGGAAGGCAACATGGAAGCCTGGTAAAGGTAGGCCATATTTTCCTCGAGGCAAAAAGTTCAGAGTCGAATATTGATTGAGGGGACTATAAGAATCTGATCCACTTTGATGTAGGTACAAGTTCTACTAGGAATCTACAACTATTTGGATGTTGTGGAGCCACAGTTCATGTAAAAGTTAAGTGGATTAACGGCCTTGGAAAAAGAGAGAGAAGGAGAAGTTTGGCAAGTGGGAGAGTGAGAGGGAAGGTCTAAGATAGGGAGGATGGAGGGATAGGAGAACGGGACTGCAAGGAGAGGGGGAGTACGGATGAGGTTTGGGAAGAGGAGGACAAGGATAGCTGTAAGGGTGCGGGAGAGTAAAAAGAGTGAGGAAAGGAGAGAGGAATGAAGAGGATGAGAGAATAGAGCAGTGGTAAGGATGAGAAGTGAGTGGGTGGGGGAAAGAGGAATATATAGAGAGAAAAAAGGATAAAGAATGGTAGAAGAAAGAGGGATGGGTAGGTCAGGGGCAGAGAAGGCGAAGAGGGAGGTGGATTGGATGGGAGGGGAGAGAGAAAGAGAGAGAGAGAGAGAGAAAGGCGGGCATAAGCGCTGGTGTAAGAAATAGCAAAATTTATAATAGATAAAATGATAGAGAATAACTTAATTAAGAAATAAATGTTTTCTTAGATTTAAAGAGGCATACAAAAATATTCTCCAAAAATATAATCTCAATTACTATGTTTACAATAAACTTCATTAAAATGTTTATTCAGCTTGAAAGTGAAGTCGTTATTAAGAGGAAAAAAATATTGGGAATCGGGTGTAGAAACCAGACCGCAAAAACATTATTAAAATATATATATAAACATAAACATACAATCGAACCTTAACTTGTCTCTCCCCTCGTCTGACCAGTCCATTTTGGTTCTTCGATATCTTCTTGGTGCGTTGTCCTGCATAACTACTGCTGACTCGTTTTCTAAACATTCTCAAGCACTCCCATTGCCTGATGGACTTGTCTTAGCCTTTCCTCAAATTACGAATTCAGAGAACCATTCTTTATTAAATAAGTACCTTAAATATTTGAACCTATCAACTTGCTCTATATCAGTTCCTTCTAGCGAGCAATTTTTCGTACTTTTCATATAAATATTTATGATTTCAGTTTTTCTGCTATTAATTACCAAACCAACCTTTCGTCCCTCCCAGACTAAACAGTCCAGCACTTTTTGTATCTCTTCTGGCCCATTACAAGTAAGAACTATATCATCAGCATAATCTAAGTCCAGAAGTTTCCCATTTCCTCCCCAGTCTATACCAGCATCAGTTTCTGCTTCTACTTTCTCCTGATGTAATCAATAACTAATACAAATATCCGAGGTGACAAAATGCCACCCTGTAGAACCGCAGACTTTACTTCAACTGGATTAGTCAAACCGCCGTCAAACATTACTTTACAAGTTGTGCTCTCTTGCATATTCAAAATGACCCTAACAAACTCTTCCGGTATTCCATAATGCCGCATTCTGTTACCCATAGTATTTCTGGAAATGCTATCGAATGCATTTACAAATTCAACAAAGTAGAAGCTTAAATTAACTTTCATTTCATTTGCTTGCCCCATCAAATGCATAAAGATCTAAGGAATAGATAGAGAGAATACTTTGAGACAGTTATGAACAGACCAGTCCCACCAGAGGAAGATATACCTCCTGCTCGTGAGGATTTCAATATAGATACGGGAGAGATTAGGCTTAAAGAAGTGGTAAAAGCATTAAAACAATTGCTGAGTTATTGGACACCGGGAGAGGATGGTTTAATTCCTGAAATGTTTAAAGTGGAAGAGGATGGATTGGTATATGTTCTGAGAAAGTTATTCAATGAGATATGGGTGACGGGGATAGTACCCTCAGGTTGGAAGAATGGAGTATTAGTTGAAGTTTCGAAAAAAGGAGGTCTGACTCTGTGTGGTAACTGGAGAGAAATCACTTTGTCATCTATAGCTTTGAAAATATTCAATAGAATATTATTGAATAGGTTGGACCCGTTAGTTGATGGCATTCTAAGAGATGAACAGGCTGAGTTTAGGAATAGGCGTTGTGTAATGAAAATATTTTCTTAAATAAAAATCTCGCTTTTATTTAGCCCGGTAGTGTATATATATATATATATATATATATATATATATATATATATATATATATATATATATATATATTTTATATGAATATATATATATATATATATATATATATATATATATATATATATATATATATATATATATATATATATATATATATGAAGAGAGAGGGAGAGAGAGAGCGCTAGAAAGATTCAATGATAATTGGCACCCCGGTCGAGATGTAAAAATGTTCAAAACGTGCGGTAAGTGTTTATTTCTCTTTCCTGAAAACACTGAGTAGATGGGTGTAGCTTGTTAGTTTCCTTAATTCCGTTTATTGAGTCAAGTTCGAACTTGAATATGAAGAAGGTTTCTTCAACATAGCTTTCTAAAATGCAGTGGGGAAAAGAGGCTCAACACCAGTTATAACTTAGGGTTCAGAATTTTACCTATAGATGTTTGCTTAACTTTGGGCAATGGGAGAATCCATCGCACCCACGTCTCCATGGAAACTGTTTTTCATCCAATGTAAAAAGTCAACGAAACATTGACTTATGAAATGTGTCCAAAAACTAAATGTCTTTAGTACAGAAATTACTACTGTTACCTTGGCGCAACTTACCATTCCAAGTGTCCTTTTAAAGGTAAATAAAGTTAAGAACAACCGGCTCTCTCTTTCTCATTTTCCATGTCGTCCCCAAATACATTATTTGTTAGTTTAGGATCCAAACTCGACTACACATTTCTGACGCCACCAATAACATTCTTTTCCAAATCAAATTTCATCACCTTCCTCCTCAATCAACGCGGGACATAGTGTTCCTTTACCTCAAATGATGGAACATGCACTCAATAAATCTGCTCGTTTCTCTCCTCTGCGACGATGATCTAAATCTCGGCGCCTTCTCTGTTCGCAAGATCATGGATGGACCTTCACCAAGAGAGCGATGTTGATGATAAGTCGGTGAGGAAATTCGTTCCTTCTCCCCTCAACTTCAATGTGGAAAAAATTACTTATCTTACCGATTGAGGTTAAGTTATGATTTTCGAGTCTACCTTCCCTTGCTATCTCACTATCGCCGAACTTGATTTGATTCTCAACAAATTTGAATTGCCATCTTCCTCAACCCACACCCAATCGGTGTAGCGCCTGATTCATAAATTGACAAGGGCATGAGGTAACTTTGCTAGTCATGATGAAAAAGATGAGTATTTTTGCGCTAGAATGTCTTCCAGCAAAATCTTTTCGAAAGCTGACACGCAAAAAGATTGTGAGAAAATGATTTGTTAGTTACGATCCCTCTAGTTCTCATAGTGACGGTAATGATATGTATTTCTCATGTGTTACCTCCTTCTTGGACTCATTTTATTTGATGTTCAATTAAAAAAGACTTCTTCCTTTAGGGAATTTAGGTATGTTATCAAAACTTAATTCAGTAATAAGATTAAGTTAAAAAAGATAGGCTTTTTCGGTATTTAAGCACGTATCCAATGAGTGGCTTTGAATAGAGTCACGTGGCCAACGATGACCAATCAGTATGCAGGATATTGATTGGCTTCCTAAATTTGGTAATATATTAGTAAGAATAGGTACATATATCGTGCCATTGGCCGGATGTAGGTTAAAATTTTCCATTTTGCAATAAGTTAATTATGTTCAACCGATTTTATTTGACCACAACCTTTGATCTTTAAAATTGGTCCATTTTATTATTCCCCCTTAGTACACAGTCCTAGCTATACTCAGTAATCTCTTATAAAATATGGTCAAATTTACATCTCAATGGTTACGTTGAATTAATCTTTACCCGACAAATGACGAAGAGAAAAGAAATTTTCCCTAAACTTAATCACCCAAGAGAAGCCATGATTCAATCTCAAAAGTTTGCTCTTTTTCGAAACGCCACTTGACACTGCTTTTTGAATGGTTGAAACATGAACACAACATATGAAAATAAAATATACTTAACTGAACTGGTTGATGTAAATCTATGTAAAGGTTTTCACAATTTGCCTTTTGTTTTACCTTTAGAAAAGAGTTTTACGATTTCACTTGAATGATTAGCAATATTCACCTCTTATAGGATCTTAGGATCTAATACTCCCTCTATTACTAGGCCACGACCTTTTTACATTACCTAATAGATGCAGTATAGTGACTTATATTCACTTTGGAAATTCCACCTTGAATTCTGAAAGCCTCTTCAGCTAAAAACCCAATCTCTTCTTCATTTTCGGGAAAAGTGGGGTAATTAGGGCTTAATACGAATGTTTCGAAATTCTCAGCAAAATGGAAATTATTTTGACAGTTTTCCTCACAACCATTTTCCTGGCTTAAGGCGGATATGCTTGGCGCGTAAATTTTCAATCTTTTTAGAGAAGGAAAATGGCCACCAGTATTAATACTAGAAAACTGTATGCTTGTGCTTTCAGGAGATTTTGTTTGGAATTGTTTCCATAATCTTTTGAAGATAATTAATTAAATTAATTTCGATTTTTTCTAACTTACGGCTAGAGGTAACATTCCGAGAATAATCATTCTTACTTGGCGCAGAAAAAGGTGGAGAGTAATCGGAAAGTCTCTTTTCTAATAATCAGGACAAAGTTGTTCCTAACGCTTGATTAGTGGCATAGGGAAAATATACAAATATGGTAGCGTTGGGTAACAATATTTAGTTTTAGATTTTGCCGATATTTTCTTTGTTATAATATAAAATATATAAATATAATGCTATATAATGAAAAATAAGTACATAGGTGTTTTTTTTTCGAGGAAACACATGTAACACAGTATGAATTTATCATTTTAAATGTCCTTTTGATATTTTATGACTACTTTCAAATATCACATAGGAATCGAATGCAAAAGGACTGACATAAAGAAGCAAATACAAAATATATAAAAATTCATTTACTGTAAAAGTTAACATTACTGGAAATAAATCTTATCATTGTTCATGACAAGCTAGGCATATATTTTCAGAATGCGCCTTCAAACAGCACTTTTGCACAGGACAGACCTTTATTCTTTTGGGATCTTTATTTCTTGGAAAATAGGCACATTTTTTACATATTTTTGCATGTGGCCCAAGGTTTGGCACATCTATGGTTTCTTCTTCTATATAAAATTTATTCTTTTGTGATAGTATCTTCGTTAAAAACTTGATAGTAGATCTAAAAGTTCATATGTTCCCCCACTAATTCTTTTGTGGGATTTTCGAAGAGCACACTTCCTTTATCTATGATTTTCAAGTTGGTCTATAGAATATTTGTGCAATAATCACACTTAACTTTATTAGTGCATAAAATAAAGTAAGGGGCCATCGGTTACCCTTCCTGGAAACAGAATAACAGCCAACATTACATATATAGTGTCAATCTCACCTTTTGTGTAGAGAATTCATCCTAAGTTCACTACTAATATAGTTCTAGCACTTAAATTTGAAACATTAATCTCGATAAGATTAAATTTTCCACATAATGCAGAAAAAGGTGAGGCAATTAGTTCGTTTAAAAGATTTCAGTTACCATGGTTACGAATGAAAGAAGATAAAATCTTGGATTTGTTCACGGCGCATGAATAATGCGATGAAGAGAGGTTTGAATTGACCTATTGATCGTAACTGATTTACGACAAGCCGGTTCTTTTTCCCTAATGCCTAATTTGGGAAAGTCTGTCGTATATCCTGCTTTGTGTCGAGATGGAAAGTAGCTTATAGAGGAAACGGAAGGTTTATAGCAAGAATCTTTTCTGCAAAAATACGGAGAAACTTAGCCTCTCTCTCTCTCTCCGCCTATTCACAAAAGCAGGCGAAAACATAGACAGAGATTTACTTCGGTTGCAATGACAACCCTTGGAATGGGTGTCAGCGTGTAGAAAGATCCACTGCAAGGTACTTACTGGTGTGGTAAAGAAAAGTTTAATTGGGTTGAATTAGGTTTTGCTCGTGAATAGAACCAGCTAATCTAACCAATCGAACCAATGGAGTAACGTACATGTAAATGTAAGAAAGAAATCACAGTGATCAGATCGATTCATGTGCAAAAGCAGCTTTTAATGGAGACATTCATCATCTTCAATCTCTCGCAAACTCATGAATACAGAGAAATGCTAAGCCTAAGGAGACACAAATTGAAAAGTTTAAATATAATTAAGGGGGCGGGGGGCGGTTGACAGATTCAGAGGCAAGTTGGTATAAATTATGCTTTACCGATTTAATCGAGACTCCGTATAAGATGTATGAATTTTGAGAAATATATGTTGGTCGTCTTTTTCAAAATCATGGTCATTTTAATATAACTACGATGGAAATTCTTATTTAATGTTAAAAAGTTAAGTCATTACTTATTTAATTTCAGCTGTCTATATCGCTAACTTCAAGTGGAATATTATAATATTTAGTATATTATTTAAGAACATTTTCCAAACCTATAAAGATATTTGAGAAACCGTAATACCTTCATTAGTTTAAAGTTCATAAAGAGGAAAGTACATAGGAGAGTTTAAAATAACTAAGAGAAAGTAGAGTAGGGTTAGAATATGGTCATGTGTATCATTCCTGAATAAAGAATGACTTGCATGGAAATCAAAGCGCCTTAATTGTCTATCGTCTAGCGAAAAGATTTTTGGGAAAGAAATTTATAATCATTTACATAATTATTTTCATATCGTTCAAGTAAGGTTTATACGTGACTGCTTTAGTTGCATGAGATTAAGTAGGCACGCAGCTCTACACTACCTATATAACATAATGTTTAATCAAGCCTATTTTTGGTTTTTGATTGAGATTTTACTCATTCATAATCAACATAACTTTATCTTATTACCTCCACAGCTAAATCTAATCGAACTCCTTGGGTTACTAAATAATTTGTGGTCTTTTGTATTGCGAGTAAATGGTCTTAGTCTTCCACAAAGGACCTGTCTATTAACAAAAGAGTAAGATTTATCGTGTATCGTCAAAGGAAGAATGAATGCACGAAAGAAAGAAGAAGAGCATGTTAAGTGTACAGATCACTCTACATTCTGAGGCAAATATAGAAAAAAAACCCGTAGAACCTTGGCGGGGGAAGGGCGCAATAATTTGTGTCTTAGAAGTGAAAATTTGCTTAAGATACGAATAAAACCGATCGATTAGTCACGTATAAACGGCTGAAAAAACAGTTTGAGTTAAAAGACCATATGATTCGAGCAATTTGATGAGAATATTTTTAAAATTATCTCCTCGGGACAGCTAACTGTAGCGGAGACACTTTAGTGCAAATGTTGAACCAAAAATTAATTAACCAACTAACATTAAAAAATACAGACTCAGCTCTATTTCCCTGAAGAAATGCACCCAATACAATTTTAATTATGTGAATCCAGAAATTTGGTGTAAAAGTGGTGCTCTTCAATGGGACGAACCCTCATCCGAATTTCATTTGCCTAACCAAAGGAGAAACATTCAATGCTTAATAATATACAAAGCTCCTTACAAATATACTACGAATGAGTCTTGAAGAAGAGGAATCAAAGAATAGACCTGCAAAGGAAGAATACAAATTTGCTTTAAAGGAGTTAGGTTTACTTAGATTTTCTTTCCTCCATTGTCTTTAGATCAGTTACGATTCCTTATTGTCGGTGGTTATTTCGGGATTAATATAATTATTCACACCTTCTTTAATGGGAAAGTAGAGAATTCCGTGTTATTTTCGCATAATTTATGCTACTAGTTAGAAGTGTGTCTTGGTGAATTAAGATTTAATGAGGTTAGCAGTAAAGATTTCTAGTATCATAACTTATTTATACAGAAGTTAAGGTTCTTTTCATTAACCCTTTGCCTGTACCAATGTTATATTTCTGCTATTACCGCTACGCTTTTTTGGTATTTTATAAATGGTTAATGAAAGTTATAAAATATGATGTATGGTAATACTATAGAGTACTCTGGATGGCATTGATTCGATAAACAAGCGTGCATCACATGTGTTGTACTGGGCGAACTGATTATTATTTATCAGTCATACGTCCTGTGTATCACATATGATGCACATAATCATTTTATATAAAATGTCTTCTATGAAGGATTTGTTGCTAATTTTTCTTTTCTTTCTACCTTTTCAGGTATAAACTGGTTTTTAAATAAATATATAAGCTCAATATAAATTATAAATAACTATATAAGCTGTTAAAAATATAGCCCTAAATGGATCCCATAATTTTTATAAAACAAAGAAATCAGTAGATACAAGTAATAGAGAATCGGATACCGCAAGTGACTTTCAAGATTTGAGTGATGACAGCGAGGATGTTTTTGTAATTTTAACGGAGAATGAATCTTCAGATTCCTATAGCTCAGAATCCTCTGAAGAAGATTCACAACAAAACCGGCCTGCCAAAAGAAGTAATGCGGCTCAGCATCAGGCAGGAGTAGCGGCGGGGCCAAATAATGTGCCAGTAGGGCCAGGTACAACATCAGCGCAAGGTAATGCAGCAACTTGGGATTTCAATTTTGCACAGATCGACAGAATTAGTTTTTCTGGTAGTTCAGGTCTGATAAAACGTATTATTTCTACTCAAGATTGGATTGTGAATCAAATCGAAGTGTTCAGACTGTTCTTTGATGACCACATAATTGATATTATGGTAGTCGAAACTACCAGATATGCTTCTCAATATGTAGCTCGCCACTAAATTCGTCGGCATTCACGAATGAACAGATGGCAAGATGTAACAAGAAAAGAAATAAAAATCTTTTTAGGTATACTTATAATTGTAGGTCTCATACAATTTTCGAAGATAGAAGATAATTGGAAAACCGATGAAGTGTATTTTCATTCTTTATTTCATAACATTAATATTAGCTATAATAGATTTTCACTGATCCTAAAAAACTGGCATGTCTAAAACAATGAAACTGCATAGCCCGATGATAGGCTACATAAAATATCAAATTTCATGAAGTTGCTTACTTGAAACAATCAGAAAAGTTACATTCCAGCAGAAGACATATCTGTTGATGAAACTATGATTTCACATAGAGGCAGACTTGCATTCAGACAGTACAATCCAAACAAAGCGTATAAATATGTGATCAAACTGTTCAAGCTATGTGAGATGAGCGGGTACGTGTGGAATTTCTCAGTATATTGTGGACAAGGATCTACAAATACATACCTAGTTTGGATCATTTTTGGGTCTGTACTTGTTGAACTGGCAAAGAATTTGATAAATGAGGGCAGGGTTTTAGTTTCCTGACAACTGGTACAGCAGCATTCAGTTAGCTAAATATCTGATGAATAGAAATAAAGAGTACTGTGGAACTATGAGACAAAATAGAATTTGAATATCGAATGCAATAAAATGTGCAAAACTGAAATAGGGTGACATAAAAGGAGCTATGAATGAAAATGGAATTAGAATAATGAAGTTTCAGGATAAAAGAGAAGTCTTAATGATATCAACTTTTCATGGGGTAAATCAGATGGTAACAGCTAAAAGAACACGTCAAGGCAAAGTTGTGTCAAACTAATAATAATAGAGGATTATAACAGACTAAAAGGTGGAATTGATCTCTCATATCAAATCATATCATATTATAGCTCTGCTAGAAAAAGTGTGAAGTGGTACAGGAAGATGCTGATGGATTGTATAAGCATCGCTCTATTGAATAGTTGGGTTCTTCTCAATAAGTTTTATAGTGCAAACATTGTTTAGCTTTCATCATTCACAAAGTCTGTAGGCAGCGCCTTGTTAGGTTTAGGAGAGAAAAGCAGTGTTACCAAACCTCTGAGATCGAACATGGATTGAAGACAATTCAAAGAGTAGGTGGTAGTGGAAAAGTTACCCGGAAAAGACGTCATGGCTGTTACGAGAACTTCGAGCAGCAGCTGATCGTAAGCAAGCCATTGAAAAAGCCAAACAAGTGTCTACTGAATTTGTACAATGTAAACGACCTTTTTGCTTACCTTGCTTCAATAAGAAGCACAAAGTAAAAGAGAATAAATTATTTTCAACACTATTTATATAAGGTATTTGTAAGAATTATTTTGCTTGTTTTGGATTAGTTTAGAAGAAATTTCCTGTTTTTTATAACTTTTTCTCTTTAGATAAGCTTTCATTTCATAACAAAATAAAAATAAATATTATTTATACCCTATATTGTAGGAAAATGCTTTCATTTAGATAATAAATAATCAAACTAAATGTTTTCTAATTCAACCTTTCAATCACATTGAATTTCTTTCAAACGCTGTGTGCATTCAGATAGATGCACAAATAGTGTAATTATAGTATAAATCACACTTTGTAATATGGAAAAGTCTTAGTTTCCACACTACCACCGAAAAATATGGCCTTACGTAATACTGGAGCGCTGCATCACATATGATGCACAGGACAGGCAAAGGGTTAATTACTTACTAGCTCTATTTTCTAGTATTCAAAAAAGAGACGAAGAGAGAGACAAGTTGAGCTTCGATTGTATGTATAAGTTTATATATATATATATATATATATATATATATATATATATATATATATATATATATATTAATAATGATGTTGCAGTCTGTTTTCTACACCCGATTCCCAATACTTTCTGCCTCTCAATAACGATTCCACATTCAAGATGAATAAACATTTTAATGAAGTTTATTGTAAACATAGTAATTGAGATTATATTTTTGGAGAATAATTTTGTATGCGTCTTTAAATCTAGGACAGCATTTATTCCTTAATTAAGTTATTCTCTTTCATTTTATCTATTATTAATTTTGCTATTTATTACAAACACCAGCGCTTATGCAAACCTCTCTATCTCTCTCTCTCCTCTCCCATCCAATCCACCTCCCTCTTCCCCTTCCCTACCCCTGCCCTCCCCATCTTTGTTCACTCTACCATCCTCCATCATCCCTTCCCTACCCCTGCCCTCCCCATCTTTGTTCACTCTACCATCCTCCATCATCCCTTCCCTCTCTATATATATTCCTCTCCCCACCCTCCAACAAAAGTCCCATCGTTTCCGCTGCTCTATTCTCTCATCCTCTTCATTCCTCTCTCCTCCCCTCACTCTTCCCACGCTCCCGCATCCTTACAGATATCCTTGCCCTCCTCATCTCATCTCTAATCTCCACTCCCCTTCTCCTTCACGTCCCGTTCTCCTATCCCCCCATCCCTCCAACTAGAGATGTGCCCGATCGACTACTAGTCCAAAGGTACCCTCAATTAGAACTTGTACCTACATCAAAGTGGATCAGATTCAAATAGTCCCCTTAATCAATATTCGACTCTGAACTTTTTGCCACAAGAAAAATATGGCCAACCTTTACCAGGCTTCCATGTCGCCTTCCTGATATATGCCTAACTGGAAATTTACATTATCGTTTAGGATTAAATTCTGTAGCGGCTTCATTTTCAAAATTTAATTTTTGCGCAAACCGATCGTTTAATCGCAATCTGCCAGGAAATTATTTCTTGGTCAACGGTCATCTCTGACCAAAAAACTTCTCTCACCATGTTTTTTTTTTTCTCCGGGCCCGAAAATACCCGAATTAGGCCAAAATTGGGGTGAACTTGCCAAGGAGAATTTTATATTCCTAACCGAGTTAAATCGGATAGACTCAGGATAAAAAAGATAATATATAATATTCTTATTTTCCTGCAAATTTACAAGTATAAAACGGAAACATACAGTAGTTAAAAGAATAAAACCTTTAGTACATTTTACCACCCCCTGCCCTTTGGCAAGGACATAGATAGATTATTTCGTATCCTATCTCAAGATCATAATCTTAGTCAGTGACTGTATATCATAGATTTATAGATGAGAAATGAATATGATATACTGCTTTCAAACGAACTAGAAACAATCTAGGCCTGTTGAACATTCTTTACATATCAGTTTAATGAGAACATATGGGTACTTAAAGTTCCCTTATATTACCAGAAATAAAATTGTAAATTATGAAGGTACTTAAAAGCCATTACTACGTTAATGGGAATGCAATCAGCCCCCCCCCCGAACACTGCTGTTTTCTATTTCTCTCAGGCTCACAAGTATATAGTAATTGAAATCTTGACGTTTGTTTGTAACCTTGGTCCCAAGACGCGCACTTTGCCCCGTCCCCCCACCCACACGCCCAAATGCCTGCCAGTCTCAGTGGCTATATATCTTCAAGCCCTTTACTTTTGCTTTAACCTCTCCCCTTTCTTTATAGGTATCTCCTAAAAAACTCTCAATGGTATGCAGCTTGGTATGATTGTGCTTACGATTAGATAATATTTAAAAATATGACTCTGGAACAGTTGAGCGAATACTCGAAAATACGTGTAGTCGAGCTTGGTTTTCCTATATTCATACAAACAAGAGTTTCACTCAACTATGATTAACCTCTGCTTGCTTCCTAATGAGTTCTGATCCATACTTTAGCCGTATATATACATTTAGCTGGGTTTAATGAATTAACTCGTGAAAACACTGCAGACAAATATAAACTGATTTAAATAATTAACGGGAATTTCTCTAAGTTTTGATGAGGCAACCTGAAGGATGAGCTTCTTCATCGGTACTCATATTTAAGAATTACTAAATGTTCACATATTCTGCATACCCCTAGACGTTGCAAAGATGAAGATATGGAACACATTTGGATGATCATATGACTTTATTGGAAACAAGAAAGTACTCATCGTAAGGTTCTCTCAACAATCAGTTCCTTCAATCACCTTTTTAAGTTTAAGTTTAAGAGTAGATTATGGGAGAAGTATCTGAACAAAAACGAGAGTGCTCTTCTAATAATTTCAGCGCTAAAGAGCATAAATAAGAAGAATGCTGTAACAAGGAGATTCATACCGATTGCTGCTCTATTTTATTATAAAGAAACTAACCTGATATGATCCGTCCCTTGAAAAAAAGCTAACAAGTGCCCAAATTTAAGATTTGTGTATAAAATTTGCATATCATTCCCATCACACCTAAAAAACTGACCTTATTTCTTAAAATTTTAACTCGATCTATAAGAAAACCTACTTTTCGTGGTATTTGATATAACCCCTTCATATTGAGAATGAGGCAACCCTGAAGATAAACAGAGGCACAAAGGAACATTAACTACTGACCACCGCTCCCAAATTTATGTGGATCGAAAAACGTGCTCTTCATAACTCTGAGTGAATTGCTGGGGGATAGTGAAAACAACCAGCTGTTTGGCAAGTACACTACCTGGTCCCGGCCGAAATTTTTTTCGTCTGACAACAGCTAAAGGAGAGCAAGCTTGAGCGGATGCTTTAGCTTGTTCGCAAGTTTTAGGCATAACGGTTCCGCATGTTCTTCAGCTTCTGCGATAGAAGCTGTCCCTTTTTCTCCTGCATGAGTAGTAGCTAATATACTCGTGCATTTTCTGTCTGATGAGAACCTAATACTTGTGTAAAGTTCTTATTGCTGCAATTCTCTTAGACGAGAAGAAGCCCTAGACATAGAGAGTATCCGAAGGCTTCAAAGTTGGCACAGCAGAGGAATCGTGAAAGAGCTTTTCTTTTCTCCTACTGACGTGAGCTCTTACAAATGCATCAATCACGCTGTTAAATCCCCATATAATATATATATATATATATAAATATATATATATATATATATATATATATATATATATATATCATGAACTGTTGAGCTTCTAACAAATCGTTGTATCAATGGGAATGTGAAAACCAAGCACGCTATTGATAAGAGCATCTTTATTTGTCTGGGGTTCAACGTTTCGAGGTCCTAGCTTCATCACCGGCACTATGAATTAAGATAGTAAAGAGTCAAAATTTCTAGTTTTCATAAAATACAAAACTATAATAGTGCAATTTATGATAAGCTGCTCAATACAAGAATAAATATTTCAATATTTCATGATACAATATAAAGATTGGAAGCAGTTTGATTTATATTTAAATTAGGTTTAAGTTTTAGGATGTAAAGTGATGCTAATATCTGTAGTTCGTGAACATCTTCTTATGCCATTATGAACAACTTTGGCTCAATAACTGCCCCATTGAATGTAAACCTATCTATTACAGACGTTATTTCGATGATACATTTGTATTAATGAAATCACGACAACAGGCGGAACAATTCCATAAATAATTGAACTATAGACATAAAATAGAAATTATACAATGGATATCGATACAAATAGAAGACTTCCATTTCTGGATATAAATATTAAACATTCTGGAACAAACTTTGATACTTCAGTCTATAGAAAGCCTACATATACAGGTTTAGGCACACGCTTCTTTATTTTCTTGCCACAAACCCTTAAGGTATCCTCGATAAAAACTCTTATTCATTCAATCTACAACATATGTTCTTCATATCGACTGCTGCATTTAGAATTTTCAATATAAAAACGTTCTTTACAATTAATGGCTACGCTGACTCATTAGTGGAAAATTTCTTTAAATGTTTCTCAATGCGCTTTATCAAAAAAGTCCAATGGAAATAATTTGTTAAAAAAACAAACGACTTTTTAAAGAAATTAAGAAGACGAAGTAAATTCTATCCACATATAGACCCCAAATTCACATTATATAATGGGCCCAATATTGGATCCTATTTCAACTATACGGACCGAATTCCATTCTCTTGCCGCTCCTTTGTAATTTATAAATACAGTTGTGAATCTTGCGATTTATCTTATATTGCGTCGATCATTAGTTCAATCCATTGTCGAATCGAGTAGCATCGGAGAAGGTCGACCCTCACGGGGCTAATTATAAACAAACCAGACCCCTCGGCAATACGAGATCATATACAAGTATGAAGGTCTGAGATTAATCTGGATAATTTTTAAATACTTAGTAATATCCCCCATGCTTAAGAACTAAGGATATTATAATCACTTTCCATCCTAATACTTAAACTTAATCATCATCATCATCATCATCATCATCACTACCCATATAATTTAAGAAGGGGATTTTATTGAGTATTTGAATAATAATTTCATTTTAGTTTAGGTAAGACTTATGTATTTTTATCAAAGTTATTTCTACTAATTCTTTTATAATTTCTAAAAAAAAATAGTTAAGTCCCGAAATAAATATAAGTATCGAAATTTTGTCAGTTTTTTAAATCCAAAGATTTACCCATGGCAAAGTTCATAAAATTTAATTTTATATATCTTCTATAATTCTATACTTTAGCAACGTGATATTTTGAAAGGGGGGAAATTTAGTTTAAAGTTCTTTTTTAAAATTATTATAATTTGGCGAAGTTCAGAAAATTTATAAAACTTTAAGCATTGTTGCATTTTTTTAGATTTTAAATCTTAATCTTAGTAGCAAAGCGCGAACTCCCTACGTAGGAAGGAGAGGCGAAGCCACTCCACTCTATATTGTATCAGGAATTATTGAAATTTTTCTTCTTGTATTAAGCAGCTCATCATAAATAGCACTATTCAATTTTAGTATTTTATGAAACTAGAAATTTTAACCCGTTACTATCTTAGGTTCTTAGTGCCGATGATGAGGCTAAGAGCTCGAAACGTTCAAACCCAGACAAATAACGATGCTTATATATATATATATATATATATATATATATATATATATATATATATATATATATATATATATATATATGTATATATATATATATATATATATATATATATATATATATATATATTATATATATATATATATATATATATATATATATATATATATATATATATATATATATATATTCAGAAAAAATCATTGCAGTAACGCAATTAATTATGCGGTTAAAAGGCTATTTTTGGCCAACACAGTCTTACTCAAATTCCTGGAAAGAAGCTCTTCACAAATACACGAGAGGGTAACACTTAATTTATAAGGCGTGGCAAAACTGGAGAATAATATATTTTCCATTCTCTTTGAAAAGCAGGGGTGACACTTGAAAAAGCCAATCGAAAGATAGTTTTTTGGCTATGTTTATATATATATATATACATATAGAGAGAGAGTGAAAGATATTTCTTCAATTGAGGCTCATTGTCCATGTCACATACAAGGAGAGAGCAAATACAAGTTCTCCAGGGGGTAACTATGAGCCTTTAAATTGTGAGCGGGTAAGAGGATGTGGTATAAAAATCCCTTGGAGTTTTTAGCTTAGGGAGATACTGGGTTTGATGGGGTAAGTCTTTGCGCGAATTGAAGTTACTGTGCCTGGTATCCTAGCGGTAGAGCATCTGAGCGGCAATCAGCCGACCCGGGTTGGAGTCCCAGCTAGGAATTTTCAACAACCTTTTACTCATGGCGTAATTTCCCTCTTCTCGGTAAAGGATTGCCTTAATTGTGCCTCCCTCTGCTCCCTATGATTCTAATGTTCTTCTAATGCCCCTTTCTCTCGCCTCTATAAAACTTCTGTTTTTTGTCTCTTTGCTCATTCGCCTCCAATTTTCTCTTTCTTTTGTACTATATGTATTATAGTCTACTATACAAGGTTTTTGCATCATTCTTTCTGTCTTAAAAATTATTTTGAAAGGCAAAAACGCGTGGTGGTTATAGTTATCACCTGCAGAACTTGTATTGTCTCTCTCTTTATATATATATATATATATATATATATATATATATATATATATATATATATATTTATGCAAAAAAATCCCTCAGGAAAAATGAGATGGATTTCATATATGTTGGAATAGCACAGACTATCTTTTATAGAAGTGATGGATGACTACTGTGCACCCAGCAATCAATGAATATGTAATTTTATAAAGAAGTTGTATTTTGCTTACTTGTATTTAATTCATGTCAATTAGAATAAGTTGTACGCTCAACATAATGTATTAAACTCTTCTGCTGAATATTTATCATAGTGGCTCGATGCAAGTAGAGCAAAGTTGACAATTTGAATTCCATCGATATGGAGAGACCTAAAACCACACAGAGTTGAGTCTTTATTTTTCCTGTTCAAGCCTTCAGATTCAAATAAAAATAAACTAAGTAACTTTTTTTGACTCTGGTCTGGTGTATGTCATTCGCTCCAACATAATATAACTGTTTTTAGAGAGATTTCTTTAATTAAGGAAAGCATAGTAAATGATGGGGACAAACAAGAATCTAGTGAGTATTTTAAAGGGTATGATTTAACTTCAGCTCCTAAATGGTTTAATCATCTTAAATTTAATTACTCTTCAAAAGATTTAGACCTTACAAATATATTAATAAAAGTTTTGTCTTCACGAATGAATAAATATAATTTACTCCACTACGACAGTAATGTGTTTTCTAAGTTAAAACGAAAGTTTAAATATATATTGCTCACTTGCATTTTCTGAGTCATTATATTTTAAATTTGAATACAAACACAAAACAGTTTTCTAGTTAATCAATAATGAAGGACAGAACTGAGGCAAACTTGCTGATATTAAAATGGTAATTTCAATATTGTCAATAAGGAGGATACCCAAATAACCATCTTATCCGGCCATTGAAACAGTAGATATAACGGGAAGCATTCGAGTCAAAGTAATTGGTAGATTAGAACATGATTAAATTTTGAAGAAAGTCATCATATTATTTATTGACTAATTTTAGTTTGTGATTGTAGTTACATACTAATAAATGAATATTTTTTGACATACCTCTTCTCTCACGATATTCTAAGCAAAATGCGCCGAATGATGAAAGACAGGTAGACCAAAACAATCAAAGGCAAAACCAACTTAACATCTATTAATGACTTCACAACATAAAAAAAAGCCGGCTGATAACACTAACAGTCGACCCAGCAACATAAAACTGATACAGGAACAATAGACAACTACTGACAGCCTAGAGGGCAATCAGAGCAATCTGGTCTTTCCTCTAATTTTCAGAACAGTGAAAATGCAACTAGCCAAAAAATTGCCACCACAACTCTACTTAATCATTAAAGAGGGTGAGTTAGAGATTGTGGGTGAGGAGCAACTGTGGAAAACCTCCTCACTTTACCAACCCTGATCTGATAATGGCAGAACATTTGATGTATTGATGCCATTACATTCCTTAATAACCTAAAGATCAAAGACTTCCCACCTTAAAATGAAAATAAACATAAAAAAAATGAAATACGAAGAAAATCACAGAAAAGCGATAAACAAGTAAACTATGAAGAACGGAGAAACAAGGCAATCAAACAATTACGACCTATTCAAGGATTCAATTCATTGACCATACTAAATGCTGAATTTCTCTTGTGGGGTACCACGAGGTATCAACACGATCCTGCCCTCCATCAACTCTCCCCTCAACGACATCAACTACCTGGACTTCATCAGTAGAGGTCTAATCTTTTTCCCTCTCTGGCTGAAGTACAATCTTCCTGCCTCAAAAATATGTCTTGGCACCCAATCTACTGAAGTGTTATTAGAGGAGTTAATATCAGTCACTGAACCTCTCCTCCAATGTGAAGTACTGCCGCCATTGGTGGCTTCACCCAAAGCTCCTCTCCGATTACAACCGCAAGAAAGTTACAGTTCCGTTCCACAACATGCTCTACTGTTGGGTGTCTACACTCATACTTGTATACTGATTTGTGGGAAAGAGTACTTTCATCCTCCTGTTTTTGTGGAGTAATATTGGACCACAAGACTGCCTCGTTAGTTTTCATGTTCCAATTCACTGTAATTGATTATATAGTTCGATGATTTCGCTCCAATTTGACATTTTCATCTCGCCTATATGCTACTCTAAAAAATCTCATTATATTCCACTTAGCACACAATTGTTCAAATTCGATTGATCATATATTGATTGATCATATTTGGCTAAAAAACATATCAAAACTTTGAAAATAACTAGTGGGGCAAAATTTAATCGGAAACCAAATCTGGGGAGACCATAAGTTGCACCCTTTTACCTCACGAGCTGATATTCATACAATTTTCCCTCCACTTTAATTTGAAGATACGATGGGAAGTCAATAAGTTTTGAAATTCGTATATAAGGAAACGAAATATGAGGAAAAGTGTTTTATTATTTTTCAATATAACTACCCTCGACTTCAATACACTTGCGCCACTTGTCCCGGAGCTTCGAATTTCCGACAACCAGAAATCTCCCGACTGCTGTTTAATCCACTCCTGGAGTCGAGCTGGACTTCTTCATCGTCCCTAAACCGGCTTCCACGCAGTGCAGCCTTGAGCTAGCCTAATAAAAAGTAGTCGCTAGGGGGCAGATCTGGAGGTAGGGGGATGGTTGAGCTCCTCGAATCTGCACTCGCGCAGGGCAGCTTGCGCAACTCGTGCCTTGTGGACTTTAACAACGTTGAAGTCGATCATGGGGCGTGAGGTTTCTAGGGACGCAACGGGCAGAGAACTTTGTCATGGCCAAATTGTCGTGGATGATGTTGATAACACTTTAATGTGATATTCCAAGTTCTCTCTTGATTTCTTTGGCCTTCATCTGTCGATTTTCGAGGATCATCCATCCACATGGGCCACATCGTCCTCGTTGGTCACGTCTGACGGGCGTGCTGGACGATGGGTTATCTTAAAGGAACTCACGACCATGTCGTAACTCCCTATTCCAGCGGACAATGGTTGCATAGGCAGGGGCGGTGTCGGTGTACACTTCAACCATGTGTTCATGGATCTCTTTTGCATTATTAGCTTCCTTTATCAAAAATTTGATCACTGCGCGGTGCTCAACCTTCTCCATTGTTGAAAAATTAATACTGACTATCTGCGATCAGCTACTGCTTCTTAAATAGACGAGGCAGGAGCGTGCGGCTGCAGGTCCTGACATGTCATAACTTCTTCTAACACCCCCACATACAGCTATGCCCCTTCCTCTGTTTTGCCCTACCGATTCACAAAACTTATTGACCACCCCTCGTATGCTGACTTTAATCCATAATAGCGATATATCCATTTATCTGTCACCATTCTTTTAGTCTTTTATTACACACATAAATGACATCATCCCCGTATGGCACATAATGTGTTCATTTAACTGTATTTTGTCTATAATGTTTCTTATCTTGTGCTTTGTAGGCTGTTTCACTACCATGAGGATAAGGTGTCTAAATCTACCTCCTCCTTCCATGAAACCTAGAAGCTTTCTGCAATCCAACAGTCTATTTTCTTTTCAAAATATACCTTTTTTACCTTGCAAATCTCTATCATGAAAAGAAGTTAAAATATTTTAATACAAGCTCTTCATTTTTGCTGAAAAATGACTCAACTGTCCAATCGCTACCATCTAAATGTGCTTGAAAATTTTATTCAGGATAGTTACTTTTAAATACGCCTTAATTTACCGATTTTTATTTTAAAGTTTCTAATCTTGCAGCACAACATAGCGTGTCAATGCCATTTCATCTCCTACAGGGATAGCGCCCATTTGATTTATTATGTCCTTTGCTAATATTACATCAACCCCATTTTCAATAGTGTCACTCACAACTTCTTACACCTCTAACTCAACATTGTTCACTATCACCTGAATGAAACAACACCTTTCACACTTCACTCCATGGTCATCAAAAGCAATTAAACTTTCTTCTCCAGAACAATGATTATCTAACCTATTACAAATAACAGATATTTTGCAACTATATGTAGGGCAACTGCCGGCACAGCAGTTAACCTCTAGTCGATTACCTGTCTAGCGCATTAGGTTGAAATATTTCCGGGTTTCCTGCACCTGAAACAAATTCTCTTATGTCTACTTGTACAATGGAAATAAAACATTTACCTTTGAACTCTTTGCTAAATGATTTCCCTTCCAATATATCATTTTCAAGCGAAGATTCTTGATCTCCATGCATGCTTGTTACAGCAGAATTACTAAAGGTCATAATTTTAGTTCTAGATATTATCTCAGTCAATGACATAATAGCAATAGCATCGATTTTTTGTAGCTCAATGGCTATACGTTCTGGCAGTTTATTAAAAAAACTCAGTTTAATAATATGCTCTTGCGCAGATGAGTTAAAACCAGCCAGCCCTGCCAGCTTCCTAATTTCATTGGCATAAGTATCTAATTTTTCTCCACACCACCGTTTGTGAAACAAGTGACCATATGCCACAAATATTACATCTGGATAGGCAGAAAGAGGCCTTTATTGAATTTCGCTGACATCTTTCTGTTTGTGATAGAACGGGTTGAGGCCGTGTTAATTTCAACCACTATCACATGTTATTTAAAACCACGATGCTCCCCACAGGCATCTTCGCTTTAAAGCTGGGCCCCTTATCGCAGCCACCTGAGTCAATGTTTAAACAAGGAGGTTTATCCCCCCCCCCGTTCGCCCCATCTGCCAATCACGCCAGATTAGGTTAGGATTATAGGCAGATAAGGCTTTCTCTCAGGCTCGGCTGTGCATTCCCTCGAAGCTCCCACTCCATTGTCCTCCACGCCAAGGAAGTGTCTCGACTATTTAGATGGAAACTTTACCACCAAGATCAGATTGGAGATCCAGATTTTCGTCGAGAAACATCACTACGACCCTCTCTCACCTTGTGCGCCAAGGGACCTCGACCTCGAGATTCACCATCACTTGTCCAGAAGAAGGACAATATCCCTTGAGTGCCAAGGTTCGAGCCTTCGTGACGCCAAGTGCATAAGGCTTCCCCTTTGTTGTTCAGAATAAAACAACCTTAGAAATGCCATTGTTCATCGAGCCCTTTGACAAAAAACGGTTCTCACCCCACTCCCTCTGTTGTTCAGAAGAGAACAACGTAGAACAGCCATTGTTCGTTTAAGCCCGTTCGCCAAGAAACGGTTCTCATCCCTCCCCCTTGTTGTTCAGAAGAGAACAACATCAGAACAGCCATTGTTCTTGAGCCCGTAGAAAAGAGACGGTTCTCACCCCCCGCCCCTGTTGTTCAGAAGAGAACAACGTAGAACAGCCATTGTTCTTTTGAGCCCGTTCGTCAAGAAACGGTTCTCATTCCCTAGACGCCACGTCAGGATCATTTTATTCCCCCCCCCCCCCCTTCGGCTGGAACTCGCCAGCGGACCGAAAATTCCTTCACGTCGCCTTCTTCTGCACAACAAGTATAAATTACGAAAGCCGAACGTTACCTTTGAGTATTTAACCCTTTTGTCAATTCTATCCTGTGCTGTAAATGGTTTAGCAAACCATCCCATTCCTTTAACTTTATATTTGTTTTACCTTTTTAAATCTTTTAATCCTCGGATTAACTCGATTCCCCACGACCCTTTACATTCTCTGTTTATGTCAATATTTTCCGTTTTGTGTGTTGTTGATAGTTATTATTAATAAAACTCTATTTTATTAATGATAGCAATATTATTATCCTTGAGCTCAATAAGTTCCCTCAACGAATAGTTATATAAGGTATATCGTCGAGAGTCCATTCTACGACATATATATATATATACTATTTAAATTTGGTATCAGGTGTGTAAGGTTTAACGCTATATCTTTGCAAACACTGGTCTTAGTCGAGTAAAGCATACTGTTATTTGATATAATAATAGAGTATAGTAGTTCCCTTTTGTGTTAACGATTGCCATCCCCTTTTTTTAAACTTAAGAAGCTGGAGTAGCTCAAGGAACTGTTATAAAAATTTGTTTGTGTTTTTTCTTGTAATTTTAGTCAGTGGTTATTTAGATCGAGAAACCAAGTAGGTTTAGGTTAGTGCCCATATTTAGGTAGGCTAATTCTAGAAAGGCATAATTCTTATTGCAAGGAATTTTATTTGGTTAACGATTTCGCCCCTAAGTGCAAAGATGTCTCAGTTCGAAATCTGTAAAGCGCAAGGAGAATCCTTGGGACTTTCCGGAAAAGAACTAATTGAGTACGTTCAAGAGGAGCAAAGAACAGAACGAGAAGAAAAAGAAAAAGAAAGAGAGGAACGGAAAAGACAAGCTGAGCTTAACCATCAGATTGAATTAGCTCGTGTTGAAGCAGAGATACAGTCAGCCAGTTCCCGTTCCGAAGCCCTCCCCCCCCATTCTGTCACTAAAGCTCCCCAATTTCAAGGATGGAGAGGATTTCGGAGCATTTTTAGCCGTCTTCGAAAACATCCTTGAAATCAATAACATGGATCTGGAGGCTGAAGGTGTAGTCAGATTACTTCCCTTGTTAAATTTTAAATTGCGCGAAGTATTTATATCTTTACCATCTGAGTGTACAATTAACTACAGCACATTAAAAGCTGAGTTATTGGCCACTCATAATATGACTCCCGATTTCTACCGCCAAGAATTTCAAGGAGGTCGTATTAAACCCGGATAGACGACCGTCAATTTGGATACATTCTTCAGAGCAATTTTAAAATTTGGTTAGAATCCTCTAAGGTTGATTCAAACTACGAGTCCTTAATAGACTTCCTTTTGCGAGATCAATTTTTGGCGTCTCTCCCGACGGAGATCCGCACGTTCGTCAAGGATCGTCGGTGCCAGCCCTTTCAAGAATGTACCGAAGAAGCGGATGTCTATGCTGCCAGCCATAATTTATACCCAAAGGAGAATCAAACTTCTCACCAATCCCCCTACAAGGAAAGAAGGAAGGAATCGCGCCCCTTAACCGGAAAGCCGACGAAGTTTCCGAGCCCCGTAAAACCCCAAAACTTCTTTCCCCAAAACCAACAACGGGACTCCAAACCTCCCGTTAAGATTTCTCCTCCATCTCTCTTCCCGAAGCGACCAATCATATGCTTCCCCTGTAGTGTAGAAAACCACATGAGCTGGAATTGCCCCCAAAATTCTAGGCTTAAAAGCGGACCAGCCCACCAAGTTCACCAGATTATTGCCACCCCGGCTCCTCCGGTGGTGCAGACCCAAGCAGAAACCTCTCCCCCTCCGTCAGGCCACCAGGTAAATTTTATTTTAAAAAAAAGTTCATCGGGAACTTTGAAATTTGAGGAGGGCAGCGTGAACGGCTGCCGAGTGTGGACTCTCGTCAGGGACACAGGATGTACTTGTTTCATCGTGTCCGACGAACTTCTCCCCCCAGTGGACGCTAACCACGAAAAATCTCGCGGTGCTACATGACTACCTTGGGCGCGGCGAACCAATTTCCCGTTGTTAGATGTTACCTGCAGTGTCAATATTATGATAATTGGGCTGAATTCATTTCAGCACCCATACAATTATGTTCCAGACTTATAGGACAGAGCGCCCAAGTAAGTCCCAACCCTGTGGCTCAGGCCGCCCTTCCTCGAGGCTGAGCTAAGCAAGAAGCCCAGGAGCCCGTCCTCATCAGAACCCCGATACCATCCGATTTCTCGGAGACCCTTAATCAGGACTTTAGGACGACACAAAAGGAGTGTAAATTACTATCACCCTTAGGTGATAGGGCCCAAGACAAGGACACGGAGACTGTCCGTGGACCCCAAGAAAAAAAGTCCTCCCAACGCGCCCAAAGAGATTACCTTCGTAGTACTGGACGAACCATCGGCGCTTTAAAAAGATTACCCCGCGGAGTCCCTTAATGTAATATAGACAGTGTGCATCCAACCTGATGCCGATTACCAACCTCCTTCTCTACCAGGCGAGTCTTTTGAACCCTCTGACCTGGATATTGACGCGCAGCTGACACCACATCAAAAGAGTCAGCTACAAGAACTATTTGAATGGAGTCACCATTTAACCACCCTATTAGGTCTTTTCGAGCAACTAAGCAAAAATGGCCTCACCCTTGTCCCCAGCAAATGCCATTTTGCCCACGAAACCATAAAATATTTGGGTTTCAAAATAGGACAAAGCTAGTTGGGTCCCCAAGAGGATAAGATTAAGGCAATCGCCGACATGCCCCTCCCGATTACAAAGAAGCAATTAAGATCGTTCCTAGGATCAGCTTCGACTATCGGCGATTCGTTCCGAATTTCGCTGCAGTTTCGGCGCCCCTCAGCTTCCTTTTAAAAAAGAATTCCCCCGATCGTCTACGTTGGAATGATGTCGCTATTTCCCATTTTAATCAGCTCAAGAGTAAGCTCATTTCTGACCCCATTTTAAAGTTGCCCAACCCGAAAAAATCCTTTGAGTTTAAGACTGATGCGAGCAACGAGGGCATTGGAGGTGTACTCCTTTAATACGAGGATGACGGAACGAGTCATCCAGTTGCATAGGCTAGTCGTCAATTATTACCACGCGAAAAGGGATATGCCACTATAGAGCAGGAAGCTCTATCAATTATCTGGGTTATAGACAAATTCAAAATGTACTTGATAGGAAAAGAATTTCAGATAGGAACCAACCACCGTCCGTAAGCCTATATTAGGAATGTGCGACACTCCAACGGCCGAATCATGCGCTGGAGTTTACTCTCGCAAGAGTATCAATTTAAAATAAATTATATAAAAGGTTCCGATATCCAGGTCGCTGACGCACTCAGTAGGAATGCGTTACTGAATAGCGTAGAGTAATTGTATTCATAGGATTAGTATCTACATGTAGGTATATACCGTCTTGTACGACTTAAATTAGATTCTCTTGTAATGTAATTAGTTAATGTATATGTCTAAATTTTTTAACGCTCAATGTCTATTTTTTTTGTATGTGTATATATTTGTACCCATTAATTCACGTATAAATTATTTTGTTCCGTATGTACTAATTTTATATCATTTCATTGTTTCATGCCCTTTTTTTTCATTAAGTTTGTATTAAAGGTTATTTTCCCCTGTAATCTAAAGATCAAAATAATCATATGTATTGAGGTAATACTAGTTAGGTGCGGAAGGTACGGTTGGTAAAAAAAAAAACGAGTTTCCCACAACGGAGCTCTATCGTTGTCCCTTCTATCTTTTTTTCGAAGTGACAACTTCCCCCGGAATGGAGGGGTGTGATAGAAAGGGTTGAGGCTGCGTTAATTCCAACCACTATCACATGTTATTTAAAAACACGATGCTTCTTACGTGCATCTTCGCTTTAAAGCTGGGCGCCTTATCGCAGCCACCTGAGTCAATCATTAAACAAGGAGGTTTATCATCGTTCCCCGTTTGCCCCATCCGCCGATCACGCCAGATTGAGTTAGGCTTATGGGAAGATAAGGCTTGCTCTCAGGCTCGGCTGTGCATTCCCTCGAAGCTCCCACTTCATTGTCGTCCCCGCCACGGGAGTGTCTCGACTATTTAGATGGAAACTTTACCACCAAGATCAGATTGGAGATCCAGATTTTCGTCGCGAAACATCACTACGACCCTCTCTCACCTTGTGCGCCAAGGGACCTCAACCTCGAGATTCACCATCACTTGTCCAGAAGAAGGGATATTGAGTGCCAAGGTTCGAGCCTTCGTGACGCCAAGTCCATAAGGCTTCCCCCTTGTTGTTCAGAAGAGAACAACGTAGAACAGCCATTGTTCGTTTGAGCCCATTCGCCAAGAAACGGTTCTCATCCTTCCCCCTTGTTGTTCAGAAGAGAACAACATCAAAAGAGCCATTTTTCTTGAGCCCGTAGACGAGAGACGGTTCCCCCCCCCCGCCCCTGTTGTTCAGAAGAGAACAACGTAGAACAGCCATTGTTCTTTTGAGCCCGTTCGTCAAGAAATGGTTCTCATTCCCAAGACACCACGTCAGAATCATTTTATTCCCCCCCCTTCGGCTGGAACTCGCCAGCGGACCGAAAATTCCTTCACGTCGCCTTCCTCTGCACAACAAGTATAAATTACGTAAGCCGAACGTTACCTTTGAGTATTTAACCCTTTTGTCAATTCTATCCTGTGCTTTAAATGGTTTAGCGAACCATCTCCTTCCTTTAACTTTATATTTGTTTTACCTTTTTAAATCTTTCAATCCTCGGATTAACTCGATTCCCCACGATCCTTTCCATTCTCTGTTTATGTCAATATTTTCCGTTTTGTGTGTTGTTGATAGTTATTATTAATAAAACTCTATTTTATTAATGATAGCAATATTATTATCCTTGAGCTCAGTTTCAATTCTTAAGCATATCGTAGATACAATATATCGGCCATCCAGACATCCACGCACTCAAAAGATAATTAAAGAAGTTCCATCAACGAATAGTTATATATGGTATATCGTCGAGAGTCCATTCTACGACACTGTTCATCACCAGACATCTCCAAACATAATGCCAATGCATTACCTTCTAACAGTGGAAGAGGGCTAACCACATCAGATATTTTCTGTAACTATGCAACTAGTCTTACTTTTTTTACCCAGGCTACAACATCACCTTCCCCATCGAATGGTTTGATCATATCTGCTGAATTTTTTGCTGCTATTTTAAATCCTAGATAGCTTTTATTCTCAGTAAATGCCCAGAATGATGAAAGACAGTTATACCAAAACAATTATGGGCAAAAACAACTTTCAGTGTTAGCAGTTGGCTGATAACACTGAAAGGCGACACACCAACAACAAACTGTGACACAACAACCTTAGAACACTTTTGAAAACCCTCAGGAAAATCATAATAATCTGATGTCTCCTCCAATTTCCATAACGATGAAAATGCAAACCAGGCAAAAAGTCGTCACCCCAGCACGACTTAATCACTAAATAGAATGAGTTAGATATTGGGTGACAGGAGTAGCTGTGGAACAACTTTTTACTCTACTAAGCCTGAAATTTCAATCAGTGATGCCAGTGGGAATTTTTCAAAAAACCAAGTGTTAAGTAAAAAAAACCAAGATGGATAAAAATAAATCAAGCATTTTAGATAACTAGTAAAAATGCAAATTTAAAATAAATTGCCATTTTTTATAGTAAGCCTATATATTAAAATTATAAAACGAAGGAACAAGCAAGTACTTACAATAAATATTTAGCATTTAATTTTCGTCAATATCTTCATAAATTATTATCATTTCGTCTTTACCTTTAGTTTTTTTTAGTCGTTCGGTGTATCACTTGTGTGCTGCCAAGTTGTGCAAGAATTATTGTTTTTACTAACATGTTGTTTAGTCAAAATTCTATCTCTCGTAGTAGATGCCTTCAGCTTATTAGTGTCCTTTGTTTTCACCGTATTTACTTGAGAAAAATTTCTCTCCACTCAGGCAGAAGAATGAGGCAGTGATGTCATATTTGTCATGAAATTGGATAAAGTTCAATATTTGGGTTGATCTAAGCCATCCTTGGTGTCACGTAATAGATACCAGAACTCTAAAATGTTCAAAATTTTGTTAATATTGTGTTGTTCTGTGGTCACCCAAAAACTTTTATATTCATCATCCAGATCATCCAGTTTGTTTTCTGGCACGAATGTTTTAAACTAAGATGCCAAACTTGAGAGAGACGTGGATGAATTCTGACGAAGACAATCTTTGGCTCTAAAACTTTTAACTTTGCTATTATGCTGTTTTCACTGAATGAAAAGCGCTGTTTAATTTGGCCATACAATTCAATCAAAAATTTCAAACAATCATTTTTAAATCTGAGTTTGCATTCAGGATCAACAAGGTGTTCTTCTTCTAAGCGAGACACTGTTCTACCTCCGAGATATAAATCTTCAGTCTGTTTGTGCACTGTTTTGCCTCTTGGATCAATATTGCATAGTTACATTTAACTTAAGTACTCTTCCTGAATAAAAAAACTCAAAATAATCTTGTATTCAGCTGATACCATTGAGTGTAATTTATGCAAACTAAATTCTTCTGACTTGAATTCCAGGTTGGAGCATTGACTTTACCCAACACATAATGAAGGAAGCACAACATATGCTTTGTTCGACGGTTGATAAGTATCTCATATATTCTCCTCGCTCCGTCTACTTTGTCGCTTTCTGATTCAGATTGAAAATATAGAACGAGAGCCTCCCATTGTTCCAAAATACTGTTGATTACATTTTCTCTGGAAAGCCACCTTCTTTGTGCAAGTTTTGGAATTTTATGATTAACAACTTGATTGGCATCTTGAATAGGGACAAAATCATTTTGACGTTTGCTATTTCGGCAGAAATAAGATGTAATATCTTTAAGAAATGACTAGATATGAGGCTGGCACTGACACGGTATGGCTGGGCAAAGCGCAAATTAATGACAAGCGCATCCAAGAACGAAAACTGATGGCTAAAGATCCTTTAGTAATTTTTGAAATCCATTTTTTTAACCTGGCATCGTGCAAGTTATCACTAGGCTTGCTGCATGCCCATTTTCTACCACAACTGTATCGAGAAGGGCATATGTTACATCTAATTTACTCTCATAAAAGTAACGTATGACTATAGCTAAAGCCTGTGTGATAGATGTATCAGTAATTTCAACAATTATAACAGATTATTTTTATTTCGACATATCTCATTTAGTTCTATTTTTTCATAATATCCAATTCCATCTTGGATGATATATGAGAGTTTGGTTATTTTGTAATTAACATTTTTGGCATATCACTGTTTGGATAAGCTTTTTGACAAATAGCAAGGAGGTGATTTATATGAGAAAACGAGATGTGATGTTTAGCAAAATATGCTCCAAATAACATTTCTGCATTGGCATTTTTTTTCAGACTAAGAGCTTGGTTTTTTTGCAAGAAAATGAGTAATACTCAATTTTGACAATCTGCTTCAAAGTTGCTTCCATCTTCTTCATCTCTCTTTAGCCATCCTCTAAATTCATGCAGTTTAAGCTATTCATTTTTAAATGATTAGGTATAGCATTTTCTTTCTCTTTGGAGACTTTTCACTCATAATGAGGGATTCGAACTGTATTTCACTTCTTTTTTTTTAATGACGACACCACGTCTTGCTGAACAAAAAATTTCAGTATATTAATTTGAATTTTGAATATACCAATATCATTATGATGAAAATTATTGGACTAGAAGGGAATACACCAGTTTTGCCATATTTCTCCAGAGATTCATGCCCATATTTTTATATGTTTCACGTGTCATAAGAAGCTATAAAATCACAAAAGTATCCCAAACCCACTTTCTTGATTTTATTATATTGTACTATCAAATTTACAAGGACAATAAGACATAAATGAATTGTTTTAATTTTATTGTTATACATATTAAAACGTTTACGCATATGCGGCAATGGGAGATCAGCGCAAGTTCGGAACATGTTTAGAAACGTTTTCGGATGTTATATTGCATCATAGCATCACTTGCATTAATACTTATTATCTATGAATATTTATGGGGTAAAATATCAGATATATAATTCATTTAAATAGTATCGCTTAATTATGCAGTATTTTTTCTTTAATCTAAATCCGATTTCAAAGAAACATTGTATTTACATAAAGTCCAAAATCGAAAGAAAATTTGGTCAGGGATGAGTTATTTTGATCTAATGCATAATGTTTATTAGTGGTTGATTTTTCATAATAATTGCCTCTAATTTTCGTTCAGTTGAAAATACAAATTTAAAGGTCATCAATTTAGATGCATTGAAACGTCCTCTTTCCATTTCTAAATACATTTCTCATTAATATAGAACGAGTAAGGGAAAATAAAGCTTTAAAGAATATCTAAAAACACTTTTTTTGAAATCACAATCGCCTTTGAAGCATTTTTTTAAGATGCTCCGATTGCAAAATTTAATATTTCAAAAATCGACGCTTAGTTTCAAAATGTTTCATCAGGAAAGCACCAATGATAATACCAAAAGGATTGGTTTTGCTAGAAGCTTTTCGGTTAACTTAAGTGGTAAGACTGCAATATACAAAAATATTTTACTGCCATCCAATGATAAACATATTTTATTATCATATAGAAAATGAATTTCTTATCAATTACTAAAAAAACAAGCTTTCTTCAATTTCCTAGAAAATAAAGCAATATACCAGAAGGTTTGAAGTCTGACTGGCATTACACTGAAAAGATCATCTTTCATTCTTCTGGATCAAGCTGGGTCTAGTTAAAGACAAGCTGAGTATATTACGGAACAAAACCAGACAACTGCTAACCAATCCAGAATTCGTTAGAATTGTGAATGATATGGAATAACATATTGATCTCCTAGCTGGTTGCCATGAAACTTTCCCTGGCAAAATAAAATAAAAAATACAACGCTCATATTGAAACATAGCTTAAGAATGTTCGTAGTCTGGACTGTGGTATGACGTTCTCATCCCCCATTTTGATAAATTCTAGAAGATCTATAGAACGGAAATCATAAGAAACTGAAAGATTCTACCAAAATGCATATTGAAAGTTTAGCCAATTAATCTTGGAATAAAAAGCAGAATGTTTGGAAATAGAGCAGCTTGAATACTTCTATTTGCCATAACTTATTATGGATATCAAGGATAGTGTACGCACATATATGTCTGTCGAACTATTATTTCTATGATTTCTCTTTTTATTGATATATAATGATTAGTAAACAGAATTATAATTCAAATATTAGGATTAAGTTTATTTCGGAAATCTTTTTTTAGTGGGTAAATTAAGTGGTGACTTTAAAATGGGGTGGGATGTGAAAAAAACAAGGTCTGCCACCAAAAAGTAGCGTGCCCTCACCTATTCTGATTTATGTTCTTACGACTTTGAAAACCTTGAATAATTCCCGGAGTAACATTGGGAGGACCTTGGCAATTCTATCATTCGAAAGAGAATGTAAACAACTTAAGGGTTTAAATTTCCTTAGAAATTCCCTGGCTAAACCTGAGGGACTTTGGCGAATATATTATTTGAAACGGAATTTAAAAGAATATAAGAGTTTCAAATTTCGTTAGAATCAACCGAATAGTTATGATGTTATTGTCCCCCCAAACTAATTACCTGGCCAACATTAGGAGGACCTTAGCAATTATATTATTCGAAAGAGGATGTAAAACAACATAATGGATTCAGATTTCGGTAGAATCGGCGGAAAGGTTATGATGTTATTTCCGAAACAAAAGAATTCCATGGCTAAACTTGGGAGGACTTTGGCAATTATATCATTTATGGAATTGGAAAGGCGAAAAAATGGTCATACCCTAATTGCATAGTCTAGAATAGTATAGCATAGCATAACGTAGCATATTATTGCATAGTGATGTTTATCATATTATAGTATAATATCACAAGGCATAGTATATTATAGAATACAATATAATACTATAGCATAGAATAGCAAAACATACTATACTAAAGTATAATATATGTAGTATAGTATCTCCTAGCATAGTATAGGCTAGCATAGCAGAACCTAGTATAGGCTAGTAATGTCTAGAATAGTATAAGATTTTATAGCATAGCATAGTACCGTCTCAAATAGTACCTGGCAAAACGTAGTTTACCCTGGGATAGCCTACCATAGTCTTATGTCACCTAGCATAATAAAACATAGAATAGTATAGACTAGCCTGTATTGCCTTACATAGTAAATCCTACTTAGCTTAGCCTACCATAGTATATCAGAGTATAACAGAGCAGATTATTCATAGCATAGTCTGCCATGGTATAGCCTAGGCTTGCATTGAATAGTTTAGTCTAGGCTAGCCTAGCCTAGTTAGTATAACCAAGTCTAGCCTATGATTCCCTATTATTCTAGAAATTACGATACCATACTGTAGCATACATAGCATAGTATATAATTATATATATATAATTTTATATATATATATATATATATATATATATATATATATATATATATATATATCGATTAAATTGGGACCGTTTGCAATCCACAGGTAACAGCGGGAAAAGTGAAAAAGAGTCTATAGTCTAGCCTTACATAGTATAGGTTAACCTGGTTTAGTATGACTAGGCCTAGACTAATCTAGCCTAGCCTAGCAGATAATGTATACTATAGCCTATCTTAGCGTAGCCTAGTATAGTATAGTAGGGCAGAGGCTATCCTAGTAAAGTTTAGAGTAGTTTAACATTGTAGTACCTTGCTGATCATCGTATATTCTATGCTAGCCTAGCATTGCAAAGCCTAGCATATTATAGCCTATCCTCCATAGCCTACTTTACCATAATCTAGCTTAGCATAGTATAATATAAGCATAGTATAACCTAGCCTAGCCTAATATAAACTTGTCTAACATAGTATAGCCTAACTTAGAATAGTATATCCTATCCTTTTCTAGCATATTATAACTTAACATAACCCCCCTTCCTATAGTGTAGTCTACTCTTACACTAGCCGGTGCTAGCTTAGCATGGTAGACTATAATCTAGCCCAATATAGTGCAGCATAGCATACCTTTGTATAGACAAGCCTAGTATATCATAGAATATAATGGCCTAGATTAGCATAGTATACCCTAGAGTAGCCTAGTATAGACATGCATATAAAGCCTATCATATTATATATTAAAATAATCTAGCTTAGTATAGTATACCTGAGGCTATCACAAATGTATCCTAGCCTAGCTTAGCCCGCCTTTCAAAGTATAGACTAGCCGGCCTAGAGGAATATAACTTAGCCTAGCTTAGCACAGCCTACAATTGTATATTAAAAGTTACTTTCGCCTAGCTTATCTTACCCTACTCTAGTACAGCCTATCTTAGTATAGCCTAGCTTAGCCTAGTTCACCGGAGCCTAGCCTAGTATATTCTATCCTATCCTAGCATAGTTAGCATATTCTATCCTAGACCAGCATATATATCATAGCTTGCCTTACCCTACCCTATGCTAGCCATGTTAGTATCGTCTAGTATATCATATTATTACCTAGCCTAAACTAGACTATTAGATCTTAGCCTAGGCATGCATAGCATGCATGGCATAGCCTAGCCTAGCCTAGCCTGCCCTACCCTACCCTAGCAAAGCGTCGCTTATCCTAGTCTGGTATAGGGAAGACTAGACTTTTGTAGCATAGCTTAGTATATCATATCATAATCTAACATATCATAGCATAGCGAAGCTTAGTAAAGCATTTCATCCCCTGCTTACCTTAGTATAGCTTAGCCTAGCATAGCATAACCTATCCTAGCATTAAATATCCGAGACATATATAGCTTATACTATAATATTATACCCTAGTCAAGCATAGCTTATTATGGTCTAGCCTAACATAGTATATGCTATCCTAGCATAGCATATTATAGCATATTTAGCATATTATATCTTACCCTTATATATTATATCTTAGCATAGCTTAATATATAATAGCCCTGCGTGTAATACCCTAGCATAGCCTATTCTTGGCTTGCCTAGCACAGTATAGTATATTATATCCTAGTCTAGTCTAGCAGGGTATCAGCCGAAAAGTTATGATGTTATTGTGAAAAAACTAAAGCCTGACTAAGCTTGGCTGACTTTAGCATTTATATTATTTGAAAGCAGATGTAAAACAACTTATGATGTTATTGCCAAAAAAAGACTAATTCCCAGGATATCCTTAGGAGGGCCTTAACAATTATATCATTCGAAAGAAAATGCAAAACAAGATAATGGGTTCAAATTTTGTTTTAATCGGCCAAATAGTTATGATGTTATTGAAAAAACAATATAATTCCCTAACTAACCTTGTGAGGACTTTGGCAATTGAATCATTCAAAATATAATGTAAAAAAAACATAAGGTTTTTAAATTTGGTTAGAATGGTCGGAATAATTAAGATGTTATTGCCAAAAGAAACTAATTCCCTGGCTATCCTTGTGAGGACTTTAGCAATTATATCATTCGGAAGAGAATGTTAAACAAAATAACGCTTTCAAATTTCGTTAGAATCTACGGAAGACTTACAATGTTATAGCCAAAATAATACAATTCCATGGCTAACATCGAAGGACTTTTCCATTTGTATCCTTCGGAAGAGAATATAAAACGAAATAACGGTTTCCAATTTCGAGGAATTGGCTCAATTCTTACAATGTTATTTACAAAAAGGCAAAACGTGTACCGACCGATCGACTGACATAGTGAGATGTAGATTCGTCCGTGATTAAAAAGTCAGAACTTTCTAAAAGCCGATTAAAAAGCAGAACTAAATTGTATTAAAACTAGGCAATGGCTTCGCTACTAAGATTAAAGTTTTAAATTTTAAAATAAGCTTCCATGTTTAAATTTTTAGAAATTTTCTGAACTTCACCATTTGTAATTCTTTGGGTTTTAATAATTCAATAAAATTTCGATAATTATATTTATTTATGAACTTCACCATTTTTTTTTTGATATTATAAAAGAATTATGATAAATAGCTTTGATAAAAAAATAAGTCATAACCAAACTAAGATAGAACTTTTATTCAAATTCTCAAAAAAATCCCCTTCTTAAATTCTAAAGTTAGTGATGTTGTTGTTGATGATGATGATGATGATGATGATGATGATGATGATGAGAATGAGGATGTTGATGATATATATTCTTTTTAATTAAAATGTCGACCCTTAACTTTTTGTCACACATCATACATGGAATTGAAAAGGCATACAAATGGTCACACCATAATTACATATTCTAGAATAGTATAGCATTGTATAACATAGCATATTATTTCATAGTCGTGCTTATCATATTAAAAAATAGCATAACAAGGTATATTATTTCATAGCATAACATAGAATAGTATAGCCTAGAATAGCAAAACATAGTATAGTAAAGTATAATATAATATAGTATATGTAGTATAGTATCTTCTATCATAGAAAAGTCTAGCATGGCATATCATAGTATAGCCTAGCATTGTCTAGAATAGTATAACATTTTATAGCATAACCTACCTTGGGGTAGCCTACCATAGTATTACGTCACCAACATAATAATGCATATTAAGGTATAGACTAGCCTAGATTACCTAACATAGTAAATCCTGCCGCCTAGCCTAGCATAGTATAGACTAGCCTAGATTGCCTGACATAGTAAATCCTGATTAGCCTAGCTTATGATAGTATATCATAGCATAGTATAGTGTAGGATAGTATAACAGAGTAGATTTTGTAATAGCTAAGCCCACCATACTATAGCCTAGCCTAGCATCGTATAAGCTAGTCTAGCCTAGCCTATGCTAGATTTTTCTACCAGGTCTAGCCTATAATACCCTATAATAGTAGAACCTACCCTAGCATACCCTATCGTAGCTATCATATATTTACCAGCCTTACATAATATAGCCTCGTATAGTATGACTTAACCTAGATTAATCTACCGAGCCTAGCAAAGAATGTATAGTTTCGCTTATCTTATCCTAGAAACCATAGTAAAGCCTAGACTAACATAACATAGTACAGCCTAGCATATATAGGATAGTAAAGCTTACCATAGTATAGCTTATGAGAGTATAGCCTTGCCTAGAATAGTATTGTATAGCAGAGACTAACCTAGTATAGTGTAGGATAGTTTAACTTAATAGTGCCTAGCCGATCCTCGTATTATCAAGGCTAGCCTAACCTTTCAAAGCCTAGCATAGTGTAGCCAATCTACCATAGCCTACCTTATCATAATCTAGCTTAGCATAGTATAGTATAAGCGTAGTATAACCTAGCCTAGCCTAGTATAAACTAGTCTAGCATAGTATAGCGTAGTATAAGCGTAGCATAACCTAGCCTAGTCTAGTATAAACTAGTCTAGCCTAGTATAGCATAGCTTAGCATAGTATCTCCGATCCTATTCTAGCATGGTATATCTTGCCATAGCACACCCAACCATAGTCTAGCATAGCCTACCCTACCCTATGCTAGCTTTGCATCTTATACTCTTATCTAGCCTATTCTAGCGTAGTTTTGTCCAGCATAGCATGTCATTTGTAAAAGAATAACCTCTGCCCCCATCCCCCTCCCCCATAATTTGACGGATACCACGTGGTAATGGTATCCCACCATGGACGAGGTCATTTCTTGCTCGAACATTATCGAATTTTCGACTCCTGAGCACGTTTGGAAAAAAATTCCCAATCCTGCGAACTCGTCCCAAGCCTGCCACGCCCTCGTGGTGATGAGCTGTAAAAGAGCCGTCCTGTCTGGCCATGGCTGCAAAATGTTGAATCAAATCAGCCTCTGGATTAATATGTCTGGAGCTTGTGACTCCTTTCTCCAAACTGCCCCTTCCCCTCCAGAATCGTGCATACAAATACTTGGGCTATTCTGTATTTCGAAGAGTCTAGTCTGCACCTCAAGGCCGTTCTTTTCGTCTCGTTCCTTGAACGTTCGTCACACTTCTTCAGCCGTGATTCTACGCAAGTCAATTGGTAGATCCTGTGAATGGCAATCCTTTGAATTTGCGTAACAGTATCCCTTCATTTAATCGAAACGAAGAAAATCTCCATCGATAACCTTTGAGAAAAGAAGATTCCTCTTTCGGTGGAATTAAGAGAATTTCCACATTCTCCGTCGAACGTGATCTTTGAAGATTGGCTATCTTCATCGGAAGGTTGGTTCAGATTGAATTGGGCCCCACCTGCCTCATTCGGACCATGCCCCACCTGCCTCATTTAGATCGTGCCCCACATGCTTCATCGCAAGTCATCGACCCGTAAGACTGAAACCCCCTCCATTAATAGTATTGTCAAGTTCTCCCTTTTCATCTGAGCCTAGCAACATTAATTAATTAATTCCATTTGAGAATCCCTCCTCATAATAATTATCAAGAGACTATTCCAATTTAAATAATTCCCTTTTCTCTATTATTATTCTTATTTTAATCTTTGTAAATAAAATTAGGTTATTTGTTGTTTCATCTTTAACTAAACTTGAACGATACTCTCGGCCTATTCAAGTAAGTCTCGCAAACCATTTAGGCTAGACAATAATAGGCTATGCTTGAGTAGGGTATAATAGTATAGTATGGGTTCTACATGTCAAAGATAGTTAATTCTAGGTTAGGTTAAGCTATACTAGCATAGGATAGGCTAAGCTATACTAGGCTAAGCAGAGCATAAAAGGCTACACTAGGCTAGGCTACGCTATACTATGCTAGGTTAGGCTATGATATACTAAGCTATGCCACACTAAGCTAGTCTTCGCTATACCAGGCTCAGATATGTGAGGTTATATTAGGGTAGACTAGGCTATGTTATGCATGCTATGCAAGCCTAGGATAAGATTTAATAGTCTAGTCTAAGCTATACTATATTAACTAGGCTAGCGTAGAGTAGGTTAGGGTGGGGTAAGGTAGGCTATGATATACTATACTAGGCTAGCCTAGTCTAGGCTAGAATATGTTAACTAGGCTAGGATCGGATAGAATACACTAGGTTAGGCTCCAGTGAACTAGGCTAAGCTAGATTATACCAAGATAGGCTATACTAGACTAAGGTAAGCTAAGCTGGGCGAGACGAACTTTTAATATATAATTGTAGGCTGCGCTAAGCTAGGCTATACTCCGATAAGCGGGGGTAAACTATGCTAGGATACACTGCTATAGGCTCAGGTATACTATACTAAGCTAGGTTATTCTAATATATACTATGATAGGCTATATATGCAAGTCTATAATAGGGTATACTATGCTATTCTAGGCCATTCAATGCTATAATATACTAGGCTAGGCTATACAAGGGTGGCGTGTTACAACCACTCTATACCATACACTATTCCTATATTATGTGGGGTGGGGGCAAGCCTATTCTAGGCTTGCCTAGCAGAGTATAGCATATTTTAGCCTAGTCTAGTCTAGCAGAGTATCGGTCGTAAAGTTATGACGTTATATTTAAAACAAATTAATTCCCGGGATAACTTTGATAGGACTTTGGCAATTATAACATTCGAAAGAGAAAATAAAACAACATAAGGGTTTAAACTGTTCTCAGAATTGGCGGAATAGTTATAATGTTATTACAAAACATAAAAAAAGCAAAACAGGGACCAACCAACCGTTGACATAGTGAGATATAGAGTCGCTCGCGATCTGACTAGCACGCGACTAAAAATATGACGTTACAGGCAAATCAATGTAATATTAGATTTCAGCCACTAAAAATTATTGCATGGCATATCTCAGAGTGTAGTTAGCAGGAAAAAGTGAAACAACTGTGTATGACATATATATTACTGCTTGTTGATTTTTTCCTCACTCTATTACTCTATAACTACCCTTTTCTCGCCTATCTGCCATTCTTTAGTCTATGCTCCTTTTTACTTGTTTATTTATCACGTGTCTAAATGCTTCTCTTTAGCCTTTGATCTTTGTAGTGTATGTAGATGTGTCTGAAGCCTTTCACAAGGCCTCTTGAAGCGTTAGTGCGACGCTTTTAACACGTCGCACCGATACTTTGGATGGGGATGGGCAAGGTCGTAAATGCATATTTTCATACATGAGATAAAGAGGGTGTTCTAGTTATATTCTCCCTGTCTGGTGGGGGAAGGGTCTTTCTTTAGACACTAGATCTTTTTCAAAAACAGATATCAGAGGTATCCATAAATGAGAGAAATTCGTAAAGAAAGCAACGATGGTAGAATTGGTCGAAATGTATGAAAAATCTATAGCCGCAGATACACCAACGTCATTAGGTTCAGAAGTGCACTCAAACCGGCAGATGGTAGGTGGTGAATAGTTGTTACAACTAACAACTCATTGTAGCCACCAGATTAAGCTAGTTTAATCTTACATTTTAACTCTAAGTTCGCAAAGAAATCAAATTCAAACCTTCGGTAAAATTTAAATTTAAGGAAATAAAATTACTATTCTTACATTAATTGCGGAAAACAAATATTACATTCCAAAGCAATCGTAAAGAATTGAAATAAAACTCGCTTTTATTATAACTTATTTAAGAGGAGCAGTCTTGATTCCCAGAGGATACAGATTGATAAAATATTAGTAATTTTGACTTTCTAGTTTTATTCGAGAGATTAGTAAATTTCATACGCATTTTTATACGTTATCGGTAACTTGAGTTGTTGCCTTTTGTAAAGATAGTGCCACTAGAGCAACCAAATAGGAAAATAAACAATAAATATAAAGAGACATTTCTAAATTTTTACATAATTCTTGATATTCTGTTTCATTAAAGAATGGGAATTAAATAGGTTATTCCAAATTTGATTATAACTTATCCCATTTGGGACAAAGTTGACTCTAATTCAGGTAATTTGGGTAGTATTTATCTCAATGTTCTGCAAGCTTCACCTTAGACATGAAATATGGTGTGTGTAGGTAGTTAACCACTCTACAGCTTCCCCATACCAATGCTGGCTACTTAGGGCTTATCGACGACCGGTTCTGACGCCAAATAATTCATGAATTGTTATAAATAAAAACACCATGATCAGCGCGCAACAACCCAAATCATATTGGTGAAATCATAAGTTTTTCTCCTACCCTTTAGTGAATAAAATAAGTACTCTACTCTTTTATTTCACCTGGTTTTATTTTCTCTATTCCCTATATTTAATTATATCAATTAGTTCCATTTCTCATGCATTTATTATGGCTAAAACTTCATTCACTGCTGCAACAACTTTATTAGTTTATCAGTAATAAAACAACATTCTATATAAAGAAATGGTAAGAATGTCGTCTCCTCGCACGCCTAAAAATTACTCTTCCTTCTATAGAAGAGCTCTAATGATTTCCAAATCTACAACTCAATGACCTTGTCTTGCAAATTGATAGCCAACAGATATCAGTTTCTCTGCGAGAAATCTCATATGTGCCTAAACTATAGGATGGCACCATTCAAGCCATAAATCTTTCAAGATTTCGGCCAAGCACACATACCAGTGAGGCAGACGGTTCTGTCCAAAACGTATCCCGGGAGAAGACTAGTTCTGAACGTTTTGTATTGACACCTCTGTAGTCAAAGCTTTCATAGCTTTAGATGTATTGAGCTTGAACTTTTAGAAGAATTCAACTTATCAAACTGTAATCATTCCAAAGTACCAGAAGCCCTCAAATATGATTACTTTTGTGTTAGACCCCCCCACAACATTTTTAGAGCCAGCAGAGGTCATCCTTGCGTTGCGTTTGTCCATACTGACAAATTCATTGTAAAATACCACTCGCTGCACAACATTAAGTGACAAGCTGTTTGAGGAGTTTATTTGTAATCCATATTAGCCTCACCGAGCGCGCTACGTGCCCTTGATGCATCTATATCTCTACATCCACTGGTTATCAGTTGAGGGAATTTCGTGAGCTGTAGCTTTCCATATAACATGGTGAGCTTTCGCTTTCAGTCGTCCTCGGTGCTGTCGGTTTTTTCCTGCGCTCATAATAGCATCCGTTTGGATGTTTTTTTGAGGAGATGGGCCTCCTGCACCCAATTTTATTTATTTTTAATTATTTCTAACTTGCTTATGTCTCTGAGGTGTGAGGCTTCCTATAAGCACTTGAACTTGCATCTTTAGATAATTTTAGATGTTTATTTTGTCTTTTTTTTCCTTTGTATTAATTTCTTGTATGCACTTCATAATATTGGCTCGGGACCTCTTACTCAATTGGAAGAGATGGGTGGCTAAATTGAATAAATTGAATAACCTTATAACAATATGCATGTGCCTAATGATGAGAAATATATTTTTAAACGTATCCAATACTTTCAAACCTTTCAAAAATTTAAGGTTCATTTCATTCTTTTTGTGCTCTGTCGATTGTTTATCATCAAAATTTCCTCCTATAGGTAGCTAGTGAATAGCTCTGCCTCCGCTCAGAATAATGTTCAAATTTGTTTTGAAATCAAGGGTAATGTTTCAGAGGATTGTGCGCACTCTTCATACCATATTATCTAAACTTTCATTTACTTTTTTCTTACGATTGCCTCCATATCAACATTTTATTATTTTTAATTTATTAAGTTAACACTGGTGACTCTTCGTTCACACTCAATAAAATAATATTGGAGTTAGGTTTTCTTATGTCTATTGCTTCTGAGTTGTTAAGTGACCCCATACTTACCTTTCATTCACACCTTTCACCTACAACTTCAATCATCCCATCTTGAGGAGAGTCGGACTCATTGGCTTTGCTATTAAACAATATAGATCGAGGATTCTTGTGGGCCATCAAAATTCCTTGCTTCAAAAAATAGTTCCTCGGGTAATAAATGTACCTTCCAGGAATTTATCTCGTCTAAGTTCATCAAATTGTGCATAAGCAGTGTCTTAAAATCCTTTGATTTCGATGCATCGATACCTACTAATACTTATACCGGAGTAAACCAGGTAGGAATACCAACTAAACCTAAGTATCAGAGTAATTCTTTCAGTCAAATTCATTTCTTCCATTTTTTTTTATTATTTCCATCAAACTTTTAAATTCTCCCGAACTGTAAGTTTGTAAAATATATAAATTAACGGCCAGGTTTTCACTCCTAAACAAAATGTTTTCCGCTCCCAGCTACAAATACAGCAGCATTAGGTTAATACTGCATTTTTTAATTATCTTAATTAGTTAATGTTTCGTTTTTATCTTTTGCTATGAGATTGATCAAGTTTTCTGACTCCAAGACCCTCCTGACAACTTTGGTTTATATATACATATACATGTACGTAGAGTAAGAGCATTACCACCAGAGAAGCTTGTCCTAGAAAAACAGTAAAATCTCCTAGAAATCTGGTTTAGACTAGTCAGAATAAAGCGAAATGGCATTGCAGTTTTAGGTTACTAGAGCGTATACACCAAAAATTGGGGTTATCATCGATGTGAAGAATTAATGCAGAAGTGTGAATGATGACTTACATTGATTACACAGGCCTGCGTTTGAAAAAAAATTTTAGGTTCCCTAGGATTTCTTTGTGGTTTCTTAATGAATTCAACCTCCTGAGCTCAAAAATGAATGTATATTTGTTCAATCAGGTCAGATTTTCTCAGTACAGCATACACCATTTTCATTGAGATTACCTCATTTTTTCTGAATTAAAAAAAAAAAAACTTTCTCTATCTAATAATGCATTATTACTCTTATATCATAATACAGGAATACACGTATGTAAACTATAATTCTTTTAATAAACAAAAAATAAAAGAATGCAACATAATAAAGAAAATAATTATAATTTCAAAGAACCGACACCGTTGATGATTTTCGTTTGTGCCTGTCATCTGGTGCATCACGCTTCAAACACCAACAGTAGTCAGCAAGCATGTTTCCGTTCCATTTACACTGGTACCTGGATTCCATTGTTTTTATGTCCTGGTGGAATCTTTGCCCCTGTTCTTTACTGTAATCCCCACAGTTGTCGGGAAAATAATCCAGATGGGACTGTAAAAAGTGTATCTTTATAGACATTCGAGCTCCCAAATGTTTGAGACTTGTAAAGAGCAGATTGACCAGGGCAACATATTCTTTTATTGTCTAGAAAATTGTTAACTAGAGCTTTGAAAGCTTTCCAGGCATCTTTTTTTATGTCCTTCATTGATGCATCAAATTGCTGATCAAGTTCCTGATTTGACGTCCATCAAAAATTCCCCCATGGAGCTTGGCCTACTTTATTAAGGGTTTTGACATAATTTTTCATTATGGCAAGCTTTATATGCAGTGGAGGGAGTACTATTTTTTGAGGAGGCACTAAAGGTTCAGCTATCACATTGTTTGATCTAATTCTAAATGCTTCTCGTGGAGGCCAAACCTTCTTCTCATAGTGCATACTATCTGCACGACTGTCCCATAAACATAGTAAACAGGGATGCTTCGTGTAGCCTGTTTGCGTCCTAAGCGTAAGAGACACTTCCTGAAAAAAATTTAGCACGGTATGTAAATTCAGTGTAATATTTCTAAAAACAAATTCAAAGTAATATTTCTTAAAACAATAAGAATATGAATTTGCACTGAAAAATCCTGTATGCCGATGCATTAAATCATCATATTGGAACTAATTGGATATATGTACATCTTATTTTGTGTTTATTGAGTTGTGTTGTATACTTTCTCAATTAGGATAAGTTCCCCATTAACCCAATAGGATGCAGTAACCTATAGGGACACACTTCAACAAAAAATATAACTAAAAAATGACTCATGATTTCCAGATTTGCATTCTTGTAAAATGTAAGTTGACCAAAAGGTGTATAGAAGTATTAACAATTAAAAATGAAAATGTCAATATCAAAAAGCTTAGAAATGCCAAGTGTAAAATGATCTTACCTTTAATTCACCACATATCCTCCACTTATAGCTAGAGTAATTTATTACATCCAGCAATATTTTCATATTTTCATAACTTTCGAGAGCCAAGAAGTTGTGTATTCGCCTTCGAAACCCCCAGATCCCTGGTCAGGTCATTTAACTGAACTTGAGTGAATGGTATTGCGACCATATCATGTGTGGAAACCTTATAAGACTCAGATGTGTCATAATCTTGGTCAACTTCCATATTAATCTCTTCATGTACCTCTATATGTTCAGGGGGAGAAGGTATAGGAATTCCTGGGCCATGGGGCAGGGGTTTGATGGCAGAAGGAACATCCGGATATGCCACACAATGTTTATTCTTCTTATTCATACCTGTGGAAAATATAATTCCATATTACATAAAGGAATTGATTTGGAGTTGCAGATAGTACATAAATGTTTAGTAAAGGATATGTTCATGCTGAAGTGAACTATGTTAGTTTTTAATTTTATGCTAAGTCTTTGCATAATAATGACATTTTCAGGAGCCAGTATAATAGAAAAAGCTTAAATACTTGATAAAATGCTTGCCTTTAAGATTTGTCATGCAAAAATAGCAGTCCGTAGTGTGGTCCTTGCCATCTCTCTACACCATGGGAACACCAAAGAGAGGGACTTCTGTTCGCCCTGACTCCAGCGTCTTAAAATTATGTAGCATCCCTTGCAGCCAATATGTGGTGCAAAACTTTTATCTTGATCTCTTAGCCTTACTCCAAAATTTTCATGATACAAAGATTTAATTACAAGAGGGATTGTACTTTGCTGCTCGGGAAAAGTCAATTTGCCGCAAACATAGCAAAATCTGTCGGAGCTATTCTTACATTTTCTGTTCATTTTTAACTCAACTACTTTTATTATTATTCTTATTATTATGATGCTAAGCAATTTTTAACCTGCAAAATATAAACCTATTTGCATAATTACTTAAAATGTACACAAAATTTACTGCGAATAGAGCAGTGCAAAAACTATTGAAATTTAATGTAATATAGGAGATGTATAAACTATAAAATTATTATCACCCCCTGTATCGCAAAAACTGGAAGTGATAGAGAAAAACGGATGACAGATTCGGATTTAGGAGGTCAATTTTATTAAGAAACACTATAGAAAACCTAAGGTACATTTCTGACGCAGACCAGTGTTTTTAATGCCTTTGAAGTCTAACGCAGGAATAATTAGGAACACGTTTTGTTATACCAAGTTAATAAGGTTGTTGACTAAAGGTTTTGTCATTGAAGTTTTAAGTTTCTGTTCAAAATTTTATCTATTTTTTAACTCAAAGTAATCTAAGATACGTATGTAAGAAAGATATATTTTTGTATTAGATGGAGTGAGTGAGGAACGATCAGGCCTATATCTAAGTTGACTCAGTAGAGTGTGTTTTTCTTCTTAAATAAAAGGGTAAAGATCCAATAATTTGTTATTAATTAGAGAAATCAAAAATTAAAGTTGAAATTTCAAAATTAAAATTCGCATTAGATGTACAGAGTATATAATCACTGTAATGTATTGTGAAGCTGAGAAATGGAGGGGCTGGAAAGAGTTGTGATGAGAGGTGGGTGGAATCGGGAATGTGTGTCGATAATAAACTAAAAAATATATCGGTATGTGCCTAGTTAAAATAATTAGATGTGTGAAGTAATCGATATGAGAGCTGAAACAGTGATGATTATAGATAGAGCTATCTGAGTACATGTTTGTTATATGTAAGGATAGACTGGTTGGTGCATAGATAATAATATTCTGAGAAAGATAGAATAAAAGAGAGATTTAGAAGTGAATGGTTATTAGATCACAAAGATAGAATATAGTATGTGTGAAAGCATAAAAGTAAAAGAGAGAAAATAAATGCGATAATGAAGATAGAGAATATGTGAAAATGATATAAAGAAGGGATAATATCTAGCGGGATGGCTATGATTGGCTATGCCAGGAAACGAAGGGTGTTTTCGTCAACCATATCTGATTGTATACCAGAGAGTTGAAATGATGAAATTAAAGCGTGTGGTGAAAAGCAAAAAGATGGCTTACTTTTAAATGCCTAATAGTGTAAAAGATAATATAAAAAAGATGTGATTTAATGTATACAAGTAGTTCAAATGGAGAATGAAATTAGAGATTAAACAATTTCGAAAGTCAGAAAATGGAGCAAGCGAAAAACATATGAATGTGGATCTCGATGTGAATTGTAAGCAATTTTGGGAGAATGCGAGGAGCGTAAGGAGCAACTGAAATGAAAAATTATGTCAACATAAAGGACTTGATTGGCAATGTAATTTTTGGTATGTCGAACTCTGAAATGAGCACATCCCTCTTTCTCACCACTCGGTTGTTGATTAAGTTGTCCACAGTAGTTTGAATAAAACGTCGACCGACGGCATCTCTAGAAATGCTTGTAACCAACACGACTCCCGTTTTTCCAGGGTAACATTCACACCAAGCACCGCAATGAGGGCCCTTCAGCCACGTTAGTCATCCCTCACCCATACAAGAAATTTTGTCCATTGAGGGACTGGTTTAAATAAGAGGATGTTCCTCGAAGTTTTTACTTCTAACATGACAGCCTGATCCTTCCTTATCCCATCCCCGTCGTGATATTCCCCATGACCATGGACTCTACACCTAACACTCGTCATAAAAATGCCTTTCTTTTGAAAGGGCATAGTTGAAGGTTTGGGGAAAAGTAGATTTCTGGTTTAGTCCACTACAGAATCAAGGAGTCACAACCTGCAGGGTTGCTAATTTTCTCCTATCTGTGGATCTGGCCAGGGCGACAGAGAGACAAACAACCATCTCTGTGAATGATAGAAGTAATTAGGAATAACCAAACCTGTTTGGTTATTAAACAGGTTTGGTTGAGGATCTCATCCAGTTCCCTACTAACGTTTATCCAATTTATTATTCTGGAGTCCTGTGTATGGGAAGGCAAATTAACGGGATTGAGAGCTTTTATAAAGTATAATCTTTCAAACACTCACATCACTAAGAATACGAACATAGAGAACGCTGTGTGTTAGCAAAACCACCTTACATCTGCTCCACATGGAGGGAAGCAAATGCACACTACCACGAAAGCCAATAATGAAACTATGAATCACTACAGGCACACTAATTACCAACATCCTTAACGCAGAAATCGGTCAAACACTTATATTCAGATTTACATTAAAGTAAAGACACTCTACCCACTCGCTAAATCTCACTAGCTGAACAACAACACTTCACCAAACAGCCCTACGGTGTTATAAACACACACCAAATATGCATACGAAGAACCAACCGTTTATCTTTGGAATTCTTAACCAAGGACCTCCTTCAGCTCTTGTATGAGTAGGCCAAGGAGGTCACCGATACACTAAAGTACTCTTGCAAGGAAGACATTAAATATCGTCCAATTTGCTTAAAGACCATATAAATATGAAATTTTATTGTATATATTTACATTTTTTAGAGGTTGCTTTCTTACACTGTTAAACTGTAAATATCTACAACAGAGAAACGAAAATTTCAGGTTATTAGCGCAAAGGTGTAGTTATCATAGCAATGCTATAAGCTCTCATCTCAGCCCCGTTGGGGCAGAATAAAAAAAATCCGAGGCATCACTTTTGGAACACCTCTCGTATTATAGACATTTCTTAACTTACAATCAAAGCCAAACGTATTGTGACTACTATATTTTTTCTTAAAAGAAAATTAATAGAAATAATCAAATGTTTTATTTTGTTTCAGTATGTTTCTATCAAATTTGCAAATGAAATATACGAAAATATTAAGTCCAAACTCATTTTCTTAATAAACAAGGTCAATTGATATGAAAATTCAGTATATTCAATGATGTCTTTTATTCTTCACGACTGCTTTAATTCGTATTGCGATGATATCTTGACTAATATTGCTTAATTTTGGTTGAATCAGCACCCATAACCGCTTACAATGGTATGGCTTCTCTTTCTCAATCACCAGTTTGATTATTGCCAACAAATCTATTTTTGTACAAATTATGTTAATTCCAAGACTAAGCACTGAAAATTATAAGAATATGTTATTTTAACACAAGAACTTTTTTATTTCTTTTCTTTTGTGAGTAGGTCAGCCATCGTACTAAAAAATAAAAATAACCAACTAAAAAATGGGCCGGAAATGTTTTGAAAAGTGCTAATGAAGCACGTTTTAGCACAAGTTTCAGGTCATGGCAGTGTTCTTTAGATAGACTTTTAGTACTCCGGGTATTCTAGATAAGAAAGCCGAAAAGATGAGAATAGCTGGATGATTCACCGTTGGTACGACACAGGACTCTTGAAATCGCTCCACTTTTCTTCATCTAACGAGGTATCTTCCAGAACCTTCCCATAAGCGGAAGGAAGCTTCATAAGAGAATATATCTTTGCCACAGTATTCAACAGAAAACCCGTACTAAGATTCGGTTTGACTTGTGGTAAGCTGAGAGCAATCGAGAAGGCGATATTATCGTACATTGGAACCTTTTGGTTATCCAAAATCTTATTTATATGAGTGTAACCAATTTTCTAAAGTAATTAAGGATCCAAGGATGGTGGTATTTGATATAATATCCTTAGCAACTATCTCCTTACATTTCAAGCATCTTTTTCCACAATAAATATGTTTTTACCATTTTCCTTGAGAAGAACCATTTTTGCAATTGAAAATGATTCAAACATTCATTTTTACGAAATAATTTTCAAATAGATTACACTTACCCAACATCATTCCTTTCAGCCAAATTTGTCATTTAACGCTTTTGATCAATTAGGAAAGATGCAAGGACACTTCAAAGTACACTTCTTTCAGGGAGTCAAGATTATTATTGGTAACTAACATGTTATCTACATACAGATTCTGCATTAGAATTTTAGAAAACTCCTTATTAGTATATTGCTCAACACGCTGCTTTACCACATAATTTAGGATAAAGGGACTGGAGTTAAAGCCAAAGACGATTGTCTCATAACGGTAAATGACTAACCTATTGCCATCGGGCATATAAAACCAAAAGCGGTCTTATCATCTACTTTACCTAATCATATTTGCAAGAAGGCCTGCTTAATGGCACTCAATATAGTAAAATTATTGGATATGATACCAATGAACAACTTAACTATGTCTTTCAGTAGATTTATGCCTGCATATGCAAATTCATTGAGGTAAGGTTCCTTATTCAACTTCAGTGAGCAATTGAAGACGACGTGATTGTTAGTACTCGTATTGGCTTTTGTCTTTATTACAGGACCATAAGGGATCCAGATAAATTTATAATAATAATCAGGACGAACATTAATTTCTTAATAATACCCTTAACCTGTTGGTGTTAAATAAGTCAAAATACGAAGACAACATGTCACATTTGTCAAGGTCCTTAACTACTTGGTCTAGAACAGAGAGTGCAACTTTGTGATGAGAAGGAACTTTATCAATTACATCTTCCTTTCAAGGAAGCTCTATATGATACTTATCATCTCGTAGAGGAATACCTTGCTTAAATCTTTCAATCATTTGATGATAAAAATCAGGCTCAGCCTTTTCATTGTGACCTAGTGAATCTAGATTAAACATTGCGTCCCCACCTTTTTCCTAGTGAACTATCTGGGAATAGTAGCTCCAAGTGAACGAAATAAGACTTAGTTTGAGACATAATAAAGTTAACAGAAGACTGTAACATTTCTTCTTCACGAGAGATACAACACGAGTCATCACTCAATTTATCTGCATTATTCTGCAAGGTGTCAACAGAAATAGATGGCCTAGGGTACAAAAAATTTGAATCTCCCCAAAGGGGATTAATCTTATGCTGGCGGAAAATGCAGCATAGAATACAAGGAATTAGAGTAAATCCAAAAAAACGTTGAATAAGATCAACCCCAACTAACACTAAGATAGGCACCTGTTCGTCATCGTCAGCCAGAGAGGACTCGGCTAAATGATAGCCTTCCTTTGTAATATTATATAGGGTTGGGTCTAATTAAACTTAATATTGAATTCAGAAGCAACTAGAATGTGGGCATAATCCCTCTTAAGTCCAGCAATGGTTACTTGTAAAAGACATTCGACAAATTCACGTTTAGCACTACCTAGAAAAGTAATTATTTCATACTGAGTAGAAAAGAACCCAATGTTTCCCTTAGGATAATCAAGGATTTCTTGGGCTAAGTAGCTCCTCTGACCTCCAAAATCTAAGAGCCAACTAATTCTGCAAGAAGGCTTGTTTATTGCTTGGAAGTTCAAGGTAGTGACAGGCAGCAAATATCGTTCACCATGGGAGGGACTTGGATAAACATTGACAGAAAGATTAGAAGAAACACTCATTACTGACTTTAGGACATAAGAGAGAATGAGACTTACATTAAAAACAATCAAATGGGAGTTTATGATCTTTACCAGGGCAAGAGAAAGCCTTGTGCGTGAAACTAGTCCAAAGTTTACGCATTTTATGGGAAACGCTTCTTCCCTGGCAGGCATTAAGTGATTTATAATTATCACAATGTACCATATTGTGAGAACCAGCACATAAGGTACAGTACTTACCAGGTTTCTTATAATTTAAGAAACTTTTAGTACTCGGTTTAGATTCTTCACTAGACTTAGTGGTATTAAAATTCTGTAAAGTCGAAGAAGATAAATTGAGTCTGAGACTTTACCAAGGTTTTGATAATTTTCCTTTAATATCCAGATAAATGATTAAATGAAGGATAGTTATTATCAACTTCATGTACTAACTCCATCTTTACAGAAGTACGAAATTTAAAGAAAATAATATGAGCCTACAAGTGAGAGAAAAGGGCTACGACCACACGTAAAACCAAGAATAACTAAAGCCAGGATGGGGCTAAGATTAATGTATAATTGAAAATATACCGATCGGAAAAGGAAAAAGACAATCTATAAAGCATTTATCGAATAGGCATTGACACCCCACCTCCAAACGCATACATTAACAAAGTCGAATAAAAAAAGACTGCAAAGAGTGCAAAACAAGGCAACATATATTATAACTAATACAAATAGAAGAGAAAGAAAACAAATTAGAAAAATATTAAACTCGGCTAACCGCGCCCCAATTAACAAAGTTCTCGTAAAACGCGCAAGAAATATATGGAAGAAGATCGTGGAAAAATTAACCGAGACAAGCAAAAAACTCAATATTGAGAACGAAAACTATAAAGGAAAAGCATTCCCTTGCAGTAGGCTTCACCTGTAGGAAGAGGGAAGAACAATCTCTACATGAACAATAAGCAGAAACTGTAAAAATAACAATAAAGGAAAATAACAAATAAACCAGGTAATAAAGATAAGACCTAGGCTTGAATGCCTGAAGGAATCAAACGACAGGAGATAAAATGAAAAAACAACGAAATAGAAACAACGATACCTATACAAGAACCCCAAATGAAACAAAGAATAAACGTAGAAAGAAAAAAAATTAGAAGTAACTGAAAATAACTACGTCTAAAATAAATAGAAGTATAAGCAAACTAGACACAACTAAGAAAAAAGATCAGCCAGTAGCCTGGCAACTCCACTCATTTTCTCACGCTTTTCAATCCCTCCACTTAACCCCCCCCTCTAAAAAAACCCACTCTCTCATGCAATCTCTCTCTCTATCAACTATCATCTCCCTCACTTCTCTCACCTCATTCTTCGAATAGATGGCCGAGCATTCAACTAAAACGCATTGTTGTACCTAACAGATAAAGCACTTTTTTGATTTTGCTTGGGAAAGGAGGTTGAACACTCTGACAGAAAAAAACCTATTCTGGAAGTTTTGGGGCGATTTGACGGTTCACCTTTAAGAAAGACCGATACTTTATTCATCGTAATTCATTTTCGATGAGGGCTTAGGCGCCTCACTGCTCCCGTCCATCGTCTTGCATGGGAATCTGCCTCGGATGTTTGCCGTTCATTAATTTTGTCTTAACTATGTCTTCCACTTGGATTGACCCGTCTCTATGTAGTTGGATGCGGCTATGGCGTAAGTACCCAAGAGAGGGTGGCTACTTCTGCCATCAAGTCATCCCTCTTTAGGTTCCCACTCAAGATCCATCACATCAATCCATCACCCATCAACCTGGCGACACCTCGGTGGGGGACCAACTAGAAAATGGAGGGGAGCGTTTATTCAATTTTCGAACCATTTTCGATTTTCCCTGGCCGAACCGTTACCTCCTTTACCACCTCATAACTTCATTTTTCACCCAAAACACAGTAATTAAAATTTTCTTACAGAGAGAGAAAAATAAATCAAGAAAGAAGAGGCAAAGGACGCTATTCGCTGAACTAAGAGTAGCCATCGTTAAGCTAATTGAAGTTTCCTCTACCTCAAGAAGGAGCCGAAGATCTAAAATGTATAAACCTCGAAGCAAATACATCCACACAAGTTGCAGCCAACCGCAGCATTATCTGCTTCAAAGTTGAAAGCTGGGTGGTTAGGAACTCTGTTGAAGAACTAAAGAATTGAATCAAAACTCAACACTCATGGACTAAGGTCAAAGAAGTGATAAAATTCCTGGACCATACGCATGTTGTTAAAGTGAATTTCTATTAACCGAAATGGCACAAAAAGCCACAACGGAAGGACTCCTTGTTTTTAATAGGAGGATCCCTGGATAGAAGATCGAGCAGGAAAAGTTCCATATCCTCCAGATGTAGTTTGTATGTCACAAGCTGGAGTCACACACGACGACAAACGGCCCCGAAAAGAAAAAAACTGCAGTGCAGAAGGACTGTAAAAGCTCAGAGAAAAAAATGTGTAAACTGCAAGGGTGGACGTAGGACGATGGCCCTTAACTACTAAAGAGGAAATATATTATAAAGAAGTTTTTGAAATGAAGAAGAAAAAAAGAAAAAAACTGCATACGTACGCCAGCACAGTGAAGAAAAGCGAAAGGGCGCTACCATCGATGGCCTCCTCAACCAAAATGAACTTCACAAATGACTCAATTGCAAAAACTCCTGATTTGGATCACCCATGTAAACGTGGCTAATGCGATAATGCTTGGGTCCTATAATAAGATTTTAAACGCATTACTCTAGGCGAACAATCTGCCTACACTCATTAGGCTCGCGAACCCTGAATGCTCCAAGGTATTCATGGATTCAGTCATCAGGAGCAACACGAATATCAAGTTTGAATTGGAAGAAGCAATTGTAGCACCCTCATCGGAAAAGTCCGAGGATAAAGAGGAAGAAAAGAAAGACAATGAACAAGACGACGATGAAACCACCTCTTCGGACAGTGACGATGACCTATGCAATGTATACAAGGCACATAGAGTAAGTCAAAAACTCGTAGTCCTCCATCGAAGAGTGAAAAGTCTAACCGCATTAAGACTCCCCTACAGGCCAAGAAGAAGAAAAGGAATAAGAGGAAACAAAGGTAATTACGTAGTATTTTGGAACTAAACGCACCAAGAATACTAGGAATCAACACCAACGGCTGGATGAGAAAAAAGAATTTTACGGAAACGTATTCAAAGATTTTGATGCGGATGTTATATTTATTTCAGAACACGTGATCGACACTCATAATTCTGAAATGAAAATTTGGAATTACGATGTGTTAGTCACAAATAACTCACAATAACAGTACTACGGTGCGGATATTGCCCTCAAAAGAGGGATCAAGTACAAGCGGATTAGAAATCTCGAAGAATCCTATCTCGCGATTGAGGTCGAACTCAACATTGGAAAGCTGGTCATCGCAGCCGGGTACCAGCCTCCAAGGAGAGGATACTTACCGATCCATTCGCTCGCTGGCCTATTTGGCAGAAGAGCCCCGATGAAGAAGTGCCACCGAACCAAACATATGTCTGGGCAATCGTCAGCTTACTACATGTAACCATCCAGGTACAATGCAGTGATCATTTCGGGATTCTACTCACCATCATTAGGAACCCTATATAATTCCCAGCTGAATTCAGAAAATACTACAGACGACCAGACTAGGCAGGGTACGCGCACCTTCACGAAGCTTACCATCGTCTTACCCTGCATAAGGCAATTCCGGAGGAGATCGACATGGCACTCAACGACCTTAATGACCATCTCATTAATGCGGATAGGGCTTGTGTTCCGAAACCCAGTATAAGTACATCTCAACATACAGGTGGACTGGATACATGAAAGACTATATCATGAGTTGAGAGTAATGTATGAAATCAACATCAGAAATGCACCAATTGCCTCAATACAGCGAAGTAAAGAGATCAAAGAAAAGCTCAACCAGTTGATCCTCGAACAACATTGGAGACGTTGGAAAGATGCAATCGAGGGCCTCGATGAAGATGCATCTCCCAAAGATTTTTGGAATAAAGTCAGGCGTCTCAAAGGTTCAACTGAGAAAAAAAGAGGGAACCATTGAAACATAAGAAAGAAGAATAGAAGAAATATTATGAAGTTTTGGGGAAAAAATCTTTACTATATCAGAAGAAGAAAACGAAGATTTTGATATAGAATTCGAGAACAACATTGTAGACGAGCTTAACACACAAATGCATAGGACGCAACCTCACCACTAGGTGGATAGACAACGCGACGAGGGTGCCAAGATAACCTAAGGAGAACTACTCAGCGCGCTCAACTCATTCTTTCAGAAAGCCCCTGGAAATCGGGGCTTACGAAGCTAAATTCGAAAGGGTACTAGACAACTTCATCAGAGGAATGATAATAATTTTCAACGCGCGTCTAAATATGGGATACTTTCTCGATGCTTATAAAACGGCAAAGATGATCTTCTTGCCAAAGCATGGAAAGGACCCAACTTTAAGAGACAGAGCTACCGGCCAATTTCACTTCTAGCATTTGGCGTGAAGCTCTTCGAGAAGATCCTTAAACGAAAAGTGGAATCATACCTGGAGGACAACTCCCTTTGCAACCCATACCAATACGGGTTTAGAAAAAATTGAAGTACGGAGATGGCGATAAATGTCATCACGGAAAAGCTTGCCCAATCTAATGGGGAAGGGAGTTACGTGGACATTGTTTGTCGAGATGATCTAAAGAGTTTGATTAAGTGTGGCAATGAAGTATGCAGTTTAAGATCCTACGGCTGGACCTAAGTGAAAACTTAGAAAGGACTCTCTGTGTCTATGTCATGGACAAAGCAGCGTATGTCAGTTTAGGGTGGACAGACAAACCGAAGTTTCCGCTCAGTGTGGGCTTCCTGCAGGGAGGCGGGTGTCTGTCCACCACTCTTTACTCGATATACACCACAGATGTGTTAGATCCTGTGTACTCCTCATCCCTCAACATTCAATACGCCGATGATTTTTAGCCAGATAATCACTTGTCCATTAGGGAATGTGCCTTGGCAAGCTCGTATTACAGCGGCAGAAATCGAAAGATTGAATAACTACGAGGCACAATGGAAGACCCAAACGAACCAAGAGGAAGTCAAAGTAGTCCTCATTAGGATCAGACTGCTCGCAGATGTCATTGTGGGGGGTAGACGCATATCTCTACACCACTGTTTGCAATGTACTCGTAATAATTACTTAATTCTGGTAAGAGAAGCACGTTGAAGATAGAATTTCTAAAGCCTTAGTCGCAGTCAGAACTCTCGATATGTTAAATATCTACGTGAAAGCAACAAGAAAAAGATCTACAATGGTCAAAATAAATGCGTGTACCTAATTACGGGTACACGTAGGCGGGGAAGAAGACACAAAGAAGATCTGCACAGGGAGGTGGGGATAAAAACAATTAACAAAGTCATAGAACAACGGACTCGGGAAATTCAAGAAATTGTTAATCAGGAGCTAGATGATGATATGATTCAAATGATTAACCAGAACAGAACAGGTATATGTTGCATCAGATTTCCAAGCTCCGATAACCTGGTGGTTGGCGGAGTCGAATTGCCATTCTACGCATGAGGAGAAAGTAAAAAACATTAAAAATGTCACAACGAAACTAATCAAGAAAACAAACTTGATTAAAAAAAAATCACCAATTTTGACCAACGCACAACAAACAAGACTATTAAACCAAACGTGACGCGAAAAAAGAATATAAGCAGAAACAGAAAACCCTGAAATAGACACAGAACAAATTAAATAAAGTACAATAAACACTAAGCTCATATTTAAAGTAATATGTTACAAAAAAAGAGTAAATGTACATATTACATACTCAAAAAACATTAAATAATTATCAAGACAAATCGCTTGAACGCCTTAAAACAAATTCCTTAACGCAAAGAATAAAGCTTACACATGACAATGACATTAATGAAAGTGATATGCCTGACCACCAGGCGCCTAGCATCTCTTTGCACCCTACCGCACTTCTTTCTCTTTTCACCAATTGTCTATTTTAAGCTATCTATCCACACACACTTTCTTTGACCCCTACATCAATTCGCAATTTCTCCGAGTAGGTTAGGTGTTTGTTCCTGCAGTATTATCTTTGGAGTATTCACCTTAACTTTTGGGAGAATCTAATGCAGAACCATCCCCCATGTAATTGAGTTTTAGAAATGCATAAGAGTTAAAATGAATATTTTAAAATAAAGTGGTAAGGTTTCTTAAGAAAAATGAAAGGAGAAAGAGGCTGTAGTTGCATTCTGCAAAGGATTTGATTGCTTTGACAGGAAGTGCAAGGTCAACAAAGTTTTTTTCAATATAAAGTTTAATTGCTATAAATTAATGAAGCTATGCAATTACTTCATTGTTTTAAAGAGCATAAATTCACAATTTACAATTATCATATTTAACAGAAGTTAATTCAAAAAGGTGAGATGAGAGTGCTAAATTAAACTGATGCCTCAGCTCTTTTCCTCAGTGCTTAAAAAAGGTAGCTCGTAAAACAGGCACATTCGCCTCAAATGGTGTGAATAACTAAGAGGGCCCTTCCCATAGCAGGTGCATATTCGAGAGAAGATCCTTCCTGATCTCACGCTTCTAAAATCTGCTTCGACCCTAACTTTAACTAAAGGAATGGGGCGTTGGTCAAACTTTATTTAGAGTCTCGTTGTTAGAGCAAAATGAAAAAACGTGTTCGCGTTGCACTAAAATATCCTATTTCACCACAAAATTCTCACCTCCATCGTAAATCTTTAAACAGACAAAAATACTCAGACACGGGTAAAAGAGACAAACGAAAAAAGAGCAGATAGCCGAAAGTGGCAAGGGAAAATTCTACAGGTTGTAAATATTTTCCCAATATATTAGGCTTTCATTTCCTCCTTTTACTTCTTTGTTAAACCAAAACAATAAAAGGGATACAAACATTACCCGTTTAAACAATTCTCTCCCATAATTTATTTAAATTTTGTACTAAGGTTTCTCAAACTTCTCTATGCGATGGTCTGCAATTATTACTTCAGATTTCTACTGTTCTCTTTGTTTGTTTTCTAGGCTTGGTTTGCATCTTTTACTATGTAAATAAAGATTCTGCTACGATTTCGTTGACCTCCGTATTGCCTGTGAAAAGAAGTTATGTAAAAGGGAAAAGGTAGGGAAATATTTTGAAAGTATATTGTCTATTATTTTCCTTCGTCTTACATTTCACACAATAGTGTTGTATATTATGCTTTGATCCCTTCAATCTAAAACCTGCCATCCTTGTTAAACGATGGTTCGGCTATTTTCCATGACAAAAGTGTAATATGCTAGTTATATATGAAACCTTGTTACCCTGCATGTATCAGTTTAGGCTGCTGCGTGGTCTCCTGGGTTAAAGAAAATTTCGTAACTACCAAAACCTGGTCTAAGTGATGATAAAACCTCCAAGCACTGGGAGCAAGAATAAACATCAAATTTCACTATCTGTTGAGCGATTTAGACATCTTCCCTGAAAACCTTGTTCATTTGATTGAAGAACAGGGAAAGCGATCCCACCAATAACTTAATATGTAGTATGAAAAAGCGGTAACAAGGCATATGGGACGCCCACATGATGTCCGATTACTCCTGGATACTTATACCTGATTGCGCCCAGCAAACTCACAAATGGAATTCGTATAAGAGTAGCTTCCTTCAGATGAAGTAAAAGACAGTGAACCTAACGGTAATAAATTAGACCTACGAGACCTTATGATGAGTAGTTTAGATGAGGTACTTGCTTGCTTATTTATTAAAACAATATGGTGAGCAATTAATAGCCTATAAAGTATTTGGGGTTTTGGTGAGGCATTTCTCTAACATTAACGATGAAATGCATTTAACCCAGATATGCCTAACGTCATATATGTATGCTGCTTGAGAAGTTTTTATAGGTCGCCGCCAAACAGGACATCTGACAACTATTTCCTTTATTTTTCACCCAGAGCTACCAGAAAGAGTCATTTAAGCCTATGAATCCATCGTGGCGTGATATATCTCTTTGAACTCGATTTTGCGCCGAAAAACTTATCACCCAAAATTTACAATACCAAACGTCCGTCACCTACAACAAAAACGTAAGTATCTATATAACTGTCAATTTTTCAGTATAATTTTTTTTATTACTTATTATATCTGTTTAGAGTCAAAGTGAAATGTGTGAGTTAGATAATATTCTTATCTTTGTTGTGTCTATTTCTACGTTTAGTTGAATATGACCGTTCTACTACATATAGGACATGAGGAAACTCGGCCTGCTCTTTCCGGAGTCTTTCTCGTTAATTTTTTATAGCCTAGCTGTTTGTATTCTTTTTACTAAAATTATTTCCACGCATAAATTTTAGGGTTATACATATTGTATATTTATCCATATGCATATTTTTATGTTATACATGCAGTAATGATATATCTTTAGATCATATATGAAATTATATATATTAATGTATCTTTTTCAGTACTCTAAGTGAGGATGGAATAGCAACACTTATTGAAGCAGACGGTGATATTGCTATTTCAATCCTTCCGCCGGTGAACTGTTGTGATGATATAACCGATGAAGTTTTAGGTATTGAAGATTAAGTAACTACATGCTAGTCAGTTACGTACAGAGGCCGAGATCAGTAATTTAGAGGCCTCTGTAGATAATGAAAGTTTAGGACTTTCGGTTCAGGATCCTGAGGTAAAATTAGGTTGCTCTAGGAGGAAACTTTACAACTGGCGTAAACCGGACGCAAATGCAAGAAGTTTCGATCAATGGAAACCGATGATAACAGCTCACGATGAGGAAACTCCGGTTGAGCTGTACAAGATTTTATTGATGATTAGATCATAAATATACTAGTTACTTTATACAATACATATGCTGCCCAACGGAATCTCATCGAAGAAAAGCTAATCACGACGGGTGAAATGTATTCTTTTCTAGGGATTATGATTCTAATTGTTTATGTTCTTGTTCCACGCAGAAGAATGTTTGGGGAAAATCAGAAGGATACTCACAATAATCTTTTTTACAATTCATTATCCAGATATCGTTTTAAATTTACTATGGCTAATTTACACGCTTGTAATAGCCTCGAACTTGATAGGCAAGATAAATTTTCTAAAGTGGTTCCTTTGTTTAAAAATATAAATAATCTATTTTTAGCGCATGCCCCTCAAGGGAAGTGTAATAGTATCGATGTGGGAATGGTTCCATACTATGGGAAGCATGGCTGTAAACAATTCATCCCCCGATCAAAACATGAGTCTGTACAGTGTTGCAATAAGAGGAAAGAAGTGGTATATTCCACTCATAACACAGTTTATATATTCATAAGAGCAGCGGTGGACAAATTGGTCACCTGGCTTTTCGGCACAGGGTAGCCAATGCACTCCTAGAAAGATATGGTCAAAATGAAAGAAAAGTCGCAGGAAGTCCATCTTGCCATCCAAATGCAGATAGCGATACGATCACCTTGGCCATATTATTGTTCTTCAAAATAAACAAACACGAGGCAGAGTGTATCATACAAAATGCTAAACACGTTGCCGAAAGTGTAATGTAAGTTTGCATGTAAAATGTTTTGCTCAATATCATACTAAATAAGTATTACCATATATATCTATATATATATATATATACAATATATACACAGGGGTTGGACAACATAATTGGAGCAAGTGTTACATTCAATAAATATTTATTTAATATGGAGTTGTTCCTCCCCTTGCTTCGTAAAAAGCGTTAATGCGTCTTGAGCCTTTTTTCTTGCAATAACTGCTCCATTTTTTAGACAGGACTGTGGAGTGAAAGGACTTCTAACTTGTCGCCTTAAGATGCATCACAAATGCTCAATAATATGAAGTGGGGGCCACTTCATGTGTTTTAGCTTACTCCTATGCTTTTCATACCGATTCTTAACCACATAAGTGGTATGTATTGAAGGAGTATCATCTTGGAAAAAATACTCACTATCAGGGAATAATGTGTGGACCATGTTATAGAGTTGATCTTCCAAAATATTCAGATATTCGTTGCTTTTGATCATACCGGTAATACAGGGCAACGATTAGACCAAGATCATCGCAATATATGTCTTCCTAAACCATCAATGACCCTCTGATTTGCTTCACTGTAGGAAAGAGGCAGTCAAAATTAAAAGCTTCCACGGGCTGCCTTCACATAAATTCGCCCAGCAGTGGGGAAAAGAGAAAAACTGGACTCGTTGGAGAATATTACTGGCTGATCTGTCGACCAGCCATTGTGATCTCTACACCATTTTATCCTTTTCTGAATGTTTTGATGAGAAGGCAAATGTTACTTAGTGGCGGCTCATCGAAGCTATGTGGCTTTAATGAGCTGAGGGCGAACAGTTTTGGTCGAAACTGGGCTAGTGAGATGTTCATTCAGCTCTGCAGTCGCTTTAGGGGAAGTTGCTCGGGAATTTTTCATCACCATGCGTTTCAACACTCGTCAGTATATTTCAGCGAGATTCGAAGTCCTGCCGGAATTACTTTTCATCTTAGAGGTTTTGCCTTGGTTCTTGAATTCAGTCATGGTTTTTGATATGATAGCTGTCCTATACCAAGGACTTCAGCTGTTCTAGTGACGTAAGCTCTTGCAATTCGAGTTCCAACAATTTGACCTTTGCTAACCTAGTGAGGTCACTCATATTAACATCCATATCACGATCTGAATATAAAGTTGATAAATAAAACTATGCATCTACAATAAAAAAACACTCCCAATTAGAATTAGATGTGAAACATTCTAAAATAGTTTCTAACAAACAAATTGTGCGATTTTTGCTGTTGCAATTTCCTTTCGTCCTACATTTAGGAGAAAACTTTTGGAGAATGTATGGAATAAAACTTATTTCTACCTACTTCCGTGTTTTATTAGGACCCATTATACAGAAAATATTTTGTATACGCCTTTGCGTATACGAAAACACAGATAATTTACCGATCATTAAATCTGGAGCCAATTGGGTTAAACTAAATCAGCGAACTGGTTATACCATAAAAACGCTCTCACTTTTATAATCTAGAAAAAGTTGCGGCCGGTTGTGTAATAGGGAACTTTCGTATAGCACGCATTAAGGCCGTAACAGAGAGCCTGTGTTTCAAATAAAGAAAGCTATGAGAGAAGAGAAGGGAATTAAAAGTATCCTTAAAAGCACCGAGAAAGGTGGATGTGCTTATATAACAGGCTGTGCATGCCAAATTGAAGAAGCAAATACCAAAATATCACCATCAAACATGCAACAGAGAAAACAATCATGGCAAAAGAATAGGGAAAATGAGGAAGAGAACAGAAACTAAGATCAAATATTTCACAAAAATTAACTTGTATGCGATTATGGAGAGAATGAGGATTCCGTGCGATCTAGGATTAGACGAGCTGCAGGAGAGAAACCTTCTCGCCGGAGAAAAACACGGGCTTTTATTTTTGTAAAATTTTGGAAGGCTTGAAGAGTGGTAAAATGTGATTGGCGAGGGAAGTTTAAAGTAATCAAAATGGAATATAACGAATGCCTGAATGGTTATCTTGAAGAAAAAAGAAAAAAAGAAAAAAAAGATACGAAAGTAATTTGGGCTATGAAACAGTCTTGACTATCAAAGATGCGTACTTGTGCATATTAAACTTTAATTACAAATTAATCCAATCATAGAGTAATTATCCCAAAATAGTATATATTGAAATAAAGTAGATATATCTCGTTACTGCCTAATGTTTTTAATGTAAGCTCTCATTTAATTTGCGAGATAGAGCATATTGGTATAGTGTTACATACCATTGGCTGTAGAGTTTCCATTTGTATGTGAAAAACAGCTTTGTTTATTTTTGGATTTCAATTTTTCTCGCTTGATGAATTTAAATTATTATTTCTTGGTTGAAATATTTTTTATTCAGTGTGTTTGAAATATTGTGTGAAAGTTAAATTTTGCCATTTTTGCACTTTTAATGCTTATTGTTTTAGAATTTTGATTATTAGATATTATAAAAAAATAGTTAATACCTAACTATGTCGATTTTATACATAGACAGGCAAATGTTGTTGACCCTTCTGACTAAGGTCAGAGTATCTAATTCAATCAGAACGGAGGTTGGATGGTGTACCTGGATTGATGCCCTTTGCTACACCTGAAACTTGGAGGAGCGGTACGGTCTCTCGACCACAGTGCTCTAAGATAATTTAGTTTTCGCTCTCAGGTCATCTTTTACACCACTTTCAAATCTCCTAATATCTTTTCTGCTACTGGATAGAATCACCAACAGGTAAAAGCGGGCGTTAAGCTTTATATAATTTATAAGATCATAGACCTTTGTCTATTTCAAAGAAGACTGGTGCTAAATTCGAAGATTTAACTTACTTTGTTTTTCAACATTGCAGACGACTTACTGCAAAAACATGTTTATAGTAAATGTGGACACTAATAATAGTTTTTTTTCTATGACAAAGGAGTTGCTCGCGTGTTGTATGTCCTAGTGCAAAAACTAAAGAACAACGCTGTAAATTATTCTTTCAAATCCTCAACTGTGAGTAATCCTGCTAAATATTTTTGGGGAGAGTCTTACATTAATAGCTTGGGCAACATTTTGGGGTAATTTCTACCAAGCGCACGACTTTTTATGCCACATGGACTGCATCTCATTAGGAAATAAGAAAATATCTTGAGTTCTACGTTCTTTAATGTTAGTCATCTTGAACCGAGTCTATAAAAAGCCATATCTTCATAGAATAGAGCGCTTTGAACATCAAGTGAGTTCAATGCATTCCGCTGATGAATGAAGCAAAAGCTTCTGCTTGTATATTGTGTAACCCCACACCCCTCTCCTTTTTCCAAAGCGTCTTTGTAATTGAGTAATTACGACAGGTGTGACAGGCAGCGTTTTATAAGGTTCAAAATAAAAATTAGGGTACAGCTGTAGCCGCGGATATATACATATTTTGATTGATATAAGCTAGCATATAAAAAATGTCTTTGCTGGTATAAATAACTACAGGGATATTTCTTTTAGAAAACACTAATAAGTTTCGGCTCAAACACTGCAGATGCCCCTTACCCCTATGACCTTACTAATAAAAACAAATTATGAAATACGTCAGGTAAAACTTTCATTGAATTAAATTAAATTATTTGTAAAAAATAGCATTGTTGAAAATTAAAAATTCATATTTCTGTAGGAGCCAAGAGTGTATTTTTGGCCTTAAATTCCCTTAATTTTTTTCGGACACTGATAACAAAATAGCCATAAATAATTGTGAAAACATAAATATATATTATCTTATATAGCACAAAGATGTATAGGCAGTAATATACAATTATGTAGATATTTTTCCTTATGGCAGAACCAAAACAATGAATGATAACAAAAGAAAAAATTGCAACATAATTTGGAACATTTGTTTTCGGCTGAAATATGTTTAAACAACTTGATATGACTTATTAAGCAATACATTCAACTACTTATTTAACAATTATCGCTTTGTTTTATCAACTTTAATAAGCGGTCTCGGCCTCTAAATATTGTTTAATCCTAAAAGTTTTTATGTTTGTGATTTTTCACCAATGGAATTCGTTGAAAGGTTGAAACCTAAAAAAGTAAACACTGCGAAAATAAGAGTAATATATATATATATATATATATATAGATATACTCGTATGTTTGTGTGTGTAAGTGTGTGTTGGCAGGTGGGCAAATGCTACACAGTCCGGTACGATCAGGGCAATTAAAAATATAAATTAAGGATTATTCAAGAGCTAAATCAAACACGGTATTAAAATGCCAAATAGCAATTCTCTAGAGATAATCCAAGCCAGGAAAAATAGAGCCCTCTCTTTCTCTCACCAAGAAATTAATTGCTTTTTCTCACGTTCCATGAATTTACATATAAAAGGAAAGTATCATTCCAATATCACTATAGAAAAAGTCATTTACAACCGTCATTTTTGAGAAGAGGAATTTTAAATCTCCTACTTATCAAAAGAATAGTATAAATTTTATAACATTTGTCAATGGCCGAGTGGCCTACGTGCAGTTATTGACAATATTTTCTCTAGTTTAACCTTTGATTTGAATATAAATAGATGCGAATTTTAATAATATATTTACCCAAAGAAGAACAGTCACGTACATGCAGATGCAGGAAAGAAACCACAGTGTTATGATCAATTATGGAATTAGAGCCTCATCATCTTCAATTGAGGGCTTATTAATGGATAGAGAATGATGTATAACTTAGGGACGCAAATATATACCTGTCGGAATGAAATTAGAGGGGTGTTACGAGGAAGCGACGTTATTTTTTATTAGAGTAAGTATAAATATCCTACTTATCAATCGATTAGTGTTGAATTGCCCATCGGAAGAATAAAATTTGCAATTTTCTTTATATGACCATTTCAATTAGACGCCTATGTATATCATTAGGAGAATTATAAATTATTTTAGCATTATCAATGTCAATCGAATGGTTTTCATTTGACAAATGGCCAAACAAACTAGAAGAAAGATCTCCATGTTGCCTATCTCATTTATGTGCCTTCATTTTCTTGGAGAATCTGCTACTCTTGCTAACGTATACTGGATTACAAGACTTGCATGGAATATAATAGACTCCCTGTTGTTGATAGGTAGATCTAATTTCAGACAGACTACTTCGAATAGTTTTAAGGTATTAAAACAGCGTTTAAATAAAAAATCAATGAAATAATTAAAATACTCTACTAGCTACCCGTCCTTTTATATATATATATATATATATATATATATATATATAACTTTAACATATTTATTTTTCCTGTAGTTTTTCTTGATAATGAACTAAATAAAGTTCGAAAGTACTCAGAAATAACTTTTCCTTTTTTCATGTGGGACATTGCTTTCATTGCTAAACTCACGTGCTACTTTTATTGTTATTCGTTTCATAAATATATATATATATATATATATATATATATATATATATATATATATATATATACATATATATATAATAAAAAAGGTTAATGAAGTAAGGCTTCACATCTTAGAAGCCAGATTAATAAATGAAGATAAGCCGGCCATCAACAGTCAAGCGACAAGCTGTAATCGCACATTAGAACTATTTAAAAAATTCCACTCACAGGAGTGGCCCATTTAACCAAGGCGGAATAAATACCCCTTAAAAATCGTTTTGTTTCACTCTGCCAAATCCTCACTCCATTCATTACATCGGTAAAGGAGGCAAGAACATTTTAAAAGGCTCTGTAGATTATCGAATAAGATCGAAAGCTTAGCAATTTAGTTTGGTTTTTACCAAACACATTCATTTAAAAAAAGATGAATACTCGACAAGTAATCCACCATCTACAAAATAGAATAAAAAAGATAGTTAAAAGAAGATAAAGTTGCCAAAAGAAATTAATTATGGCAAAATAGACAATGCTCTTCAACAAAATTTGCATAAATATATATATATATATATAAATGAAATTTCCCTCAGTAAAAATAAGAAGGTGCTCTCAAGTACTTTCGAACTTTATTCAGTTCATTCTCAAGGATAACTACAAGACTATATAATATAATAAGGGTGTATATTAGCTAGTAAAAGATAAAGGACCGCCTCTAAGACAAGAAATCTCCAATGACGAAGTATCAGAGGGATGGGTACATTTACATTAAGATTTAGCTCTAGCAGGTAGCAAGGTCCAACCGAGAGGCAAGAAAGAGTCAAGAACAAAACCAAAAAGGTTAAAACGATTAACGGATAAAGGAGAGTCTAAAGAAGGAGATTAGAAGAGACACGAGAAGTAAATCTAAACTAAGATGAGAGAGTTAGAGAAATAAAATAATGTTAATACAGAATTAATGCACTAATTAAATTGAGACATCTGGTTACTATAAAAATGAAAATTGCCCTCAAAAATTGAAAAGTAGGAAAATATGTCAAAGCTAATTTCTTTAAGAATGAGTTTTTTCATAACAACATCGATTTTAAAAAGGCCAGGGGAAATGTTAAAGTTATTAAATTGGCTAATACATTAACATTCAACAAGGTTTCTTTTAATTGAGTTATTTGAGCAAAAAATAAATTTTGCTGAACTCTAATTAATTAAGGGGTTATTTCCAGACATATGCAGAAAAAAACGCACTATTATTTACAGCTCTCCTAACATTGTATTTATGCTGAATAATACTGACAGATAATTGCTTTCCTGTCTGTCAAAAATATTTACTCAGACAAACAAAACATTCGACTGAATAGACTCCCCCAATATTATTACAATTATTGTAAACTATAATGTTTTTTATAATTGACTAGTATTTGAAAGCAACTCAAATATAAAGTTTTTTGAAAGACGGGAACGATCAATGAAGCAAACAGAGAAAGGTAAAACACAAATGTTTTTAACATTAAAAAGGATATCAGGAGCTGTATTATAGAACATCTTTTCGTAGAAGAAAGACGGTTTAGAAATAAGGTATAAAGGTAACATAGTTATGACCAATTTCAAAAATATTAGAGAATTCAGAATCCATATATTCAGGACTAACAAGTCTTAAGGCAAGTAAAAACATAAAGAACAAAACTGAACGTTTGACTTTGTGACTATGCGAAGAGTAAAAATAAAGTTAACAGTATGAATTAGTAGGTTTGCGATAGATAGAGTATTTAAAACCAGTCGGTGTTCTATGAATAAGAAGATCGAGAAATGGAAGGGTTCTATTATTTTCAACCTCATTGGTAAGTTTAATAGAATGACAACATCAATACACCTGTACCAAGCAATAGGGAAGTCAAGGATAGTAGAGAGGAGTCTTGTTTTAAAGAACTCTATATATAAGTTAGAAAGAACAGGTGAAAGGCAATTTCCTTAATGATAAATTGCAAAATATTTTTCTTCCCGTGACTGCTACTATTTTTATGAAACTCATTTCATTTTTCACCCAAAATTGTAAGTTTTCGTTCGATGGCAAATATTTTCTTCCAAAGTTTGGATTTGCTATGGGTAATTAATTGCTTTTCATCTGTTCTCTCTAACTTATATATATATATATATATATATATATATATATATATATGTATACCCTTATTATATTATTTTCTATTTTCTCTTGTAGTTATCCTTGAGAATGTTGAGAATGAACTGAAAAAAGTTCGAAAGTACTTGGAAGCACCTTTTCATTTTTCCTGTGGGATAATGCATTCATTGCGAATCTCACGTGATACTTTGTTAGTTATTCATTTTATATAAATATATATATATATATATATATACTACTTCATTTTTAACCTTTACCACGATGCATATTTTTCTCAAAATTTATATGCTAATGATACTGGTGATTCATTCAACCAACGAAGTAGATTCGTAAAATTATTATGAGACAGACGTATGTGAGTCAAAATTCATCTATAACTATCACCAAAAACACAAGAAAAGAGAAAGGATCTAAAAACAACGCTTAGTAAATTGGGTGCGATTATGGATCTCATTCCTGACTTGAAATTTGTTTTAACACACATAGTATGTAGTACTTATCCATTCTTTAACCCTTAGGAAATCTCTTAAATTAGAACTGAAGCTCTATTGGTTGGTCTATAATTAAGTGCTCTATTTAGAATGGTAAATAATTTCACGCTCATAGAACTCAAAGAATGGTGGTTGATGAGGAGATTTGTCATATTAGATATACCATTCCTATTATGCCTCAAGGTACTATCCTTGATCATTTCTTTATATCATCTATATTAGCTGGTCTTAGAGAACAAGTTTATTTCGTATGCTGCTTACATCACATTAATTACCACTTTAACTTCCCAAAATATGACGATTTCTTTGGATGATTCTCTAAATAATAACCATACATATATTAGCGAGTGCCATTAGTAGGTACAGAACACCTAATTACCCACACTATTTATATTTCCACAGTGACATTGCTATGTTTCTTCTTACTTGTAACTAGTTCTAAATTTGGGGGTTGTTTTCTTTTATAAAATTACTTTCAGGAAAGATATATCGAGTGCTTCTTCGGGAATATGACAAAAGTTGGTATTCTGCGAGTGTTTTGATCAATTTTTGTGTTTGGTGCAAGTCTGTTCTTCTTCCAGGGATTCACATGAGAAAATTCTGGATAAAATCTTCTCCGATATTGAGTTTTATAATTCCTGGTATCGCTGAAAAAATAGTTCCCTGGTTATGGTGTCTTAGTATCAAATCTTCTTGATCCCTCTTCGTCAGATTTACTCATCCTGTAAGTAACAATGTGCAAGCGGTCCTGGTAATAAAAGTGTTATTTTATCAGATATAAGTTATGCCATAATTCATTAACCTATGTATCTTTTTATCCCTGCCAATTTAAGGCCTCAGAATACGTTTCCTAATGTTTTGCTGAATCAGTTGATCTCCCGAGATTCAAACGAGGTTATAACTCCCTTAATAAATAAATGATATCTTGTTTTTCCAATCATCATTTTATCTTCAGATATTTAACTTTTTATGCATTCTTAGCTGGAAGGATTTCTTCAAAAGTTTGCTCACGTTTCCAGTTGAGCTTTAATTTATATGCTAATAGCAACATAAGTGTTCAGCGTTTTTTAATTATAGGAAAATATTGGTCTTATAACTTAAACTGAGTGGCTATCATTCCTTTACTTGCCTGCGTTGATCTGTCTTTTTTTTTCAATTGTAGTGTTAGAAATTATTAATTGCAAAATCTATACCAATGATATGTGGCAGAGGTTGCCGTTAGATAAAATTACATTCATTTAACTTATCGTGCTCTACATTTACGAATAATATATTCTCTGTCCATCCTGGATTTTAACATGACTTGTACAGTTCTGGATATTAGGGCTGAGGAGTTTGTCTTTGGATTATTTTGCATGCTTAAAACTTTTTGAAATTTACCTATATTATATTCAGTTTCTTTTTCACTCTATACACTTCTTCTTGCTCCATTAAATGTTTATATAAATATACTTGAACGGCTGAGCTGCGAGAATTTTTAACATGCATCACCCAGAATTAGATATTATTATGTTATCAGCAAATTCTTCTAGTTTCATTCTTTATTTAGATTTCATAAATGGTCGGGTGTAAGTTTTAACTTCTATTTCTCAAACTGCCAAAGTTAAAACTTCTCTTCAATCAAATCTTAAAAAAAATTTTGAAGACTAGTACCGGGAAAAATTGAATTTGTTTTCTCTCTCAAAGTATCCTTAAATATTTGTAAACCAGTAAACGAAACTTGTCTCTTATCTACACTTAAATCTCATTTGATATTCAGGGCGTAAACCTGACTTTGATTTGGGAGAGAATTCGACCTTAATCCACGAGCCGATTTCTCCTCTTATATATACTAAACATTACTACATTTATTCCAGCAATCCTCCTTTTATTCACCTCCATAATTAAAGGATTGTGATAGATTTTTTAAGGCTTTAATCATCGTCGATCTGTTTTATCTCTTCCTCCTAGTCTTTCTATTTTTTCATTATACCAACATCCTGAGATGTGTAAATTGAAGTATAAAGAAACAAAATGATTAATAACTTTCATCAAATTATAATTTCTCAGAATTTAAATCTAAAAATCTTTTAGCATTTTTAATTATTTTATACAGAAATCTACTGTAAAAGAATGGATATTATAACATTATTTTTTCTAAAAACTTTTTTATTTTCTTTATATGGTCATCCTGGTATGCAGAATATGATAAGCTACAGTTAGAAATTTTTTGGAAGTCATTTTGGCTACAGTAAAAAATAAAAATGTTCCCATTTTCTTTTATTTAATTATTAATAGTGAATTTTGGACGAAGTACTCTAACCATTAATGGCGCGAAGAGAGAGGCAGTTCAGATATGAACATTTTCGAGGTGTCTCCTCGCCTTCTTCCTGAGAGTTCCATGATACGCTGCTGCAATATGGTATAAAATCGAAGAAATATGTAGCATAGTGGTGTGTGCGAAAGAAGCTTTTGTTGATAACATTTTCCAACAGGTATAGTGAGGCCAACTTTGGTGAATCTTGTTGAAATCACAATCGTCAGAAGAGTGATAGCTTCTACTTTCCAGGAGAAAAGCTAATCAACCATTTATCAATATTTAAAACAACTTGCACATGCAGGGGGATAAAGAAGATGGACAAAAACTAGCAGGAGCATATTGATCCCTCACTGGTTTATTAAAAGTGAGCAAAGTAACCTTTATTCAGGAGTTTAGGACTATACTCTCAATCCAGGTCTTTCTCAAAAATATAAAAAATTAGCAATTCCTTACTCACCTATGTTTCGAAACATAGAATAAGTGATATTGCCTGGGGCAGGGGCAGTGTCAGCACAAGAAGCGAAAGTGGAATCCAACATCCTTAGTGTAAACATATCAATGAAGGATTGCCCGATTATGGAGGGAATTCAGCAACATAATGACGTACATTGAATGCAGAAGAGGTAGCTTCCAAGATAGAGAATGTGCTATATACGGTCATAAGAGACTACGCTACGTAATTTCTGTCCTAGATTGCAAAATTGCGGTCCAGTTCTCTTGTAGATGAGGGGTTTCAGACAAGAACTTGCTCCGAAGGCTTTTGACTCTCTAACACCCTTCTGCAAAGGAAGTCTTCTCGCTATGAATACTTTCTTCCCCGTCAAGAAGAGCTGTGTGTGCGGTAAGACACATAGGGAATCTAGCACTAGCTCGAAGAATTTCACCCACGATGAAATGGTTTTTGGTGAGACTAACATATAACACATTTAATGCTATCAATTCCCTTTGGGTCCTTCTCACATTAAGCCGGCGTTCACTACGGCAAGCAATTCTACCTATCGTTGTTAGGACTACGGCCATAGGATTGCCGCCGGAGAAGATCTCAAATGCCTTATCCACCGACCTAAAATCCCCGACTACTGAAATGAAAATCACCTATATCTCACAAGAACAAAGAGATGGTTTCGCAGGCGGCAGAGACTCAGAAAATGATAGTGAAATGGTGAAGTGGCCATTATTATGGAGGTTATCGTCCACCTCCAAATTAAAATCCGGTTGCATATCGAGATACCAAAAGGAGAGTTCAAAAACATCAATATAAAACGGTTCTCCAACATCTCACAGTGGTACATAAATGCATCATTTTCAAGACAACTATTTTTACCTCTTTCCTCAAATAAGAAATGATATGACCAATAGGCTTGTTATTATACTCACAATACAAGGATACAAGGGAGATAAATCCATCAGAAGGAGAAAGGGGCTCTGCTACCGTTCCACAGGACCATAAGGTTCTCCTCTTTACGTTGAGCTAAAATTCCTCTGACTGAAAAGAGGTAATTATAGTGAGAATGAAGATGGAGACTCTACCTCTGGAAGGAAACGGGCATCCGAGTCTCTCTTAGTGATTTTCTTCTTTATCTAACAATATTAGAAACACCTGAAGACTCTCACGCCATCTTTGAGGGGTAGGCATCCTGTGAATCTATGCACACGGAAGCAACTTGTAGCGCTTCGTCTCATTAATACTGGATTAGCAGGGGGAACCCTGGTTTAGGCGAAGATGATCTTGACCCCGGAAAGCCGTTAGCTCTACCAGGAAAGGACCACTTGAAAGAGAAATATACTCCTCACAAGGTTTCGAAAGGGCGCGGAAGCTACTGTGTACTAAATATTAAGGGGAGAGTAGCATAGGGTTGTTTTCTTAACCTGAATGCACATGACGTCCCAACCTGCACATGAGGCAAGAGGAAGAATCACTTAGCCACTTGAAAAAATAGTAAGTAAAAATATGTAATTGTAGGACCGCCTACTCCAGGGATACACACCACATTGCTTCGAGCAAGAATGGGGTGGCTCTCCTCAATTAACGGAATTCACAGTAAGCACAAATTTCGAGTAATCCCGACTTTGCACACCTAAATAAACATTTAAATTTGTCAAAGCGATGGCCTCGACTATTTTAACAGGCAAGAGATACCAATTGAGTTGCACCATCTAATGGAACCTTTTACGAACGAAAGAAAACAAGATTGCAGGGGTGGCTCTCGATCCCTCACCTCCTGTTTTCTTATCTCATGTTAGATATTGATTGCCCATTGGTTAGCAAATAAGAATACTAACGTTTCCTTGCATAAACCAACACTTTCACAAAAATTCATGGTAAATTGCCGTGTAATTTGTACGGGAGCCATTGAGTTTCCGAAAAGCACCAGAAACGGATGATCTTTACCTCTCTGGTAATTTCCCTTTCTCAAGCCACTATGTGATGAACATAGATCGTTTGCCATTAATGTTAGCATCAGTGGACTCTATTCATACAAAATCACAAAGGAAGAAGAGGAACCTGTTTACAATTTGGTCTTTTTCTTCCTTTTTTTAAGAAGAGCAGTTCGGGGAAATAAAGCGCTTCTCTCCATCCAAGGGAGGGGACCAAATCCAGGACGTACCAACTTCAGTCATTTTGTTCTCCGAAAGTAGGGAGCCAATAGATGATGAAGTGGAAGATACAGATCGGAGAAGTCCAACCCTTCACCTACCTTTGTTTTGTCCGTGTGGTATAAAAAGGATTTTACAAGGGCTGACTTTGGTTAGGAGTTATCACTAATTGAGTCTTTTTTGACTCTCTTGAAAGAAAATGCCATATGTGGTGTGACTACTATCCCGGATAATTTCTTCAGGGGCAGAGGCTGATATGGAGTTACCAGCCCCAATCAAATCGCATGCTATGCGTCGACGAAGAGTATTAGTAAATAGCAGAGTTACAATGAGTCGCGTGGCCAAATCGGGGATCAGGGAGCCAGCGTAGCGCATTGTCTAACCCATCGTGTTACTAGCAACCCCAGGGGAAGGAAAAGCGACCCGCCTCTATAATTGATTCACCTAGAGGCAACCACTAATTATGGTTAGGTGGAAATCCCTAACCTGTATAAAAAGAAGTGGGGTAAGCTATCTCTCCGCTATGATATTTTGGAGGGTCTCCTTAGAGAGTAAATAGGGAAAAAACTTCCTGTATTTGGTGGAACCTCGCTTAGACTGTCCAGCCTTCCTTAACTAATGCAGTGCTAATGTTTGGTGAGGGCTTTTAATGGGTAAGTGGTCACACGTTCATTTTTACTAAAAGCCTGATGCCTCTCCTAGCCACGACCCTACTTTGACACTCATATATGATCGGCCAGTTCTGGCCTCTCCCTTTGCCTGGCCGAAAGAGCCAGGAAGAACAGTATACGCCTTTTATGACACTACTTGGGAATCGTAGATCAAATACGAAGGACGGCGTGGTAAGGAGATTGAAATGGCGGTTCCTGATTAGTAAAATTTGTCGGAGAATTCTGATTCACCATACTAGATATCGAGTGCTAGCTGAGCCAAAAGCGAGGATGGAAAAGAGCATTAGGAGATGAAGCCAATAAAAATGGTAGAGAAATAGAAAGTAGTAGTTAAAATTGTGAATAAAGGAACAAGAAGAATGTTCCTTCCTTAACTGAAGTTTAGATTCCTTCTCTAGTCAAGTTTTTCCCTAGAGTACTTGAATCAGGAGATCGTGCTGCTCCTCGTCATTCAAAGTGCAATACTTTACCAGGGTTTGTCTCGGCTGTGCACTGGGAAATGAACGTCGTTGTATTTAACAAGGGTTTAGTTAGGGCAGAGTATTTTGGCTGTGGTTACACATACTTCATTTGCATAAAGAGAAAGAATTAAGGATGGTTTAAGGAAAATAGTGTGTGCTGAGAGGGAGACGAGAGAGAAAAATATCTAATTCGACTTGCTTTGTCAAAGTGATTAAGAAAAGAAAACCAGTGTCACGGCTTTCAATATTTTCTCTGTGGCCATAGTAACCTTTAGTTCCTCTGGATACAGGCTGTAACAGTCTAGATAGTGTACTTGGCCCATACTGCCAATCTCAATTTTAAACCGTGTTATTTCTCCACTTTTTATTTGAAGCCTAGTTGTTTTCTCAGGCAACATGATCCAACTCATTGTAGGTTGAAAAAGAGTTGAGTAGATAGCTGTAGAAAAAAGGTTGGTGCCGATAGGGAAAAAGGTGGAAAAAGCATCATTTTCGCTAAGTGTTGTCAAAGAGTTCATATCAGCACAGTGAGTTGGACCTTCCCTATTATTACTTAAGGCAAGATGTGTTGCTTCTCCAACTATTAGCAGTAAGAGTCTACCGTTATGGCCAAATGTTTGGACACTACTATATTTTTTTATGTAAGAAAACAAATACAACTAATCAAACGTTGCATTTTATTTTACACTGTGTTTTTCAAATATTTCAGATGAAATATACAAAAATATAGAACCAAAACGCATTTTATTAATAAATACAATAATAAGATGCGCACAGTCAATATTTACAATGATTTCTTTTGTTCTTCCCGAATGTTTGAATTCATTTTGGCATAGTGATTATTTCTTTACTGATATCGTTTAATCAATTGGAAGTCCTCTGTTTATCAACCGCCAGTTTGATTATTTCACACAAATTCCCCATTGGGTTAAAATCTGGCTAAAGTTGGAGGGTATTTTCTGTCACAAACTTTTGTATTGCTGTTGCTTAATGAAAAGTTATGCCATCATGATAAAAAATAAAATTAACTTCCCCAAATTGATCCTTAACTGTTGGGAAAATGTGCTGATGAAGCAAGTTTAGGTATCATTTTGAATTCATTCTAGTGAGTTGGTACAAATTGTTCTCTTCCAGTATACCTATATTAAAAGTAGCCCAGTAGCTTCAAACAAGAGGAAGGGAGCTTTCTCAGTAATATCACTTTGTCCCAGTCTACAACATTCGATCTTTTATATTTTTTTTTTAAACTGAAGCCTGCAAAGTTAGTTTGTGCTCACTAAAGCGCCAGAGCTGCTACTTTCCAATCGTGAGCAAGCTCGGCAATAAAGTTAATTTTGGCGTTTATTTTATGCCCTTAGAAACACAGAAAACTTCATTGCAGGATGGTAACTATTATTTTTAATCCTAAAATGCTCCTCAATTCACTACCATGAGATACTATCTATCCTGTCTCAGGCCACCTATATGCAGACAACCATAATTAAACACTTTTGTTTGGAAAGAATCATTTCTCGAATAAAGAAAGTTTCAAAATTTTTTACCAAAAGATATTACGAATAGATTATAACTACCCACCACCATTCATTTATCAATTTATTTCATAATTTTACCATTTTGATCAAAGAGTAATGTTCCAGATACTTAACTCACCTCCTAAAGGAACATGATGAGAGCGCAATTCTGGATTCATCGAAGAAATACATTTTTTTATGCTCATTATTTTTCCAATGCTAGACTTCTAATAAACATGCAATATTTGAAATTTAGAATAAATATAACTGTCACTTAAATTTTAAAAACATAAAAAATAAAAATATATATTCGTCTAAAGATCTTTGACTATGCGTATACACACTATACCATAATGCGGGGCGCTCGGAGGCAACTCTATTAACTGTCTTATATGAAATGACAATAGGACCAGTTCATGGACATAAGAAAGAAACTTCTCTCTTTGCTGGCAAAAATTAACCTCTACTAAAAAAAGGTTAATGAACTTCATTATTTTCATGATATTATATATATTTTTTCGAATTTAGAAGTAATTACCAATGTATAGATCGACCCTGGAGAAGAAAACCGATACGATAGTTTTAATTCACCATTAGATTAAAATGGATTCCAGCAAATACCTAGAAGGCCAATCACTACCCTTGAGCTGAATATTTAGCAGTTGATGGCCAGCAGCACAACACAAGGAATTAAAATATAAAGTTTGCAGAGAGAATCTAAAAATGGGTTGGTATTATATGATATTATAGTGAATGATGGTTAAAGGTATTTTGAGACACTCCAAAGTTATATAATAATTGAAAAAAATGTGATACTGAAAAAACTAAGAACCAAGAAGAAGATACTGGCCATTTATTTCAAGTAGTGTTGGCATAATGATATGCAATTGCTTGCTTTTACCCGCTATATGTATAAAATAGCAAATTTAAGAGTGAACGATAGAGTGGTGATCGAGATGGTCGTTTAGAAGGAGGAAATTAACACAGAATCCAAGGAATTTCATTTCACATCAGTCAAACAAAAGATTTAGAAAATAATGCGAACATAAATAGTATATAATTCATTTATATCAGAGACATTTTGCTTATAATTTATATGCATATCTGATATAACTGAATGATTACACGGGGGAACAATCTATTTGGTGAATTGACATAAGTACATTTTCCTACCTAATTCGAGCATACTGAATTCAAATCTTAAATCAGATTCCTTCTAAATGCTACAAATTTTTCGTAATAACAATAACTAATATTATACAATAATTTTCATTTCATCACGTAATTTTGAATCATCCTTTTGCATTATTTATAGTAAAGCAGGTTTTTTGCACAAACATTTTATTGTAAATGTGAAGAAACCTGAATTACATATTAGGATTACAAATACTGTAATCAAATAGATGCTAATTTATTAATGACCGTTCATCAGGCTGGAAGACTTCTTCTTGATTTCAATCAAGCAAAAATTTCCGTTTGTAACTCTTTCTCTTTTAAGTCTTCTCTGACTGACCTCTTCTAAACATCCAGCAGTAGTCCGCCATCATGTGTCTATCCCAGTGATCTTATGAGCGCTCTTCCATCGTCATCAAATCCTGATGCAAGCGTTCCCCTTCTTCGTCGCTAACGGATCCCAGATTCTCTTGGAATCGGTCGAGGTGACTATTTAGGAAATGCAGCTTCACACTCATGTTGCATCCCAGATCACGATATGTTAAAAGCATAAGAGTAACCAGATCCTCGTAATTATGCGCTTTTTTGCTTCTCAAGAAGATGCGAACAACGGCAGAAAATGAGAGCCAGGCTGCCTTCTCGTTTTCATTCATGGTGTTCACAAATCTAAAATCACTCAGAAGTCTTCGGATTTAGAGACCATCAAATACTCCTGCTTTTTTTTCGTATGACAAAGCAGGAAACGCCGATAATATATACTGCAAACAATCATTGTTAGTGCTCAACGCCTTGAAATATTGCTTCATCAACCTCATTTTGAGATGAAGTGAAGGGAAAACGATCTTCTCTCGACTTACGATTGGTTCATTAACAATGTTTGGCATTTCTGCTTACAAAGTTTCCCGAACGGCCAATCTTTTTGGGACCATTGTTTGTCACTGGCTGGACTCTCCCACATACAGATATAGCATGGAAACTTTGTATATCACTTCTACTGGCCAAGGGGGAAGTTGAACATCTTAAGGTCTACACATATGATCCAATTGCGTTCATGTTTCTTAAGTAAATCCATGATCATTATTATGTCATCGTGAGGTTCTCGCAGATGGACAGAGTGAGCGAGAAGAACTGCACCAAAGTATTTGCCATTATGCAAGAGGAGACACTTGAGGCTACGCTTGAAACTATCCAAAAACATTCTCCACTCAACAGGGCCATAGGTGCCAAGTCCCAACTTGGTAAACAGACCAGGAGCATCGTGGCAGTATACAAATTGTCTTTTCTCAGAGAAAATACTTAACAAATGTACTCTCTCTTGTTCGGTAATATGATACCCGTACCGATTTGTTAAGCTAAAGTTTTGGCAGCTTCCTTGGAGAGCGCCAAATTACGTATTAAGTCATTTAAATCCTCTTGATTGAAACAGTGAGGAGCTAATGACTGCTCAGCATCTGATGATGAATCTACAGACTCTGAATTCATTTTATGGCCGTCCATATCAGGTACGTCATTTTCATCCTCAAAGGAAGCATATCCACTAAAAATCGGAACTGTTAAAGACTCAGCATTAAGTACTAGCCGGATCGCCGAGGGAATGGAGGGGTAGTCGATCTTGTGCTGATTTTTCCTGCCAATACTTTTAGTATTCACCAGGCAGAAATAACAGTCCGATACATGATCCTTTGGCTCTCGCCACACCATGGGGATTTCAAAAGAAAAAATATTTCTCTTTCCTTTCGTCCACTTACGAAGATGTTCCACACAACTATGGCAAACAGCATGTGGAGCCCACTTCTTATCTTGATCGCCAAGATGAACATCAAAATATGCCTTATTATTGCGTCCAACAAAGTTTGATATATTGCGCCATTGACGAACTAGCATCTAACAGCCACATATGTAACAGAAGGTGTTAGATTACTAACGCAATTTTCTATTGACGGAGCCATCGCTCTAACCTAAGACCTGAAAAAAGAAACAATATTGTCAATATTTTGCACAATAACACTTTTTACTATCTTACTACTATGTACTGTGAAGTATTGGTTTTCTACAAGCACCCTCTTTGGCCGTCCGGAAGGCAGTTTTCGGGAAAACGAGAAAATGAAATTACAGAATAACTATAGCATGTAGGTAAAGTTGGATTATATATTTTTCATCAGCATGAAAAAAACAATTAAAATTGGCAGATAAATATAAGTCACCAGAAAATGTGATTAAAATTGTTCCCCTGTGTTATTAATGATTAAATATGACTGAGTATTATGAGTATTTTTAAAAGTTTTCATCCAGCACTAAGAAGCGAGAATAACCAGCAAAACTAATCAGAAACATCTATATCTATGATTGCACATATGCTAATATAGTCAACAAGCCCTGGAAGGGAGGATAGTAAAGGATAATAGGAGTGAGAACGAGAAAAAAATAGTAATATTTTTGCATAATCAGACAACTTGTGATATCAAAAGAAAGAATATTCACCTATTGGATAGAGGAATCTCACGGCCAGATTAAAAATTATTAAATAAAAATTAGACCATTACCTAAACTCGTAATTATATGGGGTTGCAATCCTAAATATCTATTATTCAAATCCAAAGGGTTGAATCTGGAATTAGAAAATTATAAATAGGTTCAGCCTAAGAATAAAGGCAAACTTAAAATCTCTTGCTAAAGGTAAGGTTAAAGGAGGCATTTCTTTTTAGCAGGTGTAGAACATTCCTTTGTGATTTTATTATTTGTGAATTTCTTGAAGGTTACATTTACGAAACTCGAATAAATAAGTAATACCACTTATTCACCTCGCCCCACAATACGTTAGCCAATTATTCAAACTATTTTACCTAAGAGATAGGATAAATTCATATGAATTTTACCCATTAAATCACCCTTAAAATTACTTAACTGAGAAATACTGAATGACAAGCAAGCAATCCTGATGGACAATGACCAAGATCTAATTGACCTTAAAGTTTAATAATAGTCTTATGATAATTAATTCAATCTTACGTGTAGTAGAAAAAATAGACATCAATTTTATTCAGTCATTAGTCGAATTGGTTTTATCAAACTTTCGGCCATTTGTCCACTAAATGCATGTTATTTGGCAACAAAGGCATAATTCTTTCAATATCCTGAATTTTCTGAGAATAAATATAGAATCACTGCATTAGCCGGCGTTTCACATTTGGAAAATTATATTCCAAACTATTAAAGCTGATTCGCTCGAGACGCTGATTCTCTTGATTTGCTCGCTCATCAACGAGAAATTAATTCTTGTCACGGTGTGCCTCGGAGAAACAAACAAGCATCCACTAGTCTTTAGCCCTCTGTTTCCATTAATTAAACTACTATTTGACCCTATTATGATTTAGTTCCTATCTTCTTTCGGCGTGTAATTTCCTCTCATGCGCCTATAATTAAGGTGTCTATAAAAAATCTTGCTTATATATTTTAAGGGACAACTAAATATAATTACGTTATTCAGCTCTTCTTTTATCCTGTATTTATTTAAAACCCTTTCTGCAATCCACGTAATATCTTTGGTTAACCAAGATTTAACTAAGCAATGTTTACATTCGTAAGTAAAAATCATATTTTCTTTCCCCTCCATTTTATTTCTTTGATTTCGCTATCGAATCTGGCTCTTTTGGCTTATAGGTTAAGAGGGTGCAATTGGATTTGGAACACGACAAAAAAAGATCCATGCCTCATTATGTACGTAGTTTATTTGTTTAGAAAAATCCAAAACCTTCGATAATCATAATTACTTTCAAATAGTTTCATTTCTTAAAAATTGGAAAGGTTACTTAACAATTATGGTCATTCTGAAACTTTATAGAAAATCGTAGGAAATCTTTCGAAATATTCCCGTTAAAATAGTATTATGGATGACGACAGAATTTCGCTGAGAATATAAGAAACCAATCCAAATTTGAAATAGAGCATCAATACCATGGCTAAAATATATGCTAATTCACCTAGTTTTATAGTTTTTAAATAACAAATAATTATAACTGCTAAAAATGACATGTGTAGTTTTAGTGTTAATCAGGTTCAGTCAGAGAGATCTATTCCTATTATTGCCTTAAATCGACAGCCTAATAATCTTTGTTTTCAGCCTATGTCGATCTACAGAGCTACATTCTTTCAAATAGTGCATTCATAGTTGAATTTTAGGGGGTTTCTTTGGTGGTGCATTTGTCGAACTTTATCCTTCCTTTTGCACCTTTCTTCCCAAGAAAAAATCCTTGGTCGTGACCATTCGCACCATTTTCCTAAACAGGAAAAGTTTAAAGGAGTTATTATTTGCCAAATCTTTAACGAGGCAACTCAGTATCGTGGAGTTGATAAAGGCAGCGCATCTTTTGATGATGGTTTTTTTAAGTCAAGTTAAACATTACGATAGAATGATGATTCTTACATATTTTTCCATTATTTGTTGCAGATCATTTGAATTTCTAAGAACTTATATTTTACTATCCTAAAATTTTTTACGGTTCTTCTTGACCTGTGCAGAGTGTACTGAACAAGCATAATTTCCATTTAGACGTAACTTAAAATTTGTAATTCTTAAACTTTTTCATAATAGTCGATTTCTTCGAACAGAGACTATTAGAACAACTTGCGAGGGGCGGTCAATAAGTTTTTCAATTCGGATATAAGGAAATGAGATATGAGGAAAAGGGTTTTATTATTTTTCAATATAACTACTCTCGACTTTAATGCAATTGCGCCACTTGTCCCTGAGGCTTCGAATACCGACAACCAGAAATCTCCCGACTGCTGTTCAATCCACTCCTGGACGGCGAGCTGGACATCTTTATCGTCCCCATACCGGCGTCCACGCAGTGCAGCCTTGAACTGGCGGAATAAAAAGTAGTCGCTATTGGTCAGATCAGGACTGTAGGGGGGATGGTTGAGCTCCTCAAATCCGCACTCGTGCAGGGCAGCTTGTGCAACTCTGGCCTTGTGGACTTTGACGACGTTGAAGTGGATCATAGGGCGTGAGGTTTCTAGGGACCCAACGGGCAGGAACCCAGGACATGGCCAAATTGTCATGGATGATGATGATAACACTTCCATTTGATATTCCAAGTTCTCTTTCGATTTATTCGACCTTCGCCTGTCGATTTTCGAGGATCATCCTCTCCACACGGGCCACATTGTCCTCTTTGGTCACATCTGACGGGCGTCCTGGACGGGGGTCATCTTCAAGGGACTCACGACCATGGCGGAACTCCCAATTCCAGCGAGCAATGGTTGCATAGGAAGGGGCGGTGTCGGTGTACACTGCAGCCATGCCTTCATGGATCTCTAGCATTCTTGCCTTCTTGGTCAAAAATTTGATCACTGCGCGGTGCTCAACCTTCTCCATTGTTGAAAAATTTGTGAGTGACGATCTGCGATCAGCTACTGCTTCTTAAATAGACGAGGTACGAGCGTGCGGCTGCAGTTCCTGACTTCTTATAACTTGTCCTAACACTCACACAAACAGCCATTCCCCTTCCTCTGTTTTGCCCTACCGATTCGCAAAACTTAATGACCGCCCCTCGTATTTCCTTTCTTGAGCTTTTTGCAAAAACTTACCTAGAATTGCACCTTTATCTAAAATCGGAATTCAATCTTTTATAATATATTCAGTCGTTTTCCTTTTGTTTTAGCATATTTTTAATCGATATATATATATTAAATTTTTAACATAATTTGGAGTGTTTACATTTTTTATTAAGCTTTTTATCCTTCTCTAACTCTATTCACCATTATCTTCGAGAGACTATTTTAAAAGTTTATATTCTAGCTATTAAGAATGGTATGTTTGAGAACAAATCGTGAATTTCGGTAAATATTAATCTTTATAATAAATCAGCGTAAGAAGGAACAACCCTTTCTTTAATAAACTCTTGTTTAACGCTCAGATTGCATTTTCAATTAATTAAGTTGATGTTACCTCTTTCAATCTGTAAATTTAATTCTAAATTGCAGGTGAGAGATTAATTATTCGTGTGAGTAAATTCTTATTTAGTCGAAGAAAATTTTTTATAAATTATTTGTTCTGCCCCTGAGCTTTCTTGTTTTCCTAAGTTCTTCAGTCATTAGTCGTGAAAGTGATTAAGTAATATTGATCGTAAAATAAACATTCATTTTGCCTCCTTAACCAGGTGCATGGTGTTGTTCGTCCTTACATTTTTTATTAGCTCGAAATTAATATTGAATTCTGAAAATGTTGGCGACTAGGCCATGTTGTGTTTAAATGGAATAGAAAAAATAGTATATATAAAATTTTGGTTGTAATCGGACATCTACTGATTTTTTTAATTAATTCTCAAAAATAATATAGGACATTGTGCCTGATTGGGTTTCAAACCAGTTTTAATACTTTTTATATACACTATTTTTACTCTTAAGTCAAAGATGATTCCTTTTATTATTTTTATATTTTCTCTTTTTAGTGTTGTAAATAGAACTATCCACTTTTTTTTCCTGAATAACTTAATATACAATTTGCCATTAATTTGTTTTTACTTTCTATTCGAATTCAACTAATAACAGTAAATTAGTTATTCCTATATTATTCGTAGCGATGAACAATTTGGATCAATTTTGGGTTGAAAACTACTGCTAATTGCAATTAAAAAGAGAGGGAATAACTCTCGAATTCTACCTATTCTTATTAAGCTGATTACATTTAATCAAATTGTATGAACAAAGTATACCAATGTAATTAAACTCAATTCAGCTGCAATACAGTAATCTTTTTCTCTCTTGTGTTTTCTAGTGTACATTGCGGAGGATATACTTCCTCTTTCGTTTTATCAATATCATTCCTTGGTTTCTTCCTCATCTTGAATGTTTGGTTGGGTATCATTTATTTCAATGCTTTATTGAGCTAGTCAATCGTTTCCTTCGAATTTGTGTTGTTTTCTAGTTGTTTTCTGTTTTTTATTACAAAGGCGCGTAGGTTTTTGGCTTTTCATAGGGTCGATTGGGGTTGATAAATAATTGCTTGAATCTTTGAAGATGGTAAAGATTCAATACATTTTGTCGGGTACTTGATATAATGTGTTTATATGATTTTGAACCCTTTTGAAGGCATGCCTACGCCCAATCGAATTTCTTCTATATCATAACGGTAGATTTGATATTTTCCTTTCAAATCTGATATCTCTCTGTTCCTTATGACATTTGCTTTTGATCTTAAAATCAAAATTTTTGATCACTAATATTCCTGATCTCCGTCGCACTCATCTGTGTCATAATGGTGACGAAACCTATCTGATATAAATCGTGTGAAAAATTTATGTACACATATATTTGAGATGATTGAGGTACGCACGTGCCTTGCATATAAATATATTATAAATCATAAGGCTTAATCAACCCCCATGTGTACCTATTCTACGGTTTCGAACTTCTTCCTGATTTGTTAACTAAGTTTTATCTAGGCAAACAAATCAGACAGGTATTTACATACAAGGAAGGCAGTAGCGGCTCGTGTATAGGCACTGCGGAACTGCAGCACGCCCTATTTAACTCGATATTATCGATATCACTCAATATACTGAGTCTTTTTTTATTCTTTCTTTATACTTGTATATTATATGTCCGACAAAGGAAGCTTAACGCTTGGGAGAGAGAGAACTGTGGCTTACGCTGTGCCGATCCTGATTTACTAGTGGAAGGTAGTCTTTCTTTTTGTCTGCTCGTGTGTTGTGCTAAAACATGATTATACTCTTGAATATGATAAATTCTAGAGTTTAATTCATTGTTCTTTCGGTTATTTTATTTATTAAATGATTAATTAATTAATTGAGTTGCGGAAATTTAGCATGGAAAATAATCTAGATAATGTTCTTAATGAAATTACGAAACTGCTAAAAAACCCTCATGACAATGCTCATGAATACATCAGAGGAAGAACGCTGCTTTTCAACACTGGAGAAAAGAAAACCTCTTCTAAGGAGAACTATGAATTTTGAATGACTAAATGCAGTTTAAATGCTTTCAATAGAGAAAGAATTCTTCAGTAGTCATCCAGAGATCAATGAGAAAATAATTAACCTTTTCGCGCGATTATTGAGTAAAAAATGTTTGACTTTGTTCTGTTTAGGATTTTATGTTCATTTCCTTTTACACACTATTTAAACAATACTAAACAAATTCTGATGCAGCACCCCCAATAATCTTAGCTAAGAGCAGCCACAAAAATACACATGAAAAGCCTTCCTTATTTATGAAGGCTAATCACATGATATGTTTTTCAAACCCGTCAGCCAAACGTTGTGAGAGGTTTTTATAATTCACGCATCGCAAATTCGATGTATTATCTATCATGCTTTGCCGTGCTTAATCTTTCGTGAGTCGAGCAAGAGCAGTATCTCTACCATTACTCATCAGAATCTATGGTGTTTTCTTTATAGCAAACTATTTTTCTGTATGTGGTCTATTAACTTGTTGTTAAGGTCGTTCTGAAAGCACTTTATGAATTAAAGAAGTAAAACTTGGCAAAGGTCTGTTATGAAGATAAGTGATTTGTCGAGCGATGGAGGATATAATATACCTTAATTGGCTTTGTGATTCCTAGTTAAGTATTCGACGCTTAAAGAAGGTGTGAAACTGTTATTAATAATTACCTAATGTAAGTAAGCTGGTGATCACACCAGGTACTCCATTTTTAAGCCTAATTCTCTTGGTGTTTTTATTCCTGCTAACTTTCAAGAGTATATTCCGTTCTGTTAGTCATTAACTCGGTGAAGCTTCAGAAGACCTAGGCAGTGATTTTAGTATTAAAAACAGTATTAATGATAATTTTATGCATTGTGATCGTTATATATGGTTTCGGTTTGGTGCGGAAAATCCATATTTTTAAGATACTCCATCTTCATTGGTTCAAAATGAAACATAAATGTGAAACTTTAGAAGACATACGCCGTGTTTTTATTATTTAAAACAGTAATAATGGTGTTTATAGGCATTGTAGTCGTCATATATGGTCTTGGTATGCGGTGGAAACTAGATATATATAAGATACTCAGCCTTGAATGGGTGAAAATGAAATTAAAATTAATCCAACTTTCCTTTTATTGATATGTAAAGAATTCCTGATTTCAAACTTTGGAAACCCTAATTTCAACCTATTATAGGCTTTCGAATGTTTTTGAACCTTAGGATAATTATTTTGAAATAGGGCTTCACCCCAATACCACCCTTTATTCATGGGGGGTTTTACAGCAACAACCCCTAATCTATTATTAATCACCTAGTAGTATTATTAATTCGAAATCCTAGCATTAGCTTGAAATGAGGATTACCAATGATTGAAATTATGGTTTCTTTGGACGTCAAAAGAAGGCAAGGTGGAGTAATTTGAACTTTATTTTCACCTCATCTAAGTCAAGTATCTTCAATATATGTACTTTCCGAGCCAGACTGAAACCATATATGACGACTTTAATACCTAAATCAAAATTAGTACTGTTTTCAATAGTACTCGTAAATATATGGAGTAGGTCTTCTGAAGTTTCAGCATTAAGTCAATATGAAGCTGTCAAAATCTCTGCTCTGACAATTTATGATAGGGCCAAACCTTAACTAATTCTCGTTTCTGTCTTCGTGACAGATTTTATTTTTTGGTTCTGTTATTTAACTTTAATTATTATATTTTTAGCATGTAGAAAAATCTTAGTTTATGAGTTTCCGATCACGATAAGAATTTGCATTCATAAGTTTGCAAAATTTACCTCGAGGCAATTTTTCCACTTGTTTCGATCCAAATTCACTGTAAGTGACCATATCTCTTCTATGTGCGCCCTAGAGTTGTATTTATTTCTAGATTCTCTTACATTACTCTCAATAGGCATTATTTTGAGGGTTGTTTTGTCGTGTAGTATAGTTCGGTATATCGTTATTGAGATGTTATTCTTATCAATAGAGAATACATAGATTAGGGCCATCATCTCTCTCTTTAATTTCGTCTACGATATACTCCAGAGGGGCAGTCTCTAAATAAACTGTGGGAAATCTTTGTATGCCTTTGCTGTAGTTATTATAATTGTTCATTCCATAGTTTTCCTCTCTCGATATTCTACTTGTATCTGGCCTAAAGTAAGAATCTAAAACACTACCTATGGTCACTCGACGTGGATGAGCTATGTTTTATAGTATATTTATTATAAAATCTGAGCTGGTAAAATCAATACTAGTGTTAGTTGATACTTATTGGCTGAATTGCATTTAATTATTGTTATACAAGGTGTCCATAAAGTCTCTTTACAGATTGAAACATTTATTACAAAGATAATTGATAAGATATCTTAATCAGACTAGTTCTATTGTACTCAGTAGATTTCAAAGTGTATTGAATGAGGTAAAAAAACAACTGTGATATCCACTGAGTATAATAGAAATAGTCTGATTAAGATATCTTATCAATTATCTTTGTAATAAATTTTTCAATCTTCTTTGTAATATTTTTTTTTAATTGTAAAGAGACCTTATAGACAGCCTGTATTTATTGAAGCAAGTAAATTGCTTCTTTTCGCTAATTTTGAAAGTTTTGCTGTTGATTGTATCATATCTTGGGTAATTATTATGTTTCCAGCAACTACAAAAAGTAATTCACTATGTAGCTCCATTTATTGGCTAAAGGCATCGTAGACCCAAATATATGTGTTTCTTGAAGATGTCAAGAGCCTCATATAAATAGCCTTGCAAGAAGTTCTTTATTCAGTTGCGTTAAATCTGAAATTTAATCTTACCAAATAAAATGTTTCCTGTAATTCTTTTTATACCCTCTACCTTTTTTCCTTTAATAAGGGTGCAATTGAAGTCCTGGAACGCATTATTCCTATTTCTTGAATGTTATGGTAATTATCCTCTGCATTCTCTCTTTCTTGTCTTCCAGTTCTTTTGGTAAAGCTTCCATACTCATTCCTATGGTTTGCCACCCGGTGGCAATGCCGGCCTTTGGTAAGAAGTATGCGCTATTTGTGTTCAGGTTTTAGTGAGAGTTAGAGAAATCGAGCATAGCTTAGAATTGAGTATAAATGTGAGGTTTTTACAAGTATTTAGAGCTTTGAAAATCTTCAAGCGAGTGACTCTTGCCTTAACAGTCCAAACAAAGGTAAGTCGCGAATGGAATGAAATATGAATTCAAAATGATTAAAAATCTCTTGCAAGAGATTTATAGTAAGGATTTCAAAATCTTGCATATCTAGGAGATTACTATCCTAAAAATCTGTACATAAATGAATATTATAGCGATGCTGAGATATAATTACTGGAGAAAAGAGAAAACCTTAATTTACTAACAACTCATTTTGCATAGTATATTTTTCTATCTTGTTATTTGACAACAATTTAATAATCTCTGAATAACTTGTATTGCTTCGCACATAGTACATGCACCAATTTATTTATGAATAGCAAATTTAACATAGAGGAGTTATTGACCTAACTTCTCAGAGAATGACTCCATAAAACCAAATTTCCTATTCTTTTGGAAGAAACGAACTCATAGTATCGAGGGTAAGGGAATGGGTAATCCTAGTCGCACTTCCTTGGCATCTATTTTAATTCCGCACCAAGCTAAAGTGGGGTAAAGTGTAGCTAATACAGCTGCCGTAGCCACTTCGGGTGAATAGGAATAACTCCGGTGCTTCCCTTATGATTAAAAATAAGATAATGATCCTCTGAGTGTGTTTTCACTTAGTAAAATCCAGTCATGGGTGGACTTATGTAAGATTGAGAATTGAGCCGAGTAAATTGCTTATCAATTGCCAAAGGATCGTCCAAAATAGTTAAAACACACAGATACAAAAATAAACTTTAATATACATAAATTGGAAATATGAAATAGCATATATATGTATAAATAGGATTGATCTTCGCACTGGATTGGTACGTCTATATAATGCCGTGTTAATTACACTTGAAATCTACTTACTAGGATGCTTGCGTCTTAATTTAACCCGACAGAATGAATTGAATAATATCAAGCAATTAAGCACTGAATTGATCACTTAAAATAATCGAGGGTATGAGCTTGGGATGGAAATTCTAGTTAACGATTAAACTGCTAAAGTTTTGAGAGGGAATAATTTACTTTAACGATACCTTTGAGGTCGTAAGTATTTGGAGAATGACGGTGAATGTCTTTTTCTTCTGACCATGTTCGCACTTAGCCCGGACGTCCGAGGTTACTGAATGTGGGGGTAATCCGAGACCGGTGTACTGATATAATGATCCGAGGCCAGATTGCGAAGGCGAGTCAAACTGTGACTCAAATCGGAATTCTTCTCCTCGAAGTGTCTGTTCCGATTATTGGAACCTGAAGTGGGTAGCAAAAAAATGATTACCTAGCTGCGTGGAGGGTAATCCTCAGAGGGAGATCCTGTGTAACCTCTAACTCTGAATGGAGGGATCTGCGAGAAGTTTAGCCCCTACAAGTACCGTGACGGCAACAACAAATTCCCCGAAGTTTCCTCCTTGCAACGCGCGAACTGTTTCCTTTGTGGGACTAGCTCCAAACACAACGTAAGTCCAAGATCTTTTGCCCGACTCCGACTCCGACTCCCTTTTATTTCTCTCGAGAGCTAAGATCGAGAGAGAGCACCGGATTCTCATAAAATTCTTATCATTGCGCGAAAAGACCTTTCGTATCCCGCCCGGACATGCGAAAAATTCACATATCAGCGCCATCCGAGCTTTCCTCGTCTCAGGTCGCAGGTTTATGACGGTGCGAAGAAACTCAAGTCTTCGTCGGCTGGCAGGTGTCTTTTGAGGCAGACATTTTCCTGTGTGTGCGGCAGCGAATTTGGTAATTCCGAAAGCGCGAAAAGAGGTGAACGGGATTCGATGCGAAAAGGCGAATTTGAAATAAGGGAGGGGTGGCGACACGCAGCTGTGTTGGTGTATTTATATATGTAATAATGCATGCAGGTATTTAGACTTCTACACATACTTTGACTTATTTAAAAGAAACTTTTATCCATAATATATATACAAATCTGGAAAACAGAAATGGATCATCGTGTTTCCATTTCATTTCCTTTTGTTGTTTGTTATTGGTCTTGTTCGTGTATGAGATGTAAACATTTTTGCCTTGTTCATTTTAACAGTGCTGGGAGATATCAAAATGATTTTTTTAAAGAATTTCCTGCAATTTCCTATTGAAATATGGTGTAAATTATAAGACATCTTAATATGAATATCAGATGACGAACTTTAATTAATTTTATGAAGTTACGAGTTGTAACCATGTGCCTCTTTTTTATACGAATATGCACCGTTTTACCTCTAGGCCAAAGAGTAAAAAAGGTTTCCTAAATATATATATATATATATATATCTTTCTATCTATCTATCTATCTCTCTCTCTCTCTATATATATATATACGTAGGTGAGTCAAAAAGTTCTCAGACAAATGCCAGATTATTGAAATGTTCGATTTTGTACAAGTAAATACAGGGTCAAACACGACTTTCATGTTTTCTGAACAATTCCTACAAAATTCGTCATTCAATTTGTCGAGACTCTTTGTATTAGATGTGCTTCAAAAAGGTTACTTTTTTGAACCCATAAAATGGCAAATTTTGAGATAAGAGCGAACATTAAATTCCTGACTAAACTTGATTAGAAGCCTGTTAAGATTATTGACGCTCTACAACAGGTTTATGGTGACTCTTCGCCATGTAGAGCGGTAGTTTACGACTGGATTAAGCGCTTCAAGGGGGGCAGAGAAGAAGTTGAAGATGATCCACGTGAAGGGAGACCCTCCACCTCCATTAACCCAGAAAATGTCGAGCTTGTGAGGGATCTAGTGGATAAAGATCGCCGTATTACTATTGATGAAGTTGCCAATGCATGTGAAATCTCTCATGGCTCAGCATTTGGAATTCTAACTGAAAATCTTGGCCTGAGCAAGCCTTCAGCACGTTGGGTCCCAAAAGCGTTGCGAGAAGACCAGCTGAATCATAGGGCCAACCTTTCTTTGGCTATTTTGACCAAGATTGAAGCAAACGAGGATAGTATTTTTGAGCGCCTCGTAACGGGAGATGAAACTTGGGTGTATCAGTTTGATCCTGAAAGTAAAAATCAATCAAAAGAGTGGCACCCAAGGGGGGCAGCAGGGCCTATCAAGTTCAAGACAGAGAGGTCCGTTAAGAAGATAATGGCTACAGTTTTTTGGGATTCAGAGGGAATTATTTTAATAGACTTCTTAGAAGGACAAAAAACTGTTACATCCAGCTATTACGAAGGAGTTTTAAGGAAGCTGAAAACTTCAATAGCCAAAAAACGACGAGGAAAGCTCCACAAGCAAATCTTGTTCCACCATGACAATGCCACTGCACATTCGTCCAAAGCTGTGAGATCTCAGCTACGGGAATTTCGATGGGAAACTCTTGCTCATCCCCCTTATAGCCCTGATTTAGCACCCTCTGACTTTTTTCTGTTTCCAAATTTAAAGGGACACCTAAAAGGAACCCGGTTTCAATCATTAGATGAAGCAAAAAAGCAGGTCATTACTTGGTGCCAGAGACAACCCCGTGAATTCTACAAAGATGGTCTTTACCGTTGGATTCATAGATTAAGAAAGTGTATAGATGTTAATGGAGCTTATGTAGAAAAATGATTACAGTATTACTACAAATAAAAATTTTATGCCATTTATCTGAGAACTTTTTGACTCCCCCTCGTATATATATATATATATATATATATGGATAAATACCTACATATAAAAAAAAATTAAGTTCAAGTACAAATCTAATATGTAAATACCTATTTTTTACTTTCTTCTTCAGAAAATTTATTAAGACAAAATAAAGTTAGCTCTATACCTATTTTCTTCCTAGAAGCTAAAAGATTTATCCTAATCACCATGTATATATATATATATATATATATATATATATATATATATATATATATATATATATATATATTTATATATGAATGCAATATCCCGCAGGAAAAAATGAAAAGGTGTTTCCAAGTACTTTCGAACTTTATTTAGTTCCTGATAAGGAACTTAATAAAGTTCGAAAGTACTTGGAAACACCTTTTCATTTTTTCCTGCGGGAGATTGCCTTCATTTGCCACCCTCACGTCATACTTTGTGAGTTTTTCATTTTATATATATATATATATATATATATATATATATATATATATGTTATATAGGGTCTTTCAAGAGGGACGCTCGAGGTTTGTCAGGCGATAGTAGCCATGTTGTTAAAGCGAAATCTGGCAAGCTCACTGTGAACTGTTTAGTAATACTTGGCAAGTCACGATGGAAGGTTATAGCGTTGAAAAGCGTGTAAAAATCATCAAATGTTATTATCAAAATCAGTGCTCCGTTCGACAAACGTCCGCAAATTACGTGATTTTTATTATCTTCAGCGACGAGGCCCAATTTTGGATGAATAGATTCGTGAACAAGCAAAATTGTCATATTTTGGGACATAAACAATCCACAAGAGATACACCATTGCCAATTAAATCCCAACAAAGTCACTGTTTAGTGCAGATCTTCGTCTAACTGAATCATCGGTCCGTCTTTTTTGAGAACGAAGATGGGATTGCCATAACCGTCAACGGCGAGACCTACAGATCGATGATAAGCAACTTCTTGTGGCCTCAACTGAATATTATGCCTGATATGGATACTGACGACATGTAATTACAAAAGGACGGCGCTTGGTGCCACACTGCGCACGCAACAAAAGACATTCTGCACCAGCGATTTCAAGGAAAGCTCATCTCGCGCGGTGGCGACATCAACTGGCCACCGAGATCATGCGATTTAACGCCATTAGACTACTTTCATGAGAACTACCTTAAAACCGCAGCTTTATGCGAATAATCCGCAAACAGTTGATGTCGTCAAAGTCAACATAACGAACACTATCCAGCAAATCAGCCATATTTATGCGACAAAGTCATCGAAAATTGGGTCTCTCGAATACGTTCCACCAAGCAAAGCCGTGTCGGACATTTGAACGACGTCATATTCGACACTTAATGCCATAAAATGTCTTTTCAAATTTAAAATAAATTGAGTGCATATATCACACACAACTTGTTTTATTTACATTTAAAAATTGAGCAACCTTATTGAAAGACCCTTTATATATATATTCGCATTACATATAATAAACGTGAAGCGAGTTTGAAAAAATATTGTTTGATTGATTTGATCCTCCGAAACAACTTGATCAATAACCTAATTTAAAGCACTCACATCACCGTAATTCGATTTCATTTATGAAATCTGTACGTAAAAGAAGCATAAATAAAATATTAAATATTGTGTTCACAAATCTAGAATCCCTTTTAAATCGTTAAGTGAAATATTAAGATTTTGCTTCAAATTTTACTCAATCCATAATTCTGGTCTGATGAATTTAGCCTTTTAAGAGTATAGACATTGAACTTGAGAACAGCCAATGCATTGTATTATGAACAAAAGACTAACATAAAAGTGCTGCTAGCTATTAATGATTTAGGCCATTTTTATTTAAGCAGCCCTCATGTTTACGCAGTTTTTTTGTTAGAATGAATACCTTTAATAATATATCTAAAACTAGCTTTGTCACATTTAATGCATGAATTACCTAATATTTTACTAGACTATTGTTATGCAAACTCTACCGAAACATTAGCAGATTATTCCTATTGAGAATTCGCTGCTAACGGCATACTTTTAACTGTGATCGAAGCGGTGCTCGCTGGCTCAGTGTGCCTGGTTCGAATCGCTTCCGTGCACGGATTTTTTCGAAAAAAGCTAATAAAAATGTTACTGCAAGGAAAAATTATTCCGTTTTCTCTTTCAATGTGGTTAAATATATATATATATACATTCTGATTTAAATTTATTTAGAAATTCTCAGAAGAAAGTTTGTTTCTTGGCCACCGGAAAAAGATAACCAATGGTGGAGAATTATACTTATATAGATAAATAAGTTAATATATTTTTTATGATATAATGATTCTTTGACTGTTATTTGATTTGCGAATTTCATACTAAATTTTACATTAATGTCCATGTGATCATTTAAATCATTTTTAAATGGTTTTATCTATTTTAGTAATCTATTCAAGAACAACCTTTTTCGACTTTCAATAAATATTGTTTAATGTGATTAAGAGGACTTAATATAAAATTGAGGGGAGAAAACTTTTCTCGTTATAGTTGCATAAACATTTTTTTAGGAGAAACAGAGTTTATCTACAAAGACATAGCCATAGAATGACTGCTTTGTAATTAATTAAGTTTTAATTTTCGCAATTTTGTCTACTATGCATTTATTTAATTGTATACTATTAATTAAGGGACTACAAAGAACTAACATCCTTTTAAGGCCATTGCAATAAACGAAGATAAGAGAAAAATTAGGAACTTTTAAGTGGAAGGTATTTTAGTAATTTGAATTTTGCACAGAATGACCGAGATTATTTCAACGCTTTGTTATTCTATATCTGAGTATTTTAGCAGTATAAAATTTTGGTCCACTTGTAGTGTTAATTCTTAAATTTACAAGATTAAAGTAGTTATTTTAAATGACCGCTCGGTTATCTATTTAAACTAGAAACGTACCAGTATAATTAATATTAGTGGAAAGGCTTACAATTATTATGATTGATGACAAGACCACACAAACAATCATTTTTCATTCAAAGCCACTGCGTTAATGCAGAAATTGTTCAGGGTAATTTAAAATGATTTATTTCCAAGTAGATAAATTAATTCCATTGCTTTAAATGCAACACTTTTGCAGAACTCTGCCTTATTCATCACATGCGGGTTAGTAATATGAACGCGTATGCTGAATTAAGTTTGAGATGCGAGGGGTTCTATAATGAGAGAACAATATCTTCCGATTTAGAAGCAAGACTAAGGTAGGTAGCATTTTTTTTCCAGAGTGGCCAAATATATATTAAAATTCACCCGTTGTACTCGCCGCTGTCTTTTTTACCTGGACTAAGCACATTATTTTCGATTTATGTGATAAGTTATTTTGCCTTAATACCTAAGTTAATATCGTCTCCAAATTTTTCAGAGTAAATTACTGACCATAAAGACTTAAAGCTACATATATTTTCTGAGAAAAACAACATAGGTTCATGCTCATTTTGTCTTTAGTCTATTTCCGACAATAGGTAAACAATTTTGCAAAATTGATTTATAATACACCCTTTTAAGAGCGCCTTTCAACCAAATAGGTGAACTTTTAATGATAGAAATTCTTTTTCTAGGTACGATTGAAACAGAATCAAATTGAAAATATAGTTTATAGGCGAAAATATCGAGAAAACATTTTTACTTTCATTGCAGCTCAGATGAGTACAATGTTCAAGAAGTAGTGAGCATAGACGAAATGTAGAGTTTCCAGAATCACGAAATTTGGCAATTGGACAGAGCATTTGGTCAGATACTCTGTTTTTTAAAGGGAGGTTTCTGTGGTAGCGTTTGCATAACTATCATAGATCATGGCGTACAAGAGAAACACTAATCTAATGAAGTAGTGTATAACATGGAAGACAAAGAGGGGGAGCATTCAATCAAGCAAAAAGCTAGTTAACCTCTATTATGGTTGGTGATTACGAGAGCATTTATAGTATTTTCGAAGTTATGGGGCTAAAATTGGGATCGTATTCAGCTAAGAATAGAGAGAAAGCATATAAAGGATTTTCCCATGTGAGCATTATGGGCGTTGGGAGATAACTAACTCTCAATGAAGAAGGAAAAATATTTGAGTATGACGTGGAAATGAACAGGTAAACCATGTGTGTAGCACAGAAGCAATGCTTTAATAACAAGCACAGTACAATAAATTATCACTCAGTAAAACCTCTGCTCTGTTAGCTTGAATTATCAGGACCATGTTTGAAATTGATTTAAAAAGAATTTGAGGTTGTTTTTATCTCAATTGATGTTGACTTCATCATTTTCTTCAGGTGAATCATTAAACTTCTTAAAAAATATTAATCTGATAATACTGTCGGGTGAATATGAATGATGGCTCATTAGTTCACAATCTATATTTAAACATTTTATGGTATCTGTTTAGATATGCACTCGTGCTTTTCCTTATTAAAGTGCAATTCATTCTATTGATTAATCCAGTCGTCTTTTCATCAAGTCTGCATGTAAATGATCCAACCCCACATAACAAGCCTCTTTGATTATAATATGATTTGCGGTAAAAATTTAAAATGGCTATGTCACTATTATACAAGTTTAAATATTATTATACAAAACCCACATATTTTATCCTATAACAATTCTACGACATAAGTGCCTTACTTTATATTGGAGAAAGAAGAGATGACCAAATATTAAGTTTTTGTTGCAAATTTATATCTGAAAGATTGTGAGAAATCCATTGCTCATTTCATGAAACTTATCTAATCTTCTTTAAATGGTGATGTATAATGGGATGAGTTGAAAGTAATTTTTTCATTACTAGTTCAACAGTAATTATCTATTTTTCCATTTGTTTCAAAAGATCGTAATCAAATATCGCTGACCATCCTGAACAGAATTTTTATTTGAGTAACCAAATTCCCGAGCGAAAATGATGAAATATCTTTGGTATTGGCTCACACTAATTTTTTCTTCACCATGTATGAGTGACACCAAGTGTCTGCTGGAATCTTGTTGCCTCATTTTTAAACTCTTAAAGCATAACGAAGTGTATGTACTCTGTTGAAACTTCCAGAAAATACACAATCAAACGATGAGGTACATAATTAACAATAATAATGAATTAATGACAAATAAACTATATCAAAATGTAAGCCTTGTGGTAAGTTAACTCTTTTAGGCGCAAAACTTTGAGAATGGCGCAATAACAAACTTTTTCAAATTTAAAATTAAAATGTTCATAATTCCAATAGAAATTATATGAAATACATAAAATTTCAAATAAAGATGAAAATATAATTTACCCAGACCTATATATAGGTGGTCTAAAATGTGTACCACTGCAACATGAGAGATTGAGTATTTCCAACCTGTTTTCACTTGCTTGATGCTGAACTGCACAGAGCACATCTTACTCGTGTTGTTATTTCTGGGTGATAAGCTGATTCATTTTCTCAAATCTCAGATGAACCTTGAGGTTTATACTTAATTTACACTACCTCTCCTGGCATACTGGACATTTCCTGCTTAGCAACATAGGCTGCAGAAACTAATGAATCACATATGTCAACTCTGAACTGCTTTCTTAGAGCGATTTTCAGTGAACAATTCCTAGTGAATAATGAAGGTATCAACCACAGCTGCCTCAATGAACTAAAACTATAAAGGATGCAATCGCTTTTTATTTTCCGGTCAATTTCTCACTTCCCTTTTCTTTGTTCAAACTTATCAACACAATTCTTTTATAGCTTCCCCAAACATCAATTCAATAATGCTTCCATCCTTTTGTTTTCGATTAACTTTTACTGCCTGTTTAGGGTCGTGGAATTTGCGAGAAGAAATACAGTACTTCGGTGTTTGCTATTCAAAACTGTGATACTATCTTCACTCGTAAACCTTTAATGGTCTCCTCATGCCATTTCCTATCAGCAACAAACTCTGAAAGCATCTTCTTTATTGTCTTATTAACTGTTCCAAATGCATAAAGATCATTATTTTTACGATATTTTTGGAAGTCCTAACGTGCGGAATAGTTATCACAGGAAAATATAGGATTTGTACCTTTTAGTTATGATGCAAGTTTCCTAAGAAATGCACCTCCTAGGTCTTTAGCAACTCCATTACGATCTTTTCAGTATAAATGTCACTGTCCAAAAAGTAGCCCCTTTTTTCAACAAGAACTTCTAATTTATAATGTCTTCATACTACTATATATGCCTTTAGAAATGTACTAATGATTTGTACACTGCATAAAATTTCTTGGCACTAACAGCTTTTGAAGTTTGGGAGAAGCTTATTTACAAGTGGTCTTATTTCCTAAAGCTTTTCGAAGTCAGAGGACTCTCTTGAAAGCATTAATACCTTATCATTCCGATGTAAATTTCCTAAAATTCATACAAATCTCTTTCAAGAAATTAGGTTACTGACATATGGGTCATGAACTTTGGGATTAGTTCTACAATGGTCTCTATAGCTGTGATAACCCATTATTACCATTAGTAAATTTATTCCTATAATACTTTTCTGTCCTCATTAATTTCCGGAGGGATTTTTTGCTAACTGCGTTGCATAAAGATCTGCCTGTAATTCTATCTGATTTATAATAATCCCTTATAAAAGTTTCCAAACTATTAGATTGCTCAATCAGGATAATCTAATCAAATAAAGCTACCTTTGTTACACAAGTACAAAAAAGGCATATGCATTTTTTCGAATATCTATGTAAATAAAAACCATTCTTATTCTTAAATATATGACATAAATACTCACCTCAGTAATAATAGAAGAGATGAAGTGTGTCAGACCCTTATAAATAATGTTGTAGAAGAAGGATTATTAATAATGTGGTCGGAAGCAAGAACTTGCAACGTATTTCGCAGGGAACATACAAATACGTTTGAGAAGGAGTCATTTTAACGCCTGAGTCAGTTCGTTGCTATTTTGTGCTGGTGCGCCGCAAGAGAGGCAATTTTAAACACTTGGTGTAATATTTATACCATTGTTCTTCAAATTTTGGGATTGCATGTCACAAAAGTTGTATCAATTATAGGCAAAGTCTTAAGACACACAGGTACTGACGTTTCGAATATAGTAGAGCAGGCAAGTATAAAAACATGCCCGTATTCGATTATTTCTATCATAAAATAATGATAACTTGAGAAAATACGGCTTTACTTAGGGGATGGCATCATATTTGGTTCTTCGTTCTTGAGCTACCATTTACGAAAATTAAAATATGTAGTCCAAAATCAACTCTTTCTTATTTGGATAAGTTTCTCGTACATTTTGCAGCAACTTTTGACCTTAAAAAATCCGTAAATAACAACCAATTTGATCTACCGTGTCGGAAAGCATTGCAGCATAGATCTTTTCTTCCCTATATTGTCCAAAGGCTCCAATTCCGAGATCCATTGAATCATGTTTTAATATATAAATTTTTCTAAAGAAATAGGTATTAATTAAAAGAGCAGACATTTAATAAATAGTAACAATACTATATAATAAATATAATTAAAAAATTAGTATTATTATTACTACTACTGCTACTACCATTACTATTAATACTACAAGTACTACACCTACTACTACTAATAATAATATCTCAGAAGCTCTGAGTACCATCCTCAGGCTGGTGTAAACTTGGCCATCTTGCATATTTCTCAAAGAAACATTCTAGTTGGGGACCTTTCATATTTTACCTATTGCTGCAGATAGGGAAGATAAAGAAAAAGATCAAGTACAACACAATGATTAGCTCTTCATTAATGATATAAGAAATAATAAAATAGTACGAAAAACTAAGGAAGACTATGTAACCTCTGTTGGAAAAGAGGAATATTTGTGTTTGAATTAGACAGGCTTCTCGATATTTGAGATTGGGGATCAATCCTGGAAATACAGAATAACAGACTGTTATCTATAGATGAGAATAATGAGAATATCATTTACTAGAAAGTCCTAAAGACGGAGAGAAAAGGTCAGATGCATGGTCATGACGGGATTTTTCCCGAAGGATCACTGAGATAGAGAAGAAGTAAATAAATTATGGATGATAGAGAAAACAAATGAAAATTAATCACCTAAATTGTCACAAAACGTTTTATGTTTAATTCCATTGCAATATTTAGGATGTCCATATATACTTAGCAATTTCTCTCTAAAGATATTGTACTATTTAAATGTTAGAGCAGAACAAGAAGCAGGAAATCATGTAGATGGCATGAACTAGCATAAGTAAGCTGACGACAATGCTAACAAAAGAGACAAAAATATACCAACCCCCTCGCCCTTTATGTCGTCATCATCGAGGCACGGTGAATAGAATGTGTGGCCTTAGAGCTGATCGTCTTGATTGCGCAGACAATTAAGTTAATGCAATGGATTTTGTATCTTTTAAAGCTAAATTCATTGACCTAGATATTAACCCCTATTTTAAGTATATGAAAGATGTTTGGACAGACTTGCCTAAGGAAAACCAACACATGCTGCTTTTCTTGTGAAATGGCTTGATGAAATAATAGTCATTGTTCTTGCAGGAACGTCTCCTTGGAGGCGACCAGGAGCCATTCATCAAGTCAAATTGATTGCCAAAATCGTCTAATCAATAAAAATGCTTGTATGTTTGTCAATATCAACATGATTACGGGGAAGACACTGTATCAAATATCGATAAATTAAAAATCTTCGGTGCTTTTTCCTATACTCCTCTATGGGTAATGTAGATTTCCGGTGCAGTTAGCTCTATAAATCATCTTAGTCTAATCAAACACATGATGAAGTACAAAAATCTGACCCAGCTTGCTAGTGCAAAACTCAATAGGATGGGTAACCACAAATGGTACCTAGAGCAGAATATCGTGCCATTTGTCATGTTCAGCAGTAGACAGAGTAAAGCATTGAAACAGGGCTTGGCTGTCCAGTTACATGCTACTTAAAAATAAGAGAGTTTTGAAATAGAAAAACTTCTATTCCAGAGACTAAGGTATAAGACCAGCGTGGTTAATTTCATTGATGCTGAAACATAATCCAATTTGCTTAAAATTTGAACCGAGGGACTTCAGAAGGCTGTCACTTCTTGACAAGAGAAGGAAGACTAGAGAAAAAAGACCTCCCTTGTCAAAAATTAAGAGTGCTAAAGGATTTTAAAGAACTTGGTGTCAAGATGATGAAGGAGTTTGCAAATGATCTGACAAGAGATGTATTCCAAGCTAAGGACCTTCTGGTTTAAGCTGAGAAGCTCAACCAATGCCCTTTTCAGAGTGTCAAGAAACAATCTCTGAAATACTGACTGTGTAAATGCCATTATAAAATTAAGCATCATCTAATTCTTTCAATTCTTCATCGATTAAACTTGTGACGAATTGTTAATCCAAAGTCATGTCAGGAATAAGGTGCCTCGACTACCTTGAGTGTAAGAATACGAAATATTTATATGTACTAATTGGTCATTTCTTTCTTAAAGAGTGTCAAAATTGAATAAGTTACAAAGACAATTTCAGCATGCACACACAGAAACCTGAATCAAAGTGGTTTTAGTGTCTGGCAAGTCTTCGTCACACAACGAATCCTTAAGAAGAGCGTTGGATTCTGCAAAGAATGTGAAGGTGGTGAATGTAATCCTGATCGGGATTTCATGTTGTCGAGTCACTTTGCAAATTTCATATCGACAAATGGATTCTAAGCCAAATAACTATTGTTCAATCATTAGAGTTTAAATCGTAAAGAAAAAATATCAAAAACTCACTGTGTAAATATCATTTTGAAATTAAATATAATGCTATATTTTCAATTCTTGATCGATTGGACTTGTGAACAAATGTAAAGCCAAATTTCGTCATGAATAAGGATGCCTTGCCTCACTTTAGTTTAATTAAAATAATTTTATGATATTTCTGAAAACTTGAGGTATAATGGGAAATTTTCTTGCTCCATGAAAAAATAATTATATGAATTAGAATGAGCATTAAAAACTTTAATTTGTAGCTTAATTCTATGTTTTATCTTGTAGGATGAAAAGTTATAGCGCAAATTATGATTCAATGGATTGAGATACTGTTTATTTAGGCCAATTTAATAGTTCAAAATTTGAAGCCATATATGGAAATGCTTCCCATATCTTAGGTCAAAATAATTGCGATTTCCTTCATTGTCCACTCAAAATGCATGTAAAATATAATCTCACCGAACAAAAGATTAGTCACCTAGGGAGAAAAAACATAATTTAACATCTGAAGCGTGTAGGAACCTCAGGCAGCCCAGAGGCGTAGCTTAGTTTACGTCGAAACGTTAGTTAGGTTTTATTTGTGTTGTGAACGGCAGTAAGATCCATAGATACGGGGGGCAGGCTATAAGTTTTGCAATTCGGATATAAGGAAACAAGATATGAGGAAAAATGTTTTATTATTTTTAAATATAACTACCCTCGACTTCAATGAACTTGCGCCATTTGTCCCTGAGGCCTCGAATTCCCGACAACCAGAAATATCCCGAAAGCTGTTCAATTCACTACTGGATGGTGAGCTGGACATCTTCATCGTCCCCAAACCGGCGTCCAGGCAGTGCAGCCTTGAGCTTGCGGACAAAAATGTAGTCTCTAGGGGCCAGATCTGGACTTTAAAGGGGATGGTTGAGCTCCTCGAATCCGCACTCGTGCAGAGCAGCTTGTGCAACTCTGGCCTTGTGGATTTTGATGACGTTAAAGTCGATCATGGGGCGTGAGGTTTCTAGGGACCCAACGGGCAGAGACCTTGGTCATAGCTAAATCGTCGTGGATAATGTTCAAAACACTTCCATGTGATATTCCATGTTGCCGCTCGATTTCTTCGACCTTCATCCATTGATTTTCGAGGATCTTCCTCTCCACCCGTCTACATTGGCCTCGTTGGTCACGTATGACGGGCATCTTGGACGGGGGTCAACTTCAAGGGACTCACGACCATGGCTGAACTCCCTATTCCAGCGAGCAATGGTTATATATGAAGGGGCGGTGTCGGTGTACACTGTAACTATGCGTTCATGGATCTCTTTTGTATTCTTGCCTTCCTTGGTAAAATATTTGATCCCTGCGCGGTGTTCAACCTTCTCCATTTTTGAAAAATTTGTGACTAACGATCTGCGATCAGCTACTGCTTCTTAAATAGACGAGGCAGAAGCGTGCGGCTGCTGGTCCTGACTTGCCATAACTTGTCGTAACACCCCCCAAAACAGCTATCCCCCTTCCTCTGTTTTGCCCTACTGGTTCGCAAAACTTATTGACCTTCCCTCGTAGCAAATGAGCTCTACTTAAAATGGTCTGGAAAAGCGACGTCATGAAATTTCAAAAATATGTGATTGTATTTGGCCGCGCTATAGGTAATCATTTGAAGGAGGTGGCGGAATTTGCTAGTGTTTCAACGAGTACAGTCATCTGGATTTAAAAGCAATGGCAGATCTCCAAAAATGCGAAAAACTCCCGCCAGAATTTAAGACGGAAGAAGGTGTTGAAAGAAAGGGAGCATCGTAGAATCTCCAAGCTTGTAATTGCAAATCGATTTGCTTTCAGGCAGGAATTGCTACAAAACGTCAATTCTGATCCTTTACCACCCATTTTAGAAAGAACATTACACAGGGAATTCCATGGCATAACGATATGGAGCAAAGTGCTCCTTACTATGGTTACAAGTGACTAGTTTTTTGTCTGGTGAGCTTACATAATCCTAGGAAACTAAGAATAATTCATTTTTTTATAGAGGCTTAAATACATCCCATTTAAAATAATACTACTTATGTACTATTTTTTAACCCGAATTTAATTGTGTTTAGTGTACTATCTGAAGGTTACTTTCGATAAAACCTAACTTTTATGAATATGAGAAGGGCATTAATTGATGCAATACGCGACGTTAACGAAGATTTTGTTATCCATAACCTTAATGGCTCGAGCATATATCTAGATCATCTAAATTGTTAAGTTTATCTGAAATTATTTGATTCCGTGTTTTAGCTACAACATCCGCTTTATTTCCTATGTCCTTAAATTTTTTTAAATATATTTACTTCTATATTTTCCAGAATATCATTATTTAAATTGGGACCATCTTTGGTAAATAAATTGAAGAAAAGTAGTTTTTCATTATATACCATTTTCCTGATCATTAGAAACAATTGATCTGCCTTTTTTTAAACTTTTAGATAAATAATTTTTTTTTTTTTATCATATAAATAAAATTATTTAGGATTTGCCCGTAACCTTTTCCCTAATCTATCATCGTCCTTATATTAGTCGCATTGACTTACCTTTTAATTTAACTTTACAAACTAAGGAATCTTTTGCCTTTGAGACCAGTCGACTTTTAACATATGTATATAAAGTTACGTTTTCTCTAATATCTTTCTTTTTTATAAGTTGTTTAATCAAGGGTTGCATTTCTACATTTCAACTCGTATTTTATGTATATACCTTTTGTGGTTTATAAAGATGCTAAGAGCCAGAGCAGTTGTTTTTCTGATAATCTCTCTATGTCACTCCGACACCTGTAGCCCTTCTCGAATTGCTAGCTAGAGTACCAGTTTATAATTTACAACTTTTAGTACAATGGTATAGATATTGAGGTCTGGAAATCAAAACATACGTCTGCACACCAAGCTATAGCATTCTTTTAATAAATAGAGTAAATAAGAGATGATAGGTAGCTAAGAAATAAATCAATGGCAGTTCCAGAGACATTAAACAATTTATTAATGCTTAGTAAACAAAATTTCTGTTTAAGAATATTAAATCCTAGAGAGATATAGCAAAGCAACAAAACTTAAACCAGGCCAGGATAGACCGAACAAATAAAGTGAAGAGTTACATCTAGTAATGCCCAGTCTGTGTTGTTCCTGCCTTGAAGCTGGCCTAGTTTCTCTTATTAATGTCGGTGATAGACAAAAACCTTAGAATCAAGACTGTCATGACATGATAGGCTTATTATAAACAAAAGCGTGTTTGACATCAGTTTCTACCTAACAAGATGAAATGTATGTGTAAAATATGCAAAGGAGTTAAGGAAGAAGAACATCGGGGAAATAATGATAGAAGCTTCGCGAAAAAGATTCAGAAAGAGAACAGGTCTTTATCGGACTGAGACATTTGAAGGTTATTTCCTCATAGAATCTAAGGGCAAGGAAAAGATGTTCAGCCATTTGTTTGTGTGAGATGCCTGGTAGGAGAAGATCAAGAAATAAATTTATGTCGAGGAATAGAGGTTGGTTGAACTTCCCGGAATTAATTTATATCTGAATTATTTTACTAAGAGGAGAAATAAAGTTGCTATTGAATAAAATTAAACAAAGAGGAAATATAGATTGGTAAAAATCTATTCCAGTTGAATCAAGAGTAAAGATGAGAAAATGCAAAAATTCAGATAACCATCGTAAATAATAAAATAAACAAGCGCGATATAAACAATTTCTCTCATCTTCGTGCAATTTTCAATTTTAATTCTGTGATACCAAAAATAATTAAACTTGAGGTATTCAGGAGAGTAACTAACATTATAAAGGGTTGTAATTTGTAATAAAGGATTATGTTATCAATTGACAAACTTTTATATGTCAACTTCCTCATTCCGGCACCCAGTAATTTTTCCTATTGAAGCATACATTTATGCCATCTACTTATGAATATATACTGTATAAATAGACTTTATAGGTGTTTCTAGATTGGGATTTAAAATTTATGGTTTAAAATATATGTACTTAATAAATTATGGCATCGACTTATTGCAGTAATGATATTGCTTAATGCACGATAGCCGGCATAGATAAATCAAAATACTCACAATGATAGTTTACTTTTTGAAGATGTAAAAATATTTATGAAAATGTATTTATTATATTTCAGAAAAATTTCTTTTCAAAGTACAAAAAAGAGTACGCAAACTACTGATTTTAACTCTACACTATATGTTTGAGCTACTTAAATAATGGGAACAAATGTTGACTAGAGAGGTATGTCTTAAAAATTAAAATAAAAAAATAATCATGGTATCCCATGCACAAATCGGAGAGTATCCCTCACTCTGGTAAAAAGTGAGTGCATGATAGTGTGTATTGAACACAAGTATTAAGTTAGCTTTCATATTTGAATAATCCCGCATCAGTTTTTGTTCTTTTATAAATTTCCTACGAAATTCATTGGCCGCAGATGATGCAGTAAGAACTAAAGGTTTCTAACTAATTGTCTGGATAAAAGCCAAATCAACTTTGCAAAGATATCTTTTCTTGGCGGGAGCTATATAAAATTGGCTACTGAAAGCTTTGCCTTTTGAAGTATAAAATTATTATAAAAATTATTATAAATGTTAAATATTTATTTACATTATAGTTATGGAAGGTATTCTACGCAATGCTAAGCAATCAAGGATGTGCTTTATTACAAAGTAGCCAATCTGTAGGGCTATATAAAAAGACTTGTGGAGTGGGCAGTGATTCTGCCTGGATATTTCTCGACCGGCTTATCTGGATGTAATCCTGTAGTGGGCCCACCCCACATAGATATATTCTCTGTGAGTTTAAATTACAAGAGAACTCCCACTTTCTAGCTGTTGCATGGACCTCAAACAGAGAGATTTACTATTAAATTCCCAGAGCATGCAACAGCCTCTTCCAGTCTAACTGGTACCTCAGCACAGTCTCAGAGAAAGCACTGCTCCACTTAATTGTGTTAACGTAGGCTGGGCCACAACACAGCATCTAAAATCAAAAACTTTCTCCTTTAATCTCTCAATCCGTTGAAGGGAACTCTGATTCCAACTGCTTCTGCGGATTTATAAGCAACAGAAAAAATCTATGGAAAAACGAGGGGGAATATAATGACGGGATGGAAAACTTCTGAAGATTAGAATTCCACCAACAAAAGAGGAATTAAGAATAAGACTGTGTAGGTCAAGATTTTGAAAAAAGTATCGGTAAGATATTGTTTTCATATGAGGTTATCCAGTAATCTTTAAACCTCTAAAAGGTATCTTTAATATTAGATTAGTTCCAGACAACAATTCGTAAAAAGGAAAGCCTAAAATACACTTATTATCTTATGTATATATTTGAAAACTATAACGTAAGATGGACCTCATAATCAAATTTCCAATTAAATTTCAGCAAGTGAATGCAAAAATAAAATAGTAATTTATCGTTTGTTTGGGAAATTAAGATAATGGAAATTATATGTCACATAAAATATGCAATACGATAAAACAAGCTGTTTAAATGATTCGGTGAGTTTGATAAACTAAAAAGGTTCGATTACTTATGCCAGAGCGATATTTTGGTCAGTTATAAACGTCCACCTTCAAATAAGGCTAAAACTAATGCAGGCAATGTACATGGCCAGCCTTTTTAAATAGCTTTAATCATGTCCTTAGTCTTGTTAAATCAATTGGTAGTTCGCTAAGTTTTCATTGGTAGTCTATAACCTATTCAAAGATATCGATTAACCTGAAAAACTGAGCATCACTTGATTTACTGCCTTCTAAATTTTTCAATAAACTTTTCTTATTGGGGGGGGGGAGGAGAAGCACCGATGAAAGAAACACAATTTCTACAATTTAACTTAAACAAAATTTTCAATCACATTGACATACTTCATTATTAGCTTTATTACAACAGCCTACACACTCATATTCTATTAAGCATCTCTTAATTTGCATATTGTTTATTTGTGTGGGCTTTTCCGTCGCTTCTTAGCACTAAATATACCGGCTAAAAATTAGGCATTTATTAAATTATAAAAGATTTTCATTTTTCCAATAAGTTTTCATTCATTTCTCGGGATTATTTTTAACAAATGAAATATAGTTTAGAATAATTTTTAAACCATTTACTCTATTCATTCAGTTTAAATTTCAATTTTAGTTTTGAATTTTAAATGGAATAATAAAAATACATAACACGTCAGTTGCTCAACCTCCATTTGATTTTAAAAACGCACCAATTTGCGCTTTCTGAATTTTAATTTATTTTTCATTTATTGGTAACTAACGAATCTACAGTTTTGACCAGTAAGGGAAAATGAGAAACGTGTTGAAATGGGGTTCAGTGGGAAAATATTTGTTCATTTAATTTTCTAAATAAACCGAAGGTGTATGGTCTCCAAAAAACTTCAAAGTGGGTTCAAAAATGTGTAGTGAAGTAAGGAAGGTACAAAGATTTGTTTAAAACTCGCAGTAACACAAACTCATGAATCAACACTCAATATCTCCTCCTAGAGAGAAAGATTTAAAAAGATATTTAAACCGAACGCCACACCGAAAATAGAAAACGATTCAATGTACAGTTTATAGGAACCACTCAGCATGAAAGAGCTACGATTGAATCATTATCAAAATTAGAGTTTCTAGTTAAGCGACAATGAAAGATCTTCTCTCGAGACCTAGATTGCAAAAGGAGGCCGCAGGTGGAGCTGTTTAAAATTAAACGCAGCACGACCTCTCTAATTAGGTAGCGAATTAATGTACTGTGTAACTGTTTCTCTCTTTCTATAAGACGGGGTAGTGGATGTGTAGGGTAAACAAATATTTCAAAGTGGACTAGAATAAAATGGGAGTGGAACTCAACTTTGGAATATATACAGGGTAGTCATATTTCTATTTGAAGTAGTTAGCCAATCAAGCTCAAAGATGTTTGTTACGAATGCTGATCGATGTTTGTGTTCGAAACTAGCTTGCTTTCTGATAGAAACGGGTTCATTAACTATATTTGTGCCTGTTTTAAAGAAGAAGCCAACAAGGTCCCACTCCATAAGGGATATTTCGATGATATAAGCATAAGGGTGTAAATCCATATTGAATACTATAGTCAGAGTAATCAATTGATTCATTTTATTTTGTAGTGCTAAAAGAATTGACAAGCTTTGAACTCATTCAGATAAGCAAAATTTTAAATTTTCCCTTTATAAACAAATAACTTATTTAAATTGAACTTAATAGAGACGTATCCATCGAATTATACTATTTGCATTTGTTTTAAGACAAATTTCTTCATTTTATTATCTTTTTATTTCTCTCTATCAAAGATTTAGTCAAGAAAAATTTAAAATTGGTTCTGAAAGTTTTCCCATACCTTCCAAATCCCAAGTGTTTTCCAATTAATAAATACGATTAATTTTATCGAGAGGAAGGACTCTCTTTCCAACCAAGCGGTGAGAACTCCCTCCAAGTATATTTGATACGTATCCAGCCATTTGCAGTTAGGAAATGAATCTATATTGTAGCTATTAGTTACATTTACTCAGTGTGGAAAAATAAATACCTATCACTAGCCCTACAGATATTCTTCCCTCTGTTTGGGTAAATGAACCAGGAATTTAATAGGTAGGCAAAAAAGTTATCGCACAATATCTTTTTATAATAAATTAAAACAAAGAAATGCAGCAAAACGTTTCACCATTAAATAACTTATGCAATTCCAGGAATAGATGGTATTCTGTGGGCACCAGATCTGGCGATAATGATAGCTGAAGGGGAACTTTCCACCCCAGCTCCACGAATTTTTGGCGGCTATGATAAGCAACGTGTGATCGAGTGTTTTCAGTGAATTCTGGTCGTTTCTGCGAAATTCGATCGGCCACCTGTTGCAGTTGTTGATAGAATAAATGAGCGTCTTTAGACTGATTGTGTTCCAACATTTCCGCGAAAAATCACTTCCTTCACATCCCACCAGAGACGTACTATAACTTTTTTTTTATGTCTGTCAGCCTTTATGAAGTTGTACAGGTGCACCTTTGTCTGTCTTGCTTCTTTTGCGGGACATACTTGAGTGTAGACACCATTTCTCATCTGCTATTCCCACTTTGCTCAGCTAATAAAAACGACATTTCTTGAACAGTAGTGTCATTCAGGCGTCTATGCTGCGCTGATAGGTGAAGTTGGGCACTTTACGTGGAATCCACAAGTCGAGTTTCCTGACTTTACCAAATTTCTTTAAAAGATGAAAAATGGATCTATGGCTGAGGTTAAACTTTTCCACCAACCAGTCTCATTTAAGAGGTGGAGTAGATTTTAAAAAAGCGCACAAAAGTTTATTCTCAAATAATAAAGGTCAGCCACTTGTTGGCTGATCTTTAAAATACAATTGGCTATGCTGAAACTACTGAAGCCCATCGTAGGCTGTGAAATGACTTATTCATGTTTCTCCAAATATGTTGTTGATACGGCGATTGGGCAGCGTTTAGGTCAGACTTTTGATCATAAAGTAAAAGAATAAGTTACTATTTACGAGGGCCTGTCATTAGATTGGTAATTTTTGAAGCATTAGTTATCATATAGGCTGTCCAAATAATTACTGTGTAATGGCCTATGCTTTCCAAGGACTCGCTTGATACTACATAGAAAAGATACGATACTACCCATTAACTACTCGTACACTTTGTATAACTATAAATAAATAAACTTTTAATAAAAATATAAAATCTATTAAAAATAGATTGTGCTGAAACTTAGTTTCCAACCTAATATCCATATTTAGAGGTTTGTGAAAGCGATAAATGAATATGAATTATACGCAGCGATGAGATGCACAAAACTTGAGGGCGGAGAGACAGCTAGATTGCTTGTACATGCCCCGTTGTCATAAAGAAAATATATAAAAATATTAATAAATAGAATTAGCTTACTGGACATATATATACCAATCTTTATGATCCATTCTTGGGTGATTTATATAGAATTAAATATTAAAAAGAGCTTATGTGGACAACTAGATTACTCAGTAGTCTTTAAAAAAAGCTTTTTTAAAACATAGTTAAGAGAATCTTATTTTTCTAATGAAATATAATCTATTTGGAAATATTTAAGAAGAAAAAACTTATCCTGGTACATAAACCATTTTTCTTTACTCTTACTACATATCTGCGATGTTGATGAAAATTATACACAAGATAGTAATTATACTTGATGCTTTTAACTAAAATAATGCCATTAATATCACTAATAAAACTGGTAAACAACATCTTTTTTGTCTAGGTTTGTTAAGCTAGCTTAGTACTAATTTGATTAGCTGAATCAAAAAATACATTAATTTTTCTCAATTAGTTCAACATTTTGATTATCACCAGGTGATGTTTATTACGTTTTTTTTACATGTAGTCCTACAGGTCTTTTCTACTTATATGATGAGAAAATATTTCTTTTTCATTAAAGAAACAAATTCTAAATACTTTACATGCGGCAATTTTTAACTACCTGCTATTTTTCTTTTGCAGGTGAATGAAATGGATTCAGCCAAAAGATCTTGAAAAAGTAAGCCGAATATATTCTGCTACATCTGTGGTGAATACATCGTTGTTTCTAAAAGGAATCTAGTTATGATTTTCATAAAGCGTGCTTACCTTGTTTATTTTAGTATGAAACATGGTGATTAGGATTAAACCTGGGCGCCATTTATGGTATGCAAGACATACACAGAGTATTTTCGCCGCAGGATCAAGGGCAAGAATAGTTGTCTGAAGTTTGGAATTCTCATTGTTTGTAGAGAGCAAACAAACCATGGCCCGACTATTTAATTCTGAACTACTCATTTGACTGAGATCAATGGAGAGAACTGGAGCAGGCTCAAGTATCCTGATCTTCAATGAGCACGTCTTGATGTAACTCGCGATAAATTCAAATACCTGTCTTTCGTGAACTTATTGATATAAGTGCCAAAGATTTCTCTGGTGTTAAACAACATAAGGAAGAAGAAGAAGTAGTTTTTGATTATGATGGTACACATCCTTTCACCCAAAAGAAGCTAAATGATCTACTTCGCGATCTCACCTTGTGAATGTTCTCTGCCGAGCTGTCGGGATCCAGATTGAAGGATAACAAGTATTCACTGACAGTGGTTGCATTAACTTTTATCAAAACTTAAATCAAGAGTGCCTCTGTTTTTTCTCCAAAGAGAAGGACTTGGTGTACTATAAAGATATTGCGCAGCTTCTGCACTAGCTTAGAGTACCATATTTAATGAATAAATTGTTTTAGAAACGATGTTGTTTATCTTATAAACCTATTCCTGATGAGAAATTTTACAAAATTGAACTGAAAATTCTATCGATTATGTTATAAGATGGGATTTTTTATAAATCGACTTATCACAAAAAAAGTGAACCTATTGGAAGAAACGGGAATAATTTTTGGATTTAGCAGGGAAATTTGTCCTAAATCAGTTGGACAAAACTTAGACGACTTACAAAGATTTTTTTGAAACCCAGTGTAATATTACGATACTAGGCAGTATTCTTTGCGTTCACTTTCAAATTTAGAAATGGTATTTCGTTAATTTGGACAAGTTTATAATGGCCCCAAGCTCTTGTATACTTTTGTTTTCTTATTTCACGTTTTCTCTCCCTCTTTTCTTCCTAAAGACGATTTAATTTATTTTTAAATACTAGAGTATAACTAGTATTTTCTTAAAAAAAGAGAAAAACGATAGTTTTGCACGTAGCTCATAAAATAAACAAGCTTTACGAAATATTGAAAATTCAATTAATGTATACATATGTATCTCTAAAGTTGAATAATAACTTGTAAAATGTATTAAAAATACGCATCGATATCGTAAATAAATAATTAAGCCTCATGTTTATTTAAATACATTTTACAAAATTATATCATTTACCTGATCAATTTTGAGCAAAAAATAACAACTTCCTAGTTTTTGGACTGTATATGACAAGTAAAATTTAAATAGCTATATTCAATGGTTGCACCTAATTTTTAGACAAGTAATGCTTGTTTTAATGTGTATCATTTAGCATAATCCTTAATTATCCAGCAGAAGTCAACTAACATCGCCAAGGCTCGGTTTATTTAGGATTTTATTTGTTTACAATCGTAGAGAGGTCTTGGTAAAATCTGTCACGATTTCCTTCGCTGATTTCTGAATTCTCTGGAAAGGACAGATGTGAATGAAGAAAATGCAATTTTAGGGACATATTGACCTGTGCATTTTTAAATGAATCAATAATTTATTCGACAACAGTGTGTTATTCATGAGTCATTTGCTTTGCGCCAAAATCATTAGCATACCTTTAAATCATTTTCCCACCTCTAATTCTGCACTAACTCATTTATGGTAGTTTAAAATTCATTATTTACCGTTTAGTTTATGAATTTTAGGGACGATAATGTTTCTTTCGTTACTTTCGATTCACTACGTTTTTAAATATACGAAATAAACAAAAGATGGGTGATAAGGATTCAACCCTTTCAAATTTGTTTCATGAGTCATAATTTTATATGAACAAAGGGAAAATGTTTTTTATTATTAACTGCGGGTTTACGATTGATGTTATGTAAGCCAACTATTTACTCGTTCAGAAGTGACCACTGAGAGCGCGGGTATGCCTTACTCGAGTACGAGTGTCCCACATATAAATAAACCATATAAACTTAATAAAACCTGACTGGGATCTTTTTGGTATTCTTGATTTTTTTAAGTCTGTGTCTATTTGCTACTGATCTTCAGTATAATTCCTAATTTTACTTTACAACAACCGAATGAGCAAAAGTAATTGATGCAAGATTATGACTGTTGTCCAAAAGAAAAAACAATTGTGCTATAAAAAGACGCAGCGATGAGGGGTCTCAACTCTCCACGGCCAGAAGGAAAATACAGCTCTTCACAGAGGCTTGGAAGGTCATTGCGAATGCCCAAATTGTTTAGCCATTTAATCTATTTTGTAAATCGCCAGAACGATTCCAAATTATTGTTTTGCTAATATATTTAGGCAAAAACGTTTAAAGTTTTCTATGACAGGTTGTTAACCTATGTCACGAACAAAATCATTTCCTCCATGTTCCATGTTTATTGGAAGGGAATGACTGTGAGGCTCAAATAAGTCATCCTGTACAAGATCATCTTCACAATCTAGGTTGAGGACAAACAACTCTGTGCTAAGCGCAATTTTCAAAATGTTCTTTCTCTATAAAGGCATCAAAGGCAAGGCAGATTTGAGCTTAGAATAAAGTGTGCAAAAAGGTAGGGGTCTGTGCAGAGTAAAATAATATGGATGACCACTGCATCGGATAAGACAGTCGAGCGGGTTCGCGAAAAAACCTTGCCAAGCACCAAAAAGTCAATATAAAGTGCAATTTGGCAACCTAAGATTCTTCATACGACTGGTGGCGTATCAAAAGAAACGTTTGCCAATCAAACTCTATAAACTGTAGCTTCTTCAAACTTTTATAGAAGATAATAAGCAAAATCGCAAACAATTCTGCGTAAGATGCAAGAGAAACATCAGGAAAATTAGTTGGATGAACCAAACTCAGAAAGCTTACTGTACTCATTTGGATAGAATAAAATCCTTGCGCCAAAGTTGTGCATGAATTGTCACCATTGAATCGCATTTTTAAAAATTGCAAAATCGTTGAAGGAATCCACATTTAAAATCAACCTAAAGCATATTCTCCTGTGCTTCGTGATATTAAAGGATAATCCATTTCATCTTATAAATCATTTTTGGACTATACAATATCGTTAGGGCTGTACATTAACCACATCCATCTGTTTATTATCTTTAAGTAGGAAAAAGATCCTGAACCAAATTTAAAATGGTTGGACCTCAAATCGAATGATAAACATTAAATTTAAGACCTCTATGATTTATTTAATAATACTGGTTTAGTGTTTCGCTTTATGGGTACGATATTACTCTAAAAGGTATTCTTCGGTCCTTTGTAGGATATTTCTCAATAATTTTTTATTCAAAAGAGATTCAATGAAAAAAGTGAAAAGGTTTGAGTAAGAGAAAATTTTTAACAAGTTATATATAGTTTGAACTATGGAGAAGAAAGCTATTTACATGGATTTGGATAGGAAAGGAATGTAGTTTAATTTTTCCATATAAAGTAAATCCCATTTCCATATAAGTCATTTCAAAATTGTTACTAGCGTGTAGTAATTATTGTTCCTAATAATTAGCAGTCTTTGTGGGCCATTTTGGCTGTCATTTCTGGCTCTCATTTGTTCTGCATTACAAGTCTTATTCCAGGTTGAGACTTTTGCTGTACACCCTCAATGTATCGCCTTAGTTGGGATGATAATAAGTGAACCCTAGGGGGTGAGACCTTTTTGCTTGGTGAGATACAGAACTTCAGTGCTTCGTATAATATAAAAAAATGCATGAAACCTTTCGTAATACGATCTTTTGAAAAGAATCATTAGGAAATTTCCATCCAGGTCTGTGTTTTTTTGCTTTAAGTGCTTGAGACATGGTCCATGTGTGCGATAGATGTGCGAATAAGGAATGCGCTTCCCACAGAAACAGCATTTCGCCAGTTAAGTAAATAGTATTGATGGCTTCTGTCTCGAGTATATGTATGACACAATTCATTTCTTTGCCCCCCCCCCCGTCGTGCTAAAAGAGAAAGATTTGTATACAGTTTTAAATAACTGTATGCGGATGCATTAAATCAGCGAGATATCAGTTTTAATACAAATATTAAGCTCAATTATTTCTTTTACCTTAAAAATACTTGAATTCAAGTGGGAAAATCCTATTTCTATCAGAGTGAACAAACTACTGGTCTTTCCAGGCCATTTTTACGCGCCATGCTTGTCATGAATTATCGCGTAGCAAATAAATTTGATTTATAGTTACTCTTTTTTTACTTAAAAATTGTAGATATGATAGGGTGGGTGCAGAGACACTTGCATGCAGAAAAAATGAAGTTAATGACGCTCTAAAACTATGAAATTAACTGAGTATAAAAGATTCACTTTGAAAATAAACATCATAACGTATTCTCCGATGATGAGTGAACTTAATGCACAATTATTTATAGCCACAAAATAATTGGAAAAATATACCAGATTGTTATGATCATATATTCACCAACCTAAGGTATTTTATAATTTAGTAATAGGAGTTCAATGAAACACTGTGTATAGCACAAGTAGAAAATACATTTTTTTATGATAAATTTATTATAAAACATTTCGAAGGAGGTTTGTAAAATAAGTTAATTGGTTTGACTGAATGAAAATATATATGAGTTAACTTAAAATAAATTTGGACGTAAAAGATGAGCAATATTTGGATCCCTAAAAATGCATACTAAGATTAGAAGCTTTTTTTGCTGTCTCAATTCAAACAAAGAAATTTTACGAAATTCCACAAAGTATGCGGTACTCCATGAAAAAAAAGGATTCAAGGTTTTTTATAAAAATGTTTGAAAAAATACTTTAAGCCAGTACAACGCCATCGATCTCATTGTGTTTGTTTTAAATATTGTCTCACCGTATTAACACTTTTCTGCTTCTATCTCAGTACGTTGCATTCAAAAATACCATTAGTGTTGCTTTTATTATTCTATTTTTTATTGTATTTCTTCTCTTTCTTTGTAAACTCATCTCCGTCCTTTAATTTTTAATAAGCGTTATAAGTGGTTATTAAAGTACATTTTTAAAGTAAATTATACCTTTTTGTTCTGGACAAAAGAATTAACCACGCAACTAAGTCAATACTTAAATAAATTATTATTATTATTATTGAATACAAATAAAAGTTTTCTTAGAGAAAAAAAAAAATTCTATTCAGACAACACGAAAAAAGGTTTCTAAGCAACACACTACATCCTTCAAAATATGGCATAATGCTTCGAAACTTGTCTTACCCTTGTACTAATATGTGACCGGTAAATATTAGTGCAAACTTGAGAGTTAATGAACCACTAAGAAGTGGAAATGATAATTACGCAGGCTGCTGGAAAGCGCCGCATCAATAATAATTAGAGATTTAATGTAATTTTGGTGGAGAATTTTATTTGAAAATTTACTTGCCTAAAGTAATCTTTGAGCTCCTAGTAATTTTCTTCAATAAATTATGGAGTGAGAGAACCTACTTCCTTCAGGAAGAAAGATCCTTTCTGTTTAATAAATTCATAACAGGTAATTGCGGAAAAAGTGTATAAATAAACTTTTTTCTGGTATAAATTAGGTAAACTATCATCAGAGATAAATTCTACAAGAAAATACAGCAAAAAAATAATTACGAGTCGAAATCACAATTCGTAAAACAGCGAAAGAACAAAAAATGTCTAAATTTTAATAGCAAAGGTATTATGTATTCTTTACTTATTAAACTGCCCTAGTCTTAACTAGAAACAGAGTAATTATGTAGAATGGATTATAAAACTCTTTTTAGTAAATGAAAAATAATATATTGCCTAAAACAAGAAGAACTAACTATGATTAATTACTATACAACCAAATAATCAACACTTGTTCTGAAGTTCATGCTTTAGATATCAATATAAATTCTTTTAACCAAAATCATTTATAAAGACTAATTGACTCTAAGTATTATATTCAATTTATCTTTAGTGTCTACATAAAGTTTAGGGATTATTTTTCGAATTTTCATATATTGCCTTATTTTGTGTTAAATGGGCTCTTTAAGTGAAATTTTAAATGAAATGTTCTATTCTTTAAAATATTTCTATTTGACCAAAAATATTAAAATTGGATTGTTAAACAGAAGCAACATTGGAATCTTTATTCAATACTGCATCCACACCATGTAATTATTCATCCATTAGAATAATTATAACATAAAAAATAAACAAAATTAATACTGAAATACCAATTCACCGCATTTAAATATATAAAATTCGATTATCTAATCTATTTGTGTTTAGAGTTTTCTATTTCTTAATTTGCATGAGTTAAGAGTTCTTGTTTTAAAAGATGATTTGAGAATATTCTTCATCACTTCATCATCATCATCATCACTTCACTAACTCTATAATTTAAAAAGGGGATTTTTTTGAGTATATGAATAATAATTTCATCTTAGTTTGATTATAACTCATGGTTTTTTAATCCAAGTTATTTCTAATGATTATTTTTTAATATTAAATAATAAAAAGATGAAGTTGAGAGATAAATATAAGAATCGAAATTTTGTGAATTTTTCAAAACATAAAGAATTAAAAATGGTGGAGTTCAGGAAATTTATTTTTATATATCTTCTTTTATAAGTATATTTTAACAACGTAATATTTTGAAAGGGTGGAAATTTAGTTTAGAGCTCATTTTTAAAAGTATTATAATTGGCCAAGTTCATAAAATTTTAAAAAATTTAACCATGGCTGCTTTTTATTAGATTTTAAATTTTAACCTTAGCAGCGAAGCGCAAGCTCCTCCCTTTGGGGGAAGTAGCGAGCCATTGCCTGGTTTATTATAAATAAAAGTTCTATTCATTTCGAAACATTCTTCCTCCGTGTATAATTAAAATGTTGCATATTAGTAATATAGATGATATAATTTGGAAATTGTTTGGTCTCATTATCTCTATCTCTCTCTCTCTCTCTCTTACTCTCTGTCATGTAGCCTTATAATACCATGAAAGAACCGCATTTTTGGTTCAGAGATGGTATCAGACAACTATGGTGAAATGACATCCTAAATCTTTTCCTCACAAAAGTAGCCCCAGAAGTGCAAAAAACCTCCAAAGTTATAGTAAAAAGATAGGGCTAGAAGGTTTTTTAGAGATATATTTGAATAGAATTACATAAATTATATATAAAACTACAATCGACTATACTTTACTACATATTTTATAATATGTTTCATCTGAGCATTTAGCTTTAGACCAATTTTACTTTATTTTGGTTCATTATCCCGCTAGAGACGTAATTTTCTGTTGACTCCAGACAATTATATATATATATATATATATATATATATATATATATATATATATATATATATATATATATATATAAATATAAATATAAATATATATATATATATATATATATATATATATATATATATATATATATATATATATATATATATATATATATATATATGTCGTAGAATGACCCTTGGTTTTGATCACTATACTCTTTGACACCCTTTTAGTAGCGGTAGGCTTTAAGGGGCTTGAGTTACTTCTATAATGAAGTAGGCTTTGTTCTAAGAGTGCTAATTCAGTAGTTTTGTTCTTAAGAAAGAGCTATTTTTAAACACATGAGGATAAAAGGAAACACCAGAATCTACCAAAATAAACATGTATTTTAAATGAAACACTTAACTATTACAAACCAACAGTTAACACATTTCTATCTTTGTCATCAAAGATCTTTCAATGACAAAAAATAAAAAAATAGGCTTCCCGTAAACATACCAATTGCCCATTAGTATTTTTTTTATCGTGACTCTATTTGATTAGCGTTAAACATTAAATTAACGTACTCTCGTCTACAAACACATATGACCTAGGTTAAAGAACAATGGCTTCTACTCTCCTTTAAAACGTGGGACGTACTAAACTTCTACTATCGCAATAGGAATATAAATGTTATTTTTAACTTACAAGTAGGTATTAGGGATTGCCGGATGTCGCTGGAGGACTTATCTCTCGCTTTGAAGTGTTGTGGCCGCTGGTTCAATTTTCGTCGAGGAGGGATTGCTTGTCCCCTGTGACGGGGCCAATTTTTCAACGTAATTAAAGAATGGGAGCTCGTTGGGGCTGGGTTCTTCTCCTCTCACTCTTTCGGAGCTTAAGATGTGAGAGTTGCTCCAGTGTGAGTGGCTTTGCTTTTCTTCAGTCGGACTTTTTTGCAGACTGAAAAGGCTTCTTCAGTATGGCCCCGATATAAAGCTTAACTATTTAGGTTAATACGACCTTGAAAGGGGGGATCGATTTTCTCAATCTGATCCTATTGTTTCTCATGGAAATAGTCTTGTATGGCCGAAGGATCGATCTTCACGAAATAACCCTTCTTCTGGAGTATCGACTTCTATTCTTCTTGTCTGGCTGAAAGATCGATCTTCACGAACTAATCTTTCTTCTGGCGTATCGACTTTCAATAATCTTCTTGTCTGGCCCGAAGGATCGATCTTCACAAACTAATCCTACTCTGGCGTATCGACTTCTGATAATAATCTTCTTTCTTTCTTTGCGGGGCTTTTTTATAGGTGGGTTGCCGCTCCATCTAAAGAAGGAAGTTACCAGGCCACAGAGGTAAAGGAATAGGGCAAATGGTGAGTTAGCATCTAGGGAGAGCGAGAATTCCTGAGGTGGCACTGGGGGGCCCAAGTCAGCTTGCAAATTAGAGGCTCGCAACCGCACCGCTACTTGGCGTGCCTTCTGACTCGCACCGCTTTTTTTTCCATAACCACAGGTTGCTGGGTCTTGTAGGTAATTGGATCGTTAGAGTGTCGTTTAAGGACCTTAGGTGGTCGCCTTAAAACAGATGTTAGCTCCAACTGCCCACAGCGGTGGCGAGATCACACATGGTAAGCAGTTTCGCCGGCTACCTTTCCCACGCTTCTCCTCATGAGGGAGAGGGGGCTTTAATGTACCTATACTCCTCCAGGATGCTTAATGTAGCCATTTTTCTACATTTACCTCCCTCCTTAAGAAATGAATGGGAGGGGGGACGGTTCCAATCCGACGCTTACAACACTATACATGGGTAACTTATTGAACATTATATTATACAATAAATTCTAGTTCACTCGGGAATGCCTCGATAACATTTCACCTGACCTTACATTAATTCCTATATTAATGTGCCAACTTAGGATTTTCTTACCTACCACTAGCGGGTTACTCGCCCCTACTTACTTACAATTCTACTGATTTACACTTAACTTTGCTATAATACAATAGATGGGCTGCTCCTTAATCGTCGACAGGGTTCCAACTTAATGAGTCGGCAATACAATTGTTGGACCCTTTTATATAGTGGATGGAGTACTGTTACTCCATCAAGAGTAAACTCCATCTCAGGAGTCTTCCATTCTTACTCTTATTTTTACTTAAGTATGACAACGGTTTATGGTCGCATTCCAACTTAAACTCGCGCCCTATTTGATAATATTTAAATTTTCCTATGGACCATATTATGGCCAAAGCTTCGATTTCGATAGTAGCGTAGGCTTTTTCTCTACTCAACAGTTTCCTACCAACATAAGCTATGGGATGGGCTGTTTCGTCATCTTCGTATTGAAGCAATACTCCGCCTAACCCGTTTTGACTAGCGTCGTGCGAAGGCCGAAGATCTTGTTGGGATTTCGTAAGCGTAGAATGGGCGCAGTTACGAGTTTTCCTTTTAGAACCTCCAACTGAATTATTGCATGGGGGTTCCAGGTGACAGGGTCTGACGCTGTCTTTTTTTTAACAAATCATTTATTGGGGCCGCAATGGAAGCGAAGTGTGGTACAAAACGCCTATAGAACGAGGCCGCTACCATAAACGATCGGAGTTGTTTCTTTGTTTTCGGCCGGGGCATCTTGACTATGGCGTCCACTTTTTCTTGCTGGGTAGTCAAGTGTTTTTGTCCTATTTTGAATCCCAGGTAGTCAATGTATTTGTAGGCAAAATAACACTTGGTCGGCCCGGCGGTTAGACCTTGCTCCTTCAATTTCTCCAGCAATGAGCGTGAGGCGCGTAAGTGTGACTCCTATGTACGGGTAGCTACGTACACGTTGTCGAAGTAAAACGACACGTCACTTAGGCCAGCGATAATTTGCCTCATCATCCTATTATAATTGCTACCGGCTGTAAGTAGTTCGAAGGGTAGCCTGATAAACTGTAACAGACCTCTCTCGGTCGCAAAAGCCGTCAGTTTTTTGGACTCCCTAGCGAGAGGTATTTGATAGTACGCTTTACACAAATCAAATTCGGTGATGAATTTACCGTCTTCAAATAAATGGAGATTTTGATCTATTAGTGGGATGGGCTCGGCGTCGAAAACGGTCACTGAATTCAATTTTTGGAAGTCCACGCACATCCGAAATGATTGATCAGGTTTCTTAACCATTACTATAGGAGAGCAATAATCGGACTACGATGGCTCTAAAATTCCCAATTTTACTAAATTCCGGACTTCCTTATTCAAGGCTTCTCGTAGGTGGATCGGTAAAGGATATGGTTTGCTTTGAACCACTGAATTAGTTTTTAGGTTTTATTTCATGGATAAAATCCTTGGCACATCCGGGGTTTTCAGAAATGACTTCTGGGAATTCCATGAGCAAGTTCAACATTTCCGCTTTTTGTTGAATCTCTAAGTGGGAATTTATCTTTAAATCCACCCGAGGGTCTTCCGGGGTAGGTGAGAGCGAGGGAAGTTCGTATTCCTCGTCTTGTTCCACACACACGGTGTGTGAGACTTGCAGGGGCGTACCCGGGAAAACGGCATCCATCGGAACTTATTCGTCTAGAAGGGTAATATTCTTTATGCACGCGCAGCGGTGATATTTTTTTAGCATGTTTATGTGATAGGTTCTTCACCCTGTTGGGGTATCTATCAACTAATCGACTGGACCCCGTGCCTTGATTACTTCAAACGGTCCCTTCCACTGGGCCTATAACTTATTATTTTCGGTCGGGAGTAATAATGAGACTTCATCTCCTGCCTTTAATTTTCGAGCCTTTGCTTTCATATCGAAGTAGTCCCCGTATTTGGCTAAATTTTTCTCGGCGTTCTCTCGAGCTAAGCCAGAGCAGTATTCTAGGCGCTTGCGCATATTCATCACGTAGGCGTAAGACGATTTGATTTCTTGGTCGAGCTTCGCGTTGGAAAATAATTCCTTAAGAATACTCATAGGACCTCACACATTTCTCCCGTATAATAGCTCAAAGGGCGAGAATCCCAACGTCCGATGAGGTATTTCTCGGAAGGCGAAAAGGGCTGCAGGCAGGTATCTTGGTCACTGTGTAGGGTTGTTTTGACACAACTTCTTCAATATAATTTTGAAAGTCCCGTTTAATTTCTCGCAGATTCAGTTAGCGGAGGGATGAAATGGACTCGTAAAAATTGGCTTGACTAACAGTAGTTAATTAAAATACTCCATCAATTCTGAGGTAAATTGGTGCCCTCTATCCGATAGAATTTCTTTAGGCAGGCCTACTCGTGCAAATATTGAAATTAATGCTTCAACGCAGGAAATAGTGTCAATCTTCCGTAGTGCCACGGCATCTGGGAACCGGGTGTCACAATCCACTAAGGTTAGGATGTAGGAGTGTCCTCCACTTGAAGGGGGGGGGGGGGGGATTGGTTCCACCAAATCAATAGCCACTTGAAAGAATGGTTTGGTTATAACGGGCACCTTTTGTAAGGGTGCGGGAGGTACCCGTTCTCTGTAGGGATCCTTCTGACACACGTCGCATGATCGGCAATAGGCCACAATTTCCCTGGCGGCCTGGGGCCAATTAAAGTGTCGGAATATCTGCTGCGCCGTTTTGTTGTGCCCAAAGTGTCCGGCTAATATTCCATCATGCGCGGTATTCAAAATTCTTTGCGTGTATTCTTGAAGTACACACAGTGCTTTCTTGTTCTCCTTATCCTCCTCGCTGATAGTACGGTAGAGAAGTGAGTCTTCTACGATATACTGGATAGGCTTCTTTCCTTTCACTTGGAGAGTTTCACCTTTAATAGCTTTCTCCCATAGAGGATAAAGAGTGATGCCTTCGTTCTGAGCACTGGCGAAGGAAGTCAATTTGAACCCATTGTCTTCGAGGGTAATCCTCGGGGTCAACTTAGCAGGTTGCTCTTTCTTCTGGGCTTCTTGTGCCTGGGTGACTACTTGTTGGGCCACTTCTTGCTGGGCAATTAGGGGGTTTTGTCCGATTAGTACTGCGCAGAACTTAATTGGGGCTACTACCACGTCCGTCCAACCGGTGAAATATCTGCATTGTATATGACATCCCACGACGGGAATCGATTTTCGCGTCCTAAAAAGTCGTGGATGATTGCGAATTTCTTATGGTTAGGGTTTACTGGGGGCAGCAACTTGTCGGATACCACTATGCACGTACATCCGGTGTCTCTGACTAAAGTGGATACTCAGGAACCATTAACAGTGCCCTCTTCAAATCGTAGGCCGCCTGGCGAACTTTTGTTGAATAGAAAGTTTACCTGTTGCTAGGGCCCTTCGGATGTAGGCGCGGGGACGTAGGACGAACCAGCTTGTCCTGCTGGGATCGCGGCCATCAGGTTTTGCACCTGTTGTCTCGAGGTCTCCCTCAGTCTGGAGTTCTGTGGGCACTGGAAACTCAGGTGACCTATTATCGCGCAGGTATAACAAGTGACGGGCTTCCTGGGATACGTGCCGGTATTAGGGTATGATCCTTGTGGAATGCTAACTTCTTTTTGATTTTTTTCTCCTCCAAAATTTGGTTTATAAGATCCTTTTGCTGCTGAGAATTTAAAGGGCTTCTTCTGTAAATGCCTGGGTGGCGGCCCATTTTTCTTTGGGGAGGGAGCCTTCTCTTTCTTGTACTCCCTCCGATATAAACGATGATTTACCGCGTGGAGGTCAGCCTCGTCCAGACACTAGTTGAAGGTAGAAGCTTTTCGGTCCTTAACGAATGCACGGATTTCCTGGGGTAGTGTACTTAGTAACTGATCTCTAAGCATGAAGTCGACGACCGCAGCGACTTCGTTCTCTACCCCTTCTGACTCCATCCAAAACTGTAGGATTCGACGAAGCTCAAAGCCTAAATGTTTGTATGTTTGTCCAGGTCTTATACGAGCCTGCCTGAACTTCGTCCTATATTCTTCCGGGTTAAGGTTTGTTGCTGAGAGAAGTTCGGCTTTGAGAGTGGAATAGTACACAGTCGCTTCTAAGGGGAAAGATACGAATATCTCTCTCATCCTACGATTGCGTAGCGGTAACAGTCTGGCGACCCCATCTTCTTCTAGGTCCCAATTATTGACTTCAAATATTTTTTCAAGATGGGAGAGATATGAGCATAAATCTTCTTTGTCCTTGTACTCCGGGAGTTTCATGCTGGCCGCTGGTGACACTCCTGTTCTGGCTGACACTGACTGCACCTCTAACTGGTCTTTACTAAGAGCTCTTTCGTGGTCCCTTATCTCCTCTCTTTCTTTAGCTTCCATTTTCATTTTACGTCATTCTCTCCTTTTTTCTCTTTCGTTTCTCTCTTTCTCCTGAATAAACGAGCTCAGATTGGCTCCTTCCAGTCCGAGGCTTTGACCTTGCTTCCGATAAAGGGTCAAACAATGCCATCGCGCTTATGTCAGTCATCTACCTTGTTTTTAATCAAGCATGACCTACTCCACCACCGAAACTTACCACTTGGCCTAACAAATACCTTAAGATTGTATCCACCTCATACTTTACCAATTTTCCACTCGTCAAATAATCTATTATTCTTGGTGTTCCTTTTACATGTTAGCTCTTCCTTAAATAGACACTGCTGGGTTCTTCCTAATATAAAACCTATAGACCTGACACCACTTTTATCATATGTCGTAGAATGACCCTTGGTTTTGATCACTATACTCTTTGACACCCTTTTAGTAGCGGTATGCTTCAAGGAGCGTGAGTTACTTCTATGATGAAGTAGACTTTGTTCTAAGAGTGCTAATTCAGTAGTTATGTTCTTAAGGAAGAGCTATTTTTAAACACATAAGGATAAGAGGAAACACCAGAATCTACCAAAATAAACATGTATTTTAAATGAAACACTTAACTATTACAAACCAACAGTTAACACATTTCTATCTTTGGCATCAAAGATCTTTCAATGACAAAAAAATAAACAAATAGGCTTCCCATAAACATACCAATTGTCGATTAGTATTTTTTTTTATCGCGACTCTATTTGATTAGCGTTAAACATTAAATTAACATACTCTCGTCTACAAACACATATGACCTAGGTTCAAGAACAATGGTTTCTACTCTCCTTTAAAACGTGGGACGTACTAAACTTCTACTATCGCAATAGGAATATTAAGGTTATTTTTAACTTACAAGTAGGTATTAGGGATTGCCGGATGTCGCTGGAGGACTTATCTCTCGCTCTAAAGTGTTGTGGCTGCTGGTTAAATTTTCGTCGAGAAGGGATTGCTTGTCGCCTGTGACGGGGCTGTTTCCTTAACGTAATTAAAGAACGGGAGCTCGTTGGGGCTGGGTTCTTCTCCTTTCCCTCTTACGGAGCTTGGGATGTGAGAGTCGCTTGAGTGTGAGCACGTTTGCTTTTCTTCAGTCGGACTTCTTTGCAGACTGAAAAGACTTCTTCGGTATGCCTCCGATATAAATCTTGACTATTTAGGTTAATATGGCCTTGAAAGGGGTGATCGATTTTCTCAATCTGATCCTTTCGTTTTTCACGGAAATAGTCTTGTATGGCCGAAGGATCGATCTTCACGAACTAACCCTTCTTCTGGAGTATCGACTTCTAATCTTCTTGTCTGGCTGAAAGATCAATCTTCACGAACTAATCTTTCTTCTGGCGTATCGACTTTTAATAATCTTCTTGTCTGGCCGAAGGATCGATCTTCGCGAACTAATCCTGCTCTGGCGTATCGACTTCTGATAATAATCTTCTCTCTTTCTTTGCGGGGCTTATTTATAGGCGGATTGCCACCCCATCTAAAGGAGGAAGTGACCAGGCCACAGAGGTAAAGGGATGAGGCAAATCGTGAGTTAGCATCTAGGGAGAGCGAGATTTCCTGAGGTGGCACTGGAGGGCCCAAGTCAGCTCGCAAATTAGAGGCTCGCAACTGCACCGCTTTTTTTCCATAACCTCGGGTTTTTGGGTCCTGTAGTTAATTGGATCGTTAGAGCGTCGTTTAAGGACCTTAGGTGGTCGCCTTAAAACAGATGTTAGCTCCAAATGCCCACAGCGGCGGGGACATCACACATGGTAAGCAGTTTTGCCGGCTACCTTTCCCACGCTTCTCCTCATGAGGGCGGGGGGGCTTTAATGTACCTATACTCCTCCAGGATGCTTAATGTAGCCATTTTTCTACAATATATATAGCAGGAATATGAAGACCCAGGTGATTATACCAATCATTTATTGGCCGGACGTTTCGGACCTTTACTAGGACCACCTTCAGCGACTATATCTTCTAATGAGAAGGGGAAGGAACGTTAATTTATAACGGTTAAAAGAATGCATAAAAAAAGCGGAAGAAGGCAAGTTAAAATAATAAAATTGACAATAATTAAAATAAAAATACAAACACTAATAATATATAGAATTAAATAATATGACCCAGTGGTATTTATAAAAATAATAATAGAAAGTGAAATTATAGCAAACTGACTTGATTATCACATATTAAAAGTTACTGAAGTAAACAAAAAATAGCATTAGATTAAATTGTAAAAACACACAGAAAAAGACAAAAACCCGAAAACAAATCAGAATGAACAAAGGGACTGACCTTTAACGTGGGAGTTGAGAAATCAACTAACTAAACATATAAAATTACTGACGAAATTTATTTGGTTGGTCGGTTGGCTAGTTAATCTATTGAAGTGTTGGTTGGTTATATTGTCAACAATTTAATTGAGGAGGCATAATTATTTAGGTTTGGATTTATTTTAATGTTATATAGTGACTCTAAGATTTTCAAATCGAGAGAAGTTAAGGCTGAAGATAATATATTAAATGAATTAGAATTAAGAGAAAGATGGTGATACTCTGAATGTTGCCTGATGGAAGAGGCTTTAGGTTTAGAAATGGCAATACCAGTCCTATGAGACAAACCCAAGTGCTTCGGGATCCTGCAGTTGAATTGTAAGCCAGTTTGGCCTACATAACGAGTGTGGCAGGTCGTACATGTATAATTGTAAATTATACAGGATCGCAAGCCCAAAAGGATTGGCTCCTTATGGAGAAAAAAGGAATTTAACGATACAAGGTTGGAGTTTATACAAAAGAATTGGCATTGAGGGAAATGGTTGTTAAGGGTAGAAAGAAGGAGTTTGTTAAACTCGGATGTCAAATGCTCGAGATAGAGTAGCTTAATGCAAACCTTCTTTTTAGAAACAGTAGCAAGTAAGGGTTGAGGATAGTATATTTTGGAGAGAAATTTGAATACTAACTGGTCGAAGATGAAATCGGGGAAATAATTAAATTTGAAGAAATCCTTTAAATAAGCCAGTTCTTTATGAAACCATATCCAGTTAGAGCATATATGGTAGGCTCTAAAAATTCGGCTTTTAAAACTGGATAATTTAAACTGACTCGGAGAGCTATTAAAAAAATGTGTACCTAATCTAGAGGTGGCAGGTTTTCTGTAAATGGATGTATTGTAAGAGGAACCTGTTCCAACAACGTTGACATCCAAGAACGATATTTTGCTGACCTTTTTTGTTACCATAGAAAACCTTAAGTTGGGATGTTGTTGGTAAATTAAATTTAGAATTAGGAGTGCATTATCACTGTGCTTAAAAATTAGAAAACAGTCATCTATAAATCTTTTGAAGACAATAGGCCTGAATTCTAAAGGACACTTGTCCAGCCACCGAGTTTCGTGGTGACACAAAAAGCTATTGGCAAAGGAGGGACCCAGTGGGAAACCCATGGCTATGCCTTCGTGTTGTAAATAGAGCTCATTGTTGAAAAGGAAAATAGTATCACCCACGGCTAGCTTTAAAAATTGATGAAAAGTGGCTTAGTTAAACCCAATATTTCACTCGTATTATGAAAAAGAGTATCTGAAATAATATAAATGGTTTCTTGTACCGGAACATTAGTAAATAATGAATCCACATCGATTGTGGCGATAAAAGAAGAATTCCCCAAACGGAGATAACCAATATATTTTGAAAAATCGAAAAAGTCACGTGAGGTGAAGTGATTGTGTGTCAAAGGATCAATAGGCTGAACAAAACATTAAGCTAAGTTGTAGCTTGGAGTATTGACTGCAGATAAGATAGGGCGGAGAGGTATTTTATTTTTATGAGTTTTAGGTAAACCATAGATGACCCCAGGGGATGAACCAGAAACAAAAAGCTTATGATAAACATTAATTAAAATATTTCGTTTAGTAAGAGAACGTAGAAAATTATTAATTCTATCTTCAATTTTCAGAATATACTTAAGGGGATCTGTATACACTTTGAAAAATTTCGACAAATCTGATAGAATGGTAGACATTTTGCGCATATAATCAGTATGATTTAAGATTACTACCTCTTTGCCTTTATCAGGTTTACAAACTATGATAGATTGATCTTTGCGTAAGGTGGAGAGGACACTGAAAAGTTTAAAACTGAAAACAGGATTGTAAACTTTGAGACTGTCCCACTTGTAGTAAAACTTATTAGCCAATCCTTTGATCTCATTAATCAAATCGGGAGTTGATTTAAGTGATGGAAGAGTATTGAGCTGGAGTCAAAGTCTTTCAAAGGCAAGGAAATATCGATAGAAGTTCAATTTAAAAACAGGAAGCCTGGAATCTAATCCTAAAGATATAAGACGCTTTTCTGATGGAGACAACACTTTATCAGAAAAGTTAAAAATTACTTCATCTCTAGATATATTAAAATTAAAATTAAGACTTAGGTTATTAAGTTTACGGTTTAATCTATTTGAGGTCAAAGAGATATATTTATCTATTTGGCGTGATATAAAACCATTTAAAACAATAAAATCCAAGTGAGACGTGGAATATTTCAATTTTAATTTATATATATATAATCATTTTATGTTCAATCGCTGGTCTTGTAAACTTATTAAGTAAATTTCGGACTAGGTGTTAGAGAATTTTCAAAGACAATGAGATATTTGCGGTGACAAATTTACCTTTCAGATTAATAAATCGAATTTACTTTTACTCTGCTCTTGTCGCTTTTTATTTTCTTCGTAATGTAGCTAACTAAGAAATGTCAAGCAACAAGTTTGCAGGAAACATCTGTAATTAAAGTTGTGGTGCTAAAGGAATTCAAATTAATGGCAAATATATAGCGAACGACACTATCGTACATATTGCTGCCGGAAGGCCGGGCAACATTGCAAATATTAGTTCAAACGCATTTTATGCTACACTTGAACACTTCCTTCTTGGTTGTTCTAGCTATATCAGAAATCACACAATCTACACGAACATCCTTTAAATATTTAAAAGTTGAAATATATTTCATTCTTGCCCTCATTTTTCCAATAGCCGTGAAGTAAATTTCCTCATTTTTCTTCTTATTAAAGTCTTTGCATTCGGTCAAGGGACAATTTCTTCGAAATGAAATCCTGAATTGCGGTCGTTTAAGGATTTTGCTATGCATACAAAAGGCACATCGGAAAAATTGCTTTCCTTTTATTTAATAGGCTGGTAAGGAAAACTAGGAGATCCTTTAGATTCATTATAAACCCTATGTCCATATTTAATCTATATTATGCTTTTCTATTGATTATTATTTTTTCATACTGATCAAAGCTTATTTATTTTTATTAGTATCATCAATTAACTTCAACGGGAGTGAATGCATAATTGGCAACCTCCTTATTTATAAGGTGAAAGGGGCTTCAGACTTACATACATCAACTAATGAATAATGTATCAATTTCTTATTTTATTAACTGAAACCCGCTGCACTGTTTAAAATGTGTTTTTAAGCCTCTTCGAAAACATCTCACGTTAATCGTGTGGTCTTTTACGATTAATTGTCAATAATTAATCCTTACAACAGAATTACTTGATTATTTCAAGATTAAATCATTTGTTATGTTTTATATTATCAGTGTGCAAATTCGAAGTGTAGTTTTGCAATTTCATCCTGTATATAAGAAGCGTTTGCACTGTACTTGAGTGCTTTGATAATGACTCACAAGGCGTTACAATTTGACCATTTTTTTAAATATAATTTTAAACAAAATATCTGTGAACAATATTTACGCAAATTTAGACGCAAGAATCTTATATAATAAAACAGACTTAGTGTTTACAACCTATTTATACAGTCATGACCACCCAAAGGTTTTGAGACTAATACATTCCATTCGATTTTAAAATTTATATGTTAGTAATAATTATTCTAACAGTTAAATAATTGCAGATTTATTAAAAAGTCAGCATTTGAAAACCAATAAGAAATTACAGTGTATTGTTCCGCTAAATCCCAAATCCCTTGCTCCTTCTGTTAAAGTTGGAGGTAAGTTTCATTTCCTGGAGCTTTGATTTTCGATCAAAATGGTAGTAATGATAAAAATGGGTTGAATGAATGATAATGTGTAATTATAATCTATTTCGTAAAATTTTATAAAAAATAAAGTCTTGAATTGTTTACAATACCAGTCCGGAACTTTTACAATGAATAGCGTGCAAAGAATGTTGCTGGCGCTTGTCCCTTATACTCAGGATGGATTCGTGCACTCATGAGTCTGGATTGTCCGTCGTTGTTTCTTCAATGAAGCCAGGAAATAGGCTGAATTTTTGACAGCGACTTGTGGTCATGCACGAAATGATGAGTTAAAAGAATCAGCATTGTAACGAAATTTCTTTTTTACCGTATGTTTTAAAAGGAAAGAGTGTACAACTGAAAGCTGATGCTCTCAAACGCTTGCTTACCTAAACATAGAGAAAACTTATTTGAAACCACTTTTATATTATTCCAGGAATTTAACTGGTTAAAATATTAAAAAAACCGCTTTTATTTAGCCTTGTTGGCGTGTTGCTAGGTCGGATGACCTTCGTTAAATGCGTAGATGTTAATAACCATAATAATTTAAAATTGTTCCAATAATTTACTGATTATGTAACTTTAGTGGTTGACCATTGATGCTTTGCTCCATCCACAAGTATTTAATAATTTCAAATTTATTTGAATTAGATATTATTCTGAGGAAATATTTTTTCGCCAGCAATGTTTTCCTCTCTTACACTTTCAATATTTGTCATTCCAGTGATTAAATCGGAACATTCTGCATTATAGGGTCGAGGATCTTTACAATACCTCCTCCCGAGCTCATAACCACAATTTTATACAAGCCACGTTACACTTTCGAACATTACTTTGTATATTTTTATTGCATTTCGTATTTTAAGACTATAACTTCTAATTTTTAAAGCTATTCCTCCTTTTAGATTTAATCCAAGTGATTTTTTAGTATCTTCCCGCTTTATGCATTTAGGTGCCAACTCTGCTTACACAGCATCTTTTCTCAACAGTTCAGGAACAATTTGGGGATGATAACGGCATTTTCAAGCATGGTGGCCACCTTATCAAAAATTAAAATGAATATAGGGCTCTGGGCTAAAAATAATATCAAACATTTGATGATTTAGGAGATTTGAGACCGATAGAAAATTTGCGATCGATAACACTGGTCAGCAATATATGAAAAGTTGGGTGCTTCTTAAATGAGATTAGTTAATTATTATGTAATTTTATGCACTGAATCCAAATATCACCTTGAAAAATGGTTATTGCCTATAAGTTTAAGGATACGTGGCATATAATATTTGATTATTTTATCATAACGTACAGTATGTGTCATTTTGTTTTAAATTCTAACCCATATTCACTCTCTGTCTTTTTGCTTGACGCGTATAGTTAGCTAAGAAATCATCTCTTGCCAATATCCAGTAATAGTCTGCAAGCATTGTTGTTCTCCACTCATTCTGGTACCGCTTTTCTATGGGAAAATATCTTGGTGAAACTTTTCACCATGCAAGTTCCACTATATATCCATGACCAAACACTCCACCTCCGTGTCATGGCTTTGAATGGCATGAAGTTGCCACCGAGATGTTTCAGCGCCGGTTACAGGAGCAACTCTGTCGATTACAGAGACATCTTGGCTACGAAAATCCTACCCTGGGTGAGAAAGATCACGAAAAATGCGGAGTACATCTTTTAGCAGGACGGTGCCACGTCCCATACATAAAATGACGTGCTAAATTGGTGAGGATGGAAAATGAACTTCTGCTCGATGGAATTTTGTTCGCCGCAGTCGGTCGATCACAATCTCCTAGAGTCTAGACTACTTGCTCGTGGTCCCCTTGCCTTTAACTGAAGGTAGATCTAACGACCAAGTGACGGGCAGCATAATCCGGCCAACCCTCACTGCCTTGTAGGAGCCCTTGGAATGGTCAAGGCTTTAGGAGTAAACCTGAAGATCAAATCCACACGGTGCTCATGCATTAGGCGATACTCTAAGAAGAGACATTTTTCGACAGAGCACTGCGACTTAAACCTAATTTAGTCTTTTTGGATCATTTTTTGCCACTGGACTCAGCAGGGTAAAATGAAGATCAAGGACTGAAGAATGCACACCTACTTTCCACCTTAAACATCATCGTGCAAGTTATCAATCCATTCATTGCTCATTCATCCACGCATTTTTGCAATACCTTATCCACAATGCTGCCATAGCCCGCCGTGCAAGACGGCACTAACAAATACAAGGACCCCATATCTGCGATGTCTATGTAAGAGGCTGTGCTAACCTTCACTGACTCGGCAACTATCAACGATTTCAATAAAGACGAAAATTTTCAACCAAATATCATCAAAATCATCGGAAACGATGATAACATTAAGCAAGTAAGTAAGACTATAGTCTGAGGCCCCATGTTGAGGGCCAGGATTGCAAGGTTTGCCAGAGCATCGTCAAATAGCGGAAATCATCCGTCATTAAAGTGAGGGAAAGCATGAGGAACGACTTCGTTCACAACGTGTGCATGGCTTTTAGGTCTCGCCTGGAGCGCGTTTGCGCAGCTGAGCCCTGCTACCTTTTCTAATACTACAATTTTACCACATATTCAGATGTTAAAACAATAAAAATGTGTCTAGCTGCATCAAAATTATTATTGTTTTATGATCAAGGCAAATAGTGTGACATAATAGTTTAGAATATATTTATATTAAAGAAATACTCAACATTTTTTATAATCTTACCTGAGAAATGCTTGAAATATTTACTCTTCCGCTATTTGTTACCCAATCTTGCATATGACCTGTTGAATATGTTACCATGTAATTCAAGAAAAGCACCGAGATTTATTGAAAAAATATCGAGATGAGAATACAGGATATGCATTTTAAGGAACAAACCTTATCCCTTTTTTCATATGCTGCTTGCATCTGGCTTATTAAATGAACCTAGTTTCAGCTCTATGAATTCCAACAAATTTCTCTCTCACTAGCACGATTGAATCCTAATTCTCTAGCTTCATTTTAACTCTCGATTTGCTATAAGACATCAATTCTCTGAGTTCAGGTGCAATGAACATGCCTGGTTTCTGTTTTACGTCATTTTTCTCTCTATTGCAGTTTAGATTTAGATATAGAAAGACATAATCATTGCCTGTCATTGATTTTGCAAAGCTTCTAATTATGTCACAAGGGATGCAAAGGGGTGAAAGGGAGATCTTTTGTGGATCTACTATATGCACATGACGCACATCGTACGAACAAACTAGACCAACTATGTGCTGATCTCTTTTAGGCCAGTGAACAATTAATTCCGTTAGGAATAAGATTTTCATGCCGATATGTCCCACAGGAACAAAATGGTTTTCAGTACCATTATATAAAAACATGTCAGCTCATCGGAAAAGGTTTTGAGACTACTATCTTCTTTCCTACTAGAAAATTAATACAGCTAAAGAAACAGTGCCTTCGTTTTAAGATGTTTGTATAGTAATTTTCCCAGAAATACACAAAACTGTAGAACCCAAATCCATTTTATTAATAAATGCACTCAATATTTAAAATGATGTCCTATGTTCTTTAAAGCTGCCTGAACTAGTTTTGGTATGCTAGAACCCAAATTTGTGATAATAGGTTGACTGATATTGTCAGTGTTTGTCCAATGGGACATGGCCAATGCTCACAATTTTATGCATTATGTGCATCAAACGGCAGTTTGATTACACTAGTTAACAACCAAATTGCTTCCGAGACCAGAGTAGCAATTTTTAACTAATTTTAGGCGGCTGATAATGAATATCATGTTTAAAATTGCATGTTAGCTCGCTCTACTTTTGAAGATATACCTAAGTGTCACAACAGGTTCCGCAGGCCTGCGGCAGTGTGTTTCTTACTTCACTCACAGTCACACTGCCCACCAGGATTGTTAGAGCAGTCATAGAAGGTGGCGGTGCTGTGCAACTTTACATTTTGAGGTGAGAGGTAGGTGATTTTCATAGTAAAAAACATTTTAGAATTATAATAAAATATTAATATATTTACAGCGTTTACTAGCCAAATCGCTCGAAAGATGGAAAAACATCCAAGACAAATTGGTGCGGTTAAGATAATGGCCTAATTAGAGAACTGTATGCCTTAGGTTAAGTGGGTCATCCTAAGGATGGCCCATCCACCCGCTGGAGCTGGAGCCGAGCAGTTGTGTAATTATGCCATTACCTTAACCACACCAAATTTTCTTGCATATTTTTCCATCTTTCGAGCGATTTGGCTAGTCAATGGTGTTAATATATTAATAATAAAAGTTTTAAGTGACGGTAAGTAAGGAAACATAAAGGAGTGACTTTGAAACCTGCTTTTGGGGGGCTGATGGATGGGGCATCCTTAAATGTTGTTTTCCAGTTCGAGGAGGATAGGATCACCCGCGGGAGCTGAAGAAAAGCAGTTATCTAATTATGCCATTACCTTAACCGTATATATATGTATATATATATATATATATATATATATATATATATATATATATATATATATATATATATAGTTATATAATTTGGCGTCAGGCTTTGGGTATTTGCAAGAATCCGCCCTACCTGATTTTGAAGCACTAAGTTCGATTAATAGCAGCTGCATTGTCAAGAATATTTGAACACCAAAATATTAGGACAATATTTTTTTGATCGACGGGTACTGACCAATTTTTAAACTCATTCTTTTGTGGTGCGTCCACAGATTTGGTAGTTCCTTAAAAGAGGATACTAGCTAAGCAGTAATAGTAACCGCCATTTTGTTCACGTTAGTTAATTTTTTTAGTTTGACGGAATTTTATCAGGGACTTTTAATAATTTTGTCGTTAGCAGAGTTTATATTTCTCTGGGAAAAGCTTTAATAGCTCTAGTAGCTTTTTCGTGTGCAAAAGTCGAAAGTTGCATATCCGAAATGTCTTAATTCGAACGTTTTCATAAGCAAGGGCAGCTCCTAGGATTATGTGCGAAAGATTTATTTGCTTACATCCAGGAAGAGGAACATAACGAACGTGCGGAAAGAAAAGCACAGATAGGAGCAGATGAGAGAGAAAGAAAAGTGCATAGAGAAGCATAAGAGAAAGAAAGAATTGGGCAGCATGAGAGAGAGATAAGCCGTGACCAATTCGAGAAAAAGACCCTAGATTCTCGAAATGACCAGGCTCAAGTGCCCTCTCTAAAACTCTCCGCATACAAGGATGGAGAAGATTTTTGCTCCTATTTAACACGCTTCGATAAGATCTTCGAATCAGCAATTGTGACTTGAAATCAGATGGTCTACTTCCACTCCTGAACCCTCGTCTTCAGAAGATATTCATTTCGCTTCCTTCAGAGGCAACCCTTGATTATTCAACCCAAAAGGCCGAAATTTCTTGTCCTATTAATCCGAATCCAAAATTTTATACGGTTAGATTCCGCTTAGCACGAATGCAACCAGGCTAAACCTACAAACAATTTAGATTCACGTTTAGGCGTAACTTTCAATTCTGGCTGGATTATGCGTCGCCAATCGACTATGTTCTAAAAAATCAACTGATGTCGACCCTCCCTGGGTAACTAAAGGCATTCATAGCGGACAGAAGGGCGTCCACATTCAAGGAGTGTGTGGAAGAAGCAGACCTTCACGTTTCCCTTTACGACGTCTACCCCAAGGAGGTCAAGAAGAACCATCTCCCTTCCCCATACACAAGTTTAGGTTTAACGGAAGCCAACCTAATAGCAACAACGGCTTTGTAAAAGTGCAAGCGCCGAGAAAGCACAGGCCTCACCCGCCGCAAGAACAAAAGGAAGTGAAGCCTCCAGTACCATCCTCCACGCCCAGTTACTGCCTCCGTAGACCAATTGTATGCTTTACGTGTGGCACATCTAGGTACTTAAGTTACATCTGCTCCCAAAATTACTAACTGAGGACCTCGTCGAGTCAACAGGTCCACCAAATCTCTGCTGGCCTCTTGCCTAAGCGGCCAGTCGCATCACCAGCGCCCCTTGCTCCATCTTCCCCGAATCAACAGGTAAATTTCCTGTTCAGCAAGAGTTCTCTAGGTTTGCCCTAGTTTGAAAATGGCGCAGTAAATGATTGGCGAGTGTCAACTTTGGTTAGAGATACAGGTTGCACCTGTATAGTAGTATCTGATGAATTACTACCCCCCGTAAGCCCCTAGCATAACAGGTTCGCGTTGGTAAATGACGTTTTAGCTAGTGCTGCCAGGTTACCATTAGTACAGTGCTATATTCAGTGCCAGTACTTCCCTAGATGGGCTGACGTAGTCGCGGTCCCCATGAAATTCTAATCCGTCTTATCGGACAGAGCGCACATCTCTGCTCAAACCCAATTTCTCAGCCGGTCGTTACCAAGGCCCAGGCAGAAAAGAGGTATCGCTTCCGGTACCTCTATCGTTTCCAGACTTCAAACTTGCCACCAGCGTTTTATTTGCTGAGGCGCAGTAGAATTGCCCCACATTACAACCCCTGTGGTAAAAAGCAAGGAAAAAGGAGACTGAAACGGTCCGAGGCAATCTGAAGATCGAACACATCGTGAAGAACGCGTTATTATACCGTTATTCTGTAAAACCGGAGAGTCCCCAGATCATCACGTTTTGTGTGCCGTTAACGTATATTGAACCCGTTCTAAAGATGGCCTACGATGTCTTATTGGCCAGACATTTTTGCCATAACAAAACGTCCCAGCGAGTATTCAAATATTTCTTTGGCCAGGGGCGGCCAAAGAAATTATTGACTTCTGCCCGTCCTGTCATCTTTGACAGAAGGTCACCTCCAAATAGCGTGTAGCCCCCGCCCTCCTTCAAAAGACACCGAAAGTGTCCGACTCCTTTGCCCGGGTATAAATCAACCTAATAGGGCCCATTCATCCCCTGTCAAGCTTCAGACACTCCTATATTTTAACCCTCGTTGATTGCGTCACCCGTTTTCCAGACGCTATCCCCATGAAGATGCTTGATAGCATTTTTTGTATAGAGGCTTTAAGCTCAATCTTTTCCAAAATAGGAAACCGCAAGAAGATCTTATTTGACAGTTGACGTCAATTCACCTTTGAATTGATGGAGAATGTCGCTAAACTCCTTTTCATCAAGCCCCTCTTCACGACGCCCTGGCACCCTTCCACTAACGGGATGTGCAAAAAATTAAACTGCACCCTTAAAATGATACTCAAGAATGTATGCCACGACCAGCCCCAAGAGTGGCACCGCAGCCTCCCCGTAGCGTTATTTGCTTGTCGCGAAGTCCCCCATAGGAATTTGGGATTTGCTCCATTTGGGCTGTTATATGGACGTAACATCCAAGGACCGATGAGCATTCTGAAAGATTTGTGGTCCAATCCTATAATGGATGAGGAAACTAAATCAACTTATGCCTATGTTTTAGACCTGCGTATGAGATTATAAAAATGTTCGAACATCGATCTCTAGAACGCCCATATAAACTTGTAAAAATACCCACCTACTTCGACCTATAATTTAAGGCGCGTTCATTCAAATCAGGTTATGAAGTATTACTCTTGCTTCCTACGAAGCAAATAAGCTCCTCTCCCACGTGAAAGGACCTTACCATGATTTAGAAACCGGTGGCCTGGGGGATTACCTAATTGAAACCCCCTCATGTAATAAGATTTATCACGTCAACCTCCTAATAAAATACAACCGCCGAGCTTGCCTAAATAACGTAGTCGCACTGAAGGAAGAACCCGGCCTCGGAGCCGCCTATTGTGTTGAACGCTTGTGTTTAGTCGAAATGGTGTTCTTAGAAGCAGAGGATGAGTATCCCCTGATATCCCTTCCTTCCCTCAAGCGGAGCCTAACTCCTCCCTTGACGTGAACCCTAATCGCACCCATAATGAGAGGGCTCAATTGCTTTCATTAATGGAAGATTTCGCGACGTCACCTCGGAATTCTGAGTTGCTCAACCCAATTTACACGTGAAATTGTCCTCACACCTCAAGATTCGATAAGAACCATTCCTTATCCCATACCAGTACATTTACGGCAGACTTTCAATGCAGAGAGAGAGAACTGATTAAAATTAGGAATAAGAGAACCCTCGTCGTCTGATTTTGCTCCCCCATTGTCATAGTTAGGAAGCGTTATAAGTCCAATAGGATGTGCGTCGATTTTCGAAAATTAAACGCGCTTACACAGTGTCGTAGAATGACCCTTTGTTTTGATCCCTCTACTCTTTGACACCCCTTTAGTAGCGGTATGCTTTAAGGGGCGTGAGTTACTTCTATGATGAAGTAGTCTTTGTTCTAAGAGTGCTATTTTAGTGGTTTAGTCCTTAAGGAAGAGCTATTTTTAAACAGATAAGGATAAGAGGAAACACCAGAATCTACCAAAATAAACATGTATTTTAAATTAAATATTACAAACCAACAGTAAACACATTTCTATATTTGGCCTCAAAGAAGTTTTAATGACAAAACATAAACAAGTAGGCTTGCAGTAAACATACCAATTGCCAATTAGTATTTTTATCACGACCCTATTTGATTAGCATAAAACATTAAATTAACGTACTGTCATCTACAAACACAAATGACCTAGGTTCAAGAATAATGGTTTCTACTCTCCTTTAAAACGTGGGACGTACTAAACTTCTACTATCGCAATAGAGATATAAATGTTATTGTTAACTTACAGGTAGGTATTAGGGATTGTCGGATGTCGCTGGAGGACTTATCTCTCGCTTTGAAGTGTGGTGGTCGCTGCTTGAATTTTCGTCGCCTGTGACGGGGGCTGATTCTTCAACGTAATTAAAGAACGGGAGCTCGTTGGGGCAGGGTTCTTCTCCTCTCACTCTTACGGTGCTTGAGATGTGAAAATCACTCGAGTGTGAGCGGCTTTGCTTTTCTTCAGTCGGACATCTTTGCAGACGGAAAAGGCTTCTTCGGTATGGCACCGATATAAAACTTGACTATTTAGGTTAATACGGCCCTGAAAGGGGGGATCGATTTTCTCAATCTGATCCTATCGTTTCTCACGGAAATAGTCTTGTATGGCTGAAGGATCGATCTTTAAGAACTAATCTTTCTACTGGCGAATCGACTTCTAAAAATCTTCTTGTCTGGCCGATGGATCGATCTTCACGACCTAATCCTATTCTGGCGTATCGACTTCAGATAATCTCTTTCTCTTTCTTTGCGGGGCTTATTTATAGGCGGATTGCCGCCCCATCTAAAGGGGGAAGTGACCAGGCCACAGATGCAAAAGGGGGGGGGGAGCGAATGGTGAGTTAGCATCTGGGGAGAGCGAGAATTCCTGAGGTGGCACTGGGGTGCCCAAGTCAGCCGGCAAATTATAGGCTCGCAACCGCACCGCTACTTGGCGTGCCTTCTGACTCGCACCGCTTTTTTTTCCAAAACCACGGGTTTATGGGTCTCGTAGGTAATTCGATCGTTAGAGCGTCGTTTAAGGACCTTAGGTGGTCGCCTTCAAACATATGTTAGCTCCAACTGCCCACAGCGGCGGGGAGATCACACATGGTAAGCATTTTCGCCGGCTACCTTTCCCACGCTTCTCCTCATGAAGGGGGGGGGCTTGAATGTACCTATACTCCTCCAGGATGCTTAATGTAGCCATTTCTCCACATTTACCTCCATCCTTAAGAAAATAACGGGAGGGGGGGAGTTCTAATCCGACGCTTCCAATAATATACATGGGTAACTTACGGAACATTATATTATACAATAAATTCTAGTTCACTCGGGATGCCTCGATAACATTTCACCTGACCTTACATTAATTCCTATGGTACTGTGCCAACTTAGGATTTTCTTACCTACCACTAGGGGGTTACTCGCCCCTACTTACTTACAATTCTACTGATCTACACTTAACTTTGCTATAATACAATAGTTGGGCTGCTCCTTAATCGTCGACAGGGTTCCGACTTAACGAGTCGGCCATAAAATTGTTGGACCCATTTGTATAGTGAATGGAGTACTGGTACTCCATCAAGAGTAAACTCCATCTCAGGAGTCTTCCATTCTTACACTTATTTTTACCTAAGTATGACAACGGTTTATGGTCGCATTCCAACTTAAACTCGCGCCCTATTAGATAATATTTGAATTTACCTATGGACCATATTATGGCCAAAGCTTCGATTTCGATAGTAGCGTAGGCTTTTTCCCTACTCAACAGTTTCCTACTGACATAGGCTATAGGATAGGCTGTTTCGTCATCTTCGTATTGAAGCAATACTCCGCCTAACCCTTCCCGACTAGCGTCCGTGCGAAGGCCGAAGATCTTGTTGGGATCAGGTAAGCGAAGAATGGGCGCAGTTACGAGTTTTCCTTTTAGAACCTCCAACTGAGTTATTGCATGGGGGTTCCACATGACAGGGTCTGACGCTCTCTTTTTTAACAAATCATTAAGTGGGGCCGCAATGGAAGCGAAGTGTGGTACAAAGCGCCTAAAGAACGAGGCCGCTCCCATAAACGATCGGAGTTGTTTCTTTGTTTTCGGCCGGGGCATCTTGACTATGGCGTCCATTTTTTCTTGCTGGGTAGTCAAGTGTTTTTGTCCTATTTTGAATCCCAGGTAGTCAATGGATTCGTAGGCCAAATAACACTTGGTCGGCCCGGCGGTTATACCTTGCTCCTTCCATTTCTCTTGCAATGAGCGTAAGGCGTGTAAGTGTGACTCCCATGTACGGGTAGCTACGTACACGTTGTCGAAGTAAAACGACACGTCACTTAGTCCAGCGATAATTCGCCTCATCATCCTATTATAATTGCTACCGGCAGTAAGTAGTCCGAAGGGTAGCCTGGTAAACTGTAACAGACCTCTCTCGGTCGCAAAAGCCATCAGTTTTTTGGACTCCTTAGCGAGCGGTATTTAATAGTACGCTTTACACAAATCCAATTCGGTGATGAATTTACCGTCTTCAAATAAATGGAGATTTTGATCTATTAGTGGGATGGGCTCGGCGTCAAAAAAGGTCACTGAATTCAATTTTCGGAAGTCCACGCACATCCGAAATGATTGATCAGGTTTCTTAACCATTACTATGGGGGAGCAATAATCGGACTCCGATGGCTCTAAAATTCCCAATTTTAGTAAATTCCGGACTTCCTTATTCAAGGCTTCTCGTAGGTGGATCGGTAAAGGATATGGTTTGCTCCGAACCACTCAATTAGTTTTTAGTTTTATTTCATGGATAAAATCCTTGGCACATCCGGGGTTTTCAGAAATGACTTCTGGGAATTCCATGAGCAAGTTCAACATTTTCGCTTTTTGTTGAATTTCTAAGTAGGGATTTATCTTTAAATCCACCCGAGGGTCTTCCGGGGTAGGTGAAAGCGAGGGAAGTTCGTATTCCTCGTCTTGTTCCACACACACGGTGTGTATGACTTGCAGGGGCGTACCCGGGTAAACGGCATCCATCGGTTCTTCTTCGTCTAGAAGGGTAATATTCTTTATGCACGCGCGGCGGTGATATTTTTTTAGCATGTTTATGTGATAGGTTCTTTGCCCTGTTGGGGTATCTATCAAGTAATCGACTGGACCCCGTGCCTCGATTACTTCAAACGGTCCCTTCCACTGGGCCCATAACTTATTATTTTCGGTCGGGAGTAATAATAAGACTTCATCTCCTGCCTTTAATTTTCGAGCCTTTGCTTTCATATCGAAATAATCCCGGTATTTGGCTAAATTTTTCTCGACGTTCTCTCGAGCTAAGCCAGAGCAGTATTCTAGGCGCTCGCGCATATCCATAACGTAGGCGTAAGACGATTTGATTTCTTGGTCGAGCTTCGCGTTGGAAAATAATTCCTTAAGAATACTCATAGGACCTCGCACATTTCTCCCGTATAATAGCTCAAAGGGCGAGAATCCCAACGTCCGATGAGGTATTTCTCGGCAGGCGAAAATGGCTGCAGGCAAGTATCTGTGCCACTGTGTAGGGTTGTTTTGACACAACTTCTTCAATATATTTTTGAGAGTCCCGTTTAATTTCTCGCAGATTCCGTTAGCGGATGGATGAAATGGACTCGTAAAAATTGGCTTGACTAACAGTAGTTTGTTAAAATACTCCATCAATTCTGAGGTGAATTGGCGCCCTCTATCAGATAGAAATTCTTTAGGCAGGCCTACTCGTGCAAAAATTGAAATTAATGCTTCCGCTCAGGAAATAGTGTCAATCTTCCGTAGGGCCACGGCATCTGAGAACCGGGTGGCACAATCCACTAGGGTGAGGATGTAGGAGTGTCCTCCACTTGAAGGGGGGTGAATTGGTCCCACCAAATCAATAGCCACTTGAAAGAATGGTTCAGTTATAACGGGCACCTTTTGTAAGGGAGCGGGAGGTACCCGTCCTCTGGAGGGATCCTTCTGACACACGTCGCATGATCGGCAATAGGCCACAATTTCCCTGGCGGCCTGGGGCCAATAAAAGTGTTGGAATATCTGCTGCGCCGTTTTGTTGTGCCCAAAGTGTCCGGCTAATATTCCATCATGCGTGGTATTCAAAATTCTTTGCGTGTATTCTTGAGGTACACACAGTGCTTTCTTGTTCTCCTTATCCTCCTCGCTGATAGTACGGTAGAGAAGTGAGTCTTCTACGATATACTGGATAGGCTTCTTTCCTTTCACTTGGAGAATTTCACCTTTAATAGCTTTCTCCCATAGAGGTTTAAGAGTGGGGCATTCCTTCTGAGCACTAGCGAAGGAAGTCAGTTTGAACCCATTGTCTTCGCGGGTAATACTCGGGGTCAACTTAGCAGGTTGCTCTTTCCTCTGGGCTTCTTGTGCCCGGGTGACTACTTGTTGGGCCACTTCTTGCTGGGAAATGAGGGGGTTTTGTCCGATTAGTACTGCGCAGAACTTAATCGGGGCTACTACCACGTCCGTCCAACCGGTGAAATATCTGCATTGTATGTGACATCTCACGACGGGGAATCGATTGTCGCGTCCTAAAAGTCGTGGACGATTGCAAATTTCTTATGGTCAGGGTTTACTGGGGGCAGCAACTTGTCAGATACCACTATGCACGTAGATCCGGTGTCTCTGACTAAAGGGGATACTCGTCACCCATTAACAGTGCCCTCTTCAAATTGTAGGCCGCCTGGCGAACTTTTGTTGAATAGAAAGTTTACCTGTTGCTGGGGCCCTTCGGATGTTGGCACGGGGACGTAGGACGAATCAGTTTGTCCTGCTGGGATCGCGGCAGTCAGGTTTTGCACCTGTTGTCTCGAGGTCTCCCTCAGTCGGGAGTTCTGTGGGCACTGGAAACTCAGGTGACCTATTATCCCGCAGGTATAACAAGTGACGGGCTTCCTAGGATACGTGCCGGTATTAGGGTATGATCCTTGTGGAATCCTAACTTCTTTTTGATTTTTTCTTCCTCCAAAATTTGGTTTATAAGTTCCTTCTGCTGGTGAGAACTTAAAGAGCTTCTTCGGTAAATGCCTGGGTGGTGGCCCATTTTTCTTTGGGGAGGGATCCTTCTCTTTCTTGTACTCCCTAGGATATAACCGATGATTTACCGCGTGGAGGTCAGCCTCGTCCAGGCACTCGTTGAAGGTAGAAGCTTTTCGGTTCTTAACGAATGCACGAATTTCCTGGGGTAGTGTACTTAGTAACTGATCTCTAAGCATGAAGTCGACGACCGCAGCGACTTCGTTCTCTACCCCTTCTGACTCCATTCAAAACTGTAGGATTCAACGAAGCTCAAAGCCAAAATGTTTGTATGTTTGTCCAGGTCTTATACGAGACTGCCTGAACTTCATCCTATATTCTTCCGGGTTAAGGTTTGTTGCTGAGAGAAGTTTGGCTTTGAGAGTGGAATAGTCCACAGTCGCTTCTGAGGGTAAAGATACGAATATCTCTCTCATCCTACGATTGAGTAGCGGTAACAGTCTGGCGACGCCCTCTTCTTCTAGGTCCCAATTATTGACTTCAAATATTTTCTCAAAATGGGAGAGATATGAGCATAAATCTTCCTTGTCCTTGTACTCCAGGAGTTTCATGCTGGCCGCTGGTGACACTCCTGTTCTAGATGATACTGACTGCACCTCTAACTGGTCTTTACTAAGAGCTCTTTCGTGGGCTCTTATCTTCTCTCTTTCATCAGCTTCCATTTTCGTCTTTTCTCTTCTTTCTTCTCTTTCGTTTCTCTTTTTCTCCTGAATAAACTCTCTTTCGTTTCTCTCTTTCTCCTGAATAAACGAACTCAGCTCGGTTCCTTGACGTCCGAGGCTTTGACCTTGCTTCCGATAAAGGTCAAACAATGCCATCGCGCCTATGTCAGTCTTCTACTTTGTTTTTAATCAAGCCTGACCTATTCCACCACCGAAACTTACCACTTGGCCTAACAATTTCCTTTAGATGGTATCCACCTCTAACTTTACCAATTTTCCACTCGTCAAATATTCTATTATTGTTCCTGTTGTTCCTTTTATGTGTTAGCTCTTCCTTAAATAGACGTGGCTATGTTCTTTCTAATATAAAACCTCTAGACCTGACACCACTTTTATAATATGTCGTAGAATGACCCTTTGTTTTGATCCCTCTACTCTTTGACACCCTTTTAGTAGCGGTATGCTTTAAGGGGCGTGAGTTACTTCTATGATGAAGTAGACTTTGTTCTAAGAGTGCTATTTTAGTGGTTTAGTCCTTAAGGAAAAGCTATTTTTAAACACATAAGGATAAGAGGAAACACCAGAATCTACCAAAATATACATGTATTTTAAATTAAATATTACAAACCAACAGTAAACACATTTCTATATTTGGCCTCAAAGAATTTTCAATGACAAAACATAAACAAGTAGGCTTGCAGTAAACATACCAATTGCCAATTAGTATTTTTATCACGACCCAATTTGATTAGCATAAAACATTAAAATAACGTACTGTCATCTACAAACACATATGACCTAGGTTCAAGAATAATGGTTTCTACTCTCCTTTAAAATGTGGGACGTACTAAACTTCTACTATCGCAATAGAGATATAAATGTTATTGTTAACTTACAGGTAGGTATTAGGGATTGTCGGATGTCACTGGAGGACTTATCTCTCGCTTTGAAGTGTGGTGGTCGCTGCTTGAATTTTCGTCGCCTGTGACGGGGGCTGATTTTCAACGTAATTAAAGAACGGGAGCTCGTTGGGGCAGGGTTCTTCTCCTCTCACTCTTACGGTGATTGAGATGTGAGAATCACTCGAGTGTGAGCAGCTTTGTTTTTCTTCAGTCGGACTTCTTTGCAGACGGAAAAGGCTTCTTCGGTATGGCACCGATATAAAACTTGACTATTTAGGTTAATACGGCCCTGAAAGGGGGGATCGATTTTTTCAATCTGATCCTATCGTTTCTCACGGAAATAGTCTTGTATGGCTGAAGGATCAATCTTTACGAACTAATCTTTCTACTGGCGAATCGACTTCAAATAATCTTTTTGTCTGGCCGATGGATCGATCTTCACGACCTAATCCTATTCTGGCGTATCGACTTCAGATAATCTCTTTCTCTTTCTTTGCGGGGCTTATTTATAGGCGGATTGCCGCCCGATCTAAAGGAGCATGTGACCAGGCCACAGATGCAAAAGGGGGGGGGGGCGAATGGTGAGTTAGCATCTGGGGAGAGCGAGAATTCCTGAGGTGGCACTGGGGTGCCCAAGTCAGCTCGCAAATTATAGGCTCGCAACCGCACCGCTACTTGGCGTGCCTTCTGACTCGCACCACTTTTTTTCCATAACCACGGGTTTATGGGTCTCGTAGGTAATTCGATCGTTAGAGCGTCGTTTAAGGACCTTAGGTGGTCGCCTTCAAACATATGTTAGCTCCAACTGCCCACAGCGGCGGGGAGATCACACATGGTAAGCATTTTCGCCAGCTACCTTTCCCACGCTTCTCCTCATGAAGGGGGGGGGGGGCTTGAATGTACCTATACTCCTACAGGATGCTTAATGTAGCCATTTCTCCACACACAGTTTGACGCAAAACTGATACCCCTAATCGAACAAAGTCTTCATACCTTCGAAGACGTGAAATTCATCTCCGAGATCGACCTATGCAAAGCCTACCACTAAGTGCCAATTCCAGAGAGATTAAAACGCTTTACCGCTTTCGCTAATAAGAAGGGTTTTTTCCGTTTACCCGACTCCCATTTTTGTTGATAACCGCTTGCGGAAGCTATAACCAGATCATGCGCCGGTTGTTAGATGGCCTATCAAATGTGACTTTTTAATTCGATAACGTGTACATCGCTACTTGTACCTGGGACCAACACGTAGAGTCTCTGTGCGTGCTACTATCTCGGTTACGTGTTCACGCGTTCACGGTAATCCCGACGAAGTGTCACTTCGCCTATGACACTCTTAACTACCTTGGCTTAATGGTCGGTAAGTATCCAATGATTCCCTAGGATGACAAGTTAAAGTCCGAATTCCGCTGCCAAAGCTTCGCCCCTTAACGACATGCTTAAGAGAACGGCCTTAGAACCAATTAATTGGACCCCTTCCGTGAAAGATCGCTTCCACCAGTTAAAGAACAAACTAATCTCTGTCCCTATTTTGAGATTACCGAATCCTAAATAAAATATTCGGGGTTCGTACTGATGCCTCGCAGGATGGTCAAGGTTATGCCCTCGTCCAATATGAGAACGATGGAGCGGGGTATCATGTAGGATATGCTAGTAGGAAGCTGTCCCCCAAGAAAAGGCGTATGCTACCATAGAGTTTAAATAAAAGGGAATAGTATTCTATTAGGGAACACACCTAAGCTGTAAAACTGACATTCTTAATGATAATTTTCAAGTATTACCCTTTAACAACAACCAACATTGCCTAACAACCCTCGAATCTTTATATATCAAACACTCCCAAACTACACTCAATGAAGATTTAAGTACAATATTTTTATTAATTAACTAATTTTAACTACAGATGTTCGTTGGTTGTTTTTTTTAACTATTGTTTGGTTAGTTGATGTTCATCTCTCCCGGGCGTCACTGTAGCCTATAAATACTAGCCCCTTGTTAACTCTTTCAGTGTTTACAAAATTTTAAAAAAGTTTAAATTTATTATCATTAACTATTGCCAAGTCAATTTTACCTATAGTTTTTAATTAATTTCTGAAATAAACTTTAAATTTATTAACTAATTATTTTAGTCAGTTTTATAGCAACTTTAACTGTTGCCAAATCATATTTAAAATTTTAACTTTATAGTACATTTTAATGATATTTTATAATTGGTCACCTTTTAAAATAATATCTTGTTAGCCTTTTTGAGTTTTCTTCATATTTATTAACTTTAGTAAACTTATTCTAACCTGAAAATGAAAAGTTGTAGTTTTCGAAACGTTGTGAGAAATTAAAAGATGTTGCATCCGCTTCTCGTGGCTCTGAGGTTTATCCTCAATATTAAATGCAGGCTTCACGGCCGATCTCCATATATATATATATATATATATATATATATATATATATATATATTGTGTACCATTTATCTAGTGTATATTAAAATATATTTTTGTCCTTATGTTTGGAATATTCCTTGGTCACGAGGCTGCAGCTAACTATTCAAATCGCACTCTTAGAACAATAACCTTTGTTGCCTTCCTTAGCCAACCTGAGAGCCTGTGTGCGTATATTCCCGTACACTCGGCCATACTTCGACAAGGATTAAAGGGTTTATGATAAAGAAAAAATCTATACTTTTATCTAAATAAGTGATCTATTTATCATTTTCTTAGATCAAATAGGAAAAAGTATTTTTATATTAATATAACTTTAACGTATTCCTAACTTGCAAAAATGCTCTTCTAATATGTGATATAAGAGTATTGTCCCCACATCCATATTTCAAAAGGAAGATAGAGCATTTGAAATCTTTATCGAACAAATAAACAATTGTTTTATCATCATTGTAACTTTCACATCATCTCTTATAACTGGGCTGTGGTGAATTCAAATTTAGTCTCTGGGGCCAAAGAGCTGTAATATTGATTAAAATTGCCTTCTAAATTTTTTTAAGCAAAGATATCATTATATCTTTGAACCATCTTATACTTTTCTACCTTCCAGTAATAGCTTTGAGCAAAAGAATGAGCCACTTCATAATTGTGTGCTACTTAGGCTATCATATATTTATGCCAAGAGAGCTCAACCAAACATGACCTCTGCGTAGCTCTCTTCTTTTTTTAAACTGTTCACATTGTTGTCGATCCAAATTAATGAATTCAGACTCTGCCACCTAGCATGCCTTTATTGAAGACATATTCTCTCGGCCTTGATACACATTAATTAAAGGTATCAGTACATTAAAATAGGATATATGGGAGATAATTGGATCCAGAACAAAGTTAACTGCTTTTGAAGTCTCAGAGTATTAAATCTTTGATTTAAAACTCATATTTCTTTCAAATTTAAGTACATTGCTATCCTCATCCTTAGTTATATCTCTAATCCAAGTCTTTTACGATATCTTTTGGTTAGGGTTTAGAAAATGTCTAGAATAACCTACAATAGGTATGCCGTTAGGCATGTTAATAGCAGTACCATTAAGAAATGGAAGAATCTCAAACTTAGGAAATAGTTTCAGAATATCCATACTTATTGTTTCCAATACAATTAGCTTATAATTCTTAATGGTAGGTTATTTCTTACTTAATTTAATTTATTCTTGCTTAATATTCTCTCAGCGCAAGCTTTAATATTCCTACTGTAATCCTAAGACAAAAGCTGACCAAACATTCAATGGTAAGGCAGACTTCTACTAGGTATCTGAAAACCAAAAGCATGAGAGAATCCTTTAAACTTAACTTTTATACCCAACACAAGCGAAGATTTCTCTAAAATATTCTTACGATCATAATGGACTTCAAAGAATTTGGCAGCTTCCTCAGTCACAAATGATAGCTGGGAAGCAGGATCCAGCAAACATGGGATTATTACACTTTTACTAAATTCACGTTTGGTTATCATACTTAAAAGTAATGGAGCATCATCCAAAATCTTGTTAAAATTATTAACCTAGGATGGATTTTATGCAAATAAATGAATCCTCTTCACATATTTTTCTTATATCTGAACCAAGCTATAACTTTTTCCTTCTTTATGTTTTAAAAATTTAAATATCTACAAAATATTCCGGAGTTTTGTTTGATAAAATTTTATTTTTCAACTACCGAGGAAAAGGGAAAGAATTTTCATTATTAATATATGATAGAATAATGTTTTGTATTTCTCTTTGTTCAGATTTGGCTCGCAGAATGATGCAAACCATTAAAATTATTTTGATATCATGCTGCTGGGAGCAGAAGAGATGACAATTAATATTTTTCTCAGCCTTCTTTACAATGGAATCTTATGAAATATTAGACAAAAGGTAACTTAGATCTTTTGTTCAAATCTATCGCAAGCAAAATATGATGTATAAGTCAACTATAGGATGACACCTCACGCTTTCCGAATAGCAAAACTTTTGGTTTTAGCAATTAATAAAAATATCGATCAAGATTTGGAGAGCCATGTTTTAGGAGTCTATAGTTAAAATGATTTTCATAATTAAACAAATTCTGTCAAATCTACTATAATTCTTACGTCACTTGGGAGAGAGTAGAGCCGGAGTTAATAATAAATAAAGTAAGGATATAACTTAACCAGAAACAAACAACAAACAACCGTATGTAAGAGAAATAAGGTTATTCCTTATCCATTTCTGAGAGAGTCTGTACCTACATACTGGTTTAAGTAATGTTGCTCAAAAGTAGTATGTTATAGAGATGTTTTAAGAAGCTTTCTTTTGTTATATGTCGAAATAATAGTGATATGGATTAGCTGAATACGCTAATCAAATATGTGTTAGATTAAACGTGGAAGAAACATATCTACCATAGAAGATACAAAAAATATATTGTTCGACATGTAACTGGTAGGGTTAAAATATTGGGTTGAGGTAAAAGTTCTTGTGGTTTTATCAAATTTATTCAATATCATTAACAATTTTAGAAAAAATCATTTTTAATTGATAAGAATATGAAATTTAATCATTAATGTATTCTCCGTTGTCATTTAGGACTTCTTCCCAACATTCAACTAGTTTTTCGATGCATCTGCAATAAAAATCTCTGGATTTGGAATCGAAGAAATCGTCTAACCAGGGTCTTAATTCCACATCAGTATTGAACGAAACGCCGCGCAAATTGTTGGCGAGCAATCGAAACAGATGGAAATCCGATGGAGCTAAGCCTGGCAAATATTGAGGATGCGGAAGGATTTCCCAATTAAACGTTTGGATGGCGTCTTTTGTCATATTGGCAATGTGAGGACGAGCATTGTCGTGTTGCGGAAGGACTCCATAACGTCGATGAGGTCGCTTTCCACGAATAGCTTCGGCGAGTCGATACATTTGTTAAACGTAGAGTTCTGAATTGACAATTTCGTTGTTCGCAAGGAGATGATAAAGAATGATGCCTTCACAATCCCACCACACACACACCATCATCTTTCGTGGATGAATTCCTTGCTTTAATCGCGGAAGTGTTTTTTTTATTGGGGTTAAGCCATTGTTTTCGATGGTTCATGTTGACATAAACACACCATTTTTCGTCACTATTGATAATGCGGTGAAGAAATCTGTCCCTTTATCCACGAGTAGCCTTATGACGAGCAAGTAAACCTGCGGCAATCGTGGAGCGTTCAAGTTTGCTGCTTTCGCTCAAAGCGTTCAGAACCCATGCACAGTGTTTTTGAACTTTCCCCATCGAATAAAGGTGATTCACTACAGTTTTCTGATCACAGGCCAATTGTACATCAAATTCTCTAGTCGATTGACGAGGATTATCATAAAGAAGGTCGTTCAATCGATCTCCATCTAACTTAATGGGGCGACCAGAATGCTTTTTGTCATTAATATTGAAATGACCGTTTTTGAAACGTGAAAACCACCATTGAGCTGTCCTTTCTGATAAAGCATTTTCTCCGTACACAGAACAAATATCGCGACGAGCTTTGGCTGCGTTTGCATTGTTTCAGTCTCGATTGAAAATGAATAACAACAAGTGTCGAAAATGCGCCTTTCTTTTAACTTGACATTTCATTTTGATGGTACAGAACAAAAATTAAATTAACACAACTTTTAAATAAACCGCAATGACTTATTACTCCATTTTAAAACGTAGCCTAAGCAAAGCCTAATAGTCTACGCTGTTAAGAGACGTAGCCTAACCTTTGCAAATTTCGCTGTCATTATTTATTATTGTTTCTTAATATCTGCACAAATCATGTCAACAAAAATTAAATCAATAGAACATTTTAAAAAACGCAAGAACTTATTCTTCAACCTAATAGAGAGAAACTTATCATTAAATAAGTAATGTTTCTCTATTTTATTTTCAAAATAAAATTTTGCAAACTATTTTACTTTCAAGGCGGCCCAAATTATCAGATGAATATTTTCTCATCGGCTTACGATCATGAGTTTTCAATAACATTCTTACTTTGCTATTTGCAAATGAATAGATATAAAAACTTGAAAAGTTTTAGCATCTAACTATTCTGATATAAATTAAAAAATTACGAAAGTAAATAGGAATAATAATGACTTGCGATTGCTTTTATTGCATTTATCGTTGCCATGCAATATTCATTATATTTTCCTTTATACGCTATTCACAAGCGGAATAAAGATTATCTACCTTGCTTCCATCGCTCGTGGTAATATATATTGCTGTAAGGATGTCGCCAGACTTTCATTTAATTACAATTCAAGATCATCAGTGATTGAGAAAAAACAAAATATTTCATATCATTAGGACAAAATCATAGGAACCAAATACTTTTATAGAAGATTCTTAATGTGATCAATCGAAACTAAATTTCTAGATAGAATTTTTATGAGTCGTATTCTCTAAGTAATTTTCATATTTTATTTATCCTTCCCAACCTAAATCTCTTAAATACGGCTTTTTCTTGTGTTTGGAATTTTATACTAATCTTAATTAGCATTAATAAACCGGGAAGAAATAGTAATTGCCGTAATTTTTCGATTATCGCGAATATTTATGGAATTAAAATTAATCAGATTTTTAAATTTTATTTTTCTTATACTTAAATACGAATAGATTTTTTCTTTACCATATTAGTCTAGATAGAGTTTCCTTTTCATTTATCATTATCTCTATTCTCTAAATATAATAACATGCAAAAATTGATAAAGAGCTCGGGGTCAGAAAGTAAATAACTGAATTAACACTGAGGCTATATATATTTGGCCTGAATTCGATCATAATTATGGGAATAATAAGAAAGTCTTGACAGTAAATAACAGAGTTGGATTATCTTTTCATTATCAAAGTTGGAAAGATAAGCAACATCTAGGATGAAGAGAGCCAAATCACAACTAGTCATGCAACATTAGATTCAATACAAGAATTCATTTCCTAAGGGATCTTTTCTTGTGAAGATATTTAAATAACAATTAAAATTGGAATCAATAATTAATTATCAACGAGTAAGGAGAGATAGATAAGCTGGAATAGGTGATAAGCTTAAAACTTTAAGTATTAAGTACTAATTGAACCATTCTAAACTACATCTGTAACAATTTAAATTTAAGGCAAAATTATGAAAGTTTGATGATACCTCACATAGAATAGAAAGGCGCATCGTAGGAATAAAACTTGAATAGATTAAGAAATATACTGCTATTAGTTCACACAACTCATAACTGTTATTTTAAACCTTCACACTAAAACTTCTCAAAACGAATCAGAGCTTTTCTTTACTGGAAGTAGGAAGATGAATTTCGACCTAACTGGCTTCGATCCTAATAAACTTCATGAACCGGTTTTGCCTAGGAGTTGGAATCGATACAGAGATGATAAGGATACTTAGAATATGGTAGAAAGATTTATCCCATGATAGAAAATCAGCCAAATTTTAAATAATGCTAGAAACGCAGAGCTTGATAAAACCATGCTTTTGCTTTATATGGATTCTCTTTATCCCCGGCAGCAAACATTTCCAAAGCTAATAATTATCCCTTGTTTTTTGATATTTGTATAGTATTAAATATTTATTTCTTTTTCATTTTTAAAATAAGTCTACCATATAGAAATAATGGAGTATATTTTCAAATGAGTAAATTTACTTTCATCCCTAAACTCAATTTTACCATTGCACCTATTATAGTAACTGTATTCAAAGTTCAAGAAAGATTAAATGCCCTAGCCTCAAAATCAGCTCTGCGAAGGTACCGTTGATGATTCAGAACGTACAAATTAAATGTTAACCTTTCTCTTAACTCATTTCTTAGGAATACTAAAATATGTCTGGATTCAAGAAGTATTGTAATTCTCTTATCTGATCCCAACGCAAGGCCTTGCAGTAAATTCAGAAAGTTAAAAGTCACTACTGATCTTCGAGTAATTTGCATGAAACGCTGAACAAATTCAAGCTAAAGACTTAGATAAGCTTAGTAGCATTAGTTTATTGTAATTTAAGTTGGTTAAATGGACCGTTCGAAAATATAATTCCTTTATTTTCGAAGTAAATCCGGATTTTAATGTTAGGATTTTATTAGGTGGAAAAAATCTATTAATTTTATTCGAAGTTTAATAATGACCAAATGCCATTGCCTCAAAATCAGCGCTGCAAACACAACCTAAATGTTTAAGAACGTAATAATTAAGTTTTCCCCTTTCGGGTAAATCCATTCTGAGAAACAAATAAAAAGTCTAGATTAAAGAACATGAATGGACCGCCGTTATCTGATCACGACGCAAAACATTGCATATATTTCAAAAAGTTAAAAGTTGCTACTGACTTTACAGCAAATTTCTTGGAACGCTTAAAAAAATTCAAGCTAAGGAATTTGATAAGGTTAGTGGTATTGGTTTCTTATACTTTAAGTTGATAAATTAAACCTTTTCGAATTAATAGTCTCTTTAATATTTTCCTGAAAATGGGGCATCGAATAGCAATTGCTCCATTTAAACTTTCTTTTTCTTTATTGAATTTAAGTTTTAAATTATTTAATAAACTTTTTCAATCAATAAATCGATTTTTATTATATTTCAAAATTTAAAACTAACCGTCAATTTCGGATTCAAAGGTAGTGAATTTATTGAAAACCCTATTAATTTAAAATGTAAAATTTACGTGTAAATAGGATTCAGTAATCAAATAGGCTTGACATATTGTTAAGTAGTTATCATTAAGTTTAAACTCATCTGAGGTAGATTACTTAAAGAGTTTTATAGTTATTTACAACATTATCGCAATAAAAAGGACGGAGCCGTGCTACCGAGAGAATAGGTAGGTCTTGCATCTCATTTAAAGCGCAATGAAAGCACACTGCCTAATACTTAAAAAAATTGTGTGGAGATATCTATGAAGAAATTCAAAATGATTGGGAAAAATATAGTTGCAGAATCCCTTGCACGCATTGGGATCGGAATGGCAAATTTTGGTTGTTGGTTTGATGAAGGCTAGAACCTTCAAATTTCAATCTCAGCAATGTTCGAGCTAGATATAATCGCCTTGCGCAGTTAATATATATTATAGGAAAGTTGATAGAAGTAGAGGGAGAAAAGGTTAGAACAAAAGAGGCAGGTTATACACACCAACCTCAGTTGTAACCTACAGAGAGTTGATTATTCCCTTCTCTTGGTCTCAGTCAAAGAAAAATTGACGAAAGCAGATTGACAAAAGACTGCAAAATTAGTTACCGGGTAAGAAAATTAATATTGGCGGTTATTATTTAATTAACCGAAATCAATTTTTGTCTACATTTCATTACATTTTCCTGTACCATTTTTTGCGCGGTGTTCAAATCTGTTCTTATTTGGCGGTTTGAATGGGAAATGCAGCTAAAGAGTTTGGATCTGATTTCGATGAAATCGGACTAAACCACGATTCTGCTCCATTTTTGCTTGCGGCCGCCAAAAAGTAAGAACAGTCTTAGATAAATAATATAAAATAGTCCAATAAAAAAATAGCCTAACCTATTCTCGGAATAAACGAAAATGAAAACATATTTTAATATGAGAACATACATTATCAAGCAGATGGAAGATAAAGTTGCGCCATGGATGAGAAACAGAAGTGCGATTGCTTACCAGTATCTGGCCGCACAGCACTCAACTAATACGTAGAGATATATTAGGCATAATGAGCTCAGAATTCACTATTTAATATTCAGCCACAAACGTTCGATTGTCTTATTAAGAATTTACCGATTCACAAAATCTTTAGTAATTACGAGATTTTGGGTACAATATTGGGGTAACTATTAAATGGTGGCGTAGCCCTTTTACATGTAATATATTATGGTTGTCACTGGTTTGTTTAATTGGATTAAAGTTTTGGACTATCAATTTTCACCTGCATAATAAATCTCTTTTTAGGACCTTGCTCTTTTGCGCCAAAAATCCACACAGCGTTTACAATGCGACTACACGGGTACTTTTATTTTCTGAATTTAAACTCGTCTATAAATACGATGTGGCCTTCATCACCAATAGCTTCTTGTTTAATGAGCTAATAGACAGACACCTCGCAACTAAAACTCTGCAATCCGCAAAAGTTTTCCAAGAAATTCTTAGAATCTGAAGACAAGAATCCTGATTGAATTCTTTGCTAAGAATACAGTTGATGAATCGCAAATTTGTATTAGGTAATAAATGCCCTCGTTCCAGTTACCTGCCTACAGTACTTTATTTGTGCAGCAAAAAGAGCGATCCGACGAAAATGCCTCACACTGGGCTCCACACTCATCACAGGGGAATGAGTTGCTAATCAAATCTTTTTAAATAAAATTTTAAGGCACGATTAAGAAAACTGTAAATCTCCTTAACATGGTCTGTCAAATTCAAATCAGAGTAAATGGAAAAAAAACGTGATGAAGTAAGTTCAATCGAAATTATATAATAAATGTTGTTACAATACTAATTTTTTGAAAACATTCTTCTGGAATGTGTCTGCATCACAATTAACGAAGATACAATAATTTAAATTTCAAATTATTATTATAATAGTAAGTTAGATTGCCTAGTTAATTATATAAAGATGTATTCGCCAAAATATGCTCCACAAAATAGGAATAATTAAATTTGTATTTAAGGAATTACGGTTTTCTAATATTAACAGTAGTTTCTTGTACAAAAACAAGTGTAAAGTGGAAAAATATAAAGGTATTGAAGAGATAAAACCAAGGTTATATCAAGGTAGTTTAAGAACGCCGGCAGCTTTCAGGCAGAAAGTGTACGCTAATCTTCCACTTAACAGACCGAATCTTTGAAATCTCACATTTTAGCAGGTAAAGATTAAAAGTTGAGTAGAACTACAGCTTGTAGGATATATCCTATCAAATTAGAAAAATTTACCGACTTTATTGAGATATAAGGCAACAGAAAAGCGGCTATGATGATAGTGGTCATTTAGTACCATTCATCTTATGATACAACCTAGCTCCGATAAAGGAGTTCTCTGTAACGACAAATGAAACTAGTTCTACCTCTCTCTCTTCTCACAGGAGTGAAAGGTAGACCAAATAAAGTCGTGGAATAGGTGCAGGCAAATTTAGAGAAGCTGCTGCTTTTGAGACCTTTGGAGGAATTGATGCCACCATATCATAAGTAAACAATGCTTCATCCTTTAACTCAGTTTTATCCCATGATGGATGTATGGATAGATGTACGCCCACCCACAAGAACTGTCTTTTCCAACATTCTTCACCGGCTTATGAATAATTATTTAAGGGATTTAACTTTCAAGTGTGAAAAAGATTAAAAGATAAAAAAGAATGAATTGAATGGTGGTGAGCGGAATTTGTTTGCCTCTGCTTAAATAAAGCACGCGAGAGGGAGGAAAATCCTAAAAATGGCCTCACTAATGTGTGGAAATGTTGATTTGTAGGGCTCATTCTCATCGTTAGAACAAAATTCCTCTTTCAATACCCACAAGTGGGAACTCTTAGAGAAACATGGGTTTAAAGTAATATCAACAAGCTTGCCACCAAGTTAATCCTTTTCAGGATCTCCGTAGTAAGAGCACTGTGCTTTCCTCTCAAGGCCTCGATTCAACCATCGTCAACATGATGAGAGGGTTTAAACAATTAGCTATATGTGATCCGTCTTATTTGATCTTCGATTACGACCTAAATCAATTTATCCAAAATCCGAATCAAGAAAGTTTGAAGATTAATGTCCATAAAAATAGGTCTTTCGTCTTTGCTAATTACCCTAAGAAGAGATTAATCCAATTATCGCGAATTGAACTCGGAAAATTGGAAACCAGATTCTAGCCTTTCTTTGCTTATTTCGAGTTTGAGTAAGAATAAGCAATTTTTGCGGGCTTAAATTATTTAATATATGTCATTATTATTAAAATAAGCATGTAAAGGGGATCCTTTAACTTGGACGTTCAAAGAGGTAAAACTGATTGATAATGCAAACAGAAGTGTCTAATGCCCAAACTAAGAACGACTTGTTGGTTTATGAATAGGGGATTGCTGCTCCTTAGAACAAAATAATAAATGAAAACTGTCTATGAATTTCAGCAACAGTGTGTATGTAACACCAATATTGTTTAGAAAAGTATTATTTCCTAAGTCAATTTTCCCTGCGTTTCTCTTGAAAATTTCACTGCTCCCATTGCCAGAGTTAAACTTGCTATTACACTCAGATCCATCCACCATTTTAACTTACGAATTTCCATGACGAGAACCTTAAAATTATCTTAAGTACAATAGTTCTACCCTTAGCCCAAGATTCACATGTTTTTTCAAACAACTCAAATAGGTTTCTCGAAGGAGTTAAGAGGGGAGAAGGAGAAAAGCGTTGTCTCATGAATAGAGATCGAGGTGATTTAAATAATTTGCCTGTAAGTTTTACTTTAAATGTTTTATTAACATTACAGGGATACGTTATTTTAAAAATAATTAATGTTAGGAAGAAAAAAGTTCATTCATATTCGAATACTAAAAATAATCTGCTGAACGGGTGAATGAAAATGAAAAGTGGAAATCTTTTCAAACGGAGGAGAGACCTCAAAAAGATTATAGATAGAGGTTCGAGGCCAAACAACACAATCATAAATCAACCTCTTATGCAATTTAATTAACTAATCAGAAAAAACATTTTGCTTTCAACTAACTATAAATCTCATGCAAAATTAAGCAAGTTGCCATTATTTCAGAGCAGGTGATATCAAATATATGAGTTGAACTATAAAAATTATTCATCTACTACAGTCGCTCAACATTCCACTAACATGTCACACTCTTTAAGGTAGTATAATATCTTTCTTTTGAAATAATTATAAACTTCTAAATGACTTCCGTACATCAAAAGTTGTCCAGCAGTTAGCCTGTTTATATGCAAGTGCAAACATATAGAAGAGTGACACACGTATTTGCACACTTAAATTTTCAAAATTCCTGAAATATTTTTAACGTTCGTCTGGTTATATAACTACGAGAACATCAGTTAACATATATTGAACATAGGAAATGCACCTAAAAAGATTTCCTTCGCGTAGTATTGTAACACATACCCCCAGTAAGCCATTTTCTAACAAACAACATAAGTCCTCCATTTTGTAACATCCCCCTCGACTCCCTAATTGGCTAGATCAGTGGCTTTTTTCGAGTGAAGTCGATGATTGGTTTTGATGGCATAATGGCGTCACCCACCTCACTTGTATGCCTCTCTTCCCACACGTTATAAGTGCTCCGCTCACCTATTTCTATTTTCACTCCACTATTTTAAGAACATTAGAAAACTTTTGGGAGGAGGGAAATCTCATCTGAATTGATTTAATAATTTTATATCTGATTTTAGTAAATGAGATATTTCTAGACTTTGTTTCAGAGACAAAGGTGCCTTTTATTCCAATCTTAATCATTACAGATTTATATCTGATTTTAGTAAATGAGATCTGTCGAAATTGTTTCTGATGTTTGCAAATATACGGTCATTTTGTTACATTTAAAGTTTAATAAAATTAAGAATAATTTTGTGATCAAAATGAAACTCTCAAAGGTTGTTGGAAATGGTTGAAGGTCATTTTTCCTGAAAGTGCTAATTAATTGATTTTTCATTTTAGAAGTTATGCTAGTTTTTTTACTAAATCGGTCTTTTTTGCTAGAAGCGAAATGCGTAATTTTTTTGTTTAAAACATTGATTTTTGTAACCCTCGATTCTTAGCAATATTTTTGCGAAAATTGTGAAGTAACAAATTTACTAACATTATAGTCATTAATAGAGTATAAATAAGAAAATCTTTCTACAAAAAAGCATTATTAAGGAATTTTCAAACTGAAAACATGGAAGCTCCTGGAAATGACTGGACGAAAAAAGAATTGTGAAAGATTCTTCAGATGCAACTATTCAGTGGAATCAAAGCGACAAGAGATGAGACGTGAAGGAGCTCAGGATATACCATACCATCTCAACTGGCGCTATGCATACTAATTAAAAAAATTCGAGACACCAGAAGTGTGCAAGATGGATGAAAAGCCAGTGTTGGCAAAAAAGTCGTAGTAAAACATATAATTGAAGAGTTGCGTCAAAAGGTCGAACGGTCGCCACAGAAATCATTGTAAAGAAGATCAGAACAAGGGGGATTGTCAAAAAAATACAACATAAAATGTAATCTAGAAAAAATTGAAACTTAAGCCATACAAAATTCAGGTTGTGCAAAAATTAGAAGACGACCCTTTCGCGAAAATAAAATCGTATACAGAAGAATTTAGACGAAAATTTGGAGAAGTTGATGTACCGCACGTGAAAATGCCTGACGAAGCGCACTTTCATCTCGGCGGATACAATAATAAGGAGAACAACAGAATAGGGTTGGATCACAACCCAGAGGTTATACACCAGAAAAATGCTGAATCTTGCAAAAACTACTGTGTGGTGTGCGATAACACCTAACAAGATCATTGGGCCGTATTTTTATGAAAATGAAAATGGAAATCCAGTCACTGTGAATGGCGAAAGATACAGACACATGCTTGAAGAATATTTTTTACTAAACTTCGAATGATTCAAAATATACGACAACTGTTTTTCGACCAAGATGGTTCAACATCACATACATCGAATGAAACAATGCAGTTGTTAAGACGAAACGTCAGAGAAAAAAGAATTTCTCGGAACAGTGAATTTAAGTGACCTCCAAGATCCCCAGATCTAACACCTTTGGATGTATTTTATGTGGATATTTAAAAGATTGTGTTTACTGAATTAATTCTAGAAGTATGCAACAACTAAAAAATAATATCGCTGCAGAAATTAATAACATTGATTAAGAACTTTTGCCAAAAGTATTTAGAGCAACTTCGTCACGAGTAAATGAATGTCATGAGAAGAATGGTCATCATTTGATAATAGGAATCTTAAAATAAATCAATATATTAATTATGTTTTTTATAATCGATAAATAGCAGAAAGTTCAGCGAAAATTTGTTACAAATCAATGCTTCACTAAAACTGGCATAACTTCTAAAATATAAATGAATAAAAAAACTACAACTATTCCCAACAACTTCTGAAAGTTTCATTATGCAACAAAATTATTCTTGATTTTAGTAAACTTCAAATGTAGGACGTGCCGGCATAATAAAACGATTTCACGCCAAATATGGGATAGATAAAACTCGTATTTTATCATCTTTATTTTATTCATATAAACAGAAAATATAATAATTGATGAAAAAATACATATATACGGAAACAAATCAAAATAATTGACTGAGAGTGTCTGTATATTAACTATATTTTTGTACGATATGAAAGCTCCCTTTGAAGCCAAAAGGTATGATTTGATAACTCCTTTGGAGCTCGACATTTTTCAAAAATATTTCTGTAAACCTTTTTTCCTCACACCTTCTACACTCAAACGTGTTCCTCGACTCTAAAACCCATAAATGGTAAAGGGATATGTTTATCAGTTTCCTGTCCACCCTACTCAGCTCGAACTAAGCGTTTCATAGTACCGTAGATGATTATATCCATAGTTTGAGGGTTAATGTTTGATACTTCAGCACGAAGTATATATTTCACCCTACTTATCGTTGGGATACATACCGAATAGGATTTGCGACCCGTAGAGCAGGATGAATCTCCTCATGCATCGTCACTGTACGCATCTTTGATCAGATAGTTGAAATCACCTAAGAATTGTCGAAGTCATGGTTGCGGGTCATCTTTCCTAGAAAAGATGATGCAACTCTCTGTGTCACAACAAAATAACCGTTCATCCAAAGAGTGCAAGACGCCGTAGAGATTGATTCGAGCATATGCGGTTGTGAATGTTGCATTTGAAAGATTTGTTACTAGGGAGTCAACATCTTCATGTTGAACGATCTCCAGTTTTGCTATGTACGCATTACCAACTTTTTCTAGTGAGTTCACTATATAATCATCGTTTTTGATTACCTCTATAGCATCATGATCCGAACAGCAGATGACCGTTTTCAAACCACAATTCCTCTGAGGTATAAATTTGTCATCGAATATGGCATTAATATGTGCCTTCACATATGTTTTCAAGGGGAAATTTTAGCATCTCTTTCAAAAACCCTTGTTTATGAACCATAATTCGTGCATTTACAATATCTTTCATCATCCTTAAAAAAGCAGGGATCACAGATAATCAGCATAACCAATATATTAAGAAAAGTATGAATGACCCCACTTTTTTATAGGTTTCAATGTCATATTACACGGCTTTCCCTTTTTTAACCATCGACTTCCTCGACCTCGTTATCCAACATTTATGTTGTTGTATCTACTTCATAATATGTAAAGCATTTAGAACAGAACAACTTCTCACACTCGTCTCGTATCATTCTGTTCGCATTCTGAATTATTGTATGATTAAATTATCGACACATTCAAACTTCATACAAGTATGAAGCTTCCTGTGTGTGTTAAAACATGATTAGTTGTAGCGTGATCGATTGCACTTATCACTTAACATCTCCTGATTTTTCTCCATAACACTGCCCGAGACACTAAATGCTTACTCCTTCACAATCTTTTAAATGGGTCATGACGTTGTCATGGAATGTAGAGCACGGCAAACGCATGCTCTAGTTAAAAGAAAGTATGTATCTTCTTTTTAATATATGTATCATTGATGTTTGGAATTGGATAGTAGGTCTCACCTTCAAGAACAATGAAGAGGAGGGAAGGGTGATTTTTCAAGATATGTTGTAAATACGAGGATCCTGCTTCTTTCTTCAAGAAGAACTGATCTATAGTGCTAGCATCTTCATACAAATGATTACACTTTCTTGCCAACTCCTGAGCATCTTATGTTATTGATGTAAGCATAAAGTTTTGAAACAACATTCTCCTTCATTTTTTTCGCGAGAACTGAGGAAACTAAGGCGCATCTTTCAGAATTTATATGTCCTCTATAGATTTTACAGCAATCAAATCAAACATTAGATGGTATTATAGCATGGCCTGCAGAAATCCTATATATACGAATTAGGAAATTGAGGTTCCAAATTCAATTGTCTCCGCGGACTGAAATACTGTCTCGAATCGCACCATGATATAACCGAAAAGTGTCGACTCACGCAGTTGAACGAATGGAATGTTTAAATGGATCATCTCATCGGTTGCTTCCGAAATTTCAAAACTTATATTTATACTATACTCACCATCTTGAAGCCATTGCAGATTCAATATTTACCGTGAAAACTCACGCAATACTAGGCCAAGCCCAGCTTCTCCTGGTTTCTCCACAATTACAAGACATGCATTGAGGAGAAAGAATACTTTCCTGTTTTCTCTCAAGGGTAAAATTTCTACACAGAATTGATTTTCTCTTTGATGTAAAGGTTGCTCTTCACCCGAAAAAAAGAGATTGTTGCATAGACTAATTTCTATGTTTGAACGTTCACCTTCTATTGTACTTTCTACATCTTCATCGTCGGAACTGAGTTATATGACATCGATGGGTATCTTCATCGGCATTAGAGACACTAGTTAGGGCAGAAGGAATTGGTTGGGAAATTTCACTGGTGACCTTGACTCGATGAGGGGTTGAATAAACAGGAAAAGGTTGGCTTCTTTCGGTAGATCCGCTTCCGTTCTGAAAGAGGAGTAAAACAATTAAATTTTCTGATGATCTAATAAAGACAGAAAATATAATGTATATAGTAATCTAGAAGAAGTTGCCTCATTCTTTGTACAAAAGAAAAGCATGAGTGAAGGAATTAGGAAAAAATATAGGTGTCTCTTCCCATATATGCATGAATTATTGGGCCAACATCTACTGAAAAAATGCATTTACACTTTCGCCTACTGCGTAATTAAGATAAGATGTTTACTAAACGCGTTTATAGAATCATATACTATTACAGTGTATGGCAGAAAACCTATAAAGAATTTTAGAATGAAAAGTTATATTTCACGAAGCTTTGTATGATGTGTGATCTTTAAATGGAGGAATTCATACTCTCCTTATTTTAGATTACCTAATGCAGAAGGTAGATGCAAATATAGCAGAGGTATTCCCAGTGCCCTCCCATCACAGGAATATCGCTATATTTCTAGTGGCCTAGAATCTAATTTATACAAAACTCCTATATGCGCGATATTACCTTAAATTGTCCAATTTACTCTTATTTAACCAGAGGAGAGACATCTCCCAGATAAATATATTCGCTGGACAAATAATGCCTGAGGAATGTATATAAAGAGCAATCTCAAAATCCTATGGTTATTTGCTCTGTAATTTCAGTCCGAGAAACACTGTACGATTTACCTTGCGGACGGGAATATTTCCAAACCAGGTCGAAGCCGTGTATCTTTTAGATTGAGTAATAGAATGAAATATACGCGAATCAATTCCATGCTTTTCCCATTCTCTCTAAAACGATGTAAAATCAATCATAGCAGGCATGGGTAATGATTTTGCCAAGTGTATATGTGAGGCATGTCTTAATCTAATAAAAGCTAACGTGCTCAATACCGAATGCAGAATTACATTTTTGTTTTTTAAAATGATCAATCGCTTGCGCTGTAATGTGCGAGCGTAAAGATTGTCTTCCTTCATCCGAAATAACGCAATCTCTTTGAAAAATATTAATGTTCTAAACCTCACAAATCTCTCGTGAAACTGTTGCAGCCCTCTTCAAGTAGTCCTTCATCCCAATTTGAGTAGTGGCCCTATCTTCCCATTTTTCATGTCTACTTTTGCCTACCGGTTGATTTATCAACCCTAAAAAGGCCTGTTTGTTATTAGGTTGACAGTGTCTGCAATGGCTCAAAATGAAAGAACAACTTTATTGCGCTACTTTACGATCAGCTCGCGCACAGAGAGAGACGTGACAAATTTCTTAAGGATGTTATCTAGACGACAGCTACTAAGAGAATGACATAACTTACACTATTTGAATTGAAGTTATTTGCTATGCACACAATGCAAGTTCTCTGAATGGAAACTGAAAATCGCTTATCTACTTATAGTTTTATTTTCTTAATATAAATAAACATAAACTTTACCCACCATTAGTTCATGCCTTTTGATTATCGTACACCAATTTTTGAAACCTTAGAATTTCTCTGAGAAATGTTGGTGAAAATGTGGCAAAAGAAAGACAAGTGATCTGATAATTTGACGGTTCTGTATATATGTAAATCAGTCTTGAATTTTTTTAGAGTTAATATATCTAAATGATAGAATTAGAGGTATTCAATAGGGCTAATACAAAGATACTTGTTTTTTCTAAATTACTAAATAAAATATAATAGCCTAATCTTTATAATTTTTCAAATCAATATTGTGTAATTACAATATAAGGTCGTTCCTAAGCCAGAGGACGTAAAAATAATGCTGAACAAGATTTTAAAGATGTTTTAAAAGCACGATGTAATTATGACTCATTTATAGAAACGTACCTATTTGTTCAATCGATCAATCTTTCTACAATAGCAACAACACTATTCATATTTATTTATAAGCTCAGAAGAATATTATATTGTTACCACTATAATAATGAGGGGTGAATATTAATTAACTGATAATGAACAACCTTGAAAAAACTTTTACATAGTAATTGATTCACAAGAAACCAAAATTAAAATATATATTTATTATGTTTAAAGTTGTGGAAATAGAACGTCCTATCTAGGCAATTTTAGTTCAGAATCTGCATGAAGAGAATACCCAAAATATGAACTTTTATGCCAAAAGTCAAAAGTTCAATTATTTGAACAATTTGTTTCGATGGAAGTGCCCATATTTTAAAAGAAGATATGTTATATAAACTAACTTTAAAAAATAGGTGATCTTTGTATTTAGACATTTAAAATATCAATACATCAATTTAGAAACCCTTGATATCCGATTAACCAACACTTCATTCTCATAGATATAAATTTGATGACATATATACATGCGAATATCATTAAAACGTCTTCCACACATCTGATACCTAGGTCAAATAGGCACGAAATATAGTTAAAAATAACAAAGATACTTCAGATTAAGTAAAGAATTTTAAATATTTTTACTCTTTCACAATAATCAATATATGAATGAAGTGATTGCAGTTTATTTGTAAAAGATAAATCGTGTTCTGATACAAAATAGCAGCTAAATGATGGAATGAGTGGCTATTGCATAATCTGTACCTTTTTAAAATTTAGAAATTTAAGTATCATAAATACTACATAACTAATGATATCCAGAGAATGAAAATCATTAGTAAAATAGAATTAGAAAATGACAGAAGTCACAATCAAGAAACATATACAAATATAGTTCAGGCACAAATGTTTTCTTTTATAAGGATGTCTTGTTTGTGGAAAGTGAATTAACACCAATTGTAAGTTAATGGACTTTAACTTTGAGAACATTTACTCGATGAATCATGTAACCATGCTAGATCAACTCAGAACGAAGCTACCGAGAAGAGGTGCAATAAATATGAGTGGCATAGACCATCATGATTGCTTGCTTTGAAAATTTTGAATCAGCATTATGCCCCACGTGTCATAATGATTAAATTCCGGACTCTGATTAAGCAGTGAGGCTAAACCATCCAAACTACTTAGCTAATAATGGTACATGTTCTTGTTATCTCTCTTATCTCTCTCATTATCTTACTATCTCTACCGTTTTGTCGTCTTTATGCTCCAAATCTAAATTTGAGTCAGTCCCGCTTCAGTCAAGCCCGCTGACCCAAAATCTCAAAATTATTCCATTGTTTCTACGCCTAAAGAACAAGAACAAACATATTGTGGTTTCATTCTAAACTAGGAAACTAGGAAAGATGAAGGAGAGAGAGGGGGAAAAAAAGGGGGAAAATAGGGAGAAAGGGTAGGGTGATGTGGGTTGAGAGAGAGGATAGAGAAAGACAGGCGAGCGAAAGTCGGGAGAGAGGGGAAGGGTGTGGAAAGAGTTGGTGACAGAGTAAGGGAGAATTTAGGGAGTGAATGGCAAGTTTGAAAGAGAGGAAGTAGATCGGGGAGTCGGAGAGAGAAAGTGGGATGGATGGGAGAGAGAGGAGACTTAGGCTCCGAAATAGCGGAGCAGGAACAGGGGGTCAGACGGGGAGCTGGTGGAGAAATTGAGAGAGAGTAGTGGAGTGAGAAGGGAATAAAGGGGATAGAGGGGAATAGAGAGACAGGGATAATACTAGACATAGGGAGAGAGGGAAAGATTACTGGGAGGGAATGGACAGAAGAGATAAAGGCACTAGAGGGAGAGATAGGGAGAGCTGGGAAATCTTAGAGTGGGTTAAGAAAGCTGAGGGAGAGAAAGTGAGAGAGCAGAACAGAGGATAGCGAGATAATCGAGAGGAGAGTAGGCAGGAGATATGGTACAAAGAGAGTAGGAAGAGGCGGGTGACACCTAAGATAGGTACAGAGGGAAGATGCGGATGAATTGACAGAGAAAGAGTGAAGGATAGTGTGAAGAGATAGAGAGGGTTATATATATATATATATATATATATATATATATATATATATATATATATATATATATATATATATAGATATGAGAAACTAACAAAGTAGCGCATGAGTTGAGCTTTAATGCAAAAAAATCACACAGGAAAATGAAAGGCGGATTGCTCTTCTGTTTCACATTTATATACCACATTTGTAAAAATAATTCGTTATTCCTTGATAATTAACTGAACAAGTTCGAAAATACCTGTATTCCGCATTTCATTTTCCTGTGGCATTTTCGGTATATATATATAATATAATATGTATATATATATATATATATATATATATATATATATATATATATATATATATATATATATATATTTATATTTTATTTATATATATATATATGTCCATTTAACGTACATGTAAATGCATGAACGATAACAAAGTACGTTGGACAGATTTTATGCGAAACCAGCTTTCGACGGAGACATCCGTCTTATTTAATCTCTGGAAACCTAAGGAGTACAGAAAGCTACTTTGCTTAAGCACACATAAATTTCCCAGTCTGAATTTAATGAGCGGAGGGTGGTAGGGAACGGAATTTTTAATCAAAGGCCCGATAAGTCTTCTGCTTATCAAGGGATTAGTGTTGAATTGCCGATCGGAAACATTAAAGTTTAGAATTTCTATTTTCTGAGCTGCTTCTCTTAGACGCCTATGTATAAAGTTATGGGAATTATATGTTAATTAATTTGGCATTTTAAATTTCAATTGAATTTTCTTCATTTGACATCTGTAGTAACAGGCTCGAAGATAAACTTCCGTTGCGAATGTTGCATAGGTTTTCCTTCAATATATTGGAGAATCTGCTGCTAGCGAATATGGAAAGATAATATAATTATTATTACACACTTTTTCCTTAGGATTAACTGGTAAATAAAATTTGATTCTTGCTTTATAATGATGATTTGTTATAAACAATAAGGGATACTGCAGTTTAATTAATGTTTCGATGAGCGTGTTAATTTTATTTTTCAGTATCACGGAGTGACTTGACAAGAGAAATATTCATTATAGACATTAGAGTTGGTTGGCTTTCGGTAAACACAACAATATGCTTTTTGTTTATTTTAGATATTTTGACATCAATACATTGCAATGAGTTGTTTAGTTCCCATTCAACTTCAAATGTAATGTGTGTGAATCTTGTTCAACTCTTCAAAGAATAAATCAGATGTGTTATAATTGGTCATGTGGCACGTTTCTCTTTGAGCATTTTTAAGTGCCTCCACACCAGTCAAACTTGAATCAGCAAAAATAGGAAATGGTAGGTACGCCAATCGGTGTATAAATTCATTGCTTGGGTAATATTATTTTGGCCTCTTAAAAATGACTAATAGCGATTTGCAGCCAACTTAATGGGGATTGAAGATTTGATGTTCACCATTCAGGAATTCATTAGGCGGGCTAAGGTCGAAGCCGCATATTTTACGATTCCTGTAGAAATTGAATTGGTCTGGGAATTCGCTTATAGATTTTGATGTGGGAAGTGCACTGGAATTGCATATGGCTATAACAGTCTGTCAGGCAGATGCACTCGTTAGTTAGTGGTTATCCCAGAAATTCAAGACATTCCTCTCTAAATTGGCATTTGTGTGGTGCCAACTATAAAAGAATAGGATATTAACGGTCGAAGATCTGCTTTCGGTATACTAGGTAAGTTTATTTGTCGGGAGATTAGGCCAATATTTTATCAATAAAAGCAAAATATAATGAAAGATCTTCCAGGACGTCCTTAAGAATAAAGAAACGATGTGTGAATGCATGGCTTCAAACATTTTCTCCATGGTCGAAACTCTTAGTAAAATTTGATGGAAGGCTTTTAGGAGGTTACCTTTGAAAAAAATACGTGTACACCTGCGTTTTAAACTGTAAATTTTGAAACCGTTGGAATTGGATGGACATCAGTCTTAGTGACTTTGTCTAAAGCACATAATTCACACATTGGAGTATAGTACTTATCATTTATAAAAACTAGATGTTATGGAGATTCACATAAACATCGCTATTTCAGAAGAAGTCTTTCTACTTCATTCTGGCGAACTTCTCTTTTGAGCTTTTGGGTTTGGCTGAAGACAAGCTGCGGGGGAGAGTGAAGTCAAGAGGAGTTGTTGTGTATCTATAATTCTGAGTAGATTTCATCATATGCTATCTAATATACCAGGGTAAAAATCGGGCTGGTAAGGTTACTAGTATTGACTTGTATTGAGGATGTATTGTAGGATGCAGGTCTAAAAGAAGGACTGTGGATCTTGCCAACCAGGTTCTTGAATAGGCGCTTTAAGAGTGAAGTATGGGTCACAAGAGAAAGAAATGCTGTGAATAACGCCCCGGAACTATATTCGTCAGAGCACGCCCTTTTAGATCAATAATAAGAGATAAATGTTGCAAAAGATCGGCCTCATTGTTAGGAAGGCCAAAGTCAGCAACTAAGATTAGCCAATGGAGCAACTAGCGAGAAAGCTTCTTATAATGGGCTTAAGAATGCTGACTTAAGATATTTTGGAGTGAATATACGATGAGAAATCAAGGTCTCTCCTGAGGCAAACCCGAAAGAATAAAGATGGTAAAGCCGCAGTGAACAAAGAATTTGGATCCCTTAGCTGGATCCCTAATGAAGATGGAGTGGTTCGAACGTTGTATTGCTCCCACGGTTATAGCTTTAGCAAGCAGATCCAGTCGTAATAAAAAAGGTGTCCTTGAGTTGGAGTTCGTGGCACAGCCTGAGGTGGCCGAAGATCAGATATGGAGATAGTAATGACAATTATTATTTCTCATGGATTTAGCCACTGATGACTAGTGAAACTAAAGTGTGTAAATTTCCTTGTGGTGGTCGTGTAAAGCAGAATGATGAGATGTGTAGCTTATGAAAGGGGGCAACCGTGAAGGATGCTGGAAAAAATATTAATTGAATTCCCTCCACACGAAAGTCGGTGCGTGAAAGGCAGTGACTTGCCTTAAATTTGAATTTCTGTTGATATTAGCACCAGCTAGATGTCGCATTTATTGTATATCCCGTCTGGGAAGAGCCAGACCGATCAGAGACCGCAGTTTAGTAATTTAACATCAGAACGAGCTTTTCCAAACGCCGCTCTTTAGGAAGATTTATGATTGCTTCCTTAAGTTTATCAATCTTTCTGCAGGCAACATAAGAGCTGAACGATCTTAGGTAGGTCGGACCATTTTATCCGTAGTGCTGACTAACTAGAGGCCACCTATAAGACCTGTTATGCAGTTTCTGCCAAGCTGTTTGGTCGTTAACATTCGCTCAGCATTTCTAGCATCTATGTATTACGTGAATCCTAAGACGAGTAGGAACTTATCTCAGCTGTGCCAAAGGATATTTGGCACTCGCTGCGTCTCAGGTATGACAAAGGAGAATTTGAGTTAATGTCTCACCAGGGAGATATTCTTGTTTTCATTATTCGTAGAACCCTCGTGTTTTCTATATAAACATGATAAACCCAATTTGTCCCTCGTGGACAAGTAAAGTAACTTTCCGTAAATGGGAGATGAGAAAATGGCATTCCAAGTGCTTTCCTAGAATAAATCCACCTCATATCTACACGAGCTAGTTGGATCAGTTGTCCTCAAAATGTATATGATATAAGGAGGCAAAATCAATCCAAATACAGTTGAACTCACAAAGATTTTTAAAAATCTGAATGGCTCATATGGTATTTAAGATTACTGTCCAGAATTAGCAAAGAGCGGACAATTGTACCAAAAACATTAAGATTAAGCATGTCTGATCAAGAAAACCTCGACTTATTAAAAATACTAAGAAGCCATTTGGCTTACCTTCATAAAACCGATACGGAAGAAGAATTCTTCATTCGCTTCTCATTTAACTTTATGTGATAGTTCGACGAAGAACTCGAAAGAATTCCCAGTATGGCAATCATTTCACCAAAGTAAGCCATATATTGATCCCCGTTTTAAAGTTAGGTCAACCAGATATAAGTGGTGACTTATTATTATTATAGAATATACGATTGTATTATAACAATTATTACTAAAATGTATTAAATGCACACCTTCATGTACCCTGGAAATCTCATCTACCTACTCATCATATTATTTAAAGTATTTTTAATAAAGGTTCTCTTATTTTACTCGTTAGTGTATGATATTTAATTCAAGTCATTGTATGTAGTAAATCTAATTATATGGAATCAGTAACATAGGCAATCAATTAAGTTTAGTCAGTAAAAAGTTAAAACTGGGCACGTCTTCTCCATTATAGATGGAAAAATGATAAGAAGGCTTCATACGCGAAATGTACTTTGAAAACTCGCAATAATTCTAGGCAACTTCTGGCCTCAAAGCAGTAACAGGCTCCTGATTCATCGTATGAGTTTGTTTATGGTTTACATCGTATAATAGTAATTGTAGGCTAAAATCAAAATCAAGCGATAAAAAAGAATTAACCATCTTCTTGTTTCCATTATAAATTGTTATTACTCTTCTCTAATCCTATAACATGATGTGTAGTGTCAACATATACCTAACCAAAGCACAATTGAATAGCTCAATTTATTCAGCTACAGAAATTTATCAATAATATTTTTAGATATTTGGCCTTCCAGTCCCACAGCTAAAAAAGTTAAAGATCCTTTGCTTTTTTCCGCTGCAACATATATAATCAGACCTGTAATAACTCCATACCTACATTGATATACAAATAGAGTGAATGATTAATTGGTGAAAAATATCAAGAGTTCGGATTCAGTGAGAACTAAAATCTTATTAACGAAAGTATAGATCATCAACTACAGCTTAAGATTAAGCCAGTAGGGCAATATATTACTACAGAATTGCTTAATTAACAGCGCCTATAACAGAAGTATGTAGCATTCATCTGTTTCAATTTCGTACATCCATCTCGTCTGAGTGTTACTTCTTTGGTAATCGTGTTAGATATGTTATCTCTGAAAGCATTATTGTGCCAAGTAGATCTCAATATAGAGCACATACGTGCATTTAAATAAAGATCCTTTCAAACTAGTTAATAGTAGTTATATTAAAAAAGTTAATTATGTTCTTAAACATTATCCAAACTTAATTTCTAAATTTAAATCCAAGTATGGATATCTACATTAATTTTATGGCCCTGTTAAGACTGACAAACCCAATAATCCTTTAAGCCCCATTGATAGATCTGTAGGTTCCGTTTCATATGTTACATGTAAATGAGTAACGAATTACGTTACCCCTCTTGCAGGATGTATCTCTGTTTCTCATATAGTTAAGAATTCAAACAAAATACAAAGACTTTAAGGCATCGATTTCTCTTCAAACTTTACCCTTTTTAGCGTTGATATGTGTTTCCTTTTTACCAAAGTTCAGGTGGATGATTTTTTCAATTTCCAAAAGATAAATTGTGTATAGTTGAATTGCCTTTTAACTAGAGAGTTAACTTTTTTTTCAATGGTAAATTCTATCGCCAAAGATTTGTTCTCGCTATGGGTAGTTGCTTATCTACCCTTTTATCTAACTTACATAGGGAATTTTTTTAAACGGTTCACCCTCCATATATTGTTGATTTCTGAATTATTTGGTTTCAGTATATAGATTATATTCATATAATATAAAACTTTGTTTGAACAAACTTAACTCTCTTCTATTTACTTTACTCTTAAACGAGAATATAATGCAACACTTCATTTCCTACATTTGTTAATACACCGCACTCCTTCTGGTTTCAAATATTCTGTCTATCGTAAGCTTACTAATATTTTCTCTTATTTATAATTTACTTTTCTTATCATATTTAATTTAAAAGATCTGTTTTTAGCTATTTTTTCCTTGTGCGCTTCATGTGGTTAGTCCTAAACTTTTGACACATAAATTTCTAAAATCTTTCACATTTGACATAATCTTTTCTATCCTCAACATTTTCTGGATAATTTTAACCGTTTTCCACCTCGGTCTATTTTAATGACAAAAATATTTTTGTACTTCATTTTAATACAGCTTTCACTCCTCTCCTTGATTTTTTATAATATTTATGCATTACTATTAAAATTCACTATAAAAATACAATTTAGAAATATTTGTGCAAATAGTTCTTTTCACCAATGGCAATGTATATTGGATAAAAATGTATAGTTTGTTAGAAATATTACTGTGTGGAAGTTTGTAAATGTTTGCCAAAACGTATTTCCTAACACAAATATAATAAACAAAGTGAAGAAGAGAGCATATCATTTTAAATATATAAGTCAAACTTAACCATAACATCGATTGGAACTCAGCTCACATCCTTTGTCATTCTAAAAATACAATTGCGCGTAATGTTATTGAAGGAACTTTCATCAATAAATTTGCTAATTTCCATTTAAGTTCTGGTTTGTATGAACTTTACCGTGTAATTAATAAGAATACACTCTTAAGTCTATGAATCTTTGTACATTTTAGTTGATTTGTGGGTATATCTTTCTCCATTGTTTCCTCCTGAACTACCACATTAATCTTCCTTTATGATATCATTTTCATCTTTAATTGTTTTTGTGATATTTTCAATCCTCTCGGCAGCCTTTTTACAATTGAATCTACTTGGCATTACTGATCTTATTTTGTATTTATCTCTTTTATTCTGTCCTTTTTCTCTCGTTCTATCATTTCTATAAGAGGTTATTTACTTCTATGTAAGATTAGCTTAATTGTTTATTTGGGCATTCTCTCTTCTCTTTGCATTGCTTATATTTGCAGTTTTCTGTTGTTTTCATCATTCCTTGACGAAAATCAATTATATTAAATTATTAAGAAAAAACAAAGAATCGAAAACAAATGTGAACGAATCAATTTCCTAACTATAGAAAAACTACTAACGAGATTTGTTCAGTTGCTCGGCGGGCATGTTAATGTATTGAAGGGTGGGTTGGTCATATAGTGAATAGTTTAATTGAGCAGGAGTAATTATGTAGGTAAGGATTTATTTTATTGATGTATAGTGACTCAAAGATTTTAAAATCGAGACAAATTAAGGCTTAAGATAAGATGGTAAATGAATCAAGATTAAGAGGATGATGGTGATACTCAGATTGGTGCCTGATTGAAGAGTCTTCAGGTTTAGAAATGGGAATACCAGTCGTATGAGACAAACCCTTGTACTTTCTAATCCTCCATTTAAGTTTTAAGCCAGTTTGGTCCACATAACGACTGTGGTAGGTCGTACATTTAAAATTGTAGACTATACAGGATCGCCAGCCGAAAGTAATTGGCTTCTTTTGGAGAAAAAATAAATTCAACGATACAGGGTTGGAAGTGATTCAAATAAACTGGCATTGAGGGAATTCATTGTTGGGGTTAGAGATAAGGAGTTTGTAAACGTAGATGTCAAATGCATGAGATGGCGTAGTTTAAGGAAAATCTTGTTCTTAGAAACAGTAGTAAGAAGCCTACTGTCGTAGAATGACTCCCGACGATACCATATATACACTATTCGTTGTGGGAACTTCCTTAATTATCTTTAGAGTGCGTTTACTGTCTGGCGGCCGATATTATGTATCTTCGATATGCATAAGAAGTGGAACTGAGCTCAAGGATAATAATATTGCTATCATTAATAAAATAGAGTTTTATTAATAATAACTATAAACAATACACAAAAACGGAAAATATTGACATAAACAGATTGGAAAGGGTCGTGGAGACTCGGACTAATGCGAGGATTTAAAGGATTTAAAAAGGTAAAACAAATATAGAGTTAAAAAGATGGGATGGTTCGATTAATGATTTAAAGCACAGGATAGAATTGACAAAAGGGATCAATACTCAAAGGGGAAGTTTGGCTTACGTAACTTTGGCACTAGTGGTGCAGTGGAAGGTGGCGCAAAGGAGTTTCGGTCCGCTGGCGAGCTCCAGCCGAAGGGGGGGGGATAAAAGGATCCTGACGAGGCGTCTTGGAAAGGAGAACCGTTTCTCGACGAACGGCTTGAAGAACAATGGCTGTTCTAGGTTGTTCTCGTCTGAACAAAGGGGGGGGATGAGAACCGTCTCTTGTCTACGGGCTCAAGAACAATGGCTGTTCTAATGTTGTTCTCCTTGAACAACAGGGGGGTGAGAACCGTTTCTTGGCGAAGGGCTCAAAACGAACAATGGCTGTTCTAGGTTGTTCTCTTCAGAACAAAGGGGGGGGGGGATGAGAACCGTCTCTTGTCTACGGGCTCAAGAACAATGGCTGTTGTTCTTCTTTGAACAACAGGGGGGGTGAGAACCGTTTCTTGGCGAAGGGCTCAAAACGAACAATGGCTGTTCTAATGCTGTTCTCCTTGAACAACAGGGGGGGATGAGAACCGTTTCTTGGCGAAGGGCTCAAAACGAACAATGGCTGTTCTAATGCTGTTCTCCTTTGAACAACAGGGGGGGAAGCCTTAGGGACTTGGCGTCGGAAAGGCTCGAACCTTTGGAACTCAAGAAATATTGTCCTCCTTCTGCACAAGTGATGGTGAATCTCGAGGTCGAGGTCCCTTGGCGCACAAAGGGAGAGAGGGTCGTGGTGATGTTTCGCGACGAAAATCTGGATCTCCAATCTGATCTTAGTGGTAAAGTTTCCATATAAATAGCCAGGACATCTCCTTGGCGTGGGGGAAAATGGAGTGAAACCTTGGAGGGAACGCACAGCCGGGCCGGGGAACAATGCCTTATCTGTTCATAAGCCTAACTCGCTCTGGCGAGGTCGGCGTATGGGGGCGAACGGGGGGACGATAACCTCCTTGTTTAAACATTGGCATCCGGTAGCTGAGATAAGACTCCAAGCCTCGAATCGAAGATGCACGTGGGCAGCATCGTGGTTTTTAATAATATGGGATAGGAGTTGAAATTAACTCGTTCTATCACACCCCTCCATTCCAGGGGAAGTTGTCACTTCGGAAAAAAAGAGAGAAGGGACAACGATAGAGCTCCGTTGTAGGGAACTCGTTTTCTTGTACCAACCGTACCTTCCTGCACCTAACTAGTATTACCTCAATACATATGAATATTTTGAAATTCAGAACAAATCGCTGATAGGGAGAAGCTGATCCTAGGAACGATCTTAATGGCTTCTTTGTAATCGGGAGGGGCATGTGGGCGATTGCCTCAATCTTGTTCTCGTGGGGACCTAACTTGCTTCGTCCTATTTTGAAACCCAAATATTTGATGGTTTCGTGAGCAAAATGGCATTTGCTGGGGCCAATGGTGAGGCCATTTTCACGCTGTTGCTCGAAAAGAGCTAATAGGGCGGGTAAATGGTGACTCCATTTAATTAGTTCTTGTAGCTGGCTCTTCGGACGTGGTGTCAGCTGCGCGTCACTATCCAGGTCAGAGGGTTCTAAAGACTCGCCTGGTAGGGAAGGAGGAGGGTAATCGGCATCAGGTTGGATGCACACTGTCTGGATTACGTTAAGGGACTCCGTGGGGCAATCTTCTTCAAGCGCCGATGCTTCGTCCAGTTCTACGAAGGTATCTCCATGGGCGCGTTGGGGGTTCTTTTTTTCTTGGGGTCCAGGGACAGTCTCCGTGTCCTTGTCTGGGGCCTTATCACCTAAGAGTGTTAGTGATTCACACTCCCCTTTTGCCGTCCTAAAGTCCTGGTTAGGGGTCTCCGAGAAATCGGACGGTATCGGGGTTCTGATGGGGACGGGCTCCTGGGCTTCTTTCTTATCTCGGCCTTGAGGAAGGGCGGCCTGAAACACAGGGTCGAAACTTACTTGGGGGCTCTGTCCTATAAGTACGGAACAGAATTGTATGGGTGCTACAATGACTTCAGCCCAGCCATTATAATATTGACACTGCAGGTAACATCTAGCGACGGGGAATCGGTTCGCCCGCCCAAGTTGGTCATGTACCACCGCAAATTTTTCGTGGTTAGAGGCCACTGGGAGGAGTTCGTCGGACACGATGAAGCACGTACATCCTGTGTCCCTGACGAGAGTCAATACTCGGCAGCTGTCCACGCTGCCCTCCTCATATTTAAAAGTTCCCGATGAACTTTTACCAAAAACAAAATTTCCCTGGTGGCCTGACGGAGGGGGAGAAGTTTCTGCTTGGGTCTGCACCACCGGGGGACCCGGGGTTGCATTAATCTGGTGAACTTGGTGGGCTGACGAAGGGGGAGAAGTTTCTGCTTGGGTCTGCACCACCGGGGGAGCCGGGGTTGCATTAATCTGGTGAACTTGGTGGGCTGGTCCGCTTTTAAGCCTAGAATTTTGGGGGCAATTCCAGCTCATGTGATTTTCTACAGCACAGGTAAAGCATATTATTGGTTGCTTCGGGAAGAGAGATGGAGGAGAAGTCTTAACGGGAGGTTTGGAGTCCCGTTGTTGGTTTTGGGGAAAGAAGTTTGGGGGTTTTACGGGGCTCGGAAACTTTGTCAGCTTTCCTGGGAAGGGGCGCGAATCCTTCCTTCTTTCTTCTCGTTGGATTTCTCTCTCTCATTCTTCTCGTTGTTGGATTACTCTTTCCCTTTCTCTTTCTACCTTTTTTCTTTGAAATTCTGCTTTAATCCGAGCTAATTCAATCTGAAGCTCAGCTTGTCTTATCCGTTCCTCTCTTTCTCTTTCTTGTTTTTCTCTTTCTTCCTCCTTTCTTTGCTCCTCTTGAATGTACTCAATTAGTTCTTTTGCGGAAAGTCCACAGGACTCTCCTTGCGCTTTAAAGATTTCAAACTGAGTCATCTTTGCACTTGGGGGCGCACTAGTCAACCAACTAAAATTCCTAGCAACAAGAATTATGCCTCTATAGAATTAGCCTACCTAAATATGGGCACTGACCTATTCGTACTTGGTTTCTCAATCTAAATAACCACTGACTAAAATCACAAAAAAAACACAAACAAATTATTATAACCGTTCCTTGAGCTACTCCAGCTTCTTAAGTTTAAAAAAAAAGGGGATAGCAATCGTTAAAACTAAAGGGAACTACTATATTCTATTATTATAACGAATAACACTATGCTTTACTCGACTGAGACCAGTGTTTGCAAAGATATAGCGTTAAACCTTACACACCTGATACCAAATTTAAATAGTATATATATATATGTCGTAGAATGACTCCCGACGATACCATATATACACTATTCGTTGTGGGAACTTCCTTAATTATCTTTAGAGTGCGTTTACTGTCTAGAGGCCGATATTATGTATCTTCGATATGCTTAAAAAGTGCAACTGAGCTCAAGGATAATAATATTGCTATCATTAATAAAATAGAGTTTTATTAATAATAACTATAAACAATACACAAAAACGGAAAATATTGACATAAACAGATTGGAAAGGGTCGTGGAGACTCGGGCTAATGCGAGGATTTAAAGGATTTAAAAAGGTAAAACAAATATAGAGTTAAAAAGATGGGATGGTTCGATTAATGATTTAAAGCACAGGATAGAATTGACAAAAGGGATCAATACTCAAAGGGGAAGTTTGGCTTACGTAACTTTGGCACTAGTGGTGCAGTGGAAGGTGGCGCAAAGGAGTTTCGGTCCGCTGGCGAGCTCCAGCCGAAGGGGGGGGGATAAAAGGATCCTGACGAGGCGTCTTGGGAAGGAGAACCGTTTCTCGACGAACGGCTTGAAGAACAATGGCTGTTCTAGGTTGTTCTCGTCTGAACAAAGGGGGGGGGATGAGAACCGTCTCTTGTCTACGGGCTCAAGTACAATGGCTGTTCTAATGTTGTTCTCCTTGAACAACAGGGAGGGTGAGAACCGTTTCTTGGCGAAGGGCTCAAAACGAACAATGGCTGTTCTAGGTTGTTCTCTTCTGAACAAAGGGGAGGATGAGAACCGTCTCTTGTCTACGGGCTCAAGAACAATGGCTGTTGTTCTCCTTTGAACAACAGGGGGGGTGAGAACCGTTTCTTGGCGAAGGGCTCAAAACGAACAATGGCTGTTCTAATGCTGTTCTCCTTGAACAACAGGGGGGGATGAGAACCGTTTCTTGGCGAAGGGCTCAAAACGAACAATGGCTGTTCTAATGCTGTTCTCCTTGAACAACAGGGGAGGGATGAGAACCGTTTCTTGGCGAAGGGCTCAAAACGAACAATGGTTGTTCTAATGCTGTTCTCCTTTGAACAACAGGGGGGGAAGCCTTAGGGACTTGGCGTCGGAAAGGCTCGAACCTTTGGCACTCAAGGAATATTGTCCTCCTTCTGGACAAGTGATGGTGAATCTCGAGGTCGACGTCCCTTGGCGCACAAAGGGAGAGAGGGTCGTGGTGATGTTTCGCGACGAAAATCTGGATCTCCAATCTGATCTTAGTGGTAAAGTTTCCATATAAATAGCCAGGACATCTCCTTGGCGTGGGGGAAAATGGAGTGAAAGCTTAGAGGGAACGCACAGCCGGGCCGGGAAACAATGCCTTATCTGTTCATAAGCCTAATTCGATCTGGCGAGGTCGGCGTATGGGGGCGAACGGAGGGACGATAACCTCCTTGTTTAAACATTGGCATCCGGTAGCTGAGATAAGACTTCAAGCCTCGAATCGAAGATGCACGTGGGCAGCATCGTGGTTTTTAATAATATGGGATAGGAGTTGAAATTAACTCGTTCTATCACACCTACTATATATGCTCTAATTGGTTATCTTTTCAAGAAGAAATGACTTATTTAAGGAATTTCTTCAATTTTAATTAGAACTTCGATTTCATCTTTGACCAGTTAGTAACAAATATCTCTTAAAAATAGATATTATTCATCTTATTGAAGAAATAAAAGTAATTGGGACACGTCGACAAATATGTGGCACGTCGATCTGCAGTATTAAAACGATTTTTTACCATTGTGGCGCCCTCTTTCCATTATAAATGAAGCAGAAATAAATTTCTTGTATATACACAAGGGCTGGGGTGAATGGGAAGGAGGTATTGGGCTGAAAAGGAGGAAATAGATTCAGGATTTACCTCTACAGCTGATCAAGACCTCAGATCAGGCCCGCATGAACGCTTCTGTTCAATACAGGTAAATAATCAACTATGTTTGCATTCTCAACCTATCTTTTATCGGTGTAGTTGCTGGTTTACTGGAGCAGAAATGAGCAAGCACATGATATGTTGCTCCAGCTATCAGTCGAAGGCTGTCAATAAGAACCACATGAGGTGTCAGAGATGTCGCCGACCTGTCCTCCCGGCCTCCCTTTTCAGTTACTGAAAACTGCGTGTTAGGCGGAAATAGGTGTCAGGGAATATACCTGAAAACTTCAATTTGTTGTATTGTAGTTATTTCTTGCCTAGAGTTTGCGCATCTACAAAGTGATGGCGGCCACCGGCGGCTAATTCATGTAGGGCTGTGATATAATTTACTGATATCGAATATATCTAAACTATTATTTTTCTAGTGATACACTTTATATATCATTTAATATACATTTACAGGGTGCATCATAAAATAAAATCACATTATAGTAAATAATAAGTTTTTAATCGTGTACGAAATGAGGGTGTACTATCTCCAGTTTGTTTAAAATTATCTGAGCCTCGATAAAGCCGGGAAAATGTTTAGTAACCTTTCACTTAAATATCCGACCCAAGCTAATAAATGGCGAGCAATTTGTTAATGTACTAAAGTTTTTCGAATGTTATGCGTTAGATACAGAGTGATTTCAATTAGAGATCTTATCCTCCTCCATTTCAAAAATGCATTTGCCGTTTTTCAAATAAGGGGGATCTAGATTCTTTTTGAAATTCATTTGCTTCTGAAGCAAGTGACGCAAATATGATAGCTTGTGCATCTATTAATATGTTTCCAGTAAGAAATTTAATTATTAGAATAAAATATTTACTCAACATGTCATCTTTTGCGAAAAGTTTCTTAAGTTTCCAACTCTATGCTCTGGCCGAGCAAATTGGCCCAAAAGGGCTATGGTATTCCATTAAAGAATTAATCACCGCAAAGTCTAAGGAAAAATACCAAGGGAAATACCAGCTAAAAAAACATATCAAATAAAGAGGCCTCTCTCAGCAGTGGTGAGAATAATTTCATACAGTGCATTATTCTCTTACATTTATCGGTCTCTATTGACAGCAATTTGAAAACGGTGCCACCTTTTCTTAAACCTGGACAAAGAAAAGAAATTTTTTATCTTTTAAATTTGTAGCAGCTCGGTGAAAATTCAATGTGGTCTTTTGACCTGTTCTTAGATCAGCCGTTGTTTCAATTGACGCTTCCGCCCACACCTGATTATTTTCCTTTTATTCTCTTCCTTATTTCATTAACATCTTTCTTATAGCAATTTCTGACTTGTCCGTTTTGAACATCTGTCTTTTCTATTAATCATGCCTTCAATTGATCTCGTAGAAAATTTACTCTGCAAGCTAATTCTCCATTTGTCATCTAAATGCTATTGCACTTTACGAACTGCTACAAATTTCAACATATTTGCAGATGCTGCTACTGTATGGTATGAGATTCTTAGTTATTGTTGCCTATTTGTAACTGAGATTTTATAGCTGTTTAATTCATGTCTACTATCTATTTCTATACCAGTTCTCCTGGTACGAGTGAGTTATATATATGTGTAGAAATCTTCACCATTTCGGCTTAGTGTAAATATGTGCTTATTATTTGGCCAAATTGTAACGTATATCCTTATATATTTAAAAACTCACAAATAATGTTTATTTATAATAATTTTCTGGATTATGATCGGAGTGAAAAAATATGATTTAGTTTAAAACAAATTTACATTATTATCAATGGTCATATAGTAACAAGTTTTAGAATTATATTTTTTTAATAAATACTTACTACAACCATTTAACCCTATTTTAAAAAATTAATATATAAATCATAAATGCATTAATTGAAATTTATTGAAAGATTTCTCTTTTAAATGGGTCTCGATCTTTCACATTAGAAGGAGGACCTAGTTTTCACGTAAAGTATTTCTAAAAAAAATATATAATTCTATAGTTAGGAGCGAGCTTTCCGTAGTGAATGGCCTCCATCATCAGTCTGATGGAAGCAAGTCGCTTCCTAAGAAGAGAATTATTTATCCATTACACTCTATTTTAAATTGGGGTTTTTTCATATGATATCTTTTACAAGAACAAATTTTTAAGCCCTCTATAACTCAAAGAAGACAGCCCTGCGGACTCAATTTCCGTATTCCACGAAAAATTACTATAAATGATTTTATTTTCCATTTAAGGCCAGAAAATAAATACTAGTCGTGTAAAATTTAGAGGAGTGGTTTCTCCATTTTAAAAATATGAGGAGCGGATCTTTAATGGTAATAAATGGAAAAGTGCTTTCTAACCTATCCTAACAAATCAGAGGAGAAACGGGGGCCCCAAGTTCAGCTACGTAGACCTTTAATACTGAGAAGAGGGGGGAGACCTAGGGGTGTGTTTCCTGTATTTTAGAAAGAAATGAGGACATCGGAACCGGTGACCTTTAAATTAAATTTAGACCCAAAACTTGATGCCAGCGCCGTAAGGGCCCGCAAGTCACAAGTCAAAGTTCTTTAGCGACGCGCCAGATCCTCTTGTAATGAGTAGTATCGCAAGTTTGGCTTATTTTTTTCTAAAACCTTTTCATAAAACTGCTTCTTAAATCTCTTCTTTAGATATTTCTTGAAAACATTCCTCTCCATTTATAAATGTATGCATTTGCAAAGCAAAAGTAACTTCTAGTGTTTTTTTTTCCTTAAATCTTTCTACATGAATATATATACATAGCCTAAAGCATCACTTATTTGGACACTGGAAAGCTTTTTACCTCTCTAGGAATTTTATACTTACAGCCGATTTTCTACCCTTAATTATTTAGATATTTAAAAATATTTCACATATAAAAATAATTCCTCCCTGGTTCATGCCTATGAACTCGGAGGCCAGGGAGGGCCAAATAAATAACATATATTCCTGCTTTGGAGGAGGAATTAAAATTTATATTCTATGTTCCTTGGTTTTCGTGTGGCATCATTAAAAACAAATTTAACTTTCCACAACAGCAGAAGATGATATACATATATAACATAAGATTATGTGTTTCACAATCGATTCATTTTCATTTTTCTATGAAGATTGTTGTTATTTTGGACAAAGCATTTACGCCATGGAGAGTAACAAAAATAGTTTCACTTAGGTTTATTTTACCTTATATATTTGATTTATAGCAGGAAATAAGAACCACTGGTTGATATACCATATAGTGGCGCAATCAAAATCAACCCAAATTTAGGCCCAAAGAATCGTAATATAAATTTTTGGAAAGATTTGTCTTTAGTTTTGCTCAGTTATTGAATTTCTACTTAAATTCCTGGACACTATTGAAAAAAAAGGTAATAATTAACTAGCTCTGCTTTAAGATTTTTTTAATTGCTCTTTAAATGATATTTACTTCTTGATAAACAAATATGCAGGGAAACTTTTATGTGGTAAAGGTATTTTGTACTCTTTAGTTTCAACTTACGAGACCCATAAACCTGCAAGATAAATAAAAAATTCTCTTACGTTGCTTTAAGTTATCAAGCACTAGCATAGCTAACGGTGTTGCCCGGGATAAAAGACCTGTCCAAACAAACACAGATTCATCTTTTTTTCAATCTCTACTTTCAATAAAATTTCAACATTTTTATTCTCGTCTATCATACTCATACATAGAACTCACAGCGGCCATGGTGGACAGGGGTAACAAAATAACAATTAAGTATAATAGTTAACATACTACAGTTCCTAGTTCAAATTTCAGATTAAGTCGTAGCTCCCATTACTACCTAAATCTACTTTGTAGTCTCTTATTATACTTCTTCGATCTCCTATCTTCAAACCTCCCTCTTTTCCTCCGTCTCACTCCTACCTTTCTTATTTACACTGCCCGGATCCTACTGAAGCTCTGGATAATGAGAGTGCGGAGGACTACATATGAGCACTGAGCCTCCCCTCCCTTTGCGTTGGCCCCTCTTAAGAGGGCAAGGAGTGGAGGACGAAAGTTCCAACGATTTGTTCATCGCCTCTGACTTTCCTCTTTATTTCATTTTATATGTATGTAGAGAAGAACCCCATTGATACTTCTACGCTGTAACAGATTCACATTTAAATATCTCGAAGAATTTTTAAGCATTATCAAATATTAGTTAACTTTGCTAAATACATTTTACAATGGAAAATTTCCAAGACGAATTGACACGGTAACTGTATCCAAATATCAGACAACTCACCCTACCTCAGATCTAGCAGGACGCCCTAGTCCTTTATCTGGAAGATACGACTTAAGGTTTCTTTCTAATGTACCCAGAAAAGTTAATTTCAATAGATCCCCTTTATGTTATTCTCGTTTACCGTTTTTGAAAACTGAATATTTGTTAAATGTTTCACCGTTATCTTTGCTAAATACATTTAAAGATGAAATTTTTTTTTTAGATAAATTGGTACAGTTAATGTATCGTAATATCATACAAGTAACTCTATAGTTCCAGCCAAAGAAATCCGATCACCATGAGAATTGTACCTTTTTTATACACAATCAATATTTAAAAGTATTTTAACCTAATTTATGTACATTCTTACCTAATACTAGTAATTTTCCATATGTCTTTTATTCGGCATGACTTGTTTGAGAGGTTCTGGAATCGATTTTGATCAATTTTTGGCATTTTTCTTGTCATATCTCACTGCACCACACGAAACCATTTTCCAATCATCAAAAGTTCAAATGATGTGCTTTTTACAAGATCAACTCTTTTCCGTCGCATTTCAGCATTCAAGAACAGTTTCTTAGAAGCATTTCGAGACAGCAACTCTAGCTCCTTTTGCAGCCAAAGTCGAATTGTGTGGTCTGATACATCTTTAAAAAATTATGATGCTCAGACTTAATTTGCTTTACTGTTATTTTTGGTTTCATTAACAGAGTAAGTTTTATTAATTTATGAGTACTTAACATCATCTCTTTAGGTCTAGCACTACCACCGTTTTGGATTGGAGTACCAGAATCATCATCAATTATATGGGGAAAAACCCTAAATTCACCGTACTGTGATATCTCTAAATGTAATACTCAGTTTTCTAGGACTGTTAACGAGAATAACAAAAAGGTTGTCTTCCAAAATGTACTTTTATTAGTACATTAGAAGGACCTCTTAAGTATTATCTTCCAGGTGGAAGAATAGGTCATCCTGTTGGGCATGAAATATATCAAGTTGACTGATATTGCGATACTTTAACCGTACTAATTTGTCATAGAATTTCGCCATATTAAAAATGTATTTAACAAAGATAACGCTGAAATATTTAACAATTATTCAGTTTTCTAGGACGGTAAAAGAGAATATAATAAGGGAGGTCTTTTGAAATGTACGTTTTCGGTATCTTAGAAGGATCTTTTAACAGTTATCTTCCAGATCGAGGAGTAAAGCGTTCACTTGACCTGAAGTAGTGTCAGTTGTCTGATATTGCGTTGCATTAACCGTACCAATTTTTCTTGTTTTTTTTTCCATCATTAATATATATATATATATATATATATATATATATATAAATATATATATATATATATATATATATATATATATATATATATATATATATATATATATATCAATATAATATAAATGATAGAAATCCTAAATGAACCTCTCTTCTTCAAATCTACCCTAACCAGAAAAGGTCGTGTAAAAGTTATTTAACCACCAGTTAGCTTCACCAGTTATCTACTAATAGCAGCAGGACTTGACAAAGATAGAGTCCTACAATAAATTAAATTCTTACCTATTCAGGCATTTTTAAAAAAGCACAACTGAGGATCTTTATGATTCCTAACGAAATTTTCCGCAAACTTAAAAGTTTTTTCCTCATATTTGCCAAAAGATGATATCACCCCGTTATGACAACTATCTTCCAAAGATAACCTTATCACTACCTGCCCTGCGGCATATTTCTAATGAACTAAGAAGAATATACGCGAAAAATACACGTGCTTTTAGATAAGCACTCAAATTAGTTCACTCCAAGAAGACCCAAGGAAGCTCTGCTTCCGACTTGAAGACAGACTGCATAGGTTTCTTCTTTCCCTCAATAAATCTTAGTCTCTTGAAGAAGGCACCTAAAACAGCTCACCTATACAGGCTCCCCCTAGGGCCAACTATACGGTCTCCCTAAAATCCATAACCTAATTGCCCATTGAACTCATTCTAGCAACCAATAACCTCCCTAATGTATTATTCATAAAACTGCCAAACGCATTGCCCCTCTTCTTATCCACATTGCTAAATACCAAAACACTGGATTGGTATTTCCATTCTATCCTCTATAGGAGGTACTTATCCGATACAATCGCCCTTTTCCGCTCCAAATGAGCTTCTGATAAATTTCTAGAATACATAAACAATTACACCAAAATACTAAATTCACTCAGGAAAAGGAAGACAACTCCTTTTTATCAAGAACTAAAATTAACATGCTAAACCTAGGCCTTCTCCACTTCCATTCACCGAAACACAACGCGAATAGTTATTTTGCCACTAATATCAAACTAAACTCTATCAAAACCTTGCTTTGTCACTCTCACAACCTCGCCTCATCATAACTCAGTTTCCACAACGAACCGCTTTCCTTACTAAGGAAATTCAACAAAACACATATCCTAAAACTTATACATTCAAACTCTTCATGATTTTGTAAATAAAATGTTTAAACGGAAACCACCTCAAACAACGTCTCTAAACAGAACGTTTTTGTATCTCCCCATCTATAGAACCAGATATTCGAAACTCTCCCGCTCTAGCCCCATATTTTATACTGATTTTTTCAAACCCACGCAAAGTACGGCATCGTTTTAACAGTTCCGACAAAGTTACTTCTATCTCTAAAAAAAGAGTGCACCTGCTCGAGATATAATTTAGATGTATATTTATAATCGACACAGCGCAAACTACATGCCTGTATTTGTGCACATCTAGGGATCGGCCACAAAAGTGAAGTCCCATCGCTACTACTGAATTTGCCCCTATCAGATTGCATTATGAAACCATCCATCCACACCACAAATCAACATCAAACACCTTTTCAATTATAGACACAGCCAGTACCGATTTACAAACACCACTTTGGAAATGTGACACAAGATCTATTCCACTATTAATACACCTATAAACAGCCACAAACCACACACGCCCAAAAACACTCACGCCAAAACCAACCTATATCGTTCCAATGTATTCATTTCTATCTCTCTTTTGTAGAGTGGAGACGTACAAAAAGTTAGCTATGCTTTATTAATAAACATATTTTTCATTCACTCTCAGGTAAACGCATGCATTTTTATAATTTCATATTCCTCAATTGTTCATTTTATTCACAATCATGAAAATCATATTTATGTGCAATTTCCTACATAAAATTCCATTAGAACAGATTCCTTTACAATCAATTTGAAGGCTTCCTCTTATTGTTTATTTGTAGTACCCTTCGCATTTAAACTTACTGTTAAAAATCCATAACTTCGAACTATATTTCTTCGCTATTTTACCCTGTACTCATAAATGAAAGTTGAAATTCTCAAGTCACTCTTCCCTTAATATACCTCTCAATCTGCTTCTCGCTATAATAGCATATCACTCAACAATTCTTGCAGGCACTAATGAAGGTGAATTCAAGAATCCCGGTTACAAACTCTTCAAAAAATAGGCCAGACAGAGAGGGTGGCGGTGTGATTTTGTATGTCAAGGATACACTCAAATCGACGAACTTGAACATTGTCTCCCACCACCAGCTACTAGAAGTTGAACAAGATATAGGTCCTGCCAGATACAGTACCCTGCTGCTTTACAGACCTCCTGCTCAACTCGTTCAAAAGGACATGGATCTGTACTGGCTAGTGGGTGAACTTGTTCAAGACAGTGTGTGTATCGCCATGGATGATTTCAATACTAAAGTTGACTGGAAAACCAGATAACCCTCTGGGGTAAATGCACTACTCCTGGAGTTCGCTAACAATGAGTCCCTGACTCAATGGGTGAGAGAGCCGACGAGAGGCAATAATACCCTTAACTTGGTTTTAACCTCTGAGGATGAAATTGTTGAGGATATCTCTGTAATCGAAAAGATCGGTGGCAATGAACACAGACTAGTCAAATTTATAGTCAAGATCTCCAAGGTAGAGTCTGCGACTGTTAAATCAAGGAAACTTGATTTGAGAAGAGCAGACTTTGCAGGTCTTCGTGCTGGATTGACTAATGTGTGGAGGGAAGTGTGCGAGGAAGTTGAAGATTCGTGGACCAGATTTAAAACTACATTCATGAGTCTTCACTCACGATTCATCCCTTTGAAAAACCTTCGTTGCTCTTCCGTTCAAGCAAAGTGATTAAATCGAGAAATTGGTCAACTGCTGAGGAAGAAAAGAAAGGTGTACCGGCATTCAAAGAGTTCTGGTAACTTTGAGGAGTACCGTAGGCTAGCTAGGAGAGTGAAGTCCAGCATAAGGGCGGCAAAGCGTGCCGAGGAGCTCCGAGTAAGAAGACTTTGCTTGAAGAATCCCAAGGAGTTCGTTGGTTATGTAAACAGCCGTAAACCAATCCATCTCACGATGGCCCTTTAGTTAATGAGTAGGGGGAATTAAATTACTCAGATGCAGAAAATGATAACCTCCTCAACGACTAATTCTCTTCAGTGATTACTGAAGAGTATGGTCCTATCCCCCGGGCAAAGGATTCTTACTTGGGAGAATAGCTGGGGGAAATGAACTTTACCCAAGGAGAAATAGAACAAAAGATCACTGATCTAATGACAAATAAGTCTCTTGGTCCGGATGGGTTTCTACCTAAAGTGTTGAAAGAAGTGCGCGATGAAGTGTTACGACATCTGAGCACAATCTTCAACATGTCAATCTGGACCGGATGCGTTCCTAGAGACTGGCGTGAAGCGGAGGTGACTCTTATCTTCAATAAAGTAAACCCTAGCCAACCGTCGAAATAACGACCTAATAGCTTAACCTCAATAGTCAGGGTAAACTCATGGAAAACATCATGGTGAACAAAATGAGGTCATATTTAGAGTTCAACTTGCGATTGAGGAGTTCCCAGCACGGGTTCTAAAGGCAACAGTCATGTCAAAAGAATCTTGTGGAATTCTTCGACTTCGTTTTCACTAAGCACGACCGGGATAGGGCAATGGATGTTATTTACTTAAACTCCTGAAAAACCTTCGATAAGATACCACACCGCCGCCTGCTCCGGAAAGTGTGTGCGCTCGGCATAGACGGAAATCTAGCAAGTTGGATAGAGGACTGGCTAAGTGGCAGACGCAACGGGTGGTGTTGAATGGACAGGATTCTGAGTAGGTGCCCGTTACTAGCCGTGTTCCTCAAGGTTCTGTCCAGGGACCACTACTCTTCATGATCTACGTCAACGACATGGACGTTGACATGGTTGCGAAGATTTTAAAATTTTCCGCTGAAACCAAGCTTGGTATGAACGTCACAAAAGAAGGAAATATTGCCCGCTTTTAAGATGATCTTCAGAAGATTGGAGAGTGGTCGGACACGTGAAAAATGCCTTTTAAGGTGTAAAAATGCAAAGTGATGCATATCGGCCATCGAAATCCCCAATCTCACTATATCCTTAAGGACAATGCTCTTGAATCGACTGACACTGAGAAGGACTTGGGTGTAACTATAACTAGTGATTTCAAGTTCTATGGCAGTGTATTGAGACGTAGAAGAAAGCCCAAAGGATGCTAAGTTATATAAAGCGACAGTTTGGATATCAAAACAAGGAGATAATACTGTGTTTGTATAACTCTCTTGTTCGACCGCACCTGGAGTATGCCGTAAAATTTTGGAATCTTTCGCTTTGAAAGGATATCGCAAGATTAGAACTTGTGCAAGCCAAAGCATCCAAACTGATTCCCTTCATCAGACACAAGGAAATTGGACTGGTTCTCTGTGTTTTAAGCGAGAATACGTCTAATTCCCCTAATCTATCTTCGTAACTCTTGTGTCTTATAGAGGGAATCAGTTTGGTTGCTTTGGCTTGCACACGTTCTAAGCTTGCGTTATTGGCATCCTTCTGTCTCGGAAGAAAATGGAGATTGCGTCATAGAAGTCAGTCTGTCGTAGACACCAACGGTGAGTGAACGGCTCAAACATTGAATGGCAGGTCTTGTTGCAGTTGCCGCATGTAAAGACGGTGTCATTTGAGGGCGGTTAGTCTGCTCCCTGCCCTCAGCGTACTCTTCTAAATTCACACATCTCCTCTCTTCTCTACTCTGTTGTCTAGATGGCTAACTCGGTGGCTGGTTGGCAACTGTTGTGGTTTGCAGCCACCACTTCAAATCTTGCCGGCCCAATGTCACCCATCTTGAGCTCCCGCCTGTACAAATCTTTGTAGTGGTGGCAAGCAGGTCTGGAGCGGTGTCAAGCGCACATTACACAATGTCTATGGGGAGTATGCCATCCAGCATGCAACTAATATGGCCGAGACAGGGCAGGCGGCTCTATTTGAGGCAGCCAGACATGCTGAGGGTTCTTGCCCTTGCCAGAACGTCCTTGTTAGGGACATAATCATGACATGAAATGTCACGAATCCTTCTAAAGCAGCGTAGGTGAAAGATGTCGAGCCTGCGTTCTTAGCGGGCACACAGAGTCGAGCTATCGTTTCCGTAGACAAGTGTACTCAGCACACAGGCTTGATAAACTTGTATCTTTATCTTTCACAGGCGAGCTAGTGCTGGGGCTGACTAGCCCATTCTTAAATTCAGCTCGGTGTCCAGATTGAGACTGCTGGAGATAGTGGAGTCAAGGTATGTGAAATCTTCTACCAAAGCGAGTGTGCAGTCACCGATGAAAATGAAAGGGGCTGAGCTAACATTTCAACTCAAAATGTTGGTCTTTTTGATGCTGATCGTGAGGCCAAACTAAATGCAAGAGAGATCGAAACATCCAACGAGCTCTTGGAAGGAAGCCTCATTGTGTTATGTCAGGGCTGCATCGTCAGAAAACAGCATCTAACGAACGAGAACTTTTAGAACCTTTGTCTTTGTATGGAGGCGTATGAGGTTAAACAGGCTGCTATCGTTTCTGCTGTGAAGGTAGATGCCTTCTTCAGATTGAATGAGAGCGTAGCTCAGCAACAGCGAGAACGGGATGCCGAAATGTGTTGGTGCGATAACCCAACACTGTTTGATTCCGCTCTTGATGGCGAATGATTGGAGGAGGAGCCTTCATACTGGATGGTGGCCTTGCTGAGCTCCTCAGTAGTGGGCCGATCGTCGAGCTCGTCCCTTAACGCCAGGGAGCTCGTATTTTCCAACGTTGAGTCTGTGAAAAGGTCCTTCGTCGGAAACCTCGATATTAGTATGTAGGTTAAAGCAAGAACAAGTATTCCGAACATATTGTCCCCCTTAAATTTTAAAGTTTTGGGTTCTGTGGATAAATCCGTATATCTCAACATTTTTAAATCGCTACTTATTCAAATGCTTAATCCAGAATTAAATTCGAGTAAGATATCCACACCACTTTACATCTATTAAATCAAATATCTTAATTTTAGTTTGTTTTATAATCATTTTTATGTAAAATGTAATAATAACTCACTCAATGACCCGATAATTATAAAGTTCTATTTTTTCGTTAACCATGTTTCAGTTATTTCAAACAACTACCATGTTTAGCTCATTTCCAATTTTCCACATACTAAATCATGCGATTCCTGTACTTCTCTCAAGTTGGTAAGTGTTCATTCATTTATTTAATTTTAATTTCGCTTTATTTTCTCAATTTGTTTGTATAATTTTGCAGTGTTTTATTGAAAATTTACTATTCATTATAACATTCTCACATTAAATTCTCTCAAATTCAACAAACTTTAACCTTATTGTCAGTCATTAATACATATATCTCTTTATGTATTCTAAGCTAGCTTGTTTTCATATGGTTTTACTCCATTATAGGATGAAGATGAACATAGCTAATGTTCTAAACGTTACAAATTATATATATTCTGAATACTGGCTCTAGCATTAATAAATATATATATATATATATATATATATATATATATATATATATATATATATATATATATATATATATATATATATATTTATATATATATATATGTCGTAGAATGGACACTCGACGATATACCATATACAACTATTCGTTGAAGAAACTTCTTTAATTATCTTTAGAGTGCGTGGATGTCTGTCTGGCCGATATTATGTATCTTCGATATGCTTAAGAAGTGCAACTGAGCTCAAGGATAATAATATTGCGATCATTAATAAAATAGAGTTTTATTAATAATAACTATCAACAACACACAAAACGGAAAATATTGACATAAACAGAGAATGGGAAGGGTCGTGTGGAATCGAGCTAATCCGAGGATTAAAAGATTTAAAAAGGTAAAACAAATATAAAGTTAAAGAGATGGGATGGTTCGTTAAACCATTTAAAGAACAGGATAGAATTGACAAAAGGGTTAAATACTTAAAGGTAACGTTCGGCTTACGTAATTTATACTTGTTGTGCAGAGGAAGGCGACGTGATGGAATTTCGGTCTGCTGGCGAGTTCCAGCCGAAGGGGGGGGGGGAATTAAATGATCCTGACGTGGCGTCTTGGGAATGAGAACCGTTTCTTGATGAATGGCTTGACGAACAAGGGCTGTTCTACGTTGTTCTCTTCTGAACAACAGGGGGGGTGAGAACCGTCTTTTGTCTACGGGCTCAAGAACAATGGCTGTTCTAATGTTGTTCTCTTTCTGAACAACAGGAGAAGGGTGAGAACCGTTTCTTGGCGAACGGGCTCAAACGAAAAATGGCTGTTCTTCGTTGTTCTCTTCTAAACAACAGGGGGGGGGGGGTGAGAACCATTTCTTGTCAACGGACTCGAACGAACAATGGCTGTTCTAACGTTGTTCTCTTCATGAACAACAGGGAAGGGTGAGAACTGTTTCTTGGCGAACGGACTCAAACGAACAATGGCTGTTCTTCGTTGTTCTCTTCTGAACAACAGGGAGGGGGGGGGGTGAGAACCGTTTCTTGTAAACGGGCTTGAACGAACAATGGCTGTTCTAACGTTGTTTTATTTCTGAACAACAGGGGGAAGCCTTGTGGACTCGGCGTCACGGAGGCTCGAACCTTGGTACTCAAGGGATATTGTCCTTCTTCTGGACTAGTGATGGTGAATCTCGAGGTCGAGGTCCCTTGGCGCACAAGGTGAGAGAGGGTCGTAGTGATGTTTCGCAACAAAAATCTGGATCTCCAATCTGATCTAAGTGGTAAAAGTTTCCATCTAAATAGTCGAGACATCTCCTTGGCGTGGGGGACAATGGAGTGAGAGCTTCGAGGGAATGCACTGCCGAGCCTGAGAACAAGCCTTATCTGCCCATAAGCCTAACTCAATCTGGCGTGATCGGCGGATGGAGCAAACGGGAGGGGGGGGGATGATAAACCTCCTTGTTTAAATATTAAATCAGGGTGCTGCGATAAGGCGCCCAGCTTCAAAGCGAAGATGCACGTGGGGAGCATCGCGGTTTTAAATAACATGTGATAGTGGTTGAAATTACGCGGCCTCAACCCGTTCTATCACAATATATATATATATATATATATATATATATATATATATATATATATATATATATATATATATATATAAAAAGAGAGAAGGAGAGAGAGCAACAGAGCAGATAAGTTTCGCATTTGTTTTATTTAATCATTATTTCCCAATTTTTATTAATAATATCTTAGGAATTTTATACATTTTAAATATAAATTTACATTATATTTGTTATTATGAAAAATGTCAAGAGCTGATGAATAATATGAAAAAATTAATTGTAATATTCGTAAATAGGAGAAAATGAGGGGGGAAATTATGTAAGTAGCTTTATTCCTTTTATTTATTTTATCATTAGAACGGTGCCGTTCATTAGGAAATTAAAATTGTTTATTTATTGAATGGTCAACTGTAAACAACTGATAGCATAAAAATGATAGGTAAAAATATATATAAATGATATTTTTTTAATTGTTTTAATATCTCTTTATGGTATTTAATTGGTATCTTAGTAAAGGAAGAATATAGCACAGTGATAAGGGGTGAAATGTTTATTTGACAACTAACTAGTCAAGGCAAGATCAGCATTATTTGCTTCTGATTTCGATAAAGTAATTGAAGGATCTTCGGGACGCATGAAAAGACATTTGTATTTTATGTTTAGAACATAATTTTTGTGACTGTAATGAGAAGTAGTTCTGAATATTCAAACACTGAATAAGGTAAACTAAATTACGGCAATAGAAGGAAATATAAATAATTAGAACACTGTAAAATATTATATCCTATGAATGCCAAAGAACTTACAATTTTCCCATTTTGGTATATTAAGAGTAGAAGATACTAAATCAACTCTACAGATCTTTCTTTGATCTTTCATGACCAATGTAAGATGAAATATTTTGGGATAGGAAATGAAATTCAAATATAAAATTAAAATGAATCATTTATATTTGTGAATGAGAAACATAATTAAATATAGATATGAATGATTATTTGTATGTAGAATGACATATATTTGAGACCTAGTCGTTTTAGTAGTAACTAATTTAAATACTAAATTAAATGGAATGCAGTCACTTATAAGATTCTAAATATCCTCAGTGTGGAGAAATGGCTACATTAAGCCTCCTGGAGGAGTATAGGTACATTCAAGCCCCCCCTTCCTTCATGAGGAGAAGCGTGGGAAAGGTAGCCGGCGAAAATGCTTACCATGTGTGATCTCCTCGCCGCTGTGGGCAGTTAGAGCTAACATATGTTTGAAGGCGACCACCTAAGGTCCTTAAACGACGCTCTAACGATCGTATTACCTACGAGACCCATAAACCCGTAAGAAGAAAAAAAAAACGGTGCGAGTCAGAAGGCACGCCAAGTAGCGGTGCGGTTGCGAGCCTATAATTTGCGAGCTGACTTGGGCACGCCAGTGCCACCTCAGGAATTCACGTTCTCCCTAGATGCTAACTCTCCATTCGCTCCCCCCCCCTTTTGCATCTGTGGCCTGGTCACTTCCCCCTTAAGATGAGGCGACAATCCGCCTATAAATAAGCCCCGCAAAGAAAGAGAAGAGGATTATCAGAAGTCGATACGCTAGAGGTGGATTAGTTCGTGAAATTCGATCCATCGGCTAGACAAGAAGATTATATGAAGTCGATACGCCAGGGTAGGATTAGGTCGTGAAGATCGATCCATCGACCAGACAAGAAGATTATTAGAAGTCGATTCGCCAGAAGAAAGATTAGTTCGTAAAGATCGATCCTTCAGACATACCAGACTATTTCCGTGAGAAACGATAGGATCAGATTGAGAAAATCGATCCCCCCCTTTCAGGGACGTATTAACCTAAATAGTCAAGTTTTATATCGGTGCCATACCGAAGAAGCCTTTTCCGTCTGCAAAGAAGTCCGACTGAAGAAAAGCAAAGCCGCTCACACTCGAGTGATTCTCACATCTCAAGCAATCCCTCTTCGAAAATTTCAACCAGCGGCCACATCACTTCAAAGCGAGAGATAAGTCCTCTAGCGACATCCGGCAATCCCTAATACCTACCTGTAAGTTAACAATAACATTTATATCTCTATTGCGATAGTAGAAGTTTAGTACGTCCCGCGTTTTAAAGGAGAGTAGAAACCATTATTCTTGAACCTAGGTCATATGTGTTTGTAGATGACAGTACGTCAATTTAATGTTTTATGCTAAACAAATAGGGTCGTGATAAAAATACTAATTGGCAATTGGTATGTTTATTGCAAGCCTACTTGTTTATGTTTTGTCATTGAAAATTCGTTGAGGCCAAATATAGAAAGGTGTTTACTGTTGGTTTGTAATATTTAATTTAAAATACATGTTTATTTTGGTAGATTCTGGTGTTTCCTCTTATCCTTATGTGTTTAAAAATAGCTCTTCCTTAAGGACTAAACCACTAAAATAGCACTCTTAGAACAAAGCCTACTTCATCATAGAAGTAACTCACGCCCCTTAAAGCATACCGCTACTAAAAGGGTGTCAAAGCGTAGAGTGATCAAAGCCAAGGGTCATTATACGACATATTATAAAAGTGGTGTCAGGTCTAGAGGTTTTATATTAGAAAGAACCCAGCAGTGTCTATTTAAGAAAGAGCTAACACATAAAAGGAACACCAGGAATAATAGAATATTTGACGAGTGGGAAATTGTTAAAGTTAGGCCAAGTGGTAAGTTTCGGTGGTGGAATAGGTCAGGCTTGATTAAAAAAACAAGGTAGATGACTGACATAAGCGTGATGGCATTGTTTGACCTTTATCGAAAGCAAGGTCAAAGCCTTGGACTGGAAGGAACCGATCTGAGTTCGTTTATTCAGGAGAAAGAGAGAAACGAAGGAGAAGAAAGAAGAGAGGAACGTAAAAGGAAAATGGGAGCTGATGAAAGAAGAGAAAAGGCGAAAATGGAAGCTGATGAAAGAGAGAAGATAAGGGCCCACAAAAGAGCTCTTAGCAAAGACGAGTTAGAGGTGCAGTCAGTGTCATCTAGAACAGGAGTGTCACCAGCGGCCAGCATGAAACTCCCGGAGTACAAGGACGAAGAAGATTTATGCTCATATCTCTCCCATTTTGAGAAAATATTTGAAGTCAATAATTGGGACGTAGAAGAAGATGAGGTCGCCAGACTGTTACCGCTACTCAATCGTAGGATGAGAGAGATATTCGTATCTTTACCCTCAGAAGCGACTGTGGACTATTCCACTCTCAAAGCCGAACTTCTCTCAGCAACAAACCTTAACCCGGAAGAATATAGGATGAAGTTCAGGCATTCTCGTATAAGACTTGGACAAACATACAAACATTTTGGCTTTGAGCTTCGTCGAAGCCTACAGTTTTGGATGGAGTCAGAAGGGGTAGAGAACGAAGTCGCTGCGGTCGTCGACTTCATGCTTAGAGATCAGTTACTAAGTACACTACCCCAGGAAACCCGTGCATTCGTTAAGGACCGAAAAGCTTCTACCTTCAACGAGTGTCTGGACGAGGCTGACTCCCACGTTGTAAATCATCGGTTATATCCTAGGGAGTACATGAAAGAGAAGGCTTACTCCCCAAAGAAAAATGGGCCGCCACCCAGGCATTTACAGAAGAAGCCCTTCAAGTTCTCAGCAGCGAAAAGAACTTATAAACCAAATTTTGGAGGAGAAAAGAATAAAAAAGAAGTTAGGATTCCACAAGGATCATACCCTAATACCGGCACGTATCCCAGGAAGCCCGTCACTTGTTATACCTGTGGGATAATAGGTCACCTGAGTTTCCAGTGCCCACAGAACTCCCGACTGAGGGAGACCTCGAGACAACAGGTGCAAAATCTGACTGCCGCGATCCCAGCAGGACAAGCTGATTCGTCCTACGTCCCCGCGCCAACATCCGAAGGGCCCCAGCAACAGGTAAACTTTCTATTCAACAAAAGTTCGCCAGGCGGCCTACAATTTGAAGAGGGCACTGTTAATGGGTGCCGAGTATCCACTTTAGTCAGAGACACCGGATGCAGGTGCATAGTGGTATCCGACAAGTTGCTGCCCCCAGTAAACCCTGACCATAAGAAATTCGCCATCGTCCACGACTTTTTAGGACGCGACAATCGATTCCTCGTCGTGAGATGTCATATACAATGCAGATATTTCACCGGTTGGACGGATGTGGTAGTAGCCCCGATTAAGTTCTGCGCAGTACTAATCGGACAAAACTCCCTAATTCCCCAGCAAGAAGTGGCTCAACAAGTAGTCACCCGGGCACAAGAAGCCCAGAGGAAAGAGCAACCTGCTAAGTTGACCCCGAGGATTACCCTCGAAGACAATGGGTTCAAATTGACTTCCTTCGCCAGTGCTCAGAAGGAATGCCCCACTCTTAAACCTCTATGGGAGAAAGCTATTAAAGGTGAAATTCTCCAAGGGAAAGGAAAGAAGCCTATCCAGTATATCGTAGAAGACTCACTTCTCTACCGTACTATCAGCGAGGAGGATAAGGAGAACAATAAAGCACTGTGTGTACCTTAAGAATACACGCAAAGAATTTTGAATACCGCGCATGATGGAATATTAGCCGGACACTTTGGGCACAACAAAACGGCGCAGCAGATATTCCGACACTTTTATTGGCCCCAGGCCGCCAGGGAAATTGTGGCCTATTGCCGATCATGCGACGTGTGTCAGAAGGATCCCTCCAGAGGACGGGTACCTCCCGCTCCCTTACAAAAGGTGCCCGTTATAACCGAACCATTCTTTCGAGTGGCAATTGATTTGGTAAGACCAATTCACCCCCCTTCAAGTGGAGGACACTCCTACATCCTCACCCTAGTGGATTGTGCCACCCGGTTCCAAGATGCCGTGGCCCTACGGAAGATTGACACTATTTCCTGCGCGGAAGCATTAATTTCAATTTTTGCACGAGTAGGCCTGCCTAAAGAAATTCTATCTGATAGAGGGCGCCAACTCACCTCAGAATTGATGGAGTATTTCAACAAACTTCTGTTAGTCAAGCCAATTTTTACGAGTCCATTTCATCCAGCCGCTAACGGAATCTGCGAGAAATTAAACGGGACTCTCAAAAATATATTGAAGAAGTTGTGTCAAAACAACCCTACACAGTGGCACAGATACCTGCCTGCTTCCCTTTTCGCCTGCCGAGAAATACCTCATCGGACGTTAGGATTCTCGCCCTTTGAGCTATTATACGGGAGAAATGTGCGAGGTCCTATGAGTATTCTTAAGGAATTATTTTCCAAAGCGAAGCTCGAGCAAGAAATCAAATCATCTTACGCCTACGTGATGGATATGCGCGAGCGCCTAGAATACTGCTTTGGCTTAGCTCGAGAGAACGCCGAGAAAAATTTAGCCAAATACAGGGACTATTTCGATATGAAAGCAAAGGCTCGAAAATTAAAGGCAGGAGATGAAGTCTTATTATTACTCCCGACCGAAAATAACAAGTTATGGGCCCAGTGGAAGGGACCGTTTGAAGTAATCGAGGCACGGGGTCCAGTCGATTACTTGATAGATACCCCAACAGGGCGAAGAACCTATCACATAAACATGCTAAAAAATATCACCGCCGCGCGTGCATAAAGAATATTACCCTTCTAGACGAAGAAGAACCGATGGATGCCGTTTACCCGGGTACGCCCCTGCAAGTCATACACACCGTGTGTGTGGAACAAGACGAGGAATACGAACTTCCCTCGCTCTCACCTACCCCGGAAGACCCTCGGGTGGATTTAAAGATAAATCCCCACTTAGAAATTCAACAAAAAGCGGAAATGTTGAACTTGCTCATGGAATTCCCAGAAGTCATTTCTGAAAACCCCGGATGTGCCAAGGATTTTATCCATGAAATAAAACTAAAAACTAATTGAGTGGTTCGGAGCAAACCATATCCTTTACCGATCCACCTACGAGAAGCCTTCAATAAGGAAGTCCGGAATTTACTAAAATTGGGAATTTTAGAGCCATCGGAGTCCGATTATTGCTTCCCCATAGTAATGGTTAAGAAACCGGATCAATCATTTCGGATGTGCGTGGATTTCCGAAAATTGAATTCAGTTACCGTTTTCGACGCCGAGCCCATCCCACTAATAGATCAAAATCTCCATTTATTTGAAGACGCTAAATTCATCACCGAATTGAATTTGTGTAAAGCGTACTATCAAATACCTCTCGCTAAGGAGTCCAAAAAACTGACGGCTTTTGCGACCGAGAGAGGTCTGTTACAGTTTACCAGGCTACCCTTCGGACTACTTACAGCCGGTAGCAATTATAATAGGATGATGAGGCGAATTATCGCTGGATTAAGTGACGTGTCGTTTTACTTCGACAACGTGTACGTAGCTACCCTTACATGGGAGTCACAATTACACGCCTTACGCTCATTGCTGGAGAAATTGAAAGAGCAAGGTCTAACCGCCGGGCCGACCAAGTGTTATTTTGCCTACGAATCCATTGACTACCTGGGATTCAAAATAGGACAAAAATACTTGACTAACCAGCAACAAAAAGTGGACGCCATAGTCAAGATGCCCCGGCCGAAAACAAAGAAACAACTCCGATCGTTTATGGGAGCGGCCTCGTTCTATAGGCGTTTTGTACCACACTTCGCTTCCATTGCGGCTCCACTGAATGATTTGTTAAAAAAGACAGCGTCAGACCCTGTCACGTGGAACCCCCATGCAATAACTCAGTTGGAGGTTCTAAAAGGAAAACTCGTAACTGCGCCCATTCTTCGCTTACCAAATCCCCACAAGATCTTCGGCCTTCGCACGGACGCTAGTCGGGACGGGTTAGGCGAAGTATTGCTTCAATACGAAGATGACGAAACAGCCTATCCCATAGCTTATGTCAGTAGGAAACTGTTGAGTAGAGAAAAAGCCTAAGCTACTATCGAAATCGAAGCTTTGGCCATAATATGGTCCATAGGTAAATTCAAATATTAAATAATAGGGCGCGAGTTCAAGTTGGAATGCGACCATAAACCGTTGTCATACTTAGGTGAAAATAAGTGTAAGAATGGAAGACTCCTGAGATGGAGTTTACTCTTGATGGAGTAGCAGTACTCCATTCACTATATAAAAGGGTCCAACAATTGTATGGCCGACTCGTTAAGTCGGAACCCTGTCGACGATTAAGGAGCAGCCCAACTATTGTATTATAGCAAAGTTAAGTGTAAATCAGTAGAATTGTAAGTAAGTAGGGGCGAGTAACTCCCTAGTGGTAGGTAAGAAAATCCTAAGTTGGCACATTAATATAGGAATTAATGTAAGGTCAGCTGAAATGTTATCGAGGCATTCCCGAGTGAACTAGAATTTATTGTATAATATAATGTTCCGTAAGTTACCTATGTATGTTATTGTAAGCGTCGGATTGGAACCCCCCCCCCTCCCGTTATTTTCTTAAGAATGGAGGAAAATATGGAGAAATGGCTACATTAAGCCTCCTGGAGGAGTATAGGTACATTCAAGCCCCCCTCCCTTCATGAGGAGAAGCGTGGGAAAGGTAGCCGGCGAAAATGCTTACCATGTGTGATCTCCTCGCCGCTGTGGGCAGTTGGAGCTAACATATGTTTGAAGGCGACCACCTAAGGTCCTTAATCGACGCTCTAACGATCGTATTACCTACGAGACCCATGAACCCGTGGTTAGAAAAAAAAAACGGTGCGAGTCAGAAGGCACGCCAAGTAGCGGTGCGGTTGCGAGCCTATAATTTGCGAGCTGACTTGGGCACCCCAGTGCCACCTCAGGAATTCACGTTCTCCCCAGATGCTAACTCTCCATTCGCTCCCCCCCCCCTTTTGCATCTGTGGCCTGGTCACTTTTCCCTTTAGATGGGGCGGCAATCCGCCAATAAATAAGCCCCTCAAATAAAGAGAAGAGGATTATCAGAAGTCGATACGCTAGAGGTGGATTAGTTCGTGAAGATCGATCCATCGGCTAGACAAGAAGATTATCTGAAGTCGATACGCCAGAGTAGGATTAGGTCGTGAAGATCGATCCATCGGCCAGACAAGAAGATTATTAGAAATCGATTCGCCAGAAGAAAGATTAGTTCGTAAAGATCGATCCTTCAGACATACCAGACTATTTCCGTGAGAAACGATCGGATCAGATTGAGAAAATCGATCCCTCCCTTTCAGGGCCGTATTAACCTAAATAGTCAAGTTTTATATCGGTGCCATACCGAAGAAGCCTTTTCCGTCTGCAAAGAAGTCCGACTGAAAAAAAGCAAAGCCGCTCACACTCGAGTGATTCTCACATCTCAAGCAATCCCTCTTCGAAAATTTCAACCAGCGGCCACACCACTTCAAAGCGAGAGATAAGTCCTCCAGTGACATCCGGCAATCCCTAATACCTACCTGTAAGTTAACAATAACATTTATATCTCTTTTGCGATAGTAGAAGTTTAGTACGTCCCACGTTTTAAAGGAGAGTAGAAACCATTATTCTTGAACCTAGGTCATATGTGTTTGTAGATGACAGTACGTCAATTTAATGTTTTATGCTAAACAAATAGGGTCGTGATAAAAATACTAATTGGTAATTGGTATGTTTATTGCAAGCCTACTTGTTTATGTTTTGTCATTGAAAATTCGTTGAGGCCAAATATAGAAATGTGTTTACTGTTGGTTTGTAATATTTAATTTAAAATACATGTTTATTTTGGTAGATTCTGGTGTTTCCTCTTATCCTTATGTGTTGAAAAATTGCTCTTCCTTAAGGACTAAACCACTAAAATAGCACTCTTAGAACAAAACCTACTTCATCATAGAAGTAACGCACGCCCCTTAAAGCATACCGCTACTAAAAGGGTGTCAAAGCGTAGAGTGATCAAAGCCAAGGGTCATTATACCACACTCAGTTTTATGAAATTATGGAGCAAACTATCTAACTGTTTACCGGAGAACTCCGTCAGAAGAGAAATACTTTGCATCTAATTAAAAGTTATTCCACTTTATTATCATTTCGGAATTCATTCCTTAATTGTGTTTAAATTTTAATTCATCGTGGAATATTTTAGAGATGAAGATGGACATTGTAAACCTGAAAAACGCCCTACAGAAGAGGAGGCAGAAGAAACATGTTCGTCTGTGGACACGACCGTGGCTCCTCCAAAGGACAATATTTGGAACATGCGAGAAAATTCTGCGGGTTCTACAAGAGTAAGATCTGCCTGCCAACCAAAGATTTCCTGAGAATAGGTGTAGCCCTCTTTCAAGAGTTTGTAGACGGAGTGTGACCCAGGATAGACAAGCAGGATACGGTTTTCAGGAAAGCAATATCACTTGATCTCAAGCTTGCAATAACCATACGATACCTGGCCTCGGGTGACAGCTATATGAGTTTTCAGTATAGCTTCTGGGTTGCCCACAACACCATGTCTTCCATGTCCGAAAACAGAGGAGAGTAGAGGAAGGTTGCGTAGAGTTTCAGCAGATGTTTGATCATCCACAACACCATTGGGGCATTAGATGGGAAGTATGTGTGCATGAGATGCAATGCTAAGGCTAGATCATAATACTACAATTACAAGTGTTACCATTTCATAGTTCTCCTCGCAATTGTCGATGGTGACTAAAATTTCCTGTATGTCGAAGTGGGTGCGTCTGGTGCAAGATCAGATGCATGCATTTTCTCCATGCCCCCTATACGCTAATCACTGGAGCAAGGCAACCTGTCTCTCCCTGACCCTAAACCACTCCCTGGTACCGACACACCAATGCCATACTTTATTTTTGGAGATGATGCCTTTCTTCCACTAAACTGGTTGATGACATCCTATCCTTAAAGAGACCTGATTCGAGAACAAAAGATTTTCAACTACCGACTCTCAAAAACACGTTGTGGTGCGGAAAATGCATTTGAGATCCTCGCTAACATGTTAAAAGGCTGTCATTTTAATACTTTTTATGACAACATTACGAATTTTCCCAAACAAAGCACTAATTATTTACTTTATTTACTCTTCTTATAGAAATATTTATATATTTATATATATATATATATATATATATATATATATATATATATATATATATATATATATATATATATATATATAACGTACTAATAATTTTAATTGCATTTGCACGGGTGGTGTTGTCTTCTGAAAACCATTGCCCAGAATCCCAAGTGTATCCGGTCAGTGGCCCTTACCTGTCGCGTCCTCCAAAACTTCCTGCAAATAAGGAATCACACTGTTCCAACCTCCTTGGTGGGCACTGATGATCCAGTAGCATACCTTGAGCAACCCGGCCTATGAAGATAGGGTGATGTGCTGATAGATATACAGGAGCGTAGGGCAATAACGCTACGTGGGTTGCCAAGGAGCAACGTCATCGAGGGTGACTGTCAGCAGCCAATAGTGGAAGTGAGGGAGGGTGGGTGGCTGGCCCATTGTTGCTACGTTTATGGAAGTAAATAAGGGGTTCAAAGGGGATTTTGACGTGTTTTGTCGATCTCTCCATCATCTACTGTACCACTAAACTAACCCTTCATAAACCCTTCAAAACCACTAAAAGACTACATTTAGTTAAATAAAAGTGACAACTATTTGCTGGCCCAGAAAGGGAGGAAGGAAGGTGGGTTGTCTTGAACTCGAAACTTGTCAGTGTAATGGTTGCAAGATTTGCCGTTTTTCCGGGTATATTCCTTAAGTTTGACCGTATAAATAAGTTACTGGCCGTAAAATAATCAGATTTACACCTCCAGTAAGCTACTTTATATATCCTTACATATAGAGAAACCCGAAATATCCTTACATATTTACTTGATGAACTAAAAAATAAATCGACAATGAAATGCATAGCATTGGATATGAGATTTCTCTGCTATCGGGCAACAAAAGTCAGTGAAATTTGTAGGGGGAAGGAATCCAGGAAGGGAGGAAGGTAGGGTGCGAGGCGTCGAGGAAGGTAGGGTGCGAGGGGTCGAGGAAGGCAGGAGGAACTGTTAGTGGCTATAGCTAGTATGTTCAGGTCAGGCAGCAAAAGTAATTCAGTTTCAGCTTTTGTATACCATAACGAGTCAAACTACATAAAGAGTGTTGTGGATACATTTCTAGGAGGAAAAGACTGAACATTATTAAATGTTCAGCCCATACCCAACCTGAGGAGGAGGGCTTTAATCCATTATTGTTTATTTAGGCGCTTGGCAAGAATTCATGCCAAATATCATTATTCTTTACGATATATACAATTCACTTTACACCACCTTTATTATCTCCGCTATGTTACAGATACATAAACATAAACATATACATAAACACTATACCATTTATTGACAAACATTACACTTAATAATTAATAATTCTGGAGGGTGGTGGGACGTGGGCTGGCCAGCAACATTGAGTCAATTATCCTTCGTGTGTTGGGCGTCAGGTCAGGAAAGCTGGTGGTGTACCCACAGGGGTGGGGGGTGTTGTTGAGGTGTATCCTGACGTAGTTTAGACACGTTGATGTACTCTCGTGGTGGAGCAGGGCCGGAGTAGTGCTCACAAGGTGTCGCGTATCGCTCACTGGCATGGTGGGCAGGTGTACTTGCGTTGTGGAACATAGCAATGTACCAATTGAATCTCATAAGCGTCTCATTATCTTGATCTCCTTGCAGCCCCTCCCACACCTTCTTTACTTTCTGTCTAAGGTAGTTCAGGTACGTCTGGATGGTGGTCTCCTGCCAAAGCGATTGAGACTTGAGGAAGGGGATTACCTCATTCTTGAGGTCTCTGTTATTGCTGGTATTGTCCTTTAGCTGGAAAGAGAAAACAAACATTTAGTGTCATGTAACTGTAATATTAATACACACATTACTCTAACCAACATACATTCTATATAATTATTCGTTAATTATGTATTTCCATTTATTACATATATTGTGTTTTACCATATTTTTATCCTACCTTTTAAATCAGCAGGAATCAGTCTTCCTCGTCCTCGTTACTGCCCCACCGGGACTATTTCCTAGTTCCTTTCTTTTCCGCTTCAACTTTCTGCCGTGCTTCCCCCTCCGCTTTCTGAGGTCGAGATGCCTCTGGTGGCTGGGACGGCTGTGTGTAAATACAATGAAATGAAAATATTAAATTAATTACTTTTCCAAGAATTGTTTTTTTCTACTGACATGGTTATTTAATAAAATGTAAGGCACGGTGTATGAAAAATTCTTACACAAATCATGGTTGATATAAAATAAAACATGGTCTAATTTTAACCAAATCCAAAATGTGCATAATTATTTTAGTGTTGGTGCGACCGTTCTGGCGAACAATATTGTCATTTAGGAGCCAGAAGTGGTTGGCTTACTGTCTAATATCTCATCGTTCTCATCATCCATCAGATGCTGTTTAAGCTGCTTCTCTTGTCGTGTGTCGTGGATGTCCTGTATCGCTTGTGATGCCGTATATTTTCTTCTTGGTGATGCGATGCATGATGAGTGGAAGTGCGTGAGGAGGCAACGAACGCAAGTGGAGAAGCGGAGAGATGCTGGTAGGCGGCGCTTGCTTTTATACCACCCGTAACGCACGAGAAGGAGTCAGCGAGTGAGACTTTGCCACATCGGCGAAGTCACCGATCGGCTGCGCAATATTGTCTTCAGAAGGTGTCAGGCAGCTCATTATTACGTGTAGCGTTAGAGAATCAGCCTTCCACGTTGAGCATGGTCGGCGGTATACGGCGACCAGCGATTGCACCATGGTGTGTGGAAAATTTAGAGCTTAGATTGGCGCTGCCTGGCAGTGTTAATTACCGCATAAGTCGTCGCTGTAAGCCAACTTTGCGCCGCTTGGTTTATGATGGCATTTTGGACACCACATGTAACCGGCATGTGTCACCGAGTCCTTCCAGGCTCCTTTAGGTGTTTCGATATGAGCTCACTCCACGCCGACAACTTCTAGAAGTTTTGAACATGCACCAAACTTTGAAGCCTGCTCTCCGACATTAGGTCCACTCGCCAAGACCAGTCACGAAAGCGCTCATTTGTACCATGCCCCTAGGACCGTCACCCACTACTAGATCGGCAAGATTCGGGGTGGCTAGTCGCCAAGGTGTGACGGGGGTTTGAGGAAAAGGTGCTGATGAAACAATTTTGCCACCATTTTAAGTCCATGGTAATGTTCTTTGGGAATAATGTTATCGATATAGTTCCCTTAAAAAAGAAAGAATTAAAGACATAGAGGGTGTCCGGATGCTTAACTGTTGGCAATACAGGTCAGTCAATTATGGAGGCGCTTCTCTTTTCTCCTCGTAACGAGGGATCTTCCAGAAACTCTAAACAAGCGAGCAAAGCAGGGATTTATCAGAGAATATCATCTGCCCTAGGCTTCAACGCTCCATTATTTATAATTCCTACAAATGTGGAGTCTAATTGTAAGGTACTTCTTATTGATATGACACTTCTTTGCCGTCCTTTTCTACTAGAGACCATCGTCGAATAATCTTTAGCAAACTATCTCCTTCCATTTCAGGCCACTTTGGTGCAGAATACTGAAGATTACACATTTTTTTGAATTATATTATTATTACGCAACATCTTTCCTTCAACCAAAATATCATATCATCTTACTTTCGATTGAATAGCAACTTTTGATGGCTTGAAACTCAACTCCTCCCGGAAGATGAGCAGAAAGAGGTTTTGGATTCTGCAAATAAGTGCACCTTTCCAAAGTAATTTTGAAATGCTGACTTTATAATAAACTTAGAATAATTTAAACATTATACTAATCAAAACTAATCAAAAAATATCTATTAGTCTCAAACATTGGGTCATGGCTGTATACGGATGTGAAGATGTATTTAGTTGATAACTAGAATTTCAGGGAGTGCAATCAATGGCTTTTGTTCTTAATTTCAGGACTATATTAAAGTGGTTAAACGAGACAAGGATAAAAGTTACACCGTTAAAAAGATGAAACTTGGGATTATAGCAGGTAAGAACAGACAGACGGAAAGAAATGAATGACTTCGTGCTCACGCTGTGAATCCTTTAAAAGAAAGTAGAATAAGACTCAGCTCCACATCATAAGAAAAACACAAATCATATATTTAGATCCGGTGAAACTTGTAGTTTTTATCAGAAACAAAGTGAATTAACAAACTAAAAACTTTCAAACAGAAAATTAAGCAATTGAACGAAAAATATATCGTTCCAAGTAACGGGGCAGGCGAAGAATGGAATTAGATACAATAAAAAAATGGAGGGGAAATTGCTCTCTAAGTCAGATTACTTAACTTAGCCAAAACTAAGAGAAAGTGGAACGGATTGAAAAGTAGACAGAAACATTTAATTTTCCGTAAACAATTTCTTTCCTATGGTCGTACAGTTATCCTATTTACAGAAACAATAAGACCGAAATTCATCAAAAGGAATATCAATAAAAAATGAATGAATGAGATTAATCGCGAAACATGTAGGGAAGAAGCATTTTGGTCGTAGAAAGTCAAAACAATACTTGTTCTACACATTCTCTTGGCTCTCTCTTATAAACAAAAGTTCTTTGCAGCAGCCTGCCTAGCGCCCTCCACATTTAAACTACATTTTGTCAGCAATATTCGAGCTGCTATCTAATTATTTTTATCTAACTCACTTTAGGAATGGCAACCTTTATTTGGGTTCTCCTTCGACTTGAAAGCCTTTTTGCTAGCATCCGTACGACGGATCTCTTTGATTGAATTTATTCTAATCAACCAGGTTGTGTAACATACAGAGGATTCACAAGTCTATGTATATTCTCTGTATATTGAAATATCTTTCCCGCTGGGTATTTTCCACGCCTTATTATGGCCCTCAGTACATATAGTGTAACCAAAGAACTGTTCTCCGTCATCACCGGTTTAAAAACTAATAAACCTTTGGAATGGACAGAGCTTTCGCCGGTCACTACGATATGTAAATTTCTTAGCATAATTCATTTGGCTCCTTTCTTTTAACTTAAGATTGTTTGGAACCGACTATTCTTGTCTCTCCTTAGTGTAGTGCTTCTTGTGTCTATATCCTTAAATACGGTTTCTTGCAGCACCACTCTCTTGGATCTCCTTTGTTAATCTAAATGCGTTAAAGCAGCACTCTCGTAGCTCTGCTTTTTGAAACTAAAAATGTTTGGGGAGACATTCTCTTGGCTCTTTTTATAAACAAAAATTCTTTAAAGCAGCTTGAATAGCGGTCTCACGATTTAAATTAATTTTTTTCCAGCAAATTTCGAGCTGCTATATACCCATGTAGATCCAATTCATTTTACGAATGGCAACTCTTGGTCTCTTCTTTTACTTAATTGCATTTTTCTTAGCATCCTTACCACGGATCTCCTTGATTGTATTAAGGCTAATGAACCAGGCTGTGACACATACAGAGGATTCACAAGTCTATGTACATTCCATCTACATTGTAATTTATTTCCTCCTAGATATTTTCCACGCGTTTCATCTCAACAAATTTAAACCTTAGAGCAACTAACCGCAAAATAATAATTTGTGACAATTAAACCCTTGTGGGATACACCGCGCTATCCAAATCTTAAAAAAAATATTTCTCTCTCAAAGAAAAATTATAAAGTCGGTTAAGCCTACTAATTAAAATCGGTGTGGCGTAAATGATATGCGAGGCGTTGCAATTCTTCCACGAATTCCTTCTTTATTAAAATTGTAGACGCTCTAGTGTCTAGCAAGGTTGAGCACTCCACATTGCCCCTCTCTCTCACCTACTAATAAAACCCAAGCAGTTATTTTTTGTAAATCAATCTTTTTTCTGGGCAAAGACTCAAATCCTTTATCGGAAAACGAGGGAAATATTACTTTCTCGACGCGAATGTTTGGCAGAAAAAATGCTAAGGAAAACGGTAATCTGGTGACACTTGCTCCAACGACTGAGGTCAAACCCTGACAGTTGCAAGAATTTAGTTAGAGTGGTAAGTTTAACATTTGTTACAGAGGTGGATATTGCCTTGTATAGTATGGAAGAAGTGCATGTCATTTAGACAGAAATCGGTGTCCACGGCTATGTTCTTCTTTACGGGAGTTCGAACAATCTAAAAGGGTAGGTACAATCACGCCTAACGTTGACAAGGCTATTACACTTATAACAAGCTGAAACAAGCTTGTGGAAGTGGTTGAGTTTAAATGTTCCACGGTGGGTCAGAAGTGATATCATGATGCTTAACCATACTATTATCTTCCTTCTCTTAAACCCTCCAAACATACTCAAATTATGATCATCTCCTTCACTTGATTCATCGCTACAAAAAGGGTGACTTCTGGAAAGACATTTTTCTTCAACGTTCCTTACGCTTGTGGGGAGCTTAATTAAAAGAATACCTCAAAGAATAATTCAAACAATTAATCACATGAAGCTTGGGGTACTGGAAGTTCAGATGATCATCAGATTCCTGAATGGCCATAAACACTAATTGGTACGAACGAAATAAAAAATCCTCTTTTACCATCTTCTTTTTCGTATAAAACGCGTTACTTTTGGCGACCAAAGGCTGTGCCAATTTTATATCTTTCTACACATCATTTAGTTCATTATGAATCGGAAATTGTGTATTTCCTCCCGATGTGTGGATGAAACGTTTCGCTTCTCAAAGCTTCGCAAATCTTTTCATCCTTGGACAAAATATATTCATTCAAAAAACTTTGTTTCAAACTAACCAATCTGCTTGCGATGCTTGGCTCTCCAAGTTTATCATTATAATAGCCCTCTAAATTGGCAAACATTGTGGGAGAGAGTTATTGATCTACTAACATTAAGGGATTTGGCTTTAATTTTATGTAGTATGAGTTGAGTTGGTTGGATCAATCATGTTGCTGATTCGTTAGCTCTACTCAAATAATTCTCGACTAAGTAAAATAAAATATTTCAAACTTACTGGATATTAATCAATCATGTTATGTAATGCACATTAAACCGTAGTTTAAAAGTATAACCTATCAAAATGCATTCTTAACCAAAATACTGAGACAGACTCATCAAAGATAATAAAAATCAACCTTTAAAATGATATTTTTAAACGAAGTAGGCAGTATATAATTCAGTTAGAATTAATCGCTCTGCTTACTATCACATTCAAATCTAAATCTAAATGGAAAACAGTAGTACTTCGCAATTGTTTTTAAAAAAAAATAAAGTTTTAAACGAGCGAGTGTACGTGTTTATATAGGTTTAATGGTGTCGAATGGGGCTACAATGACTTTTTCTGCTTCCGTGAGATTTCTGATTTCTTTCAATGAAGGGGTTGCATGAAGATAATTATCTGAATGAGGATTGGAGTGACGAAGGCTTACCAGCCTATATTCAAGCTACCCTTCCAAGCGAGATTACAACTCTACGCAAGTGAGAGTGTGGGGGAATTCCACGTGGAATTTCTTTTTCAGCACGGAAGTTCCATGCGCTGGAGAATGTTCTGTTAGGCTTAAATTGGTAAGCCTATTTCCCTCTTCCACAAGTTGTAGCCTCGAACCGCGTCCCCCACGGACCATTTTTAGACGGGTTAGAATCTCCTCGGCAAGAAGATTCGAAGCCATTCGAGGGGAAAGCTGTTTCCAACTCACCCCCGCGGGAAGAGCCTCGAACATATATAGTGCTCGTATTCCATTAGGCAGACACAGAGTTGAGAAGTCTTGCCCAGGCCCAGGAAGATTCCCCTAGTTTCAAGTCAGGTGATAACAACAAAGCAAAGTGACGGCTGAACTATTTGTGTGTTGGAATTAGCCCCAGCCAATGAGGTAATTCCATTTAACGATCGCTCCCGGGCGATTTTTCCGACTTGACTCATCAACTCCTGTCGAAGCCCTCCTCGTTCGCCCCTCGTTTTCGGGTGGCTGAAAAACTCTCCCCTGGACCAGGCGGTACCGCCCTCCTCCTCGGAGAACCGTCATCACTTTAACTTCCCGCTCAAAAGCTCCGACCGCCCTCGCCTCACGTGCAGAAGACATCCGTGAAGCCTTACCCCGACGTCTCACCCGGAATCCTCTGTAAGCCAACCCCTCCCTCTCCCCCTTCAGTAACCCATTTGAGTTAATTCCCCCATTTGAATAGTCTCCTCCTGTAATACATTAATTTTTAACTTCATAGTTTGATGCATAACTACCATTTCCCCCCTCGTTTACCGTTGTATTTTTTCCCATTAATTCTCTGATGTAATTTTGCCCATTAATCCTCTGATGTAACTTTGCCCATCATTCTCTTATTTTTATGTGAATAAAATTATATTTTTGTATATGCCTCTTTAAATAACCTTGAGCTTCGCCATGGCCCATATTTTACCTGACCTCGTTGCACTCTTATCTCATTGTTTCGCGCGTCAAAACTCGTGGTGTTCCGTTCCATTGTCGGCTCGCCTTTAAGTTATTGGTCCCTCCCATAGATATAATATGGTATTGATGTAATGTAATGTCATACCACGACAGAAAGCCATCGAAGAAAACGATTAAAAAGGTTGTCGGCGATCAAAGGATCATGTGCAAAATCATAAGCAGTCACCGGTACTGGGTGGACTATTTCCTTAAGTGCGGTAATGTTGATAGTTATAATTTTGAAATCCAGATACCCAACACTGGTTGGAGTAACGGATGTTCTTGAAGTCAATGAACAGGAGTGTTAATTCTCCGGAAAATTTCTCCTGACACCGGCGTGTCGTTATTTTTTCCTTTTCTCTAACGTCTATAGGTCGAATCCGCAACGAATGGCAATGCATAAGGAAGTATGTACTATTCTAAATGGTGTTTTTTGTACGAGATGAAAAGTAAATCAGAACCTAATTATGTTTTGAACTCTTCTTATTAAGTTCTTCACCAAACTTATGTAATAATTTTATAAGACACACAAGGTTCGATCGTAAATGATAATTTGACAAAGGGTTGACTTCTAAATGTCTCCGAGCAGGGGCTAGTTTTAAAAAGAAATTTGTAGCTTATAGACTTGTTTCATCGGAACTAGAATAGGCATAGATTGTAGTTTAATACAACCGTCCGTGGTAAATTTTGGTACAAAGGATTGTGTTTATTAATATATTGAGCCATTCGGTCATTATGTTCCAAGATTTTAAAATCGAATTTGTTCGGATAGTATTTACGTGGTGCAAACTTAAGCAAGAGAGTCCCGTAAGTAGCACGGCGATTTGATTTCTTGGCCGCCGTGCTGACGGGAGAGAGCTTAGCCTCTTTTCATTCTTTCTGATACGCTGTCTTCTTCCCCTCTTTCCTCACTCTCATACAACCAGTCCCACATCTCTCTCAGTTCAGCTTAAAATTTCACAGGGTAGACACCAACCAGCTTTGTCTCACGCAAACAGCACAGATCGAGGCTGAGGGTGAAGGAGAGAAAGCACCATCACATCTGAGCTCCAAATTGGAGTGGTGGGTTTGTAACAACCTGCTTCACCATAACTCTCACCTTCCTCACATACTCTTTCTTTCTCCTTCCAATTCCTATCAATTTTACGACGGGCTCAACGTGGAACCGCCATGCCGAAGGGCTGTCTGGCCACTCGGCTGGAGTTGTTGCCTTAAATGGCGGGTAATGGTTTTTCCGGCCCCGTTTTCACCTCTCGCAGAGCTGGCTACTGCTTAAAGTGATTAGCGTATCCACCCCGTGATATAAATAAGGTGACTACGCCCGATAATAAGTCTAAAAAAACCTCCACCTCTACTTTCCCCAACTTGGAGGTGCTTTTTTTGCATGAGACCATACTAGGCGCGGGTCCCCTGCCCACCGTCCTCGGGTATAAGGTTTTTGCCACCCCACCACCACAGGACGGGGGTTAAAAAGAAGGAAGCAGCATTTACACCCGAAATTATGTCTTCATTCTTCTCTTAGAATTAGATACCTCTTTTCAGGCAGTAGCTGTCCAGCTGCCCCTGGATATGAGGTACTCTTATTTCTGATGAAATTCAACTTTTATCCGACTTCGACGTGGGGGACTTCCGCCGCACCATAGCACGGTAGCCGAGGCCCTTTCTCTTGCTCGGGAATCTGAACGGTAGAAATTCATTCTGTGGAGACTACTTGATCAATCCTAGAGGTCAGTTCCTTGCCAACCTGATCGATAAGCTGGAGATGGGTATCATTAATGTGGATGAGTTTACGCATCACTGCCTGAGAACCACTTCACTTTCCTGTTTAGATATTTCTGGGCGGCTTTGGCCTGAAAGCCCAGCCTAGTGGTACGGTGGTTGGCAATTTTGGGAAATGACTGAGTTCTCTGTCTCAGTCAAGGTGTCTATGCAGTTAGAAGAGGCCGTTAAGTTCTTCTCCGGCATCCATATTGGCCGTAGGCTTAACTACTATTCCTAGAACATCTAGCCGTTTTGCACGCCGACCGTTTCCGTGCTCGTAGGCGGACTATTAGGAAGCCATCAAACAGAAGCTTTATGCTTACATGCGCTATAAGCGCCGCCCGAGTGATTTAACTTTTGCTAAATTTTGTCGAGGTAGGGATAGATTCAGTTATGTGTCGAAGCAAGCTCTCCGCTCTTCCTTGCAGACATTCCTGTCTCCACTTAACAGGAAGACCCCTCTATCAGCGAAGTGAAAATGAGTCTAAAGGATTTGAGGCAAGTTCTAGCAGGACTACCCTCCTGTTCTCCAGGTGAATGGGACTGCAATCTCGTACCCAACGTCTGTTGTTGAATCCTTCTCGAACGCTATCTCCGCATTCTCTAGCCGGAATCCTAAACGCCAGCATTCAATACGCGTCGTGATATCCTGAAATTTACTCCAGAGACCGAGAAGCCGTCAACATCAGGTTTACATTGAGTGAGCGGCGTTCCGCTGTCGCTCGTGCGCAGACACACCGTCCCTGGTCTGAAAGATGTCCCGTACGCCATGCTACGAAAGCTGGATCAAACGAGGCATAGTATTTCTGTTATATTTGTTCAAAAGGATCTGGGTAGAAGGTATCCACCCAGACTCCTGACGAATCGGTTCTCTGTTCGCATTTCACTAACCGCAGGGAGATCACGCTACCCTGGCCGGTTTCCGCCAAATCTCTCTAATTACCTGCTTGTACAGGTTATAGATAAATTATTAAATATTATATTAACCTTTTTTTCTAGACAGCGTAGGCCACCTGTCTTATGCACAGTCTGCACAGTGTGGGTTCCGAAAGTTCAACTATAAGTGGATGATTTGCTTCGACTGGAAGATGCCAAACGGAGGGCCTGCAATCGTAAACAGCACCGCGCCATGGTGTTTTCCGATACTGAATGTCGTTACGGTATCATGGAGGCTCTCAACACGATGATAGTGGAGGGACGCCTCCCAATCTTTGTATCTAAACTTTTACGAGATCATTGATTCCAGGTACGGGTGGGAGAGCCCCCTTCTGCCTAAATGAGCAGAAAGAGGGTGTCGCGCAGAGAAGTGTCATCAGGGTCACACTCTTTGCTCTGAGCATCACTAGCATCACATTCCTGCTGCAGGAAGATGTTCTCACTAGGCGTTACGGGGACTAGACTTCGATCTCTTTTGGCGCGTCCCAGATGCCAACTCTGGAACATTAACTCCAAAAATGCATTTAACCGCGTATCTCGCTATGCCAAAGCCCACATGCTTCGGTTTTCCTTAGCCAAGACTAAGTTGGGGCACTTTTGCCGGTATCAACGGCTCCACTTTGACCCAGACTTGATTCTAAATGATGTTCGCCTGGAATTAGTTGACTCTCACCGTTTCCTTGGTCTTCTATTTGACCGACGCCTCACCTGAGAAGCTCATATTCGCAGCCTTAGGGGCTCTTTTACCCACTCAAAGGATATTCTTCGTTTTATACCTCCGCAACCGAGAGTGTATTGGGGAAGGTGGAAACGATCCAATACCCCGTCATTCGCCTGGCGACCGATGCCTTCCGCAAGTCCCCCAGTGAGAGCCTATATCTAGATCCTTGGAAGATTCCACTCCCTCTGCGCCGTGCATATTGCATTATTCGCCTGCTCAGTCGCCAACAGTTCTCACTGCATCCACCACTGCTCTCGACTGTGCCTATGCCACCGAGAGACACCAGTCATACACAAACCCCTTTGGGCTTAGAGTTATGAAATTCCTGCGAGAGCGAGGTATAGCTCTCGGGCCGGTATTGGCTCTGGTGCTAGCCAGAACGCCACCCTGGACATTACCACCTTCACCTATTCCCCCAAACGTCTCTGCTTCATAAACTTTTTACAGCGCTTGGAGTATTGCGTTTGGTCTTTTTAGAACACACGTTGTCTCACGCTGGAACCGTGCCAGTGTATACGGATTACTCTAAGTCCAAAATTGGGTCGGCTTCCACGCCGTATCCATTCTGTTTGAAGTCAGCGGGGCTCTGCCAGGCTCTGCCTCTGTCTTCATGACCGCACTTGTTGCAATGCACCGCTCGGTATGAGAGATAAAGCGAAGTGCCCAGTTCAGAGACCGGATTGTGATTTATAGCGACTTACAAAGTGTCCTGAGTGCACTCGGGTCATTGGAAGTTCTGCATCTCCTGCTTCACGATATCCAGGCCACCACGGTATTAACAAGCCTGTCGGATGTACAAATTAACTTCTGCTGTGTTCCGAGACTTGAAGGAATTGCGGAGAATGAGTGGGCCTATGAACGTGCCAAATATTCCGCGACATCTGGGCAAGCAGACCAGTGTTTTGCTCTTCTTCATACTGATTACATCATATAAGTACGGGAAGCTCTCCGGAACGCATAACAAAGCGAAGGAGAGACGGTGGATGGGAACCTGAAGTTGCGTGCCATTCCGCCGCCAACGCTCCCATGGACCTACACAAAATGCTGAGACGGCTTCAGTTTTCATTTTTGGTCTCCAAATTAGACACACTCGCGCGCGAGATGCACCGCCACTTGATGAAGCGGTCCTCTGAGCCTTATTGCGATGTCTGTGTTGTCCCCTCGAATGTTGTCATATTCCTGTTCAAGGTCCCAATCTGGGCGATCTTCCCCAACGTTTACTCTCCCAGTACCGGCAAGAGCTGGATCGCTACCAATTGTCCCTTATACTTGGGACGAGTTCGTGTAGACAGACCTGCGGACTATACGACATTTAGGAGGAAGGCGGACTCGTACACTTTATTTGACTTTTGTTGTAGGTCGCATATGTCACTGCACCGGGGAAAGGCGTGCCACCTCTCAACGCTGGAGTCCGTTCCTTGTTGCCTTTTCTCTCGTTTTTGTTGTTTTGTTGGTGTATTTTTATCGTTTATATTTGTTATCTATGTATATATAATTTGTTTTTTAATATAACTTAGTAGTAGACATTCGTGAGTAGGGCGATCTATTCCCTAAGTAGGCAGTCGCCTGATAAGCTCCTAAAGTAAAAAAAAATCGAGCAAGAGAGAAGGGTGTTATTCGGAAGAAGAAGAGCTCATCCAGCTGGAGATCACTAATTAGGGGTAGTTTGGCGCAACTACCCCAAGGAATCTTTTTAAAGCAAATTCTCACGTGTACAGTGATTGGTTCAAATCCTACTTAAGAGAGCTTTTTAATATATTATTTTAATTATATTTCTAAAATTAGAGGAATGACGAAAATGTACAAAAAAAGAGAAGAACATAGAGGGAAAAAGTAAATAGAAAGAAAAGTACAGAATAGATAGCGAGAAGACGTCAACATGTACGAATGATTGCCTGATAAGAATCCAGATGATTCATTTTATTTTTTCTTGTATTGTCAAAAAGATCTTAGAATTCTTGAAAAATAACTTTTTACCATCTTTTTTGCTCAATGATGTTCTGGAAAAGAAGGAGCTCAATACCCTTCCAAGACTGTTCTAATAAAAAGCTTCGTTGAGTGTTTTATTAAATTTTATGATGAATTTGATCATCATGAATTCTGAGCGGTTGGAAGGATGTACGTCAATGGAGCCTTTGAAACACAAGAGGTAGAAAATTGTATACATATGTGATTTAATGCAACATATTTATAAAGAAAAGGAAAATTAAATATCTCACGAGAAGGAAACACTAAAGTAATGGATGATGAGATTAAAAGACCTAGCAAAGGGACTCTTTCCTGGAACTTTAATCAATGGGCGCTTTCTCAATTAAGATTTTCGAGAATCCTTTTTACAGTTTAACAAGTTGCATAACTTTATTCTGAATATAAATTTTGGGCATAATTAATGCCTTACTTGATCGCACATAAAACTATTGCCAATTACATTATTGTGGGATTATAAAAAGCTTTTGAAAGCCAATATTCCAATTTTCAATTAAGATTGAAAACTGAGCAAAAATAACTTGGATTTTATTTCTTTCATAAATGAATGGAAATGCAGTGTTACAGCGTGATTTGTTCATTTAATTGAAATATTCCTACTAACTTATTTTTGGTTTACCATTAGTTCTCCTTCTCATCTTTTTTTGCATTTGATTATCCAATTGGGGAATCTCCTCTGCGATCCGAGATACAAATACCGAAAATTAAACAAGTAGTACTTCGCATCCAGAGGCAAATTAAGCTTTTTGGATGCAAAATAATTCATAAATTTTCTAATTTAGCCAAAATTTTAATTTATAATCAAATTTAAACTTTAATTGAGTTAAATTAGAATGAGGATATAATGACGAGTAACATTCCAGAAAAACTTAATTTATATTCATAAAAACAAATCTTGCTAATAAAAAAGTTGACATATATATTCATCGAACATATGCCTGACATATTCATTAAAAAACACTCTAATTGAAATATTCCTACTAACTTATTTTTATTTATGTCTGGTATCTAGCAAACATGGAAAGAACCATCAATTATTCCTTGTAACGTTTTTTTTAATTTCAACTGACTTGATGGAATATTTCCCCGTGTTCATCTTTAACTTCAGCAAAATTTTCCCGAGAAAATTAAATTAAAATATAAGAAATGTCCGCTCACCAACATGCTGCTAACTATATTGCAATACGATTTCCTACGTCATCAACAAGTTTTTTGTAGTTGAAGGCTTTGTGCTTCCCAAGTATTCCATTCAATGTGCTTAAAAAAACATGCTAAGCCATTTCTTCGTCCTATTATAATGAATATTATAAAATGGATATGTATTCCAGATAAGCACTTTTTAAAACTTATGTAGTATTTATAGCATCGATCTGTTATTTGAGGTTTCCGGTGCTGGAGTCTAATTTCTTTTCATTAGTTAATTCAAATTAGTTCTTGTGTAGCCCATATTAAATCGATCAATTTCATATCAAAGAATAAGTAGCCCTCTAAACCTCGCTGATCCTGGAATATCATAAATTAGAATCAAATTTCGACTTATAGCAGCAAGATATTTCGAGAGTAGTCTCTTTCATTTCCAAATTACTTTATAAATGGTTATCGAGCGGAAATAAAATAATTGAGTCCAAGCGAGATGGTCGTTTTAGCCAAGTTTTTTATTAAGTGTCGCCAGATACATAGATCGTTTAAAACGCAAATTATTTTAATTTGACAGTCAATTTACACGTGAAAATCCATATGTTTTTATTAAGCATCATGATGATGGTGTAAAACTCCTGAGATTTACAGGTAAAGAAGTGTAATGACGATAATTTATACCTTTCCTGACGATAATGTAACCTGTTTGTAAGTTTTTTGAGTTCCTTCATACGTTGTTGTTTATTTATAAATAGGTTTAAAATCACATTCACATATTTAAAATGGTGAATGTTTAGTTTTATTTGCTGTGATGTAATATCATTGTAACTATTGGGCCGATTCTAATGAAATTTGAAACTCGTAAGATTAGCCAAGGAATTATATTGTTTTAGCCATAACATCACAACTATTCGGCCGATTCCAACGAAATTGAAAGCTATTATTTTGTCTTGCATTCTCTTTCAAATGGTACAACTGACAAAGTCCTATAAAAGTTATACCGGGAATCATTTTGTTTAGCAATAACATCATAACTATTCGGCAGGTTCTAACGAAATTCAAAACCCTTATGTTGTCTTACATTTTCTCTCGAATGATATAATTGCCAAAGTCCTACCGAGGTTAGCAAGGTAATTATTTTGGAAGGGCAATGACACCATAAATATTCGGCCCTCCCTAACGAAATATAAACCATTATGTTGTTTTACATTGTCTTTCAAATGATATAATTGCCAGGCCTATAAAGGTTACCCCGCGAATTATTTTATTTTGGCAATAACATCATAACATTTCGGCCGATACTCTGCTAGACTAGACTGGTTAAAATATGCTATACTCTGCTAGGCAAGCCTAGAGTAGGCTATGATATCATATACACGGGTAAAATATACTATGCTAATTTAGGCTATAATATGCTTATAATAGGATAGCATATAGTACATATGTTAGGATAGACAATAATAAGCTATGCTTGACTAGGGTATAATAGTATAGTATAGGCCCTACATGTCTAGGATAGTAAATACTATGCTAGGTTATGCTATGCTAGGCTATGCTAAGCTATACTATACTAGGCAGGGCATGGAATGATATACTAGGCTAAGCTACGCTATAGTATGCCTGGTTAGGATATGATATAATAAGCTAAGCTACACTAGGCTAGTCTATGATATACCAGGCTATGATAAACAAGGATTTACCCTTGTCGGCTACGCTAGGTTATGCATGCTATTCATCCTTAGGCTAAGATCTAATAACATAGTATAGGCTAGGCAATACTATGATATACTATATTATACTAGCTAGGGTAGCGTAGGGTAGGATATGGTAATGTAGGCTATGATATACTATAATAGGCTATACTAGTCTAGGCTAGAATATGCTACCTATTCTAGGATAGGATAGAATATACTTTGCTAGGCTTCTGGGAAGTAGGCTAAACTAGGCTATACCTGAGTAGGGTAAGCTATGCTAGGATAGACTATGTTTTAATATACAATTGTAGGCTGCGCTAAGCTAGGCTAGGTTATACTCTGCTAGGAAGGCTAGGCTATACTTTGATACAATAGGCTGGGGTAGGATACACTTTGATGGGCTGTTATACTATATAAACCTAAGTTATTCTAATATATATTGTCCTAGACTATAGATGCAGGTTTATACTAGGCTAGGGTATACTAGGCGACTCTAGATTTACTATGCTATTCTAGGACATTCTATGTTATGATATACTAGGATGGGATATACAAGGATATGCTATGCTATGCAAGGCTAGGCTGGACTATACTACGCTAGAGTAGGTTAGAATATAGTGTACCATGCTAAGCTAGCATAGGCTAGGCGAGATTATGTTTGAGTGTGCTATCCCAAGATATACCATGCTTGAGTAGGATAGGATATACTATTATAAGCTAGGCTATACTATGATAGACTAGTTTATAGTACGCTAGGCTAAGTTACACTGGGTTTATACTATACTATGCTAAGGTAGATAGGCTATACGCTGCTAGCCTTTGCATGGGTAGGCTAGCCTAGGCTATACGAGGATAGGCTATACTATGATAAACTATTTTAAATTATACTAGGTTAGGTATGCTATAATATACTATTCTAGGCTAGGCTATACTATGATAAGCTATACTATGCTATACTATGGTAAGCTTTACTATGCCATATATGCTAAGTTTAGTAATAGGCTATGTTAGGCTAGGTTGTACTATGGTTTTTATGCTAAGATACGCTATACTATACATCCTCTGCTATGCTTTGTCATACTATGCGAGGCTAAACTATACTATGTAAGGCTAGGCTATACTATGCTCGTTACGCTAGAGTATGGTATCGTAAGTTCAACTCTTTTCGGAGTCATATGCTAGAGTTTGTTATACAAAGCTAGGCTTTGCTTGAATAGGCTAACTAAAGCTAGGCTAGGCCATACTATGGTACGCTATGCTATGACGTTATCTACTCTGTTATACTATGCAATACTATACTAAGCTATGATATACTATGCTAGGATAAGCTAGGCAGGATTTCCTATGTTAGGCAATCTAGGCAAGTCTATACTATGTTATGCAATCTTGCTAGTCGATAGTATGCTAGGCTTGATTATGCTTGTTAGGATAATACTAAAGTAGCTATCCTACGTTAAGCTAGGTTTTGCCAGGTTACTATTCGAGACTATACTAGGCTATGCTATAAAATAATATACTATTCTAGACAATGCTAGCCTATACTAGGATATGGTACGCTAAGGTATACTCTGCTAGGAGGTACTATACTACATATTATACTTTACTATATTATTCTTTAATATACTATGTTTTCTATGGTATGCTATACTATACTATTTTTTGCTATAATATACTATGCCATGTTATACTATGCTATAATATGATAACTACCCCTATGCAATATGTTATACTATCTAGATTATGCAAGTAGGGTGTGACCATTTTTTCGCCCCTCCAAATCAATAAATGAGGTCTGACAAAAAGTTACGGCCCGCCATTTTAATGAAAAAAATATACTTTAATATAATTTAGTTCTGCTTTTTAATAAGCATTTATAAACTTGTGACTTCTTAATCGGGGGCTAATCTACATCTCACTATGTCGGACGGTCCACGTTTGGCGTTTTGCTTGACTAGGATATATTACTATACATGTCTAGGATAGTTAATAATAGGCTAGGTTATGCTATACTAGGATAGCCTAAGCTATACTACGCTAGGAAGGGCATGAAAGACTATACTAGGCTAGGCTACGCTATGGTATGCTAGATTAGGCTATGATATACTAAGCTATGCTACGCTAGTCTAGTCTTTGCTATACCTGGATAGGATAAAAGAGGCTTTGCTATGTTATGCATGCGATGCAACTCTAGCCTAAGATGAAATAATCTAGTCTAGGATAATACTATGATAGACTATATTAACTAGGCAAGCATAGGTTTGGTTAAGTTAAGGTAGGCTATAATATAATATACTAAGCTATGATAGTCTAGACTAGAATATGCTAACTAGGCTACGATAGAATAGAATATATTAGCCTAAAGTCCTGGAACCTAGGCTGAGCTAGGCTATACTAAGATAAGCTATACTAGACTAGGATAAGGTAAGCTAGGTGATACTAAGTTTAAATATACAATTGTAGGCTGGGCTAAGCTAGGCTAGGTTATAATCTGTTAGACAGGTTAGGTTTTAATTTGATAAACTAGGCTAGGCCAGGATACACTGTGATGGGCTAAGTTATACTATATTGAGCTGGGTTATTCTAATATATATTATGCTAGACTAAATTTACAAGTCTATACTTGGTTAAGGTATACTAGGCTATTCTAGGGTATACTATGCTATTCTAGGCCGTTCTATGCAATGATATATTAGGCTAGGCTATACAAGGATACGCTATGCTATTCAAGGCTATGCTGGACTATACTGCGCTAGACTCACTAGATTATAGTGTACCATGCTAAGGTAGCTTAGGCTAGACTATGGTTGGGTGTGTTGTGCCAAGTTATACGATGCTTGAATAGGATAAGATATAATATGCTAAGCAAAGCTATACTATGCTGGACTACTTTATACTATGCTATGCTAGGATACAGTATGCTTATTCTATATTATGCTAAGCTACATTAGGGTAAGGCAGGCTATATTGGATATGCTATACGGTTCTAGGCTTAGCAAGCGTAGGATAGACTAGGCTATCCGAGGATAGGCCATACTGTGATAAACTATTTTAAACTATACTAGGTTATGCTATGCTATACTAGAGTAATATAGCCTAGGCTATACTATGATAAGCTATAATATGGTAAGCTATACTATCCTATATATGCTAGATTTTGTACTAGGCTATGTTAGGCTCTGCTTTACTATTGTTCAGGCTAAGATAGGCCTTACTATACATTCTCTGCTAGGCTAAGTCATACTATGCCAGGCTAAACTATACTATGTAAGGCTTAGATATACTATGATAGCTACGTTATGATAGCTATTACAGGAAATCATATGCTAGACTCTGTTATACTAAGCTAGGCTAGTCTAGACTAAGCTATATGATGCTAGGCTGCCATACTATGGTCGGCTATGCTATGACATAATCTTTTCTGTTATACTATGATATACTTTACTAGGCTACATTATCTATGTTACGCAATCTAGGCTAGTCTATACTATGTTAGGCAATCTTGGCTAATGTATACTATGCTATAGGCTTTATTATGCTAGTTGTGGTAATACTAAAGTAGGCCATCTTACGGTAAGCTATGTTTTGCCAGGTTACTATTCGAGACTAAACTAGGCTATACAAGGCTCTGCTATGCTAGGCTATACTATGTTAGGTGATACCATACGAAATATACTATACTATATTATATTTTTTCTATTCTATGCTATACTATACTATGTTATGCTATAATATATTATGCTATTTTATCCTATGCTATAATATGCTATCCTATGCTATGCCATAATGATGCACTTCCTTCTTTCCCGAAATAAATAGAGAAATTGTATAGATAGCCATTAGAGCCACACATCATTCATATTTTAAAGCCAAAGCGCACTGTTTTATCTTTTATGAATTGTTTGGCACTATGTAATCCCATGTAAGGGTTCATAGACTCATGACTACTCAAAAATTCGTGAAATACCCCAAATTGCTTACAATTTGTCCGAAGAAAATCTAAAAGTGGCTCCATTTTAGCTACTTTTCACTCAGATAATTTGTTGTTATCAGCGATGTGGATATACGTTTTTATTATTTTTAATCTATCCCAGCTCATTGTTTTTAAATATATTGGAGCTTCCATATCTTCACTAGTAGACCAATATGAATTTTCAGAAGGCAAAGAAGGATCACCACTCAAAAGAACCAAACCTAGAAAATTTCTAATTTCTACTTCACTGACGTTGAAAGCTGTAACATTCTGATCCCGTCTTGCATATAAATTTCTCCGTTCAGTAATGAAACTTATCATGTGATCGGAAAAAAAATAAAGAAAATATGGAGAAAACATCTTTTCCGAGATAGTTTTCGCCAACCTTTTGAGGTGCACTATTATGATTCAGAGCAACCTTATCACTTCCTCTCCACCTAATTGCCTTGTGTAGGAGACCCACCTTCCTCATCTGAATCTTCATCACTACACGAATGAACTTCCAACTCTGAACTACTTTTTCAGGAAACTTTGCTGATTCAGATCATCGTCGTTATCTTTTTCATCGCTGCCAATGGCCCCATTGCCAGATTCAGGTGGAATAATCACAATATCAGCGGTACTCCTTTCCTCAGCATATTCTTATGCATTCTCCAGAAATCAAAAATTTGGAGTCTCTCTCCTCATTCTGTAAAAAACAAACAGTATAAATGTATGAGTCCAAAGCTCAGTGGGTAAGCATTGGGTAAGCCTTTTATTGATGCATTGGCAGAAATTTAAGTTAGAGATAATTATGTACTTTAGTGAATATTGACATGTTGGGCACGGATCGTCACTTTTAGATATACACATACACATTTGTGTGTAGACATATGTGCATACACACCAGCGTATAGAAACGTGTCCACAGAAATGCATGCATCCGGACAGGCATTAATTTACTGTATTAATGTATTAGTAGTTTTTTTTGTTTAGTTACACTTAATTGGATATCTATATAATAAAAATCAATTCTGCCTATAAACACAATATTAATGGAGTAAAACTAAGGAAATGAAACAAGTTCCTTACCCATAAAACGATGTAGAATCCATGAAGAGAGCGCGCACTAAACGTGGTTTCTCAATGTATTCTGAGTTTCAAATGACCAATATCACATCAAACCTGTGGATTGCACCAAGATACAGATTTAAACGTGCTTTAATTTGTGCAGCGTGATCGAAATATAGGGAAAAAAAGGTTCCAGTAGTGTCCAACGTTCCAATTTCGGGAACATTATATTTAGACCTAATATGTCTATACAAGAGTACCCGTGGACCTTAGATTTTCTAATAATTATTTATAAAATCATGTTCTAAATTATATCAAATAATAGAAAGGTATTAAAATTTTAAACATTGTTTTTTATTATATTTATAATATTAATGATAATTGTAATTTTTGTATATATCTGATTACCTATAATACGATTAATAAAATTTTATTTTATACAAATATATAAAAATATTTAGAATTAAACAGTTTTAAATTTTAGGATGTGCATTTACTAAATCAAGTTTAACATTGCACTTAAAATTCATTTAGAAGTTATGTTCCCAAAATGGGAAGAATGGACACTAAAGGGTTAAAATGGTGCCCCTTAAACTTAAATTGTACGGAAGAAATAGATCTCTGCAGGAAGTAGTGTAATTTATATATTTTTGGACCAGGAAATTCCACTCATCAAATAATAGACTCAAGTAGGTTTGAAAGTTATTTTTCCGGTGAAAAAGAACGTAGAGCAGTTGCTTTTATTAGCTGGAAGTGTCACACTCCAAAAATTAGATTTTGAAACAAGAATCCCCCCACAAATTATGGATAACAGAAGTATCATCTGCCGAAAGATAGACTCCTGGGTAGAGGTCATTCATGCCAGGAACTGAAAGAAGAAATGCAGTCAAGGCAGCACTGACTAAAAATTGACCAGGTGGACAGATTTAAAGATCTCTATCACGTTTAAAGATTCATTTTTGAATCTACTGAAATGGCTTCAAAGATTATTAAATAAACTTGTCGGGTTCAGATGAGAATTTACGGGATGAAGGATTACACGACACAAAATTGCATTTAAATGCGGAAGAGAAAAACTTTTGTGGCCCAACTGCAACAACTCAAGGAAAAGATGCATTAATTGACAAGGAGAAAAAGGAACTATACTAGGATCTGTGCCAAAGTAAGTAAAAGTTTCGAGAAAAAAGAGAACGGAAACAAACAAGAATAATGGCAACGTGAACAGAATTTTATACGCATCAATGGTAAAATACAATCAGCAAGGGTCGACACTCAATGGAACACTCAATGCCATAATACTTACATGAATACTACACACCCATGTGACTAATATTGCATATATGAGTAGTTAGTTAGACAGCAAAAGTAAACAAAATCCTATGCGACAAATGGTCTCGAAACAATCAAATTTCTAAAGAAATCCGACTCATAGACAAAGTTAAAATTATTGTCACGGAAAAAATAAACTAAATGTTTATCGAGCAGGCAAAAGGAAATGAACAGACGCTAAAAACAGAATATTAGTAAAACAGCAAAGACAAAGACGGAAAGTACATTCGACGATACATAGCAAGATTCACACGAATTATTCGCAACAAAACACAAAGAACAAAGAAATATAAATCTATCTACAAAATATTTTCATTTCTCAGTATTGAATCGCTATATGTAAATTTGAACGCAACGAGCAGAGGGTGAATCAAGGTAAAACGATAAAAAACAAGAACATGAAACACAGATAACTCATCTCTAAAGGTTAATACAGCCCACGTTAAAGGAGTAAACGTACAGAAATGGACAATTGGAATATAGAAATTAAGAAATTAAAAATACTACAATGCAACATGCGGATTAAAAGAAGAGAATATTCGGTACGAAACCTTATTCAGAAATATAAACAAGTTGTTGTACTAATATCAGAGCATAGAAGAAACATAGAAAATGAGAAAACAAAGATATGTAAATACAACATTATAGCCACATAACCTTCAAGAGAGATACCTGAAGGAGGTTCAATAACTATTAAACAAGGAATGCAGTTCAAAACAGTACAAGGGATGGAAAATGCCTATTAAGCTATAGAACTTCAAATGACGCCAAAGAACCTTATCTTCACAGCAGGATACTAGCCAGCCAGGTATCTAAAATTACCGGTGCTATACTTTGCTATCCTTTGTAACGATAGAACGCCGGTCCTTTTCTTAGGCAATTTAAATACTAATTGCCGGGGCATACGGGAAAAATCTGCAAACAGAGCAAGAAAATACAGTCTTCAACAGACGGATACTGCAAAGACTGGGACCAATCTTTCGTACATGCCCACGAGAAGAGAAGAGTCTGATACATAACCGGATATCTGCCTATCTAACTTTAATCGTCCATTTAACTATATTATGGTACCAGTAAAGGTTCATTGCCGTGACTATACTACAACCTATTCAAATCCTTTGAGGAAATGGAAGGCATACTGCAGAGCGGATTGGGATAAATACAAAGAATTATTTCAGACGTACGAACCCGATCCGCTCGGGTAAGCCACCCTAGAAGAAATTGAGGAGGAGTCGCATAGGATTAGAAAATAAATTAAGAGGGCAGAGATGGTGGTCATGCACATTAACTCAACAATTACGATGGACACCTAAAATAGTGGCTTTAGGCGAGTAGATCAGCCAGGCAGCAGAAAATATAAGAAAATCCGGTCCATGGAGGGAGTCATACAACGCACTGAGGAGATAGAAAAGAGAATTAATAGTATTAATTTACCAAAAATAGGAAAGAAAAATGGGATCAACAGCTCGAGCAAATCAATTTAGAAACACCTCAAAAGGAATTGTGTAAAAATATTAACAATGAACAGCATTTTTGAAGACGAGGCAGAAATAGAGACATTCTTCAGGCAACACTGGAAAACGTGTTCAAAATCAGAAAAGAATAGATCGAGAACTATGAGATTGAATTCGAGCACCAAATCGTTTTAAAATTAAATGCAAAACTCGAGAGAAGGTACCCATTCAACTTTCTCGTAGGAAGAAGAAACTACACCGATGTAACACATGCAGTCATTACCTCCAAGAAAATAAAATATATGATAAAGATCTTCCAACAAGGAGCCCCAGGCATATAGGGAATAATGAGGTTCCTTCTCCTTGAACCTCTTCATCACATACTTGCGTCCTTGAAAATGGTATACTTTCCCGATGAACTGAAATTAGTAAGGATGATATATAACCCCAAGACTGGAAAGTCATCAGATCAGATGGGTAACTACCACCCCTTCCCGCCGCTAGATTTTATGGATAAAGTATTTGAGAAATAAACAACAGACTTGAAATACCTCAATGATAACGGCTTAAGGAAGTACAAGCAACTTGGTTTCATATTTGAGATGTGTGTAAAACAAAGAGACAAATGAGCGTGAACTTCTTCTGTAGGGACATGTCCAAAGCTTTCGACAAAGGTTAGAAGAGGGTCATGCAATTCTCGATACTCGGAATGGAAATGAACAACAAGAATGAAAGGATATTATGCGTTTATCTAATGGAGAGAGGGGCTTAAGTGGAAATAGGAAGTCATCAGGTAGACAAAGTAGAGCTCGCTGCTGGTTTGCCCTAGGATGAATGTCTGATCCCGTCCTTTATTAAATTGTCACCGCAGATAAACCACTACTACCCTGAAATAAGAGCTGCCAGAACTTTTAACACTCTCACGATATCATCCAGCTGATAGCCCTTAAGGAATGTGACCCTTGCACGCATGAATCACTGTAAAAGAGATAAGAAGTATCAAAAGATACGGAAAAGAATGGAAAATTCTAACCATAGGAATACATATTATGAAATAGTAGTCTTGTAGAAGGCAGCCTGTAATATATATATGTAGAAGGAGAGGGCTACAAATGTGAAAAATTGTGGAAGATACTTGGACTAACTAAAATGATAAGTAGTTTACAAAAATATTACTGAGATGGTCAATTGGGAAAAGGTTGACTGGTGCTACTATACAAGTTAAGATACATAAGTATGAAATAAAGAGGAAGATTCACCAGGGAATAATACTATGCATGATTATTTAGCCAACCATAGCGATGTAAACGATCTCAAAGAGCAGCATGATAAGACTTTAAAGAATAAAGAATAAAGCTATCTACATAATAATAAACACTAGAAGAGGGGAACTATAAAGACTACGAGTCCTTCCTGAGGAGGCCAACATAAAGCTACCCAACAAAATAATGCAAAATGAGCCAGGAAAGTCACAGAAAAGACAGAAAAAGTAATAGGTATTAATTTAACTAACTAAATTCCGCAAAGAGAAAGATGGAGAACACAGATTATTTGAACTTAACCAAAGATCAATAAGAGGGGAAGAGAAGATGAGAAAGAAATCTACACGTAGGAAAAAAGAAGACTCCTTGGCAATGACTAAGACTAATTAGATAACATAAGAAAAATGAAGGGTATGCATCCACTAGACTGATTGGAAATTCATCCTCTTTCTAGTGTGCTTGTTAGAGATCTTAAAGGGAAATCTATCCATAGTTTTGGCCTTTTGTCAGCCTAAACTTCTGCACTATTTTCACACCCTAAAACGCAACATATGTAACTAGACAACCACAGCAATCAGAACCACTCTGAATTATGGCGTAGTAAGCCCCTGAAGGTTTCCTTATTAAAAGGTGCAAAGAAGGACAGTCCTTCGAAACACAAGCTCAAAGTTAGCGGAGGTGCCTAATAACAATAGATCTTATCAGCTAGTGATTAGGTATTAAGTAGCCAAGGAGTGATTTTATTATATAAAACTATTTAGGGATCCATATGTGCTGCAAAATAAATAAAAAACTGTCCTGACACAATCCCTTTTGAGATTGAAGGTTAGGCCGAACAACAAATATCGAGGGAAAAGGAAGACTAAAACAGTGAACACCTGAGAGCATCAGTTAGTATAAGAAAATAGCGAGAAAACTTCCAGTCCAGTGGAAAGGCAGCATACTCGAATGCCTTCGTGAATCTTTGGGAACACTTGGAAAGATGACGTAAACCGAAAAAAAAAACCGAATCTAACTTTATACACACACCTCAAAGTTGCTCTAATTCGAATTTTACACGTGCCAAATGGATACATCGCAATCTTTCACACAGGGCGCGATGTAGTAATATTTGTCTCATAAGACAGAGTAAAGTCATTAAGAACAATCGGGCTTGCAGCTAGAATTCCTCCACAAATTACAGCTAACAGTAGCTTAATATGTAGAAACATAGACTAGTGGTAAGTTCACATACATATGAGGAAATAAAAACAGAAAATGAAACAAATCATTCAAGAATTGAGATCCATGAAGTTATATATTTTGGAAATCACACACGTCTTCAAAATACAGTTCAACAAGACAGAAATGGTAAACAAATTCTGTAAGAAGGACCTGCTTTTGTTTAGCATTAACCTTCCACCAGAAAATAAACAAAGAGAGAGGCACATCAACACAGAAATGTGCTTCAACTGCTATAAAATAAACGACTACACAACAAGAAATATAACAAATATAAAAACTTGCTCTGAATGCGGACAAAGACTTCACCTTTTGGTCAATTGTGCCCAACCCAGAGAGAAGAAATTCCTTAATTGCAGCGGGCTGAACCGGAAAATTGCAATGGCTTACCCAACGAGGAAAAGGATTAGTCTAGGAAAAGATAGGAAAACCTGTAACTTTCTCCGATATTCTCAACACAATGCTCAAGAAAAATGGTATGTATAAGAATTGCTTTCCAGAGACTTCTCCCTACTCTGTAATAGTTAATCTCTATGTGCCAAAACCCACACTAGGAGGGAAATCAAAACCAATAAAGATTCGGAATCCGTAACCCAGAATACAACCATTAAAGAAGAATATGAAGATACAGCTTTGAAGGAAACACTAGGAGGATTGAAGCAGCAGCTCTTAAATTCAAAGTAAATGTGAGGTACTAATACCCCTTACCAATGCGTAAACGGCCACATGATATAGTCCAAGCCCTACAAGAATGAAATATGGAATAGGCCTTCAAAGAGTAGATGTAAGAGATAGAAGATGAAGAAATTATTGAGCAATTACTATTTACTGACAAAATGAGAATCTACCTGGCGACTGTGTCCCCTTACACCGGAGCACATGCCCAAAAAATATAAAGGAAGTACAAAGATTGTGATGCTAAAATAACCAAAAGGTCCACCAGAGAGTCAAAGGAGGAAAACTGAAGCTATCCATAGTGGCCTCCCACTCACCATGTCTCTTCCAAATTATCAAACAAAGTGGTAATGGTGAATCATTGATTTACGGAAAGCGTGTCAGCGTCCAACACTAAGATAAACCAAAAATAACCGTAAAAGGTTCGAATTAACACAAATAAGACAATCTAACCGGACAAGAACACGAAAATGAAAAAAAAACAAACGCTGGACTCAAAAACAGCGTGAAAAGAAATTTCAGTGAACTATGTGAAACGATAAGTGAAATTTAGCAAAGCGGAAATCCGACGTGATAACAAGATGACACAACAGGAATTTGCAGAATTCACTCAAAACATTCAAATAAACAAGGAAAAATACCCAGGCTATAGAAACATAACGACATGAAAGTAACAGACTATATATGAATGCAAAAGTTAATAAATGAAAACAAATATCAAGAATCACGAGACGATATGAATATCAAAGAGTGTGACAGAGATTGGCAGTTCTCCGGCAAACTTCAGACCAATTGTTCAGAACGACTGGAAGGATGAAAGACGAATAAATGACAGAAAAATTAGGGAACGTGGTTCGGCTTCCACCTTAATTACTAAGCCTAAATAATTGAATATTCCATTCTTTGTTATTTATCGCCTACTTGAAGGTTAAAGGTGAACATAGATCAACTTCTTCTCTCCTACTGATTTCTCTTCCCACACATGTTTCTACTTCTCCTATAAGTTCACGCCACCCCACCATAGCTTCTTCGTCCATCTAACCAAACACGCTGGTTCCTGGGTAGAAGGACGATGCGGAGCCGAGAAGTCACCATGGGTAAGAACGTGTGGACGTTAATTGAAATGTGCTCATTAACAATACAATTTTCACATATATGTCAGCTCCAAGCGGAGAATTACTCCAACCAAGAAACAATCCTAATAAGCTCATATACCACAACTAATAGCAAAAGTACTGAAAATAACAACCAAGCACGACTATCGAAAAGATACAATAAGTTACCAAAATAACTCTCGAATGAAATAATCAATAACTGGTAAATGTGAAAGTTGGAAAAATAATAATTTAAACGTGAATAAACAAAAGTGAAGAACTAAACCAAATGTTAAATGGAGTAATTTTAAAGTATATAAACAGAGATCGATACTGAACATAAAGTTAAATGAAACTCTGTTGAAAATGGTATAACTTACATCATAAACTATATGCGAAGCAAACACTACAACATAAGAGTACACAACAAATACAAAATTAGCCACATTCAACATAAGCTTCTATAAGATAAATACTCATGGTTTAATGAATAATACATTTTTATTTTTTTAATTTTTTTAACCATGAATAATACAATAAACATATGAATGAAAGGGGTGTTGAAAAGTGAATGTAGTTTAGTTGAGTGAACTTAGAATGAAAGAGCTAGAAGCGACGAAAGGCAATGAGAAATCTAGGGATGCGTTGGGCGGGTTACAAGAAAATCAACAGGTTCTAAAAATGAAATTCTCACATCCTATCAATGTATTTAATAAGTAAGGGAAGAAGGACAACACAGATCAACTTATAGTCTCTTTCTCTCATCTCTCATTTCGAATATTTTACTCCTCTTAAAGGTAAAGTTTGCTGGTTTTAGTCCACATATCAAGCAAGCTATGAAGCTTCTCAAGCGGAGGTTAGCAAGGGCAAACCCCAACTCCCCACCGTGATGCCCGGTCAGGATGTTAACTTTTTTTTAGTAAATAGTGTCAGCTTAAAAAGAATCTGGACAGAGATTTGAACTTCCGACTCAGTGACTGCCGGGTAAGCACTCTAACCACTATACTACCCGGGAGGCTAATACTGACTTCGGACCCTCCCCATCCTAATTGGTTCCTTTGAGGGAGGCGAGAGAGAACGATGAAGGGTATGCGGGAGCAAATACAAATCCCCTTCACCATTTAGGTGAGGAGTGTACGGAGATACCTATTCAGGCGATTGATCTTTCTCACAATATATCACTTCCATAATGTTATCATTGTTTGTGGACTAATGAAGGAAGACAATAATTTCTCAAAATAGTGTCCTGAATACAGTTGCTACCGTTGAACTGCGTCATTTTTGGTCATAATTTAACATCTCCTTAATGAGTTGTTGTTCGCTTAGTGTAATGAAACCAGTTGAAGACAAATGTAAAACGAAAAATTAAGGGAGTTTTCCTCCCACCAATTGTTATGGAGTCTGGTATCCCTTTTCTTTCCATGCGAGTTTTTAATTGCGAGAATTTAAGCAATTTCTGCAATAAAGAACATTACGCTAGGGGAAATAAATACTGATTCCTATATAATGCTTTTTATATTAGATGAGGTTTTTGCGGTAAGAGTAGTTTCTAGAAAATAGTCAATTTGTTATACACTATTTTTCTTCTTTATTCAAAATAATTATCTCGTAATAAGGGGAAAGTGTAATCTTAACTTGTGCTTCTTCAAATGGATTCTAATGGATATCTAAGTGAAGGGGCTTTATTCAGAAGGAGTAAAACGAACAATTGAATAATTTAAAATAAAGAAGATATTGGGATTATATTGTTTCTTTTCTGAATAGTAAGAAGGTTATTCAAGAACACGCTAATTAAATTTCATTTTTCCAAATTATGGAAACCAAGAGCATAAAATTGCTTCTGGTGATTGATCAAAGAAATATCTCTTGAAAACAAACCTTATAGATTTATTTGGGCAGAAATGTAAGTTTGAAATAAACGAGAATCTCTTGTTCACTTTTCTCATTTCTTTCTCGCGCACCGGAACGTTTTCCAGGTTTTACGAGAGAACACTTACCGTAAATATAGGCAACGGGAAAGGAATGAAGATTTGATATTCGGCCCAAACCGCTTCAAAAAATTGATCTCTATGTGAAAAACATCAATAGACTATTTCTGTCTTTTATCGTGTTTTAATCTTTAAAATTTGTGGAGATGGAAAAATGTAGTAGCAGATTTATTTTCTTATAATGATAATTTGTTTGCAAATTTCCAGTATCTTTTGTCTAAATTTCTGCTTAATAAGCCAGGCTCGTTAACACGAGGAATATGTAGTGAAATAATGAAGGATAGTATAGTATAGTATATATTTAGAAATACTATAAATTTAAGCTTGTGTTCTATTTAGCCAAATGTTGTTCAGTTGTTCATTTTTGTAGGTATTGAGGAAAATGTGAAGTTTAATAGAATATTATTATGTAATATTTTTCCGTGTTATATGTCAAATTGAAAGTTCTTGTTTATTTCTGTTTATAGTTTAGTCTTTCGTACAGCTTTGAATTTAAACTTTAATCACGCTTTATAATAATTTTATTATTAGAAATCTTGTGTTCAAATTAGCAATTAGGAGAGACTTATTTATTTCAGCATTTCTCTCTTGTCAACCCCTTAAGACTTTATTCAGGCTGTGTGAAATTTAAAGAAATAACTTCCTATATCTCTTTTTAATCTTATATCACACTTTGTCCCATTTCTACTACATTTTCGAAGAATATAAATGCGTAGTTGTTCGCGCCAATATTTCCTAGTCCTTTAAACTGTTTACCAGTTAGTTACTTCTAGTAAATTAACATTACAAGAAGGATGTATTTGAAGGACGAAATTGATTAGGGTGAGCAATAGAGTGAGAAGGTGAATTGAATGTGTTGTGTTGCTGGCAAGGATGTGTAAAATGTTCAGGATTATTACTATATTTCTCATTTTAGCAACAGAGATCCTTAGATTTAGTTCTAGAATATATGAAGGAGGGGATAGGCGCAAAAACGATAAGAAATTGATGCTTCTCTTCACATTTCCTGCTGAAATGCCATGTTACTTTTGCCTTTGAGAGGATTAACGACGACTGTTGTCCACCCTGCAGACTCATGACTGAGATCAATTAAAGATTAGCCATTTCTAGCAACTAAGGATGGCTAATCTCTACCAGCAAAATCTCAGGATGGCTTATCTTTACTGATTAAAAGATTATCTTCAAACGACGAAATAAGACATTTCGGGGTTACTTATTTTAAGCATACGTTCAGTATTACAAGTTGATTCAGACAAACAGATCACTTCATTATCTACCTATAATTAAAAACAAACAATCGAACCCCTTATGGACCGTTGTTATTTCAAGAAAGAAATCAAACCTTTGCTTAATAAGGATCCATTACTAATCATCCCCTTTATGAAGCAAAACCGTGTCTACTAAAGAGAGTAAAAAAAGGTTGGCTGCAAACGTGATTTTCTCTATCCATATTTACAAGAGTTCATGTGTGGTGAAAGAAACACGGGAAATTTATTTCTAAACTTTTATGAAGAAATCGCTAGTCAGTACCTTTTTTTTAATGTCACTTTATTCATTAATTAATCTAAATATTTGCGAAGCAATCACCAGTTTTAATATCAGGTTATTAAATAACATTTTTAAAATGTTTTGTATTTCCTTCACATCATTTTTTATTTTAGGGATTGCTTATATTTACTAGAGTTTGGTAGGATAGCTTATCTTTAGTTGATTTCATGACTGCTCTCATTGTTTCCACTGGCGCAGTTTCGAAAAAATAAACTGCTATGGTTGCCTTAGCTCGTCTGATTCTCTATACTTTTGTGAAGATTGTGCTACTGCCTAATTTTATCTCGCAACGAGTTTTGAGCGTTGTACCGCGCATTTGGTAAATCCTTACGGACAAATTTTAGCAGTGCTACTGAGAAATTTTCATTATGATTTTTGAATTAAAAACTGTGAAAATTTTCACTCGCTTTCATGCGCCCGTGGCGAGGAGTGGAATTGCTTCCTCCCTCACCCTTTAAAGTCTTCATTGAGTCTCCTTGGTCGGACAACAACCTGCAGGGATTTGATAAGCGTCCTGCACGGAAGGTAAAGTGCCATTTGTAGATTATATATTTTGGACTGGGACACTTTACCTTAAACTCTGTGTTTCTCTCTTAAAAAGTCGTGATAAGTCTTTCTCAAACTACACACACATACACATCCAAACACTCACAATCACTCTGCATGGGTATTTTTCTTCTGTTTAAGTTTATTCTTACAATCTTTGCCATGAGAATATGGAAGAATAAATGAGGGAGACCCGGCGATACCGCTAAAGACTCTCTCCGATGGCTCCAAGCCAGATCGCGGGACGGTCTCCTCTAAAATTTACGGAGATCTAGGGATTGCCCTAGTAAAGCTAATAGACACACACAATGGATATGCGGCTATTTGCTCAAATGAGTCTGACTGCGAAGTCCTCACCTCTGCTAAAGCAGCAGAATGCCTAACAACGATCAACCTCAAGCCACACACTCCACCTCAAATAAAGACACACCATAGCATCATCCTTTGCTGCCTCGTTCCATGGGTTGAGAGGCACAGCATTAAAGAAATTCATGCTGAAGTGGAAAAAACACAGACATGGGCGAAGGTAGCTGAAATCATTAAATTCAAGGAATACACGTACGTATTCAAAGTAGTCTTTTGTGATACGGCATTGACGGTTTATGTCATGGAGGGAGGTATGCAACTCTTTATCGTCCGTGTCTGCCCTGAGCAGGTCGGAAGTGAGGAGTTTATCGATTTCCAGATATGCTTCAAATGATACAAGTATGAAGAGCACACCACGGCCACCTGCCCCAGAGGAAACGTTCTTTTGTGCTCTATCTGCGTATCGGATACTCATTCTTGGAGGAGCTGTAAAAGCACCTCTATGAAGTGCCTATATTGCTCTGTAGAACATAAGTCGCTCTCGATAACTTGCCTGATCAAAAAAGAAATGTTGAAGAAAAAGGCAAATCAAAAAAGACAAGAGGAAGAAAACTAAAGTGAAGAGCACCTATGCCAAGGTTGATAAAGCTGCTGTTGCGGTAACTAAGGGAAATCCAACATTTCTCCACCTCGAGAACGAGAACTCGACTAACATTATGTGTTGCATCTATTATGCTCACATTGCAAATCTCTCCTCCCTGGGGTGCTTTGCAGATGAACTTAATAGAATGCTGGCGCATAATGAATTAGAGAATATGTGGTTTCCCCCAAACCCACGTTCGGAGGAGATTCTGAAGATTATTCTCAAACCTCAGTGCGAGACTAGCTTCCAGAAGCTCCCCACCTCCAGCAGTGCCCCAGCTCCTTTCAGGGGTCCTAGGATCCAGGCTCAGGCAGCAAAGGAGGCAAAGACACGCTCCTAAAAACAAAACAACAGGCAAATTTCACAGGACACAAACTCGATTACACACACACACAGGTAGATAATGAGGCTACGGTGACTGAGACTGCAAGACCTGAGGGGGGAGAGCACGTTCTCCTCGCTCACGGAAAACCTCACAGCTTCAGACATGGCCAAGATCGTCCTCTTCTTGTAAGAGGGAATCTAGGCATGCTTACCCTTCAAGAAAAATTAACTTAAAGGTATTCGCTGCTGAAAGGTTCCCTTTCACTAAAGAGATGGATGTCCTTGATGTGTCGGAAAGGGGAATATCCGAAAGATACAAATGGGAATTCACTTAGGACGACTACAGCGAGAAACAAGTCGAGGGGGCTCTACTACAAGGCTCCATCAAACTGGCGCCCGAAACCGTTATCACTCTAACGGACAGCGAATACAGGAAAAAACGAACAGCAAAAACCATCACGACACCAAATACTCTACAAGGACCTAAGCTCGTAAGTGAATAAGTCCAAAAACAACAGAACCACACAAATGAATTTTTAGTGTACTAGACAATGGAGACATTAAAAATATTACATTTTAACTCTGACGGCTGGACGAACAATAGAAACACTATACGGTTATGTAATAAGACAATGCGACCCAGACGTTATATTTATCTCAGAACATGGGATGAATGACACAGACAGGCTAAAGATTTTCCCCTACGAAGTCTTAACCAAAAATCGCGGCGGAGAACGTTTCGACGGATGCGCGATAGCTGTGAAAAGAGGTCTTGACTTCAAATCAATAAGTGGACTCTACGAGTCATACCTCGCTGTTGAGATTTGTTTGGCAGTGGGACCCCTGGTCCTAGCAACAGGGTACCAGCCTCCAAGTAGAGGGTACTTGCTTCTACACAACTTCCTGCAACTTTGTAGTTACGCAGAACCTTTCTTTTTGCCGGCGATGTCAATGCGAGGAGTGCTGCCTGAGATTACACGTCGACCGAACCAGCAGGCAGGAAACTTAAGACACTTATTGAAAGACAAATCATGACAAGAATTGGACCAAACTTACACACAGATCAGCCACAAATCCAGAAATAGTGCTGACTAGCACTATGTTTCCTTACAATTACTTCATTGAACCGGATCCTCCTATCCCCAGCGACCACCAGGCTATCCATATTAAAATCTCAACCTCGCCCATTCAAGTCCCTATCCCAGAACGCAAGAGCTACGCTCGAGCGAACTGAAATAATTATAAACAACTCCTCAAAAATTACAACCTTGGTCCATTAATTAATGCCACTCTAGAAGAAATTGACGAGGAGTTGGATAAAATTAATGATAATTTAATAAAAGCCGATAAGGAAACCATTCCTTGAGTTAAATATAAAACTCTTCGTGCACCGTTCCTGGACCCCTAGAATGAAATCCCTCGCCAGGGAAGACGGGGGAAACGGATCAATGATGTGAACCACATTGGCCCACACTTATTACACACCGACGAACACGACGCATACTCGAAGAATTAATGACTCTTATTAGGGACCAACAGAATGTACTTTGTTACAATTTGATAGACGGACTAAACTTGGAAACCGACTCACGTACATTCTGGCAGACAGTAAAAAGACTAAGAGGCGGACGGCCGCAAAAGACCATCATAAATCTTAGGTGACAATGCCGAAATTACTGAAGCAGAAGAAATCGAAAAGGAAATCAGGCTTCTTTAGGTATCTATGTCTAAGATATCCCCAGAAGAGAATGATAACTTTGATTTAGACTTGAAGACGGAATTATAAACGACTTGAATGATCAGATAAACAGAACCCATGCTCACCATTGTGTATCGCAGGAAAAGGAAATAGGGGGGACTCGGCGGTAGAACTACTGCCGAAGAACTCTTAAAAAGCTTAAAATCCTTTCGTCAGCGAGCATCAAGGCGTACAGGACTGACAAAGGGAGAATTTTATTCGAGCCCCTCCTAACATCTTATTGGGCTCATGAATATCCTGAATGCGTGCCTGAATGTGGGTTACTTCCATGACCACTGGAAAGTAGCAAAAATGATATTCATTCCTAAAGCCGGTAAGCCACCCGGCAGTCCAGCTAACTTCAGGCCTATATCTCTCTTAGAAGATATTGGCCAACAGGGTGAATTCGTTTCTCAAGGGTAACAATTCTCACAATAACCAGCAACATGGCTTCTGAAGGAAGCGAGGAACGGACACGGCGCTAGCCTTGTTCAACCAGAAGTTGGCAAAGGTAAAAGCTGAAAGACGCCACGCAAATTTGTTACTCCGCGACGTCAAAAAGGCGCGGAGTATGGAGGAGATGCCTGCAATACAAAATCCTACAATTGTGCCTCAATATCATACTTGAAAGGATTCTATGCGACTACGTAATGGAGAGGAGGGCGTTTCTGAACATCAAAAATTTCAATGGCCCCGAGTTCGTGCTCGAGGGAGGAGGGTGCCACAAGGTGGGTGTATAACTCTTCTGCTCTATAATATATTCACCCTCGACCTTTCCCAACCTCTGACTGAAGGTTCATTGTACGTCGAATTTGCGGACGATATTACAATGATCTGTACGACCTTTTATCGGAATGCGAATTACATGGCATAGAGTACAGCGGTGGAAATCGAAAGCATCAACTCTTTCGAGAGAAGATGGAAGATAGCTATCAATGCCCCAAAGTTGAGTGTAATTGCACTTTTTCCAACGGACCCTCGTAGACATCCATGTGAGGGGTGCAGGCATCCCATACCGAATGAAGGACACGATTCTGGGACTCCGTATTACGACTGGTGGTTATTAGAATCATGTAGCAAAAACTACATCTCATGCACGGAGGGACTTGGTGGAAGTTTTCAAGTTCAGAAACCTGAGTTTCCCAACAAAGATAAGATCTATAATGCATGCATTCGATCAAAACTCCTGTATCAACTGGTCCCTATAAACGCGAGTCCCGAGACCCAAGTCCTTAAACTCCAAAAGGTCTAAAATAAGGCGCTCTTTTTCATAACAAAAGCCCGAAGGAGAGAGTGCAGAATGCAGAGTGAGCTCCATGGTGAAATGGGGATAACCCCCATAAACGTGGAGTTTCACCTGAGAGCAATTAAGATATGGGAAAAAATACACCGGCCCCTCCCTCCCGAATTTCTACTCGAGCACATAGACTTTGATGACATAAGACGCACAATACCTTTTCAAAGAAGCAGACCCCTCATTGACTATCTGAAAATACAGAAAGGAAAAATCGACGGACCAACACGAAATGGATCCAGTCAAAAGATTTTACCAACAAGCCCAAGGTCTGGGACTTGAAGGCACAGAAATGCATGACTACGTCATGGCAGAACTAAGAATAGATTGTGTAGAAGAAGAAAGAATTTGGGATATAGAAAAAGAACAAGAATTAATAAAGTTTGAGAGAGAAACAGAGGATATTTAAAGAGAGGGTAAAAGAGAACGTAAATTAATGGAAATACGGATGAATCGGAAAAGTGAAGAATCCCGAATACAGCGGAAAATAGAAACAGAGGAAAGAAGAATGCTGAGAGGAGGTAAAACAAGCGAAAGAATAATACTGTTGAAAAGAGAAGCACGAGAATTCAGAATAAGGACAGAAATGGAAGATGAAGAAAGAAGACTAAAGATAAAGCTGGAAGATGAAGAAAGAAGAACTCGACGGGAAAACGAAATAGCGAAAGCAGAACAAGAAGCCGAGGAAAGGAGAATGAAAAAGGAAAAAGAGTCGAAAGAGGGGAGAATAAAGATTCAAAAAGAAATAGATGAAAGAAGAATACAGAGGGAAAAAGAACGTGCTCAAGCGGAAAGAGAAGAGACACAAGAAAAGGAAAGATTGCTCGCACTCGAAAGAGCACCCATCGAGAATCTCATAGAGGCCGAGGAAGTTGGAGCTCGGCCTGGACCTAAGAAAGGACCATCGAGGGAAACCCAGCCAAATGGGGTAACGATGGAAGAAGTAGGAAGTAGGAATGAGGTACCAGCAGGAGTATCTAAGGAAAAACCTACGAGGAGAACCCAGGCAAATGGGGTTATCAGGGAAGAAGAAGAAGGTAGAGTAGAGGTACGAGCAGGTGTACCTGAGGAACTACCTACTAAGACATGTGAGTCAAATGAGTTGACAAGGAAGGAGGAAAGAGGTGCTATTGCGATACACCCGTGTAAGACTAATCGAATGGTAGAAGCGGATGAGTATCCCCTACCCCTAGTAGTCTCCTTCCCGAACGGAACGTCCACGGAGTTACCGCTAAATCGCCAAATCGTAGTGAGTGCCAAGCCCATTAACGACCTCGCAGGGAAAAATTTTCTCGATCCCCAAAGATCGAACTCAGACACGATCTTCCCGTGTACCTGGTTAAAGGAGAGCTATGGGACCTACGCTCCCATCAATTATGCCCCGCTACAACAGGTCGCTCTAGCCATAATGTTCAGTTTAAAGGTAGTCAAGTACCATAAGAAGGGTAATTCGAGTAGGTTGAAATACCGCTACCATTTAGTACCATACTTGGGTAGACTCAATTACCAGAACGGCCGACTCAGGCGCGGTAGAATAATGGTCACAGAGCACCATTTTAGGATCAGCTACATCAAAGGAGCCGATAATGTACAGCTGCTCTATAGGTGGAGACGAAAAACCATGGAGGGTTATTTCAGTACCTAATGAGCGTGAAACCATGTTTTCATTTGTTGTTCGTGTTAATATTTATCGGTAGGATTTAAGTTCTCAAGAACTTAGAAATGCAAGGAAGTAGCTTGTTTTGTTGTTTTTTTTTGTGGGTAATCGATGAATTAAGGTTTTTTAATTTGCTATGTAAAATTGTATTGCGAGTAGGTCTAGCTCGACACATTGCCTGTGTAAACGCGCGCGTGGGCGCTCATGTGTAAGGAAACTTAATGTAAGAGAGGGCTCAAAGAAATACAACTTTGCTAAGCTCGACTAGGTTGAATAAGGTGTTTTGAGTTCCCGGGAGCATCCCCCGCTTCCCATTAAATTCTTTTTGGGAGGTGTGTAGGGGAATGGTCACTCCCCCTCCCCCCCGTTCACTCGTGATGCAGTCCCAAGGCGGTTACCGCAACGACATCCGTCGAAGGCATCGGCGGGTCAGTGCTTAACCACAGTGTGGCACAACTCGGTGCCATGTAAGACCCTAAAGGTCAAAAAGGTAAGATCTCCCCCAGGAGAGTGAGATAGAGTTTCACGTTGAACAAGAAATTGGAGACGGGTTTCTCCCAATCTCGATGGCTAACGAGGAGCCGATGTTTGACTTCGTGGGAAAGACCGTTTGGAAAAAGAACTCTCCTGGGGCCGTCCTCAAGCCCCTCTCCCCCTTACCACTCCCCCAGTGGGGGTGCTAGGTATGAATGAGGAACTCTGAGAAAAATCGGGGTAGTATACGTCAGGCCAGGTGACGAAGTCCTCGGATCCAAAACCGAGCTACCTAGACTGGATTGGTAGTTTACTTGGGTCGCCAGACCAAGAAGTACCCTGCAAGAGACGCAGGACTACCTACCTTAAGGGGCTAAGAAAAAGCTCATCCTTGAGCTAAGTCCCTGGTTATCAAACCAAACGATAAGTGAACTTTGGTAAGTTCGACTTACTCTCGCCAGAGAGACTCCTCATATCCTGGTGCACCTTAAACACCAGGGGTATTCCTCGTCCTTGAGGAATTAAGAAAAGAAGAAGAGGTAGTATACGTCAGTCTCTAGGTGACGAAGTCCTCGGATCCACAACCGAGCTACCGAGACTGGAGAGGTAGAAAACTTGGCTCGCCAGACCAAGAAGTACCCTGCAAGAGAGGCAGGGCTACCTACCTTAAGGGGCTAAGAAAAAGCTCATCCTTGAGCTAAGTCCCTGGTTATCAAACCAAACGATAAGTTAACTTTGGTAAGTCAACTTACTCTCGCCAGAGAGACTCCTCATATCCGGATGCACCTTAAACACCAGGGATATTCCTCGTCCTTGAGGAATTAAGAAAAGAAGAAGGAAAAGGCTCCCCCTCGAGCCCGTTATTCAGGGCCACACCAAACTTTAAGTAACTTATTCTCCCAGAGAAACCCCCCTCCGTTATCCTCGCCCTTGAAGAAGACCCTCCCCGAGTTCAGTCCTCGTCCATAAGGAAATAAGTAACGAAGGAGAAAAGCTCCTCCTCGAGCTCGTTACTCGGTGATCACACCGCACTCCCAGTTAACTTGATTTAAGAAACAAGTTCGACTCACTCTCGCCAGAGAGACCACGACTGCCTAGGTGTTGCATAAAGCACCGTCTTGGTTCTCGTCCTTAAAGAACCCTTCCCCCCCCGGAAGAACGTGTGGACCCCCCCAGCTGCTACCCTCGTTAAAACGACCGTGGAATTTCTTCCATCTACAACTGGACACACGGCACGCGTCGTGAGTCAATAACATTTCTGAGGCCCTTTAAACTCCACATGAGTCCGTAAGCCTAATTCTTATATTATTGTTGTGTGTAGAGAAAACGTTAACCAATTTTGGAGGGTAAACTAATTTAATTAATTCTTGTTTATAATAATATTTAGAGTAGTGCTGTAGTTAATGTATAAAGGTTGTGTATTCAATGGTTAAAGATAAAATATAAGTTTATTTTGTGAATTAGTGGGCGTTTCTTTTGTATCCTTACGTGTTTGGTAACGGCTCTGTTCTTTAAGATATTCTTATAATATCAATATATATTAGACACTCTTAGCACTCTTAGAATAGAACAAAAAAAGGGGGGGCATTCTACGACACTAAATAAAAGTGGTGTCAGGTAAGTAGGGTTTTATCAGAAAGAATTCTACGACAAGGAGGAATACCCGATCTTAACGTGAACAATAAAAAACCAAGAGGAACAACGAATAACCAAGCATACGGAAAAGAAAAAGGCATGGATGCCTTAAATAAATATATATATATTTATATATATATAAACTCAATAGTAGTTATTTAGAAGAAACGCTCCCTAAAAGGGTACTCTCCTGAAAAGCACAAACTGAATAAGAATGTTTAAGTATAATGAATAGAAGTAACAATAAATCAAACTCAGAAAGAATAAACCAAGAAATACAAGGAAGAGAAGAGATCAGCCAGTATCCTGACAATTTACACCCTCACAGACAATTACTCTCCATCTCCCTCCCAAATTAGTAGTATTATTATTGTTAAAAAAACAATAAAAAAAACACACACCAGACCTAAGGATCCAATATCAGGTTCTTGAAGACATAGATATGAGGGAGGGATTTTTTTTTTGTAATTAAGGGGCTATCTGGCGACTGCCGACTTAGGCATTAGTCGCCGTAAACAAACAGCCTAGTTCTAGGCTACTTTAAAAATTAAACAGGAAACAATAAAAAGAAATAACAATAACAATAAAAAAGCAATAACAAAAACAATAACAAAAACAACAACAACAATTAAACCGGGTTAAATGAAAGGAAGAAGGCCAGCCTCCCCAAAAAAGTCAATAAGTCCACTAGTCCTGGTGCACGCACTCGTCCCGAGTACAAGGGACAGGCGGTAGCGACCCCACCCATCCCGGTACCGGGACAGGTATCGTGCGCGAAGATCACCCAGACTGGGACATTCGACAAGAATGTGCCGAACAGTCTATGGGGACGATGCAGTCGTTGCAATAGGGCGCAGGCGAGCGCTCTATCAAGTAGCGATGCGTCACACGAGTGTGTCCGATTCGAAGACGACAGAAAGCAACCTGAAGCCGCCGCGGCATTGGGGGATAGGTCCATGGGAACAGTCGCGGCGCAATGGTACGCAACTTTAAGTTGCCCTCGACCGTCTCCCATCTTCTTTGCCAAGCAGTCCGAAGAGTTGCCCGTATTCCTGCCATGTAGTCAGTGTGAGGAAGAGCGAAACGCTGGTCCGGTCGCAGAGTCCTCGCGGACTCTTTGGCGCCCTCATCGGCGCGCTCATTCCCCGCAATTCCTACATGTCCAGGAACCCAGCAGAAGATAATCTCGACATCTGCCCGGCTCGCCAAAACCGTGGCGTCACGGATTTCGCGAACCAGGGGATGCGGAGATTCCAATGCCCCGAGAGCACTCAGGGCGCTTTGTGAGTCGCTATAGGTCACAATCCGGTCTCCGAACCGGGCACGTCGCGTAATCTCCCGTACCGAGTGGTGTATTGCCACCAGCTCGGCCGTGAAGACAGACGCAGCGCCTGGTAGAGCCCCGCTGACTTCAAACAGAGGGGATACGGCGTGGAAGCCGACCCCCTCTTGGGACTTGGAGCCATCCGTATACACTGGCACGGTACCAGCGTGCCTGATGTGTGCTCCAAAAAGGTCGAACGCAATACTCCCGGCGCAGTAAAAGCTTTGGGAGCAGAGGCGTAGCGACAAATAGCCAAATGTGGTACCCTCTAGGGTGGCGTTCTGGGCAGAACCAGAGGCGCCACCGGCCCGAGAGCTATATCTACCTATCGAAGGAGTTTCCTGGCCCTAAACCCAAAGGGCTTAGGGTATGACTGGCGTCTCTCGGCGGCATAGGCAGCATCGAGATCAGCTGCGGATGCAGTGAGAGCTGTTGGCGACTGAGGGAGGCGCCGGGCTCGCGCGTACAGGCAAGTGATGCACTGCACGCGGCGCAAAGCGAGTGGCATCTCCCCAGCATCGACCAACAGGCTCTAAATGGGAAAAGTGCGGAAGACACCGGTCGCAAGGCGAAGGCCAGTGTGGTGGATCGAATCCACCTTCCGCATTTTTTTTTTTTTTTAAGAGCTCATCTGGCGACTGCCTACTTGGGCATTAGTCGCCGTATTAAAACTGGCCTAGTTCTAGGCTACTTTAAAATAAAATTAAAGAGAAAAAAAAAACAACACCCCAAAAGGGCGAAAGGAAGCAAGCTGGTGCGTCGGGGAGAGGTCCCCCCGGCGCAGGAGCGTGCAACTAAAGGAAAAAACAAACAAAAACAAAAAAAAAAAACCAAAATGCAAAAAAACAACAAAACAAAACAAAAAAAACAAAAAAACCTTACTTAAATAATAGGGAGAAGGCCGGCCTCCCCCCAAAAGTCAACAAGTCCACAAGTCAATGTGAACGAATCTGTCCCGAGCACAAGGGACAGGCAGTAGCGACCCCGCCCATCCCGGTGCTGGGACAGGTATCGTGCGCGAAGATCACCCAGACTGGGACATTCGACAAGAATGTGCCGAACAGTCTGGGGGACGACGCAGTCGTTGCAATAGGGCGCAGGCGAGCGCTCCATCAGATAGCGAAGCGTCACACGAGTGTGTCCGATTCGGAGACGACAGAAAGCAACCTGAAGCCGCCGCGGCATTGGGGGATAGGTCCATGGGAACAGTCGCGACGCAATGGCACGCAACTTTAAGTTCCCTTCGACCGCCTCCCATCTTCTTTGCCAAGCAGTCCGAAGAGCTGCCCGTATTCCTGCCATGTAGTCGGTGTGAGGAAGAGCGAAACGCTGGTCCGGTCGCAGAGTCCTCGCGGACTCTTTGGCGCCCTCATCGGCGCGCTCATTCCCCGCAATTCCTACATGTCCAGGAACCCAGCAGAAGATAATCTCGACATCTGCCCGGCTCGCCAAAACCGTGGCGTAACGGATATCGCTAACCAGGGGATGCGGAGATTCCAATGCCCCGAGAGCACTCAGGCCGCTTTGTGAGTCGCTATAGATCACAATCCGGTCTCCGAACCGGGCACGTCGCGTAATCTCCCGTACCGAGTGGTGTATTGCCACCAGCTCGGCCGTGAAGACAGACGCAGCGCCTGGTAGAGCCCCGCTGACTTCAAACAGAGGGGATACGGCGTGGAAGCCGACCCCCTCTTGGGACTTGGAGCCATCCGTATACACTGGCACGGTACCAGCGTGACACAATGTGGGCTTCAAAAAGGTCGAACGCAATGCTCCCGGCGCAGTACAAGCTTTGGGAGCAGAGGCGTGGCGACAAATAGCCAAATGTGGTACCCTCCAGGGTGGCGTCCTGGGCAGAACCAGGGGTGCCACCGGCCCGAGAGCTATATCTACCTCTCGAAGGAGTTTCCTGGCCCCAAACCCAAAGGGCTTAGGGTATGACTGGCGTCTCTCGGCGGCATAGGCAACATCGAGATCAGCTGCGGATGCAGTGAGAGCTGTTGGCGACTGAGGGAGGCGCCAGACTCGCGCGTACAGGCGAGTGATGCACTGCACGCGGCGCAGAGCGAGTGGCATCTCCCCAGCATCGACCAACAGGCTCTCAATGGGGAAAGTGCGGAAGGCACCGGTCGCAAGGCGAAGGCCGGTGTGGTGGATTGAATCCACCTTCCGCAATAAACGCTCAGCTGCGGATGCATAAAACTCGCATCTGAAGTCGAGCTTCGAGCGAACAAAGGATCGATAAAAAAGTAAGGCGGTAACCCTATCAGCGCCCCAAGCGCTGAACGTCACGGAACGGAGAATGTCCATGGTGCAGGTACAAGAGACCCTAAGGCTGCGAATATGAGCCTCCCAGGTGAGGCGTCGGTCGAATACAAGACCAAGGAAACGGTGCGACTCAACCACATCCAGGCGCACCCCATTAAGAAACAAACCTGGGTCGGGGTGAAGCCGTGGATGGCGGCAGAAGTGGACCACCTTAGTTTTGGCCAAAGAAAACCGAAACCTGTGCGCTTTGGCATAGCGAGAGACGCGGTTCAATGCCTGTTGGAGTCGACTCTCCAGAGTTGGCATCTGGGCCGCGCCTTAAGAGATTGAAAGGTCGTCCACGTAGAGCGTAGCGAGAACATCTTCTGGCAGCACCGAGGTGATGCCGTTGATGCTCAGGGTAAAGAGTGTGACACTGAGGACACTTCCCTGAGGGACACCCTCTTCCTGCTCCTTTGGGGCAGAGAGGGCTCCCCCCACCCGTACGCGGAATCGACGATCTCGCAAAAATTCAGATATAAAAAATTGGGAGGCGTTCCCTCGCCCCCATCGTGTGGAGAGTCTCCATGATACCGTATGGCCATGCGGTATCATAGGTCTTCTCCAGATCGAAAAACACCGTGGCGTAGTGCTGTCTACGAAGGAAAGCCTCGCAGACGGCATTTTCCAGTCGGAGCAGAGCATCCGACGTGGAGTGAAACTTACGGGAGCCGCACTGTGCAGAAGACAGATGGTCTCCGCTGTCCAGGATGGGCTAATCTAACATTTACCAATTTCTCCATCAACTTGCACACGCAAGAGGTTAGAGAGATTGGGCGGAAACCGGTCGGAGTAGAGTGATCTCTCCCTGGCTTGCGAAAGGCGAGCACAGTACGATTCGCCAGGAGTCTGGAAGAAGACCTTCCACCCAGATCCTGTTGAACAGATCTAACAGAAAGGCCATGTCTTGCTCACCCAGGTGTCGAAGCATGGCGGATGGGACATCGTTCGGACCATGGTCGGTGTCCGCGCAAGAAGCGAGAGCGGAACGCAACTCACTTACAGTAAACTTGTCGTTGAAGGGTTCTCCGCCTCTGGAGGTAAAGTTCAGCCGGCGGCCTTCTGCAACATCACGACGTGCATTGAATGCTGGCGGAGCAGCATCACGGCTAGAGAATGCGGAGAAAGCGGTCGCTAAGGATTCCGCCACGGACGCGGGGTCCGAGATTGCGGTCCCATTCTCCTGGAGAACGGGAGGGGGGTCTTGCGAGAACTTGCCCCGAATCCTTTTGACTCGCTTCCACACCTCAGCTAAAGGTGTTTTTCCGTTAAGTGAAGACACGTATGCCCGCCAAGAAGAGCGGCAGGTGTGCTTCGAAATATACTGGAACCTAGCCCTAGCCCGACGAAATTCAGCGACAGTGAAATCGTTCGGGCGGCACTTATAGCGCATGTAGGTAGGCATAACGCTTCTGTTTCAGGGCCGTCTCACACTCGGCCGACCACCATCGGAGTAGTCGGCGTGCAAAACAGCCAGACGTCCTAGGAATAGTAGTCAGGCCCACGGCGATGATGTTGCCGGAGAAGAATTCAACGGCCTCATCTACCGACCTAAACTCCTCGACTGAGATAGAGAATTCAGTCATTTCCTGAAATGCAGGCACCATCGAGGTGGTCTCTCAGGTGGCAGTTGCCCTGAAAATGATATTTGAATGGGAAAGTGATCACTAACATGGAGGTCATCGACCACCCCCCAATCAAAATCAGGCTGTGCATCCGATGAGCACAAAGATAGGTCAAGGCAAGAAAATGAAGCGGTTCTCGGACAGTGATGCGTAAACTCATCCACGTTTAGGACGCCCATCTCAAGCTCTTCGATCAGATCGGCAATGACTTGTCCCCTGGGATTTATGGAGTAATCTCCCTAGAGAGGATGCCTGCCGTTCAGATCTCCAAGCAAGAGATAGGGCCTCGGCAACCGTGCCACGACGCGGCGGAAGTCCCCCGCGTCGAAGTCAGCTGAGGGTGGAATGTACGCAGAAATGATAGTATACCTCCTATCCAGGTGCAGCTGCACAGCAACTAGCTGAAAGGAGTTATCTAAAGAGAAAGGAAGAACGGAGACATCATGCCGGGTGTAAACCGCGCATCCCCCAGCCCGGCCATCCCGCGGTGGTGGGGTCGCAAGACCCTTATACCCCGGGAGGGCAGGCAGCGGGCAAGCGCCTAGCATGGTCTCCTGCAAAAAAATAGCTAACGGGGAACGGGAAGAGACGAGCCTCCGCAGCTCCTCCCAGTTGGCACGGAGTCCACGGCAATTCCATTAAAGGAATATGCCCTCCAGGCCTAGCTCGGAGGAGACGCGGGGGCCCTCCTCGAATTGAAGACCCTCACGGGAATGGCCGTACGCTTCCCGGGGGCAGAACCCCGGGCGCTGTTGGCCGGACAAAGCGCTGAAGGCGCTGTTGCCTTCGAGGACTTATTGGGGGAGGTTGGGCTCGCCATGCGAGTCTTTTCCTCCCTCCGCCTCGAAACCTTAGGCAGGCGTTGAGGCTTCGGAGGCGGGGGGCCCTCTTTTCGAGGAACCACCGTCTCCGAGCCACTCGCTCCACCTCGGGCGTGGGCGAAGGGGCCGAAGCTCCTTTGTTGCTGTCCTCCTTTCAGGGAACAGCTTTAGGAACCCCGGAAGATGGCCTAGCGACCATCTTCAGGGGTGTTGCCTCCTGTGAGTCTAACGACTCGGTGGAAGCGCGTGGCCGTTTCGCTTTACGGGAAACGGTCACGCTGGGGAAAGAGGGGGGAGCCCTGGTTTTAGCCGGGGCTGGGTGTGAACCCTTTTTGCCGCATGCTCTACCAGGGGAGCGCCCGGGTGTAGTAGAGCCCGCAGAAGGGCTCCGAATGGGCGCGGAAACAACCGTGCTCGTTGGCCTGGATGTGCCAGGATCAGAGGGTGCCTTTCGAACTACTGAGGCATATGACGTCCCTGGCAGAGCTGGGCGCGCCAGGACCAAGTCCTTAGCCTCGCGGAATAAGAGTCTATCCTGGGCCTAAACGGCCAGGATTTCTTTCTCCAGGAGATATGCACCACATTGCTTCGAAGAAGCAGGGTGCGGCTCTCCGCAATTGACACACTTGGCCACACACGATTTGGGCTTATCGTGTGCGACCTTGGAGCAATTTACACAGACTTCGGGTGACCCCGACTTTGCACGTCTACATGAGCGATTCGTATGGCCGAAGCGGTAACAGTAATAGCACCGCCGCGGCAGTGGCACGAATGCCTTCACGCGGTAGCGGTACCAACCAGCACGCACCGACTCAGGGAGCTTGTCACAGTCGAACGTGACGAAGAGTGTAGGGGTGGGTCTCGAAGCCCCTCCGTGTTTTCTCATCACACGTTCGACCTTGACCGCCCCATGGTCGGCCAGCTCTAGGGTGATGTCCTCAATGGAGTAGACAACGAGTTTCTTCGCATAAACTACTCCTTTCACAAAGTTCATGGTAGAGTGCGGCGTCAAACTCACCGGGGTGCCATGAAGTGTCCGAAGAGCACTTATCTTGGCCGCCTTGGCGGGATTCGCCGCATTCGCCAGAAGGCTCCTGTCCGAGAAACGGGTCACCTTCGGCTCTCTACCAATTGCACTAGCTAATCCTCTCGTCTGATGGATCATGTTGCCCTTGGACAACATGGTGCCATCAGTGGAGCGAATAACGAGGAAGCGTTGGAAGCCAGCGGGCTTGAAAACGCCCGGTAACCTCTGAATGAGGGGCCCCGATGTCATCGAGGCTCCACCCTGTGCACTCTTGGTGTTAGTCTTGGTCAGGGGCTCCGCACATGAGGGGGTAGAGGGGCCGGATGTGCCGATCTTGGCTTGGTCGCCTACCAAAGTGGTAGAAGACCCATCCGTCCCCGCAGCCCCCGCGGATGGAGAGGAGCCCCGAGTCTTTTTCATCTTTTTAGTCTTTTTTGTCTTTTTCTTTTTTGGAGAGGAGGGCGGGGAATGAACCCGCTTTTCACCTCCGCCGGCAGAAGCCCCTAGGCCAGATGGACCGGCCTCAGCCAGGTCCCGCTCCGAAATGGAAAAGGTCCTGGTTGTCGTAGGGGCACCTGTCGGAGGAGATCCCTCCCCTCCTTTTACTGCCTCGGAGCCCTTAGCCATTTGAGGAGGACCTTGCATAGGGGCGGATTCGGGTTCGGTGGTTGGCGCCGAGCCCGAATTCCCCCCCATGGAAGGCCCTACTGTCTGAGGCTGGGTCTCCTTAAGGACCATGTCTATCACAGGAGGGGCCTTCAGTTGGCCATCCCCTCCCAGGACATCACAGGTCCCCTTTGCAGTGTCGCCAGTCTTGTGTGGAAAGGCACAGGCCTTGACCCCGGCAAGGTTTAAAATTCTTGCCAGCAGGTCTTTTGAGGGAAGCGACCGAAGGGGCCTGGCTTTCCTCTCCCCCCTAAGGGGTTTGCCCTACCGATCCGCTTTGATGGGGAGCGGCTGGCTAAGGGCTGCCTGCTGGCTTTCTTGGCAGTCCCCTTAGAAAGAAAAGAGGGGACTGCCGCTGGAAAAAGGGAGGTGCCCGAAAGCACCTCCAGAGAAGGGGGTGAGGGGGAGTCCCCTGCACCCGTAGGCGAAGGAGAGGAGTAAGCCTCCTCTCCGGTTAGAGAAATATGGGGGACCTAAAGGGGACCTAAAGCAAGGGGGAGTTAAAGGGGTTTGAGGTTTTATTAATTCATCCATGGGCATGGTGACCCTATTTTTGCCACGGGACGCAATAGCTCATCACCTCTTGCAGTTGCCCGCACTGCAAGAGGTGCTTACAGGCCTGGCAGAGCCAGGCGCTGCCATTTCGGACCACCCCTCCCGCCTGGTGGCCTGGCAGTCCATCGGCATGGCGGCTCCACCTTAGACATGGCGTAAAAAAATATAGGTTGTGAAGAGGAGAGGAAAAGGGATGTTTGGAAGGTATGGGTGGGGATGAAGCAGGTTGTTAAAAACCAGCCACCCCAGACCGGAGCTCAGGGGTTAGGGAACATTGTCCCCAACCCCCTCAGCCCCGATGCAGGACGGTTAGCTGGAAGGAAGGTCAGCATCTACCCTGTGAAATTAGAGGCTGACCAGAGAAAGTTGTGGGAGAGGTTGTGTGAAAAGAGAGGAAACAGGTGTTTTGAAGGAAGGAAGAGAGGCTAAGCTGGGGCCGGACGGAGTGCTGAATCCCGTCAGCACGGCGGCCAGGATGGTGAATCGCCGCGCCCCTTACAGGGCATGAGGGAGGGAACCTCGTACCTCTCCTGTCTACATAGCACCTCTCAAGAGAGGAACCCCATCACCAGTGCGGAATTGTAGGAAGCAATCGCTTGATTTAGGCCTAAACCCCCCGTCCTCAGCCAAATCACCATCAGACACCTAAAGGAGGCACCCGAAAAATTTTCGACTAGGCTGTTGAACCTGCTCGATTCGTCCCTAGCAATGGCATATTTCCTAGATGGCCTAAAAACCTCGAAAGTGATCCAGGTCATTCATTTCAGACCTATATCATTGATAGAAACCATTGGGAAGGCTTGTGAGAAAATTCTCAACAGCAGACTATGAAAACATCTGTCAGAGCACTCTCTGTTGCACGAGGAACAGCACGAATTCAGAAGACACCAAAGCACGGAAACAGAAAACAGCCATAGCCCACATGCTTAAACACGCAGCTGAAGGACTAGCTAGGGGGTGCAAGATCAACGTCGTTTGCAGAGAAGTAAAGAAGGCCTTCGACAAAGTTGGGATCGACTCCTAAGACTCACCATCCACTTGGAAAAGATCACAGATCAAATGTTATAGTGATATAGCTTATTTCTATGCATATATATTTATTGTAGGGAGTAACTTCTAGTGGAAATAGTATTCTCTAGTTTACTTCGGATCGAGAGTGCAATTATAACTCGCCCTTGATCTCGCGATATTGATAATAATATTTTGTCACATTTAAATGAAGAAGTGGCCAGAAAATTGGCATTGCGGTGAATCTTCTGTTGTTATCTTTAAAGTAAACTAAACTGACTTATATAACTTATGTAATAGATATATCATCACTATATAATCTCAGAAATGGTGCAGCAATGCCGTGATTTAGGGAAAAAAATAAAGGTGAGAGTGTACTGGTTGTTATTAAATTGTTAATATTCATGTTAATAGTTGTAAAACTTGTTGAAACCGTGTCATTTACTGAAGAACAGATTGCTGAAATGATTTTAAGTTTAGATAAACATAAAGTAGCAATACCGGATGAAAATTACCTTAGGGCATTAATTGAAAATTAAGCAGTGCAGCTTTTGTTTGAATAAAATTTTAACTCGTTCATTTGAACTTGTGGAGGTATTAGCTGATTGGAAGAATGCTCATATAGTACCTATATTTAAAAATGGAGTGTGAGAGGATATTATTTTCTATAGGTCTATGAGCTTAACATCACTAGTATGCGAATTAATGAAAAAGATTGCCAAAGCAGGTTTATTGACTTAATTATCAGATTTTTAATGGAATAGAGAAAGTAAATATAAGTGAATTCTTAGAAAAAGTCAGAAATCACTGCCATAGGCGATATAGTTTCAAATTCTTTTTAAATATCAATGGTATAGTTTAGACTGTAAAGAATTTTTTTTCAGGCAGAGAGTGGTGAACTTGTGGAACAGTTTGGACAGGTGGTTGTCACGCATTTACCCTCAAATAATACCTTGCATGGCAGTTATCTCTCCTGATGTTTTTCTTTGCACAGTGGATGTTTTTTCTTGTAGTCAAAATCTACAAGAACAATTTTACAATTGATCCACTCCACTATTTCATATCTGATATCCTCGAAAAAAATAGCTTGAAGTAATGCTCGGGAGAGGACGGAGTATTAGCTGCTTGAGATGTAGAAGGTCTTGATGGTCGAATAATGTCCATGCTGTTGCTTGGGAGACATGCAATCTCTGTGCCACACAAAGCCTGATTTCCTTTTCAGTGTTGTTGTTTAACAAGTCACAAGCGGGTCTTCATCCTCACCACGGCATCTTTGTCGTACCCGACAAGCAAAAAGGGCAGCAGAAACAGGAAGATTTGCAGTATCACGGGTAATAATAGTAGCGTTATTACAGTTCTTACCATGGGTCATCTGAGTTACCAGAAAGGTAATCTACATGGTGAAAGAAGAGCAACTAGCAAGAAATATGCCACAGGACCAGCCAGAGGTTAAGCACACGGAAGAGCAAGGGATGCAATGGTAGCATGCTTGATGACGGAAGAGGAAGCCTACTCTTCAGATCCCCAACACGCTCTCCCTTTATCTTCATGCGACGGGGTGATTGGTTTGTATAATTATCACTAGATATTTTTATACCACTCATATTTTTATAGTTAGACACAAAGTCAACATATTATTACTATCATAAAGCGCTTAATTTTCTAAAATATCAAATCCTTCTTAGCTAGATATTTATGCTAATTGGAAAACAATATAATCAGATTAAGTCTGTTATAGTATAATAATTTATCTAAATTAAAAATTAATAATTAGTACACTCGTACTTTATATATTAACACTGAACTTGGGGTATAATAGACACTATTTCTTCTTTTAATATTATCATTGAACTGATGTATACCCTACCAGATCACATGATTATAGAAATTCCACGGCGCGGAGTGGCATGACTTGATTTACTGTGTCGGGGCGTTCTGGGGAGACCGATGCTAGTAAAGGTACCAGCTAACTACATCTACGGGAACACCCCTGGAATTTATGGCGTTTGTATAAATTATACCAATTTTTTAGTGCTGCTGGCTTAAGATAAATCCAAGATACTTTCTTTTCTGCAGGAAGGAAGATCTTTCATATTGTTTCTAGCCGTCGCGCGTATCGTATGTTTATCAGACATTGGCAAATACGAGTAGGTAGGTTAATGAGGAAGAAATAAGAAAATTCTTAAGATGATGAAACCTACATAGGTAAGGTTTGAATTAGAATTTGTGCCTTAATAATTCTGCCTAATTGAGAAACATCTATTTTGTTATAATCCATGCGATCAAAGGTAGGCTAAGGAATTATTATACTAATATGTCTATAGCTTGTGGGATTGTCTTTGCCTTTTATTTAAAAGAATTAGCCAAACATCTGATAATATAATTTCTAAAGGGTCAATAGCTTAATATAAAGATTTTCTAATAATTCTTGTGATTGGCGAAATGAGCTCGTTCTTTTAATCCTTATTATTCTTCAGATGAACTTTATCAAAACTCAGCGATTTTGAAACATTCATTATTATCATACAATTTGAAGGAGAGATTTGAATGGAATGAAGCATTACAATTGTTGATGCCTATATGTTCACCAACCGAGGAACCTTCAACAATCTTTTTATTTACATTTGATATAATAATATTAAGAAAGTTTAGCTGACGCTTGTAGTCATTTACCATTTGGTTTCAATAATGTTCGCTCAAACTATCGATCAACCGGTTTTACTCGTTATCAACACTAAACATTAAAATTTACATTTGAAAACTTCAAGTCGCCACATTTGACTGACAATTGTTGCCAAACACAATTCTATAAAAACTTAAATGATTCCTCGTCATTATTTCTTATTTTGCGTTGTGCATCTGTATCCTAATTATAAATTCAAATCATTATATTCAACAGCTATAAAGCTTACTAACATACACTAATGAGCAAAATAAGAGAATGATTTTCCTCTACATATTAATATATTTTCAAAAATATGATGAGTGAGTATCTGAAATTTCCATTTATAATAAATGCATGCATCGAATATATTTTATAAAAATTTCACATGATATAATCGTATACACAAGATATATATACTAAATAAACAAAGAAACAAAAATAATAATACGTGTAAAATAAGAGAACGATTTTTCAGGAAGATTCTAAAAGTTCCTTCAAATCATTTGTCAATATTTTGCTAATCCTGTAGGAACTATACAACCAGCATTGTTGTAGTACACTCGCTGAAGAGATGGCACCATAATAAAAGTGACTCCACACCTCTATCAGCGAATGCGCCTAAAAACGCTTCACCTTTTGATTTCACTCATCAAAGGGATATTGTAATATTCCCAAAATTATCACTAACCAAAACCTAGCAAGGTCGTTGAATTAATTTCAAATAGTCCATGGTTAAAATTTTTACACTTTATTGATTCGAGTTCAAGTTCGTACAATTAGCATTACTTATGCTGTCACTATCTGGGCACTAAATCTGTCAGAAAAATACATCTTATAAATATTTGGGCCAGCACTGCCTTGGCTGAAAACGAGTAGGGTAATCTAAAACTCTGTCTAACGTCGCACCTTATAGTTTGTTTACATGCCAGATATTTGGGGAACATAGGTATGTTCATTGGTAGAACTGATGTTGCAAATTTGACCAAATGTAGAGCTCATGGCAAATATACTTTTAAACACTTATTAATATAAAAAACTGCTCCTAGTTTCCACTCGCAGCAGTATTCCCGAAAGAAAACTTTTATGACTTTTATCTTTAGTTGTTTTTTTCAATGGAGATCTATAACACGAAAGAAGTTCCTCAACCCAGTAGTTAAACTATTATTAGCGCTCTTTTTGCCTCTAAACCTACTATCGTCAGTTGTCTCACTCTTGTGAACTTCCGCGGGGACCTAGACGGAGTAGGTGCTGGTTCGCCCACCTCTTGATGCAGTTCCTTTGTCGAAATAAACTTGCTCTTTACTGGCCGGCCAGTCAAAGCATCAATACTGGCAGAACGGAGCACGATCGCATGGTTCAAGCGAAGAACTTCAACCTCAACGTGATGCCGGTCTTTATAGCAGAAGCATTTCTGAATATAACATTATTGAGAAAAAGTGAGTAAGAATTACACGGGAATGCCTTGTAGATTAAAACAGGGCGATTTAATTCAGATTTTAATTACAAGAGTTGTAATGATTAGTTGATAGAGATGATCTTGAATCGTTTCTTTCTGTTTTCAGCTGAAAGAACAAACTCATGAAGAGGTGTGTCGCAAGACAACGCCTTCACAGTGAGAGAGAGAGAATTGTGTGCGTCTGGTGGCCTTAAGAGAAATAATGAGTTTTCTTCAAGGTCTTTGTCTCTTCAATGGCATTGAAATCATGGTCGTTAATCTTTGTCAGTAATCTCTTTTTTTGACTTGCACAATGGACACCAGGCTTCTGGCAGGCGGAAGCAAAGTGATAAGGTTTCTTCGAATTAAATGGTACTTAACTGGTTGATTCAATGTTTACTTAGTGTTAATTGTTCACTTAGGCGCTGGCAGGGTTTAACTATATATTAAGTAAATAGAACCTCGACTTGGAATCTTCCTCAGAAATGTTTACAGTTGAGCAATCTAACTTAATTTCATTTTCTCTTTGTATAAATAATGAAGACTTGAACAGAAGTAATAGCAAAAGGTGTAATCATGATGATAAGATCCTACATCTTTAAGAAAAACGTTTTTATTCAATTATTCCTAAACATATTCCATCTTAACAATATACAATGGGCCTTAAAATTCGAAATGAATAACGGCTTAACCCAAAGGAAATGGGACAAGTTTTTGCCATTTTGCTTAAAGGTGAAGAATTAAAGTGATAAAAGTTAGCTGGTTTATCACACAAAAACTACTTCCTGGGACCACAATTTCTTTTTCGTAGTCATTATTGAAATAAATCGGGTAATTAGATTAATATGGATAAATAAACAAATAATTCCATTTAAATTTCACAAATAGTAAATAAATAATTGCGCTTTGAATAATTCATTAACATTTACATTTTCTTCTTACTTCTTTATTATATATTACATTGAGATCCAATCTTTCTTCAGAGCAGGGAAAGTGGGGATGACAGCTATGGATCGATGAAATATTTACCAACTTTTCATTAATTTTCAAAAGTTAAATTGAAATTTATATTATTCATCTAGATAGAGCCTTAGAAATTCTAGTTTTAATTCTATTTTTAATTATTAGTTCTTTCATTTATGCAAAGTGATATGTACACTTTGTATTTCTAAACGGTGTCAATAAAACCATGAACAATATACTCAGAAAGCAGTAGTTGTTTATTGATATTGCTTAACTCGGCGGTGATTGCTTACCAATGGATTCAAACCACACCTTGTTAGAGCAAAAGGTAAAAAAGTACTAATGGAACCAAAATATACTAGTCGTTATTGTAGGCCGGATTTAATGAAGCGATTGAGTCTGTTGAACGAGTTCGTATTAGTTTTTTCTCTTTTCTTCCAAAACAAAAAACAAAGTGGTGTATCAGCAGGAGGAATCTGCCGTAAAAGATTATTCAGAAGTTAATAAAGTTATTAAAATTAAATACACCTGGAAAATACTAGGTCTATTTAGGCCAAAAGCAGTCCTTCTATCCTCTAGGGAAGCAAAATGATCAGGAACTTTCCAGAAGTACACTAACACCCAAAATGTAGTATTTTTACTATTGTTGTCAAACTAAATGACCTTGGTCTCCACTAATAAGATCTACAGTGTTCATACCCTATGATACCAGACACTCTCGTTTTTTATTTTAATTATTCGGGATTTATTCTTTATAACTTCTATTACATTTCGTAAACAACCTCGCTTTCCAGAGAAAGCCATTATGATTTGTTTCTACCTTAATTTAAGTTTCACCCTTTAACACAAGACAAAGTCATTGTTTCTCTTCCTCATTCCCTACCATCTATTTCTAATAAATTTGGTTCCTGGAGGTCATTTTGATTTTTCTTGAAATCGGCTGGTTAAATTTGCCACTCGTAGCAAGTACCAACTTAAATTCCTAAACAACCTCTCTTTCCAGATAAAGTCATTAAAATTTGTTTCCGCCTTAATTTAAGTCTCACACTGTCACACAAGACAAAGTCATTGTTTCTTTCCCTTGTTTCCTACCATCTATTTCCAGGATAACTCTCTTTTTCCTGATGGAAAGGCCTTGGATCGCTCAAGGGTTTTTCTTTCCTGTAGGTTTTGCTTATAATCTAATGTTTTCCTTGCGCACGAGAGCAAAAATTGCATATACATATATCATAAAAATACGAATAACAACCTAGGTCTTTGTCTTTGTGTATCTCAGTGATACTCCTATAATTTTGCATACCTACGCCTATGATTCATGAAGTAAGATCAGGAATTCCAGATTATCTTCGAAAAGTCATCTAATTAAATTTTGAGTTTATTTATTGTTTAGATTCTCTCTTAAAATTCCCTTCATTTATTTAGATGTTGCGTATGGTAAGTATCTTCACCCAATATATCTATTCCTCCTAGAAGTCTATTATTAGCATTTTTTCCATTTACAAGCTGTCATTTGACACATAATAGAGGGCAGAATTACTGATGTTTTTGTATAGAAAACACTACATTATTAATATTCTCTTTTCAACAGAAGTAATTTTACCACAGCATCAGTTAACTTCCTTGAATATGTGTAGGTGAAAAAAATCAGTTCAATATCCTTGTAATCCTCCACGCATGATATTCTTGATGCTAAAAATATATTTATATTTATTTTTGACGTTATTATTGACAAAGATATGCAGAAATATGAAACTGAAGCTTAGATCTAATGATGTTTCTAATAATATTAATGGTGTAGTTAAATAATTTGAAGGAATAATCTTTGGTTCGAAACGCAATTAGTTCCTTAGATAATAAAAAAAATTGAGTGTCCTGGAAGTTATACAATGATTGTCAGGAAGGGTATACACACATACAGTCACAAACAAAATTCTTCCATCGCGCTATCATTAAATGCTACGTGTCGGACTAAGTTCCGTTCGCTCGACCGTTTCACGGTTTGTTTGCGATACTTTGGGTTTTTTTTCACCCAACACAGTCATTTTCTTTATATTAACCATGTGTCAATTTGAGTTATTTAAACTTTTGCGATCCATCCATTTTTCTGAGGATAAATAGTAGTTTATTAACTTACTTTTTGAACATAAAATTATACAGAAAATGGCGCCTTGTCTAAGGTGTGGGAGTGAAGTTATTATTACTGAATAATCAAATTTCGTTTTATTAAGTGAAAAGTTATTTTAAGCGGTAATAAAAAGTGTCTAAATCGATTTTCGTATTTCGAAAGTCTGTTTTGTGGGAAGAGTTTTTCAAACGATCACCTCCGCCCCCCGAGTCAAACTTGTGGATTGTGATTTGCGCGAACACCATACCTATAATAAAATCTGACAAGTAGAAATCTCGACCACAAAATTAATGGACTGGTGATAATTCAGTATTTCGAAAAGCGCTGGGAGAAGAAAACCAGAAAACCGCCGGCGCAGGAAAACGGTGGCACTACTCGAGACCGTATTAGGGAAGCGAAAGTACAATCTATGAAGTTATATAAAGATAAGTGTCTTTTCGGTTAGTTCTAATGTAAATCGAAAGAACTTCTATTGTTTTAGTATCCGATTGAACTATTAAAAGTGATACTTCAGTTTATGGGCGCATAGTAGGAGGTGCTTTTTCTTGGCTACAATTTAGGCCTTATGGCGTCAGGTCCATAAGGCGAATACCCTAATTTCTAATTTCAAAAGAAACCTAAAATGTTAAATTTTTCGAAAGTTGCCTAAAATAGGTGGCGCTATCGTCTTTATTATTTCGATAAAGGTGCAGAGTTGATCGAACGTTTATCAAAATAGCAAAGAAGATAGCGCGGCCTAATTTAGGCTATTACAGCCCCAAATTTAAGATTTTTAGTTACTTTTGAAATAAGGGGCTCCGCTCCCCTTACCTCCCACCAACTTGTTGGTTGTACCCCCCCATACAACTTAAAAAACTCGTAATATTCATAACTCGATAGGTTATCACCAGATATTAATTCAAAAGGCGATTGCTAAATGTCGGTGGCAATATGGTGGTCTTAAATTCCTTAATAAATAATCAATTTACGTCAAGAGTTAAACCATCTCCACCTTTCACTATTATAATCGAGTCGCGGTTCTTTTCCACTCCTGGCGTAAAATGCGTATTAAAGCTGAACAACCGGAGATCACAAGAATCGCGCTGTTTAAACTGCTTGCCTCCAGGGTTGCCAATGTTTGAAATAAGGTTGAATTATGTGTTGTTGCCAGTGTGTGAAAATAATAGTTTATTTTAACACGAATAGGGAAACGAAACATAGAAACATTTAATACATTAGTAAACATTAAAAACCAATGCATTAATAAATAATATAATTAAGTAGAAGTGCAGATATTTACTAAATAATAAAGAATAAATATTAAAAACAAAATAACAAAAAAAATACAACACCGTGATTATTAACATCTGACGCTACCGTCTGCCATAAGGGCTAACGTGTTGCTCAGAAAAAGCACCCTCTATCGTGTGCCCATTAACCGAAGTATTACCCTATTGAATCTCTGATTCTGGTAATCAAACGGTGAGTTTTGAGTAGAACCAATATCATATTATATGCGCCCCCAAATCCTGTTTTAACCACTCACTATCAACTATAGCTCATATTAACTAGTTGCTATAACTAGATAATTTGTATCACGATCCATGATCATCCCTATGTGTCTTATCAAAACTCAATTGTACAATATTCACCCCGAGCACATCTAGGGAGAAAATACTACAATTCACCCAAATTAACTAATATTAACATTAAAAGTGAACATTCGAGCGAAACTTAAGGCGTCTCATGACATTTCCAAACTTCTTGGTAAAAAAATTATTGCGTTGGAGAATCATGTTAGAATATTGTATCAGTTACTTTATAACGTTTAATAGAACCTCTCCGGTATAGAAAAGTTACTCATAGGACACTATAATTACTATACAAAGAAGTATTATATTAATTAGTAGCATAAAACGCGTATCCCCATTTTATTAAAAATTAACCGAAACTTTATCTATTTTGGTATTATGATTAACAATTTGGCTTAATTGACTAAAGGTACCGGGAGGTTTGCTATAAGGCTCTATTACTTTCAAAGTTAGATCCGGGAGAAAACAGAACTTACAACTGTTTGGGGAATAATAGTGAGAAATGTGAAGAATGTGTGCCATTTTACCACTAGTTCAATATGAGAGCAGAAAGTTACAAGGTGATTATATTTTTTTCTTATAAAGGTATAAAATTTTTAGACGTTTAAAAGCTTGAGTAGCCTAAAGTAGATATTAATTGATGCGCTCGGAAAAGAGATGTCGAGCAATTCGCCATAAGATGAGTAACCCAGATAATGAAGAGATAAATAGGGTGAGCTTTGGGCCTTTTGCTCGAACAATTATTGGCTTACTGACCGCGAGCACAGCATGTGAGAGAGGTAAAAATATTAAACTAGAGATGTAAAATTGACCGCCATTTTCAAGATAATTTTTAATTGATTAAGCAATTATTTTTACATACATAACTTTAAATTTATAGATTTCCTAATTAATCTAATTAAACAGCATAAAATCTTGTTATACTACTTTGATATATGCATTTGCACCAAAATATATTGTTAGCTAAAATTAAGCTCTAGCAAGAGAAAAAGAAATATTGATCATAGCTCTGAGAATTTTGCAGTGTTTTCCTTACTAGCAGAGTTTTGGGGTGCTTTTCTTTTCTAATTTAATTTTTGGTTAAATTGAAAAGTAAAAACTGAACTTACATACCCAGTAAACACAGTCACACGTAGTGAATTATCTTTAACTTGCCTATAACTTTATGAATTGTCATTTATTGTGCTTATCTTTACTGGTCTCTTTAGGCACACTCAGTCTATCCACCCAACACTACTTTTTTAACTATTCTATTTTGAGCCTTTTCGTTAGGAAATTCGGTTAGTATTCAGAATCACACGTCGTAAACCTCGGCTTAATGGATCATATGAATAGATAAAAAGCCCGTAGCAGATCAATAATTAATTATTGATGTTAATTTTGGAAAGTGAATGAGACTTGATTATAAGACGCAACTACCATTCAATTAAATGTTTCAAAATCGAATCCCTATCTACAATCTAGGTAATGGTTCTACTTCCCTTATTATAACTATTAAAAGAATGCTACCTCTTTCCCTTTTATATTAGTTTCATGTTTCTTTAATAATTATTCAACGAAATTTTCTACATATGTTACAACGAATTTGTATTTTTTGGCGAAGTTTCATTTTTGGTAATATTTTCATGGTTGCGACTCTTACCATCATAAAATATGAGTTGAAATTTTATATAAAAAGTGTGAAAAATGAAATTGGTAGATAAAAATTGTCCCTAGCTTGTTCCCCACAAGTTTAAGATGGTAGCTAACTTATTGAATTAAAGAATGCAGAAATTTTGTGAGAAAACTATTATTAAATATATAATCCTGCTATCTTGAAATTATTTCTCCAAATATTGATTAGATTGCCTAACTTTATAAGTGTTTAATGAATTGTCAGATTGCATTTATCTCTTATTCATTCGCGAATGGAAGGTTGGACAAGGAGTCAAAACTTCGAATCCAGTGATCTGAGTTTCTTTTAATTGTACTTCTTCAAAGTTCTGAAAGTTTTTCAACTCAATTAGAACTCGATCTTATAGTTGAGAGATAAATTTGTTTAAGCAAATCGCTTCCATGTTGAAAATCTGGATCATTGGCAGAACGAAATTACTTACTAGTGTACTTCTTTTTGCAAGTAACATAGATGTGAAGTTAATAAAAAACTGTAGTGAAGATTTTAATCAAATTATAACAACCACATTGCTAGAGATGAAATAACTAAGTATGGCCAATGTTTTTCAAATTTCTTTTCTGATATCAATATAATCAATCACCTTGATTTGCTTATATTACTTCATCCATAATATTGCTATCTATTCATCTCTTTCATTTACATTTTCATTTACAGTCTCACAATCCCCTCTGCCGTCATTTAAAAGAGGGTTGAAAACTTGGTGACAGAAACTTCCGTCATCGTCAATCGCTTAAAGACTAATGAAATACAAAAGAGATGCAAAACTTCCGGTCACACAAATTTACAAAGGAATCTGATTAAGGAAGGGGGGTATGAGGAAGCAGCGGAATTTTTAAGTAAAGGAAGTATGAATCTATTACTTATCAAGGGATTAGTGTTTAATTAGCCATCGGAAGTATTAAAGTTTGTAATTTCTTTTATAAGCGCCGATTCAATTAGACGGCAATGTTTATAATTGTAAGAAGTATAAAGTATTTTTTTATTATCAATGTCAATTGAATTGTTTTCATTTGACATGTGGAGAAACAAACAAGAAGAAAGCGAATGTTCCTTCATTCGCTTGGAGAATCTTCTGCCAATATATAAATGATTGCAAATTTTTCAAGGGATATAATAAACTCCCTCTTCTTTATCGATGGATCTATTTTTAGATACACTATTTCGGATAGTTTGAAAAGCCACATTGATGGTATTTACACTTGGCAGTTCATTAGTCTTCCAGTGATTAACGATGACAGAGGTTTCCGTCGAAACTTGATTTCGCAAATAAATTGATCATATCACTCTGATTTCTATCCTGCATATATATATATATATATATATATATATATATATATATATATAAATATATATATATATATATATATATATATATATATATATATATATAAAAATATAGCTTGGCCGTGCGTATACATTTAATGAACAAAAAAGCTACATGAAACTGCAGCAACATCGTTTATTTACCTTTTAAAACTTCGTAAAATCTTTTTCATATTCAGGATAGAAATTAAGAACGAATAAATTAGCACATGGAAAAAAAATATATCAAATATCAAAAACTTAAATAGATAATTAGTAATACTTTTTATCAAAAGAGGAGACTAACATTTAAAGTTTTCTCGATTGAACTATTATAAAATTGAAGATATTTAATTGATATAAAGTTGCTTAAAAAATTAATATACTTGTAAAAACTGCCTTTATAAAATAAGAAATAAAATAAAGTATGTGAAGCAAGTGACAGCATATACCTGATATCGTTTTTTCCCATACCTCTTGCAGATTCCGCGTCCCATGGATCTCCGACAAGCTTTTGGAGATAAAAAAAATCACATAAATACATTGAGATTCGCTCTCGTTCCACACGCATCCAAGGCATGTGTATGGAAAAGCCTATCTTGCCTAGCATTTTTTAATTCTTGCGTCCATCACCCTCCCACGATCATCCCAGGAGGCCAACCTCCATAAAATCCTAAATGAAAACAAGCATAATCGCGTGCTTTATAAGTCCCCCGTTCAGCTTCGTCTTCCACGGTATCCCAGACTCTTTCTCCTCTTTTCTCCTTTCCGCCTTTACGGCCTTTTTCTCTAAAATATGTTTGGTATTATTTGCTGTTGGTTTCCATATTCGTATCGCCCCCCCATCATCCATCCAAATAAAAACCCATATTACTGCATCTTAAAATATCACATTCCTCACCCATGTCTCCCTTCAAGTGTTTACCTCAATGCTCCGCTATTCTAAAACAACCTGCTCTCCACTCACTCTATATTAACTTCCAACCAGTCCTCGTACCTACCATTTTGGGTATCCATTTTGTTTCACTGTGGCTGAGGTGCTTTCTGACTTTATAAATGCTGCTGTGCGTCCGATCTTAAAGAAGCAAAAACTTTAACTTAGTAATCCTTCAAACCATTGTCCTTTCTACTCGCTTCCGTTTCTATCTAATGCTCTTGTCTGGGTAGTAGCTGCCAGCATAACTTAGTTTAAGACCTCATCCAGCATCGAGCAAACGTTCTAGTCACTCTTAAATGCAGGTCACTGTCCTGAATATGCTTTCATTACAATTATGGTGCTTCTCGATACCTTGGCAACATTTGACAGCATCGAATAGTCCGTTCTTCTCTACTGTTTTCTTAACTCATACCTGGTATCACTCAACCTCGTGCCCTTGTTTACAAACCAGATCCCTCCCCCTAACAGCGCTATTTCACTGTGTCCCCAGAAAGCCCGAACCTAACACAAACCCACTTTCGCTGTTACTTACTAACCTCACCAGTATTAACAATAAATTTTATGAATTGTGTTTAGTTGTACAGCAAAAAGAACCCGATTTAATTGCATAAGTGAAACATGGTTTTTAATAAATAAACTGGCTCATTTCCATAAAATTAGTGACTATGATTTATTCAACAAAGACCGTGATAACCGTGGCGGGGGGGGGATATTTTTGTACGTACGTAAGGAATTGAGAGCGATCAAAGCGTCAATCACCGTTCCAAAACATCTTGAGTGTTTGTGGTTGCACTTGAAAGAAGTGAAACAGGCAGGGCAAACATTAGTGTGTGTTCTCTATTATCCCCAGAATTCACGTTAATGTACATGATGAACTAGTGTAACACTTAACAGCGAGTGTAGATATGTTTCGTTAAGGCATAATAACTGTAAAGTGTTTTTTTCTAGTGATTCTAATAACCTTGATAAAGATCAGATATGTAACCAAATAAATTAATAAAACTTGGTAACACTCACGGAAACTCCATGTGAGATCTTGTTTTGACAGCCCTGAGGTGCTACAGGTCTGCCGAAAAACTCGCCCCCAATTGCCTTGAGCAAACACAAGTGCATGCTAGAGCAGTATACTGGTCATTACTAGAAACATATCCGACTGTAGAACTCAAGACATGGCGAAAACGAGACCATGACCAATCATGGATGACTCCTGAGATAAAGCAGTTGGCCAATAAAAAGCGGCACGCATAAAATCAAGGAATTTTAGAACGTTATCGCATTTTCGTTTCAAAAGGAATATCAGACAAGGAAAGAAAGATTATTTTGAAACTGTGCAAAGTGATAGTGGTTTTAACAAATCTTTAAAAAAATCACTAGAACATAAACGAAAACAAGTAAAACTTCCCTTCCTTAAATTAGATGACCTATATGAAATAGCTAAAGCGATAAATGTCCTTTTGCCTTAATATGTACTAACTATCCGCCACTAGAACCAAGTGATATGCCCGCCCACCAGCCTTCATTGCCTCCCCCTTGCTATTTGAAATTTAATATTTATAAAGTTTTAAGGATAACCAAAAGAAATAAAGCCAGTCCCCTATTTGAAATTCTCCTAAAACTAGTGAGTGAATTCGCATACGAACTAAGTCAACTGCATGAAATAATATATAAAGAGAGCCTTCAAACTGGATTCTGCCCTGACCGATGGAAAATATCAACAGTGACAGCCCTACCCAAAGTGTCAATTGTGACCAGACTGAGCCAGCTACGTCCTGTGTCCCTTACCAGCACCTTCAGGAAGGTGTTGGAGGGTCATGTGGTGAGGGTGGTCTTAGGGGACATACTCTTCAACATCGACCAGTACCAGTTTGGGAACCTAAATGGACGTTTCACCACCATGCATATGGTGTTCCTCCTAGACGCCATCCTGAAGGGCCTTGAGCAACGTGACAAAGTAGCCCAGATATGCCTGATTGATTTTAAGAAGGTGTTGACAACGTAGACCACAACGAAACAGTAACCCAACTATACGACCTACTGCTCCCCTTTATATCATCCTTCCTCACAAGGAGGCACCGGTGGACCAGGTACAATGGCTAATAATCCAGCTGGCTCGCCACAACCTGCAGAGTGTCCCAGGGGACAGGCATTGGACCAGTAATCTTCCTCGCCGTTATCAAAATCCGATTAAAAAATTCACTTCCAAAAGTAAAGTTCCTAGACGATGTGTCTGTAAACACAGTGGCGAGGGCCATCGTCCTGCACACAAAGCCCCTACAACAACTCATCACCACCATCAGTAATCACTGCCAGAAGCTGAAATTAACTCCCAATCCCACAAAATGCGAACTGTTCAACATTAGCTTCTTGCGACAGGACGTGGTATTCCCTGATTTGCAACTCCACGAGACGTCATACCTTGTGTCGAAACAGCCAAAGTGGTCGGGCTGATTATCAACTCAAGCCTGACTTGGCAGGACCATGTCGATTACATCGTCACCCAGGCGTCCAAGCAGCTTTTCATGATGTTCCAAGCGAGATCGTTTGTGCAAGACAGGAGCAGCTGGTAAAGCTCTACTGCCAGCGAATATGACCTGTGCTGGAGTATGTGTGTCCAGTGTGGTATCCCACTCTCACGGCTGCACAGTGAGCCGCTCTGGGGCGCGTAAGGAAACGGGTGTGTCGCATTGTTATAGTTGGTCATTACAACAGCTATAGTGCCACGCTCTACATGCTTGGCTTGCAATGACTGAAGAGCAGGAGAAGCCAACTCACATTTAGTTGCGGGAGACACTAAGGTAAAATAAACACCTGAGCATTCTGCTAGCAAGAGCACCATCTCGCTACCAGACACGACACAGTACTAGATCACTACTGGCCAGGTGCCAAACAGAGCGTTACAGGCGTCCACCATACCCAATGTGGCTCGATTGTTTAACAAATGGACTTTGCACATGTTGGACATTAATAGCTTTTATTAAGATCTTATCTATTTTAATTTTTATCGTTCAATGTTAGCATTTAGTTATTTTAGTCAATATATTTTCACTGATTTGTAAATCGAGATCTTTTCAGTAATTGCACATTGTACAATGTACTGCTTCTTGATTAATAAACCAATTATGATTATTATTATTATCATTGGTTGTCTCAGGAACTGATTTAAGCTCATTTCGTTCTTATTTTTATTCATTCTCGATCTGTTTACTTTTAAGTAAAGTCTCTCGGTCAGCTACTGTGCCCTAAGGTGTTTCTTAAGGGGATAGCACATTTGTTTATTAGTCACTTTGCAAATTTTTTCGTTCAAAATTTGAATTTTTTAGTTTTGTATATCATTTTATTGTATATATTATGCACTTTTCATGGTATTATTATTTTTTTAGCAACATGATTAGAAGATAGTGCAAATTAAGATAATGCAAAATTGTATACATTGGTGGAAAATTTTCTTAGATATTTAAAGTTAATTTATAAAAAAACTACACCATTGATTTTTATATCATTTTATTGCAAATTTTATGTACTCTTTTATAGTATATATTTTGTTTTAGCAACATGAATAGAACATAAAGAAAATTATGATAATGAAAGTTTTATACATTTGTGAAAATTCTCCGTAGATTTTTAAAGTTGATTTGTGATCAAAACGCAAAACTATACCATGCGATTTTAAATATTTGCTAAAAGCAAACGGCGCCTGAGAACTGTTTTATATAGATTGAACTGAATTTCAAAGCATTCAGAACGCCACTAGTATTCAACTAACTCCCCCTTTTCCACCTGAGAACAAAACCTATAGTTGACCTTCTCCGAAAAATATATGTTTTAGTCCACCATTAACACATATTTTTTCGGAACTAAATGAAACTGATTTAAAATGATAACTAGATAATATGTGCATCATTTGCTCGTGAATTGAGTTTAAATGCTTAATTTTTAGTAATTCTATAGCCATTTATATGATATCAGGTTTCAAGGTTGGGGTTCTGAAAGAACCCCTTGTATCTCAAAAGAGGTGCTGTAGGTTATTATGGTAAATCAGAAATAAAAGGGCTGTTATTTAGCTTTAATTTCCTATATGATAATCTAATGTACTAATAAGTTAAAAAAATAAATGTGTTATCCCCTTAAGTTTCTAGGTTTCTGTTATTCTCTAGCTTCTCTTTTGTATATATATTATTCGTCTAAGTCTACTTCTGTATTGTTAGTTCCATGCTTTCATTTCTATGATGATGACACATCTATCTCTCTTTCATTCTTCAAAAAACCGTTAGCAATGACCGTCATTAATCATTGATCTGCATTTGACAGGATTACTTGATGGCTATCAGATAACTTCCTCAAAGTTATCCATAAAAAAATGAGCTTCTATTAATAGCCAGTTGATTAGATATCACTCGCTGTATAAAGGTAACTCCTCTTTCGTTCTAAGTAGCTCCTTTATCACTATGTCTCACAATTCTAGAAAACTGGGCGTTTCCTTTGACATTCTAAGCGATTTTGGATCGCATGTTGCTTAATATCATCCAATCGTTTATCTCCTTTCTCTGTAACTTCAATTGTATCCGGTTTTCCAATTTGACAAAAACAGTTTTGAGAACGACATCCGTGGCTTTGTTACCTCTCGCCTTAATTTAGTTAAGTTTCTTTTCACTGGATTCCACAAGAGTACAAATCTTTCCCTTTAACCTGTCCAGTGATTTTTTACTCTCTAGTTTTCTTTGCTGCATAGGAGATCGTGCCTGCTTTGTATTGCCGCAAAGCAGTGGAACGTTCTGTCTCCTGTCTCCTGTCCTACGCTCCACTTCTTATCCTAGCGCTTTCGAGCGGCTCTGCAAAACGACCTGTTTGATCAGGCCCATTTCAGCTCGATGGATGCTCGCCTTGCAAAGGATTCACCTGATAGGAGGTAACATAGAAAGCACCTTTAGTATTGAAGTTATTATAAAGAAACCAACCTTGATCACATCTTGGATAAAGAGTGATTAATTTAGTGTCTAATCTTCTATTTATATGATTAATCAACTGGAAATTAATTAATAAGTATGCAATTAAAAGATGCATTGCATTTAAAACGTCGTTTCCAGAAGGTTTGTTAGGTTTGATAAAAAAAAATGGAGAACTGAAATATTGACGGTTATTATTTGAACCTATTATTAAAAAGTTATCAATTAAAATATTAGTTTTACATTTTGAGGTGAGGTCACTAATAGGAGATTTTTCTTTTAATATATATTTTAGTTGTGTGCCAACTAATTTCTAAATGAGCAAAGAACCTAGCTCTAAAAGCTCTAACAATAGTCTTATGTATGAGGCCCAAATACGAATGGGACATTTAAAAAAGTTTTCATCACCTCGGTGATTTGAAGAGATAGAAGCTTTAAACTAAAGAAGCTTTCGATTGTTATTTTGTTTACAAGAAAATTTTTCATTACTTTGCGGAAGAATATTTTAAAATATAGAAATATTTTCTTTCAAATCAATCAAAGAAAAACACTGTCAGAAATTACCAAATATAGTGGCATATTAGAAATATATTTTTTTTACCAGTGCTCAAATGGTGGATGCCACCAATTGCATAATTCGCAGTAACTAAATTTTAGCCTAGTACTCTGATACCTTAACATTCATACAACCAGGCATCTTATCAAAATTTATGAAAGGTTGAGTTTAGAGGGAGGGAATGTGTTTGCTATTAAAAAAATTGTTCCTGCAGGTATAAATGTGTGCTCATAGAGGAATGAATGCGTGCTCCTGTATGGATTAATCGGTATGATTGGGTAGATCAGAGATTGGTTAGGGACTGCTCAATTAGTTCACACTACATGGGGTGCCGAACACCGCACTATCACTTTAAAAAAGGTGCATTAACCAAGTGTTATTCAAAGGCAGTTACGGAAGGGATCGATGAGAATTAGAGAATGGATTGATTTATTTTACATGAGAACTGAATTTCTGTTAGAAGAGTAGCAAATCTTTTCCAGGAAAGCCTTATTGGGTGTACCGGAAGGTCGTAGTGTTTGTTCATGGATGTTCTGAAATACTTTGCTTAACCCTTACTTAAAGTTCTGAGTTAGTTTATTAAGGTTATTACTTGAGTTCTCACTGGGAATTCATAAATGGATAATTGGGTGCAAAGGTAATGCTTAATTTGGTTTGAGTAAAAGCTTAATGGATAATTATGCAGGGGGGGGCGGCTATGTGTTTGAAAAAATGAGCTATCAGGTCGTCTAGAATGATGCAATTTGTTAAAAAGAGAAGGATTCATGCAGTTTTCATAGCGTCTACCTTCACCTGACAGATTTCACTGCTCTTTCTGATTTTAAAGGCAAAAGATAACTTCTTTGATCGTAGGTCCGTTTCTTACGTTGATTCCGTAAAGTGACATTTATATTATTCTCCATCTGGTAATGTTTTTCTTTCAATAAATTGTTCAACTATTGTTTTATTGGTAGTGAGTGATTCATCTAGTATAATAATTCAACTGTATATACATTCTATAAGTTTTTATTGATCCAAAGAAGGTTACCCAGCACTATAATCGGCTAATCAGATATGAATGGACTCTTCAGAGATCTTTTCTTGTGCTGTGCACATATAAGATTCCCACTTCGTGCAGCAGGAGTACTTAGCTAGAAAGTTACCTTCTCATCCGCCTTGAAAGGGTTTATCAATCTCTCGGATATTCTTGTGAAAACGGTCTAATTCATCAATGAACTACAAAAATTTCTAGAGACAATAATCCACATAAGATCTGAGGAAGTGCATTTTTACTGACCTGCTTGCACACCTATTCAGCAGAACTGTTTTATCTGCTCACAGACATCTTTCGGAATATCTTACTCTTTGTTTGTCAGGCAATTTTGCAATGAGAAATTTGAGAGTTTAGTCGGATTAACTACTTCCTAGAAGTGAGTATTACTTGTAGAAATGACTTATCTTAAGATCACCAAATAACACCGCGTTCATTTCTCTCTGCCTACTCGTCGACAATTTTCTATTACAATATTAAATATTTAAACTCTTTGTTCAGCCCCTCCACGAGATGAGAGGCTACATGACACTCTCCACGAGATTATTTTACATTGGTGGAAGAAGAATCTTATGCGGTTCAAACAGAGGTTGGGAAAACATTCGGTGGGCTAGGTCGAAATCTTTGTCTATAAGTGCGCTTGCATAAAACATAAAACTGGAGAATGTCTGGTTCTCTCACAGTCTAACGAAATGTTTCTTTGGCTTGTACCCATCTTGAGGTCCTAAGCAAGACCAACTAGCTTAAAATCTCCATAGATTAAAAAATATTTTTCCTTATAATTGACAGCAGACGATACAGGCTGCTGTAAGTTTCTTTCATTTTAGATGAGTCAGCGACAGGGATCGAAGCAAAATTATTGCCCTTCTTAAGAAAGAACTGGCTTGAGATTTCTACTCGAGAAGTTGATATTGATTTTACATTCTTCGATGTAATGCTTCAAACTGAACAAATTGCAGAGGTCCTGAAGATGCGGGTGCAGAGAAACAAAGATGCATCATCAAACAAGAAAATTTCGCCCTTCTTTCTTGCGGTTTCCATACAAAAAAGTGAACTGTCCCAAAGGAAAACAAAGGTACTCAAATAAAAGAGAATAAGACTCGTTAAACAGACTCAAATCTTATATCAGTACATATCGCTCACCTTAGTTTATTGGCATCTGTCCTCTTCATTTAGGGGTTCGAATTTACAAGACTTAGATTTATTAATCGTATTTCTATTTTCGGATACGGAACACAATCTCACGTGGACACCATGTTCAGCAATAGAGACACACGGGTAATGGAGGCTATTTTTATCGCAGATGGAATTGGCACGATTTTCGTCGTACTATTTTTCAAATCACATCCTAATTACCAATACTTGTCCAACTGATTTGAGCGACGAATGGTTAAACTCTGAAGTAGGAATGATGCGAGTAATACACAAAATGTGTAATTCTGCATCAAGGGCCTACAAGATTCTCCATTTTACAAATCTCACAAAAGCCGTGATGGTAGCTTTGAAACTTTAGATTTTTGGCAGTTTCAGTCCATATTTGAAAATATAAAAAATGATACATAAACTTCTGTTCAGTAACACTAAGTGAGACATACAAGCATTTGATAAAATGTACAAGTTCTAAAATTACTAAAGAACAAAACAACTATGAGGAGGTAATAATTGTTTAGATAAATTCAATTTACACTTGAAAAAGTTTAGAGATACTGTATTTATTTAATATAAATAAATATTCCTTTTGGTTTTGATTATTGGGAAAAGCTAATAAAGGCATATGTCGATGTATGGCTAAGTTTACGTGAATATACGCATAGAGGCACTAAGGTAGGCAAAGCAAGGCGACAACTGTTATTGTTTCTAAGAGTGCGATTAAATGGATAGCGGCAGCTGCGTAACCAAGGAATATATCAAACACAATCACAAAAAAAGACTTTTAATACAAAGAAACTAAAAGGAGACAACAATATATATATATATATATATATATATATATATATATATATATATATATATATATATATATATATATATATACACAAAGGGTACATAAAAATTAGACGAATTTAAGCTCCGAATACTAATTAGATAACATTGGTTAGGGACTGGTTATTATCGGAGATTGAGGGTAATGAATGATTCTCTTTCTTTGAACTCGAGCATAAGGTGGGGCAACTAGGGGGAGGTCTTGGTGATCTTGATTACTAACAGGGGGTAGCCGCAGAACCCACAGCGGGTGGGGCTACTCTTCTTGAATTCTCGTTTGCGAGATGCGGACCTCCTGTCCTCAGGTTGTCACCGAACGAACTTTGAAGTTGGGGAGGATGATTTCTCCACACTCGGATTGAGCGAGCTAATTTCCTCTGGTCGTAAGAGGTCACCATAAGAACTTGGGAGGACGGCTTCTCCATGCCTTGATCAGAAGGCGGGTGAGGAAGGCTGACGTTGCTGCACGAGACTCTTCCCTTCCTCGAAGATACGGGGGGGGATGTCCAGCTCTTCCTTGGCTTACGACCGTCACTCACACTTCTTGGGAGCGAGCTCGTTGATTTTCACTCCTCTCAGGGCAGTCTCGTCTAACCAAGTTGGTCCGTCAGCCTGGAGTGGGTGCATATATACACGGAGCTATTTAAAACACAGAGAGAGATATTGAGCCAATCCATCAGCCTGAAGTGGGTGCATATATACCCGGAGCTATTCAAAAAAGAGAGAGATATTGAGCCAATCTTAACCTTCGTCATCGGGCGCAATAAACCGAGGTCCTACTTACGAGGAAGTGTCAACGGCTTTTATCAGCAGCCAGACGGGCGACAGCGGTGGGGCCATAAACGCGGTTCACGGCGAGGTTACAAATCATTCTATCGCTAAAAGAAGTTATTAAGAAGTTCAAACTTATATTTTTGCTTGTCAGGATTATTTGACACATGCATGCAATCCTACAACAATATATTGATACACATACCCAAGGAATAATAAAAACTCCATGTGTCCGAAAACATTTGGCTCAGTTGGTATACGTATTTTTAAAGTAGTTAATTACTTGCTATTAATTATTCGCATACACATTAATTTATTTAGGTTTTTAAATTATTTGATTTTTTTCTAGCATGAGCATCTTAACTTACATATATTCTTGAAATTCTTAAAGAACATCCTCCCTTTAATCAATCCTCCATCGAGAAAGAAAAGGACGGCACGACTCTGTTTCTAGATGAAAAAAATCATAGAAATCACTACGGTTTCAAATATAAAATGTATCCCAATGTAACCCAATAAAATTGGTTAATTTATTTCTATTTCAAGGAAGATAACAATGTATTCATCTTCAGGATTTTCTCCCCTAAATTCTTAGATGAAGCAATTTCCAACATTTGTAATACCGAAGAAAATATTTTTAGACATTTCATTGATTGGAAAATTCTATAGTCTAGCTAAAAAACGTTCTACTATCACATTGAGAAACATTAATATATTTATCTCTACAAATATACTTTGCCTCCATTTCAAACAGCCCTTTTTTAAACCTCCTATTTCTCCTTCGGTATTTAGCTATCAAACTTATGTTTAAATGCATGTGTACTTTGTATTCCGCTCTTTGAAACAACTCTTCTCCAAAATAAGAATTTTTATTCTAATAAATATAAGGATTGCCCTATATTATACATATGATATTCATTCAAAACATTAGTAAGATACCAAACCAAAAGATCTTTACCTAATGTTCCTTTTCTCCTCCAGCATGGTTCCATTCCGAGAAAATCCCCCCTTCCTAACTTATAAACTTTTACTAATGCCTTTCTTCTCATTCCCAGAAGAAGAATTTAGCAAGCGGTAGAAGAAAAATTTGCATTAAAAAAGGGAAGAAACCATTAAATTAAAAATATAAGCACATTAAATCGAAAGCAAATCTCATTCCATAATTCCAGCCGCAGCATCAGATAGCATACCATGGAAATCATGTTAATCAGAATAACACCAGGAATATACAAGTGATGAATCATAACTTAATAAATACGTGACAGATGCTACTGAAACAAGGAAACACAAAATTAAAAGGAAAAACATGATCTCAGAAAATTAAAACTATTCAAGAGAGGCAAATAAAATAAAACAACAGACATCAACCATAAAAATTGAATTAAAAGCACTTGTAGGGTGACCCCACAGAATGTAGCATGCTATAAATTGAGATACAGATCCCAGTGCGAGGGTTAAATAAACAAAATCGATTGCAGTTGACCTAAAAATCAATTATTAAAGGTTCTGGGTTTTAGAGAAACTAATTGCAGAAAAATAACTTCACTAAATACAAAGAGAAATAGTAAATAAATGAGATGAGTCCTGGACTACCAAACGGGGGAGGGGATACCAAAGATTCGACGGGGGCGAGACTCCAAGAGAGGATGTACAATGATTACTTACAGGGAAAGGGGGAATAGTGCAAATGACGGGGAGACTCACGTAAAGCAAAATTGGCTAGAGGCTTTGGATATGGTGAGAGAGTGGGTCACTGCAAAGTTCCACTTGCAAAATTCCTTATTCTTTAACCTCGCTGAGAAATGAACGAGGGAGTACTCCAGGCGAGAACGAAGTCGAGTCCCGAGTGATAGATGCCTGTCCGTGTCTATCGTCTGTCGGGTGAGAACTCTGGCCTTTGGTACGAGCAAGGCCTAGTAGAGATGTGAAATGTCGCGTTCGTAGCTGGAGTCTGTCGGAAGGCGGGGCCGGGCGTACTATACTGTAAGTAAGTCGTTCGTAACTTGGTAAGAGATTAACTTGTCTCATCCAGTGGCTTCTTGCTCTTTTGCCTGAGCCTTAGCCCACAGAGTTAGAAGGGAATCGCAGTTCTTTTGGTTCCTTGCGAGGTCATTAGTCATCACCTCGTTGAATTGTGAAGAACGAGAGGTTTCTAGGGGCGAGGGCATTTTCGAATCTCTGACCACTCGCGAACGGGTAAACATGGGTTGGGCTACCCACTGAGTTGGTGGAGACCGGTAGGCGCTGGCCAAAGAGGACAGAGCAGAATTTAATAGGCGCTGCTACTACTTCTTCCTAGCCAGTGAACTACATACAAACGATGTAGCACTTAACAAGAGGAAACCGATTGGCGCGCCCCAAGTAGTCTTGCACGACGGAAAATTCATTATGGTCCGGGTTATGGGAGAACCAGCTTGTCCGAAACCACAGCCATTAATCGATCGGATTTTAACTTCAGACCTCCAGAGGTATTCTTATTAAACAAGAAGTTTACCTGCTGCCCGCCTTGACTTGAGTTGCTTGGGGGAGGAGAAGATCCCGATAGTGTTGACGGAGGCGCAGATGTGGCACTGATATGGGGTACCTGTTGAGAAGATTTATTCCTAAACTAAGAGTTCTGGCAGCAGTTTGTTTTAATGTGGCCCTCCAGACTACGGGAAAACAAATGATGGGTATCCTGGGGAAAGATAATGTAGGGGGACCTGAGGAGAACGGTTTTACTTCCATGTGTTAGGACGAAAAGAATGGTTTCGGCTTCGACTGCCTAGTAACCTTGGCAAGCTTGTTTCCATTTTGCAGGATAAATTTACTTTGAGGAATTTAGGTTTTGAGGAAAGGAGGCACGTTTTCTTCCGTTCTTTGGGAGAAAGGTTGTGGCAGGCTGAATATATGTCGGTTTCTTCATTGCACTTCTTGTAAATGAGGTACCGCCGGTGTTTTTTAAAATATCTAACTTCAGCTGGAAGTGCAGCCAACAACTGGTCTTTTAGAAAGAAGTCAACCTAAGCATCGTAGGCATGCGGGATTTTAGAAGCATCGAGCCAAAACTGGCGGTAACGCTGGAGGGTGTATCCAAATTGACGGTATGTTTGGCTGGCTGAAGGAGGGCATGTATAAATATGGATCGGTAAAAGTCTAGGGTCATGTTATATGTTGACAGTAACTCTGAATTCAAAGTCTAATAATCAATTGTTTCCTCCGAGGGAAGTGCTATGAATATAGGAGTTGGGAATTTAGCTAGGGCAACACTCGAGCCACTTCGTCTGCCTCGATGTCCCAATGGTTGATTTCGAAGATTTCCTTAAAGTGTATTAAGAAGGCTCCGAAATCCTCAACTTCTTTGAAAACCAGAAGCTTAATAGGTGCGGTAGGGGGAGCTTCAGACCCTAAGCTCAAGGACAGGTTCTCGTTCCTGGTCCTACTCATTTCAAGTTCATAAACGCGGATTCATTCCCTTTCTTTCCGACCTTCTCTTTCTCTTCTTTCTTCTCGTTCTTTTCTTTATCTTTTTTATTACCGTTCTTCTCTTTTTTCTTCTCGTTTCTTTCTTTTTCTTCCTCTTTGTCTTCCCTCTTCTTTTTCGGTCCTTTTCTTCTTTCCGCTGAGCCCAAAGGACTCTCCTTGCAACTTATATGTGTTAAATAATCAGGATATTTTATCGCGTTCGACCAAATTCAGAAAAATCAACACAAAAATAGGGTGGAATTATTTAGACAGACAGCAAGAGTGCTGCTAAGCCTTGGCGGGCCTACAATTCTTCACTAAATGAAAAAGCGCGAAATATTAATTATACCTGAAATATTCACTCCGGAATTTAGCGAGAGCCTATGTTGCCCAATACGCAACGAAGAAAATGACAATACACTACAAAAAAACCAAACAAATGAGATTAACTCCTTTACGCCCACAAAAGGAAAATGGGAAATTAGTAAGGTCACAGACTGGCGCGAAGGTCCCCATTGGCGTAGGTCTGGCGCTGATTAGGCGATGAGACAGGAAAGAAATGGAACCCAAACGAATCACGCAGTCGCGCGAAATTCTTGCAGCTCCCTTGGGGCTGTCTAGCATTTAGGTGCATGTTCCTTAGGTGCAACGGGTAACGTTGGGTTATAGGGGAGAGTAACCTTCTCTCTCTAAAAAAACTAAACAAGCTTATCAAAAGAAACAGAGAGCTGACTTCAATTATTCTAATACAACTATTGTTGAAGTCAACATCGAAAAAGAAAAAGTGTATAAAATGGCTAATTAGCAGCTTTGAAAGGGACAATCTCACATAGTAGCTATAAAACAAGAAGATGATACAATTACTAAGGATCGGCAAAGAATAGTTAAAGAACTAAGGATTATTATGAAAACTTGTACTCCACTAACAATACCATCCAGAGCAACAACTAATCAACAATACGCAATAATATCCCAGTTTTTTCAAATACACTTGATAAAATAAAGTCATAAAGTAGTACATCAGGAGAACATCACTTCGGACTTGCTGAAAGATTCTGGAGATATCATTGTAGACATAATAGCTTGCCTCTTCCCTGAAAACATAAATCAATGCAAATTGCAGGGGAATTACATAATGCCATAATAATTCTTTTATACAAAAAGAATTGCCCTGTATTATACATATGATATTCATTGAACACATTATACTAAACCACGGTCTCTTTTTCTTAGATCTAATACCAAAAAATCTTTACCTAATGTTTCTTTTCTCTTGCAGCATGGTTCCATTCAGAGCATATCCCCTCTCCCCCTCACATATAAACCTCCACAAAATACAGACTAAGCAGTCTTAACTAGTGCGCTATAAAATATTCACAAGAGTCATTACTAATAGACTGCAAAGCACGCTAGATGGCAAAACATCAAAATAACAAGCTGGCTTTGTGGTCATTTCAACAATTCAGCCCACACATACTCTCAACCAGCTCATTGAAAAAAAAACTTTAGAGTATAATATTCCTATATAATTGTTATTTCTATATTACTAGAGAGCATTTGATTCAATAGAAATACCAGCAGTAAAAGCAGCAGTGAAGTATCATGGGATAGGTTCGCTCTACATAAATATTATAAAACATAAATAAAATTGCAAATCTTACTTTAGATTGCATAAGGGTTCTGACATCTTTCAATTACGTATGTCTTAAAGAAATATTCAGGTGTCTAAACTGGCAAAACAAAGGCATTAATATCGATTGGAATTACTTCAATTACCTGAGAGAGACAGATGTTATTGCACTCATAGCTGATAACCTATAACAAATCCAAACAGTGCTTCAAGAACTAAGCCATGAAATAAAAATTGTCGTTCTAAAAATAAATTTTAAAAAACAAAGTTATCACCAACCTAACAGAGATGATAGTCATCACAATTGACAACGAGCCACTGAAATGGTACACAAATATATCTATCTGTCTCAACACATTATAATTACACCAGGAAAAGTTCAATAAATTCCCCCTCAAAATCCATAAGCTGGAAAGCATTTGAAAATGCAAGAATCATTTTGAATAGAAAAATGCCAATGTGCACGAAATATAAGTATACAACCAATGTATAATCTCAATTATGATATATATCACAGAAACCTCGACCCTGAATCTTAAAACACATTAAAACTTAAAACAACACAAAGAACTCATGAACACTTTATGGTGGCGATAACGTGGCGTGAGAGAAAATCAGTAACCTAGATACATGGGCAATCCAAAATCCAGGATATATTGGAAACTATAAGAAACCTGAAATGGACCTGCAAGGCTATGTAGCATGATTCGGAAATGAGAAATTGACCCTAAAATTTACCAGTTGGGCTTCACTTGGTAAAGGACGCCCGAAAACAAGATGGAGAGATAATTCTAAAAAATATTCTGAAAATTGAGAACAAATTGCACAATACCAAAACAAATTTTGAAGGTGAGAAAATGTTTATCTCAACAGTGTGAGGTTTATTGCCTGAAAGCATGATTATGTTGATGAAATATAATTTTGCCGAAGGAAAAAAAGTTCCATCACATCCGTTCTGCCTGTTAAATTCATTCTTCCCTGAATTATTCTTTTAATACATCATTAAAATTATTCCGTATAAATAATAATAAATCTAAGCTATTTTACTTAAATAAATGATGAAACAAGTATTATATTGCATAATATCATAAGTATACCAAGTTGTTTAAAAATACACCTTTCAGAATTTAAATATTTAAGGTTTAAATATTAATCCAAATTAATAATTTGTGTACGAGAGGAATAAATTAGATTTCTCCGAATGGAGAGTTGATTAGGATTTAATACTCTTCTATAATATTTCAAAGAATGGTCCCAATGGTGTTGAATAGAGTTTGGAGAATCTACATGAGAATTCAGCATCGTGTGGAGTTTTCTCATACTATCTCTTGGGCCAAACTAGTTTATTATAGCCTTTTCTCCTTGAAGCACGCTTGAATTACTAGAAAGTATGGGTTTGTTTGAAGAGATAAAGAATCTACTGATAAATTTCTAAATATTTTTATTGACAGAAAATTGTGTAATCATCTATTTTTAATATGATTCACCTAAAACCTTTACACATTATTATAAATTCCTTATTTAATATGTCTTTTTTTGCATCTCATTAAAGGTTTAGATTGTCATAAATTGATCAGCGTAATTAAATAATAATAATAAATTTCTCATAATGCGCTCTTCAAGGCCAGGGTCCTTCACAGAGCGCATGTTCGGCTGTGAGATAAGATTCGGTGGGTGAGTAGGCAACCCTGAACACATGCGTTTTCTGGAGTCGCTTAAAAGTGGTAAGTGAGGCAGCGGATCTAATTACGGCTGGAAGAGCATTCCAAAGCTTGGAGCTTGGAGTGGTCGCCGATTGAGCAGAGGGACGAGCGAGGAGTGTTCAACAGAGGAGCGTGAGATGACCGAAGGGACCGAGGGGCCCTTTGGGGTTGACATCAGTAATGTAATGAATAAACTCTTACTTTTAATGATTTTATCATAGAAACCGAATAGATATATGCATAAATGAATGAGAGAACACGCCAAAATCACTTGTGCAGAGTGCGACACCGCTCTAAATAAATAAAATACCACTAATGCAAGGTCCCCAAACTACATTAATAATGGTATGGAGAAAGAGATAGAGCCCAAATGTATGAAAGTACAGCATTAAAAAGGAAAAGGAAATGAAAATTTAGAATTGATAAAGGATGGTGTGAGAATTTACCTGCATATACATCAAACTAGAAAACCCCAAGAGCATCATTCTTAGAAATTTTACACTATAATGACACTCATTTAACTTCTATAATGTTCAGGTCTTTTATATAATGAATGAGGTTGATACTAATAGGTGTTTTGAACACTCTGTCATAAAAATACCACAAATTTTATGAATTCTCGAGTAGCTGATGTAAATAATTTCACACTGTGAGGCACATTCTCCGCTATTCAATTTATTTTCACTTTTCTTTTCATCTCAATAGTTGAAATTTTTTCCCGAAGGCTAGATATTTCTTCTTTTATACTGATACTAATAGAAATATAATGTATATATACAAATAAATGTTATAGACTTGAGGCAGTTTTCTTTATCCTATCAAAGACTTGAGGGTTCAGTAGAATTCCTTTTGACAAAATAGAGTTCTCATTTAGCCCGAAGCATATCATTTCCTTTTAAGATTTTTCTACTGAGAGGACACTTCCGAAATCACACACATACATATATTCATACGATATTGCCATGCGAGGAGAGTCATCGATTCATGTAAGGTCTTTATAGCACTAATATAATGCTTAACGTAAAAGATGTTTGTAAAGCACTCTTGAGGGCACCAAATAAGAAAGAAAATCTTACGACAGGAGATCGTTTAAGGAGAGATTTCAAATAAATGTGAAAAAGAGATTTTAAAACGAAAAAAATAGAAACTAAATATAATCGACATTTCATTCCGCTGAATAAACAAACACCACCCCACCACTATTGTAATCCGCATACAGAAACAACCCGAGCTTTCAAAAAATTTCGCAACCTTTTCCTTCCCAAATAAAACAATTGATATTGATGGGATAAAGTGGGTAAAAGAAATTCACTGGCATAAATCTTTATTCATACAATTTTATTTCGGAAATATCGACACGTTTTCAACCGTTTATTATCCCCCACCTGATTAAACAGTAGCCATAAAATTCGAGGTAGGACAATGCAGCACCCAATCTATTTATTTACAGTATTCTCTTTGAAATAGCATAATACTGCTATTCATATATACTTCGCTTAACCTTCGCGGTTAAGCCAATTACTGAATGTGTTGAGAATGCTCAGCTTCGGCTTGGGTCTGATTTTCGAATTTGAGCTTTCACGCACGGAATAATTCGACACTAAATTTTGGGAGAAAGTGAAGAAAAATGAAGGTCAGCAGGTTGGAAAGCAATTTTGCGTTACTAATGTTTATTAGACCACACTAGTTGTTCTCTTCTGCATCTTATCCTTTCACATTTCTCCTAAAAGGAACTAGAAGAGAATGCTTTACCCAAGTTGCCGTAATAACTATTATGGCAGCCAAAAATGATCATTTTCTCGGCTCCTGTTTCCTTGAGCTTAGCTGAGTGTACTGCAAATCAAAATCTAGATCAAACTATGCTTGCCATGCAATATGGCATAATTCAAAGCGCTTATGGGTAACAGGTTTGTGGAATAGCCTACTAACAAACCATCTGTCATAGGCAATTCGAAATGAGATTGAAGCTTCTCCCTCTGCGCGACATTTCAACCTATCCCTAAGGGCCAAGCGACAGTCCAAGAACACAGAGGGAAATACAAACGTTATTTTGCATGTCGGAAGAACTTCGATTTTCAAACCACCCCCAAAAAATGACCCATACGCCCCGTGTGCTCGAAGTTGATTCAATCTTTACCCATTTTTAAGTCAACCATGAGTCATCATTCAGGATGCCCTCTCGGGTTGATCCACTCATCAGTTCATCAGCCTCATCCAGGCATTTGTACCAGCTATTAGCGGGACTCTGGGGTTGGGAGGGATAATTCTGATTCTCATTTTCCTAAAAAAATAAATTGTTGTTACTCCCAGTCAAAATAAAAGAGCATGCATAAGAAAAATGGAATACAGCACCAGCAGGTATCTTTTGCATGAGCCACAATTTACAACTGTTAATGTCGTATCCTTGCTGTAAAGAAAAAAGAACCTCTGGACAAAGCCTGAAGACGATACGAGGAGCGGTAAATAAGTTTTTGAATCGGTAGGGCAAAACAGAGAAAGGCGGATGGCTGTTTGTGGGGGTGTTAGGACAAGTTATGACAAGTCAGGACCTGCAGCCGCACGCTCCTGCCTCGTCTATTTAAGAAGCAATAGCTGATTACACATCATCAGTCACAAATTCTTCAACAATGGAGGAGGTTGAGCACCGCGCAGTGATCAAATTTTTGACCAAGAAAGGCAAGAATGCAAAAGAGATCCATGCACGCATGGTTACAGTGTGCACCGACACCGTTCCTTCCTATGCAACCATTGCTCGCTGGAATAGGGAGTTTTGCTATGGTCGTGAGTCCCTTGAAGCTTATTCCCGTCCAGAAAGTCCGTCAGACGTGACCAACGAAGACAATTTGGCCCGTGTGGAAGGGATGATCCTCGAAAATCGACGAGTAAAGGTCTAAGAAATAGAGCCAGAACTTAGAATATTGCATGGAAGTGTTATCAAAATCATCTACGACAATTTGTCCATGACCCGTTGGGTCCCTAGAAACCTCACGCCCCATGATCGACTTCAACGTCGTCAAAGTTAGTAGGAGCTGTTGCTCTTGTATATCAAAGACCCGGCGGGATTCAAGTCACGCATAGTGATAAGTGATCAAACGTGGGTCCATCGCTGGGATTCGGAGACCAAGCTCGAAAGCATGGCATGGAAGCACAGGGGCTCTCCGACTCTCATCAAGTTTCGGACCCAACCCTCAGCCGGGAAGATCATGGCCACCATCTTCTGGGATTTTGAGGGAGTGTTGATCGTGGACTATGCGCCTTGTGGAAGGACCATCGCAGGCCAATATTACGCCAAGGAACTTGCTAGGTTAAAAAAGTGTATCCGTCAAAAGCGGCGCGCCAAGTTGACACGTAGTGTCCTGCTCCTCCACGACAATGCCCCTGTCCACAAGGCCAGAGTTGCACAAGCTGCGCTGCGTGAGTGCGGATTCAAGGAGCTCAACCATCTCCCCTACAGTCCAGATCTGGCCCCTGGCGACTACTTTTTATTCCACCAGCTCAAGGATGCACTGCGTGGACGCCGGTTTGGGGGCGATGAAGATGTCCAGCTAGCCTTCCAGAAGTGGATTGAGCAGCAGTCGGGAGATTTCTGGTTGTTGGGAATTCAAAGCCTCAGGGACAAGTGGCGCAAGTGCATTGAAGTCGAGGGTAGTTATATTGAAAAAAATAAAACACTTTTCCTCATATCTCGTTTCTTTATATCTGAATTGGAAAAAATATTGACCGCCCATTGTATATACGAAAAGTGTCCTCGTATTTCTAGGCCTCAAAAATAAATTAAATCTAAAAGTTAGATTTCCCTCTGCGACACCAAAAAACACTTGGAACTGCAATTGAGCGAAGGCACAAAGATTATACTCGCAGTCTCTCCCACCTCCAGTTGTCACAAGAAACATAGCCGTGAGATGCCGGCGCTTTGACGCTTGGTTATGAAAATGCTCGACCATGGAAACCAAAAAGTAACTGCTTAATGAACAAAAATGAGCAACCATCTAAGAAGGAATCAAGTTCAATAACCAAAAGTGTAGATAACATATTCCTGTCTTCAGAGTGTTTTCTGAACGACAAAAATCGTAAAAACGCATCGAAATACGGCTTACTCGTTTTTTGCACAAAAATATAGCACGATCAGCTTGAATGTAAAACATTCGTCTCCCCCTAGTATGCAATGCTCTGGTAAAGAATAAGAAAAAAAAATGGACTTATAAGGAAATTTTTTTGCAGAATGTGAAAGTCAAGAAGTGAAGTGTGACGAGCGAAAAAGCATTGAAAAAAATGAATCAACTGCCAAAATGCACACAGGACTCGAGCTATGTCATACCTAATCAATAGAAAGATCATCAATTCAAAAGAAAGTGGAAATAAACCAATAAAAATCAAGAGGGTAAGGCAGTACCTACGCTGAAACAATAGCAAGAGTACCAACAAAGACACGAGCACAACAGGCTTCAAATGGAAACATTGAAGGTATCATGTAACCTGACATCATCTTATTTATAACTTATGACCACTACGTAAACATCTCCATGCTATTATCCTACAAATGTAATTGAACACTATGCTTGAAAAGTTACAACCAAGAAAAAGAAAAAGCACAGATGGAGAACGACTAGGACACAAGGAGAAACGACGACTAGCTCACAGAAGGAGAAACAACCGCTGAATAAATATTGAAAGCTACTCAGAATACAAATCTAGGTAGCCAGATTTATCTTAAACAATAGAAGAAGTGATTGGTTCACATTAACGGAACTGCAACAGAGAAAAACATTAGAACCAATAAATCGAATCCGACATGATCGGGATAAATTATGGAACAGACGAAATGAAACCATGCAACAGGAAGAGATAAAAAAATCACTATACCTCTTTAGCTATTCCAATCCCAAATCCAATTTGTGCACTCACTTAATTGAGACAAGATCTTTATTGCGCTCATCTGAAGAGGCCAAAATTTTTCCGATGTATGGCTTCAGCATAGCGCGTGAGAGGAGCTTTTATTGCATAATTATATCTCTCAGAAGTCAAATTCTGGCAATTTTGGCAGAATTTGTCACGGGCAATAGGAATGTTATCTCTATTGATGGGTTTTTGACCCTTTTATTTCACAGATAATATGCCTGTTATCATAAAGTGGTCTTCCTCACCCAAATTATTCATTTCAAGAATGAAGAATGCAATGTAAATATCATGGAAAGGAAAAATATAATTATATACAATGTGAAGAATAGTGAAACCAAGGTCCAGTTATATAAACTGTTCTAACCTTCCTCACTAGACGTAAGAAACTTAGAATTTGACTATAATATCTTTGATTTCCCATTCATTATTTATTTTAGTATAATTAGAAAAATTGCTTATTCAAACAACAGTTAATACTAATTTTTTAATTTCCAATTGTTTTCGGAACAACAGTTCGTAAAAAATTGAAACCGCACCCTAATTCTTCAGTCATAGACATGAGTTTGCAGACTATCATATTTTTTTATATAGGAAAATTAATAGAACAAATTAAATTGTTTATCTAGTTCTAATAGTTTGTAACATAATTTGAAGGTAAAATATGAAATAATTCAGACAAAAAAATTAATTAATAAATACCGTCAATTGATGCGTGGTGTCCATATTTTAACTGATATATTCCTATGTTCTTCGGTACTGGTTCAAATAGTTTTATCATGATGAAAACCAAATTTGTTTTAATATCATAAATAAGATTGATCCACTTTTGCCTAATAGGAAAAGGCAGCTGCTTACAATTAGATGGCTTTTGCTTATCAACTGTCAGTCTAATTTTAGCCACAAATTCTTTATTGGTTTCAAATCTGGATAACTCCTATGCCAAAGTCACAAAGGTGCGATGTTTTTTTCACCCTAGATCATGGTTATTGTTTTGATTTTGCGACTAATTACGTCATCATGCTGAATCATACAGTTATCAGCACCAAATTAGTCCTCAACTGTTCAGAAAATTTGCTGATTAACCATATTTTGGTAACGTTTTAAGTTCATAACTGTGTTCTGGGAAAGATTGTTAGTGCTCCATTGCCCGAAGTTAAGAACCAGCCTAAGACATAGAAGGTACCCTCAAACCTTACCGTGAGCCCATCACAAGATTTAGAAAGGTGCTCCCTTTTTCTATTTTAAACAAATGAAAGAGATAATATAACTTTACATCGATCTTTAAAAGTCCATCCTTTATATTTATTACAAAAGTAGAGCTTATATTTAAACGTTTTGGTGAGATTAGTGTACTTCCCAGGCACTTTCACTTGAGACTTTTGTCCAAATTTTTCGCCGCATTGTGATTTATAAAGCATTGACAAGTGCCTCTTTCCAATCGTGAGAAAACTTGGCACTAGACACAACCCTATCCGAGAGCAAACATTTTAAAAGGAATCAATTTTGGCATTTATTAGAAGTAATTGCGTGTCCAAAAGTCTTCTTCACAGCAGTTTATTTTAAAATCATTAATGATCCTACAAATGGTGATGTAGAGAAATGGCTACTTAAGCATCCTGGAGGAGTATAGGTACATTAAAGCCCCCCCTCCCTTCATGAGGAGAAGCGTGGGAAAGGTAGCCGGCAAAACTGCTTACCATGGTTGATCTCCCCGCGACTGTGGGCAGTTGGAGCTAACATCTGTTTTAAGGCGACCACCTAAGGTCCTTAAACGACGCTCTAACGATCCAATGACCTACGAGACCCATAAACCCGAGGTTATGGAAAAAAAAGCGGTGCGATTCCGAAGACACGCCAAGTAGCGGTGCGGTTGCGAGCCTCTCATTTGCGAGCTGACTTGGGCACCCCAGTGCCACCTCAGGAATTCTCGCTCGCTCCCGCTGCTAACTCACTATTCGCCCGCCCTTCCTTTTCCTCTGTGGCCTGGTCACTTCCCCCTTTAGATGGGGCGGCAATCTGCCCATAAATAAGCCCCGCGAAGAAAGAGAAGAGATTATCAGAAGTCGATACGCCAAAGGAGGATTAGTTCGTGAAGATCGATCTATCGGCCAGACAAGAAGATTATTAGTAGTCGATTCGCCAGAAGAAAGATTAGTTCGTAAAGATCGATCATTAAGCCAGACAAAAAGATTAAAAGTCGATTCGCCAGAAGAAAAATTAGTTCGTGAAGATCGATCTTTCAGCCAGACAAGAAGATTAGAAGTCGCTACGCCAGAAGAGGGGTTAGTTCGTGAAGATCGATCCTCCAGCTATACAAGACTATTTCCGTGAGAAACGATAGAATCAGATTGTGAAAATCGATCCCCCCTTTCAGGGCCGTATTAACCTAAATAGTCAAGCTTTATATCGGTGCCATACCGAAGAAGCCTTTTCCGTCTGCAAAGAATGCCGACTGAAGAAAAGCAAAGCCGCTCACACTCGAGCGACTCTCACATCTCAAGCTCCTTAAGAGTCAGAGGAGAAGAAACCAGCTCCAACGAGCTCCCGTTCTTTAATTACGTTGAAGAATCAGCCCCCGTCACAGGCGACAAGCAATCCCTCCACGAAAATTCAACCAGTGGCCAAAACACTGCAAAGCGATAGATGAGTCCTCCAGCGACATCCGGCAATCCCTAATACCTACCTGTAAGTTAAAAATAACATTTATATCTCTATTGCGATAGTATGTAGAAGTTTAGTACGTCCCAAGTTTTAAAGGAGAGTAGAAACCATTGTTCTTGAACCTAGGTCATATGTGTTTGTAGACGAGAGTATGTTAATTTAATGTTTAACGCTAATCAAATAGAGTCGCAAAAAAAAATACTAATCGGCAATTGGTATGTTTACGGGATGCCCATTTGTTTAGTTTTTGTCATTGAAAGATCTTTGATGCCAAAGATAGAAATGTGGTAACTGTTGATTTGTAATCGTTAAGGGTTTCGTTTAAAATACATGTTTATTTTGGTAGATTCTGGTGTTTCCTCTTATCCTTATGTGTTTAAAAATAGCTCTTCCTTAAGAACAAAACCACTGAATAGCACTCTTAGAACAAAGCCTACTTTATCATATAAGTAACTCACGCCCCTTAAAGCATACCACTACTAAAAGGGTGTCAAAGAGTATAGTGATCAAAACCAAGGGTCATTCTACGACATATTATAAAAGTGGTGTCAGGTGTGGAGGTTTTATATTAAAAAGAACCCAGCAGTGTCTATTTAAGGAAGAGCTAACACATAAAAGGAACACCAGGAGTAATAAAATATTTGACGAGTGGAAAATTGGTAAAGTTAGAGGTGGATACCAACTAAAGGTAATTGTTAGGCCGAGTGGTAAGTTTCGGTGGTGGAGTAGGTCAGGCTTGATTAAAAACAAGGTAGATGACTGATATAAGCGCGATGGCATTGTTTGACCTTTATCGGAAGCAAGGTCAAAGCCTCGGACTGGAAGGAATCGAGCTGAACTCGTTTATTCAGGAGAAAGAGAGAAACGAAAGAGAAGAAAGAAGAGAGGAACGTATAATGAAAATGGAAGCTGATGAAAGAAGAGAAAAGGCGAAAATGGAAGCTGATGAAAAAAAGAGAAAAGGCGAAAATGGAAGCTGATGAAAAAAGAGAAAAGGCGAAAATGAAAGCTAATGAAAGAAGAGAATAGACGAAAATGGAAGCTGATGAAAGAGAGAAAATAAGGGCCCACGAAAGAGCTCTTAGCAAAGACGAGTTAGAGGTGCAGTCAGTGTCATCCAGAACAGGAGTGTCACCAGCGGCCAGCATGAAACTCCCGGAGTACAGGGACGATGAAGATTTATGCTCATATCTCTCCCATTTTGAGAAAATATTTCAAGTCAATAATTGGGACCTAGAAGAAGATGGGGTCACCAGACTGTTACCGCTACTCAATCGTAGGATGAGAGAGATATTTGTATCTTTACCCTCAGAAGCGACTGTGTACTATTCCACCCTCAAAGCCGAACTTCTCTCAGCAACAAACCTTAACCCGAAGAATATAGGATGAAGTTCAGGAAATCTCGTATAAGACCTGGAAAAACATACAAACATTTTGGCTTTAAGATTCGTCGAAGCCTACAGTTTTGAATGGAGTCAGAAGGGGTAGAGGACGAAGTCGCTGCGGTCGTCGACTTCATGCTTAGAGATCAGTTACTAAGTACACTACCCCAGGAAATCCGTGCAATCGTTAAGGACTGAAAAGCTTCTACCTTCAACGAGTGTCTCGGCGAGGCTGACCTCCACGCGGTAAATCATCGGTTATATCCGAGGGAGTACAAGAAAGAGAAGGCTCCCTCCCCAAAGAAAAATGGGCCGCCACCCAGGCATTTGCAGAAGAAGCCCTTTAGGTTCTCAGTAGCAAAAGGAACTTATAAGCCAAATTTTTAATGAGAAAAAAATCAAAAAGAAGTTAGGATTCCACAAGGATCATAGCCTAATACCGGCACGTATCCCAGGAAGCCCGTCACTTGTTATACCTGCGGGATAATAGGTCACCTCAGTTTCCAGTGCCCACAGAAGTTCCGACTGAGGGAGACCTCGAGACAACAGGTGCAAAACCTGACTGCTGCGATCCCAGCAGGACAAGCTGATTTGTCTTACGTCCCCGCGCCAACATCCGAAGGGCCCCAGCAACAGGTAAACTTTCTATTCAACAAAAGTTCGCCAGGCGGTCTACAATTTGAAGAGGGCACTGTTAATGGGTGCCGAGTATCCACTTTAGTCAGAGACACTGAATATACGTGCATAGTGGTATCCGACAAGTTGCTGCCCCCAGTAAACCCTAACCATAAGAAATTCGCAATCATCCACGACTTTTTAGAACGCGACAATCGATTCTCCTTCGTGAGATGTGATATACAATGCAGATATTTCACCGGTTGGACGGACGTGGTTGTAGCCCCAATTAAGTACTGCGCCTTACTAATGGGACAAAACCCCCTAATTCCCCAGCAAGAAGTGGCCCGACAAGTAGTCACCCGGGCACAAGAGGCCCAGAGAAAAGAGCAACCCGCTAAGTTTACTCCGAGGATTACCCTCGAAGACAATGGGTTCAAATTGACTCCATTCGCCAGTGCTCAGAAGGAATGCCCCACTCTTAAACCTCTATGGGAGAAAGCTATTAAAGGTGAAACTCTCCAAGTGAAAGGAAAGATGCCTATCCAGTATATCGTAGAAGACTCACTTCTCTACCGTACTATCAGCTAGGAGGATAAGAAGAACAAGAAAGCACTGTGTGTACCTCACAAATACACGCAAAGAATTTTAAATGCCGCGCATGAGGAAATATTAGCCGGACACTTTGGGCACAACAAAACGGCGCAGCAGATATTCCGACACTTTTATTGGCCCCAGGCTGCCAGGGAAATTGTGGCCTATTGCCGATCATGCGACGTGTGTCAGAAGGATCCCTCCAGAGGACGGGTCCCTCTCGCTCCCTTACAAAAGGTGTCCGTTATAACCGAACCATTCTTTCGAGTGGCTATTGATTTGGTGGGACCAATTCACCCCCCTTCCAGTGGAGGACACTCCTACATCCTCACCCTAGAGGATTGTGCCACTCGGTTCCCAGATGCCGTGGCTCTACGGAAGATTGACACTATTTCCTGCGCGGAAGCATTAATTCTAATTTTTGCACGAGTAGGCCTGCCTAAAGAAATTCTATCGGATAAAGGGTGCCAATTCATCTCAGAATTAATGGAGTATTTTAATAAACTACTGTTAGTCAAGCGAATTTTTACGAGTCCATTTCATCCATCCTCTAACGGAATCTGGGAGAAATTAAAGGAGCAAGGTCTAACCGCCGGGCCGACCAAGTGTTATTTTGCCTACGAATCCATTGACTACCTGGGATTCAAAATAGGACAAAAACACTTGACTACCCAGCAAGAAAAAGTGGACGCCATAGTCAAGATGCCCCGGCCAAAAACAAAGAGACAACTCCGATCGTTTGTGGGAGTGGCCTCGTTCTATAGGCGTTTTGTACCACACTTCGCTTCCATTGCGGCCCCACTGAATTATTTGTTAAAAAAGACAGCGTCAGAACCTGTCACGTGTAACACCCAGGCAATAACTCAGTTGGAGGTTCTAAACGGAAAACTCATAACTGCGCCCATTCTTCGCTTACCAAATCCCAACAAGATCTTCGGCCTCCGCACGGACGCTAGTCAGGACGGGTTAGGCGGAGTATAGCTTCAATACAAAGATGATAAAACAGCCTATCTCATAGCTTATGTCAGTAGGAAACTGTTGAGTAGAGAAAAAGCCTACGCTACTATCGAAATCGAAGCTTTGGCCATGATATGGTCCATAGGTAAATTCAAATATTATCTAATAGGGTGCGAGTTTAAGTTGGAATGCGACCATAAACCGTTGTCATACCTAAGTAAAAATAAGAGTAAGAATGAAAGACTCCTAAAATGGAGTTTACTCTTGATGGAGTACCAGTACTCCATTCACTCTATAAAAGGGTCCAACAATTGTATGGCCAACTCGTTAAGTCGGAACCCTGTCGACGATTAAGGAGCAGCCCAACTATTGTATTATAGCAAAGTTAAGTGTAAATCAGTAGAATTGTAAGTAAGTACAGGCGAGTAACCCCCTAGTGGTAGGTAAGAAGATCCTAAGTTGGCACAATAATATAGGAATTAATGTAAAGTCAGGTGAAATGTTATCAAAGCATGTCCGAGTGAACTAAAATTTATTGTATAATATAATGTTCCGTAAGTTAACTATGAATATAATTGTAAGCGTCGAATTAGAAACCCCTCCCCCCTCCCGTTATTTTCTTAAGGAGGGAGGTAAATGTAGATAAATGGCTAACTTAAGCATCCTGGAGGAGTATAGGTACATTTAAGCCCCCTTTCCTTCATGAGGAGAAGCGTGAGAAAGGTAGCCGTCGAAACTGCTTACCATGTGTGATCTCCCTGCCGCTATGGGCAGTTGGAGCTAACATCTGTTTTAAGGCGACCACCTAAGGTCCTTAAACGACGCTCTAACGATCCAATGACCTACGAGACCCATAAACCCGTGGTTATGGAAAAAGAAGCGGTGCGAGTCCGAAGGCACGCTAAGTCGCGGTGCGGTTGCGAGCCTCTAATTTGCGAGCTGACTTGGGCACCCCAGTGCCACCTCAGGAATTCTCGCTCGCCCCAGATGCTAACTCACCATTCCCCCCCCCCTTTGCCTCTGTGGCCTGGTCACCTCCCCCTTTAGATGGGGCGGCAATCTGCCTAAAAATAAGCCCCACAAAGAAAGAGAAGAGATTATCAGAAGTCGATACGCCAGAGGATGATTAGTTCGTGAAGATCAATCCATTGGCTAGACAAGAAGATTATTAGTAGTCGATTCGCCAGAAGAAAGATTAGTTCGTGAAGATCGATCATTAAGCCAGACAAGAAGATTAGAAGTCGATTCGCCAGAAGAAAGATTAGTTAGTGAAGATCGATCTTTCAGCCAGACAAGAAGATTAGAAGTCGATACGCCAGAAGAAGCGTTAGTTCGTGAAGATCGATCCTTTAGCCATACAATACTATTTCCGTGAGAAACGATAGGATTAGATTAAGAAAATCGATCCTCCCTTTCAGGGCCATATTAACCAAAATAGTCAAGCTTTATATCGGTGCCATACCGAAGAAGCCTTTTCCGTCTGCAAAGAATGCCGACTGAAGAAAAGCAAAGCCGCTCACACTCGAGCGACTCTCACATCTCAAGCTCCTTAAGAGTCAGAGGAGAAGAAACCAGCCCCAACGAGCTCCCGTTCTTTAATTACGTTGAAGAATCAGCCCCCGTCACAGGCGACAAGCAATCCCTCCACGAAAATTCAACCAGTGGCCACAACACTGCAAAGCGAGAGATAAGTCCTCCAGCGACATCCGGCAATCACTAATACCTACCTGTAAGTTAAAAATAACATTTATATCTCTATTGCGATAGTAGAAGTTTAGTATGTCCCAAGTTTTAAAGGAGAGTAGAAACCATTGTTCCTTGAACCTAGGTCATATGTGTTTGTAGACGAGAGTACGTTAATTTAATGTTTAACGCTAATCAAAGAGAGTCGCGAAAAAATACTAATCGGCAATTGGTATGTTTACGGGAAGCCTATTTGTTTAGTTTTTGTCATTGAAAGATCTTTGATGCTAAAGATAGAAATGTGGTAACTGTTGGTTTGTAATCGTTAAGGGTTTCATTTAAAATTGATGTTTATTTTGGTCCGATTCTGGTGTTTCCTCTTATCCTTATGTGTTTAAAAATAGCTCTTCCTTAAGAACAAAACCACTGAATAGCACTCCTAAAACAAAGCCTACTCCATCAAAGAGGTAACTCACGCCCCTTAAAGCATACCACTACTAAAAGGGTGTCAAAGAGTATAGTGATCAAAACCAAGGGTCATTCTACGACAGTGATTCTTGATTTAATTCTCTTAGCAAATAATCTGTGCATTTCAGTTCATTTGGGTGCTTTTTTGGAATCAAAAAGGATTCAAACATTTATTTTTACAGAATATTACAAAAAAATAGATTATAATTACATAACATCATTCATTCAACCAATATTTGTCATCACTTCATGCTTTAGATTGAGTCGCAAACTACAGGGACTGGAACTCACCTCCTATAGTAACACGACCAGATGGCGGTCTTGGTTATTTATTTACATAGATACGAGATATTAGCAAAATAGTTGAGAGGCTATTTATTGTTTTGCTTGACACCAGTACTATGTCATCGGTAATAGCTTGAGAAAATTTTCCGTGTAAATTGTTTAAGAGTTGTAACTACATCTTGCCCTTCTGTTATTCAGGTAAATAATGCAGTAATGACTGACCTTAACTAGAACCAACTGGTCATTAATCATGCACATTTTTATCGGATTATTTCGTCCTCTATTTATTTAAACACTTTCTACAAGCATATAATTTTGGTTAATATGGAGTGAGAGGAAGTTTGGGAAAAATCATGGTAGCATCTAGCGGAATTTTTGCATTGTTGATTTCCTTCATTGTACATAGACTAATTGAACATGCTTTATTGCATTAAAGTTGCTTTGCCTCTATTTAAATTCTTTATTTCCCCATAAGCTTTTTGCTGAAATAGCCTAAGAACCATAACAATGGGGTAGTGAAAGGCTTACGTTCTTTCTTTAAACATTATCTCTAAACCTTTTTCCAGAGACTTCTACCAAATTTTGTCCTTGGCTTAGTAGTATTTTTTTCTCATTCGAGCATTACTCTAAACAATCCCTCTTGGAGAAGGTATGATAAGAGAGGTGGTATAAGACTTCTGGTGCTCTTACTACAGAGACTGCTGCTCTCAAGCTTCCTCTACCTTACACAACGACCTTCTAAACTTTTTTCGTGAAACTTACGTATACCATAACCAATCTTCATATTAATAACATTTCGCACGCATTGTTGAATCTTTGTTACCATGTGATTTCAACCACACTGCCCTACACCAAATTCTATACAAACCTGCTAGGATAGAATGATAGCCAAACTAATATACAGGCAGGCTTTAAAATATCCATCTGCAATAACATTTTCTCTATCTATTTATCTATTATTTTATTTCCCCAACCGATGAAAATAACCCTTAATTTTATTTTGCATGTGAGTGACACCATAGTTGCCTTTTCTTTGCACTATTTCTGGTAGTTATGTAAATTCACTTGTTAATTCAAGTGTTTCTGTAATCAGACATCCAACGAGGCCATGATGCACCAATAGCATTAAAAATGTAATTATGTCCATTTGTATCTGTAGAATCATTCCCGCGAATTTTAATTAAGTCTTAATAAGATCTACGAATAGACTAGGCATTAACTTTCATGTCACCTGGAAACCACCCATTAGGTTAATACTTTTATAGTATTTATTAAACAAGCATTATTTCTTATGGAACTATAGCAATAGTAATTTTCCCGTATCTTACTTCTCATAGTTTGGTTAAATGTCGCAAATATCTCTTAGAATAGAGCTGTTCGCACAATTTTAACCACGCCTTACATCTTAACTTCAAACATTCGATTCTTTGACTAATGTTATCGCAGAAAATGCTATCACAACCAAAATTCCAGATAAGGCTGTATACAAATTAATTTATGCATTCTCAAGGAAATAGCCATGGAACACATAAATAACACTGGAATTAGAGGATTCCTTGGTTATGGAACATATCAAATATTAAGATAAACCAGGCATCACGGAAAACATGTAGGCGTGGCCTTGGCAACCAACAGGAAATGTGGGTTTAATAATCACTCCCCTAAACATGATAACTTGATCTCCCAATTTTTGTTATTGTATCCTGTATGTATTCATAACAATCTCAGGCGAGTTTGTATTCAGCAGATATTATAAATATGTACATATGAAGCATCATTCCAAAACAAATAAAGAAACATTTATCTCCAAATTGACATAACAGCGATGTGCTCAATGTGTGGACCAACCTTTGTTAAATTCAAGTTGAGGAACCTTGAGGAAATGTACTCAAAAGAAATACTTAATTTGCCAAATATTTCTTCGAGATACTTAGATAATTTATACTATATTTTCAACAATGAGCTACAGTGTAGAGGTATCCGCTTAGAATGATATTATTTCCCCACCTCCTAAGATATTACTTAGGGAGAGAAAGCGAGCCGTTACTCCCCCGCCCCCTTCCGACCTCATTCTTTTTGGACTCGCCGCTAGGGCTCCGAAAAATTCGCACCGAAGTATGACACTGAAATTGAGGCCCTCCCGGCCGTCTCTATCTACCACACCCCACCCTGGGCTCGACAGATTACTTTGTAGATTTGACGTGAACCGTTTATATGGCTCTAACCGCTGGTCGTCCGTCTGGTTCGCTGATCCCTGCTTTTGATACTTCACCGCGAGGAGAGGATCGGTTTGTCACGGCCGATAACGAGAGTTAGAGAAGGCCTCTCTCTCTCTGTTTTGGAGACCTCCGGGTATATATGCACCCTCCCCAAGATTACAGACAGATTTGGTCAGACGACTTCCCCGAAAGGAGTTCAATTCAATGAAGCTCTCTCCCTAGAAGTGTGAGTGATGGGCGCAAGCTACCCTTATCTTCGAGTCAGGGAGAAGAGTCTCGTGAGGCAACGTCAGCCTTTCTTATCCGCCTTCGGATCAAGGATTGGAGAAGCCGTCCTCCGAATTTCTTCTAGTGACCTCTTGAAGACAAGAGGCTCGTTAGCTGGCTCAAGCTGAGTGTGGAAAAGTCCCCCTCCCTTGAAGTTTTTTCGGTGAGTTCGTAAGGACAAATGACCCGCATCTCGCAAAACAGAAGTTCGAGAAAGTAGCCCCACCAGCTGCCGGTTTGTGGCTACCACCCGTGAGTAATCAAGGTCATTAAGACCTCCCCCTCGAGCTTCAAAGGAACTAAATTACTCACTACCCTGAATCTACTATTGTAACCATCTGATAATCCAGGTTATCTTCATAGTATTCGGAACCTAATTCCGTCCTATTCCTGTACCCATATATAGCTATATTTATTGGTGTGCCTTTTATTTAATGTGTATTAAAAATCTATTTTTTTCGTTGTTTTTAGTATATTCCATGGTCACGCAGCTGCCGCTATCTATTCAAATCACACTTGTAGAACAATACCAGTTGTGGCCTTGCTTAACCTACTTTAGACCCTGTGTGCAAATATTCTCGTACACTTGGCCATAATTCGACATGCATTCATGGCCCAATGTTTTGAGAATAATATTTTCAGAAGGTAAATTAATAAAATCTTGCATTTTGTTTTAGAATGTTTGTATCATAATTGTACTTCGGGGATTCCTAATTCATTTTGGCAAACTAGAGACCAAATTTGTGATCATAACTTAATTGTTATTGCTCCATTTTTGCTCAATAAATCGCTGCAAGAGTTCATAATAGTATTGCTTCTGTTATTCCTCCCCCATTTGGATCATTGCCTGCCCATTATCTATTGGTTCAAAATCTTATAATTGCCAGGCCATGGATCTGTCTGTTCAATGGTACTGTCAGTTCTTTCATGCTGACAAATACAGTTATCCTTCCTAAATTCTACTGAGCTTCCGAAAAATCCGCTAATTAAGCAGGTTTTAGTACCATTTTAATTACATGGTAGTGTTCTTTCGCATAAGTATGTGCTTTAGTTCAGTTTGATAAGAAGCAGCACCAAACATGGAGAGTGTTCGGATGCTACACTGTGGCACAACACAGGAGTCGAGAAAGTGCCGTTCTTTTCCTTCTTCTAACGAGGGTTATTCAAAAACCTCCAAACAAGCAGAAAGTATCCTTCTCATAAAATTTAATTTTGCTCTATTCTTCAACAGACATCTTTTTCTATTTCCCTCAAAGATTGGACATATCCTTATTGATTTTTTTTTAGTTAAGGCATTTTTTGATCCCTACTCAAATTGAGACCTTTGTATAAAAGTCTTTGCCTTACAGAGCCTGCTGAAGCGTGCTCGCTTCTCTCTTCCCCATCATTATAAAGCTTGGTACTAGTAGAAAACCTTTCTTTGAGTTAGTACTTACTTAGAGGCGATCTTTGTGTTCATTTAAAGCTCTTCGGCGTGTAATCAGACTATTCAAAGTCAGTAATCATCCTGAAGATGGGAATCCTTGGTCCAATACACAGCTTCATTGCAATCTAGACACTTTGATGCTGAGTAACATTGGTTATTCGAAAAGTAAAAATTTTGGTTATGAGACTATCCATTAAATCCAAATATTGAACGCTTTTATTTGAGAAAAGCATTTAACTCTGCGATTAATTTAGAAGGGTTTGATCCTGAATTTACATATACAAGAGAAAAGTACCTAATTAATTTGGGTGCAGAAGCGGGCCTAGGAGAGGGTCTAGCATGAAAGAAGAGAAGCATTTATTAATATGTCCTTCAATTAACTTTAGTGTAAATCCCTTATAAGTAAGAAATTGTTTAATTCTTTAAGAATTTGAGCAAGTAAATATAAGTGAAACATGCATAAATGGCTCTCTGGATGTGTGAATTTACCGCTGTATGCCTAAAAGAAGAATTAATAAAATTAAAAAAGTCTGTTTCTATTCCTATGTATATTGGTATTCGATCCAAGAAGATCCACAAGTGTCCCATTTGATTAATATGAGTTTTGTGGTTCTAAAGCCCAAAGCGATGATTTGAAGAGCTAAACTACTTCTATTTCCTAAAAAGCAATTAATATAAATTCAAAGTGTTTTTTTATCATTTTACTGTTAATAATAAAATCCTGAATGATAGTAAATAAGAATTTAATGGTACAGTTTCTGATCCATTTTTACTTCAATCGATTACAGAAACGACTTTTTCTTGAGCAAAGAGGCATTCCTAAACATCAACACAGTAGTATGTACTCTTGATTGTAACTTTGTTCTGAACTTTGTCTATCATATTGCTTCTTATCTGTGAAAGGAGGTTAAAATTTTAATTCATCTCTCCAGCGTAATTCTAAATAGTGCACAAATAATCAAAATCTATATTTCCTAAGAAAACTCAAAGTGCTTTGTTATGTATTGTAGGCTTATTTTGATAAAGTTTCTTGGAAACAGACAATTTTGAAACTTTTTTATTTCAAATAAAATATTAGTTAAATATTGCATTAATTCGCGGAATGTTATTTATCGAAGAATTCTTATGCCAGAGGGTTTACACAGTCTACCTGTTTTCTTTTTTAGGAGAACTAAACATTTCTTCATCCGTATATAGTTAATATTTTACACTATTTGCCAAGCATTTTATGTCTGTCTACACCTTTAGGAATATCCAACCAACAATTTCTAGGACTTTATACAGACAGCTCTTCTGCTTAGCTCGACATAATTGAATGATTTTTCCATTTAGTTATATTAAAAATGTTAATATTTTCAAAATGAAAAGAAATTTTTAACATTTGTAAAATAAAGGACAAACTTTTAAGGAGTAATAGCTGTTGCTGAAGTTTAGTTGAATACGGACTTATATAAAAAAAAATTGCCTAAATTTAATTTCAAAGCCAATTAAAAGGCATGGAAAGAAATTCAAATAGAACCTTGGTTAAAATATGTTAACCTTCTATGGGACTATGTATGTTTAAATATACACAAAATCATTTATGACCTAATCAGCTCGCTTTTTAAACAATTAGGATATTGTATGTTTCAAAAGACAAACAAATATCGTTAATTTCTGTTCTTATGAGTACCCATTTTAGGAATCACTCTCACTTCTTCAATATAGGTGAGGCTTAACCAAAACGATGTGACAAATATTTCACTAAAAAAGTGCTAAGGAATTAAACCTTTTTTTATTTGTATGATGAAGTTAGTAAGTTTTAATTAACAGATTTTCAAACTTTCTGCATACTATTTTCTTGTGAACATAGATGAATATTTGTGTGTATGTTTAAACCTACTTTGTGCTTCAAGGTCATATAAAATAAAATTCAAAGGTAAGACTCAAATAATTTTTTATTCTGTGAAATTCTGTTCTTTTTGTTGTTTTAGTTTTATTTTACATTTTATACTCTCCTTATTATATTTATGTAGATTACCTGCAAAATTATCATGAAAGATAAAATAATAATGTTTGGGGGTAAAATATCAATAAGTGTGATTTATGTATACAAGATAAACCAAGTTTTGTTTATGCCTGAAAGATGATTGCTGATATTCTTTAAGAAAGAAAACCAAAACATTACTAATAATCTTTGAATATTAAAATTTTCAGTCATGCACCCTTCAAAATTTTACAACAGTTAACCAGCAAAAGTTGGGCCATTTCCTTGAAAGAGCACTGCTTTTAAGGCTATTTCTTGCCCCCTGTGGCCTTCAGCTGGCACAGTGATCGTCATGTTGATTTTGTTCTCTGGCAGGGGAAGCACATCCAGGAAAATGGAAAGCCACAATCTTCCATTCTTTATTTTTCTTTTCTCTTTACCCTTCTTCCATCGAAACTATGTTTTGACAATTGGTTTTGTGGCGTTGACCTAAAAATTAAACTTAACAAAAGAGGAATTTATTTTGTGGGAAAAGTTCGTTTCTAACAGAGTGACAAACTCCTGTTTTCCATCAGACACAGAAATGAAAGAGTTGGGAAGGGGAACTTCAAAAGAAAAAAAACAATTGATGGAGTTCAGTTGCACATAGTCAAATTGCAGAATAATAGATCTATAACCCTTCCTTAGTTTCTTTATAAGGAAACACCCAGTAACACTTGTCACACGATATGATAAGAAAAAATAATGCAATCACGAAGTACCATACCCCAAAATAGTAAAGGCTGATAAGATGTCCATGGCTGAGGCGATAAAATCGATTCTTTATTGGCTCTCTATCTGACCTTAATTAGGGCTAGGAAACATTATTTGCACATTTTCTTTAATCTTACGGATCTGTGCTGTACAGTGGCATGGCTTACTTATAGGCGGGATGCTGAGCACTGTGGCCTTAGGAAAGGAGATGTAATAAGTTTATATGATTTCACATCTGAACTAGCAGAATCCATTTGCTGGATAAACAAAGCTCGTAAGTGAGGAGATTAATTTTTCTGTAAAACCAGAGGTCGTAAAATTTGTGCAAGTCCAGTCAGCCTGTTACTACAACTAGGTTAGTTAATTTAGACCACTGGCCAGTGTATGAAGCAAAATCAAGTAGATGCAAAATGGTGCATGTTGACAAAAATGAAATCTTGTAAAAAGGTAAAATGCAGCAAATGTAGCATAAACCTATGTTTTGTACCAAGCATAAATTGTTTTGGGGATCATCATAAACACAAGTAATGTAACAGGGAAATGAATGTTTAAATATACATTACACATCAGGTAAAATTTATGCCACATGTACACAATGTATGTTTGAACATACATACAAAATAAATGTGACTATGGGTAACTTAGCTCAATTAAAAAATGAAGATCTGTTTTAGTGTTATTTTATCCCACCAAAAAACAGTAAAAATAATATATAGAACAAAAATTTGCTCTTGCCCTATAGAGGGCTAAAATGCCATAAAATTGAAAAAATGTCCTTACCTTATTGAAATTTTGCTTTGCTCTATAGATGTCTATTAGGTATTATACTGCTCTTTAAAAATGAAGGAAAATTATCCTAAACCATGATTTAAACCAAAAACTTGACTTATTACATTTAAACCTGTGATAGATACTCGAGGGATATATCTGAGTTAAATTTTAATCCAATAAAAAAAATGAGCTAATTATTCAGCACAAGTTTTCTCAAATACCAATTTCCTAGCAAATGCTTTTTGCATTATTCTCAGTTCGTAATAAATACTGCCATCGATGTCAGCTTATCCAAATAAATTCTAATTTTCTTATTCAATATACTCCACTTGTCACAAGATATTGACCCCGGACTATCTTTGCAATCATTTAATCTATATAAATTGATTTGCAACCTGTCAATTCCGATATAGATGTCTCAAAGTCCAACAGTTGAAATGAAGGATTATTAAACATTTGGGAGAATCACATAGAACCATCATTCATTTTTCAAATACTAAATCTAATCATTTATATTGTGAAACATTCTAAAAACCGCAAACATCCTGTTCATTTTGATATTTCATTCTTTAATTTTTGCTTTCAATTTGCTTTAAATTATGTTTCTCGAATCTTCCTTTATTGCACAAATAAATATAAAATTAATGGCTACTCCAAAGAGCTTAAATAATTTTCTTAAATATGTAATTTGGCAACCAATTAGTTTTAAATAAAAAAACATGGCTACAATAGTTTTTCTTATCAGCAAAATGTTCCATAACTGATAGTTTTCTTATCATCTTACACGTAATGGATTTTAATAGGAATTGTTAATATATAACACTTGAACTTCAAGCACTTTTCCATTAAGGTGAAAAGGGCTTAATTGAGTTGTTTTTATGTACAATTTTGCTGTAGGGGAAGCCTACACATTAATAGGCTCTCTGTAATTCTTCTTGAGATCACTATTTCGGGGGTTAACGAAAGATACGGTGTGTTTGTTCTGGATTCGTGATCATGAACAGAATAGTAAAAATGGAACACAGCATACGACTATTTACCTCGGTCTCATTAATAGAAATAAGTTGTTTGTAGTTGCTCTTGGGATCATTTTTCTTTGGATGTGTGTGGGGGGAGGGGGGGGTAATCAAAAGATGTAGTGTGTTTGTTCTTGATTGTGAATTATGTGTGGGTGCCTGGATTCATTTTGCCTCGCTAGCAACAAGCTTACATTAGTAAAATATGAAGGAACACAGATCTACTTTATGCGCAAGTTTAATAATATTTATTCAGTCGAGAATGAAATGACTCTGGGACCTAATACTCCTAAAACAGTAAAAGGTAACTTTCTGAAGGATTCGGATCAACGAATTGCGCTTAACTCTGCTACGTACTACTTATGAAGCTAAAGTTCGTATTTCTCATAATGATCATTTATAAGGGTATAATTCAGGTTTATCAGACTACATACTGGTAACTTGTTTTACGCTCGCATAAATAAACTTACCTTTTCATTTCTAAAATAAATGCCAGACTTTCTCACCATCCTGGTTTTATTTTTGGAGTGCGACTTGAGGAGAATATAGGGTGCAGTATACTACAGCCTACTAATCCAGTATGACGACGGTTTTAAGCAATTGTATCTTAATTCTATTAGACGGTTGTGATTCGTATCTAATGAACTTGTATTTAATTCATCTGATACATGCATGAACAAAATCATAAAGGTGGGACATATCACACGACTATTTCCCTTGGTTTCCTCAATAGAGATCAAGCTCTCCTACTTTTGAATTAATATTATGATATGCAACATCAAATAATTTCCATTTTGTTTATCCTTAAATTTATTTCGTTTATTGCATATATTAGGCCATCCTGGCTACATATTTGACATTTATATATAGTCATGTTTTTCTGTATGAAAGATTAAAAACTGCACATAAGTTGGCACCCGTGACCGAGAGGCTTAAAAAACATCGTAGCTATACATTGGCAAAAGCACACTGTAACCCAGAATAATGTGCCAATTGCTCTACAGTATGTACTCTTTGGGTAAGCCTTCGATTTGTGATCGTTATACCCACTATTTGTTTTTGTTTGCTGATTCCTTTCATGTAGTGTATGATTCTTTCATTTTCTGTTGTTAGATTGCGATGAAAAACATTTTCAGATTTCAGGATCCTAAACATTAATTAAATAATTGAGCTCGCATATATATATATATATATATATATATATATATATATATATATATATATATATATATATATATATATATATATATATATATATAATTGAAACGTCTGCAAAAGGGATTTCTTCCTCATTACATCGTCCCTTGTCAAATGTTTGAACAGGTTTTCCCAGTTTAATTTGCCAATATGTTCTTTAGACGGAGGTCCCAAAAGCAACGTACATAACTTCATTGTGAAACTATAGTTAGCTCCTGTTTGGTTTCAAAATGACTTGTTATATCATGACATATTAATTAAATTTAGTTTATGCACTGATTGCGGGGTTGGGTAGCTTTCTAATATTATCTTTTCCCCTAAGCTTTGTATATTCTTCTCTAAGGACATTTTACTTTATTTATAATCCTCTAGCATTGCTTGATTCTAAGAGATAAACAATTCCCATACCTTCAACCGGTGCGAGTCGTTTAAGGCGACTAAACATTAATACTGTCTGTATGTGTGGCTGGAAGGATAACCCTGAAATTGATTTAAGACGAATGATGGCTGGGATTTGGAATGGGTATACGGTGAAGATGATAAGGAATTTTTAATGAACAATTACGGGACCAATGGTAGTGAGAGACCTTAAAGGTTTTTTCACTCCTCAAAATGAGGGTGAATAAATGCGCATAGGTTTGTCAAAGGATAAGTGACTGACTTAAGAATATGTTTGATCTGCGCTATTTACGAAAGATTATATTCCAAGACGGATTTGATGAGAAAACTAATGGAAATATACGTATAGGAGTATATTATATAGTAATTTTCTCTGTAAGTCAAAGTTAATTACACTAGAATAAATAGAAGAGGTCGTAAAGAATACTTAAGAGAAGAAGAGAGTAAATAATTGTGAGCATCGAGATATATCAAATGGGGAACAAATTGGAAGAAATTTTGGTAGTTTGTGCAAAGGCATCGTATGTGTGTAACAGAACAGGAAATAGGGCGAAATATGATGAATTGTGAAATGATTGCTGTAGAGCAAGAAATGAAAAGAAAAAGCAGGTGTAAATGCAAAGAATTTATAGTGCAACTGAAAATTACTCTGTAATACCAGTAACTTCATATATTTAGATGAAAACTTAAGTGAAACAAGTGATTAAACAATTTAGTAATTACAGCAAATGAAACGATCAGAAAAAAAAGATAAATGATGGGAACTGATGGTTTTTCTGGAAGTGAGTAATATTAGTTAGCAAGAGAAATATACATGTGTAAATCAGAAAGAGAAGAATGACTAGGTAGTTGTGAAGTTGTGGTTAAAAGTGGATAGTAAAATACTTTAATTAGTTTCAAAAGGGGTTATGGAAGATAAAAAAAAACATAAATAGGATTGGGTCAAAGAGCGCAAATCTGGTACTGTAACTGGGTATAGAAAAGAAAAGCATGCTGTCAGAGAGAGAAGGTTACCCCACTCACTAGAGCCCAACGTTTTTACGTGGCGCCTGAGAAAGATGCACCCACACGGCCAACAACCCCAAAGGAGCAGCGAGAATTTCGCGCGACCGCGTGACCCGTGTTGGGTTCTCTTTCTCTCAGCGTCACATCGACTTATCGGCGCCAGACCTACGGCGTCGGAGACTTCGCACGAAGCTGTGATACTCGCCGAAAATGTCCTCTTCCCTTTGGCGCGCCAATTCTAATGAGATCCCCGTCTTCCCTCTCGGGGGCCTCCGACAAACCGCTTTTGCCGAGGCAGTATAAATATTTCGGAAAAAGCTTTGACAAATTTGAACCATACAGCCACGTCTTGGTTAGCAGCCATGTATAGTCTCATATTCCCACCTCCAACGGCTTCCAGCTAAGAACCGGATGTGCCACCTCTCTACCAGCCCTCACTCGTATCTAATGCTAGAGTGGCCTCCCGACAGACGATAAACACAGACAGGCATATACCACTCGGGTATCGTCTTCTTCCTTGTCTGAAGTATACCCTCGTTCCTTTCCCAGCGAGGTTAAAGAAGAAAATTTTTTGCAGTGCACCGCTTAATTGCCATATCCAAAGCCTCCAGTCAATTTAGCTTTACGGGAGTGTCCCCTTCATTTGCACGCTCTCCCCCTTTCCCTGGGTTCAATCACCGTAGATAGTCTCTCGGACAAACAGAACCTTCGACCGAATAAACTCACCCAATATTATTACAATTATTGTGAACTATAATGTTTTTTATAGTTGACTCGTATTTGAAGGTAACTGAAATGTTAGTTTTTTAAAAGACGGGAAATGTTCTGTTTTCCAAGTAAATATTTTGGACAGACAGGAAAGCAAATATCTGTCCTTATTAATCAGCATAAATACAATGTTGGGAGAGCTGTAAATAATAGTTAGTTTTTTTGTGCACAAGTCCAAAAATAAGAACTTAATTAATTGGAATTCAGCAAAATTTATTTTTCGCTCAAATGAATTAATTAAAAGAAACCTTTTTGAATGTTCATGTATAATCCAATTTAATAACTTTAGTATTTTCCTTAGCTTTTTTGAAATTGATGCTGATATGAAAAAACTCATTTTTAAATAAATTAGCTTTGACTTTTCCTAATTGTTTTGCAATTTTCAATTTTATGGGAACCCGACTAATCAAGTTAATTATTGCATTGATTTTGCATTAAAAATATTTTATTTTTCTTCCTCCTCCTTGTCCCGCTGCTCTTCGTATCAATTTACCTCTTATGTTTATCCTAATCTCTCGCTTTAGGCTATCGCTTTATCCGTTAATCGCTTTAACACTTTCGGCTCCGTTCTTGATTCTTTCTTGCCTCTCGCTTTGACATTGCTACCTGTTATAGCTAAATCTTAATGTTAATTTACCCATCCCTCTCCTAATTCGTCATTAGTGATTACTTTTCTTAGAGGGGATCTTTTATCTTTTACTAGCTTATATATACCTTTATTATATTATTTTATCTTGTGGTTATTTTTTTAAAAAGAACTGAATAGTTCGAAAGTACTTTGAAATACATTTTCATTTTTCCTTGCGGGACACTACATTGATTGCGAACCTCACGTTCTACTTTGTGAGTTATTAATGTCATGTTCTCTACTTGAAAATTTCTCATGAGTGAACAAAAGCACAACAATACTGGGTCGATATATATAGAGGCTACATGCACCAAAGTAAGTTTAGGATAAGTTATTTCTTGGTGCAATATTATAAAATATTTGTCCATTATGTTTCTGTTTGCTGTGCGAAGCAATACTGCCCGAAACAAAATTGCGAGTGAATCTGGTTAGGCATCCATTTACCCGCAAGTCGTCTCTGATCAAAAAAATAGAGAAGAGGTTGAAATAAATATCACAAAATGCTTCCAAAAAGTACAAGATTTAACAGGCAAAGTGATTACGTTAAAGTAAATAATAATCAAAATTGATTTAAACAGTTTAAAGAGACGAAGATTAGGAAAAATAGTTTCATCGAAAACGGATTTTCGTTAGTCATTGCGCTTTCTTTAATGGAATTTAATTCGAATCGCAAAATGAACATATCTAAACAAAATTCCGTAAGTAAAACATATGTAAATAAAATGCCATAGAGAAAAGAAGTGAAAATATGTTAAATACCCGGGGTCCTAGCGAAAATTGTTACTGGGAGGGATGCAATCCTCCAAAATGGAGTACGTCAGGTTGCTCCATTCTACGTGTGATCAAGTGGGCATGGTTCTGGTGTAGTAAGGGCCATCTTGAAGTAATTATGGTTGAAATTGAGAAAGAATAAGTAAAATTTAATTAGGAAGCAACGAGAATACTTGAAGACATTAGATATATAATTGTTGAGAGATGACCATTAAAAGTCACTTCCAGAATTTTAACAGTGTCAAAATAAGGAACATGGGAGAAACTAAGGTTAAGTAAGTTAGAAATATTTTAAAAGCATTTAGCACCAAATCATTCAGTTATGTGGTTTACTCTGATAACATTAGTCTAATTTTCTCAAAAGAGTCTTTCTAGAAAGTTATTTAGGTAGATTTGCGTCTCATTAGTAGTCCAAAGTCTGCTTACCAAAAAGTCGCATGCCATCACTTATTCTGATTTATAACCTTACGACCCACAAAAGTTTTAATAATTCCTAGAGTAACTTAGGAAAGACATTGGCAATTCTATCATTTGAAAGAAAATGTAAACAACTTCAGGGTTTTAAATTTCGTTAGAATCGGCCAAATAGTTATGTTGTTATTGCCAAAACAAAGAATTTCGTGGGCTAACCTTAGGAGGACCTTGGCAATTATATTATTTGAAAAAGAATGTAAAGCAATATAAGATTTTCAAATTTCGTTAGAACCAGAAGAATAGTTATGATTTTATTTGTTTTTTTAATGTCACTTCATAAATTCAATCTTTTCCATCATCTATTTGTTTTTCATATTCTTCAGGAGAGAAAATTATTGAACTTGATGGCCTTGAAATATTGGCCTACTTATTGACTTTGCTTTGACTTATTTACTTGTTTATTTTATTCAAGTAAATCTCGAGAGCAAATCTGATGTGGTCCAAAATAAGTAATTATTTCTTTCTGCCCTTTAAAATGAAAGTAATTTTCTTTCACAGAGATCTTCATCTCCTTAGGGGATTCAAATTAATTTGAGTTTCGTTTTTGCAAGCAGGGCCGCCAAATTCACAGCAAAATCCATTTAACATTTGCGCCTGAGGAAATCAACAGGTTCTCTAGTTTTGTAATGAAAGTGACTTAAGCCTGTAGCTCTCCTCTCACAGAAAATATGTTTTTGGAATGCTCCCAGTTCTATTGGATCTGTTTAAGATTGTGACTCTTGAATTTACAACGGGGGCTAGAAAAGAACTGTTCCCTCGTTCCCACTTCTCAAGCACTTTAGGATAAATATCCTGTCCAAGCTTGGTTGCTCGGTAGTTTCTCATATGCACATTTTAGAACGTCACCCAGAGTTTGGAATTGAGATGGCAACAACTTTGCTATTTTCAATTTAGGTGTTCAAATGTGTGAATGTCGCCAATCTTGTCCTAATTTTAAAAACAATTGTAGGTAGTACTGAAGGCCAGTAATTTTCAGCACACTGATGAATATGTTTTAAACTGGAAAATAAGAAAAAGAGTAAAATAGATATAATTATTAATATAATAATATTCATTTAATTCCCCAAGATGACAAAAATAAGTCAAAACTTCTAAGTAGCTAAGCAAGAAACTCAAATTATATTAAAACGAGGCAATGGCTTCGCCACCTCGCCCTACGCAGGGGACCTTTCGCTTCGCTACTAAGATTAAAGTAGAAAAAAAAGTAGCTATGGTTAAGTTTTTATTAATTTTCTGAACTTTGCAAATTATAATCATCATCATCATCGTCATCACTAACTCTATAATTTAACAAGGGGATTTTTTGGAGTATTTGAATAATAATTTAATCTTAGTTTGGTTATGACTTATGAGTTTTTTAGCAAAGTTATTTCTAATAATTCTTTGATAATATCAAAAAACAAAATGGTGAAGTTCAGAAATAAATATAAATGTCGAAATTTTGTGAAATTTTAAAACCCAAAGAATTACAAATGGTGAAGTTTCTAAAATTTATTTTTATATATCTTCTTCTATAACTATATTTTAGCAACGTAATATTTTGAATGAGGAGAAATTTTATTTAGAGTTCCTTTTTAAAATTATTATAATTGGCGAAGTTCAGAAAATTTATAAATATTTAAAATGGCTGCCTTTTTTATATTTTAAATTTTAATCTTAGTAGCGAAGCGCAAGGCCCCTAAGGGAGGAGCTTGAGGGCCATTGCATGGTAATTTTAAAAAGGCACTCTTAACTAAATTTCCCCCCTTTCAAAATATTATGTTGCTAAAATATAGAGTTATAGAAGAAGAAGAAGATATCTAAATTAAATTTTATGAACTTGACGATTTGTAATTCATTGGGTTTTAAAAAATTCACAAAATTTCTATACTTATATTTATTTCTAAACTTCACTATTTTGTTTTGGATATTAAAAAAGAATGATTAGAAATAACTGATAAAAAAACTTAAATCATAACCAAACTAAGATGAAATCATTATTCAAATAATCCTCAAAATTCCCCGTCTTGATTTATAGAGGTAGTGAATAAAAAAAAGAAGAATTAATAAGTAGTACTTCAAATTTTGAGCATCCCTCATTTATGTAATTAGAACGTTAAAACGATTGACACAAACACTAATAGCACAGTATTCCTTAGTATAGCATAATATACCATAGCAGATTAGAGCATAGTATATTATAGAATATTATTGCATATAATAGTATAGCATAGCACAGCACATCAGAGCATTGTATAATATGCCACTGCATTGGATAAAATAACATAGTATAACATAGTTGAGTATATTATAGCATAGTATAGCATAGCATAGCACAGCATAGTATAGCATAGCATACTCTAGACTAGCCTACAACACCATAGTATGGAAACATACTCTAGAATAGCATAGTCGAGAATAACCTAGCTTAGCAGAGCGTATTATTGTCTAGTATAGCAAAGCCTAGTGTAGCCCAGAATAGCGTAGCCTAAACTCGCCTAGTATAGCATAGTATATCATAGAGAAGCATAACATAGTATAACCTACTCTGTATAATCTACCTATCCTAGTATAACCTAACATACTATAGCCTATTTTATCCTACCTTAGCTTAGTATCGCCTAGTCTATCGTATCTTAGTATAGCCTAGATTAGTAGACCCTAGTCTAACCTAGCATATTATAGTATATTCTAGCTTAGCTTAGCCTAGTTTAGCCTTAGTTAGCCCAGCATAACCTAGTGGAGCATAGCTTACTATAGCCTAGCATAGCCTAAATCTAGTAGGTATGTCTTATCATTGCATGCAAGAGCCTAGCCTAGCGTCGCCTACAGTAGCCTAGCCTAGTATAGCCAAGATAGAATGGCCTACTATAGCCTAGCCAATACATCCTTGCATACGATAGCCTAGCTCTTCTAGCATAGCATACTATAGGGTGTCTTAGTATAGCATAACCACACCTAACATAATATAGCCAAGCGTATCATATTATAGCTTAGCCTAGTAAATCCGGGCACACCATGCCCTAGACTAGAATAACCTTGCATAGCTTAGCCTATTATAGCCTTGGTTAGCTAGCTTATCATAGCCTAACATAGTATTTATTACCCAGCATAGCTTAGCAGAGCAAAGCCCGCTCTAGCCTATTATACTTTAGCTTACCCTAGCATAAGATAGTATAGCCCTGTCAGGCCTAGTATAGCTTAGCCTAGCCTAGCATAATATAACCTAGCCTATTATTAAAGATCTTAGAAAAGTATAGCCTGTACTATCCTATTATATCCTAGTCAAGCATAGCTTAAAATTGTTTAGCCTAACATAATATATGCTATCCGACCATAGCATTGTATAACATAAATTAGCATAGTGTATCTTGTACATTATATCTTAGCATAGCTAGCCTATATTAGCCTAACATAATATATGCTATCCTAACATAGCATTTTATAACATAAATTAGCATAGTATATCTTGTACATTATATCTTATCATAGCTAGCCTATATTAGCCTAGCATAGTATAGACTATTCTAGAATTGCTTAGCGGAGTATTACACATTATAGCCTAGTGTAACCTAGCATAGTATCGGGAGAATAGTTATGATGTTATTGCTAAAACCAAATAATTACCTGGCTAAGCTTGGAAAGACTTTGGCAATGATATCATTCGAAAGAGAGCATAAAACAACATAAGAGTTTCCGATTTCGTTAGAATCGGTCCAATAGTTAATGTTATGGCCAAAATAAAATAATTCTAGAACTAACCGTGGGAGGACTTTTGGCAATTATAGCATTCGAAACAAAATGTAAAACAAAATGAATTTTTAAAATTTAGTGAGAATCAGCCGAATGGTTATGATGTTATTAGAAAAACAAAAAATAAGCAAAACGGGGACCGACCGACCAACATAGTGAGATGTAGAGCGGCTCGCGACACGACTTGCAGGCGACTAAATTCGATAGTGCAGAGTAAAAGAATTAAGTGGAATTCCAAAGGGAAGAAAATATGAGAATAAGAGTAGACCTAGAGACCATTTTGCAGCGCAACACAATATACCAAATTCTTGCTTAGTTATTTCAACCCCAATCTGATGAAATTGAATGCAATTTGATATATAAAAGCTAACTCAATCACGAGGACATTTAAAGTTGTAACTAGGCTCAAGTTGTACTGAAACATCTTCTAAATTATTGAAGAAATAATGGAATTTACATCCCAGGTTTTTAAATAACATTTTTACTAATACAACTACATTCCTGAAACTTGGGCGATATATAGAAAAAGCCAAATATAAATATTTTATTCTTGGCAAAATTACGTTTTGTTGTATAGAAAACGGGATATTGCAAATTTAACAGAAAATTGCCCACTTTGCTGAAACGAACTATTCCCTTATTTTTAGAGATAGAGCAATGCGGTTTTACCATTGGATTCAACGTCTTCATCACAATAGAACGTTCTAAACAGTGTTTTGCATTTGTTATTTATTTCTTTTTGATGAATATTTGAAAAAAAATAAATTTTTTGAACATTGATTTTCTGTTTCAAATAGTTATAATAAAATTAAAAAAAGAAAAGAAATGAAAGAAAAGCTGTTTGATTATTTATGAGAGAAAGACGCTGTATAAATCAAATTTTCACGAGAGAAGTTTTAGGGAATATGATTTACATATATCTTGCATTACCACCTAATATTTATATATATATGGATATATATATATATATATATATATATATATATATATATATATATATATATATATATACAGTGTGTGTGTGTGTGTTTGTATGTGTTTTTCGTCGGTGCTACTGGCATGGAGATATTAGGTAAGAATTGACCTCCTCAACTACTCCACTGAAGCATTGAGGATGTGAGATCGAATATTCTGGCCACAGTGCAGCATCAGTTTGTCTATGTTGGCATCGGTCAACCCCTGCTGTCCTGCGAGCAAGTTTCTCTGAACAATGTTACTCCTCTTGGTCGTCACTTGTCTCCGGAGGACCTTCTTCAGGTTACGAAGACGTGTGCCCAGACGTTTGGAAACGTGGTTCACACATTCTTCCTTGACAAAGGTATGGACCCTTTTCATCATTCATGGCCATGATAGCTTTGAAGGCTGCAGAGTTTTTATCTCCGATGAAGGTGATGTAGCGGAATCCAAGTGCTTCTGATCTTATCCACATTCTCTAGGCTTCCTCTGCTTCTATGGCAGCGGACTTGCCATTAAAATTCTTGCTGCTTGCCTGAGTTGTCTTCCAAATGGTAAATTGTGCAGAAGAAAGGCATTTCTCTGTTTTGAAGCACAGCTCACAGAAATTGCACAGACTTCGTAGTTTATGACAAATCCGGTCTCGCATTCTCCGTCAAAAGCACCACCGATGTGGGATCGGTGGCCTCTAGTCATTCAGAAATAATAGCTCGACCGCGGTGCAGGACAGAGAAAGCGACGCGTACTCAGAGGGCCTCGAAGGCGTTGCACTGAAGGAAGCATAGCAGACTCATTCTTGCAAATTACGACGTAAAACTTTAACAAGAGGTTCTCTATACATATACACATACTTTAACGTAAAAATATAATTTTTGAAAATTTTGCAATTTCAGGCGAAACGATCCCTTAAAAGAAAAAAAGTATAACACTGGTCAACACACTTTTTGCTGACTTATGTTTGGTGGTTCTTTTAACTAATTTTGAAGTGGTGATTTCAAATATGGTATCCATTATTTTGTAACATCAGGTTTTTCTTTTACAGCCTATTCGTATTTTACGACGTACTGCATGAATTTACCCGGTAAGGATAGTTTGTAAGTGTTATAGCTTCAAACCATAACCTAAAATGTCAACAGAATTTAAAAGGATAAATGTAAGATAACATCACCTATTACTAAATACATACAGGTTACTTTTCTAATATAATAAAGAAAACACAAGTGTCGTAGGATCAGGTAATCCTCGCTGACCTTTGCTGCCCTCCTTAGACGTGGGGGAAAAGGAGGCCACATACAAATATATATAATGTCTCCCTCTTAAGTCTGTGGGAATTAAAGACTAGTGCAAAATCTAATATTGGCCCACTTTGATACTATTTCAATAGAATTCTATTGGTTATAGGATACAAACAAGTAAAACGTAATAATCATTAATACTCTACAAACAACAATTGAGATTAACAAGAATGATACACTTTACCAATTACGTTAATCATTCAGTGAATGAAAATTGAATCGAATTTACAAAGAATGATATCGTATGAGCTATGAAGTGAGTCTTGCGGTCGAAGAGCTTCACACCTCTTTGACAATGAAAAATAAAATGCAATAGCTTACGCTTGTTTGGAGGAGAGTTCGAGTGTTCGCCGTGAAAGTATTCTTCTCAGGGAAGCGTAGCTAAGCGCGCGATTCTTAACCGAGTCTTTCTTTCTTGACTTCCGTCGTTCCGAATAATGGTTTCTGCATGCGAGCCCTTTGGGTGCTGGAGTGTAAGTTGAGAAGTCCGCGTCGTCCTTAGATGATTCCAATGACATCTCAAGATACTGCGTGAGTACTGTAAGAATAATGCGTGAATTTTGCTTGCGTAATGCGGCGTGGATATAGCTCGCCTCCCGAATACTCTGAAAATACTCATTTGATCATATACGACTCGGCTGGACAAAATTTTGGCATGCGACAGAGTCTGGAGTGTTTGATGTCTACACACTCTCGTTGAATACTCCAACAGTAGTCTGCCATTATGCTGGTTTGTGTTTCATCGGCCTTGATATCTCTCCTCGATAATCTTGTTATCTTGATGAAAACCGTCTCCGTGTTCATCACTCACGTTGCCAAGATTGGCAGGAAATTCATCAAGATGGCTCTTGAGGAAATAAACCTTCATGATCATGTTGCAGCCTAAACAAAGAAAGCTATCAAGTAATGTCTCTACCAAATCCTTGTAGTTAGCAGCCTTTTTGTTTTCTAAAAAATCCTTTCACAACAGCCACAAATTTATCCCATGCTCCTTTTTCTATGTCAGTCATCGAACTCGAGAAGTTTTGGTTTTCCATTAACTTTCTGATTTGTGTCCCATCAAATACTCCAGCCTTAATTTATCATATCTTAAGCCAGGAAATATTGTAAATATTAATTTTAAACAGTCATCCTCCATATTTAGAGCTTTCACAAATTGTTTCATCAGGCCTAGTTTAATATGAAAGGGTGGGAAGATGATTTTCTTTCGCTGAACAAGTGGTTGGTGTATAATATTCTTCTCCCCAACAGTCAAACTTTCTCGAACTGGCCAGATTTACTTTTATTAATGTTTACCCCTGACTCGGCTGTCCCATGAACACAGGAAACACGGATATTTTGTATAGCCTCCTTGTTAGCCAAGTAAAACTCAAACATTTTCATATTTACACATATCATCCATTTGTGTTCATCATATTTGAGTAAATCTAATACAGATCTTCTGTCTTCATGCTTCTCTTTTAAATGTACAGAGTGACCAATAGGAATCGCACTGAACAAGTTTTCATTATGGAGCAATACACATTTTAGACTATTCTTTGAACTATCTATAAAAAGTCTCCATTCACAACAGTAAACAAAATCTTCTTTAGTTTTCCAAAATGCCAAGATATCTCTCTCCCTGTTCCGATAAAAAGTTACATTTTTTTCCTGCAACAAATTGCTCTTTTCAAGTCTAGAAGCTAACAATTCTGCTAACTCTTTTGACAGGACTAAGTCTCTAACTAAATTATTTAGTTCTAATTGGCCAAAGTTTCCTGGTTCTTAGGCTAATTTAGGTACAAAGTCTGGATCACTGTCAAGTTCATTTCTTAGATCAGATTCACGTATATCACTTACATCGTCCAGTGAAGGTAGTTCCTTGAATACAGGTACTGAAATTTCATCTGAATAAAGCACTAACATATTGCTGAATCAGGTTTTGGGTAACTTATTTTATGTCACGTATTCTTGCTATGAGTAACTTATCGAACCGCGCCTCCCAGGAGGCATCGAAAAGCACGTGATAGGTTATCCTTATATATATATATATATATATATATATATATATATATATATATATATATACAGAGGAAGGACACTAAGATAGAGAGAGGAAATCAGTTAAATTCTCTCTTAGTATAGCTTACGTGTTGTTTTGTTATTATAGCGTCTTCTCGTCCATCAGTCCATACTTTCTAACTTAGAGATCAGGAAGGCCCGAAATAGAAGGCTTTCATCGGTTATGGGGTCTTCTCTGCCCAAGAAGTTAGACTCAGTTACGGAGACCTCTCGAAGGATAGAGAGAAGAAATCGAGCTCTTAGAGAAGAATCATCCGCAATATCCAATCCTACTCTCAGTTCAAGAAGACGTAGGCCTTGCGAACTGCATGACCGTTGAAATCGCCGAGCAACAATTAGTATGGTAAGAGAATCTTCTCTTTTGTACTAACCGGACCACTTCAATCAGGTGGACAAGTTAAGATGAACTGTGACATTACTAGGTGTAGACCTAACCCGGCCCAAAATTATCCATTCCTTACAGACAGACATAGCTCCCATCATCACAGCTCAATAAAGACCAACACTGAACTAGGAGGAAATCAGCATACAACCTTACGCCATTCGTTTGAGCACAGTATTGTTATATTGATAATGACAATAATTGAGTTTAAAAATGCCAGTGCAAATTCAGTCGATATTCAGTTAAAGAGATGTAAATTCCGTGTTCATTTGTTTTGAAAATTTGTAAATAGAAAAAAAATTCAGTGTCTAGTGGTAGGAGGAATGATATTAATTTTATTAGAACAAATCGAATGTAAAAAGGTCTGTAAATATTAATTTAAATTTATCCTCGTACTCTTAGTTATGGGCATGCACAAATTAATGTATATATAAAGCAAATGGTTTTGTTCGCAGTGTAGGATCCGCATCCATACTCTCAAATGTTAATCCGTTTGGCATCACAGGTTTTGAAATAAAGAATCGCAGGATTGCTGCCACTTTACCTCCTGTGTTGCAACCAATCATTCTTCTATTTTTGAATGCGGTTATGGCCATATAATTGTCCCTATCTATGTATAATAATAAAAGCAAAGAGGCAATTTGTTCTCACGCCTCGATATTTTGTACATAATAATCCTCTTGCCATCCAAAGTGTATGTAGCATGTATTATAGTTGAACATATAGAGTAATCAGAAGAACTAGTAAAGTACCACAGATTGTTGAGTATATATATATATATATATATATATATATATATATATATATATATATATATATATAAAAATATAACATCAAAAACATGTAAGAGCTTAAGAGTTGTTTACCCTATTTCGATGCTTATTAGTTCTTTTTAAATGTTACTTCATGATTCGAGGGGAGTCTTTATAGTACCCTAATTGCAAGGAAATTATGCCAGTGGCTTACGAATTGCAGGATAAGTAGGCCCAGCGATGAACGGGAAAAAATGGGCACCCTTAGATCTAGGAAATCCTGAAATTGGGTACAGGCACTAATTAATGCAATAAAATATAAAATGCCAAGTAATAGGTAGTGAACCAATGTAAATAGAGACAAACACTATATCATAATTGTATATTTATTAAAAAAATATGAATCGAGAAAAGCGGATAGCCAGAGTTCTCACCTGGCAACACAAAAAATTGCACGCTAGAAAACAGCTGCCAGACGAAAACAAATAGAACAGTAGATAACAGGAACAAGCTGAACAAATACAGGGTAATGTCTAATTTGACTGGTTAAAATTTCCGAGGACCTGTGAAATGCAAATCTCTCTCTCTGCTGCAAGAAATAGGCCCAACTCAGTAAAATAATTAGGTTCATTATACAAACATACATCTTGTAACTCCTCCCAACGGTCAACAAAGGACTGATGCACATATTCCTGATCTTTACCTCCGCCGCGCGCCCAGGTCAAGAGAAAAAAGGTCACGCCCCTTGGAAACCAGATGCATATATATATATATATATATATATATATATATATATATTATCACTAACCCTATGATTTAACAAGGGGCTTTTTTATTAGTATTTGAAGAATAATTTCATCATAGTTTGGTTATGAATTCCGTTTTTTTATCAAATTAATTTCTAATAATTCTTTTATAATATCAAAAAAACAAAATGGTGAAGTTCAGAAATAAATATAAGTATCGAAATTTTGTGAATTTTTTTAAAACCCAGAGAATTACAAATGGTGAAGTTCAGAAAATTTATTTATATAGATCATCTATTCTATCTCTAACTATATTTTAGCAGCGTGGTATTTTGAAAGGGGGAAAAATTTAGTTAAGAGTTCCTTTTGAAAATCATTATTATTGTGCGAAGTTCAGAAAATGGATAAAAATTTAACCATGGATGCGTTTTTTTAGATTTTACATTCTAAGCTTATTAGCGAAGTAATTGCCTGATATATATATATATATATATATATATATATATATATATATATATATATATATATATATATATATATATATATATATATATATATATTTATATATATAAGGTGTCCCAGAAAAAAGGTAACAGTAATTTGAATTAGTATAACTCAAGGCTTATTAGAGTTTTTTGAGTTCTGCAAAATAAAACAAATTTACCAACTATTTATCTATCAATTTTGGAAATTCCATTAAATTGTCTTTTACGATATTGATACACTAGTGTGTTTAGTGGACGCTATAAAAATTATGTTTGTTCAAGGAAGGGAAATAATGAAACTTCTAAGTTTAAAATCAACAAATATATGTAAATCCATTTTTAACAAAAACACCTCCTCATAAGTACCGTTTCCTTTCATATGTCCTCTTTTTATTTACAAGCACAGTTGCACCTTTAATGCAATGATTGAACAACTTTTTTGATTAACTTGTGTTTTTTCCTTAAATCTCTTTTTTTTAAGGTGTGATACTATCTCTTAACTGGTTGATGCTTTGTGGTGAAGTAGAATACACTTTTTTCTCTAGATATCCTATCGTGACAATGCGGTCCTCAAACGTTTCTCTTAGTTTTGTTCTTACAGCAAGCTGTCTATGAGCTAGTGCGCCGTCCTGAATCCACCAAAGTCTATTGAATTGATTGCCATAAATCTGGCAGAGTTCCGGAAAGATTCTTTTGTTGATAATGCTCGGGTAGGCAGCACCATTCAAGTTATTCTCGTAAAACAATGGGCCGACAAGATAGCCATTTCCGTATATTCCGATCCACAGAGACTCTTTCTGCTGACAAATACGTGTGTCAAATTTGAATGCTGAGGAGGGCGAGTCAACGGCGTATATTGCCGAATGTTATGGCCATTTACCTTTCTATTCATGGAAAAGGCTGCCTCTTCCTTAATCACAATGTTTTCCAAGAAACGAGCAAGTTTATGCAGAAGCCATTTGACAAATTTTTTACGACGAGGAAAATCATTTTCAAGAAGCTGGTGTCTTGCATGCATCTTATAGGGATGCCATTTTAATTCATGTTTACCAATGCGGTTAAATGATGACTTCGAAAATTGTAACCCATTCTTTCTGACTGATACATGTGAATTTTGAAAAAGTGTCTGCTGAATTTTTTAGATATTTTCTGTTGTTTTTATGGTTCTTATACGACCCGAACGACTTTAATATAAATTTAAGCATGTTCCTTCATGTTGGTATTTGCGAACATTTTTTCAAATTGTGGGCTTGCTTGGTGGGTGCCTACCTTAGCCGGAAAACGTTGTTCAAATGAATCTTTTACTTGTTTAATACTGCCAGTCTTAATAAGGTTTGTGACTACAAATACGGGTTGATCTTTTGTTAACTGCATGATTAAAAAGGTTCTATGGAAATAAACTTTTACACAGAAACGCTTTGATTTGCTTAGTAAGCAATAATGACGAGACAATGCCACAGCGTTGCTGAAAACCCACCTGTAAAATGGCTTAGGCTTTGCTTGAAGAATTGCACAGTGACCTAGGCTATCTAGGCTTCCTACGCTTCTCTTGAAATAGGACGGTGGCGTAGCATTCCTAGGCTTCGTTTCATTATTTTACCTCCCTGCACAAACATATTTTTGATAGCGTCCCATAAACCCATTAGTGTATCAAGATCATAAAAGAGAATTTAATGAAATTTACAGAATCGACCGAAAAATAGTTGGTAAATAAAACACCTTTTGCAGGACCAAAAAATCACCAAGAGTTTTTGAGTTATACATATTCAAATTGTAGGTAACTTTTTTCTGGGACACCTAGTATATATATATAACTATATATATATATATATATATATATATATATATATATATATATATATATATATATATATATATATATATATATATATATATATATATATATATATATATATATATATATATATATATATATATATATATATATATTTGTTTTATAATAGTTAATAAACCAAATAAAATTTGACTTGAGGCGTAGGTATGTTCGTGCCTCGGTGATCGCTTGACGATCGTTCTCTAAGAGTGCTATACTTAAACTTTATCCTAACGAATGAATAAAAGGGGAGTTTTTTCTGGAATTTACCAAATACTGCCAACACAACTCGTTCAATAATAATTTAAAAACTTCAACCAAAATAGACTTTTACTGAACATTAATCAAAAAGCCAACAATATTACTATATACACATATAATATAAAGATGAATAAATTGGTTTTACTGTCTAGCTCTCGAAGCTTGATTCTAGGTAGATTTTACGGGCGAACAATTTACTCTAATACACTTTGACATCTACCATTCACAAAATAAACTACTTTAAAGCACGAAGACATAAACAACAGGATTATTTACTTACATAAGGTAATGGAGATTACCCCAAAGAATCCACTCGAAATACCTTCGTTTAATCTGGTTCCGAGACGTGTTTCGCGAGTAGTTTTTGGGTTGCTCACAAGATGGCGTAACTCCGACATAAAGGTAGACGAGTGACGCCACGTGGAAATTCGAATGAGCGAATGAGGGTTCAAAACAAAATGGATGATTCTTCTGGCTTCGGCGGTCGTGGTGACCTTACATAGTTTTCTTCCGAACGAGGTGAAAATGTTGAGGTTTATTCTATCTAGTTTGGGGTTTGTTAAACTCAGATAGCGTAAGATTTGGGTACTCAAGCTGTGTCCAGAGTATTTGTATTTTTAATCCTTGATGATCTTGGGGCTCGAACTGTGCCGAAACTCCTTGGAACAATCTGATATTTTCAAAGAAACTGCAAGTTTTTCATAACTTGCAGTGAAACGTCTAAACCGGTGACTCCTTTATCTCATGACGAAAAAGAAAATCTTGGTTTTCTCCTGTCAACCTGTTTTATACCTCAATTAACCCCGCGGAGTAAATGGAGGTTTAGGGGACACCCACATGGGCCGCAAATGAAGTCTCCCTTTTTGGTGTCTGTTGTTTGTCTACTCGGTATTTTGAACTTAGGGGAGTACGTAATACGATGTCGACAGTTTGCCTTATTGAATTTCGTATTTATGAATTTTGTTAGTTCTCCTATGTTATCGGAGGGGCAAAGCTAAACCTAGATATCTTTTGTTAATATTTCATTAGTTCTCTTCGCTAAGAGGCAGGCCTCAATACATACGAGAGGCGGTAAATTAAGTTTTGAGAATCGGTAGCGCAAAACAGAGGAAGGAGGATAGCTGTTTGTGTTGGTGTTAGAACAAGTTATGACAAATCAGGAACTGCAGCCGTACGCTCCTGCCTCGTCTATCTAAGAAGCAGTAGCTGATCGCAGATCGTCAGTCACAAATTTTTTTAACAATGGAGAAGGTTGAGCACCGCGGAGTGATCAAATATTTGACCAAGGAAGGCAAGAATGCAAAGAGATCCATGAACGCATGGTTGCAGTGTACACCGACACCGCCCCTTCCTATGCAACCATTGCTCGCAGAAATAGGGAGTTCCGCCATGGTCGTGAGTCCCTAGAAGATAACCCCCGTCCAGGACACCCGTTAGACGTGCCCAACGAGGACAATGTGGCCAGTGTGGAAAGGATGATCCTCGAAAATTGACGGGTGAATGTCAAGGAAATCGAACGAGAACTTGGAATATCACATGGAAGTGTTATCAACATCATCCACGACAATTTAGCCATGACCAAGCTCTGCCTGTTGGGTCCCTAGAAACCATCACGAAACTTCATGCCCCATGATCGACAGGAGCTGCTGCTCCTGTACAACCAAGACCCGGTGAGATTCGAGTCACGCGTAGTGATAGGTGATGAAATGTGGGTGCATCACTGGGATCCCGAGACCAAGCTCGAAAGCATAGTCTGGAAGCATAGCGGCTCTCCGACCCACATCAAGTTCCGGACCCACTTCTCAGCCGGAAAGATCATGGCCACTATCTTTTGGGTTTCTGAAGGAGTGTTGATGGTGGACTATGCACCTCGTGGAAGGAAAATCACAGGCCAATATTACGCTGAGGAACTGGCTGGGTTGAAGCAGTGCATCAATCAGGAGCGGCGTGGCAAGTTGACACGCTGTGTCCTACTCCTCCATGAAAATGCCTCTGTCCGCGAAGACAGAGATACACAAGCCGCCCTGCGCGAGTGCTGATTCGAGAAGCTCAACTATCCCCCTACAGTCCAGGTCTGGCCCCCAGCGACTATTTTTTATTCCGCTAGCTAAAAGCTGCACAGCGTGAAAGCGGGTTTGGGGACGATGATAATGTCCAGCTCACCTTCCAGGAGTCGATTGAACAGCAGTCAGGAGGTTTCTGGTTGTCGGTAATTCGTAGCCTCAGGGTCAAGTGGCGCAAGTGCATTGAAGTCGAGAGTATTTATATTGAAAAATAATAAAACACTTTTCCTCATATCTCGTTTCCTTATATCCGAATTGCAAAACTTATTGACCGCCCCTCTCATATACACTCTCTTTTTCACAACAGTTTTTGTTAAACTTATATCTCTACAATATATATATATATATATATATATATATATATATATATATATATATATATATATATATATATATATATTAAACACACACACAGTGGAAGGACACTAAAAAAGATAGAGAATCAGTTAAGTCGTCTGTCAGTATAGCTTACTTACTGTTTTGTTATTATCAGCGTTACGAATCCGTTCCCTCATCCTTAATTCGTGCCTCCTTAGACTCAGCTATTTATCATTAATGAAAAACTTACACAAATCCCTGTAGGACTCCAACTGTTCCACTTGCTCCCATTTTTGTAGGCCCAAGCTAATAATAAAACCTACTTATCACCGCTTTCTTTTCGAGTACTCTTTCTTTAACCTGTGATTCCCGTGGCACCTTCTACGGCCCAGCCAAAAAGTGCATTCCCTCTGAGAAAGGTTGCGAGCCATAACAAATTTGACCTGAAGACAAAATTAGGCTTACTATCTACATGCCATCGATACCTTCTACACCACGTTCAACTCAGCCTTATTTTATCACTGAATCTCCCCAAACCTAAATATAATAGCACCTAATCAGTGTGAATTGAACTAAAATGACCTTTTAACTTAGAACAAGCCTGGGGACACTCACACACATGAACAACTTAATTGGAAATGGTAGTAATTGCACTCTAAACTCCTATCTCCGACCTACTTTCTTAATTATGGACTATTTGTCAAAAAACAAATGAGTGAGAATGTGGTAAACTACATATCAGCTATTCTTCAAAAGGACATTTCCTCTAATGTATTTGAAAACCGTGAATGAGATAAAAGTTCTTTTGAATTTTTTGTTGCAAATTCATGATTCTCAATCTTAAAAAAATGGCAAATAACAGGCCCAAAACATATCCTTTGTGAGGGAAGAGCTAGTTGTCAAAGAAGCTTTCATTGCAAGTCTTGATAAGACTTTTAACATCCTTAGTTGCATGTGTAAAGTTTTTGTTGTTGTGAATTTGGCTGTCCTGGTTGCACAATGGAAACTCACTTTATGGAACTTGTTTTCATCAAAGGTTAGGAACAAAAGATTTCGTTCCATAGCAATTCAAATTGACTTACATAATCAACTTGATGAAAAGAGAAGAGTCAAATAGAAGTAGCAGCACGATGACGAATGAGAAGGTGTATGTGATTATAAGCAGAGAAGTAAGAAGATCAATTTTCTAATGTGATCATGGGAAATCATTTTCTCCGCTGATGAAAATAAGAGAGAAATAGTTGATGCTTAAGTTGGAATGGATGTAAGTTATGAAGTGACATTAAAAATACTAAGCAAAGCTTCAATTTTAATTAAAAAGCCACAGTACAAGATATTAGAACTACCTAATGCTGCTATGGATAGCAATCAGATATGATGTTGCCTCGCGTCCTCCTTCTCCAAATGGGTATGTAAGGAGGTAGCTCGCCTGGAAGAGTTATGGTCGATTTCGCACCGTGCCTGCGTGAAAACTTCCGGCTCCTTTAGAAAATTTCTTTTAATTTATCTGCAGGTAGGTACCGGTGAGGATAACGTGCTATGAGCACATCTACGTAGTCAAATAGGGTTTTTCCCCCTCTGGAGCACGTCCAAGGAGTTCCGCCTTCATCAGCATTACAAGACTCAGCCAATGAGTCTAGCCTGTACCTTTTCAACCACCCGGCGCCGATTTCCAACAAGCCCGACGAAGTCAAAATCGCCGGGAACCTCGAGGATTCTTCAGACCATTATCGTGCTCTTTCTACCCCTCTTACGTATCATCCAGCAGCTAAACCGGTTGAACCAGTTGTGCCAGGGATGGTGACATGGACTTCATTAGTCCTGGAAAGGACCCCCTTCACTCCGAACGTCACGATATCAACTACGAGGCAGATATCGACGTTCTTCCTCCTTGGGATTTCTCCCGGGTTTCCCCGGCTAATACTATATTTCAATCCTTACAGAAAGATTGCACAAAATCTTCATCGGCAAAGGATACCATAGCTGTCAACAATTGGACATTAGGGTAACTCACTGGCTGGATAGAGTTCTTCTTGACGGTATTATTTGTAGAAGAATTCCACCCGATCTCCGCTGCTGACGGGATTTTTCTGTTTCCCAAGCCCAATGGCACCATTCGCCTGGTTTATCACACTAGCCCGATCTCGAAGAATTTCAAGCCTGCCTCCTACCAGCTTTCTTCTGTTGAAAAGGTCTTGAGCAACATGAGCCCGACTGACATGAATATTAAGCCTACAGGATGGCTTTTATCATCTAAATTTTCACGAAGAGGCGAAGGAATATTCTTTTTCGTGAGACTCTGCATGGGCTTCCCAGGCAGCCCCTTTCTCACGGAATGCGCCCTTTTGGCTGCAATCAATACCTAGGTGCGTTATTCAGGATGTAAAGGTCATAATTATTTAGACGACCTTTTAATCACCGGCCCTTACGAGTGTCCTGTGAAATTCTTGCTTTTATTGAGAAATAGTTCTTTAAACATAAATGTAGAAAAAAGTGTTATCGCCCCTACAATGGTGCTTACCTAACTATACATCAAAATAGAGCTTGAAAGTAAAAAAGTTAAGCTAACCAGTAACCTGTGTAACAAAGTGTGTTATGCAGTGAGCTATTTGGCTGTAAATAGGATGCCTAAAAAGACTTGACCTGAAAGGCTGGTTTACTAACGTTTAGGCTCCGGTCATCAAAATCGCCTCCTTATGGATTCAGCTCTGCTTCATTCAAATCCTGATTCCGTGTCCTCAAGACTTTCGTTCACTCCTCCTTCTGATAACCACTAAATGGTTTAAATGGAAAAAAAGGAAGTTTTCCCTCTCGTCGCATAAACGAACGCATCACACACAAGACTGAGAATCACCATCCCTTCCCCCCCGCTGAAATTAGGAAACATCTTCCTTAAGGAATCCCTAACCATCCTTTGCACATGCCGTCTGGTTTCCAGCACCAGAATTTTGCAGACAATATGCCTCTAATTTGGAACACCGCTAGGGACAAGATCTCCTTGCACATCCTCTTTCGGTCATTGGACAACACCAGCTCTGCCTCCTCCCTAAGGGGGAGGAAGTCCCTTGCTTTATTAATGCTGGCCTGATTAATCAAGAAACTAGACCCTTATAAGTAAACACAATAAATTCATCAGGGTCCAAGAAAAGGTTATGTTATACATGGATCAGAATTTCGATGAACTTTGTAAGACTGGTGAAATTAAGTGCAGCTTCTATGACTGTGGTCAAGATTGAACGATACATATGCTGGATGGGAAGACATTATCTAACTAGTGGATAGGAAATATTGGCCAAATGCTAGAAACTGCAACTGAACTTGAAATTTCTCCTAAAATCATAAAAGTCTCAATTGCAGAGTTTCTTATATCACTGAGTGACAATGTCGAAGAGGATCTCTCTCCTAATCTAGCGTACGGGTACAGGATCAGACATGCCAATAAATAGGAGAATTTCTCACAGATCTCTCCTCTTTTTAAATTGGTCCAGTAAGCCCTTCTAGGTTGCTAACAACATCAATGGAAAACATTCTGGAGTAAAAAGGCCGCGGCACATCAGTTTACAGCTGTTGCTACCTAGGCTACAAAATAAAGCTGTATTCGATGTTGTTTTTCCCAAACCAAACGCTCACCATAATATTCATTCAGCAAAATTATAATGCAGATAATCTTGGCTCAGATGACAGTGAGGAGAGGAGAACTGCTGTCCAAATGTTTGTTAACACGATCGGGGGAGATGATCACATACTTGGAGAGCTTTCTGTATGCCCAAGGAGAACACTTTTCATCAACCCCATTGCTTCTTTCGTGTTGAAGTTATAGAATGATTTGACAGCGTATTGGAAACTCTTTTGACATGTAAATTGTGTTACTAAATGAGTTATTTGACAAGCCTATGCAAGTTCGATACCTGCCTGGCCCTATCATGCTCAGTCAATAGAGAAGTGTGTGACATAAGTCAGTGAGACAGCAAGAAGGGTGTATACAAGTGAGAAACCTTGGGATATATCTGAGGCAAAGAAGCAACTTACGAATCTTGGGCAACGTTTCTGTCGCTCTGGACCCGCAGTTGACGTAACTCTTAAGCAATTTCTCCGTAATGATGAGAGCAACACAGGATGTAGATCCCCCTTAAAACGGTGTCCTCACCACGTTTTCACACGCCGCCGACCCGCACAATTCCAATCTTACTGCCCTTTGCCCCACAAGGTGGGTGCTATAGAAAAATGTGATATTTGAACCTTCACCGTTTCAACACCGTTTCACATATTCTATAAATCTTCAGAGGAATGAGGATAGGTGGCGATTTTATTATTCTCTACGCACATATGGACATTGAGTCGTATCGGTTTCCCAATTTAAATTCCGAATCTATCTAAGAATGGCAAAATATTGCCATCTCATCTTTTTCCAGTGTATCTGAATGACAGTGTGCCATAACAATTTGCACAAATTTTGCAACGTGTTCGCTACTTGGTTTAATTTGGGACGAAATGATGAACGCAAGAGGATCATATTTCGCAGCTACGAACATTTTTTTAGATATTAAGTTACAACCTAATTTATATTTCGAGGGTAAGTGCATCTTCACCGTCAATGAGTAACTTTTGTAAGTCACCAGGTCACCAGCGAATATTTCTTTTCAGCAAAAATAAAGTTACACTAAAGTAAGCCAGGTTCTTTCTTAAGCCTTGACTCAATACCGGAATTAACTGGGGATTATAATCTTTTATCTCCAATTTATATCCAGCTGCGTGTAACTCTCTCAACATCTCAATTTACTCCTTAATTTAAATTTAAAGGTTGAGAGAGTTGCGCGCAGCTCGATATAAGGGCAAATAGGGTGACGACAGCCGTGGCACCTGTGTCGTGTCTTCTTGTCGAAACTCTTTGGACAGTCCACACAGCGCACAGAGGGTCTCAGACTGTCTGCTACCGTAATCTGTGGTGCCCCTGCAGCAGTGCCAGGTGAAGGGATGTTGCAGACGGTGCAGATGAGATTGATGATGGCGCATGGAAAATATGGAGAGCTTAGCCTCTTCTGTGCCCAAGGTCTGATGAGGGCATGTGCCAACTCTTGAATGTACTTCTTCATAATCAGTAATTTGCGACCCTTCCTCATCAAATTCTCACTGTGTATGATCCACAAGTTAATACAAGAGGCGTTCAGCATCCCTAAAAACATACATAGCGGCCATCATTCGGTCTTTCGTCCACATGAATACTGTGCACACATCTGATCGAATGAGTCAACTCCTCCTTTGGTATCGTTATAAAATTCAATCATATCAAGCTTGCCAGTATCTCTGAGGGTTGGCTCTATGTGCATGGAAGACATTAGCAGTACCATTTTGTTCTTAGTTTTTGACGTTGTAGTGACGGATGATAACAGAGTAATATGCTTTGTGAACAGGAACACACTTGACCCTACCTTGCGAATGTCTTTTTTTATCATCTTCTTCAGTATCTCATTCTTATTTCCCTTAACTGTTCTCACAAGGGTTATGCCATCGTTGTCAAGGAGATCTGTCACTAGGCCCACAGACGTAAACCAGTTTCTGTGGTTCCGTTTGTGTTTGTCTGGTAGTATGGACTAGTCAACTCCTTCGTGAAGTAATAGCTAAGGTTTATATTTTCTAGGTGTCTTGTCCCCTGATTCTCTAGGTAAGGGATTACGCCAAATAAGTACTTGTTTTGTAGTCCACAATTGATGGAGCATGGTCATCATCGTGAACAAGGAGCCTTCTTCTTCCCCTTTTGACCAGCAGGGGCAGCCGTAAGAGGCAGCAGGGAAATAATCTTGGTCAACATCACTTTCTACATCGCTAGGTTTCGGGACGTAATCTTGGTCAACATCACTGTCATACACAACCTCAAATTCTAGTTATCTTCCGCACCCTCATCTTTACTGACGCTCTCATGACCTGTCACTGGTAATGCACCAGTAGTGTTCATAATGTAGTCTATCTCCTCCAGGGAATAACTTTGATCTTTTTTCCTATACATTTCAATTTTATGGTGTCTTTAAACTAATATTCAATACTTGAAAAGAGAAAAACCTAAATAACGAACCACAAAATGAACACTTACTAACCTCAGGTGGTTTCCACCCGTAAAATATCAGTTACACCATGTATCACAAACGTTGGGGGAAAATCACCTTAAATCCACTCTGTGGAAAAATCTCAATTAGCCAGCTCTGTCACACACCCATTTGCGGCCACAAAACATTACGCACTGAAACTATATAAATTAACGCGCCCCTTGGTTCACTTCCCATGATGTGCCCACGTGGGCGCACATATTGTTGGGCGGAAATCACCTGGAGTTTATGTTATATGGTTCAATTGGAGAAAAAATTATTATCTCCAGTCACTTTACTCCTCCTCCGTGATCTGGATTACCACGTTGTTTTCGTTTGGAGGCTTGTGTGCTTCAATGAACCTAAGGGCGATGTGAGATAGTTCATACAACGCTGAATAGGCCAAGAAAGAGAAGCCAGAGCCCAGATAAGGCCATGCCTTATTCCAGACCCACACCTGCTCTTACAATATGAAAACTACAAAAAAAGAGAAGTTATACTGGTTTGGTTGCCACCCAGGATAAATCGGATAACGACTCGGTCGAAAGAGCGCGATAGACTTGAAGAATCAAAAAGGCTCAAATCAAACAATCAAACTTGACCTTGAACTCAAAATCCTGTCACGTAACATATAAAGTATATCGATGCAAAAATGTGACTATGGAACAAGACTCTTAACTGACAACAAAATAGATATTGTAACAATCCCAAGAAACACATACAAAGTACATCTCTCCTCACCTCAAGATTCCAGATTCATGAGTACGACTTAATATAAAAATCCATCATTAACAGAATGGTATCATCACTTTTTCTAAGTAACCCCTAAAAATAGTAGAAATTGGAAGTGTACTTACACCAGAGGATGTCCACAGATCAGAAGTACGAGTAGGTGACACTACTATCGTAAACATCTACAAACCACCAAACTCTACTTGGCCAACCCCACCACCACTCCCTAGATATATACACCCAACAATAGTCATAGGTAATTTCAACAGTCATCATAGCGATTGTGGATACAGGGAGAATGATCAAGCAGGAGAAGCAATCAAAGAATTTCCATCTTATCTTTGATCCAAGCGACACATTAACTTCCCGTTCTGCAATATGGAGAGAGGAATACAATCCACACTTGGCTTTGTATCCTAAAACGAAAACCAAGAACGTTGCCAGCAAAAAGAGAAGTTCTAACAGATTTTCCTCCCAGACCAATAAAGATCCTAAAAATCAACTCTATCCCCAAAACCAAGATGGAACTTAAAATGGCAGATTAGAAGAAATTCCCCACATAAATTGAGAAAACTTGCCTCAGAATACCAGCCACGTCAGATAACATACCACGTTTCAGAAAACTAATCGTTAAAAGTCTAAACTGCATATCTTAAGTCTTTTACTCACAATACTTCCCATGCTGGACAAGTCAAAGCGAAGAACTATACAAATAATTTGAAAACACACAAAACCCTCACACCACCGATAAACTACTAAACTCCCTGTACAATGAGAGGGAAATTAGGTGGATCAGAACTGTAGAAAGCCTAAATTTCAAACACTCCAGCAGAAAAGACTGGACGCCAATGAAGAAACTTGACCTCTAAGCCTCGACACCAACACAACACACTGCACATATCAATATAGATCCTGCTGCAATATATATCAAAACAAAGAGGCTACCACATACCTAATACTGCCTTTGAGACAACAACAAAAAAGTACCAAAAACCTGTACAAGAAATCATCTGAAGACGATGCAACTTTGACAGCCCCAGTCTCCCCAGAAGATTTAAACAAAGCTCTTAAATGTACTGAACCACGTAATATTCAGGTAACGATGCTATCTATCAAGAAATGCTCCTCCATCTTAGAGAGAAAGGAGGCCGGAGATGGCTTTCACAGCTCTAACTGATGTCATCAACACAGGAAAATACACTAAAACCTGGAAAACAGCAAAACTCATTGCAATACTCAAACTAGATAAACCTTCAGACAACTCAGCCAACTACAGACCAAATCTATCTGTTAAGCTGCTTTTACAAAGTCTTGGAAAGAATACTACTCAACCGCATAACGCTGCTAATAGAACCGCGCATCTCGCCAGAACAGGCAGGTTTCAGGAAACAAAGAAACACCACTGAACAAGTCCTAGCCCTAACAACCTATATTGAATCAATATATGAACACAAAAGGAAAACAGGTATTATTACCATAGATCGAACTACTCAATATAATATATGTTGGAGAAATGGACTTATGTTCAAATTGGCCAAACTCATCAAATTCAAAAAGCTCCTTTGTCTACTCTCCACCATGAGAGGCAAAAGATACTTTTTTACTCTCCTAAGAGAGAGTGAAAGTAAATTCTATAAAATAAAGAACGATGTAACACAAGGCTAGCTCTTGACACCCACCCTATTCAATATATACCTCAGCAACATACCAACTACAACCTCCAGCAAATTTGCATAGACAGATGACTCGGGAATTGAATATCAATTCAAACTCAACTGAATAAATTGAGGACAACCTGTGTGAAGACATAAAAGCCCTGTACAACTTCCTTAAGAAATGGTCCCTGAAAATGGAAACTACAAAAAAGTGACATCCTTCTTCCACTTAGACAACTGGAAAGCTAACAAAAACCTTAGATTACAAATAGAGAATTAAACCCTACCACCAGACCCTCACCCAAACTATTTAGGAATCACACTGGACAGAATCATAACTTACCGGAAACATATCGAAAACAACGAATATCGCTCATCAGGAAACTGGCAAGCACAACCTGGGCAGGACAACAGGAGGTCCTACGGACCTCTGCTCTAGCACAGTCACCGTAATTGATAAATTATAATTGATGAATTATTTTGGTACGTGGGTATAGCGTTGTGATATAGTAATATTGTATGTGGTTAGCTACTGTGTCTATTGGATTTCCGATGTATCCCTGGTGAAGAAACTAAAAACTCATTGAATTGTTGCTATTTATATCTGTTTAAGGGGATCCATTTATGTGATGTGGTGAGTTAACAATAGAGTCACGGAACACTTCTTTCTTTAAATTGGTGAAAGTGAGAGTTATTTCTTCTGAGTATTAAACTATATGTACTCAGGGAAAGCGTTTGTTTTACACTTAAAGCTTACAAAGCGCGGAGGGTGCTTGTACAATTGGGAGATGCCGACAGCGGAATCAAAGCTTTTAACCTTGATATCAGACTAGCAAATTGATATTAACGTTTCTTGACTGCCAGGTGATTTGCCGGGGGTTATATATTTTATTAGTGAGGACGTTTTTCTTGATGGCCTAATTTTTTTAGTGATGTGTACTGTTATAGGGAGTTTTTCTCTGTATAAATTCTGACATATGATTGGTTGTTAATTGTAAAATCGTGTTACTAGGATCCTAGGAATATCTGGTGTTATGTGTATTATGATTAGGAGCTCTCCTAGGTATATGTTACTATTGTTGTTTGCAACACAGGCAGCTAGCTATATGTTCAAAGTTATGAATGATATAACATCTAAGAATTTGAAAAAGTACTTATTTTTGGTCAGTCTGGAAGAGATGCATTTGTCGGATGAGCATCGTGTATTAAATTGAGGTTTTGGTGGCTTTCTTGGAAAAAGAACTTAATGGATCTGTTTTGTTTTAGTATGGTGTATCTTCTGGTAATTTCTTCAAAGGATTTCGATGCGTTTTTATTGGAGTGGTTTAGTATAAAGTTTATAGGTGATTAAGTACACCTTTTACACACTCACCCAGTTAGTAGATGATTGCCGTGAAATATCGATCTAAACTACTATTAAGACGTTATTAATGTAAAGGTAGGATCATATTTATTTTTACCAATATATAAATATATATATATATATATATATATATATATATATATATTAATTGAGGGTAGTAGTCTTTTCATATTTAAATTTTCAATATATCTCAAATATTTAGTTCTTTCTTTCTTCCGGTGAAAAGTTCTATGGAAATTTATTAAAAATATATATTTAATAGAAAAAAGAGACATCATTTTGTTCTAAATAACAGATTGGTAATAAAAAAAATTAGCAGGTGACAAAAGTATGCAAACAATAAATATTTCAGCCCTTTAATATTTCGTGGCATAGGTTTATAATAGATGTAGATACTCCCACAAAATATAAGTACTGCATTTTATGACTGGTTTGGCACTGTTCTATTTAATGATATGGTTAAGAATGTACATATGTAGATTTAGCTAATGTACGTAATCACGATGAACAATCCACGCTTTTTCTACATATGTACAATCTTAACCATAGCATTAAATGGAAATGTGCCAAACCAGTCATAAAATGCAGTAATTATATTTCGAGAAATATATTAGAATGTATCTCCATTGAGGCGTTCCCAAATTTCAATCTTAGCCCTGGTTTGTTCAAGCTAGACCCCATTATCACTACATACATAAAATCTCAAATAAAGTTGTTTCAGGATTTTGTACCACCTAATTAATGTTCAGAGGTGGGTAGTCTAATCCCCCCTTCCACCATTTAAGGCAATCTATGTCCCGCCTCCTGTTCATTCCTTGAAAAGTTCTCTAAGAATAAAGACAAAAGTGCTCGGAATATTTTTTTATTTTTCCTTCGTGGGTGTACCTGCATAACTTTGACTGACGTGCAATTTGTAAGCTTTTCATCGTTGATAATAGATTTTATGTTTCATTGCTTGATATTTTATATCACTTTTCTAACCAAATCTGCCTCAATTAAGAAAGATTCCCTGGGTTTCTCTTTTGGATAGCAGACTCCAGTATTTGCAACAAATACTTAAGAAAATTGACTTTTCTCGAATGATTTTGCCATGAAAAAATATTTATTTTTCTTCTTAGACAGTTCTTGAGTTAATTTGGCAGTGTGCTTACAACATTGTCCAGCTGAAATACCAATTGATATCGGATGCAGAGATTTTCGCACTTGGGAACAGCCTTTGATCGAGTCTTATATCGATAAGTGCTACCATCCATTTTTTCATTAACAATATGTTGGGTTGCTTCTGCGCCATGTTCAATAAGTTAGCTCCTACGCCATGATAATACGTTCTTTATGTTTCACAATAGGGATGTTGCTCTTTTACTCATAACTGTTTACTCTGCTCTCCAAACAACCAGATATCATTTTGGCCAAAAGTTTATTTATAGTTTCTTCTGAACATAAATCATTGTTGAAAGAATCAGTTCCCTTTGCTAGAATATTTCTGATGAACTAGAAATTGTTCGTTACATACTTTTTATTAACAAGAGAGTTTTTTGTGGAGTGCAAGAATACATATCATTTGAAAGAAGCTCTCTTCTAATAGTTGTTTTAATCATTTTAGTCTTTGACGATTCTAGATCACTTTGTAGATCTTTCGGGTAATAATGGATTATATTTAGCTTTCGAAGATGTAACGTCGAGACCGATAGTTATTCTTGTGAGGACCATTAGCTCTTGGCAAGTTAGAGGTAATACCACAGTCACGATGCTTTTGAAATATAGAGCCTAAGGCTGCATATGGCACTTTCAACTATCTCAAAAATAGTCCTCTACCATAATCCATTCGAATGGAGTTTAATTCTTTGCTGTGAAATAGCTTGATGAAATTATTTGACGAGCGGAATTGCTCAAGGCAAACATCTTTCTTCTATAGAGTCTTATCAATGAATGAGAATGCCCATATTCTGTAGTTTACACTACTTTTCTTTATACAAATATCTGTAAACTAGAATCTTCCCATTTTATTCAATTTATAGATCTACTTTTGCTTAGTAATAATGTTCTCAAATGTTATTAGAGTGGTTGCATACTTTTGTCAACTGATTACTTTTTTTTAGCAATTATCCTTAACACTATTTTAGGATGGAAATGTTTTCCTCAGTTTGATTTTTTGCCTCTTTTGTTCAAGTTTAAAGTTGTATGTTTTTGTAATTTTATAAAAAAAAACAATTAAGCTTGTTGAAATTAAGGGTTGTTAAATATTATTTTTTTGAAGGAAAATAATTAGAAAGAGAGAGAGAGAGAGCGATAATTTATAGGGATCCTGACAAGTAGAATTTGAAGCAAACATTTAAAATCCTAGGTAGAATTTTCAAGAGAGAACCTTCATACAGATGAATGCACCAAATGTAGTTGGCCAACATCCCCAAAAAAGAAAAATATGTGTGGAAATTATAACTGTTACTTACGAATGTAGGAAAATAATTGCAATTAATTTTTAATGATGATTGTATAAATGGATTTATTTTCCAATATTTGTGATGCTGTTTAATGATTTGTAAGTTTGCTGATATATTTTAATTGGTCTTCTTTTGGCGTTGAAAATTTGTCATTTGCTATTACTAATCTATTATTTCGCTGTTAATTTGTATAATAGGTGCTTCTACTTGCTGATCTATATTCTATAAGTGGTTTTGGAGAAAAGTATTTTAGTATGTCACGTTGAATGTTGTGGGTATGAATTTCGGCTATACGGTTGAGATTAGGCGCTTTGCTCTTGCATTGTAAATGAAGAGAAGAAATGTTTATTGCTTAATTAAATATTAAGAATATTGGTCCTTGTAATTTAGATATGCTTCCCAATTGATTCTTTTATAATTAGTGTTAGTATGTCTTTGGTCCACTGGGGTGGTTCTTAATTTTTTCGTTAGAAATATCACGATCAAGTGACATCGGAAAGATTTGACCATTCACAAGGAGGTTATTCAAAAGAAATTGTCTGCTTGGGAATAGTTTTTAGGCCTCATGTGTATCTAAAGGTTGTCGATTTACAAGGTCTATCTCTTGTCAATAACGTAGCCACTAAAGATGCGTTTCGTTTGTGTGTGGATGTTGTTTAAACGGAAGTAATTCTCAGACACAGGAGTGAGGATTGTAGGAGTGGTTTGTTTGATTTTACTAATGTAATTTTTGATTTTTCATGTGTTCACAATTAGATGGAGAGCAGATTTTGGTTCGTGTCTTTTGGGGATAAGAGAGAATTGATGGATGCACTGATATCTATGAAGTTTATTAATATATGTATTTAGCAGGCTATTGAGTGTACCATCTATACCGCCAGCCAAGTCATGTCTGATTGCAATATAGTTTGGGAAAGGGGTTTTTTATGTCTTTTGCGGCCTTATTTTATCTTGTGGAGGGATATTTTTATAGCGTTTTGTTTTAAGAAGTGCAATAATCCATGTTTTATGGAAATGACATCAAGATTATGTTTATGTTATGAGTACGCTGTGTGCTACTTGCTGCTGCTGGGTGGTGGAAGAGATGGAGATGAAGTGTAGCTAATGATAATAGGGGATCTAGTGATTGCGGTGGTGTTTGTAGTTTGGTGAAAAGATATGATATTATCTTTGGCTAATAAAAGTTGGGATTGTAGAATGTATGAGAAAAATAAACTAGATGTGAAGGTGTATAGAAAAAAGTGTGGGGGTGGAATGAAGAGTAGTTCCCTTCGCTCCCGTCAATCATCCGAGGTTCTCCAGAATCCTACCTTCGTAAGTCAACTCATTTTCTCAAGTACTAATAAGACCCCATAATCGCATAAGGAAAAGATTTAGTAATCATACTCCTCTTATTTAAACCATTGAATTAATTAATAATCCCCTGGCCCAGCTTCCATTAATCCATGCCCGCTATAATATTGATTGTAACGCTAACCTTTGTGCTAATTTCCATTATTATTTTGGTATCCATATTTGATCATTTATCTTGTATGAAAGCTTATCTTTGTATAGATATTTCCTTAAATAATTTCTGAGTTGAATCTGTCCATCGAATTCCCCTTTGGAATAGCCAACTTGTAATTAGGTCGCACTCTTACTTTGGGAGGCCATTGCCTTCCCTTCGCTGCATACCTGCCTCAGTACAGGGCCGAGATTTGCCTGTTTAACTCAATTACTTATATACTTATATTACACAGTAGGACATACTGTGCCCTTCCTTGACACTTACCTGTGGCTTAAACATACACTAGCCCCACAATGTCAATATTATTCGTAAATACATATGGCTAGTAGCCCTGGGCTATTTAATTTACCTTCCTTTAAGTGGAGCTAGTTTTTGCCACTCTGCTTAATCTTAATTCAAAGTGCAATAGTATTTGGCTATAAGGAAAGAACGGTTTAAGAGGACCTCAAATTAATGTTTTTTTAAGTTGTTTTATTTGTTGCAGAATTTCATCAGAATAAATTTTACAGTAGTAATGTCAATGCGTATTTAAACTTTACTAATGATAATGCCTTTTTAAACTGCAGTAATGATTAGGACTCTTTGGGGTGTCATACGAATTGAATGAAAGTCAATGTTTAGAACCGTGTGAATCTTGCTTTACCTTTTACTTAGCCTAACCTATATGTTTAAAAGTGCAGCGTTGAATTAAAGCTTTTTAACAAAAACTTGCTTCACAAATCAAACGAATTAGTCGCCTACTCAATTGATAATGCCTGCCCAAACAACGCCAGCTTGTCACAAGAAAAGAAAATGATGGAACCTTTTTACTAAATAAATTTAATTTCTCATTTTAGAAAAAAAATGGAAGAAGAAAAGAAAAATAAACTAAACTACTACGCCATCGCCGTGAAAAACAGCAAAGGACTAACGAGGGCCTCACCAGCGCAAATGAACTTTACTAATGACCTTAGCGCTAAAATCTTAATCTGCATCACGCCGGCAAACGTCGGGAACGCGGTAAAGCAGGGCTGCTATAACTAAGTTCTGTACACCCTAGTTAAAGCAAAGAACCAGCCGACGGTCATTATGCCCTCAAACCCTGAATGCTCCAAGGTTTTCAAGGATTTGGTCATCAGAAACAACTCGAATATTAAATCTGGATTGGAAGAAGGAATTGAAGTTCCCTCATCGGAGGAATCCAAAGATGAAGAAGAGGAAGAAAAAGAACAAGACGACGATGAAACCACCTATTCAGACAAGGGCCCATGAATTTGTAGATGTGCGACGAAGAGTAAGTAAAAAACTATTGGGTGCTCCACCGAAGGGTTCAAAGCATAGGTACACTAAGCTGCCCCACAGGTCAAGAAGAAGAAAAAGAATAGGAGGAAATATAGGTACTTACGCCTCATCATGGAATTGAATGCAGTAAGAGTTTGAAAATCAACAACAATGACTGGATGAAAGAAGGTACTCTTTACGGAAACGTATTTAGAGAAATTGATGCAGATGTCATCGGATTTCAGAACATTGGATCAACACTCAAAATTCTAAAATGAAAATATGGAATTACAAATCACTAACAAGGTAGTACGACGGTGCCGCTATTGCCATCGAAAAAGGGATCAAGTACAAGCAGATTAGAAAACTTGAAGAATCCTATCTCGCGATTGAGGTTGAACTCGACATTGGAAAGCTGGTCATCGCTGCCGGATATCAGCCACCAAGGAGAGGATATTTACCGATCCAATCTCTCTCTGATCAATTTTGCAGAAGAGCCTCCACCATAATAATGGGTAATCTGAACGCCAGATTACCCATATATATTACCCATATATATATATATATATATATATATATATATATATATATATATATATGGGTGGTCAATCGTCAGCTACCGTACAATTACTACATGTACCATGTAGTGGCCATAAAAGAATCCTTCTCAGCATCAACATGAACCCTATGCAAATCTCAGCTGTAGTTTAAAAGAAATAAAGAATATCAAACTTGGCATGCTACCCGCAACTTCTCGAAGCCTTCCATCAACCCAATTTGGATAAGGCAATTATGGAGGAGATCGACGAGGCACTCGATAACCTTAATAACCACCCCCATCAACCCAGATAGACTTGTGTCTCCAAAACCCAGTATGAGTCCATCTCATCCTACAGGTAGACTCAATGCATGAAAGAACTATATCGTGAGCTAAAATTAATGTATGTAATCAATATCAGAAATGCATCGATTGCTTCAGTACAACGAAGTAAAGAGATCAAAGAAGAGATCAACCAGTTGATTCTCAAATATCAATAGAGACGTTGGGACGATGTGATCGAGAGAATCGACCATGATGCATATCTCAAAGATTTTGGGAATAAAATCAGGCGTCTCAAAGGATCAACTTGAGGAAATAAATAAAATAGAAATATTAAAAGAAGAGGGAACCATCGAAACAGAAGAAAGAAGAATAGAAGTAATATCTCGACGTTATTGGAAAAAGAATGTTCATTATATCCAAAGAAGAAAAGGAAGATTTTGATATAGAGTTTTAGAACAACATTTTAGACGAGCTTAGCTCACAAATACATAGAACGCATCCTCAATACCAGGTGTATAGACAACGCGACGGAGACGCTGAGATCACAGAAGAAAAACTACTCGGCGCACTCCACTCATTCCCTCAGTGAAGCCCAAGACAATCGGGGCTTACGAAGCTGAACTTTGAAAAGGTACCAACCAACTTCATCGATGGAATGAAAAGAATTTTCAACGCATATATAAATACGGGATACTTTCCTGATGCTTATAAAACTGCAAAGATGATCTTTTTGCTAAAGCCCAGAAAGGACCCAAAGTTAAGAGAGAGAGAGAGACAGAAAGATCTACAAGCCAATTCAACTTCTAGAATTTAGCGGGAAGCTCTTCGAGTAGATCTTCAACCGAAGACTGGTGTCTCACCTGGATGAAAACTTCCTCTCCAACCCATATCAATACGGATTTATAAAAAAGCAAAGTAAGGAGATGGCAATAAATGTCATCACGGAAATGCTTGCCCAAGCCAAACGGGAAAGGAGTTACGTGGACAATGTTTGTCAGGATGTTTCAAAGGCGTTTTTAAAGTGTGGCAACAGGGTATGCAATTTAAGATCCTACGGCTGGGCCTATGTGAAAACTTTGAAATAAATCTCTGTGATTATTTCATGGGGAGTGTGGTGTATATCAGTTTAGGGTGCACGAACGGACCGTAGTTTCCGCCCAAAGTGCCCCTCCCTCAGTTGGAGTATTTATCCCCCACTTTCTACTCAATTTACACCGCAGAAGTTCAAACCCTGTGTACCCCACCTGCCTCAAAATTCGATACGCCAATGATTTCTGAAAGATAATCAATTGTCCATGGAGGAACGAGCTCTAGTGAGCTCGCATGACTGCGAAATAAATCGAAAGATTATAACAACTACGAGGCACAATGGAAGTTCAGAACGAAGCAAGAGAAAATCAAAGTAATCCCCATTGGTAGGAGACTACTCTCAGGTGTCAGGGTGGAGAATAGACTTTATCCCTACACGACGAAGTGCGATATACTTGGAATGATAAATACTTTATCCTGGTACAGAAAGCACGTCGATACTAGAAATTCTATAGCCTCGGTGGCAGTTAGGACTCTGTATATGTTTAGAAATCTACGTGAAAACAACAAGAAAAAGATCTATAACGCTGTTGTTAGATCTAAGTTGGTCTACCCTGCTTCCGCCCTCTCTTGTATCCCCAAAACACAAAAGAGGAGACTACAATCAGAAAGCACGTCGATACTAGAAATTTTATAGCCTCGGTGGCAGTTAGGACTATGTATATGTTTAGAAATCTACGTGAAAACAACAAGAAAAAGATCTATAACGCTGTTGTTAGATCTAAGTTGCTCTACCCTGCTTCCGCCCTCTCTTGTATCCCTGAAACACAAACGAGGAGTCTACAATCAGTGCAAAATATATGCGTGTACCTAATTACGGGTACACGTAGGTGCGAAAGAAGACGCCAATGTGAGCTACACAGAGAAGCGGGGATAACGCCCATTAACAAAGTTCTAAAGACCGGACTAGGGAAATGCAAGAGATAGTTAATCAGAAATGAATGAGGATATCATTCAAATGATTAAACAGAACAGAAGAAGTATATTTCGCGCCAGATTTACAAGCTCAACTAACATAGTGGCTGGCGGAGACGAAGTGCCGTTCTACGCATGAAGAGAATGTAAAAACCATTAGAAATTTGACAACTAACCGATCAAGTCATAACAAACCCAATTCATTAAACCAAACGTGACGCGAAGAAAGAAGACAAGAAGAAATAAAAAACACTGACTTACACATAGAACAAAATAATAAAATTACAATAAAACTAAGCATATATTTAAAGTAATATATTACAAAACAACAGTAAATTCGCATTAAAAATTATTAAGGCAAATGGCTTGAACGCCATAAAATAAAAAATAAAACAAAATCTACAAAGGAAACACATGAAAATAATATTTAGGAAAGTAATAAGACTGAACACCAGGCACCTAGCATCTCTTTGCACCCTAGCACACTCTCTTTTCACCACTTGTCTTTTTCGTCTATATTCCTCACACGCCCCCTTTTCCCATGCACACACCCACACACTTACTTCAATTCAGAATTCAATTCAAAAAGGATTATATTTTCATTTTAAATAAAAAAATAATTTCCTGTCAACTTAATTTTTATTAGATACTTATGAACCATATTCTATGATGGTCTTTCCTTGCCAGGCTCCATAAATGATGGCCTGCTAACCAGTGATGTAAAATATTTTCAGAAGGTATTATTTTTCAATAAAAGAACGAGGCATTATGTAAATATATGATAACGGCAGGCGATTTCATAAAAAGTTCTATGAGCATATATTGATAAAGCTAGATCAGCTTTGTATCTTATAGGATAAATCGGATCAAGTCGTAAGTAGGCAGATATGAAAGGTTGGACTCTGAATGATACATTACACAGGGCTGCGTTTGAAAGAATTTTTTATGTTCCCTAGGATTTATCCGTGGTTTCTTAATGAATCCAACCTCCTGAGCTCAAAAATGAATGTATATTTGTTTAATCAGGTCAGATTTTCTCAGTACAGCATACACCATTTTCATTGAGATTACCTCATTTTTTTTCTGAATTTTAAAAAAAACAAAACTTTCTCTATCTAATAATGCATTATTACTGTTATATCATATAAACGAGGATATACGTATGTAAACTATCATTCTTTTAATAAACAAAAAATAAAAGAATGCAACATAATAAAGAAAATAATTATAATTTCGAAGAACAGACGCCCTTGACGATTTTCGTTTGTGCCTGTCATCTCGGGCATCACGCTTCAAACACCAACAGTAGTCAGCAAGCATGTTTCCGTTCCATTTACCCTAGTACCTGGATTCCATTGTTTTTATGTCCTGGTGAAATCTTTGCCCCTGTTCTTTACTGTAATCCACGCAGTTGTCGGGAAAATAATCCGGATGGGACTGTAAAAAGTGTATCTTTATAGACATTCGAGCCCGTAAATGTTTGAGACTTGTTAAGAGCTGATTGACGAGGGCAACATATTCTTCTAGGCTTTTTTTATTGCCTAGAAAATTGTTAACTAGAGCTTTAAAAGCTTTCTAGGCATCTTTTTTTATGTCCTTCATTGATGCATCAAGTTGCTGATCAAGTTCCTGATTTGAAGTCCATCAAAAATTCCCCCATGGAGCTTAGCGTCACTGATTTTTGGAAATTTTTGAAGAAGAAATTTAAAAGCTAGGCGTACTTTATTAAGGGTTCTGACATAATTTTTCATTATGCCAAGCTTTATATGCAGTGGAGGGAGGAGTATTTTTTTTTGTATGCCGATGCATTAAATCATCGTATTGGAACTAATTGGATATATGTACATCTTATTTTGAGTTTAATGAGTTGTGTTGTATACTTTCTCAATTAGGATGAGTTCCACATTAACCCAATAGGATGCATTAACCTATAGGGACACATTTCAACAAAAAATATAACTCAAAAATGACTCATGATTTCCAGATTTGCATTCTTGTAAAATGTAAGTTGACCAAAAGGTGTATACAAGTACTAACAATTAAAAATGAAAATGTCAATATCAAAACCTTAGAAATGCCAAGTGTAAAATGATCTTACCTTTAAGTCACCACATATCCTCCACTTATAGCTAGAGTAATTTATTGCATCCAGCAATTTTTTCATATTTTCATAACTTTCAGTAAGTTGGATTGAATTGCATATAGGAATGGAAGCTATCTTGTTACCAATATTCAGTAACACAGCTCTTAAACTTCTACTGAAGGAATCTATCAACAGTCTCCATTCAAATGGGTTGTAGGGAATTCCAAGGGCCTCAACAAGTCCTTTAATATTTGCGCAGTATACTAAAGAGCTGGAAGAATGCTGTAAAAAATAGCTTCGAAACTCTTGTTCTCTATTTCTGTACCCCCCTAAATGTTGTTTGTTAAGCGAGAAGATTACTTTCACGAATTCGAGAGCCAATAAGTTGTGTATTCGCCTTTAAAAAGCCTAGATCCCTGGTCAGGTCATTTAACTGAGCTTGAGTGAATGGTCTTGCGACCATATCATGTGTGGAAACCGGATAAGACTCAGATGTGTCATAATCTTGGTCAACTTCCATATTAATCTCTTCATGTACCTCTATATGTTCAGGGGGAGAAGGTATAGGAATTCCTGGGCCATGGGGCAGGGGTTTGATGGCAGAAGAAACATCCAGATATACCACACTATGTTTATTCTTCTTATTTATACCTGTGGAAAATATAATTGCATATTACATAAAGGAATTGATTTGGAGTTGCAGATAGTGCATAAATGTTTAGTAAAGGATATGTTCATGCTGAAGTTAACTATGTTAGTTTTTAATTTTATGCTAAGTCTTTGCATAATAATGAGGTTTTCAGGAGCCAGTATAATACAGAAAGCTTAAATACTTGATACAATGCTCACTTTTAAGATTTTTTATGCAAAAATAGCAGTCCGTAGTGTGGTGCTTGCCATCTCCCCACACCATGGGAACAACAAAAGAGAGGGACTTCTGTTCCCCCTGACTCCAGCGTCTTAAACTTATGTAGCATCCCTTGCAGCAGATATATGGTGCAAAACTTTTATCTTGATCTCTTAGCCTTACTCCAAAATATGCATGTTACAAAGATTTAATTACAGGAGGGATTGTACTTTGCTGCTCGGGAAAAGTCACTTTGCCGCAAACATAGCAAAATCTGTCGGAGCTATTCTTACATTTTCTGTTTATTTTTAACTCAAGCACTATTATTATCATTCTTATTATTATAATGCTAAGCAATTTTTAACCTGCAAAATATAAACCTATTTGCATAATTATTGACATAATTTATTGAAATTTGATGTATGTAATATAGATGTACAAACTATAAAATTATTATCACGCCCTGTATCGCCAAAATTGGAGGTGATAGAGAAAAACGGATGACAGATTTGACTTTAGGAGGTCAAATTATTAAGAAACACTATAGAAAACCTAAGGTACATTTTTGACGCAGACCAGTGTTATAGATCTAATATCTAATTCATTTATAGAAGCATTATAGCTGAAAGAAACAAACCTTTACGAGAAAATAACGAACTGGAAACCTTTGACCAATTAAAGTTGAATAGAGGAGGCCTGTGATTGTGTAGTACGGTAGTTACAGAAATTGGGGACAAAATACGATTCTGTAAAATACGATTCTGAGGTGAGACGAATATTTGCACAATTAAATTTTAAATATTTCTGAAATATTTATTTTTCTATTCAAGTTATAAACTATCAGAAACTGAATAAACCTATATCTAACAGAACAAAATTCAGCTTATTATACAACAATCCTCTCAGGAAAAATAACATCAGCAAGTAGTTCAGATCATATTCACAAATCTGGAAATCCCATTGAGAAAGTGCATTGAAAGGCCTACAAATTCACTATAATTTTCCCCCATGGAAAGGATGTTGAAAAGTTATGTACTTTTGTCAGCGGGAAGCATCACACTCAGGAAGCTGGATTCAGAGGCAAAAACGCCCCAACAGATCATCGCAAATTGGAGCTTCATTTGCCAAAAGATTGAAGAGTGGGTAGCTGTTCACCTATAAGAAGAGATCAAACAAGAACTGATGGAAAAAAAAAATTGGATCAAGGTGCAAGAAGTGATCAAATTTAAAGATCACACTCACATGTTCAAGGTGGTTTGTGAAACCAAAGAAATAGCCTACAAGGCTTATGGGAAGAGATTACTTGCACTTAGAATGTTACAGCCCCCAGAAAATGTGAAAAGACAGGTATTTCTTACCATCCCAATATGTTTCAACTGTTACGCACTGAAAGCACACACCTCCACTGAAGTTTATTCATACAGAGATTGCAACAGCTCCATGAAAAAATGTGTGAACTGTGGGAGTAGCCAGCAAACTATGGCCATGCAATGCCCCCAAAGAAAAGAAGTGAATAAGCGAAAAAAAGCAAACAGCAAGAGAAAAGAAACCCTACCTACGCTATGGCAGTTAAATTCCAACGCAAGGACAAGTAACACCGCCTACACTCTCAAGTATTACTGCAGGCATGTATGTCAAAATTTACACATGTATGATACGTGTATACGTACAAAATGCAATTCAGCCAGGCACCTATGAAAAATCTTTCCACGCAGTAGACTCTTCTGCCATGATAAACCTACTGTTAGATGTACAGCACAACGAAAAAAAACAAAGCCAAGAAACCGAAACAGAGTCAAGTAAATCTGAGGACGAAAGTTCAGATTCATCGGAAGATAAACCCAAAGGGATAACCAGGAAAACCCCCAAAATAAAAAAGAATATATTGGAGAAAAGCCAGACATACGGAGAAGAACAAAAAAGCAGCCTTAAAACGAAGTTAAAATCTTACTACTCACAACAGACAGATGAAACGAACAAACGGGCCAAAAACACTTCAAAGACTACCCACTTGCAATGGATAACTCAAAAGTAAACATTCTACAAATAAATACAAACGGCTGGATAGCGAAGAGATTGACATAGCGTAATATATTTAGAAGGATAGACACGGAGATTATTTAAATTTCACATCACGGGAATAACGTAACTCATGACGAAGTAATAATCTGGAATTAGTACGTTATAACCGTAAACCGCACGTGGGAATTACACAACGGAGCTGCTATAGCTATCAAGACAGGCGTCGAATTTAGGACTTAAGAAGAACAGGACGAGTCTTACTTTGCTGTAAAAGTAAAAATGGAATTGAGAAAAATAATTATAGCAACAAGATATCAACCGCCAAGTAGGTGAGAATTGCTGATTAATAACCTCATTAACATTTTCAACAGCATGAACACGGTGGTTTTCATAGGCGTCATAAACGCACACTGTCAAGCAAGCAGTTATAAAAATACGATCACAGCAGTAGGACAGTTAGAAACGTTGGTCGAAATACGCATCTCCCATCGACTAGTCCCTGGTTACACAACATACGAGTACAAAACGGAGACCTCAGCCAATAAAGCAGAGATGTGCCTAGGCAATAACTTCCTCCCATATAAATATTATATGCAACCGGTAGATCTACCCTGTATCGATCACACAGCTACCCTGCTTACTATCGGCCAAAGACCTATAAAGATCCTCTTTAGGGTAAGTAAAGCATACCACAGAGCGGACTGGGGCAGATACAGAATAGAATTGAACACATATGAACCAGAAGAACTAGAATGAGCAACGCTAGAAAAAATTGATGCAGAACTAGAAAAATAAGGAACTTGATGCAAGCAGCTGACGAAATAGCAATTCCCCAAATTTGCTATAACACAATTAAAACATTCACATGGAATCTATAAATGGTCCAAAAAAACAGAAGACTAAAATAAAGCTCTGATAAAGTAAGCAGAAACCGAACTACGCAGGAGCTACGCAACAAAATAAGAAGAATTAAAAGAGAACTTAAATAGAAAAAAATGAACAATGGAATGAAACACAACACAGAATTGATAATGACGTATCTACAAAGAAATTTTGGAGAAAACTATATCAAATGGAAGGCAAAGCTGGTACAAGAAAAATGAAAATCAAAGACCATCATAGAAACAACATAGAAGAAGAGGATAAGATTAATCAGATATTCAGAGAATATTGGAAATGAGTTTTTAATATACGTGCAGAAGAAAACGAAGAATTCGACATTAATTTTGATTCACTCAACGAAGTTATAGAAAGAACACACACCTACCACTTCGTAGATGAGAGAAGAGACATCAATAACTGTGTCTACGTGAAGAGAACCGAGCAAGAGCAAGAGGTCAGAGCAACAATTTTACTCTTTAAACCAAGAACTCCTGGAAGACCATGACTCACTAAGAAGCATTACGAAGATCATAAAGGAAATAATATTAATACTAAATTCAATCCTTAACACAAGATATTTCCAGGATGAACTGAATGTTGAAAGAATGATATTTATACCCAAATCGGGAAAACTACGAATTCAAGTGGAGAATCGTAGACGTATCTCTCTACCTGACTTCATCGCAAAAGGTTTTGAAAAGATAATCAAATAACGGCTAGGTCATCACAGAAAATTATCCCAAGCTAAAAAAGATAAGGTTATCATCGATAATCGCCTTAGAGATGTGTCAAATGCAGTTGACAAAGTTTGGATAATAGGAATACAGTATAAAATCATTCAAATAAGAATGAAAAATAAACTAAAAAGACTACTTTGCGACTACGTGATAGAACAGTATCCACGCATACATCGAAATTGGAAATCATCAAGGTGAAACTTCAAGTTGAAAGCTGGCCTTTCACAGGGAGGGTCTTTGAGTCCGTTGTTTGCTCAGCCATCCTACTTCCCATTCCGGAATGGTGCTTCAACATCCATTTCGTAGATGAGCTCACACAAATGTTCATTTGCCCATACAAGAACGGTGGAATGCAAGAACAAGCAAGATTTACAGCAACGGAAATAGAAGGATCAATGAATATGAAAAAAATGGAAAATAAGCACAAACAGAAACAATTTTAAAATCATACCAATATACAAAAGAAAACTCTCAGACAAATACGTTTATCAAGACAGATATCCATATAATAACGAAGCTAAAGTACTAAGATTAACTACAACCAAGACCGGATGCAGCAAACATGTAAAAGAAAAATTAAATAAAGGAAGAAGAGGACTGAGTCTTATATTCCCACTTAGATCACTCAAGTGGAAGAACAAAAACAAAATAAATCAAGCTAGTATTTAGTCAGCAATGGTATATTTAAGTATTACTATGTATTCAATTGCAAAAACAAAGTTAATAAACAGAAAAGAATCCAAAATAAGGCAGTACTTTTGATCACGAATACATGACCAAATAAAAGAAGATAACTAGACTGACACGCAGAAGCACAGTTGGAACGACTCAACAAGATATTAGATACATGACCATAGAATCAAATAGAAAAACGCAAGAAGAAATAGGAGAGGATATTCCATCTTTTTAAACCCAGAGAACGGAGAGGAAATCTCCCCGATGCTTCCCCTTATATAACTCAAAGATCGATCAAGAGGAGAATGAGATCTATACTTGAAATGTAAGATAAAGCAAGATTAAGTATACGACACTTATTTTTCATAGTTCAGAGATAGACTTGGAAACAAATAAACATAGAAAAAGAGTTCATAGTTAATTTTATCAGTAGTAAAATGAATGGAATAAAAACAACGGTTTGAACGCAACAAAAACATTAACAAATACAAACACAATAATAAGAGTAAACAAAAAAGAAGGATAGCATGAGACTCAGGAAAAAACTCTCTAAAAAATATTAATTTCAAGCAATAATACACTAATAAAACGAAAGAGAATAGCGTGACCTCCATGAAACCTAGCATTCCCTTACCAACTTTTTACTTCTTTCCACTTCTCTCTACACTTTTCTTCTCTCCTTTACAGCAATGGGCTAAACAACTTATACATGGGACTGGGGCAGGATAAATTAATGAACAGAAAAAGTATATAGTACACACCCTGGTTCAAAACCCACGAAAATTAGTAGGTCCACACAGCAACTAGGTCAACTATCAAGTCTCTCATGATATTTTACCCTTTGCTATCTCTACTCTGTACTCTTTCTCCCACTTTCTGTCCCCTGATCTCCTCTTGGCTCTCTCCACCGCTGTGCAATGGCTCTAGTAGGGGCGGAGAGGGGCTTGGGGAGGCCGGATCTCCCACATCTGCACCCTCTTTGTTGGTGTCAGGATAAGCGGAAGGGGGAATATGGCTCGGCTTATCTTTCTCTGTCTCTCACCTCCCACCTATCCTTTAATTTCATTTCGATTTGACGATAATTCATCGCTAAAGGAGGAAAAGAACAGCTTAGGTCACTCTAAAGATGATCGCATAGATCGAAAGCTCAGCTATTAAAGTTTGGTTTTACCAAACGCAGTTATTTAATATAAAGAGATAAACGTAGGAGAAGTAATCTACCATCTACAAAATGGACAAATGAAGACACTAAGAAAAATTAATCAAGGCTAAATATACAATGGTCTTTAACAAAATCTGTATTCAAGAAAGACTGCTACACATTTATACTAATATATATATATATATTTGACGATGGGGTGAGTTGCCGGCGAGGCGCAATTTAATTTTCAAGATGAAACCAATGACGAAAAATAATCCAAGCATTTTTCTAAATTTATTTATTAGAATTAACAACGTTTCGAGCTTGTGCTCTAATCTTCTGGTTCCTAGGAATATATATCAATTCATTAGCAATTTAAAAATAATGAGAAATTTAGCTCTACATTACTTAAAAGTAATGGACTGTAATCACTATAGAATTAGGGTAAATGCTTATTTCACTGTATACAATAATTGAATACTTTAAATAAATAATAATACAGAAGTTTGTATATGATATACAAAGGTTTTGTTTACTATAGTAAATAACAAACCTTATCAATAAGCGGTAAAATACTTCATCTGACGAATATTTGAACAATAATATTGAATATGGTTTGCTAGGTTGTGGTTTTTACAGATCATGAAGAGGAACTGACGCACTATCTGAATTAAGAGCTGGGTTCAAAGATTTAATATATATTGATTCTGCGATTCTGAGTGTTCTCAGACACGCATTGCAGTCTATGATTTTATACTTATTTATTGTTATTGATGTTTTACAATTTATTATGTGTTCTCTTATAGCCGAATGCTCTTTTTAGAAACAACAGATCCTGTTCGATGGCTAATTCCCTTATGCGAAGAAAAGGGAACCTCCAATGATCGCACAGTTCTGCTGATATATGAAGCTGAGGCACAACCTAGACAAATAACTTTCTAGACAACACCACTGCGCAAACAATTGGGTATTCGATCCTAACAGGGAAAAAAATTGTATTGATTTATAATTTACTAATACGAATCAATGTTTAATTTGAGAGAAATATTGTTTACAAGTAAGGAGAATTCTCGTCTGCACAATTTATTTATAGTTCCCATTTCAGGAAACTTAAAAGAATGGATCTGCTTAGGGACTGTAGGTATATTTATTCTCGGTGAATAAATATTGTTTAGAAATATTCGAATCATTTTATTAATGTTTAACGACGGATAGCTATTATTAGTAGAGTACGTTTTTAATTTTAGGAATTCATGATCCAGAGTCGTAAGTGGAGGAAAGATGGTAACTAAGGGTAACAAGGTTTTTATGGCTTAAACCTTGTATTTAAACTCACACGAACTGAAAAGTTTATTCCAAGCTCAGTGAACGTGGGTTTTAGGAAAACTCTTGTGACAATGGAATCTTGCGTCTTATGAATAAAAAGGTCTAAAAATGCTAAGGTTAAGTTTGTGTCCGTTTTCATTTTTATATCTGATATTTGGATGAATTTTATTTATGTATTGTAAGAATGCTTTGGCTTGAGTTTTATTTTGAAATAATGCAAACGAGTCATCAAGAAAACGTCTATAAAACAGAGGACGACTGTCAGATGGAAAATTTTAAAACATTTTAGATTCCAGATGGGTCATTGAAATATCTGCCAAAAAAGGACCCATCGGTGATCACATAGCAACACATTCAGTTTGTTTGTAAATTTTATTTTTGAATGTCAAATATCTGATTTTGCAAAGAAGTATTGAAAATTCGAGAAATTAACAGAAGCAAAACTGATGTCGAGCGTCGAATAATATCGCCGTCATTCATTGATAAGAATCCATGGAATAAGAACGTTATCCACAATTTATTCGACAGCAAATAATTAAACTTCATTCATATGGACTATACTCTAGAAATATTACTGAGCAAGTTAAATTGCTTTATGCAAATGTAGGTTCTATAATTCGAAAGCATCGCGAGTAGTGAATTACCTGCAACTTGCCAAGAGCAAGTGTTGCTCTCAAGATCAACGACTGTTCACGTCGTTACATGTTAAAAGCTAAATAATAATCCAATGATTAATATCAAAAATAACTATTAGTAGATAGCTCCATTTTACTGATCTGCTTCCTTTCACTCCCTGCCTAACACCACCGTTTAAGGTTTGTTAGAGAACACCTTAAAAAGGAAAAGAAATTAATGAACAATGTTATATGGTCAGATTAAACCAAAATAGAACTTTTCTGAGAAAATGATTATCAAATTTATGATGAAGAAAGACCTGCCTATGATCTTAAGCACACCATCCAACGGTGCAAAGCAGGTTATGGTAGTCTTATAGTTTGGAGCTGTTTATTGCATTTCGCCAAGTACCACTACAAATCAATGATACGAAAATAGATGCTGCCACGTATCTCAAGATACTGAAGGAAAAGCTGCTCTCACGTGGTAGCTGCTTATAAGTGCGACATCAAATGATATTTCTATAGCACAACTATCGTACCAATACGCCATATTAACTAAAAAAGGTTTGAGAGGAGAAAAATACACTTTATTCGATGGTCAAATCAATCGCCAGACTTCAATTATCTTGAGCATTCGAATTGACTACTAAAAGCTGCAATTCTAAAAAGAAAGCTACATAACCTTGGATTTTTGAGAAAGTTTTGTAGTGAATGGAAAAAAAAATATGAAGAAATGATTGCAAAAAGCTAATATTTTTAAACAATAGTTTGTGCTAGGAAAATTTAAATTACCGAAATTATTATTGGTTGACTACTTTTTGTTGCACGATATATTTTGTTTATTATTGTTATATACAAGGAAATTTTTTTTTATTTTTTATATTTATTATATGTTTTTGCATCAGATTAAAGCATGAAATATATCCAAAATATAAAAAATTCAAGTAGGCAAATATTTTTGCCCTTACAATGCAATGGGTTTTGGGGAAAATTTAAGATTTTAAGAAGCAACGTTTCCACATTGGCCTTAATCTGATGTAGTGCTTACCACCTTACCTCATTTTTCTTAACATTGACTTTAAGAAACTTGACTGATGACAGTTAAGAAATGTTAAGCAGATAAAAACTCTCTAAGTGGCAAAGCAAACGAGCATCGACAGAAGTGATAGATTAACCTGTAACAGCAGAGAAGATAATACGAAAGAATCATTGATTTCTTTGAATCGAGACTAGAAGAAAAAAAACAATCCAATCTGCTAGGCGATATTGATAGATTATGATATCAATAGAATGCTTGCGAGTTGATAGAAAGAGCTGCATCTAGTTAAGTGCAGTTCGGGAGATTCTAGAGTGTTTGGAGAGGTAAGGAAGAAAAATAATGTTGCAAAATTGAAGGCTAGGTAGCATCAGAGGCTCAAAGTTGGTGGCCAGTTACATAGAGTAAAGCGGTTTCATTGTGGTATCTGCATTGAAACTAGTTTGTGAAATTTCAACAATGTTAGAGTAGAACAGGCGTTCCATTATCTTGGCAGACATAAAATTTTTACCTATTTAAAAAAGACGGAAGCCAAGAGATTTGTTGTTACTTAGCTTGCCCTTTGAAATCAGAATCGACTACACAATTTGATAGAGAGTTTATATTGATGTCATTAAATTAGCAAAGCAGAACCATGCTGAATTCATGATGGATAATTGAAAGGAAGGAAAAATTAGAGAATTTTCTTTATTGAAAAGACTAGGTTGGAACTTAGTTTCTAAGTTAATAGAACCGAAAGAAAGGATATTGATCGTGGTGGAGGATGAATTAACTGGTAACGTAGAACAGGGGAGGAATAAATCTCAGATCAAATATCAAGTTGTATGCTCAGGTACCGTGGATGGGGAAAGAGACTGGTTCGTCAGCGAAGAATAAGCAGGAGTAATTAGTTTTAACTCTCTGTGAGAAGTTTTTTATCATTGGGGCTAAACCCATTGTGTTCTTAACGTTGAAAATTTCAGCAAGCCGGTGTATAAGCAAGTAGCAAGGATAGAAGTGAATCAAGATGTACTAGTCTCGGTGACTCGCGCATGGCTTCCCTAAATAATCTCTTAATTTTTTTCCTTAGCTGATCAGCTCTCGAATATTTTTAGAAGATTAAGGGAAGACCCATGCAAGAAGCACTGATGCGATTGGCGATGTAGAGACCTCATCAGGAGGGAACAAAGAATCTGGGATAATGAGCAAATTGACCTCTTTGGATCAGTAATATGAAAGGTAGAGTACAGCGCAAGAAGTATTGAGGGAGGATCCTTTGTCATCAGTTGCTGGTCATTAGAGCTGAGTCGAAGATGACGAGACAAAGTATAAGGTGCTAAATGAGGGTTGGGTCAAAAAGGGAGGGAGAAAAAAATTTACTCTGTAAATTTTAAGCAAGAAACGATTAAGCTGCTTCTTTTAAATTGTTTACGAATATGAACGAAAGAAGCGGTAAAATATATATCTGGTTTAATTTATGGATGATATTTTAATTTATAGTTCAATTTATGGATGTTTTTTTAATTTAGAGCGAAAACCACCTAAAACTTCTCGCGAAGAAATATTGTTTGGAGATATACAGGGTGATCTACAAAATGTTAACCTCACTTTGAATCAGTATTACTCAAAAACTATTAAAGATGTGATCAGTTTGATTTGTCAACCAACTATTTATTTTCCAATAGTGAAAATTTCCTTTAATTTTCTTTTAAGATATTGATACACAAATACTTTTGATATTTTCGAAAATATTGTTTGTGAAAGGAAGAGGAATAATGAAAATCCGATTTCGAAAATTAAAAAAACTACTTGAAGAAAAAAGATTTGACAGGTAGCACCACATATTTGTTCTTTATTTTTCCAAGTAGATTTGACAACAATGAAATGCATAAAATACTATTTTAGCTTCAGTGTTCAAGTAAATCGTTTCTACGCATCACAGAGAAGACTACTACAGAAGATCTCCTTCTGTAATACAATCAATTGAAAATGAAGGAGTATTTTATATCACAAACCTTATTAAACAAGTACAATATTTATTTGAGCAACGTTTTTTATAGCAATCCATTAATAAAGCCTGCAATTTGCAAAATGGCCGTAATTAGCAAGAAGAATGAACATGATTTAAAGTAAACATCAGTCTTTGGGGTCGTAGAAAAAGCATAAGAACAGCAGAAAATATGGAAAATGATCGGATGGCACTTCTTCAAATTCCAAACCTATCAATCAGAAATAATGGCGTGCAATTGGAAGGGTCACTATTTAACTGCCTTGTTAAACACGACTTTAAATGGCATCTGTATAAGATTCATTAGAGGGTACATACTTCTTGAAACTGATCTTCCTCGTCAGTGACAATTTGGGAATGACTTCTCCATAAACCTGCTTTGTTCTTGGAAAACATTGTGATTGGTAACGAGGCAGACTTTTCCATGAGTGTATAAAAACTGATTGATATTTGAAAATATGCGCCGCTTAATATCTCCACGAAATTTATTATTTAGAGATTAATTTCTCGCGATAAATGGCTAAGTGGATTAGGATATTTGGTAATGGCAATCTCGTAGAACCATTCTTTTGCGACATTAAATTCACTGGAGCTGCCTAGAACAACATGATGAACGAGCGATCACTCCAATACTCTTCAATTTTCACAGGAATAAATTCAATACATTTTTGTGTATTTAGGAGGGATCCCTTGCTCAGAGACTGCTTGCAGTAAGATAAAGACAGAAAGCCTTTTAGAGAATCGCATTGTCACGCTAAATCATGCAAATGATTGTCCCCTAAATCCATAAATCTAACGAATTAATACTTTTTTTTTTCTTATCGTTATATCTAAAGATTAAATTGTCTTTTACATCCCTAAACATCTAATACTAGTTTAAAGATAGTATCAAACGTAAATTCAATTTACTTAAGAAAATCAACATATGATGAGAAGAGTTGTGCAATCAATGCGATATAGGGCGCAAGTATGCTCTAAAAGAAATAGTGAACATCTGGATGCAAAGTGTGCTTAGAAATATTAAAAACATACATTTTTCCTAGCCATATGTAGTTATTTTGTTATTAATAATCGATGAATTAGTTATTATTTTAACTTCAGATTTTCATTATTTCACTATCTATCGGAAAGACTTTTTTTGCCTCCACTTAATGCAGCTAACTGAAATTTTCACAATCGAAAGAGAAATAGTTGATAGACAAAAAAATACTATGCAGGACCAAAACATCTTCAATAGTTTTTAACTAATATTAATTCAAATTTAGTTAACCCTTGCATGGGCCGCCCTATAGGCAAAGAAAAGGGTGCAGATACAGAAATTAAAAAAAGGTCGATGATATTTAGCCGTAGCTACTCTCAGCGCATTGGATTTGTAAAAGAAAGCAACTGCAAGCGGTGGAGACAACGAAGGTACGCTATCATACAGTTTCCAGCTGTAGGATGATTGCCTATAATTAATCAGGCACCCCATTTGGAGAATGGACAGTACAGATTAAGTGACTCAGTAAATACAAATTGATATCGGCTATTAGGATTTATAAGAGATTTGGAGGGAAATATTAAAATTGCCAAGGAAAGAAATGTAGGATAAATTTGCCAAAATGACAGCTTAAAAGCAGATAAAAGTTCGTTTATCGTTATTTTCCCAGCTTACAATTCTTTCTGACATTTTATTTTGGGCTGCTTTCCTAATCCATAGAAAATAAATTAATTTCATTCCATTGGACCAGCTGAAAAACACTTCTATGCAGTTGAAGCGTGAGCATTTATTTCAGGTATTCGATTCGTCGAAGATATATATATATATATATATATAAACTTTTGCACGGAGGAAGCGCACAAAAGCTTCATATTATATTACTTTAATCTCATATTCTAAAACATGTATTATGACAAAATAATTCAAGAGTACAAATTGATTGGCAGAAATTAAAGAAATTTCCGTAACGATAAACGTTTTAGGAGACTTCTCCTCTCAGGCATATAGCAAGGTCAAAATAATCCTCTAGAGAATTAATGATTTCTCTCCCAAATCTAGCTGGATGGTAGATCATGAGGCTTAAATCTGGTTGTTGTTGTGTCAATCATTAGCAAAAATAAAAATAAGAAGCAACTCCTGCCTTTTCTTCCACAATAAATCTAAATCAAATTCCTTTAAATAGCAATCAAGCTTCAACTATTTTGAACTGTCTTTGATTCTGTTCTTCATATCTGCTTGAATGTCTCATTTTACAATTTGTAAGATCCAACCGGCTGCACTATTTATCGATTTATACTGCATGTCGTATGTTAGCCGAGCTTATATATATATATATATATATATATATATATATATATATATATATATATATATATATATAATATATATATATTTATTTGTTTTATTAATTTTTAATAAACCAAATAAACTTTGACTTGAGGCGTAGGTTCGTGCCTCGGTGATCGCTTGAGGAACGTCCTATAAGAGTGCTAATCTTTATATTGATTCTAGGGAACGAATAAAAGGGGTTTCTTTCTTAACCTGATCAAATATTGCCACATCAACTCATTCGAGGATAATTAAAACCGTGATTTTACTAAAAAAAATAGACTTTAATAACCACAAACCATCTCACTAAATAACATAAAACAAATACAGATCTTATACACTTAAAAAAAGATGAAAATGGGATTGCTGGGTGAGCACTCGAAGCTCGATTCGAGATAGAATATTACGGGGGGAATAATTTTAAGTTATTATCTTTGTCCTTGTCCCGACATCCAATAAACTAATTATTATGCCCGAGGAAATAAACAACATGATTATTCTCTACTTACATAAAGTAATGGATATTAAATACTAACGACAAGTTAGACTATCCTCCTAGATTTTGGTCGGAGTTGGTTGTTCGCTCAATAGATGGCGTTCGTTGACCTGCCTGGCGAGTTGACGGGGGACGGCACGAGAGATCTGGGGTGGGTGGATGCTCAAGCGAAAGCTTACTACTTCTACTTTTCTTCCGGCCGATATGAAATCGTTGTCTAATTTTTTTTCTATCTAGTTGGAGTTTTTCCAACTTAGATAGCGTGAGATTTGGAGTCCTCAAACTGGCTAGCTTTGATACTCAATATCTTGGGGCTCGAACTGCACCGAGCTTCCTTGGTTCATTCTGGTTTTGTATAAGGACTGCAAGTTCTCCTTAACTTGCATAAAACTTTCTTCCGGTGATTTTTCTGGTTATTCTCGAACTCGAAATATCGTCTGTCAACCGGTGACTATCTTATCTTTTCTGTTTGAACGAACAAAAAGCCACGTTTCTTCGGGTCAACCTGTTATATACCCAAATTACTCCCGCGGGGTAATGGGGAGGTGGAGAGGGGACTCGCAAGGTTAGACCTAAGGGTGGTCTCCTGCGCTTGGCGTCTTGTAGTCCTGAGAGAGGGTAATACGAGATCGGCAGTTTGCACTTTTGAATGGATTGTTTATAAGTACACCCTTGAAGGGCCTGCTTTTTGAGCTCAGATCAGGAATCTGTGGCGTAATCTTTACCCTTTTAGCCGTTCTCTTATGTTGCCAGAGAACATCTGAGAGGCACAGCTAAACCTAGATGTCTTTTGTTATTATTTCCTTGGCTTCGATACAAATATATACACATATATATATATATATATATATATATATATATATATATATATATATATACTAAACTCTTATTATACCTTTACATTCCTCCACCCTTACGATGATCCTGTGGGGGGAGGGGGGATTCGCCTTTGCTCTACGCAAAGAGCTCTACTAAAACATCTTTACAAAGGCTACTCGACCGATAGTGGGAACGCTCCATTCATATCATTCTAATTAATTGAATTATGTTCACTGTGCGCCTAATTAACACTTATCGTAAACGATTCTACGAAATAGACAAAAAAAACTACAACATTAGAGATACATTTATACGTACAAAATAAACTCAAACAAAAAATTTCTATCTACACACAAAAAAAATTACCGAAGGTAAACTATATTAACCTGGTATTACATTAGGGCTAATACTTTCAGTACTCCAGTCGCATAGGTTGATTCCTATATCGTTAGTTTTCGACTAGCATAAGCTATGTGGAATGAATTTTCGGTAACATAAGGCGGTCCCTACGAACGAACGTCCTTGTTTTTTTTTCAGGGTAGCGACATCTTTATTATGGCATCTACCCTATTCTGTTGTGTGGATTACCCGTTTTTCCCAATTTTGATTCCTAGCTGTGAGATGACCTCATCAGCGAAGTGGTATTTAGAAGTTCCCCCAGTGGGAACGGGTTCACAGTTACGCTTTTGGATGGCGCTACGGGTATGTGAGTGCCCTTCCCGTGTAGGGGTAGTCACGTAAAGTGGTCAAAATAGAAGGATGCCTCATTTGAACCACCAACTCATCTTCTTGCTTCTCCTTCTCTTTTAATCTTTACTTGTCTATTTAATATTGAGTTTTCCTTTCGAGAATAGGGTTCTTCTTTATCAGGGACAGAAGATTGATCTTCCCGAAATTCTTCTTTGATCTCTTCTTTCATTAAACTCTCTTTAAAACCATCTTTTTCTTGTAAGTAGCTTGGTACTCCCGTTTCAATCAATGCAATTGACCTTGAGTTTTCGGTCACCATCTTTGTCTTCTGAGAATTATTTTCTTCAGGGTTTTGGTCCGGCAGCGATTCTTCACTTTTATTTCGATCTTGTGAAGATTTCTCAGTCAGAACTTTGTCTTGAAAAGTTTATTTGGTTGCCCTTTGATCAGGATGAACTTGCTGGGTTAAGGCTTGCTTATTAGGCGTATGTGTTACTCTTCTTATATTTATTCTTATTTCTTCTTCTTTATTCTCCTTCTTTGCTACCTTCCCCTCCGGGTGTGGGAGGGTTGGCACCACATCCTTTGCCGTATTGATGACTCGTGAACATATCACTTCGTCCACATGTTTCTTGGCCGAAAACAAATGTGTCGAAACCGTGTGTCTCTTATTCGCGGGCATCCGGCTGACTACTGGTTGAGTTATCGGATTTGGGGAGAGCTGCACGCTCTGGCCTATTAATACAGAGCAGAATCTAATAGGTGCTGCTACTATGTCGGTCAAGCCAGAAAAAATACTTCTACTGCATGTGGCATCAGACGATAGGGAACTTAGTGGGTCTACCCAGAAAATCCTGAACGACCACGAACTTCTGGTGCTGAGGGCTGATAAGGGGATGCAATTTGTTTATACAACGATACAGGTACACCCCGTATCGCGTAACACAGTTGAGACTCGGCGACTATTTAAAGCCCCTGTCTCGAATTTTAATCCTTCGGGAGAATTTTTGCTGTATACAAAATTCACCTGCTGTTCAGGGGAATTCGATGTGGTCAAAGGAGGTGAGGGATTCCAAGGTTGTTCTGGTTCCAATGTTGCCGCCAGGTTATGTATCTGCTGGATCAAGGGCGACTTAAGCCTCGAGTTTTGGGGGCAATTATAGCTAAGGTAGCTTTGAGTGCCACAACTAAAGCAAGTTATGGGGTTTCTGGGGTTTACGGAGTTCCTGACGAACTTAGGGCAGTTATTTTGGGGGGGGTTTCTGGGGATAATCCCCTTCCTTTAGGGAAAAGGGTTTCTGATGATACACAGCTTTCTTAGGGGATGAGGGCTTGTATTTATTACACTCTCTAGGATATAACCTATGGTTTTACGAATGCAAGTCGGCTTCTGAAACACAATCATCAAATGACTCTGCTCTCCTGTCCTTGACAAAGGCCCTTAATTCTGGAGGCAGCGTGCATAATAGCTGGTCCTTCAGTATGAAGTCGATGAGTGAATTGAAAGCATTTCTCACTCAGGCTGACTGGCTAGCTTGATACTCAATATCTTAGGGGCTTGAACGGCGCTGAGTTTCCTTGGTTCAATCTGGTTTTGTACAAGGACTGCAAGTTCTCCTTAACTTGCAGAAAACTTTCTACCGGGGATTTTTATAGTTATTCTCAAACTCGAAATATTGTCTGTCAACAGGTGACTTTTTTATTTCTTCTGTTAGAAAGAACAAAAAGCCACGTTTCCTCGGGTAAACCTGTTATATACCCAAATTACTCCCGCGGGGTAATGGGGAGGTGGAGAGGGGACTCGCAAGGTGAGACCTCAGGTTGGTCTCCTGCGCTTGGCTTCTTGTAGTTCTGAGAGAGGGTAATACGAGATCGGCAGTTTGCACTTTTGAATGGATCGTTTATAAGTACACCCTCGAAGGGCCTGCCTTTTGAGCTGAGGTCAGGAATCTGTGGCGTAACATTTACCCTTTTGTTTGTTCCCCTATGTTACCGGGGAACATCGGAGAGGCACAGCTATTTCCTTGGCCTCGGTACATATATATATTTATATATATATATATATATATATATATATATATATATATATATATATATACATATATATATTTATATATATATATATATATATATATATATATATATATATATATATATATATATATATATATATATATATATATATATTAAACTCTTATTATACCTGTATACTGCATTATTTTGCTTTTTGTGATCTATGCCTAGATTTTTCGCATATTTTTGGGTGAGTAATCAGTTTTCTTTCTTATTCAGGTGTTGGTTTATATTCCTTTAAATTTGCTACAATACTTTATTATCCACATTGTTGCTGACTTAATTAAGTCTGAGTTTTCTGTTTTTAGTGTACATATCATGTTTAAACAAACGTTTTGAGTCTTGTGTGTCATCTTTAATTATGTGAGTTCCGTGAAAGCCTTCATTGATATAACTTATTACCGTCATTTGTTCATCCTCAACATTTCGGCATAAATCCCATACTTATTACAATGGTGATCAAACTGAAATTTGGCTTAGTTTTGTTTGCCTTATCTATCTAAGTTAGAGAAGATCGCCTATAATAATTAATCAAGAAGCCATATATAAATTGAGTAAAAGGGTTTTCTCTTTCTGCAAAAATATTTTTCTTTTAGATGAATGCAATGCCGATGTTTTCCTTTTTTCTTGTAATATTTGGATTTCACTCAATATAGATTACTAACAGTAGCATCAAGGGGCGTCCTCACTAATCACGGATCGCCTTCGCCCTCCCCTTCATTTTTCAGATCTCCTTCATTGGAACCACCTTCTTCTTATTGGATGTCAATAATTACTCGAAAAAAGAGAGTAAGCTTTGAGTATAATTTATTTATCTAATGGGCAGACTAATAGGATCTGTGCATTTTTACCGAGGATTGCTCTATGACACGTATTTCATTCGACTCCTATTTAAGTCAAGTTACCATAATATTTCTCTTTCTTCCGTCGCACTTTTCTGTATTCTTCTTAATTGACCAAAACTCTCGTTTCTTGGAGGCAGTCCATCTTATCCGCGTCTTCTTTCCGAAAGTTTGCAACATACATTGTCTTCTTTGATCCTCGCGATACGTCATATACTCCGAAAGCTCATGTTCTTGGTCGAAAAGAGAGTCTCTTTCTTCACAACATCATCCGACGAAATGTAGGTTAAACCATGTTGCACTGCCTAAACAGCTCCTAAAACAGCTCTCCAGTCCTTTCTAATTACTTGATTTCCTGCCCATTTTGTGTCCGTAATCTTTTAACCATTTGTAATTCTCCCCGTGATCGAAATCCTTATATAAGGAAATATCTTGTCTCTTTTGCCTATTCCATATTTAGTCCCAGTCCTAAAGAGTTCATACGATCTAGCCTTTCATTCGTCACTAAAGATATTGATCCATGTTCCCTTTAAGGGTCGCTACATTCACCCATCCACATTTCTTACACTCACTGAGTAAATATATATATGCCCTCAATCCAATGAGCGTCACATCGTTCTTCCTTCATTGTGCTACTTACTGATAATTACAATCCAGTCCAGTTGATTTTGCTCGTGAACGAAGGTTTGCAAATTTTAGGGGAAAATCTTTTTACCTCTTTCTCTGGAACATTACTTATCGCACTCATATATCAAAGAGAATCATCCTTAAGCGGCCTCACTTTCTCAATGCCTTTTTCGTTTTCTTTATTGAATATTACGAATTACCTTTTCTAAACTAAGCCTAGTCAATATGTATCAGCGGTCATTTATAATAAAAAATATATATGATATGCGATATAGATTTATTTCAATGTAATGAATGAATTTTTTTATCCACCTCATCGAGTAAGGAATTGTTTGATTTTAGGAAATTAATTGATTACTTTCTTAAGCTCAACCCAGCTGGGCATAGGTTGAATTTCCTGTACCCCAAAATTCGTCTCATCTTATTTACATTTTTTTTTTTTATTCATCCTTTTGTGTTTTGATCAAACGGATTTTTTTTCTGATGCCAAGAAATTTTAAAGATATGAAAATTAGCTGTTTTCAGAAAATTATCTTATTATCTTTTAATGTAATAAAACATCATAGTAATTTGCTATTTGATTACCTAAATTAAAAATATCTAAGTTTTATCGTCTTATTGTTGATGTTCTTGGAGAAAACTTGCAGATGACTTATTAACAAAAGTCAAGCAAACAGTATAAGAAATACATGTATATACTTTGACATGATGCTGAGCTATGATGCCTGTAGAAGTATTATTTACTCCACCATAGTAGGAGGGCAGACGAATTAGTCAGTACTAGGTAGGAATTATTTGCAAAACAACTTTGGACATTGTTCAAGTAGGCTGATTCAAAACTGTCTCAGAATACAACAAATTTAATCTGATGCGGCTGAATAGAGGAATAATTAATTGAATATAAATACTATAACATGTGCTTACATATCTATCTTATGTTATTGATAACCTATGATGCAGGAAAATATAAAGTATATCAAAAGAAATATTTTTGAATTGTTTATAGTTCATTGGTGACAAAATATATTTAAGAATGCAGAATTTTGCCTGTAAATTATTGCTTTTCCATTTTCAAAATGAAATTTTTACATTTTAATTTAAACCTATATCGGAAACATTTAATACATATCATTATGTGTAGGTTTCTTTTAAACTCAGCATATTATTGCCCCCCACCCGAAATTCCAAATATATTAGAAGATTCATAGGTAACATATTTACTATCATACATATTATTTATGTACGAGGGTTAAATAATAATAATCGAGTGCGCTTGGCCTAAATAATCAATTCTTAGATGTTTTGGGTTTAAAGAACCTGATTGTAAAAAAGTAACTACTACATACAAAGAAAATATTATTAGCAAAACTAAATAAATTATAATAAATGAGATGAGACCCTGGGTACCAAAGAGGTCAATACAAATGCTTCGACGGGGAAGAGAATTCGAGAGAGGATGCAGGGTGATTGTTTCCAGGGAAGGGGGAGAGTGCACTGGCGGGGAGACTCACGTAAACCCTAATTGACTGGAGGCTTTAGATACGACGAGGAAGCGAAGCGCTGCAAAGTTCCATTTGTAAAATTTCTTATTCTTTAACATCGCTGATAAATGAATGATGGAATACTCCAGATTAGAACAAAGTCGATACCCGAGTGATAGCTGCCTGTCCGTGTCTATCGTCTATCGAGCGGGAACTCTGGCTTTAGGTCCGAGGGAGGCCGGGTAGAGAGGTGACGCGTTGCGTTCGTAGCTGGAAGCCGTTGGGAGGCGGGGTAGGGCGTACGAGAATGTAGGTGGCTGCTAACCAAGACGGTGCTGTATAGTACAAATTTTTCAAAGCTTTTTCCGAAGTATTTATACTGCCTCGGCAAGAGCGGGTCGCTAGAGGCCTCCAAAAGGGGGCGGGGGATCTCATTAGACTTCTTGTGCCAGGGGAGAGGGGATATTTTTGGCGAGCATCACAGGCTATCGTGAAAATTTTTGACGCCATTGGTTTGGCGCCAATCAGGCGATGTGACGGGGAAGTAAGTGGAACCAAACGGATCTCAGGGGCGCGCTACATTCTTTCATGCGGCTCTTTAGGTTAGACTGACCTGATCATTCTTGATAAGAGTGCCGGGACATCCGACCGCGCGAAATTCTCACTGCTCCCTTAGGGCTGTCTGGGTGTGCAGATGCATCTTTCTCTGGCGCCACGGGGAGACTGTATGTTTTATGGGAGGGAGGGGGTAACTTTCTCTCTCTGACACTATTCTAAACACTTTTTAACAACTTTTAATAATTATAACAGATGATGCAGTTAGTGGATAACACAGAATGATACCGTCTTCTTTCTAAAAATAAAAAACGCCTTAGTCACCACCAGGAAAGATCTAGTTTCAGTTAGCCGTCTCAAATGAACCCCAAAAAGTTAATTCTAAATAGCAACCATGAATTTGAAGTTTTCTTGCTGTTTTGGAGAGGAAACTGGGAATTAAACATAATTTGGGGGTTTCTATGCTAAACACTTTTTGACAAATCTTGAACATTTTAACAGATGGTGCAGGTAGTTGATAGCATAAAATTATACCACCCGCTTCATATAGCCCACTGGGGAATGCTCATGTCACCAGAATCGAAGATCAAGTTTCAGTTAGCCGTTTCAAGTGAATCACCAAAAGGTCAGTCAAAACATAAACCTAATATGTATCTAAAATCTCTTGCTGTTTGGGAGAAGAAAACGTAAAATTAAGCATAATTTCTTTTGGTATCTATTCTAAACACTTTTTGACAAATTGAAAAATTTATAACAGATCTTGCAGTAAGTGGTTGCACAGAATGATACCCCCGTGGGGAACGCCCTAGTCACACCCAGGGAATATTATGTTTCGTTTAGCTCCTTATAGCGAAGGCAAAATAGTTCATTCGAAACAGCAACCTTATACTTAAAGCCTCTTGCTATTTTGGGAAGAAAACGGGGAACTAAAAAAAATTGATGCTAAACACCTTTTGACAAATTTTAAATTTATAACAGAAATAAATATCAAGTTCGAGTTAGCGGTTTCTAGGGAACACAAAAAAGTTAATTCCAAAGAGAAACCTTATATGTTCCTGAGATCTCTTGCTGTTTTGTGTTGAAAACGGTTAACTAAAAATGCGGATCTTTGTCAAACACATTTTGACTGATTTGGAAAAAAAATAACAGATGAGGCGGTAAGTAGATAGCACAAAATGATACCTCGCGCTTCTTATAGCCCCCTAGAATGCCTTAGTCATCACCAGAGAAGATCAAGTTTCCGATTAGCCGTTTCTAGCGAACACCAAGAAACTTCATTACAAACAGCATCAATATACAGTACTCAAGAACTTTTGCTGTTTTGGGGAAAAAATTAGCAATTAAACATAATTTTTTTGCTATCTCTGCTATACACTTACCCCACCATCGGTTATAATTTTCCAAATGTGTCAAAAAGTCTTTTTCATAGACACTCAAAGAAATTATTGCTAATTTGCCCGAGTGGTGACTAGGGCATTCTCCATGAAGCTATAAGAAGAAAGCGGTACCATCCTGTGCTACCTACTTACCGTACCATCTGTTTTTTTTTTTCAAATTAAACCCTATATATTTTAATAGGAGAAATATAACTCCACATGTCAATACTTTTTCATTAAATTAAACAAACCTGAAAATATACAGCTTCTTTTTTACAATCAGAACAATTAAAGTATTTTAGAATTTCATTAGGGTTCGGGAATGTAGAAATAAAATTATTTGCAAATAAATGACAGCATTTTTTCTTATTTCTCATAAATATATCAGAAGGAAGGGCAAAAACTATATGAGGGAGATAAGAGCATTAATGCTGAAAAATGTTAAGCAAGTTTAGGCGAGCAAGAAATTAATTTTGGTCTTGTTATGTGCTGAGATCTAGTAAATGACCTCTATGAAATCCCTAAGGTCGGTGTAATAAAATACCTCTCATAATAAATCAACTTAATATTCTTCAACATCTTATTATGAACTGGAGCTGGTTTCTGGCATCTAAAAGCAAAGATATTCCTTATAACTTTCCTTAGAAATTTCCTGGTCGTAATTTCTCAAATTTACCAAATTTCTATGAAATATTTCTGTTCGTTGAAGTATAAATTAAAAAAAAATCCTGGTTACGGAAAAATCTCGTTAACCTAAATACACTTTTTAAAGATATAGGGAAGCTTTTATTAATTTAAATGATAGTAGAACCAGAATTTTTCCTCAGGAATTTAAAGTAAGTTTTAGTGGTTAATTTCTAATCCCAATGAAAAGAATGATGTGATTTGGATTAGTACCTTTGTTCACTGATTTTGCCCACTGACGACAAATACCAGGGGTATAATAGTATAGTAGCTAATATATGAGGTTGAAAACAAATTTCCCGTACAACCCTTTTTTAGAAGTTTTTTTTATTTCTAGATTTATATTATTAATTTATTTAAAAGTTAATTTAGTTTTAGATTTATACAAGGTAAATAAGTCGTTAATGTGTAGTTGGCTATTCTTTTCTAGGCCTCACTTGAAAGCCTAGGGCAGTACAGAGTAATTAGTCGGACACCTTATATGATATGAGAAGTTTCAAAATTCCCCCACCAAATCACTTTCTCGGGAAAAGCAATGTACTCTTTTACTGTATAATACCAAAACGCTACCCAATCGCAATATCGTATCAAGCAAGCATTTGGAGAAGACACAATAAATCTTTGCAATGAATACGATTGGTTTAGGAAGTTTCAGCGTGGCCAATTAGATCTCTACGATCATCCATGACCGTTTGTGGGCCTGTGTCAGAGGTGACCCACATCTGAGATCACGCAAGCTGGCTATAAAGTTTACTGTAATCCATACAGCCATTTTTATCATTTAAAGCAAATTGGTAAAGTCAGCAAACGCGACATATGTATTCCACGTGAACTCACTGAAGCAGACAGTCAGCGCCGCATAGACGCTTCTATGAGACTCTTGTCATACAGAAACGTCGTTTTGTATGACTAAACGAAGTTATTATGCTATAAGTGTAATGGTATCGACAAAAGAACATGGCATGAAAAAGAAGCTCGATTACAAAAAGGAACATGCACAACTTCAAGAAAGGCTGATGGTGGACATTAAAATAAGTTTAAGTTTTGTGTCTGTTGGGATGTAATGGGAGTGATATACTAGGAAATGTTGGAAGGCAATCAGTCTATCGAGGCTCAACTATAAGTCAAAAACTGCAAAAGGTGGCAGATCTAATTGCGTAGAAACGACCAAAATTGCCTGGTGTCATGTTTCTTCAAGATAACACCTGAAAACTGCAGTTGGAGAATCTATCTGATTACTAACCATTTAAATTTTACAACAAAGATATCCATTATCTACATATTCCTTTGTTTGATGTAGGTGCTCGAAAATAGTGATGATAACATTATATTCGATGTGTTTCTTTTACTGCATTGTTTTGTTGTAAATCTTTCTTACTAAAAGTTGTGAAAGAACTTTGTTTCCAATATATTATAAAGTCTCGGGTTATGAGATTTGCATTAATTTAGAAATTTCTCAAAATTTTGCATAAGGATAGCTTCGACGCATGCAAACTAGAAAATTACAAAGAAGAAATAAACAAACAAAGGTCAGGAGAATAAATGCTTCTTTTAACCTTTTGGAAAATCACTTCAACAAAATACACTTATTCAGCATACTTATTATTATCGAGAAACAGAAACAAACAAGAAATTCGTATCTAACAAGATATTTAACTTTAATGATCATAAAACTCATACTTATAATTAAATGCAACTTATGAAGTAGGACACAAAGGGTGAAAAAATGATCAAAATTTTGGGTATATAAAGATAAAATTAACTTAATTAACTTAAAATGCCTTGCAAATATATGTAGATTAGCCTCACCAGGAGTAAACCTTCCAACGGTGATTGTTCTATTGTTCTTAATTATCGAGATCCAAAACTTCTTGGTGATTTGGGAGAGGTTTATGCATTTCTAGTCTTGAATGTCATACTATTCGACTTTATTAACTAAATTTGCTCTATACATACAAATATTCAACACATTTTTTCATTCAAATCTTTACGAGCGTCTCTAGCTTTCTAACGTAGTTGCTCTTATTTGTTTTTCAAACTCAGTGTCTATAAAAAACAAGTCTTATCAGCTTCGCTACCAAGATTGAAATTTAAAATCTAAAAAAAAGCAGCCATGGTTACATTTTTAGAAATTTCCTGAACTTTGCCAATTATAATAATTTTAAAAAAGGAACTCTAGACTAAATTTTCCTACTTTCAAAATATGACGTTGCTAAAATATAGAGTTATAGAAGATATATAAAAATAAATTTTTTGAACTTCACGATTTGTAATTCTTTGGGTTTTAAAAAATTCACAAAATTTTGATACTTATATTTATTTCTGAACTTCACCATTTTTTTTTTTGATATTATAAAAAAAAATATTAGAAATAACTTTGATAAAAAAACACAAGTTAATGAAAAACTAGGATCATACCAGCTTTATTTATTTACAAAGAAGGAACCTTACCCACGTATAGCAACAACATTTAGAATCCCCAAATATAAAATGAATAAGGATAGAATGCAACTTGAAGCCTTCAAAAATAGACTCTTAATTCTGACGTGAAATAAGAAGAATACTGTATGTCTTTTTATGCTCTTTATAACCCGAATACATGTACATACTAACACGAGTTAGGATCAACCCGATATCACGAACAGGGCTACAATAGTCACCTAATGCTGAAGCTATGTGACAGAGCAGAAAACTATCAAACTCTTTACACCAACCAAAATGATTAGCACATTAAACTATTAATTCATTTATTTCGAAAAATAGAAATTAGCTCTAAGAAACGCAACTTAGTGATATCAGATTCCTATTTTTATTACTATTCCTTTATTTTGTGGAAAATTTATATTATCTCTGATTTTATTTTAATGTATAATTTTTTTTCTAATTTGAAAAGAAATCTCTTTTGCGATAAAATTCAATTTTTAGAGGAAAAGGCATAAGGATTTTGTTGGGTAAAGCAGTTTATTCTGACCATCAGTCAAGCACGATATTTGTCATCTTCAGAAAAACTTAAATTAATAAATAGCCACTCTGTTTATATAGGCTGGATATTAATTGGTAGTAAGAGGATATAAAACTTAAAATATATAGGGAGGCATAATATTTTGAATTATTAAATTATGAGTTTCATTATCTGTGTATAACTTTGTTCGATTATATAATCAAGTCTTGCCGAGGGTACGTCAAAAGGGAGGCGCCACAAAATAAACACACGTACTCAAAATAAACTTTACTTTACACAAATATAATAATTAGCAATAGTTAACACGCAAAATTAAGGATTAAATATTAAACACTGACGTTGAGCGTCTAAATTTATAATGACTCAATGGGAGTATCAATCAGTGTTAATTAAATAGGTAATTTAAGAATAGAGGGACACTGGGTTTACAGATTACCATTAATTGTGATGGATTGGAAAGACGACTACTCAGGTCCAGACGGGGTGGTTCGGGTGGCGTTAACACGAGTTCACGGGGAGAGGGGGGGATGAGACGACGGGTTCGGGGCTGCTGGCTGCAGTTTTGGTTAGTTCACTCCTAACTGGATGTGAAACTAACAAATAGTAACTTCCAGTAACTATTTGGATGTTCCTTTTCTTACTTAAGTTACATTGAGCAACAGAGCGTACTCTTCTAGTCACAGACTCTGCGGGGCGGGATTTACTTCCAGGAACAATTTTGAGACAGCGACCAGGTTGACTCGACGGCGCGTTGGTAGTCAATACGTTACGGCAACGACTCTCGTTGAACGTGAGGATTACGCGAGTAGATTTGGGACACTGCTCTAGAAGATAGACGGCGATATTATTTATACCCAGGATTGTGTGAAATCGAGAGAGAGATTCCATTCGCGACAATTCGCTTATCGCAGCGCCTTCTGTACAATCTCCATGCTATCATAAAGAATGCAAATAAGATTTAAGCTTCTTTGGAAGATAGGCGTTCTTTTCGTACGACTTCCTGTCGCCAGTTGGGGGAAGGGTGGGGAGAGAGTGGGAGGAGACGAAGGTAAACTCAAACGACAAATTTCTTTCGTTCCCACGATTGTCTGGCGGCATGTGAGTATGTACGTTCCATACCCTCACATATATATATATATATATATATATATATATATATATATATATATATATATATATATATATATATATATATAAATATATATATATATATATTATATATATATATACCAGCTTTGTAAAATCTTTTCGTTATTCCATGATAATGAACTGAACAAGTTCGAAAATACTTGGAATCCGCCTTTCATTTTCCTTTTGGATTTTTACATTTATTGCTCTATTCACTCTGCACCAATCTGGTCCCCACTGATTTTCACACAGAAGAGTAATAGACTCTTCTCTTCGGCCTTCTGGGCAATCTCCGTCTCCTTAAAGATCGCCTTGAATACCTGGGTGTATTCTTGGTTCTCCCTTCGGTTTCGGAACTTGATTATTTCTGAGACTTTCGCCCAGCTCTGGTTGCCCTCAATTTCTTCAGCTAGTTATTCCTTCGTGCAATCACTTACCAGGGATCGAGTGGAGAGCAGATCATGCTGCGGTGGGCCTGTATTTGGCGTGGTACTGCGTACTGGAGGTCTATCTCATAGAAAGCGCGAAGGCCATTGTGATAGAACGAGTTCAGAGCTGCATTCATTTCAACTTCTATCACATTTTATTTAAAACCATAAGGCTACCCACGTGCATCTTCGATTCGAGGCTTGGAGTCTTATCAACAGCTACCGGACGCCAATGTTTAAACAAGGAGGTTATCGTCCCCCCCGTTCGCCCCCATACGCCGACCTCGCCAGATCGAGTTAGGCTTATGGGCAGATAAGGCATTGTTCCCCGGCTCGGCTGTGCGTTCCCTCGAAGCTTCCACCCCATTCTCTTCCACGCCAAGGAGATGTCCTGGCTATTTATATGGAAACTTTACAACTAAGATCAGATTGGAGATCCAGATTTTCGTCGCGAAACATCACCACGACCCTCTCTCCCTTTGTGCGCCAAGGGACCTCGACCTCGAGATTCACCATCCCTTGTCCAGAAGGAGGACAATATTTCTTGAGTGCCAAAGGTTCGAGCCTTTAGTGACGCCAAGTCCCCAAGGCATCCCCCCCCCCCTGTTGTTCAAGGAGAACAGCATTAGAACAGCCATTGTTCGTTTTGAGCCCTTCGCCAAGAAACGGTTCTCATCCCCCCCTGTTGTTCAAGGAGAACAGCATTAGAACAGCCATTGTTCGTTTTGAGCCCTTCGCCAAGAAACGGTTCTCATCCCCCCCTGTTGTTCAAGGAGAACAACATTAGAACAGCCATTGTTCGTTTTGAGCCCTTCGCCAAGAAACGGTTCTCACCCCCCCTGTTGTTCAAAGGAGAACAACATTAGAACAGCCATTGTTCTTGAGCCCGTAGACAAGAGACGGTTCTCATCCCCCCCCTTTGTTCAGAAGAGAACAACCTAGAACAGCCATTGTTCGTCAAGCCGTTCGTCGAGTAACGGTTCTCCTTTCCAAGACGCCACGTCAGGATCCTTTTATCCCCCCTTCGGCTGGAACTCGCCAGCGGACCGAATATTCCTTCAAGTACCTTCCACTGCACCCTAATGAAGTTACGTAAGCCAAGCGTCACCTTTTGAGTATTGATCCCTTATTTGTCAATTCTATCCTGTGCTTTAAATGGTTTATCGAACCATCCCATCTCTTTAACTCCATATTTGTTTTACCTTTTTTTGATCCCTTAAATCCTTGGATTAGCCCGAGTCTCCACGACCCTTTCCATTCTGTTTGTCAATATTTTCCGTTTTTGTGTTTGCTGATAGTTATTATTAATAAAACTCTATTTTATTAATGATAGCAATATTATTATCCTTGAGCTCAGTTCCACTTCTTAAGCATTTTGAAGATACATAATATCGGCCGCCAGACAGTAAAAACGCACTCTAGAGATAATTAAGGAAGTTCCCTCAACGATTAGTGATATATGGTATATCGTCGGGAGTCATTCTACGACAGCCATCTTCCTTACTGATTGTCTCGATATCCTTCTCCCTTTCGCAGATCACTAAGTAACCGGTTGGAGTGTCTATGAAGAGAATTACTGCGACGCTGAGTTAACTGAAGATGGTCTCAATAACTGTTCAAGTTTGGCCTGGCCGTTGATTACCCTGAGAAGTATTCGTGTAGCCAGATCCGTTGCCATGTTGTTGAGGGTGACCCCCTCATGGTTCTTGTCAGACAAGCACGTAGGATAAGCAGACTTCCGTTATGTGTGTGTAATTCGATGAGTATTATATGTGTTTTGAATTTATTATTTACTTAGGGTGGCTCTCCCCCACGCTTTTTGGGCAGCCTTAGAACCTGGAGGTATTCGCCTTGGTGAATGTTGGGATGAGTGTGGTAGTGAGGTATTATGATCAGATGATGGATGATTGAGTATGTGTGAGACCGGGTGGGATCCTTCCGGGGGCTGGCTAATAACGGACTCATTGACAACGCCGCTACCTGGGAGGCTTTGAATCGCAACTGCTCCCACCATGCACAGAAACGGTTAAGTGTCCCTCTGTGTTCCTGGGATGGGCCTCCGCAGTGATTAGCAACGGAGGTTGCAGTCCTTTCCTTTTCCAGTCGAGCTTCAAGACATTGGTCTCCACTATAAGCTAATCCTCAAACCAGCTTCCTCCAATGCCCCCAATTATGTATTTTCTAGTGAGCAAAATAGTAGGGTGAGGCTGTGTACGGCGATTTCCCTTCGTGGGTCACTGTGAAGCGGGGGGAGGTGGTGATGGTTTTAACCAGTCATCTTCTTAAAAGCGTAGCTTGGAAAAATGATGGTGAAAATGATGGTGAAAAGGGGGTGAAATGGTGTAGTAGTACTACGGTATTATCTCTCTTGTGGCTTCTATTTCTTCTTCTTCTCAATTTCAATAGCTTCCAGGTCGTGGCGAGGAAGTGATAATGGAGACGTTTTGGCAAGATCTTCTCCAAAACATTTCCGCCTTTGCCGGTTGCTGAATTATGCCCAAGAAATACGATCGGTCAATGGAATTCTTCACGGTTCACGGTTTATTAAGAATGAATTACAAAGAGAGATTGCATAAATGTAAATATATAGAAGACATTATGGAAAATAGAATATAGCAAACAAGAGATAGGTATAAGTATAAGTAGGAAGAAAAAGGTTCCCGGAGACGTGGAAATCAAAGTTTTTGTAACTCTATACAATACAAATTTTACATTTACTCCTAAGAATTAATAGTTTATAGTCTTAACTAATTTATTCCTAAATATTTACACATTAATATATATTTCTAACGTTAACTCCACATTATTTTGATACTTTACATTAATTCTACGCGTTTGTTGTAAAACATTTTTATAATTCTTTTTCAGTCCAGCTGATCATTTTAATCTAATTTTGGGGCATTTATTTGATTAATTTACAATAAATATTCTGATATTAATTAACACACACTTTCTATGTACACTTTTTCCAAATCAGTGATATTATAATTTATTTTATCATTAATTATTTAATTCATATATTTCTAACGTTAACTACAAATTATTTTAATTACTTTACATTATTTCTACTCGTTTTTTGAAAAAACCTTTTAGAATTCTATTTTAATCCAGTTGGTGATTTTAATCTAATTCTAAGTCACTTACTTGATTAATTAATAATAGATAATTTGATACCAGATATATATTTCTTAAATTAATTAACACACACTTTCTATGTACACTTTTCCAAATCACTGATATTATCACTTAATTTATCATTATTTATTTAATTCACTTTTGGTCTTATCGTTATATTTTACACACTTGTATTTTGCACTTTCACTCTATTTTGGACGTTTTTTGTCCACTTTTTATGGCTTTTAATGTTGACATGTTGACCGCGTGTACGTCCGATGGTGGGATTAACACCGTGCCATTCAACGTCAATGCTGCAATTTCGTCAGGTGAAAAAGGTCTCTTGGGGGTGGGCACAGGGAAGATCCAAATACAATGAGGCCCACGTCTTTTCCGTCGAAGAATACCTCCGTGTATTCCTCTTCCTGCGCTTCTTCTTCGTCCGAAGAATTTTGTTCGTTTGTCTTTTCCCCTGTTTGTTTCTTCTTCTTCTTTCCTTTTTTCCTTTTTTTGTGCATTTCTTCGTTTCTCCCTAAATTTCGGAAGTTTCTTCCGTTATTTTCGGTTCTTCGGTAGGGGACTGCGTCGGCTCCTCATTTGGTTGATGTTCCCGTTGGGATTCGTCGGTAAACTGAATATTCAGTATTCCCGCTGAGTCTGGATTTTCGGGGAGCCAGAGTTTTTTGTAACTCCGTTCTTCTCCAGAAGACGCATAAGTTCTTCGGAAAAGGAGCCGGGGTTAGCCAACTTAGCCATGTGAGCAAAGATGATCATTGTCATGATATCTTCACCTGCCTCTGGCATCACTAGCTTCGGGGCACTTGTTGTGACGAAGTTCTTTGGGTACGCTGCTTGAGCGTAGTTGGTCTTCGTTCTTGCCTCTTTTTTCTTTTTTATATTTTCTCTTTTAGTAAGAATGGCTTCTTTACGGATGGGGCACCTCATAGCCAAGGCCCTATGGTCCCCTCCACAGTTGATGCACTTTTGCTTCCCTTCCGCGTCCGGATTTGGCGCAGTTGGAGCATGCAATTACGTTCGCCGTGCAGCCCTTTGTTAAATGTTTTTCCAATGCATAACATTTGTAGCAGCAGTCGATCGGAATGTAGACTTCTGTTTCTATTTGTTAAGGTGATACTCTTAGGTAAAACCCAAGCAGCCCATCTTTCTTGGTTGTTCCTGCCATCTCGATGTTCGAGATGATTTTCACAATGCTGTTTCCTCTACCGAATTTCTCCACCTTTAAAATGTTGGCCAAAGTCTGCTTTGCTAACAGCTCTGCCTTGATTTCTTCACAGGTGTTGTCAGTGAAGAGTGGGTCCAGCCGGTAAAGAATAATACTAAGCTGCACCTGTATTTCTTGAGGGATGGTTGCTTCTAGTCCGAATTTTGCAGGTGGATCTTGGCCTCGTTCAAGAACAGCCGTTCTACATACTTCATGGTGTGGAAGATTGACGCCTAGCCAGTCGGGATAATAATAATAATAATAAGTGTTTTGTAATGCGCTCTTCAAGGCCTGAGGCCTTCTTAGAGCGCACGTTGTGCTGAGATGAGAATGGAAATTCAATGGAAATTCAAGAGGGGGGGAGAAGGCAGTACTGAAAAGATGCGTTTTCAGGAGACGTTTAAATGTGGTAAGAGAGGGAGAAGACCTGATTTCAAGCAGGAAGAGCATTCCACAACCTTAGGGTAGCAGATTGAGAAGGAGCAGTCCCCCATTGAGCAGATGGATGAACGATGAATATTCAAAAGAGGTGCATGCGATGACCGAAGGGCCTGAGGGACATGGCGTGGCAAGAGGGCAGAAGAAAGGTAAGACGGGGCCTTGCTGTTTAGGGCCTTAAATGTGAAGAGAAATATCTTGAAGTGAGTACGGGATCTTACAGGGAGCCAGTGCAGTTTATGCAGCAAGGGTTTCGAGGGAGAGAAGCGAGGGCGACGGAGGAGAAGCCGGGTGGCATAGTTCTGTACAAGTTGAAGGAGGGGGGAGAATAGGATGGCAGAATCACAAGCAGAGAGTTGCAGTAGTCAAGGCGTGAGGTGATGAAGGCATGAACAGCAGTCTCAAGACTTTGGCGATCAAAGTGAGAGCGAAAGCGAGAAAGTTACGAAGGAAACATAGAGAGAATTTGCTGACATTGCGGATATGGGGCTTAAAGGAGAGATGCTCATTAAAAACAACACCCAGATTCCTAACGCAGTCAGAGAAAATGATAGTATTACCTCCCAGAGTAAGCGAGGGTAAAGAGCGAGTCAGAAATGGAGGAGTAGGCAGCCAGGACGTCAGTGATAGAGTAGGCAAGAGACGTGGGGGATGAGGAAACATAAATTTGAGTATCATCAGCATATAGGTGGAAGGATAGACCGAGATTACAAAGAAGGGAACTAAGAGGGAGACGGTAGATACGAAATAGTAGAGGACCAACGATAGAACCTTGTGGCACTCCAAAGCAAATGGGGGTATAGTCGGATGAAACGTCGTCAATCACAACGGATTGACAAGCAAAGACTTACAGTAGTCAAGGCGTGAGGTTATGAAGGCATGAACAGCAGTCTCAATACTTTGGCAATCAAAGTGAGAGCGAATGCGAGAGAAGTTACGGAGGAAACATAGAGAGGATTTGCTGACATTGCGGATATGTGGCTTAAAGGAGAGATGCTCATCAAAAACAACACCCAGATTCCTAACGCAGTCAGAGAAAATGATAGTATTACCGTTCAGAGTAAACGGTGGAAAAAGAGATTTATATTTATTGACAAGAGCAGGGGTGCCGACGAGGAGGACCTCAGTTTTGAAGTGATTAAGCCTAAGGAAGTTGGTAGTGAGCCAGTCAGAAATAGAGCAGTAGACAAGATACGTGGGGGATGAGGAAACGAAAATTTGAGTGTCATCAGCATATAGGTGAAGGATAGACCGAGATTTCGAAGAATGGAACTAAGAGGGAGAAGGTAGATAAGAAATAGTAGATGACCAAGGACAGAGCCTTGTGGCACTCCAAAGCGAATGGGGGTAGAGTCGGATGAAACGTCGTCAATCACAACAGATTGGGTACGAGACGAGAGGTTAGAGCAGAACCAGTCAAGCACGGTGACTGATATGCCGAGGAAAGAGTGAAGACGATCAAGTAGGACAGTATGGTCAATAGTATCGAAGGCAGAGGAGAGGTCGAGTAGAATGGGGATGGAGGCACAACCCCTGTCCAAAGCTCTTCGTAAACAATAGGGCACATTAAGAAGGGCGGTTTCTGTGAAGTGACCTGACTTGAAACCAGATTGATAGGTTTCATCAATGTTACAAGTCAACCTGTGACTGTTGATGCGTAAGGCAACCACTCTTTCCAGAACCTTAGAGAGGAAAGGAAGTTGCCCTGACAAGCGCCTCCATTATGTCGTCGATCTCTTTGTCTATTTCTTCTAGTGAGGCCTCAGTTAGGTCTCGCTGCCCGTAATTGGCGAGCTCATCTTCGTAGTTGGTCCAATCGGCCTGTCTATATGATTTTCTCGGTGGGCACTTGACTTGAATGGGGTCCATAAACAAGGTCATGACCACCATTTCGTGGTCGCTAGTTGATGGAGGGCCTTTCTCTATGATGTTATTAAACTGAAGGTTCGGGGTTGCCAAAACTATATCTGGTTTTGTAGCATTATTATTCTGGCCCAGATACGTTGAAAATACCGGTCCCAGACGCTACACTATCCCTATTTTCAGTAGATAGTCAAGGTTTCTTCCGGCTCTATTGTAGTTCCGAGTGTAGCCGGGCATTTAAGTCGCCCATGAAGACTGTTTGGTCTCTGTGGCCGAATATTTTTGTGAAGTTGTGGAGGGGCAAGAGGTTTCACCTTGGAGGTTGGTAACCCGTTGCCACTATAAGATTGCCTGTCGCTGTTTTTATACTTATCGCTAGGTATATTCGTCAAGTTCTTTGAGTTTTTGGTAGTTTATATCATTACGGATTGCCATAGCGCCGCCGTCACAGTTGATGTCGTTTGTTGTCTTGGTGATTATAGTGTAGTTGAACATATTGATTTTGTTTCTTCTTGCTGGGTCTATATAGATCTCATTTAGCAGTATGCTGTCCGGATCTTATCTTAGGTATGCGGTGCTTAGAGAAAATCTCTTATCATTCCATCCAGCTACGTTGTGTCATATTATTTTAAATTTTCTGGCATGGGCCATTATTTGTGTTTTCCTTCCTCTCTGCTTCCTCTTCTCTCTGCTTTATGCATTGCCAATACCTCACGATCTGAATATGGGCCTTCGTAATCGTATTTATATATTCGCTTTTTGATACCTTGTGCTAGGTCTTCATTCTTATGGGGCAAGGGCTTTTCCTCATAGGTGTAGATCTTTAGGTTGAAGTCTTGATGATCTTCATCCCTTTCTTTCGCAGGCTTTGGTGAGGGAGCTGGGCTTGGTCCTTCTTGGGTCTGGTTTGCTGCATTTACTTTCTTATTATTGTCGTTGCCTGTGACGACTTCTATCTTCATCTCTTCCTCTTGTCCTTTTTGTGTAGTCTTCCTTAGCCTCTGGTATCTATTCGTTGCCCTGTTGGTTTCCATATTTTTCTCCTGGCTAGGGGCCTTTTGCTGTGCTTGGTTTTGCTCTCTTTTGGTTGGTTTGTATTGAATGCTTAATATGTCCGCCGATGGTGTGTTTTTGGGGAGCTACATCTCCTCTAAACCATTTTTCTTCAGCATTAGATTTAATTCCCTTAAATGAGAGCCCGGGTTTGCTACGTTCAACACATGTTCGTGTAGAATGCAAGCTAATATATTCAAGGACTCCCTTTGTTTGACTTTGATGACATTTTTAATCGGCTGGATCTTTTCGGCTGTAGCTTTAGCTACTTTAGCGAATGTAAGGTTCTGCCTTTCTTCTTCTGATCTAGCCATCTCACTTTTGTTATTCTCGATATGCTCTCTCTTCATCGGGCATGCCATTCCTAGGGTACGATGATTTCCAGTACATTTTGAATATCTTTTTGACTGTGAACTGCATTCCCGCCACGTATGTTTTTTCTCACTGCACTCAGAGCACCATTTTATGTCTCTTACCGTGCACTCCATTGTATTGCGTTTCTCGAGCGCGTAGCAGTTAAAGCAAGTTAGCATATTCATGAATTCGTCTGTTTTGATTTGTTCAGGCGTGATTTTTATATTAAATGCGAGAATACTCGATTCCCTCGCCTTCACAACCATATTTGTTTCACGGAATATTACTTTGAAAACGTGGCAGTATTCTGTATTGTTTGCATGGTTGGTGAATTTAATCATTTTTTTTACCTTTGCCCGTAGTTGTGCTCTCTCTATCTCCTCCTTAATCTCCTTTGTGTTATGGTCTCCTATCCAAGGGTCAATTTGACGGTATTATACTGTTTTTTGGTCGTCTATTTGAAGGGAGGGGGGGCACTTTAGCCTCCAACCCAATCCTTGTTAGTTCTTCTGTTGCTTATCCGAAAGGATTTTGTCCATATCTTTATCATTTTGGCAAATCGCAATGTAGGAGTTAGTGTAGTATAGTAGCCTAACTAGGACTACACCGAAATCCCCGTAGATTATCCGAAAAACATTGGTCCTGTCGGGTTTTAGCGCACCCTTCTGGACGCGCAAAGGGACCCGTTTATTGGTGTTCATCTTCTTACTATCCGGTTCTTTACTTTTTCTTCATCAGCTAAGAGAATGAAAAGAGTCGGTAGATATATTTTGCTGTTCTATCCGTTTATACTGATCGGCTTATTTAGCTGGCGAGTCAGTATTCCCAACCTATTTACCTAGACCCTAGCCATAACAGTGTTTGCTCCACCTGACTTGTGCCCGCCGCTCACACCAGATCTAAACCATCCGGGGCTAAGCTTTGGCCTGCACCGAGTTAGCGGCCCGATTCAGATATGGCTTCTGCACAAGTAGGTATCTTAGAAGACTTCAAGCTTCCCTACCCAACTGGCTCTGAAGTGGGTGGATAGGAAAGTGAGAGTGCGGCTTTTTGGAGAGTCCAGTAATCGTCTCCTCTGAGAGTTAAGGTCTCTTCTGTATCTTCTTTCTTGAATTAGCAACGATACAAAAACGATGATTTCGCCTTTCAAAGTTGAAGGTGTCGATTGCGTAAGGTTCTTCTTGAGTAAGAAAAATATTTCCGCTATCCGGCTGGAGTTAAGATGAGATAAGATAAATAAAGTTAGAATGTGTAGAGAGAGGGAGATAGGAAAGGTAGAAATTAAAGTGTTGTGTGTGTGTGTTAATGTGTGTAGGGTGATATGTGAAGATGATAGAGATTTGTGCTAGGTTGTCTGGCTAACGCTTCTGTTTCTCTTTTAATTTTATTATATTTTTGTGATACATTATTATTTTAAGCATTGGAGCCTTTGTTTTCTTTTGATCAATAGAGCGTTTATATCATTTAATTGTTTTTCATTTTTATTTTTTTATTTTTTTTACTAATGCTATTATTTAAATATATTTATGTGTATATAAATATTTTTGTGAGTAAGTACTTTTAGTTCCTCATCGAGATTCTCATTTGGGTTGTATACTTGGTAGTGGCAATCGGTTGTCCTTTTTTGATGTTGCACCATAGTTTATTACCTATAAATTGGATTAACCTTTATTGACGTTTTCTCAGGCTACCGTCGAAGCGTTGTTTATATTGCGTACGATGAATTTGGTCTTCTTGTACGATGGTTTGGTTTATTATATTCTGTGGAATCTTATTTTTATTCTTTTCCCACAGCTTTTTTGCTATTTTTTGTATGACTATGTTTATGGGTTCTATAGTAGATCTGCAGTAAAGTTCTTCTGCTGGTATGTAATCTAGTCTTCCTGTGTTTGTTATGAATCTAGTGGCTTGATTTTGTACTCTTTGGACCTTCTTGATTTGAGAGTTACTTAGTGTATTTAATGGTACAATTGGGTATAGGAGCTTAGGTTGAACTAGGGCGAGGTATAGTTTTCTGTTATCTTTGGTTGAAAGTTGCCTGATCTCTATAGTGCTGATATGTTTAATTTTGCTTCTGTGATTTTTTGTGGTAGGTGACTTGCATAGCCTGTCGACGTCAATTTTAGTCCGAGGACACGTCCTTCTGTTGAGAAAGGATATGCCTTTCCATCTATGCGTACAGTTGCTTTTTTCTTTCTGTTCATGAGAATTAGTTTGAAATTATCCTTGTTAGTTTTTATTTTATTCCTTTTCTCGTAATCATCTAGGTTTTTAATTTCTATACCTGTTCTTAAGCCGATGTCGTTGGGGTTTTTTTCTATCGCTAGTCACTATCTGAGTGAAATCGTCCGTTAATTGTATGTACATCGAACTTTATTCTGTTGGATGTGGAAGGTCCCTGGTATACACTGTGTACAGCGTAGGTGAGAGGCAGCCTCCATGTAAGACCTTCGTTTTCAGGTTGATTGCATCGCCCGTTTTGCCGTTTATCTGCAATATCCCTTTCCTCTCATCTAGATAGCTGCAGAGTATTTTGCAGAGGTTTATTTCCAGGTTAAGGACGCCGATTTTTGCTTTTAGGCGAGGAAAACACACTTTGTCAAAGGCTTTGGCAACATCACGAAGTACAATGTCAACTCTGTTGCCTCGCTCTGTTGCAGTAGCAATTTCTTCGGTAATGATTGCTGGCGCGGTGTCCGTCTTTCGCTTGCACAGGAACCCGTGCTGTTGTGGGTTGTATAGGTTGTTTATGTTAAGATGGTTGATCAACCTTTCGTTAAGGAGCTTTTCTAGGACTTTGCTTATAAATTCATGGAGCGAGATAGGACGGAAGCTTCCGACTTGATGTTTTGGTTTGCCCGGCTTCGGCAGGAAGATCTTCTTTGCCGTTTTAAATGCTTGGGGAAAGTATCCCATATTTAGGCAGGTATTGAAGATCTTCACTAACAATTTGTGCACATTATCTGGGGCATTAATTAGGTGAGCTTTAGATATTCCACTTTGTCTTGGAGCCTTTTGTTTAAAGGATTTTAATGCTGTCAGGTATTCATTCATCGTAAATGGCTTTTTTTCCCCCAAGGACTGTCTCTTTGTTCGTCAATGTTTCTAAACGGTATAATATGTTCACGTTGCGTTGCCAGGTTACATATGATTTCTTTCTCGTAGTTTAGGTCAAAATCTTGATTTTCTTTAGGCTTATTTCTTTTTTTGGCTGTAATCCGCGTAATTTCCTGAATTGTATCCAGAATTCCCTTAGATCCTTTTCTATTTCCATTTTGCCTATTATGTTATCCCAAAGTCTGCCTGAATTAGTTTGATGAGGGTGGCTATCCTCCTTCTAATTATGATAATGCTTCTGTATCTTTCGATCGTATTAAACGATACCCAGATTTCATTTATTACATTTTGAAATGCATCCATTTCATCTTGGATCTCTTGGGTCCATCTAGGTGCAGGTATGGTTCTGTATTCTATTGTTGGGGTGTGTAAACTGTCCGCCTCTCGGATTTTTTCTGATAAATAACTCTGGTTGTTAAGGGATCCGGTTTCTATTGTGTTTAAGTATTGTTTGTATCTATCTCAGTTTGTTTTGCTGGTTGCTTTTCTTCGTGATATTTTTATTTGGATGGACAAAGTTGAGATGGTAGTAATTATGCTTAAATGATCGGAGGGAGTTCCGGGACCTGGCTGTGTGTGGTGATTTAAATTGACGTTTTGATTAGTGAGATACGTGGAGATGTAGGGCTTTCTCTGTTTAGTAGGCCTCTTTGCATCAGGAGTTGTATGGTTTTTCCCGTTCCGTTTGTATGGGTTGTGTACCCTGCTTCCCTGCACCTTGTATCAAGCTCTCCGGCTAAAAAGGTTGAGGCTTGTCGACGGAATAGCTTGATGAAATTTGGTATCAATATGTACGAGCGTCTAGGGGGTTGGTAGACCCCGGCTATGACCAGATCACCTGTAGTCATTTGTATTTTTACAGCCAAAAATGATTCCACTAGTCCTTTTATTTCAGTAAAGTGTATACCTTTTTAATGCCGAGGGCAACTCCATCATATCTTGACTGAAGTGGTTCGTTGTTAAGAATTTATAGTTGGGAAGTTTAATTGTTTCTGTATCTGTGGATATGCAATGTTCTGTTAAGATGATTAGGTTTGGATCTTCGTTTCTTACTATGTTGGATTAGATTAAGTGTTTTTCCTTCCAGCCGTTAACATTCAGGGTGAATATTTTAAGCTTATGTTGATACGTGTCCATTGCTGTTATATTTGCTTGTGTTCTCTACATGACTTTGTTTTTTTCTGGTCGGCCTGAGGATCGAGTGCGTCCAATTCTTTTCTTTTTAAATTCACGACATGAGATGTTGCTGCATGATTCTAGAGTGATGAATAGCATGCCGTGTTTAAGTGAGTTGTGAACTACCGTTTCCTCTGCGTCTGCTTCATGTTCCAATCTAAATTTACCCTTGCTTAGTCCGCCGACTATTTCCTTCTGCTTATATTGCTTAGGAATGGGGTAAGCATGAGATACGTAAATTTTGATGTTGAAGTGTTGGGTGGTCATTTTGGATTTTTGTTTTTCTAAGGTCACTTTTGCGCTTTCTTCTTTTGATTCCGTATCCATTTCACTTTTGTCTTCTTCTTTTTTTACTTGGCTAGTATTATCCTTTAGAGTCATATTCATTTTGTACAACTCATCGAGGGTGGCTCCTCGAGGAATCACATTTTTTTAGGCCGTTTTTCTCAAGCATGGTGTTGAGTTCAGTTGCATAAGAACCTGGGCTCGCCATGTTGACAAAGTGTGCATGCATTATGCACAGTATTAAGTCGGGTCTCATGATGCCCTCGATATTGACCGTTGTGGTCTGTGCGGTGAGTGCAGAGATGCTTCCGTTAGCTGTTGAAGCAACGTAGGTAGTATTTTTTCTCCTTTCTTTCTCTGTGTTAATTTCGGCTTTCTTCTTCCGAATAAGTTGCTTTTTGACTGGGCATGACATGGCCAGAGTCCTATGTCCATTTCCGCAGTTTAAGCATTTTTTCTCTGTGCTTCTGCACTCATCCCACCTGTGTTCCTGGCTTGAGAATTCAGAGCAGGCTTTACCTTTGAAGGCACACTCCTTGGTTGAGTGCTTGTCTAACGCGTATCATGTGAAGCACACTTGCACTGAAACGAATGTTTCACTTTTATCTGGTGGGTGAGATTTTCGTGTAAAATGCTAGGAGTCCTTGCTCGGTGTCTTTCTTTGCGATCTCTGTCGATTGGAAGATCACTTTGAAGATGTGGCTGTGATCCTCTCCATTCTGGTCCTTGAATTTGATTACGTCTTCGACCTTTGCCCATTCTTGCTGTTTTTCTAGTCCTTCTTTTATTTCTTGGGTTGTATGTTTGACTACCCATGGGTCAAGACGCCGGCATATTACTGATCTCTTTGTTTGGACGTCAGACGGCGTCCGGGGAGCTAGTCCTATTTTGCCGAGTTTCTTGGCTGCGCCCTCACTCAAAAGGAGATCTAGGTCTTTCTTCGTGTCGCAAAGCGCCACGTAGCCATTGTATTGGTCTTTAAGCCGTAAGAGAACCACTACTATATCCGCATGTATGTTCTTCAGCGTCTGTTCCCGGGAGGGTTTCTCTTGGCCAAGTATGATGCAAAAAGAAACCCCCTTCGCTCCTTCTGGGTTGCTGTCTCCTTCAATTGGGCTCTGGATGTTCGTCGCTGTATTTCCTTTCCTGTAGGGTTCGATTCCTTTTTATGGAAGGGTTTTGAGTGCTGTCCCCTCATCGTTGCAAGCAAGTTTCGATGAACATGAACTGCTGGATGGGATGGATGAATGATGGTGGGTGAACCCGGGTAGGCCCCTCAGATGGGTGAAAAGTGGTGGACTTAATGATGGGTGATGATAGAGTCAACTACCACCGCACGGGGGTGCCGCCTCGTCTGGAGGTTGGTCATCGATGCTGCTTCCAACTTACACAGGGACAGTCGCTTGTCCCCCTGTGGTACTGGCCGGAAGCTACCCTTTGTGATTAGAGCGAACTCTTTCCGAAAGCTTTCAGCATCGCCTCGTAACCGGGTGGTCTCTTTCGTAGAGTTCTACAGTGGGATAATCCTCAAACCTGCTTTCCTTTACGTCTCCAATTATGTCTATCAAAGTAGACTGACATAGTTAGAGCGAGACTAGATGAATGGCAGTTCAGTTCATTTCAAGCCCCCTGGCCCCGATAAGGGGGCCGCGAGGGAGATTAGTCAGACATGTGTCGGCTATATAGGGCTCCGTAAATTATCTTCGATTTTTGGAGTCTCCGACGGGAAAAAGTGTGGCAAGTTCACGTTTTTGGCGTGGCTTACCCTTTCCCGCCATTGCCGGGATAAACCTCTTTGGAGAGCTTGAGAAGAGATCCGTTTCGTACGATGAGTCTACGGTGAATGTTTGTACTATACTCTGTACTCTGTATTCTCTGGCTGGAATAATTTGGACTTTGGACTTTGGACATAGTAGGTGATGAAATATAGGTAGAGTTTGAGAAAAAAAGTAAAAGAGTAAAGTGGTTAAAGGGTGAATTTACAAAATAGATAATGTGTGGGAGACAGAATAAAAAGGTCCCTGGTGAAAGGGTAGCTATGTTATTTTGTTAGTTTTTTATTTAATAAACTATAAATTTATAGTTTATTTAATTAAATTAACAAAGTTAATTTAATTATTAGTTTTTCCTCTTAATGGCGAATTGGTCTTGGAGATAAGTTGACATGGAAATACAGTAGACCGCTACCGGGAGCACCGGAACCTCCGTTTGGAGCTGAAATTCCTGATAGGTAAAAAGTTTAAAAGATCAGGAATGGAATCATAGATGGGATAGACATGGAAGGTGACACCAGGAAGATTTGGAGCCAAATAAAGAGAGTAAGTGGCACACTTCCAGCCAAATCCAACATTAACATCACAGTGGACGGGAAATGAATCACAGATTACCAGGAAATAGAACACCAATTCAGGGAACATTGGATAAGAAAGTTAACCATCACAGAGAGGTTCACGAGGACTTCGATATGGAGTAAGAGGAAGAGAGCTTCACGAACCTGAATGCACAAGGGATGCTCTTCACTCCCTTCCATTTCGTGGACGCCACTAGACAGACAGAGAAAGATGGTAGATCATTCACCTACAACGAGTTTGAGGCAGCCCTCAAAAGCTTTAAAAATGCCCAAGTCTTTTCAGGCATTAATAAGGCACATTTTACAAATGCTCCTGTGAATATCAACATGGCGATCTCAAACCTGTTTAATGCTTACCTTAACGTTAGGTAATTTTCCGACCAACTCAAGAGGGTAAGATGAATTTTTTTCATAAAGCTGGAAAACCCAAAGGGAAAGTAAAATGTTATAGGACCATATCACTCCTAGAGTTTATAGGGAAGCTGTTTGAAAAACTGGTCAACGATAGAATGAGAGCCTATCTTAACGCAACTGATTGCTATAATGGTCAATCAGTTGCTAAGACTCAGGACTAAAGGGTAGACATAATATTCAGGGACGTTTCATCGGCCTTTGATAAGGTAAGGATTCCCGACAAAAGAAGAAGCTCTGAGATTTACGGATTGGTACAAACATCACTAGGGTCTTTGCGACTACCTTGAAAACCGCGAGGCAATCAGAAAAATAAAAAAGTCAAAGAGCAACCATTTTCCATGAGGACCGGTGTGCCCCAAGGAGGCTGTATGAGTCTGACACTGTATAAGATTTATACAAGCTACCTACCCTTTCCCACCTAGGATTACGCGACCTATATCCAGGTGGCCGATAATATTTCACAACAGATCACCAGCGACTATCCCAATCCAATCGACATCGCGAACAGAAGCGCGGGTATAATAAACAACCTCAATGCCTACGAGGCTCGCAACAAGATCCGCACCAACCTGGAGAAATTTAAAGTCCTCCCCATCGGACGAAACAAAACTGCCGACGTTCTAGTGCGAAGCGAGTTCTACTCGTACACCCGGGAGGCTCAAGGCCTCTGTCTAAATATAACATCAACAGGATATGGCGCACATCTCAATGTAAAGGTTGTGCAATGAACGAGACACTTACGTCAACTCTACACATCCAAGGGAGTCTCCTCCCGGAAAAAAAGAAAAATTTATATGGCCCTGGTGAGGCCAATAATGCTATACCCCGCCATTTCGATGCACCTGGAGTGCAAGTCTCAGCCTGAGGGGAGCACATGCAGTATATAACCAGGCACTTCTATTTATATTCATGTATTTAAACTAGGCCGCATCCCCTCGATTAGACTTCATGCTCTCGCAGAGATAAACCCCCTAAACGTAACCGTACACAATAGGGCAAAATCGAAGGGAGAAAGGTTCACAAACACCTACCAGAGAGGGCAGTGTAAGAATTCCGCCAACCGAATCAAACATTACCGACATGGATTTAGCAGCAGCCGCCTGCGTACACAGAACGATGTGATACCCCTATTTAGATAGCAAACCGAAAAACTCCAAGGAATTAGAGAATTAGGAGGAGCACGTGAAGACATTGCCAGTCAAGCTGGCACATATTCTCCTTTACTGTAACACTTTTTATCACTATAACCACTCCTACTAACTTACACCCATTTTTTTCCTATCTTTTATGATCACTCAATGAATCTTGTTTATTACTTAAAAAGGTCTTTAAGAATAAACACGAAAGCGCTCGGAATAGTTTTTCACTTTTCCTTTGTGGGTATATATATATTTATATTTTTTATCCTACCACGAAAAAAACTGGTTAAGGGACAGTCTCGTTGAGTATAAACCGTTAGTGTTTAAAAGATTTATCGACGACTGCTTCCTTATTTTTAAACACAAAGACCATGCCCCGGTATTTGTATATTATTTAAATCAACAACACCCTAATATTAAATTTTCCATGGAGGCAGAATTATACAATAAAATCTCTTTTCTGGAGGTCACCGTTTCAAAAATTGGTTCGAAATTTAACACCTCAGTTTACAGGAAACCCATCACCACCAAACTTGGTACCCATTTCACTAGTTGCACTCCTACTAATTTTAAACATTCCGCCATCATAAACACTATACAAAGAGCTTACAAAATCAGTTCAAATTGGTTTCGCTTTCATTCCGAAATAGAATATCTTAGGAGCTTTTTTCATTCAACTTTTCCCCAGACCACCTTTGTGACAAACTTTTAATTTCTTATCTAAAAGGTTCTCTCGCAAAACCCAACAAATAACTATCCCTAAACAAAAATATTCTTAAAACTTCCTTATATCCCACTTAATAACACCAAATTCAACAAAGCTTTACTCTCGACTCTTAATAAATACTTTCCCCAATGCAAGTTTCTTCTAATTAATTCTCATCCTCTTGGTGTTTATACTTCTCGTCGACACAAAGAATCGCTCTCATTATGCCTGCGTTCCTCCATTATTTAGAAATTCACTTGTGCGACCTGCCAAAGTCGCTATGTAGGCCAAACAAGTCTACAATTAAGATGTCGGATCGCTAAGCATTTTGGAGTATCATATAGAACAAATATTCCTATCTCCAAACCCGAACACTCCTCTATACGAGAACATTCACTAAAACATAACTACCCGCTTGATTCCTTTAGTATACTCTCTTCTGCCTCCTCTTTTCTGGATTTAAAAATTCTTGAATCACTTTACATTAAACAAATAAACCCGGAACTCAATGATTATTCATCATCCCTCAAATTATTCACTATATAGACAAACGTACAACTAACCAGATCCTTATTAATAGTTTTCCTTCTGCCTAATTCTGTCCGCAATATCACTTGATACTCCCAGCTACAACGAAATAAGGTTAATGTTCGTGCAGAGAAATTTTTATTTTTATTTTAGTTTATCCCGTTTATATCCAAATTATCTAGTTTACAAATGACTTTTCCTTAATTTAATGTTTTAGTTATCCTCTTCTTCCCCTTCATTATTGCTTGGTTAATATTTAAACTTTTGTGCGTCAATTTACTTATATTTATTGAACGTTCAATCACTTAAATTTTAACTTTATTGAATTACTTGCTTTGCTCCATCTATTAATATCCGCTCTGATTACATAGCCCCTGATCTAACTTACTTTAGATTGTTTGTCCTGGCCTTATAATTCTTTCTTGCTATAGTTTCTATTGAATTTCTTGTATTCCGCTCAAAACTTAATTCATGTTTATTATTATATATTTCATTTTAACTTCTTGCTTTTAGCTATCATTCTCAAATCTTGTCCTGTTTTGTTTTTTGGGGGGGTTTTATTGCTTTGTTTAGATATTCTTATAAAAATAATTCTTTGTATTTAGAATTCACTGATGATGGTCATTGTTAATGACCGAAACGTCCGGAAAATTAAATGTTCGCAACCATCGCATATGTCTACATATTCCTACTACGAATTAGGTTCCCAAGGAATGACTCCATCACCAATATATATATATATATATATATATATATATATATATAAACAGGGCTCTTGCCGTATTTAATTTCTGCCTTTTAAAACCCTTTTGATGGCCGAAAGATGCAGAAACCTTTAATTAAATCTGACTAGCAATCAACAGACCTGGGCTCAAGTCCCGGCCAGGAATTTACAACTTTTTTTCTTCTGGCGTTATTTCTGTGCTAGTGGGGCTTGCCTTCATTGTGCCGTCCTTTGCTCTCTTTGATCCTTGTGTTCTTCCATTGTCCCTTTCTCTTACCTTTAAAAAAAACAAACCCCAAAACCCCTCCTGTTACTGGTCTTATTCTCATTAGCGTCAAATTTCTCTTTCTCTTTTATATATATGCAGAACATCAAACAGGAAAAATGAAAAGCAGATTCCAAGTCCTTTGATTTATCAAATTTGTTATAATTCTTTTGTTATTGAACAATGTGTTTATATTTCCATAAATATGTATTCATAGTCATGGGAGTTATATTTCTACATTTCACACACCCTCTCCCACACATGGAAATTGTGGAAAAGATCTTATCTCTATGTTTTTAACCTTCAGCTCCTGTATTTATTCAAACTTTTCTGATAATATTATTCCCGCCTACTCTGTTTTGTGTCCTTTTGTTTTACGTGGACGGAGCGTCGCTTAGTTTTCTCCTATATATACCATTCTTGTGAAGTAATTCTTTATGTTTTCTTTGAAAATTAACTAAACAATATTCGAAAGTACTTGGAATCTGCTTTTCATTTTTCTTGTGTGAATTGCTGCAATCATTACTCTATTCAAGCTCTACTTTGTCAGTTTCTCATATCCCTATTTCTCTCTCTCTCTCTCTCTCTCTCTCTCTCTCTCTATATATATATATATATATATATATATATATATATATATATATATGATTAATCGGGCTATTTGTACAAATGATTGATCGGTTTAAAAGCTCACAAAGCGTTAGCTCAACTTATAATTATATATCTAATCTCGACTCTGATCATGTTTACAGGTCAGGCATAATTCAAGGTTTCGTATAATAATCTTCCTAATTAAGCACGAATTAATTCCCATCAGCAATAATTATTAGTTGATATTTTCGAATTTAATTTTATAGTTTAAATAATTTCGTAGACTTTAAGAAATAATATTTTAAAATTTTATCCTTATTCTTCACGATTAAATTGTCACGAATTCCGCACCTGCATTGAATTTTGAAATTCTTCTGTTACAATGTTTATAAAGAATTTTATGATTTTTTTTTAGTTATTTGTCATTTTTAGAATATAATTTAGGTGCTTTGGATTTTAAAAATATTTTTCTCGTCTTCCATTTAGATTCTTAAGATAAAAGTTTGACTTTAAGTAGGGTAAACAGCTATCCTTAGTAATGACACAGCTTCTGACAGAGCAAACCAAAATTTTAAGGGTTTTGAGAAATCGCTTTAATAGAGGAGATTCATTAATATGTCCACTTATTCAGTAAATAGTTACCTATTTTACCCCACCATTTTAATACTCAAGGCCTGCAACATGTGTCCTACGCATAAATATAAACTAGAGATCATTAAGAATGTCAAATGAATAAGCGCCTATCCTCTTTCTGATTAACCTTATTGATTTTCTTTTGTCGAAATATCAACATTTAGCGCTGTTGGAGAGAGCTTTTTTGATAATCTCGTGTTGCATGTGGAATTTCAAACTCTTCAAGTTGTGATAACGTTTTATCAACATCACGTTCAAGTTTGGAGATAGTTTTCTTTAATGGTTCTATTTGCCTTTTAATAAAATGGCGACGAAAGGCTATAGTTATACTCCCCAAAGATAAAAGTATGGCGTGGGCTAAGTAGAAAGAAGATTTATGGGTCCTATTTGTTGAGGATTATGCAACTGGACAAGCTCAGTCAATTAACGCTGCCAGATATCTTGACATGCTCATGAGCATTTTCACCAATAACACATATCAACTAATAATCGAACTTTATCAAAACCCCTTAATAGTATAGATCGATTTGTTCATTTATACACGATTATTTATAAAATCAACAGAAAAATTATCACTTGACCCAAATGCCTGAAGTACTACAGACTACTTGATCTTAAAGTCAGAAATCTGAGTTCAGAAAACTCTTTATGGCCGTAGAATATAACTCACATTAGGCATTATATCTTTGAGCGTTGAAAAGAATATTTATTTTACAAATCATATCTAATGTAACTCTACCTCACCTTTTAAATTATGAATGTGGAGGTTTTAGTCGCGGAGGTTTTAGTCGCGGAGGTTTTAGTCGGTTGTAGTCACGTTTGTCCCAGGTTTGCTTTTATATTGCTTTGGTAATACATTGTAATTATTCTGGCGATTCTAACAAAGTTTTGAACCTTTATTTTGTTTTAAATTTTCTTTCGAATGATATAATTTCTAAGGTCGTCCCAAGGTTAGTCCAGGAAATATTTATTTTTGCCCATAACACATTATATCCGGCCGACTCTACGAGATTTAAAACCCTGATGCTGTTTTACATTCTTTTTGCAATAATATAATTGCCAAAGTCCTTCCAAGGTTAGTACGAGAATTATTGAAGTTTTGAAGGTCGTAAGGTCATAAATCATTACAAGTGAAAGCACGTGACTTTGGTCAGCAGAGGTTGTTAAATCTTTTCCTTAAATAATCAGCTTTATTTCTTCCCCAACTCTAAATTTAAATTTAATTCAACTTTTTGTATGTATTTGGTATTAGTTTTATTTTTAGCTGTAAATCACTTGATTTTCCAACAAAAATAAACAAAAATACAAAAACCAACTAATTTCATATTCATTGTCAAAGTGTGCTTCAATCAAACCTATTCTAACTTTTTGGTTTAATAAAATAAGTTCGTATCAAATATAACTAGATTAAAATTCACACACTTGTAGAGAAAAAAACGATGGCTCAAAAGTTTAAGAACTAATTCGAGGATATTAAAATCACTTTCACCCCCCTCCCCTATGTTGGCAATTTCCCTTTACATCGTCACTCTTTGGCTCTAAAGCTCTTTGTTCATAGGCACATATTGCTGGTCATATGTTCTGGATTTCTGAATATTTGAAAAGCACAATCATATCATTCATTTTTAATTAGACCCTTTATGAAAGGCTTCCAAGAGAATCAAAATGGATCTTATGAAAGGCAAAACAGTCAAATTTCTGAGACGTGCAATATTGAGTCACATTAATTATATGTAATCCAGAGAATTACCTTTCGGTTATGCTTGCGAGATTAAATATTTAAATAGTATTTTTCTCATAGATGTTCAATTAACATATCTCTGCCATAAAAAAATTATAAGATGTTTAGAGAGGCAGTGAAGAACAATGGAAAGGTAAAAGTGCGTTAAATATGGATGTTTTATATGTGGTTCTGGTAGGATTGGTAACTCTTATAGACCACCATTTTCATAGACAAAAGCTTGTCATTTTTTAGGGCAATTGCTTAAATCCACTTAGGTCATTAAAATTATTTTTTGGCCCCTCTCCTCTTCTTACATCGATATTCCTGAAATAAAAGAAAGTTTCGTTTCAGACAATACAGATGGATAAATTTCTCAAAATTTGAAATGAAATGCAAAGAAAAAATGACAGACAAAACAAAGCTGCCCTCCCCCTATTCCCTAAAAAGAGTGGCCAAAGAGTGGAGGGTGGTGTCGAGGCCAAGTACTCCTTTGTAGTCCCTGGCAGCCACACTGTTCAGAATTTATGTAGGCTTTAAACGCTGGGAAAATGGTGAGAATAAGTCAGAGGGAGGGGGAAAGAAAGTATAAGGATACGAGAGCGAGGGAATTGAGTCGGAGAAAAAAGAGTGAACTTAGTTCGTCGTGGGGGTTACAGCTTAACGTGAAATCCGAACCACGATGTGTAGTTTATATCTACTTTAGATCTTTGCTATTTTTCGTGACCCTTGTGTGAATCTGATAGTTAATGAAGAATAATTGCTGAAAATGAAGGAAGTTAAGGTTTGCAAAGAAATGCAAGTTTGGATGGAGATCAAGCTAATCTCTCTTCATTATAGGTAGTTAATATTAGCTTAAGTTCAAAGTTTGTTTCGCCTGGGAATCACGCATCGCTCTTTTTGTACATACTATTTGTATTTGCTCAGCATATGGTTGGATTATTTAAAGAGATCAAACCTTTATTAATAATAATTCTTACTAAAATTTGTGAGGGGTTTTAACTTTTTTATTTTTTTCTATTCCTCTTCTAGTTATAATTGTCTATAAGCTATTTTCTTGTGATGCCTTAGTAATTTAATAAAACTAAGTCGTCATCGAGGATTCTTTTCCTTCTCTAGTTGTAGTTTTCTCTTTCCTCATTCCTTGTTAAACTTGGCAATACTTTGTGTGTTATCCACCGTGTTTTTTGACTATTTGGTTGATTTAATCAATTACAATCTCGTTCTGTTCTTTTCCATGACTTTCTACCTCCTATTGCAATTAGTCTGAGTGTCTTTATCTTCACCTTACTCTGGTGGTTTGGTTTACCTAATTAATTCTACTCATCTATTTGTAGATATTATATATCTACCTTTGTTATGTACTCTTATGTGTCTTAGTGGGTTGATCTTTAAGATCATGTACAGTTTTAGAGTTTGTTGAATAATCACGAATTGTAAAGGGTGGCCTAAAAGTTACCTCACATTTTAAATAATTAATACTACTGAAAATAATCAGTTCAGTCGTTGTTATTTCTTCTCTCCTCGACAAGGTGTAGGTGTATATTGTCTCAATTTGTACATTTAATTAGGTCCTGCTCTGATTTTCGAATTCAATGTCATAATTATCGTATTCTTCTTTTTTGATTTTGAAACATTTTTTGCTTTTCTCTGAACAATGTCTTTTGAGATGATTTTACATGTAATTTTTCAATGTGTTGATCTCATTTTTTTTCCCTTTCTCGTAAATTAGTACTATTAATTTCCTTTACCTAGTGCGTTGTATGTTTGACCAAATCATATATTTTCTACTGCCCAGCTGATCTCCTTAAAGAGGACCACCATTTCTTGTATACATCTGCATTGTTATTAGTTTTGAACGAGTTAATGGGGATGACCCACTTATATGCTTTTTTAATTACTTCCCTAATTCTATGTAATACTTTTTCGATTTGCACTAAAGGTTACTTTCCCGAGCGGATCGGGTACGTATGTGTGAAGTAATTATTTGTACTTATCCCAATTCCATTGCCTCGAAAAGAGTTGCATTGGTTTCTTTTTTATATAGATTAAAGTTGCGCTTAAGTCATGAAAAGGGTCCTTAAATGGTTCTAGAAATGAGTTAAAGGATAAATTGAAGTTAATCAGGTAGATTTCCCGTTTTGAAGCAGCTTACTCCTCCTCTGTATATTGGCAAGTTGGGCTCCATTCCTTACAGTATCTTTCTGGTGATGAGTGTAAAAAGTTGTTTTCCGAAATTCGTTTTAGATCGATACCTGGTTTTCTCGCAAAAGGCTTTTAAATTGCTCATCAAAAGGACCGATCGTCCTATTTTTAAATTGTTAGTAAAGTTTTGCATCGGTAATTGGAGGCTGCAGGATGGCTGCCATCATTTTGCGACAATGATGTTATTTAACTCCATTTCAAATTCTATAACTCAAGAGAAATCTTTCATTTCTTTTACTGTTTGGAATTGCAATACTTGTTTAATAGCTATTGTAGCTCCGTCGTGTACCCCTCTTGAAATAGCGGGCTGCTTGGCAAAGAAGATGGGAGATAGTTGAGGGGAACTTAAAGTTGCGTAACATTCGCTGCGACTGTTCCAATGAACGTACCCTGTAATGCCGCGACAGCATCAGGTTGCTTTCTGTCGTCTCCGAATTGGACACACTCGAGAGACGCACCACCATTTGATGGATTGCTCACCTGCGTCTTATTGCGCAGTCTGCGTTGTCCCCCAGACTGTTCGGCACATTCTTTTTAATTGTCCCAGTCTGGGCGATCTTCACGCACGTTACTTGTTCCGGTACCGGGACGAGCGGGGTTGCTATCGATTGTCCATTGTACTCGGGAAGAGTTCGTGCACACTGACTTGTGTACGTTACGACGTTAGGAGGAGGCCGCCTCCTATACTTTATTTGAATGTTGGTTGTGGGTTGCATGCTCTCGCCTCTGGAAGAGGCGGGCTTACCCTATTGCTGAAGTGCGCTTCTTTCTGGTTATCCTTTTGCTTTATTTTCTTTGACATTTTTAGTCTATGATCGTTTTACCTTTCTTATTTGTTATTTGTATTTATAATATATCTTAGTCGTAGGCTGTAGTAAGTAAGGAATTTTATTCCCAAGTAGGCAGTCATCAGATTGGCTCCTGAAATGTTTAATAAATTCCCTTTGAAAGATTTGTGGCATTATCTGTGTGTTTCGATGTCTTTATTTTCTCGTTTCCTCTGTGTTCCATATTCTGATATTTGTATAATATGTGGGCCATTATTTGAATAAGTTTTCATACATAATTTCCCTGTTTTTTCATGCTCATGTGTTACTTAGTAGTATATTTAATTTCATAATTTCTATATTCTAATTGTCCATTTATGTTCGTTTAGTCGTTTACTGAGGAGTGCTATCTCCGTTGAGATGAGGTATTGGTCTTATGGTTCTTTTACCGTTTCACCTTGGTTCTACCTCTACTGGTTTCATTTGATGGTACCAGGGGCGATTTATCTCTGGGAGATGAACTCCTTTGCTGTTCATTCTTGCTCAGGATCATCGGATGTAATTTTTGTCTCAGGAGGCCGTGCTGTTTTTGTCTTCGTTTTCTACTCTCTGTTCATTTCCATTTGCCTCTTTACCAAAGGCTTGGTTTCTCCTTTCCGTGACATAAATTTTAAATATGGCCTATGATTTTACCTCCTTTGGGTAATTTCATTGGTTCGAATAGTTTTCTTGCAGCATGCTGTTTACTGTTTATAGTTCGTTAACTGCTAGGATTAGCAAAGTTCATCATGTGGGCGTTGTAGTATTCAGGTATTTTAAATTGATTGATCTTTCTAAATTAATCTGCGTTGTCCTTTCATGCTGTTTTTTCCGTACTAATGATGCGTATGAGTTTCTGTTTGGGTTTCCGTTATTCCGCTTTTTAGCTGGGTTTCTTTTCTTAATATAATCTCTTATTTTGAGATAAGTCATAGCCATATTTATGTGTCTCCCTTGGCAGGTACTAAATCTTTTTACTTACGCTAGTAATGGCATTCTGTTACGCATTATGAACAGAAGACCATGTTGTTTTTAGGGCAAATCTCCTTCTGTGATCCTCCATGGCATAACACTTGAAGCATATATGTATGATTGTTAAGCTTCTCTTTGTATGTGAGGGGGGGAGTGGGATTCGAATACTGAATGCGAGAAGTCATTTTTCAATGATTTTAAAGTCAATTAAGTCAATTTGAAAATAAATTTAAACCCGTGAGTATAGTCTTTATATTTAAAAACTCAGATATTTTGAGCCAATGCTGCCTCTTCCGCAGTTAATGGCATGAAAATTCTCCTAACAAAGACTATTTTTCGTCCGATGACGCTTTGATTAGCAGTGATTTGTGGGAGCATTGTAGATTGTAAACCTAATTTTTGGCTGTAATACTTCCTTCTGATGAAAGCGACCTCTCCAATTCGTTGTTTCACGAATATAACTGTAAAACCTGATATAATCTCCCTACCTTCGATGAGTAGAATTTCTAGGTCCTTAAATATCATTGCATTACTTTCTGCGGATAAAGGATTCTTTTGTGCAGTGTAGGTTGAAGGGCCAGCGTTTAAAGCTCGGAGGATCTACTATGTTTTCTGAGCAGCCTTCCCCCTCGCCGAAGAGAAAAGTTCTTCGGAATATCTTAACCTGTGGAAAAGTTTCCCAGGCTTCACTTGTCGGAAGAGCTCCTGTATTCGCTCTAATTCTATTTCGACTTCCTTCCCAATTTCAAACTCTCCTTTGTCACCCTACCAACCTGAACCTCTCTCTGACAGCTGCACACAATTGGGTATTCTCGTGACTGAGAATCTGCCACCCCTCTCTAGCGCCTTAACATAGTCTCCTACAGGAGTTTACTATGTTTTATAGTACCGAATGCAACTCAGACGTTGCCGGTGATTAGGGTATGTAGTGCTATAGATAAATAAATTAAAGGTAAAAAGTTTGTGAAAAAGAGGAAAGACTTTGAATTAGAAATAGCAGCCTTTTAAGGGTGGGAGGATACTAGCTCGGCAGGAGGGACAGGAGGAATCACTAATCAACTCTAAGAGTCGTATATCTCTCTTTAAAGATTTTTAAGGAAGAATTTTTTGGATTCATGCTAATATTTTTTCAACTTTTTCCTGAGATAACGTTTACCAAATTAATTCAATCTTCTAAAAATTTCATTCAATATACATAGTTATTTACTATTTTATAGTTTACAGGAACTATGAATTTAGTTTTCTCTTTTCTATAAAATATAGCAAATATTGCATTAATTATTGAATAATTACTGGTTGCTGTTGTTCACATGCATAAACTCCACTGCTCGGTCTCATCTTTACTCCGTCAATAATATGGGATGGCACTATTTCCTCTATCATCGGTCCCAGCCTGGACAATGAAAGACTGGTATATATTAGGACGAATAATTTTGCTACCTGGTTTCTTGCAGGTACAAATCAAGATACGGTGAATATTTGAGTCGATATAACTGAATTATTTTAAACTATTCGGAAAATTAGTTTTTCTTTAAAATGATTGAAGTAGCTTTGGTTTATCTGATAGGAAAACCTAGAAAAGGTTTGGTACAAAAATGGTAAGGTTAGCGAAAGGAAAGAGTATGGGAAACACTTAATAAGAGAGTAAATTCGAGTTAGTAACGGGCGAAGAACCCCGGTGCCCCACTCAAATTTTAATATTTTTCTTCAGTTCTACATACTTGGATTTCCTGGCAACGATGTAAAAAGAAAGTGGTGCTGTTCTTATGCATGTCATCTGAACTAATCAATATTCAGTTGAAGTTTGTATGGTTATAATTGGTTTGTTGTCTCAGGGAATTCTACGAAGCCTATTTTTTTATTATTTTATATGTAACAACACGAGAGTGAATCAATATTTCAGGAGGCTTGTCAGATAATTTACAATTTGTAATTCTATACCTTTGAAACCATAGCTGACATGTACCATCCGTCACTGCATCTGAATATACTGCCCAAATGTATCTCATTACTTCTGTAGCTGTATTTTCTCTATAAAATCATAGTGAAAGTAATGCCGATTATGTTGCTACCTTAATTCGTTATCCTCTTTGGGGTTACACATCGAAATGAATATGAACCTTACACTGCAAGGCAAAAGAGATAGTAAGCCTTTTCTAGACAGTTTCCTCCTATTCAATATTGATTTTGACGTGATTGGTTGGCTCATATTTCATAGTGATGAAATAGTCAAGAAATATCCTGATCACCCAAATATATCGGATTCAAAAAACACATTGAGTCTCTGACTTGGCGAAGTTTGGACCTTAATAACTTACCATAAATATGTTTATTTATTTTAGGATTAGTTTCTTGATTTTAAATACTATATACCTTTGTACATTTGTCGTAAGTTATAGCGTTTTGGTTTTGTTAAGTTCTTCATGCTTTTGAGGAATATGAAAGAAAAAAAACCTAAGTCGAAAGTACAATTGAAAATATAATCCAAGGACCGTGATACCACATGTCTGAACTCTGGAATATGAGCCTGGTGTCCGAGAGCAATGAAGTATGCCTGTACTTATTTGAGCGCACCAACATAACGGAAGAATACCACGGATACATTTTAACACATCAGGAGTGAAAAAATAATAGGAAATCAAAAATAAAGAAAAATAATAAATAAAATCACCTTCCACAGACTGGTCTTTTTCTAAAGGAAACCATAGGTTTACCCATCACAGTTTATGTCGTCTACAACAAGCCTAAATACGTCAAGCCAATGATTTTCCGAAACCTTTTTTATAGCTTGCACTATATGTATAATTTTGGAGACGCAGGGCCCATATTAATATAGGAGAATTCTTTCCACTAAAGTTTAAATATTGAAGGGCACGATGTTCTGTTTCCTTTATGAACCTACATCCATATAGGTATACTGAAACTATTTGATGAACTACCCAAGAGCAAAATTCACGTGCAATGATTGAAAAACGGGTTTACTAGCAAAAAGATTTGAGGATTTAATGAGTGGTTCAGTTATACCCTTTCGTAGACGAGTCTGGTTGAACAGTACTTTCGTGATTTTACCTTTTTTTTGCTTGTTTCTCTTAGCCGTCTGCTATGCTGCATGATATATAGTGCTTCCTCGGAATGTAGTATGCGTTTGACACCAATCTATTTTACCAAGCCATCCTCCTAGTTGATAAATAGGCAGGGCCGGCCCTGGGCATAGGCGACCAAGGCAGCTACCTAGGACCCCATCGGATGGAGGGGGCGTCGAATTGCCGTTCCCCCCCCCCCCTAAAAAAAGTAAATACATAGTATTTACGCTTAGTTGATATGCCATGTGTTTTCTCTTAAATGATAAAAAAATAAAATGCTGCCGCCGCACGCTCTTATGCTTACAGAGCAAGATGAGTAGGGGATGAGTAGCGCATCCCAGCGGTTCTCATTGAGGATGGTAGATGGATGTCGTACGGTTTCAGTGTCACTGTCAAAGAGTCATTTCAAAAACCTTTGCTATGAAAAGGCAGTCTAAGCTGTCAGGTGGAGCTTACAAAAAGCGGAGAAAAGAAGAGGAGGAAAAACAAGCCCAGAGTAGAGGTATGTGTGTGTTAACTATCATTTAACAAGCGACAGCGTTTGATGACTTTTCATTTGGACATTACTAGCCTCATTAGGCTAACGTTAGCTAAGGTAAATGCTACTGTGACAATTAATTTCGCTAATAAGTACACCATTTCTATTGTGCAATACGCATCCATGTCAGAGTTAAATTGAAATGTTATTAGTTATTACATGACCTTAAGTTTAGTATATCACTATGTAATAATTCTCTAATTGCAATGCAGACATGCATCTGTATGTTTTATAAGCGCTGCAAACTGAAATTTAGTGCTACTAGTACTGCTATAAATTAATGTGTATGTATATTTTTTTGTTTAGAAGCTCTCAGAAAAAATTTCAGCCACAACAGGCACCTGTGGAAGATGGTACAGAGGAGGCCTCAGTCTCATTGTCTTCTTCACCTGAGACCCTGAGTGAGAGTGAAAAAGAATGTAAGTTGTATCAATTAAGGATTATGACTGCAGTACTATTACTTACTATTTATTATCTGTATTTTAGGTATCAATTATTAAATACAGGCTCAATAATACTTGTATCAGTAGCATTAAACTATATATGAAGAACACAAACTGAACAATCCTGAAATGTCATGAAGATGAGTGTACACAGAGTGATTAGCTGTCAGTATTTGTGAAGGGTGGGATTGAGTGTTTGGAAGGGCATGAGGGAATGATTTTGATAAGTTTTTTTTACAACTAAGATATTAAAAGCAGCAGCACACAAGCAAGTGAGACACAGCTTCTAACTGTTGGTCAAGGTAAGTATTACAGTAGTAGATTTTGTGTAGTAAGTAGGACTAAACACATACTAACTATTTTTTGGCCTAATTATATTATTAAACACTCGCACACATTTTGATCACTTAAACAAGGAACATGTCCTGTTAATTGGAATTTTTCACTTTGTTAGCAGATCAATGTATGCTTTAAAGTCTTTTATTAGTTAAAACAAGATATTAAAAAGCTTAATCTTGCAAGTAATGGGTTGAGGAATAGGTTTTTGCGGTTTTATTAAATTTATTCATTACCACTAACAATTTTAGAAGAACTTCTTTTTTAATTGATAACAATATGCAATTTAATCAATAATGTATTCTCCGTTGTTATTTACGACTTCTTCCCAACTTTCAACTAGTTATTCGATGCCTTTGCAATAAAAATCTCTGGATTTTGACTCGAAGAATTCGTTTAACTAGGTTCTTAATTCCACATCAGTATTGAATGAAACGCCGCGCAAATTGTTGGAGAGCAATGGAAACAGATGGAAATCCGATGGAGCCAAGTCTGGCGAATATGAAGGATGCGGCAGGATTTCCAAATTAAGTGTTTAAATGGCGTCTTTATGCATATTGGAAATGTGAGGACCAGCATTGTCGTGTTGCAGAAGGAGTCCATAACGTCGATGAGGTCACTTTTCACGAATAGCTTCGGCGAGTCGATACATTTGTTGAACCAAGATTTCTGCATCGGCAATCTCGTTGTTCGTAAGGAGCTTATAAAGAATGATGCCTTCACAATCCCGCCTCACACATAGCATCGTCTTTCGTCGATGAAGTCCTTGCTTTAATCGCGGAAGTGTTTTTTTTATTGGGGCTAGGCCATTGTTTTCGATGATTCATGTTCAAATAAACACACCACTTTCCGTCGCCAGTGATGATGTGGTCAAGAAATCTGTCCTTATATCCACGAGTATCCTTGTGACGAGCAAGCAAACCTGGGGCAATCGTGAAGCGTTGAAGTGTTTGCTTTCGCCCCAAGCGTGCGGGACGCATGCAGCGAGTTTTTGAACCTTTCCCATTGAATGAAGGTGATTCACTACAGTTTTCTCATGACACGCCAATTGTACAGCCAATTCTCTAGTCGATTGACGAGGATTTTCATTTAGAATGTCGTTCAATCGATCTTCATCCAACTTAATGGGGTGACCAGAACGTTCTTCGTCATTAAGATTGAAATGACCGTTTTTAAAACGTGAAAACCACCATTGAGATGTCCTTTTTGATAAAGTATTTTCTTCGTACACAGCACAAATATCGCGACGAGCTTTGGCTGCGTTTGCATTGTTTCCGTCTCAATTGAAAATGAATAACAACAATGTCGAAAATACGCCTTTCATTCAACTTGACATTCCATTTTGAGGGTACAGAACAAAAATTAAATTAACAAAACTTTTAAATAAACTGCAATGACTTATTATTTAACTTCAAGATGTAGCCTAAGCAAAAGCCTAATAATCTACGCTGTTAAGAGACGTGGCCTAACCTTTGCAAATTTTGCACTCATTATTTATTATTGTTTCTTAATATGTGCACAAATCACGTCAACACAACATTAAAAAAACCGCAATAACTTATTCCTCAACCTAATAAGATAATGTATTAGTTTATTTGATCATCTTCATCTTCATTTAATGCTTGAAACAAACTATTATGCCAATACCAGCAGTTTGTTATCATCATCATCATCATCAATAACTCTATTATTTAAGAATTAGATTTCTTTGATTATTTGAATAATAATTTAATCGTAGTTTGGTTATGACTTATGTTTTTTATCAAAGTTATTTCTAGTAATTCTTTTATAATTTCACCAGGCAATGTCTTCGCCATAGTTAAATCTTTTTAAATTTTCTGAACTTCACCAATTATAATAAATTTAAAAAGGAACTCTAAAAAAAATTCTGTTCCTTTAAAATATCACTTTGCTAAAATATAGTTATAGAATAGAAGAATATATATAAAAATAAATTTTATAAACTTCTCCATTTGTAATTTTAGAGTTTTAAAAATTTCACAAAATTTCGATACTTATATTTATTTCTGAACTTCACGATTTTGTTTTTTTTTACTAACTATAAATTAAGAAGATTTTTTTTTAAATATTTGAATAATGTCGAGGAATAGGTCACCTTCCCAAACAATACGTCTAAATATACATATATGTATCTATTGGTTGGGAAGAAAGAGATATTAGCCACGAGAATATGTACATATATATATATATAGTGATATACACATATATCCTGTAATGTACGTACTCGTCCTTCACCACGTGAGTCTATCACAGCAGCCCCCATTGATCCTGCTGACTGGCCATCTCAGCTGACCCCAGGTAGGATTGAGGTAGTCGGTCGAGGGCCATATCTGATAAAATCAGAATTCACGTTCCCCAAAAAACAGGATGGAAGAAGTTGCCATCACCACTACTTCTACAGACAAGTAGTAAATGGGGAGAAAATCAAAAGAACATGGCTCATGTATTCCCCCCCCCCAAAAAAAAAGATAGTTTATACTCTTTCTGTTGCAAGCTCTTATCCCAGAAAAAGATTAAACTATGCAGAGATAGTTTTAATAACGGGAAAAACTGCAGTGACGCACTCAAAATGCATGAGAACAGTCCTGAACATACAAAGAGCATGCGGACAAGGAAAGAGCTTGAGAGTCGTATTTAAAAGGACCAAACAATTAACAAAGTTTAACTCGCTCTAATAAATACTGAAAGGAGAAGGTGGCGAGAGGTTCTTACCAGGCTCGTAGCAATCATTCAGTCACTGGCAGAACGAAATATTGCTCTCAGCGGGTGCACAGACACACTTAGCCAACTCAATAATGGAATATTTTGAAAGAAGTAAAGCTCATGGCTCAGTTTGACCCTGTGCCGAAGGAGCATGTTGCTAAGGTGGAAGGAGGTGATAATCATACATCCTACCTCGGAAAGACCATTCAAAATGAACTGATTGATTGCATAAGTGAGAGGAATATAGAGTCAATTGTGAGGGAAATTATGCAATCCGAATACTTTTGATCACTTTAGACTGCACTCCAGATTTGAGTCCCATGGAGCAATTATCAGTGATAATTCAAATTCTTGCATTTCAAGGCAGTCCACCAATTAAAGAACATTTCTTGGGATTCCTTAAGGCAGAAGAAACAACAGGAGAGAGACTCTTAGCACCCATCCTCAAAAAACTCCAAGTGCTAAACATCCTATTTGAAGACTGTAGAGGGCAGTCTTATGACAATGGAGCAAACATGAAGGGAAAGAACAAGGGAGTCCAAGTCAGACTTCTTCACATTAACACCATGGCTATATTTGTGCCATGTGGTTCACACACTATTAATCTAGTTGTATGTGATGCAAAACAAGACCTCTGCAGATGCAACTGGCTACTTTGGCTACCTGCAGAAACGCTTTAATCTATTTTATGACTCCATTCAAAGGTGGTCGATTTTCAAAATACATATGACGACAAAATTAAAATCCTAGGCCGACACATGATGGGAGAGTCGAATCAACAGTGTGGTGGCAAAAAATTCCAAGCTGCATAAGTGAGGAATGCCCTTTTAGAGGTCAGAGAGAGCACTACAGTTTAAGCCATAAAGATTGAGGCACAAACTCTAGCAAAAGAGGTTGGATCGTCCTGGTTTTTAATTTGTACTATGGTGTGATACGATATTCTTATTAAAGACAAGAATGTGAAGAAACTTCTGCAATCACAATGCATGCACCTAGATGTAGCTGTTTATCTCCTTAATAAATCTGAAGTTGGTAGCTACTGGCTTTGCTGCAGCTTAGACGTCTGCCAAAGTGATCTGTGACGAGATGAATGTGGTAGCTGCTCTAAAACAGAAGACTCAGAACTACTAAATGACAGTTCTCCTACGATGCTCCTGACGAACCTCTGACTGATACCTTGACCAAATGGAGGTTTCATTTCCCAATTCTGTTGTGAATATGGCCATTGAATCACTGAGAGAGAGAGAGAACTGAAATGATGAGTGAAGTTGCGAAGAAGGTCATTGTTTTCAACATCTTTTTTGGTCGGCCATCTGGTGAGTTTGAAAAGCAGGCCAATGATTTGTGTAAAACTCAAATCTGGAGGTCAGGTTGACTTGAATGACGAGAGAATGATTGTGGAGATGGAGTCTTTTCCACTATGGTCAAAACAAAGATCACAACATTTAAACTACAAGTTTTTCTGGATGAGAAAACCCTGAAAGTGCATCCAAACATGTTGGTGCCATTAAGAATGCTCCAACTACGCCTGTAACTGTGCCATCTACAAATAGAAGCTTCTCTAAGCTTAAGCTCATTAATAATTATATAAGGTCAACAATGTCACAAGATCGCCTTAATGGACTTGCAATTATGAGCATTAATCGGCAAATATCCAGACAGGTTTCATATGATGAAACTATGATGCCTTTGCTGCTCGTAAGTCAAGACGTGTCAGGTTTTAAACAAAAACATTGGAGAAAGTTATAGTGTTATTTTATAGCTTTAGATTGCTTTGTTTGTTTTATTTTGTTCATAGAAGTAGGACTATTGCATTACCATGTTGGAATATAGAGAGAAGTTTATGGATTTGCTGAACGTTGTTTTCCCAGCCAGGACTTTTGCACTAAATTTGGAAGTGTTATTTATTTTATTTCTAATTTTTATAATGGTGTGTATAGTTTGGGGTGTATTTTTATTTTTTTGCATTTTTTGGCATTATTTTTGGATTTGCAGAATTTGTTTTTTTTCCCAGCCAGGGATTTGGCAGTAAACTTGGAAGTGTTCTTTATTTTATTATAATTCTGAGTATTGTAATGTAGTTTATAGTGTGGATTGTTTTCAGTGTTTTAATTTTTTTATTATACTATTTTGCATAGTTTTTGGATGTGCAATATTGTTTTTTTTTTTGCTCCTAGCCAGTCTTGTTGCACTAAACTCCAAAATGTCATTATTGTATTATGGTTGTTTAATTTAAAGTCTTTGTAGAGTTTTCCCTCTCATTTTGGTGCGTTACATCTGTATCTTGTAAGAGCGTTTCCATTCTTTGCAGTTAGAAAGAGTAAAGATGTAAGCCTGACCTGAGCTGTAATTGTTTTTGGCACTGGTGGGACTTGTGGTGTTGTCACGAGGGAAGGGTGTTTTACATTTTCGCCTCGAGCACTTGATGACCTAGGGCCGGCGCTGTAGATAGGTACCAGTGAAAAACTAATGAACATGTTCATAATGTGATGAAAGTTGATGTACTATCGCAACGTTGATGAAGAATTAAGTCACACTTCCTGAAGACATATTTATTCCAGAACGGTTTCGTTATATCGCACACCCTTGTCAACTGGCAACTGAGTGGAAATTAAAGAGAACTCCATATACACCTCTGACCTGATAGACAGAGATTCTGTTACCTGACTCACTCCACTGTTCGGGCTAATCTCAGGCAGGAAATAATTGACCTCCTGATTAGACCTAGGCAGTTTTACAATTTTGTTTATCTGCTTACATATTAAACTATTAAAAGAAAATTAACTTTCAGATAAATGGAAATTAGGTAAGAATGTGATCAAACTCAATTCTACCATTCTTCTTTTGTCATAATTTTTTATTTAAAGACCAATTTACTTCCTTAAAAATCGATGGAATGATTAAAATCTCTGGCATGACAAAATACTCAATTACTTTCATTGCCAACTCTGATGTCCCTCTTGTGTTCATACAGTCTCTTATCTAAATTTCTGCCTGTTTTCACCTACATAAACATCTTCGCAATCTTCACATGGAATTAGATAGACCGCTTGGTCCTGTTGATCTTTAGGATGTATAAAATTATTATGTAGACAATCTGAAATATTTTGTAATGGTTTTGTTTATTATAATTTATCTGCCTAATTTTAATCAATTTAAATGATTATTTCCCGAAATTTCATTATTTTCTCTGCATCTTTAACCGTTTCAAGATATACAGTGCCACCGAACAGTAGTCGATCACTTCGGAATTTGTATTTTTAAAATCAAAAAACATGTTTAAGATTAACTAACATTATATTAGTATTTTGTCATGTTTCCATTGGGTTTGTTTGATTACTTCTTATAGACTCTTCGGCATGGATTTGATTAAGTGTGAAAAGCTTCCACTGATATTTCGTTCCATCATATCTTTATGATGGCCTCTTTTGATTTTTTGACGGAACTAATGTCTTGTCCTTTAACCTTAATTTTAATCCTTAACCATAATTTTTTTATAGGATTAAGATCTAGGCTATTACCAGGCCAATCAAAAAATATTGAATTCATTGTCAGTAAGCCATTTTTTCACAATTTTAGCCTTGTCACAAGGTGCCCCATCATGCATGAATGTTGCTGTCTCATGGATTCTCATTACCACTGGAACTTTCTCCTGTAACATAAATAAATAAGATGCGCCTTTATAAGATGTGTTCTTAGGAAGGAAGTAGATGCTTTCTCTCCGTTGGATACTGAAACAACCACAAATCATCGAACTTGGATGGTGTTTCATTGTCTTTTGGGTGTATTTAGGGTCCATTATATTTGAGCCCATTGGACGACGAGCCTTTTTAAGACAGCTTCTGAATGTTAAAAATGTTGATTCATTACTGAATAAAACATTTTTTCACTCCTCAACAGTCCAATGAATCTATTTTTTAAAAAAATGCGCCCCATTTTTGTACGCATTTTTGCTTTAATAAATGATTTCTTCGCAGCATGGCAAGATGGTAATCCAAGTTCTTTTTGTAGCCACTCTTAGATAATTCATTCAGTAACATCAGATAATAAATTATTCATATTAAGTTTTAGTTCTTTCGTAGTTATCGTTTGATTATTCACGACTAAATATTTCGTAAGCATGTCTGCCAGATCGTTTTACCAGTACTTTGGGCGAAGTATAATTCATTAGCTATCTGTCTCAGAGACTTCTTACAGTTATGAAGAGCAACAAAAGCACCACGACAATCAATTTCAAGTTATCTGTTAGCACAGATTAGAATTAAATTTTATTCATACCAGTTTATGTGATTAATCACAAAATAGTACCAAAATAGCAAAGAACATGAAATCGGACAAATTAACACACGCTTAGACTGGTATAAAAACTACCAGATGTGGCTATAACAAATAAAAAGTAAGTGAATTATGCGTCTGGGAATAGGATAGAAAATAATACAAACTTTCAGGGTGATCGAGTATTTTTCGCGGGCAATATACATTGCTATGATATTTTTATATAGGTACTTTAGGATGATTTATATGTGGTGTCATGTAATGCATTATTATATCCCTCAGATTGTTTCATAGTGTATATTTGGGATTTTCACTGAATATGGCTACTAGAGGATGCAAATAATATCCCAATACATTTAATCTTATGTATTTATTATGTAGATAGGTCTGCTAAAATAGTAATATTTCCCCACCTCCTAAGATATTACTTCGGGAGAAAAGCGAGCCTTACTCCCCACCTCTCTTTCGACCTTACCCATTTTCGACGTGCCGCCAGGTCACTGAGAAATTAACCCCGAGGCATGATGCTGAAATTGGAGGGTACTTCCTCGCCGTCTCAATTTTCCTTCCACATCCCCCGATCGGGAGATTACCCATCTATTTTGTAGGTTTATTGCGAACAACTTTTATAGCTTCAGCCGCTGGTTGTCCGTCTGATCCGCTGATCCATGCCTCTTACACTTTTCCGCAAGAAGACCCTCGGTAAAGGTGATGGCCGAAAACAAGGATACAAGAAGGCCTCTCTCTCTCTCTTCCTGTTTTGGTAACTCCGGATATATATGCACCCTCGCAAGGTTTACAGACAGATTTGTTTAGACGACACTTCCCCGAAAGGAGCTCGATTCAACAACGCTCTCTCCTGAGAAGTATTTAGTGACGGTCGCAAGCAATGAAAGAGTAAGACATCACACTTTTATCTTTAAATCAAGGAGAAGAGTCTCGTGACGTAACATCAGCCTTTCTCAACCGCCTTCGGATCAAGGATTGGAGAAGCCGTCCCCCGAAGTTCTTATGGTGACTTCTTGAAAAAAGAGGCCCAATAGCTCTCTCAATCCAAGTTTGGAGAAGTCATCTCCCCTCCTTCGCAGTTCGTCCGGTGGCCTATTGAGGACAAGAGGCCCGCATCTCGCAAACCTGAGTTTGGAGAAAGTAACACCACCCTTTGCGGGTTTCAGGCTACACCTGTGAGTAATCAAGGTCACCAAGACCTCCCCCCAAGTTCGCTCCACTTTACTCTTGATGTCCAAAGGAACTAAATCGCTCACTACCCTAAATCTCCTATTATAACCAGTTATCCAATTAGTATTCGGAAACTAATTCCATCTTATTCATGTATCTATATATATATATATATATATATATATATATATATCCATATTTATTTTATGCCCTTTATTTAGTGTGTATTAAAAATCTAATTTTGTCGTTGTGTTTGGAAAATTCCTTGGTCACGCAGCTGCAGCTACCTATTTAAATCGCACTCTTAAAACATTAAAAGTTGTTACCAAACTTAGCCTATTTTAGAGCTTGTGTGCGTATATTCCGGTACGCTTGGCTATACTTCGACATATTATATTTAAAAAAAACAGATATCACTCAAATAGTGAAACTTGCTAATTCTGGTTAGGGTACAGACTCTAATTTACAATTGACATAAGTGCCAAGAAAAGTAATATTGTTCTCAAATCATATGTGCAAGCTGTTGATCTACTCTAAAACGATTGCCTTATGCAATACACATATAATGTAGATAACGGAAGAATCACGATGATGACTTCTACTTTGGAATTAATTATGTAACAGAGTACAGAAAATTTAAAGAGAGACATGCTCTTCAATACTAGACATACCTTTACCAGAAAATGAAGAAGGAATTTTTTTTTAATATTCTTCCTTAAATTTTACCTCAATAGAGAATGTAGTAATAATTTAATTCCTGCGTCAGAGCGAGAGAGAAAGAGATGGGTAGGATGGAAACAACCCGCTATTGGCTTATTTTGAGGTATCTTCTTTTTGATAACACGGCCTATAGCAAGCCTAATTGTAACAACGAGAGGTTCCGCGAGATAGCGTGAAGGTCTAACTTTACTCCTAGCTCCTCTATATAGATAAACTAAAATCCACTTCCTGCGCCTCGGTAACATTCGATGCCGGCGGCTCTGTAAAAATAGTAAAGCATTGGCCTGGGCAAATTAGAATTGTGCTAAAAGGAGACGCCACATAAGGTAAGGCCTGTTGGCTCTGATTGCTGGCCGAGTGTAGGCGGTAATTAAGTTATGATAATTGTTAAATATTAACTTAAACAGTCATTGCCCTATGAATAATTCCTCTACTTAAATAAGAGCTGGCGCTAATTATTATAATACAACCCATTGCAATGATCGCTTGCATTTCCCTTACAAGTGTCTGTTTTGCTTCTCCTTATAGCTTGTCTTTCTCGGCCTCCCCATACCCCAAAAGCCTTAGGACAAAATAAAACAAATAAACGGGAAAAGATCTCTCGAGCCCAGCTTCCTCCATGGCAAATACTCCTTCGACCCCTACTTTCGAAGCTGACTGTGGTATTGGAATACAGGTTGTATTTTCCGTCAAAACTTCCAATAGGCCGAGTACTACTCGGCTTTAAATACAAATCCAACCCATGTTGTTTGAAAGTACTCTAGCTTAGTGGTCCTAACCCTCGTCTTCCTCTTGAGCAGCCGGAATCGGAATCCCCTTTTGCCGGTCGTGTGCGGCCAAGTGTGTATACTTTAATTTATCTTTCATGTTCATTATCTTACTTTTGATTTGTCGTTCATGTCCATTATTATTTTTTAATTATCTTTCATGTCCAGTATTTTATGGTTGTTTGTACAGTAGTAAAGTTTATTTTGTTTCGCCCAGTTTGATATACAGAACCCTCTAGATAGTTTAATTAATTCTGCCAAGCATAACTAGTTACTCTTAGAGATTTATTGAAACCCAAAGTTCAATGGCAATATTCGAGGCAAGGCTCAACTGCTGAGTTACCCTGCGTGCTATCCGCCACCAGTTCCGAGACACAGAAAGCAAACGGAGGTCAAAAGATTTAACCTGACCTACGACATCATGAACTTGCTACGTTTAGTCATTTATTTTTTTTAACATAAAATTGGCAACAAAGAAGTGGATGAGGCAAATTGGTGTCAAAAATATCTACATATCCACACTTTTCAAATCAAAGTGAGCTGGAAGTCCGGTTTTATTTATTCAACAGCTCTTTGTAATTCTTTCAAAGTATAAAGTTAGGCTAGATTAAAAATAAACGCTCAAAATGCATGCAAAAACAAATAAACAAAAAACATAAAAAATACATGAAAGGCAAGAAAAAAAAGGAAATACGAACCGGCCTTGAGAATATGCTCAGCCTTCCTACGGCGCAAGAATATACAAGCTAATATAAAGAGAGTTAAATAAAATGTAGAAGGCCAGCCTTTTCCAAAAACTCACATTGTCTACAAGTTTCCGTAATGAACCCGCCCTGATACCGGGATAGGCAACGTGCGTGAAGATAAACGAGAGTAGGACATTCAACAAGAATGTACCGAACAGTCTATGAGGCAACGCATTCGTCTCAATCACGTGCAGGCGAACATTTGACAAATGAGAGATGCCCTCGGCCATCTGCCATTTCCACGGGAAATAAACCGAGGGTTGAACTATTTCTTACCAAATATTTGGTGTAAGGAAGAATCAAACGCTGCTCGCCCATTCCTCATGGACACTTTGGCACTCTCATTGTCGCGCTCATATCACCAAGTACCTACATAACCATAAAACTACCAAAAGGTAATGTCGACATCGTTTCTCTTCCTCGAAACCTTTGGCGGTAGGGTATGCATCGGAGCCTTCGGTCACTCCTTTAGATGATCCAGTTTCTTCTAGCCAAGCAGTTGAACGTTTGGTAAGGCGTAAAAGCTGAAGCTCCATGGTGCTTTCCTCATATCGGGAGGGAGTTTTATAAACAGCCTCACGATAACCCTCTGGAAGGGCACTAAACATGGCCACCTCGAAGGGATCTGAGGTATTCGCCAGAAGGCTCTTCTCTGAGAAAGAGATCAGTTTCGGCTTTGTAGCAAACAAGCTAGCTAATGCTTTGCTTTAATAGATAATGTTACCGTTGTCCAATATGTTGCCATGTTTCGAGCGAATAAAAAAAAGCCTTTGATGCAAGCTGCCCGAAAACATCAGGTAGTCTTTTAATGAGTGGTCCTGATGTAATCAAGGCTCTGCCAAACGCAGCTGCTACATGAGTCTCGTTCGGAACAACCCCAGCCGATCGCTCTTACGTGAGGGACGTGCCGATCATATGATGGTCCATTACCGTTGCAGTACCAGAACAATCAGTTCCCTTGGCTCTCGCAGACGTAAAAGAACGTTTATTCCTCATTGTCTTGTGCTGTTCTTTTTCTTTGGGGGGAAAGGAGGGTGGTGAATCAACTCGCTTCACTCCACCGCCGCAATTAGCCCGTAGGCACGACGAACCGGCTGAAGCCGTTTCGGGTGCCAATAACCACGCAAAAAGAAGCTTGCTCAGGCGCGGATCAATGTACGTTTTGTAGAACCGAGCAAAGGATCAGCCCAATGGTAGATCGTACCATACGGAAGTGGGTTAGCCACGTGCTCTCATGTCTAGTTCAAGGGGGTATTCACGTCGCCATGTCTCCATAAGCATCTTCGATCCCATTTCAGGTACCTTTATTTAGAGTGAAGTCTCTTGCCGGCAAACCAATCAAAATCAAGGAACAGAGCAGGGCAAGCACGCTGAACCCAAAAATGTCAAAAAAACATGACTACAGGAATGCAGGGAGAACCTCCAAACCAGCCCTACTTTTCCTTGCCCGAATAAGTGGGTTTTCATTATTGATTCATTCCACTGGGAGGGATCACATTTGAGCGGTATGTAAAATAATACAAATAAAATAATAATAAATAATAATAATAAATCATAGTAATAAATAATAATAAAAGAAGAAGAACAAAAAAAATAATAATAATCTTAAAGTAAAGTAGCAGGTGAGAGAGGGAGAGAGGAAAACGCATCAGGGACTTCATGTAACCTCAGTGACAGAACTTGGCTATTTTACACCTAGGAAGGAAGGAGGTGCAACTCCTCATGAATTCAATTTTAACACGCTACCTAACATTCAGGCTGAAGAAATGATATTTACTACGAAAAGACTGCAGGACATCTATGTAACAGAAATGACATGTTGAATTTGAAATTTATTTTGATGTTCGTGGAGATTTCTTATTCTACCAAGATGTGCATTGCTTCTTTATTGCTGTTGGTTTAAACTAAGATTCTACGAAATTGCGAATGTTATTAGACAAATCAACACAAAGATACCAACTAGTGTTACTACAAAATGAAAACCAATATGCATATTTGGTGCTTGCACACTCTGTACAGAGAAAGGAATAATATTATAATGTAAAAGCACTTCTTGACCACTGCTGAATTTAAATGTAAAAATTAAGAAAACCTCTAGAAACTAAATATGTAAAAATTAAGAAAACCTCTAGAAACTAAATATGAAAAAATCAATAAACAGTAAAAAAAAATAAAATCATTCGCACGTAGTGGCAATTATATATATGCCTAATATATCAGCATCCCCTAAGCCTTAGAAATATACACAACCTCTATTCATGTGGTATTATCTTGAATATTTATGGTAATTTCAATTTCAGATGATAGTATTGATCTTTAAATCTAAATATCTCGCCAATCTGTGCGGTTGATCATCTTAAAAGATTGATAAGACTTCCAAAATATTTGGTCCTACTGCCATTAGTAATGTTTTTGAGATATAATCCTGAACAATAAACTTTAATCAAATTCTCCATCAGATTAATCTAATGCATGTAGATGATGATCTGGAAATTTTATTCCGAATCAGATTCATCACATAAATTTGTACTTTCTAATCCACATAATTTAGAGGAATTAGGTAATGAGGTAACTGAGGATATTAAAAAAGGATTGTGCTATAAAGGAAGGGGAATTTATTTTTTCTTGAAACAAATAGACGTTTGTAAAGGAGAGGTGAAAAAAACTTCCATTTAGAAAACATATCGCGGATCGAAGAGAAAAATTGAGTTGACTAAAGGAATAAATAGTTGAAGATACTCATTAAAATTTCAATAATAGTAAAAATTCTAGTTATTTCTCACTGCAGACAAGGTAAAATAATCAACTGTGTATCGAGCAATCTTGTTCCGTAAGGCGAAATTGTTACTTAAAAATCCTTGAAGCCTATGCACGGCAAGCTCTTAATAAGGTGCCCTCACTTATTCTAAATTTTGTTCTCTCAACTTGAATTCGCATGTTTTAAGGAGCAAGGATTTTACCCCTTTTATCTGCTACTTTCGAATGTGTCTAACACTATATATACCCAACTCGGCATATTCGTTTGCTGAAGTGACTATGGATCCACTCGCCACCACAGCTATACACTTCTATACATGGTATGCTAAGTGATTTGTTGATAAAATTCAATATAAAATAAAATGATAGTTAATTTTTTATATATATATATATATATATATATATATATATATATATATATATATATATATATATATATATATAACAGAGTTATATTTTAATGACTTAAAGGATTATACTGTTCATTTTATTCAATGAAATCCCATTGGCTTTAACTAAGGCCTCTAAGTGGCATCGGAACATGCAGTTGTGGCCTTAGGTTCCCCCTTGTTGTTGCACTGGGACTTTTAGTCTATCTTTCAACCACGACACATAAAGATGTAATCTGAGGAGTTATGATGCCGGATGATCGGAGTGATGTGGTCAAAGAAATTGTCTGATAGCCTAGCCTGGGAGATGCAAGCTCTTACTATTTCCATGACAACACATCACTCCGGACTATAGATGTAGCCCTGAGTAGTGATTATGAGGCCCTCTTGTAAGATAAACGTGAGCTTAACATGGGCTTGGCTACAGACCATCCCAGATACCATGATGTGGAGTTTGAAATTGGTCTTCATGTCTCTTGGTACATCTTTCGGATACACAGCAATCCAGCATTTGTTTTGCCAGTTCACCCTTTGGCCATTGCAGAAATTCCCCTCGTCTGAGAAAAACCAAAGCATGTCAGGCTTGAGGGAGATGAATCAGCTTTGCAGCAATTCCCTTCCGATTCTGCTTTATTTATCGCTACGAAAAATGTCTTTTTCTCATCTTCTGAGAGTACTAATAGATTTTTACATGCATAGATGCCTTATGATAGACTCTGACACCGGCATGTAACTCACAGATTTCCTGGGATCGATGTCAATGGTGGGCTGGATATCCATTACAAGTTAGGGGCTTCTTTTTGTATCATTGCAATTACAGTAAGGTTTTCAAACCTCCACATTCTCTTAATTACAATCTGACTCATTCAACTCATTACTTATACTCTGCACCGTCCAAATTTTTGAGGATTAAATTAAGTTATGGAAGATAGACCATGCACAAATGATTCTACTATAATAGAAAGGGGAGAGAACTGCGCTAGAAAACACGCTTGCGCTTAATTCAGTTACTAATGGCCACAAATTACCCCTCGGCACAACATATATATATATATATATATATATATATAGAGAGAGAGAGAGAGAGAGAGATAGATATACATATATATATATATAAGCTCAATTTTAAAAAGATTAAACCACGTAAATGAAGTTATTCAACAAAATATTTTCAAGTGAATGTTATTGAATAATTATATTTTAATAAGGACTTTTCACGAGCTAATTGACAATAAAACACTGCTTCTAAATTCCTTTGAAACAATATTTTATTCCCTGATAAAGTCAAACTTTTGATGCACTATAAAGAAACTTTTTTGCACCATCTTGGATGTCTGAACAAACGTTGATTTTACTACTAAATTTCCTGCCATCTGCTGTGGAAGTTATCTATTGGAATTACGACGCGACTGTTGGGAGGCGAGTCCATGATGAAGTTTTCTACAAATCCTTTCTCCACTGACCAACTCTTAGAGAATATGCAAGCGTGAGTAGGAGCATTATTCTGCATTAAGCGAATTGTCTCCTTATCTCACTTGTGCAATCATCTATCAAGGTATAAAGTTGTTCCCAGGACTTTAAAGTACGTTGTCAACAGCAGTGTCTACTTTAGAAAAATCTACTATGCTTTCTCTAACGATTGATGCTAGATCAACTATCCTCTTCCTCCTTGTTGTCGCTTGATGAACTACCTCACCTGAGGTCTATTGACAACCGAGACTCTTGCGTACCTCTCCAGAGTGAATCTCGATTTGTATTTTCATATAACGTTCTTCGAGTCAGTTTCCTTTGTTTCATTGGTAGGCAAAGCGCTTTGATCTATTTCCTGACGAAATAAAATATTTCAAATTTGGTGGTTATCGAATTTCAGAAAATCGAATGTATTACCTATTTAAGATAACTAGTAAAATACTTACTAGATTGTACTTATTATATTCAAAAAAGTAACTGTAAAAAAGAGTTTATAAATTTATTCAGGAAAATTGATGAGTGTAAAATCATATTGTATATGTGCCTTTTTTTCCGCATCTATTACACCCTTGTTTGTACTATAAAAATTCCTACTACCCATCCTTTCTAACTTACCAATACTTTACCTAACCTACACTACAGCTAATTCCACGATATTTAAGAAGAATTGATCAACCGATCAGCCGATGGTGACCTCATAATGGTAAGTTATGACGTGGTAAACAAGTTTACAAATATTCCCTTAACGAAACATTCAAATTTGTATACACTATGTTTTTACTTCCTGTCAAAAAGAAATAGGTATTACAAAAAACTTTCTGATTTGTAAAATGGCTGTTTTAAACTAGCATTATATATTTACTAAATGATGTTACTTACATGAAGAACGGGAATGTAATGGGATGCCACCTGCCCCTCCTTCGTGAATATCTTTTCATGGCATTATTCTCAACATTGAGGAAATATCTGTTCTAATCAATACAAATCTATCTATTAAACAAGCCATGTTGCTGATACATTTGGCTTAATGAAATTACGAGGACAAGCAGAGAAAATACTCAAATATTTAAATTCAAAATATTCAAGTAAAATTACACAAAGGAGGTCAAGAAAAATGGTAGGCTCCCATTTTGTATGTACATAGATTTACAGGTTTAGGCACAACCATCTTTTATTTTAATGAAGCGAAACAAGTTAACATCGTTAAAAACCCTTATCCATTGAGTCTATAATATATTTTCTTAATACAGACGACTAGATTTTTGTAGAATTCACATTTTTTAAAACATTTTTTAATAATAATGGATATCCTGATATTGATTCATTAGTAGGGAAACACAATTTAAAGTTTCTTAACCCTAAGAATAACAGTGGTTCCATTGGACATAGTTTCGATTTCCAAAATGATTTTTCACCTAGAATTTATTTCAATTGAAATGAATTATAAATGGAAAAGATAAATTGAACGTTTCACTTCAAATTATGATAGGAAAATTGATGTGGTTGCAATGGTCTCTGCTCACCAATCGTAAGCGAGAACAACGTCAAAAGCGCCTTGTTCGCCTTCTCAATGACTTAAAGAGACATGCCAATGGAATTCTTGTTTATTTCTCTGGAAAACAAATTAACGGTGGATCTGGTCATCAACACGCAGAGATAGCACGTGATAGGTTTCAACCAGAAGGTCTCCAAATTCCGCTACGTGTTCACAACTAACCATCCGATTCCGTGATGAAACTCAGCGTTGTGGCTTCGAATGGCGACAAGATGCCGCTACTCTCTGTTGCGGACGGTTACATACACACCGCTGTTGATTACAGCTACACATTTGGCTACGAAATTCCTGTCATGGGTTGAGAAAAATCACGAAAAAGGAAGAGTATGTCTTTAAGGATTACGGTGCCCTGGCCCACAAGGCCAAGTCTGAGCAAGAGTTGCCTGGGGTGAACATGAAATTGGCTTGAAAGGGATGTGGCCCCCGCAGTTGCATAACCTGAATCCATTCGATTACAGCTTGTAGGTGCATGTCGAAGTTAAGGCCTGAAAGGTTCGGGAGTAGACCAGAATGAGGAAGGATTTCGTCCACAACTTGGCTGCAGCTTTCAGTTTACCCTGGTGTCCATGCAATTGTATTTTTTTCCTGAAGTGCCTATCTTGGGAGTGCGACTAAAGCTATAGAAGCCGAAGTATGAAATTATTCTAATCATAGGCTCTATTTTAAAAGGGAAAATCAAAATATAAAGTTAATACCACAAACATACTGACAGAAAACAACAAGGGCACAGAAAACAAACAACGAAGGAAAAGCATACTCGGGCGTGGTGCTATATAACATGATCTGCTGACCAAAAATTCACGTACCCTCACTTATTTTGATTTACAGTATATCCTTACGACTTTGAAAAATTTCAATAATTCCAGGAGTAACCTTGGGAAGATATTGGCAATTCTATCATTCGAAAGAGAATGTAAGCACCTTAAGGGTTTCAAATTTTGTTAGATTTGGCTCAATTGTTACAATGTTCTTAAAAAACAGCAAAAGATGGACCGACTGAGATAGTAAGATGTAATCTCCCACGACTAAAAAGTCACCACTTTCTGAAAGTTCATTAAAAAGCAGAGGTAAAATAAATTAAAATATTTTTTTTTAATTAAAAAGGCGTGCCTTAACTTTTTGTCACACCTCATTTATGGAATTGGATAGGCGAAAAAATTGTGACACCCTAATTGAATAATCTAGAATAGTATAGGATAGCACATTATAGCATAGTATAACATAGCATATTATAGCATAATATAACATAGCATATTATATTATAATATAACATAGTATAGTATAGAATAGCATAGAAAACATAGTATAGTAAGGTATAATATAGAATAGTATATGTAGTATAGTATATCCTAGCATAGCATATCCTAGTATATTCTCGAATAGTATCCTGGCAAAACCTAGATTACCGTAGGATAGCCTAGCATAGTATTACCTCAACTAGCCTAATACAGCCTAGCATATTATGGACTAGCCTAGATTGCCTATCATAGTAAATCCTGCCTAGCCTAGCCCAGCCTAGCAAAGTATAACATAGTATATTATGTCATAGCATAGCCTAACATAGTATGGCCTAGCCTAGCATCTGCTAGCCTATTCTAGCCTAGCGTAGCTTAGTATAACCAAGTCTAGCCTATGATACCGTATAACAGTAGAACTTACCATACCATACTATAGCGTATCTAGCGTATCGTATCATAGCCTAGCCTTAAATAGTATAGATTAGCATAGCATAGTATGACTTAGCCTAGCAGAAAATGAATATTGTTGTAGGGTGACCGGAAAGAGTGCATTTCAGAGAATCGGGATTCCAAATCCCAGTGCAAGGGTTAAATAAACAAAGTCGAGTGCCGTTGGCCTAAATAATCAATTCGTAGAGGTTCTGGGATTAGAGGAACTAATAGTAGAAAAAACTTAACTTTATTATATACAAATAAAATATTAATAGCACACTAAATAAATGACAATAAATAAAATGAGACTAGGGGTAACAAACTGGGGAGGGAAGCTACAAATGACTTAAAGTGCACTAGAGTCCGTGAGAAGATGTACGGAGATTGTTTCCAGAGGAAATTGTTGAGTGCAATTATCGGGGCGACTCACGTAAAGCCTAATTGACTGGAGGCTTAAATACGGGGGGTAAACGGGGTGCTGCAAAGTTAAACTTGCAAGATTCCTTCTTCTTTAACCTCGCTGGAAATGAGTGAGGGAGTACTCCAGTCGTTGAAAGAAGTCGATAACTGAGTGATAGATACCTGTCCGTGTCTATCGTCTGTGTAGCGGGAACTCTGACCTTAGATACGAGCAAGGACGAAGAGAGAAAACGCATCGCGTTCGTAGCTGAAAGCCGTTGGCAGGCAAAGCAGGTTGTATGAATATATACGTGGCTGCTAACCAGGACAGGACTGTATGATACTACTTTCTCAAAGCTTTTCTTGAAGTATTTATACTGCCTCAGCGGAACCAGGTCGCCGGGGGCCTACAAAGGGAGAATGACATCTTATTAGAATTGGCACTCCAAGAGGGGGGTGTGGTAGTCTCGGCGGCCACGCAGCTTTGTGCAAAGGTCCTTAGCGCTGTGGGTCTGGCGCCGATCAGAAGGTGCGACGGCGACATATGGAACCCAAATGGATTACGCGGTCCCGCGAAAATCTCGCGGCTCCCTTAGGGCTGTCTGGCCATGCAGGTGTATCTTCTCAGGCCCAACAAGAAGATGATGTTGGGTTTTAAGGGGAGAAGTGGGTAACCTTCTCTCTCTGACATATAGTATGGCCTATCTTAGCCTAGAAACCATAGTAAACCCTAGCCTAAAATAGCCTAGTACAGCCTAGCATATATAAGATTCTAGCCTGGTACATTCTATCATATCCTATCCTATTGAGCATATTCTAGTATGACTTACATAGCCTAGTATAGTATATCATATCCTACCTTACCCTACCCTACCCTAGCCTAGTTAGTATAGTATAGTATATCATATTATTGCCTACCCTCGACAATTAAATGTTAGCCTAGGATTGCATAGCACGCATAACATAGCCTAGCCTACCATAGCAAAGCATTGCTTATCCTAGTAGGGTATATCGAAGACTAGCCTAGTATAGCATATCTTAGTATATCATAGCCTAACCTAGCATACCAGAGCGTAGCCTAGCTTAGTTTAGCTTTTCATGACATGTATAGCCTATACTATACTATTATCCCCTATTCAAGCATAGCTTATTATTTTCTATCCTAACTTATGTACTATATTCTATCTCATCATAGCATATTATATCATAAATTAGCATAGTATACTTTACCCTTGCACATTATATCTTAGCACAGTATAGCCTAGCCTATAATATTGTAGCATAGCATAGCCTATTCTAGGCTTGCCTATCAGAGTATAGCATATTATTGCCTGATATAGTATAGGCTGAAAAGTTATGATGTTATTGACAAAACAAAGTAATTCCCGGGATAACTTTGGGAGGACTTTAGCAATTATAGCATTCGAAAGATAATGTTAAACAACATAAACGATTTGAATTTCGTTATAATCGGCCGAATAGTTATGATGTCATATCCAAAAGAAAATAATTGCCGGACTAACCTCGGGAGGACTTTGGCAACTATATCATTAGAAAAATAATGTAAAACAACATAAAGGTTTGGAATTTCGTTAGAATCGGCCGAATAGCTATGATGTTATTGCTAATACAACATACTTCCCGGGTTAAGCCTGGGAGGACTTCGAAAATTATAGGCTTCGAAAGAGAATGTTAAACAACATAAGGGTTTCAAATTTCATTAGAATCGGCCGAATAGTTACAATGTTATTACAAAAACAATACAAAAAAGCAAAGGGGGACCGAACGACATTCTAAGATGTAGAGTCGCACGCGACTAAAATGTAATATTTGTTTTATTAAGTAACCAAATATTGGCAGAAAATTACCTAAGAAATCTACTGGATTTGTAAACTGGCACTTTCATATCTATGCCAAAATGCCTTCTCTACATCTCTTTTCCCAATTTTCCCCACTAGCTACTGTGTTTTCATGTTATCGTTTTACTTCCTTCCTTTCGAATAAAGAATACCCAATTAGTCGGAATTCACCGTTCCTCCCTGGATTGGAAATAGATTAAATTTTAATAATTCATCTATGAAATAAAGAAAGACGCTTCCTATTTTAAGTTAGCTCTCCTCTGTGAAAGTATTATATTAAAGGACATAATTATTTTATGAAGTTTCTCTGAATTTTCGAATATTTGGCCCCACCCTTTTCATAAGAATCAGACTCCCAACCAGTTTGATAGCGCCTTCACACCATAAATATGTAAACCTTGTCCTGTCATAAAGTAAATAAATCTAACTTTTATACATCGATAATTTGTCCTTTTGCACTGCTCTCCTTCTAGCTCTTTACTTTGCCTTCCATAATTATCTTCTCCTCATTCGCATATTTTTCAGGTTAAGGCCTAACTAAATATAGTTCTTTCTTCATGAATTATCATTATATATTTGTTCTAGAACTCTCTCTGACATCCCTTACGCCTTTCTTACGTTATGTCATCCACACACTAACATTAAATTGTATGTACAAAATGTGGTCGGTTAGTTCATATTTATAGCTCACAAATTTGACATCTAATACATTCTCAGGAATTACGACACTTTTTCAATCACTTTTATACTCCATATCCAATTTAATCGTTTAATCTCTGTTTGTTGATTTTGCTACAAAAGAATAAAAAACTAAAACTATCTCCACAAATTGTAATTTCACAAAAGTTACTTAAATATTCCAATTAACGGTCCATATTGTATGTCATGATTTATTTTGTGCAATTTTACTTAATAAATTTAATCGATACTCTAATAAAATATATGTCGGGGAAGGTTAAGTAAGTCGGACCCATGGAGTGAGATGGAACCCCCCATCTAATCCCAACCAGAAAGGACAAAGTTAAAATTGTGGCTGCTAGATGTTCTTCACGTCATCCCTAAGTGATTTACTTGCAGGCAGAAGTCTCGCTCAGTAGTCCATTAGCGCTCAGGAGCAGAACTTACGTTTTCATGGTGCTGATGTTATTCGTACGAGGTAAGAAACTGGATTGTTTGCATTGAAATATTAGCTATAATAACTTAGTATTTATGCTACATATGCCCATGTGTGTGTATCTTATAGGTATGTACCATGAATTGCTATACAAAACATAGATGTTCTGTTGAAAAATTTAGAGAGTGAATATTTACATGGGGTTCCGTCTTACCAATCACCCTAAATATTTCACAAACCCTTAACATTTTCTTTATAGATGCCCTGGAAATACGTGAGAGTCAGTGGTAGAGGTGAATGGAATGAGGCAGCTATTAACAGTGCAATAGCTGCAGTTAGAGAAAAAAGATGGACTTGAAATCAGCGTAGCAAAATTACGCAAAAACACTAATTAGCCTACCAGCAACAAAATGAAAGGTAAACAAGGCTGAATGATAAGTCAAATAAAGGCCTCTGATTTTCACTCTAAATGGTTAAAATATAGGAAAAGTGATTTTTAAAAGTATTTTGAATTAGATTGAGCAATAATCGAGAAACAAAATTCTATTCCTTATAGGCTCGGTTTTCCTACAATTTCCGTGAAATATTTGCATCGCCTTTTTACAAATTTATAAATGATGTTTGCTCCCTAGTAGACATATATGTCTTTAGAGTTGTTCTATTTGTTGGATTTATTGTAATCTTTAAAGAATCAATAATTCCTGGGCATATGATTTCTTCTTCTTTGCTCACCGTTTATCAACTTCATGGTTGTTAACTCTCTCTCTGCTTAATCCTTCACAATGTCCGTATCTAAACTCTCTCTCACCAAATTTTAGTTTCTTTAAGTAAGTAAAAATAAAAATGGTGAAAAGAAATAAAAAAAATGGTGAACAAATAATGAAATAAGAAATGTTGCGATACGAAATTCCAACTTATCTACAACTGCTAAGTAGAACCATTTAACCCTAAAAGGACTATATTAATAGTACAGCTTGGAAAATTTTAATTTCTAAATTCCTAATTATTTGCACTTTTTATTATATAATATCGAGATTTATGAAAAAATAGTTATTTTTTCTAAAGTTTTTTTAGTGGTTCATAAGTATACCAATAGTCCAACTGAACCTGAAAACTCTTGTTTCCCCCAAAATTAGTTTTACATAAATTTAATCATTTATACTAGGAAAGAATTTGTTACTAAAACAAATCAAAATGGTTATAATATCTTCCCATTCATAAGAAGTACAAAAATTTTCTTTATTATAATATATTTTCTCTAATATAATGTAAATAAATCTTTTATTATAATAACTATGGCAATATGCTTTGGAAAAGTAAAGATTTTCACCCATAAATAGAACATGAAAACACACATATACATCCATCCAAGCTTGTCATCGATGATGAAAGTTATACGAGCAATTTGGCTCTTTATTTACGCACAGTTTAACATTACATTTGCCACAATTTATGTTGGTCCTTCCTTTCTAGTTAAGTAGTTTGGATCGAGGCCTTTCGCTATTTTCCATAACCATGAGCCAATGGCCAACTCCATCTTTTATGATTTTGGTTCAAGTAATCGGCCTTGTTGCATGCCCTTTTTGCTTTTTGGCAGCATGTTTATTTTCAAGAATGCTAGAGCGTGGTCTTCATAAATTAGGTCCTGCAGCACCTCTTTGCCTTAGAGAAGCAGATAATTTGCCACACACAAATTAAATTAGTGTAACTGATCATGCCAATTTAGAGAAGCCATGCATTTACCAATGACATATCAGGCAAATAGAAAATCAGTTTATGGTAAGATTTATGAGATTTAATGTGAATTCTATATAAGGCAATTATTAATTCCATTAGATCAACTCCTGCCATTTTTTAAAGTTAAAGTTTGCTGGTTTTAATCCGCATATGAAGCTATGCAGTTTCTCAAACGAACGTCAGCCAGGACTTACCCCAACTCCCCACCGTGATGCCCGGTCACGGTAGTAACCTCCTCTAGTAAATAGTGTCAGCTTAAAAATAATCCGGACGGAGATTCGAACTGCCGACCCATCGATTGCCGGGCAAGTACGCTAACCACTATACTAGCCTGGAGGCTTTGTATATTTTTTACTATTTGAGGACAAGATATAACTACCATTTCTTTGTGGTATTTATCATTTCTCTTACACATTCCCCCAGGATTGTCTGAGAAAAAGTTTGAGAGGAGAGTTACACAACGATTGTTAAACCATTTAACAGGAAGCAATTCTATCCTATCATAAGCTGCCCTCTTCATCATTTCTTTATCTGAAGGCAAAACATTTGATATTCCTTTTAGTCAATTTTGTCTCATAGTTCCAAGAGAGTAGATCTGTTTTCTTGCTAAATGACTCATTAGTTTAGGTGATATAAACAAATTATCATGTTATAACAGATGGTTTGCCTCTACATGAATTGTACGTCCCAACTGCAGAACAATATTGTAAGATGAACCGAAGTCTGTTTCTCCTTCTACTGGCTTTTAGATCCCATCATAAACATGGAAGTTATACATGATCCCAGAAGTATTGCACAAGGCAAAGATTTTGTATCGCCATTTATGGGGTTTGCTCGGGATGTACTGCTTGATATTGGAGGATCCCTTGAAAGACACAATCATCTCATGTATGCAGCAAGTTTGATGCATACAAATTGTTCTGTGTAACTATGAAATCTAAAATGCCATCATCAATGAAATGATGTTTTAATAGTTATGGGATATTTGAAGGTGGCCAAGTTGGGAGATACTATGGGGTTTAATCTTTTGAGCAAGGGGGAATATGGAAGAACTAGATAATTCTTTTTACATATAGGATTGTTCTTTTAAGAACGGTCTACTAAACCTGAATCGCCTAATAGAGATACAGGCATTTACCTGATCCCTTGGTAACTCAAAATTGACCATTGTTCTAAGTGGGAGAGACCGGGAGGTCATTAAATAAACGTATTAATGATCATAAGGCGGATATTCGTAGAACAAGCAATAATGTTAGTATTTTCACCCATGTGCAAAACACTAATCACATAATTAATTTCCCTAGTGCCCAAACGATTTACCAATTTAACGATTTTAATAAAAGAAAAATAATCAAATCTATATTCATCAAGGAAATCCTGAACCTGAATCTGTCAGAAGATCAACACAAATGTAGCCGCTATGTATCAGACCGCATTTGAATAATATTGTTAATTAATCACCTAAAACTAACTCCTCCTGATTAATGTTAGTTGCTGGTTTCTATATATTTTAGTATTTCTTTTTTCTTTGTCAATTTCTCTCAGTTAACGGCTGAAGATGGTAGGGAATCTTCATACCGAAGTTAGTTCCGGCTCAATAAACTTTGTGCTCAAAAAGTGGTTTCATTGTACAATATATATATATATATATATATATTTATATATATATATAAAATATAGAATATAAATTAAAATAAGTATTAAAACAAAATTTTAACTATAACATAGTGAATTTGACAAAATTAGAAAAAAGTACTAATTTTTTTTACGAAAACAAAGAGAGACAAAGACAAACAGTAAAACAAAATAACAATTAATTAAGTAAATTAATGAAAATTATAAAATTGGCTTACCAGGCAGAGGTACCTGTATAGGATGGTGTTCCTCTGCAGAGTCTGGTAAATGTGGAGAAATTTGACCTAAATAACTATTGGTGGCAAGTTTGTCGGTAGTTTATGAGAGAAATAGTTGGTTTTCTTTCAAATAATTAAATAATTAATAAGGGAGTTATTGGTGGGTATTTCTTAACTATAGTTAAGAGATACCCCCAAGTTCAGTTTTCTTTTGTTCTCATCCTCGTTCTATCTATTAAAACCTTTCTCAACCATAAAGAAAAACTCTCCAAAATGCTTTGGGCCTCATCGGTTTAACAATTTTTGTGTGCAGGTTGTCAGGCTTGCTACGGGGGTAAAACCACTCTCTAACTCCAATTGAGGATTTTTAAGCATCGAGGTTTCTCCTACTATACTAACAGACCATTAACTACGCCTAAATTTTCTTCCATTTGGAACGATTTATTTCCATGGCCACTGGACTCAGCAGGTAAAAGTGAAGACGGTGGACTGAAAAGGCACACCTACTTTCCACCTTAAACAACATCGTGAAAGTTATTCCTATATGCATTGCTCATTCATCCACAATGCTGCAAGACGACACCAACAAATACAAGGATCCTATATCCGCGATGTCTGTGGAAGAGGCTGTGCCAACCTTCGCAGACTCCGCAGCTATCAACGATCTCACCAAAGACGATAATCATCAACCTAACATCATCAAAATCATCCATGGATGGAGTGACGTTGCCTTTTGTGGGTGATGCCAATAGTCTTCAGTGGAGTGATTTCCAAGTACTAAGAGGAAGAATGAAAACATCGAATTCAGCAGAAGTGAAAAAAAGTGTTCCCAGAAAGAAATGCACCATCATCTCATAAGTATTGTATCTTGCACCCCACATAAGAGCTGGCTACGGACTAGAAGAGATAGAATCCTATGCTCAATATAATGACCCGGTTCTAGATTGATGTCAGGAGATCTGGGTTTAATTAGACGGGTAAAGGTCTAATTTCAATGAGTAACAATCTCGAAGATGCAGGATGTCAGATATTTATATGCTTATGAACCAAGTACACTGTTAGAGTTGAAAGGATTCATCATGAAGAAATTCTGACACCAGTCTGGTCAAAGTTCCAAAAATGGAAGATTGTGAATGCTACATTGATAAGAAGTGGAGCCATCAAGTTCTAATGAGATATGGATGCAGAAAAATACATTCAACTTGAGTTAAAGAAAGGAATCAAGGTAAGTGCAGAAATATTGGATTCAGATTGATATTTAAGGGAGATGGTATTAAACTTGGAGTAAAAGAAAAGGCGTGAGTTACTCACCCTCCTAATTTCCAGGGTATGCGGCATAATTACGAGGCATCTTCCTCTTATCAGTCTGAATAATGATAGACGACAGAAAAACAGCCAAAAGCAGTAGACAAGCTGAAATGTAACTCCACCCTAGTTATATTACATGGAAAAGGCCCATAAAATATAGAAGACTAAACCTTAGGATATTAAAGAAACTATAAAGGAGTTCTCCCCGGATTATTCCTTATTTCTTTGGATGAATAAGTTTACGTAAAATATCGTTGATAGAAGATGTATTCTCTAAAAAGTGTTACCTGTATAAGATTCTCCTGTTAATTGTTGAAATCGTAGCCTTTAATGATTTAAGGCAGTATCATGGTTTAAGATATGTGTTTTACCCATTATTTTAAATAGAATGTATTATTCCATGCCTCCAGCGGAAGAGAAGTTAAAACTAAAAAACGCCTTTGAATACTCCAGTTCGTCAAACGTTTTTAAAGGTATTTTAGAATGGAGCACCTTCAATATACACTCGAAATTCCACAACAGAACAGAAATTGGGGATGGTTAAGGAAACGGACACCATAGAAATATCTGGAGTATTTGGGTTATAAAATGATTGGATGTGAGAAATATTGTAGGCTTGTTGACCGAGAAATATTAAATTGTGGGAAGTAAATTACCTAGCCAAGATTCTGTGAAACCTAGCTTTTATTGCAGAACTTCCTTTTCTAGCGGTTGGGTAATTTAAATACAAGGTCTGCTGATCAAATTCGCGTGCTCTCACTTATAATGAGTAATGTCCTTACGACCTTCTAAACTTTTAATAATTTCCGTATTAGTCTTGGAAGGACCTTGACAATTATATGATTAAAAAGAGAATGCAAAACAACACAAAGGTTTCAAATTTCGTTGGAATCGGCCGAATAGTTAAAAGATTATTGCCAAATATTTTCCCGGCTAACCTAGGGAGGATTCCGCAATTATATCATTCGAAAGAAAATGTAAAAGAACTTAAGGGTTCAGAATTTTCTTAGAATCGGCCTACTAGTTATGATTTTATTGCTAAATAACATCGGCCGAATAGTTACATTGTTATTACTCTAACAAAATAAATCAAAACGGGGACCAACGACCTAGTGAGAAATAGAGTCGCACGCAACTAAAAATGTTATAGCTCTGTACTTGCTATGAAGAGGCTATCTACTTAATTTTCTCTTAATCAACCAATTATGCTAAAAAGGCGTAAATCACTTTTATTCGACGCCAGCGACTCAAATTAAAGAAATATTTGAAGGCATAAAGCTGTTCTGCCAAGCGTAAATCTTAACACATCCTGGAAAAGGGTCATGTCCGAAATCAGGTATGTTACTTCAGCTTGTACTAGTTGGTCAGCTTATTGAATTTTTTAACCCAAAATTGGAGTAGAACAACAGCTGAAATTTATGGCCATAAAAGGAACGTTTATTGCATCAAGCAAGCTAATCTACGATAAAAATGCAAAAAGAATCAAACGAGAATTAATAACTAAATATTAAAAAATCATTAAGACTGGATTACTCTGAGGCCTTCTAATCCTAATTGACCTTACTGTATCGTAATTCTATTGGAAAACTGTTGAACACGAACCTTTACAAAGATTTAAGGAACAAGTGGTGGTAAAGCTAAATTAATAAAGAGCCGATATATGCTAAATAAATATAATTAAATGAGGTTAAATATATTTTTTGTGAGAAGGTATATAAAATAGTCTGAAAATAAAAGAGCATTTTATCTTTTTATTCCCACATGGGTATTCACTTCAACTGTACCTATTTTCGTAATTCTTTTAAGTATTTTCTTTGCCACAAGGTATCTACAATTCAACATAAATAATTACACACATGTGGCTGAAGCATTCGACAGCGTCAAAAACATTATGCATATCTCCATCCAGCTAATATTCCCATCATATATTAATTAACTTCCTTCAAGTGGATCGAATGTTTTCACCCTACTCTGTTTTAGTTCAAAGTGTAATAGTATTATATTGAAAAGAAGTTAATGTTTTTCAAAGTTGTTTAACTTGTTTGAAAGTTTTAGCAACTTATATAAAATTAACTTTAGTAATGCCTATGACTTATTAAGCTGGAGAATCACCTAAGTCCTTTTAATCTGTCATTGAGTACATCTTTTGGAAGCTGCCAAAATTGTTTTGCGTGATACATGCATTTAAGAACCTTATGCATATTGTATAATCTCCTACTTAACTTTAAACTATATGTTTAATAATCGAAAATGTTTAATGAACTATATTATCATAACCCTTCTTCACTGATAAACATATAGGGTATCTTCATCTATGATAATCCACAATCATATATGCTTAGGGCTACAGAAATAATATTGCATTAGGTGGAAAGTTCTTCTTCATCCCCATTCTTCACCAAACTTTGTTCATTTTATTTCCAGTCTCAAAATTTGTTGTACTCTAGTAGCTAGAAGAAAGTTGTTGAGAAAGTTGAGGGTAATTAGGAATTTTATAAGTTCAAAGGGCCCTTTAAATTCATCTTTATAGCTTATTCTTTAAACCTTGCCTAATATATTTGAATTTTTTCTAAAAATAACTATATGACGTTTATTTACTTTATTTTGAAAATAAATTTTAGTTTCTTATTATACTTAGATTTCGTTTTGATTGAGAAATCATAACTTCCATTTTATTTATTTGAGTTTTCTACTTGGCTATTAAGAAATTCGAAGTGATCGAATGCGACTCTATATGTCACTGTTTGTCGGTTGGTCACCATTTTTCTGTTTTTGTTTTGGTAAAACCCTGTAACTATTCGGCCGATTGCAACCCAAATTTAAAAGCCTTATGTTGATTTACATTCTCTTTCGAATGATATAATGGTCAAAGATCTCCAAAGTTAGGCCGGGAATTATTAAAAATTTGAAGGTCGTAAGGTCATAAATCAGAATTAATGAGATCACGCGACCTTTGCCAGCAGACCTGGTTTACTCCAAACTTTATCAGCAGCTCGTCGTATTCATTTGATCCTTTTTTTCAGTTCAATTTTAGAGTGAATTTTATCGCACCTAGTTATTCCTAGCAGTTATTCCTTCTAAAGCATGAGAGTTAGTAGGAATGGTTGTTGTTCTTTTAGGTAGATAAGGGTATTTGTTTTCATCTTCCTAGAGAAATATAATATTGGAAATGGATATACATCTTTTGTTGTTTATTTATAAGTATTTCAAACTTGGACGCTTATATCCGTTTGTTTTGGAATTAGCTTATGTTTAGAAGAGTTGCGTGACCTCCAGTTTCAAGTTGTTCAATGAAGATTTACATCTTCAGACATTTAGTTTCCATCCAACAATTATTCAAAGTTTTTTAAGAAGTACACACATTTTTTTAGTTTATTAAATAGAAAACGATAGGTGTTGTCCAGTTTTTATAAGAGGGAAGATCTCGTAAATTTGGGCAATTTTGCTCTTCTACGAGCTTGTTACTGGAGGTGCCTGATACAGCCACTGAAGCTCTGGATTTAAGGATGAAGAGGTCAGGACTTAAACATTATTTTAATTTCATGTTTTATTGTTTTACACATTTCTAGCATCTCATATTTTCCATCCATGTTTTTATCACCCATAAGATTATATTAATCTCCCTATCTATTAATTAGACGTAAAGTAGACATATGTAGCCTGTTGATGTCTCACAGATATTGGTACTATGCGTTTAATTTGATGGGTGGAAACCGGGATGTGTGACTCTTGACTAATTACTTAGAGTTCCAATATACTGTACATTAAGGAAGACTGACTCTCCCATGACCGTTTGGATATGTTTTCAATACCCACATCTTCATACTACTGACTTTTTATACAGAACTTCAATTATGAATCTATTGATAAAGAAGTAAATATTCCAGGCTTAATCCATAAAATGGACATCAGCGGACATAATTTATTTACTGGTAATCTCTTTGCTGATTTTGAAACTGCGGCACGTAAATTTTCCGTTTTACGACGACATAAATAAACCCAAGGAAAAACAGCGCTCGTGCCGCTATCTTTAGCGAAAACGTCGTTATATGTGCTGCGTAAACAGCATCCCACGCATTTAGTGTAAAATACGAAGAATTCTCTTTCTGTTTTCCAAGAATTTTAATTTGATGCCACTAATCACATTAATGGTAGAGGGAAGAAGAGCATTCGCAATGACCTAAAGTCTGCATCTTCTCTTTCAACTTCTAATTTATTGCAAAGCAGTTAACCGAGATAATTCTCAGTTAACCGAGACCTATTAGCCTGAACACTACTGGGACTAAATTTATAGTTGTAGGACCAATTTGCTATTGCTTTGATCGACCTCCAGAATCTACGAGAGCATTAACTAGTTGTAATTAATTTGGAGGTCATTTAATGGGCACTGTATACTCTAGTTCACAAAATTAATAAATATACCAAAGAAAAACTGATTTTACATTCATTGTAAAAGGGTGCTTTGATAGAACCTATTTCAAGAGTTCGGAACTATAAGTGAATTTGTGGCAATTCAGAGTCATTTCATCTAGTCATATAGAAAAAGGAGATTGCTTAAAAGTTTACCGCTTAATGAGAGAATAAAAAGATCATTTTGGCATCCAGCACATCCAAGTATATTATATACTCATGTGATGGCAAAGGCCCTCGCCAGCCTCATTCTTTGGCTTTTTATGCCATTTATTTAGAAACCTATTGCTGGTCGGTTCAAGTTCTCAGAGTATTTGGCAATTTTCTCATTTATATTATTTTTAATTTATTTACTAAAGGCTAACTATGTATAGATCTTATGGAAACAAAAATAGGCAAATTTCTGTGATGCGCCATCAAGGATTTATTCCATAATTTTAACATCCGTTTTATTGAGAGAAAGTCTCCTAAAATAAATGACTGGATCATTTGTGTTTTCTTGATGAAATAACTAGATTGTATTTATTCTATTAAAAATATTTAATCGACCCTGCAATAAATAAATGACATTGACGAATGTTGCGTGAAAGATGTGAGAGTAGATTATTTGCAATATGAATGGCTGGAGGTATGTGTAACTTTCATAAAAAAGCTCAGTTTCTCAACAAAGTCACATTGTTCGTATTAAAATTTCCTCCAACGTGAGTCTTCTGTCATTGAAATTAATGGTTTAGCCCTTCCGATTTTCCTCACTCCGTTTCTACCCCACATACATGAGGTCAAATGGACGAAGTTATAAAAGTTTGATTCAATAGAGCTTATTACTATTTTCTCGAATTCAAGCTATATACAATTTGACAAGAGTGATGACTCTCCAAATGGTCACTGGATTAAATTCACTCATAAGTGTTTCTTTTCTATAAAATACAACAGATCGTGTACTAATTAGTTATAGATGTTTAATACGTTACTTTATTAACTATAACTTCGTTCTCCTGGTCTTTCTGCAGAAACTGCAGAGTTTGGTTCATTTTCACTTCGTTATTCAGACTAGATATTGGATGGCAGTATTTACTTTATCAGTATTTATACTATACAACTATGATAGAAAAGTGGATACTAAGTTGACAATATTTATAACCTATGTCTCTATGCTATAGAACAAGATAGAGTAAATATTTGAGAAAAAAAAAAAATTATTTAGATCTATGCGTAAACGGCACTTGTTATTATAATATAATATGCTCAATAAAACACTTAGCCTGAGGCTCAAAAAGATCTTTGTACTGAAATGGTAATGATAAAAGATAGGAAATGTTTGGAAGGAACCAACCAGAGCAGGTAAATTCAATTAATGATGTGGTTTGGGACATCATCATACAAAACAAAGGAGAGGAAAACGTAAGGTAAATAAAATAGACGGTATTTAATACTTGCCATACATATGACATATATGAACATTGAAGTTTCGTTATTAAGCAGTAAGATTCATTTATATTTTACTGATCAAAAAACCTCCAAGTATTCGGGTACCCTGTACTCAAGACAAACATACTGAAGGAAAAAGATATTTGGTCTTGAATGTTATAAAATTATAAGGCATTGTTTTTACTATCAATTACTGGAACACGAATACTCATCAATCTTTATTAGTAGAGTTAATTAACTTGCGTAATTGTAACTATTTAGCCACTAATCTGATATGATGGTTGAAAAAACCCTTCCAATGATTCAATACCACAATGCCACACAAAGACAATTTTAATATAAACACCTGTATGTATGTACCAACAAAAATCATTTCATTGAGTTATGGCACCAAAATTTGAGACTAACATAATTTTTTTTTCCATTCGATTCTAATATTTACCTGATATGAATATTATTCTAATATTTACTTTTTGCAGGATTATTAAAAATACAGCATTTTAAAATTATAAGGAAAAACTGTGCCTATTTTCTCTCAGTCTAAAATTGCACTCTGGTCCTTTACTTGTAAAAAATGAGATTCAGTCACTTGAGCTTTGCTCTTTGATCAAAAAGGCAAAGCAAATATGGACGCATCAGTGCAGACAGTGATGCGGTTGCTTTAACAGAAACGTTTCAAATCGAGGAGAGCTTCAAGGACGCCTCATACCACAAGGAAGCGCCCTTTGTACGATGTATGAGGAATGGACTCTTAAAGAATGGGACAAAGTGATATTCTATTCTTAACCTCTCTTCCCTTTGTTGGTAGCTTCTGGATGATGTCTCGTTAAGAAGAGAATAGGGGAGCTCTTTCACGTCAGATGTTTGTGCCTATCATTAAAGAATCCGGACACTTTTCATGTCTGGGGCTGCCTCTAATCTAAGCAGACTGGAGCACTAAAATTAATACAGCCATAAACTCTAGATGCTACAAAAACGTGTTTCGTTAGTACTTCTCTTTCTCAATCTATGTCCATATCGCTCTCAACCGCAATTTTTCCTACAACCTCTCTCTCAGTCTATTCAATCTATATCTTTCCCAAACACTCCCTCAAACTCGCTTTCTATCTGTCCTATCCTTTCTTACTAAATATATGCCGAAATCTCTATCTCATTTACTAAATCAATCTACTCCGCTATCTCTTACTCAATAGCTTAGCTTCGAACGAGAAAGAAGCATTCGAATAGTATATAAACAGACGATAGATTTTCCGGTGTAGATTTTGAAAAAGAACTTTATTTTGTTATACAATTGCTCCTACCTACATCAATTTCCATTTAAATAAAAGTAAAGTTTCCCTTTCGTCACGAGCTTATGTAACCTATTTTTATTTAATCCAATTACAGACAACCTCAAAGTAACCTAAAATATACGTTTATTGAGTGGGAAAAGTGTATGCAAAACTCCACATGTAGCTGCATGGTTCACTTTGGGTCATATTGAAAAGTTAAACTTAACTAGAGCAGACAAATCTTGCTTTGACTCATTCCTCGACATCAGACGTCTATATGTTTTTTGTGCCCTGATTCCTCCGTCCCTCTTTTCATGTGAGAAATACTTGGAAGAAGCCTCAGTCACCATTCTTACAACCCTCTCAATGCTCTGCGTGTGATAAGGTGAGTCAGGTACTTTCATAGAAGAGTCAATGAAGTTTTTCAATTCAGAAGTACTTAAAGAACAGGTGAGAGGTGGCTCAAAGACATTCTCTGACCAATTGATCAGATCTCCAATCCTGGTAGCATCACAATTGATGTCTGGTATCCTTCTAAGCCTTACAAAGGAGTTTCCCAGTGGAGTATCTGGGTCCTTTTCTCCCCTGATGATCTGGATTCTTTTCTTCCCTTCAGTTCTTTCCGCCTGATCTTCAGAGCATGGGAGGGTTTGGAGAAGGGCTTAAGTGTATGCATAGCAAGCTGATCTCTTAATATCCAACACCTCCTTCCTCTGAGACATAAGGCAGTGAAGTTGATAAACAATGTGCCTTGATCCCTCGGTCTAAGAGTACTTAATCTAAGGGTTAAACCAGCATGAGTAATAGACACCAATGATGAACTCAACAATCAGTCGTAAATTCTTAAAGGCTTTTACTTTGAGCTCATGCTTTAACACCCACAGCCGAATAGGTTTGTTAGCTGTGGTCAGCCAACGAATTTGGTTTACTGGTACTATATCCAATAGAGAAAGCTCTGTAAGAATCACTCCATCTTTAATTGCTGATACAATTCTATAGCCGTAGTGTTGACAAGTGTAAAGATCTTGCACCACTTCCTCAGGTATCTTGGTAAGCGGAAGACCTAAAGATATTTGAGTGAAATTTTGGTTGATATCCAAGTCAGTAACAGTGCAAAGAACTTCTCTATTGGTCCGGAATATCTGTTGTCTGATAGTGTTCGGCCATCCAAGTTGATAAGTAGATGACGGAGAGGGAGTTCCCCAGTTTACAGGTTACAGACCAACCAGACACGCTTACTGCCCAAATGGAGCTCCATCTTTCGCATTACTCCAGCATTTACACCTGTGTTTACATTCATGGAGTCTCCCCCAATGGCCATTAAACTTTTATCCAAACCCTTTCCCTCAGCCATCCAAACATGGTCATAGCGATCTTCTCTGCATGTGATTCTTCTTTTGTAGCCTTTTCTTGTACAAAGAGGAAGAGGTAATTGCTCCCAGGCTCACTGATGACAATGAAATGATCCTCTTTTGTTTTTGCTGGAAACAATTTTTCACTTTCCTCTGCCTCCATCATAAAATTTGTCACATCAATTTACCCATCGAAGAGAATAGAAGAAATTCCCACATCCTTCCTTAAGTTTTCCTCAAACTCATGTTTAATAACTGTCATTAGCTTTCCCTATGCTCTCTTAAATTTATTTTTATCACTTACTTTACTTGTATCTTCCTCAGGAATGAATCCAGCATCTATTAAAGCTGCTATTGCTATAGCTGCAGTTGGTCTCAATCCGACATAATATCTTATACTAGCAGGAGCAATATTTGGAATTTCATCATAATTCTTTCTGTTCCTGGTGGAAGATTCCGGCTCTTGGACAGCTTCAAAAGTTACTGTATCACCCAAACCGTTGTCACCATCAGAACATTCTGCCTCCAGATCTTCACCTTCTGCAAAAAATGCTCTATTTGTTTTTTTTTCTGCTTTTCCTGCTAAAACAGGGCTTTTCTCCTTACTTTTTCTCTTCCTACAAGCTATCCTTTCTTTTTCTTTCCTTTCCGAACCTCTTAATTGTCTATTATGCTATGGAATTTCAGGACCTCCAATTTGAAAGTTACCTTTACTAAAAACCTTCTCCTTTTGCCCTTCAATAAAGGCCAGTTCCCTATTAGGTATTTTTTTCTATTTACTACAAGAGCAGTTAATGTGGGCTTCAGTCTAACAGCCATTACAACACCTACTTCCCCACAACTGAAAATTCGACATTTGCTTCTTAATATATCAAATAACTTATCTAGTTTTCCAATGAACCCTTCTTTTACTATAATTTTTCCTTTACCAAGGGAAACTTTTACTGTCTCCTCCATACCTCGTTAAGCTTTGAAATTATTGTGACCTTTTGATTTACAACAGGTGGTTTGAAGAGAGCATTAGCTTTGGTCCACTGATTAATCAAGCCCTGATACATGTCTCTGATCAGCAAGTCTACTTCTTAATTTCTTCAATCATCTTCCCTTTGCTACCTCAGGTAGATGCCGTACCTCAAAATATCTATTATTGTTGGTAACTCAGACACCATCAGCTCTTGCTCAGTTTTAACAAAATTAGTCAGATGAGAACTTGATTTGTACCTTGTCTTGATTTTCGCCATTGTCACCCTAATTGCAGGTATATCTGCAAATGAAAAGATGCACTTAGATTAAGAAATAATCTCTACCAAATAATTTTTTGTTATTCTAAAATGATCCAGAGCCTTTACTAGCATTCAAATAAAATTTAAATGTCTATAAACAGTTATCAGTTACAATAGTTACCATAACTCGCAACACTACTGGAATATTGACTTCCACTGAGTAATGAGTACTGGCTACTTGCAATTTTGGAGTTATACCAAATTAAATTGAGGGTCATTTTTAATAGGTTTCCTACTTCTCATGTCTCTCTAATACATTTTCTACATTTATTTAGACAACTATCTTTCGGACTGCATAAATATATTGACGATAGAAAACGGTAAATTTTATCCTTTATGGGTAACTAAAATAATAGTAAAATATAGTAAATGACCCAGAACTAACAATTTTTCAACTTCAAATTAATGTAGGTTAGATCAATCAGAATTTCACATTCCTACCAAAAGTATGTTCTTCTCACCTATATTCATCATATGAATACCCCTTATCACCAGTTTCGTAAAATTCTAGAGTATGACCCGCCCTATTAGGAGAGTATAGATGCAATAACCTTCCAAAACATCTTGTTTTCTCCGTTACCCTACACTTATTTACAAACATTTTCCGTTATTACTTCCTTCCTCTTAATGAAATTTTAAAAATAGTATAAAATAATAGCAAGAAGCCTTTCTCAGAGACTAAAAATAACCACCCAAAATTACAATTAGTACATTGAGAACACTTATTTACAAACATTTTAGGTTATTACTCCTTTCCTCTCAATTAAATTTTTAAAAATAGTATAAAATAATAGCAAGAAGCCTTTCTCAAAATAACCACCCAAAATTACAATTAGTACATTGAGAACAATTCTCTACAAAAGGTCTTAGCCTAGGCTAGGCAGAATACTGTCTACAAAAGCATGGCAAAGAGATATTGAACCCTTTGGACAGGTTAACGAAAGAGATTACTTGCTCGAAGTTATCAAATGCAGGATTCAAGCAAAATATCGCATACAATCTTAAATCCAAACCATTATTCGCAGAAAAGTTCAGGGAAGCGATTGCGTCCTATTCAGTGACGAAAGAAAATGACTTTAGACATTTGATGCCCTGAACTATAGGTCCACGAGAAATTCCTCCCCAAGTAGTCAGATTAGTGAATAGTGCAAAGCTGGTCTGGTTGTTTTGTTTGGTCAGAGATCCTGTCTTACAAACAACGGCTGATTTCTAGCGATAAAAAATGTCCATGAAACTGGAAAAAGAAAGATTTGACATCACCTCTAATCACAGTGTTTTGAGAATTGTTATGGATTATAAACTGTCTCACAAATTATTATAATTCATAATCTCATGGATCGATCGTTAAATAGCGACCAGCTCAGCCGCCAAAAAAGAGCCAGTAGCTCTCTAAATAAGCCAGTCCTGCTTCAAAGATTACTATCTTGGAGGTAATATGAGCAAGCTATCTTTTGCATGAAAAAGAAGGCTCTCTATTGCACAGGTACAAGTGGTATTATTTGGAAATCATAAAGGGGCTTGAACGAGGAAATTCAACGTAAGCTGTAGATTTTAGGAGACAGAAGATTACATCTCGTACTCATACCCAAGATTTGAACGATAAAATGAGATTAAATTTAAGTAGTACCCCCACGTGCGGGTACGATAGTCTCTGAGGATGTGAATGTACTAATCTCTATTTAAGCGGAGGTTGAATTTCAGACCAAGGAAGTATAAATGTATTCAAAATATTACGTATATATTACCTTCCTTTTTGTTGGCAATGGTACATTAGTTTACTTTTATTTTATTAAGAAAGGTTTGGAAATAAAATTAATAGTGGGTCACCAAAGAAATGGGCTCCAACTTTTGATAAGCTTCATTTCTTAAAGTTTTCTCGAACTAAGAAATGAAACGTATCCAAATTTATACTCGTTTTATCCAACAGGCGAACACAAAATGAAATAAAAGTATTCACTTACGTAACCAAGACTAAAAAATACCCTATTTCTTTAATCGCTGGAATTTCTCATGAGGATTTACTGAATCAAGTCTATTAATTCAAAGCAAAATAGACGCAAGAGTAAAATGGCAGGAAAATATTGATTTGTTTTTTTATAAAATAGAAAATTTATTTCTTTACAACCTCTTCTATATCTTCAAATTCCATGAGTCAGACTAAAATGGCATGTGAATTTTTGATGAATCCTTAAATTTTGAATCTTACTTTTATCGTATAATGCATAACTACTATCTATATCAATTTGGTTTGGGGAAATGCATCAGCTAATTTGCTAAACCCCTATTGAATTTATCTTCGTTTTCATATTCTTCATTATAAGCCAGACTTATAATGTTAATGATATCATTAATGAAATAGTGGATTGAATCAATACAAAAATTTAGGTTAAGGTTATCAAATACAAAAAGAATGTATCCACTATGCAGAGGACTAAAACAGCAGAAATGATCACGAGGTAGTTGCGTCTTGTGATTAGTGGGTACAGGCATGGAAACCACTTGTTTACAAAGGAATCGTCATGCCCTGCTTTGAGGCATCCATTCTAAAAGGGTTCTATGTCGTAGATTATATTTATATTCCTTTTGATCGCAATACGATTTGATGAAGCAAACACACGGGAGGAGATGCGAGGCGACGACAAATAACTTAAATTATGACTGTTTGAGACCAGTATATTGGCTACTGTGAGGAATACACAACCTGCCAAAAAACGGCAAAATATGGAATAAAATTGTCTAGTCAAATGAAGTCAAGAGCATTTGTTTTTACTTGGAGAAAATGGGGATTTGCTCAAGAGATGGATTGCATCTAGGTCATATTCTGATTAAACAGGTTAGACGAATCTATCACCAGACCATCTGAAACGTTACCACCGACAATTAGGTTAAATTTTCACTACTAACACATGACCTTCTTAACTGTGTTAAAACACTGGTGGGCAGTGTAAAGGGGAATAAAAAGCAGTATCTGATGTTGTACAAGATAACGTGAACTGCACAACAGGTAGCAAGGTCTTCTTCTTCAATCAGTACATGACGATGATGCTCTAAGTCCAGACAAAACCACAAAAACGAAGAATGTCCTTCTGATTTTGTATATGCACAAGTAACTGACTAAGAATGAAAATTGAAATCTAGAGATTATTCAATATTATAATGATAAAAAAGAGGAGTCAACACGTCGACCACATGTGTGTCATGTACAGCTGCAGTATTAAAACAAAAAGTAACTGTTCTATTTCTTCTTTGGCATTAAAATGAAACAGTTATAAACTCCTGGCCTATCCACTGGACAATGTTGACATAAGAAGTTAGAGATGAATAAGAAAACAAGGCCGAAGTTATCCTTACAGCTGATCAAGCATTCAGCAAAGGCAATTCTTCAGGAAAGTGTGCTTTCTCAACCTTTCTGATATTGGTGAAGTTGCAGGTCTATCAGCAGCAGAAATAAAGGTGTCCATGATCCGATCTTCCAAGTATGATTCTAAGGCTAACAAGAAGAACCACTTAATATGTCATGGATGTCAAAGACAGTCTGCCCGATACATTACTCTCCTTAATGGTGCATCTGTAGGTAAAGGTGAAGAAAGTCTCAAAAATCATAACTGGTCCTGAAACCTTTATTTTGTTTTTACCTTCTCATTTATGTGTGTTATAGCCTATTTTTTTGTAATTTTGGTCCCAGAACTTCTCAAATGTATTATTTGAGAGGATAGGGGTAATTATTTATTTGGAAATTCAGTATGAACCTTATTTGCACGGGATAAAAGCTAACATTACGTTTATTAAGGTAAAATGCATTAAATTTAGTTTGTAATTAAAAATTATAATAAATAGTTCTGCGTTATGACGTGATCAATGCTAAGTGGCCTCTTAAGGTCCTGTAAAAATAACCAGTCAGTCCTCGCCCGTCACCCACTCTATCAAGATAACGACCTACTTAAGAAAAAGCTATAGACCCAAAAACTCTAGCCTGTCTTACATTGGTCGGACTTAAGATTTTTGCCTTGGTCAAGTCTCTGTTCTCACCAAAGGAGTCAGTGACTTATAAATATCCTGATATTATTAAAGTTCTGAAGTAACATTACAAACCAAATCTAATTCTAATATATAAAAGATTCAAGTTCTATTCTAGGAATCAAAAATCTGGTGAAACTATTTACTAATTTTGTTGCTGAAATTAAAGCACTTGCTCATACATGTGAGTTTAGTGAGCATCTAACGGATATGTTAAGAGATGGATTTGTGATGGGCCTATCTAATGAGTCTACACAGCACATTTTGCTGGCAGAATCAGACTTAAATTTTAGTAGATCTGTAGAAATAGCAGGTGCTAGAGAAGCGGCTTTCAGAGAAGCAGAAGCTATGGGACACTGTATAAACATAGCCCTACCTTTAAGCATAAGCGTAATCAGCCTATAGCTAGATTGGCAGATGCTACCTTAAAACCTAAGACACCTTGTTCTAGTTGTAGTAAATTGCATTGGAAACGGAAGTGCCCATTCAAGATGATACTTGATTTGCTTGTAATCAGAAGGGGCATATTAAACCTATGTACAAAAATGTAAAAAGCTCACATTTTGGTAGGACTAAACCAAAATTTAAAGGGAAGGATCGTGTCCATAAACTGGACAAGGCTAAAGTGACTGAGGTAGATTCTAGCTATGACTGTCTTTAATGTTACTCCTACTAAAGGTAATCCTCTTAATATCACATTATTTCTAAATAATGTCTGTGCAACTATGAAATTAGATATAGGTGCTGCATGTTCCCTTATTTCTGAGGACACTTTCTCTAATCTATGGCCTACTGAAATTGACAGACCTGTTCTTCATCCTTTTTCTATGAACTTTAAGACTTATTATGGTGTTCCACTCAAAATAGCAGGAGAAATTTCTATCCTTGCTAGACTCGATTTTACTAATTCTTGTCAAACAACTATTGTTGATGTTGAAGGATCAGGCCCATGCGTTTCAGGAAAAGATTTAATTAATTCCCTTCATCTAAATAATCGTAATCTCTCAGATATAAATAGTGTATCATATACTGAAGCTGATCTAGTAAAGGAATTTACAGATTTATTACTTCCTGACCTGTGTTGCCTTAAAGGTCAAACGTTCCCTATTGAGGTAGAGCCAAATATCCCTCTTAAATTCTTTAAAGCCAAGACAATTCCCTATACACTAAGAGCTAAAGTAGAAAGAGAATTGGAAAGATTGGTAGAAGAAGGTATAATTTCCCCTATACCGCATTCTGCCTGGGCTGCTCCAGTGGTACCCGTATTGAAGGCAAATGGATCAGCCAGGATTTGTGGAGACTATGGCTTACAGTAAATAGAGCCACTCGGCTGGATGCCTGCCCTATTCCTAAGATCGAAGATCTGTTTAGCAGTCTTTCAAGTGATAAGCTATTTACTAAACTAGATATGTCTCAGGCATATGCCTAATTATGCCTTTATGCTGCATCGCAACAGTATACAGTGATTAACAGACATCGTGGGTTATTTAAATATCATAGGTTGTTTTTTGGAGTTTTCCCCGCACTTGGTATTTTTTAACGAGCAATGAAAGATATATTAAGGGATCTTACAGGTGTTGTTTGCTAATTGGATGATGAGCTCACATGTGGTTCATCTAAACATGAGCATGATCAGAGACTTAGATATGTACTAAAGATACTATAAACTGCTGGAGGATTGAACCTTGGTTTAAGGAAGTGTGCTATTCGTGTTCCTACTCTGTCTTATCTGGGTTATCCTATTGATGCTCAGGGTATTCACCCCATTTCTGACAAAGTTCAAGCTATTGCAGATGTCTCTATTCCTACTAATGAGACTCTGCTAAAGTGATACTTACATTTGCTTAACTTTTATAGGAGGTTCATTCCTAAGGCAGCATCTATCCTGGAGCTTCTTAACAGCTTATTAAGAGCTGTTGTACCTTGGTCTTGGGGAAAAGTACCAATATCTGCTTTTGTTACTTCCAAACAGCTTCTACTATCTTCTGAAGTGCTAGTACATTTTGACCCACAAAAACCTATTGTAGTGGTTGCAGACAGCAGTGCTTATGGAATAGGAGCTGTTCTATGCTACCTGATAAATGGTATAGAGCGGCCTGTTCACCTTCTTTCTCGTACTCTATCAGCTACAGAACGTAAACCTTTTCTTGGTTTATTTTCTTCTTCTAAATGTATCCCTCCTATGGCTTCTGTTAGAATACAACATTATGCTCTTATTCTGCATGCCTATAATTTCACCCTTATTCATCTTTCTGAAACCTTATTAGGTAAGGCCGTTGCTCTAAGCCGTTTACTTCTTCCTAGTATTAACATAACTGACAATACTCCAGTTCCAGCTGACTGGACTATACTGGTAAATTTCTAGACTTTTTACAAGTCACTAGTGTCGCTGTCAGGGATTGCACACGTGCAGATCCTGTTCTTTCTAAAGTAAACAAGTTCTGTGAGATTGGATGACTAGCCTTAACTATGGGTGATCCAGGCCTTGCTCCTTATGTTTGGAGGAGGGATGAGTTATCCATTCAGTCAGGTATGTACAGTCTTGTGGGGGCAGTAGAATAATTATTCCTCCTAAATTAAGGAATGCTCTATAGCATGAATTACATGCTAATCATGTGGGTGCTTTTCGCCTGAAATATTTAGTTAGAGGTTACCTTCAGTGGTCTAATTTGGACTTGGACCTCGAAGAACTATGAAGGTCATGTCTCCAGTGCTTAGCTCTACACGCTACACCTCCTAAGGCGGAATTACATCTTTGGCAGCGGCCATAGTCACCATGGCACACGTTGCATGTCGATTATGCTGAGCCACAAGATGGGAAGCATTTTCTCATCATAATGGATGCTCACTCTAAATGGTTTGATGTTTACCCTATATCAGGTCCAACTGCTAGAGAAACCATTGAGTTTCTTAGACATTCTTTTGCTCAGTTTGGTTTGCCAGTTTCACTTGTTTCTGACAATGGACCTTGTTTTACTTCTGCTGAGTTTAATGAATTTGTCACAAGTTTTGGTATTCATCACATTACTACAGCAGTATATAGACCTTCTACTAAAAGTTTAGCTGAGAAGATGGTTCAGACCTTTAAGACAGCTCTCTGTACATCTTACAAGCCCCTTAGGACAACTATAGATAGGTTTCTATTTAACTATCGACGAACACCACACTCTACTACTGGAGTTGATGTTTGGTCGAGGTTTGAGGACTAGATTAGATTTTTGGGGCCTACAGATCCACTATTTGCTAGAGTGGCCCATAGGCAGGAATGTCAAAAAACTAACCACTCTAAGTCTACCTGAAACTTATCCCTGACACCATCATCTTCAGTGATGATCAGGAATTATATTCCTGGTGATCCTAAGAAGATATCGGGTGAGGTACAAGAGCAGACTGGTGCTTTAACTTATAGGTGTAGTGTACCCACAGGTGAAGTTGTAAGAAGGCACCAAGACCAGGTTATTCATAAAACCGCAGGGGCTCCTGTTATAGAAGCTAATGTGTTACAAGCTGTTTCTCCTACTTCCTGAGTTCGTCTTATTTTGTCTCCTACTCCTGTCTCTCCTGTGGTAGACTCTTCACTACAGGTTATTGTTTCTCCTTCAGCTAATGTGCGCAGGTCTTCTAGAGTGAAGAAACCTGTAGATAGGCCAAATCTATAAATTTTGTTCTATGTTTTATCTAAGGGTAGAGGGATGTAATGACGTGATCTATCTTTGCGATTTACTCTAGTCTTGTTGTCGATACTTCAATACTAGATGACCTCTTAAGGTCCTGCAGAAATAACCAGTCAATCCACGCCCGTCACCCACTATATCAAGATAACAACCTACTTAAGAAAAAGCTATAGACACAACAACTTTAGACTAATGTTTCCTATCATAGCCTAAATTCCCTTTTCCCTCATTTTATTTACTAACCCATACTAATAACTTATTGTGACAATTACTACCACATCTGATAGACCACGTCATCCTCAGTGAGTGTTCTAAATAGTTGTTATAACCTAACTGATAATAGATATACCACATGTAGAGGAATAGCAACATGAAGCCTCCTGAAGGGCCAGCCGGAGAAGCGAGCCCCATGTGGAGACTCGTTGAAACGTTACCCGGCGAAGAACAGTAACTGACTACGCTGTTTGATCTCCCCGCCGCATAGGTAGTTGGAGCGAGCATCTGTGTTAAGGAAACGACCAAAGGCCCTTAAACGACGCTCGAAAGATCCAATTACCTATGAGGTCCGTAGTCCCGTGGTTATATCACCAAAAGGCGGTGCCAAGCAAAAGGCACGTCAAAGATGGTGGCGGTTGAGGGTCTCTCTAATTAACAAGCCGACTTGGGCACCTCATTGCCAATCTCTTCACTCCTCGCTCTCCCAGATGCGACCTCACCACTCGCGCTCCTCTCTGCAGCCTCGATCCTTTCCCTTTAGATTGGGCGATGGTTCGCCTATAAATAAGCCCCTGAAGTAAAGAAAAAAGATTATTATTTGGTGAAAACGGCTAAGGATCAGTTCGTCAATATCGATCCTTTAGCCCGTCAAGATTATTCTTTGAGAACGACATAGGATCAGTTGGTGAAGATCGATCCTTCAGTCAGTCTAGATTATTCGGTGAGAACGACATAGGATCATTTGGTAAAGATCGATCCTTCAGCCAGTCAAGATTATTCGGTGAGAATGATATAGGATCAGTTCGTGAAGATTGATCCTTCAGCCAGTCAAGATTAATAGAGGAGAGACGATAAAAGGATCAGATTGAGAAGATCTATGCTTCCCTCCATTGCCGAATTAACATAGAACGTCAAGTTTTGTATCGGTGGCATAACGAAAATCCTTTACAGACTTAGAGGAATTCGGACTAGAGAAAAGAAACCCCGCTCACACTCGAGTGACTTCCACAGCTCAATCTCCGTAAGAATGAGAGGAGAAGAACTAAGCCCCAACGAGGTTCCATTTGTTAATTACGGTAGAAATCCCCTCGTATACCCCAAAACTAGTTAGGCACCCGGTGGTAAAGACTGAGACACAAAGAGACTTCAAGGTTATCCAGATGAGGACTCTTTAAGCGAGGATCACCGTAACTCTCGCCATCTTTTTAACGTAACCGGAGGCCAAGTTGCAATACCAAGTTGACATCGCCTAACCTCTCTTCCCTATCCCATCTTTACGAAATCCTACCATCGGCTACTTCAAATCTCCCAAGCGCAAGAAAAGCCCTCTAGCGACATCCGGCAAGCCCTGATCCCTTCTGTCATATAAGTTAGAAAGAACATTCATATTAATATTGCGATAGTATGATAGTATGAGGAAATATATGCAATTGTGCGTGAACCCCGTCATATTTACTAGTAGAAGAGAGTAATTTCATTTAATGTTTAATGCTAATCAAAAGGGGCGCGATAAAATAATTAATCGGCAATTGGTGTGTTAACGTGTAGCCTATTTGTTTATTTTTGTCTTAAAGCGATATTGTAACATGCCCAAGTGCCAACCAGTTTAGCCTCGGTTATCTTAGTAGGATGATGTAAATGCGTGTACTGTTTGTTTGTCATAGTTAATTGTTAAATTTAAAATATATGTTTATTTTGGGATAATTCCTGTGCGTTTTTCAATATCCTTACGTGTTGAAGCGGCTCTTCCTTAAAAACAACAAAATTAGCACTTTTCGACAAAAGTATATTTCAAAAATGAAGTATATCACGATCAAAAACAATCCTTCGACACCACAGCATGCATAATATTTTTTCTACTTTCTAAATGCGTAAATAGTATACTAATGTTAGGTTAGAACAAAGTATTTGCTATAGCATTGTGGCGTACGTGGAAATGATCAACAAATAGCGGGAATCTACACATTAAGACTTCCAGCATAGCGTTTCAAATATTTTTTTTTATATTAGCCTTCTGATAACCTTAAATTACCAAAGATTTTTTTAGAAAAAAATACTGTTTTAGTATTTATTTAAAGAGTGTTAAATAAAGCTAATATTTTGTGTCCTTGAAGGCAGCTCTCTAAGGATAATCAATCGTATGATCAGACTACGTGGGTTCCTCTTAAAAAATTAACAGGAATAATAGATTCTTGCACTTCACATGATCAAATATATAAATATAATATATGAAATTACAAAATACTCAATAATCTAAATTTTTTAACTGCTCGAAAACAAGCCAGTGTATTTCAATTTAGTAAACAAAAGGGTTTAAGTGTGGAACGCAAAATGTTAGTAATCAATGAAAATTTACCATATGATTTTTTATTTAATCCTGTTAGATATTATTTGGCCTGGATATCTTCTTTTGGCTAATTCGACTCTAAGAAAAATCGCCAATTTCTGTAAAAAGTCAAAAGAATAAAATAGCAGAACTTATGGAAAACAGATTTTGACCTTGGATCAGAACTGTGGAATTGATTTCTGGGTATAGAATTGACCGATACAAAGTGAGAACGAATGAAGACAAATCGATTTCGCTTATTCTTCGACGACTTATTTCATCGCTTACTTAAATTAAAAGTTTATTGCGATAAAGACAACTCTGTCTCAAACAATAATTGAGATTTTTATTGCATCTTAGTTAAATTATATGTTAACCAATAGGCCCAATAGCTCAACTTGGCAGCAATTTTTCAAGTCTATGGGTTTGTGGTACTCTTCATTTGCTTGGAATTTGATCAAATTGTGGATTCCGAGAGAGAAACAGACCCTAGACTAAGTAAAAAGCCCATTGGTGACATGAAGAATTGGGACATGAATTACCTTAAAAATAAAAATCAGCAGGTGATCCACTGCGTTCATATCTCATATTTTCCCCATATTGCATATGAAGCCATATTCATGTTATGTGAATAACATCAACTGCGGCTTGTTGTGGTTACCAATAAAAATTGTAGCTTTGTTTAAATTTTATGGTTTTATTGATTTTAAATTGATTGAACTCAATAAGAATTTAAATGTGAAAAATTTGACACTTTACTTTATCAGGCATGATAAATATTTTAGGACAAATTCAAGATATGCTAATACAAATTCAGTTTTTTTGACGGAGAGATCAGAATTGATAATACACCTGCAATTTTATACAAAAATGACTTGGATGTTGTACGTGAAATATTGACTCATTAGACATAGATATATGTATGCAGGTAGTTATTTTCCTTAAGCTTCACATTTATCTACGAGAAAATTAATCTCGAGTAACGGAAGATAAAAAATGTGAAAAAAAGAGAATATGTTCATATGTTTTGGAGATCCTTTGGAGAATAGCGGCGCCACATGATCCTTTTTAACAACAAGGTCGCCGTTTCGGCATTTTGAAGAATGATAGCCCTAGTTTGGGGCGATTGAAGAATAATAATCCAAATATATGTGAAAGTAACTAACAACCATTATTACTTTATTTAATGCTTCTTTTAAAATCATTTAAAATTACACAAGAAAATATTTTATTTATACTTTATTAAATAACTTAATTTAAAATTATATGAATACTGTTGAGAAATTTCAGCACCAAATATTTAAATAAATTAGTCTAAACGAAATAAATGTGTTGTCCTTAATTGCCACTTGTTTTATTTTCCTGTCTGTATTTTTATGCAAGGAAAGAATGAACTCAAAAAGTTATAACGCCATCTACTCCCAAGTTTTAGAGCCACTTATCCATGAATTGCGTTACACTCCAAGAATAAATGAAGTTATATTTCAGCAAGTTAAGCCTCAGGACATACATTCAGGCACACTAAGAATTTTGGGTGGATGAATGGGGATCGCGCCTATGGTGTGGCCCCTCGAGAGCTCTACCTTAAATCCATTGATTTGCAAAGGAATAATAGGTACCGCAAGTTATGGTTCTTAAACGTCTTGATATCAAAGCCTAATTATTTATGAGGAAATAAATTAGTGATTTTAAAAGAACATCAAGAACCTCTGTATATTTGAGCAAAAACTTAAGAATAAGGGATGTAAAAATAATTCTAGATATATAAAACAAAAAACAGGCGATATCCTAATCTTTCTGTTTTGAAAATTCTAGGAAAAATAATTTGCGCGAAATAAAAGTTTCGAAAATATTACTAAAATGGTAGAAATTGAAAACGGCTAAAAAAAGGCTGGCGATGAAACAATTAATATCTTTTCAGAAAGTATAAAGTAAAATAATTATCTTCATCAACCAATTTTCTTCTATTAAATTTATCCTTTAGTGTCCCATATGGAGTACGTATTGTATAAGCTCTATTCAGGCTGAGTATTAAATCGATCTATAATTACAATTAATTCGAATATAAAACTTTAACTCACCTCACAAATCCGCTATTATTTCATACCGAAAACATTTCCAATCGTTGCCCTTATATTCTCTGTTAGAAGATCTACAGTCGAACGATGCTCTTCGTTTAATTTTATGTAAAAACCTTTATCTGCTTTCTATAAATCAACTTTGATAACTGTTTTAATGGCTTTTGGGGAGAATCTCATTTTTTTCGCTCACAATGCATTGAAATTTAAAGGGAACTTTATTTTCTTCTTTTTTAAAGACATAAAACGTTAGAAATGTAGATACGTTGTAGCTTTCACGATACTATCCCATTTTTGTAACGACATGATTCGAAAAGTAGTTAGAATGTAAGTCAATTTGGATTATTTTTTCGGTTTCATAGTTTTCATGAGATACGTTTAAAACTCAATTTGTTAAGGAATTTGATCGCAGCTTAAGAAATTGATAAGGAGTATATTATATGGAAGCGAGAAAGATATATAATTAGGGCATACACATCTAAAATGGACTAGATTTTAGGGAATAAGTACTCAAAATAAATGTGATATTCACTCTGAGCATAGGCAAGATCGGATATGTGATAGAAAGGAGAAAAACAAAGGATTTTCTGGGTGGGTCAAGAGAGAAGAAAGGAGAATAAAGCAAAATTAATGATAGAGTTTTATGAAATAAGTTCTTGAAAAATAACGAAGCTAGAGGGAAAAGATAATGTATGGAATATATCATATTCAGAGCAGACTGCATGTGATACTGATGGAAGAGAGTAAGTAGGACAGCATCTTAACTCCAAACCATTTCGGCCGAAGGCAGATGCCTCCTGGTGTAGAAATAGCTAGCCACCAACCTTTTAGGTGGTATAGAGAAATGGCCAGATAGGCTTAACAAAAGAGGATTTGGTGCACAAAGGAAGCAGGGTAAATATAATGTAAAGATAGGTCGTCTCTTTGAGACCATTTAAATGCATAGGGGTACATATTTCTATTCCGAGATAAAGATTTATTTATTTTTTTCATATTAATAAAGAACTCGCAGCAATCAATCCAACTTCCCTGTTTAGGGTCTAACTGAACATTTTAGGAATAAGAGCAAATAATCCTTGGTATCCTTTAATTTGTATTTATGCGATAGTTAAATCTGTCGTTTCTACTTGGGTGCGGTTATGCCGCTGTATGCAAGTTGAACGAGTTAAACTATAGAGTCCTTTTTTTAGATTCTATTCCAACTGTAAAGTATCCAAGCTTATAATACGGAAGAATTTTCTAGATATCTTCGTTGATCGGAATGTCTCAATTTGATCTTTGAAGTTCGATGGTATAAGCTTTAATTTAGAATTCCTTAGGAAGGATGAAAAAGGTCTTCTCAGGTATTTGCCTCTTTTATTTGTTTTGAATAAACAACAGACATTTTAATTCCCGCAGCACCACTACGTAAGTTTAAATATTACTTTCGGCTATTGTTAGTATTATACCTCCTTCCTATTGAACAACGATGATTCGAAGCTTCTTAGACTCTTTTATGCCCTCTTTCATTTCCTTACACTGATCAAAGTGACTTTGTTTCTTAACTCAAATGAGTTAGATCAGGAGCGTTCCACATCATTCAAATTAGATTCATGCTAAATAGCTTTGCTTTAAGGCGATTTGTTTTGTGTTTTTCAAAGCTCTTACCATACTTAAAATCATCATTTTACTTACAGGTCACCTAGTGAATATATTTCTCTTTGAAAGAAATCTTGTTTCCTCTTTTAATTCATTTTCTCTTGCCACCGAAGTTACCATACCTACTTTCATGTCCTGCATAGTGCAGCATATCAAACTTTGAAAAAGTTTGTTCTATACTCAGATTTGATTTAATCTAAACCTCATTCATAAGCTTCAATCTACTAGTATGTAAATAAGAATTTACCAGTGGAAAAAATCTTATTTTCTCTACATTTATTTGCACCAATCACATTATAGTTTTCTCAAATTTAGTTAAGTAATTTTATTTATCATAGAAAGTAGTTAAATAATTGATATTATTGCAAATTTCACCATTGTAAACATCTTTTATGAATTTCTAAATGATTACTACTATTAAGAATAATACTAATATTTCTTCCATGAATTACTGTATATTTAATTGGCCAAATATTATGAAAGTAATATATATATATAATTGTTTTTCATTAGTTTTTAAAATTTCGTGATAGAAATAATTGTTCTATCCTTTCATAATTTTAAGTATTATTAAAAAGTCATCATTTTGCCAAAAAAAAACAACCCCAGAAAATGCATTTCTTTATCTAATTCAAAGCCATGATCTGATCCAGTTATTCAGTAGCTGAGTTTCAGTCTCTAGAGCTTTGCTACTCAATCAAACGCCTAAAATGATGACAATCATGGGTCATAAGATTGATGTTGTCTAAATATTATCTATCTCATAATTTGTTTTTTAAATATATGTTTGAATATCTTTCAATTACAGATATGGTTCTTTTCAGCTAAAGACGTCCAACCATCGTTGCTCAGCAACGTGGTAGCCTTAAATAAAGAGATAGTTTCTAATGGTAGTGCACTATTGGTAGATAGTTAAAGAGTTTAAAAACAGTTGTTTTACCCCTTTGGAAAGGTCTTCTATAGGTTCACGCGCAATAATGAAGGCCAAGATTGGCTACTGTAAACGTCTCAGCTGAACGATTGGGCGGCCCCAAGTGCCAGGGTTGCTCACGATTGAAAAAAATCAGGTAAGAATTCTTAGTCCTCACACTGAGACGGAGACCGTTTGACAAAGGTTTGAAGTCAAGAAGGGATACGAAGAAGCTCCATTTTACCAAGAAAACTTTGATGATAAACTCCATTTTGGTAAAAATATAATGAATTGACGGTTGAAGACTTGGGGCAAAGTAATATTCTTTGATGAAGCTCCGCTTGTTTGGACTTTCTGGAAGACCCCGTGTTAAGTAGAGAAAAGGGTAGCGCTCTTAGGCGTAATGTGTCATGACCATAGCGAAATATCCAGTCACTCTCTAGATCTGGGTCTACTTCTCATGTCAAGGAACTGTAGCACTGACAATTTTCCCAATAAAGCCTACATTAAATTACAATTTTAGGCTGACACTGTACTTTTTAGCATAATACCACACCTTATCAGAAAGCAAAAGCAATAATAATGTTCTTGACCCCTCTAAAATCGAACATTTAGAACTTAGGCCGAGAATATATCAGATTCAAACCCAATTGAGAATTTGAGGTCGATATTCAGAAAGGCGGTTGATAAACATTAAAAATTTATTTGAAAAGGCTATGAGATGCAATTTTGCTGCAGAATGTATGATGGATGTCTTTAGTAATTTCTAAGCTCCTCACCAAAAATGAGTCTGCTTGTAATTCATACACGTAATCCTAAAATTCCTTTAGGAAAACAAATTATGTCCAGCTAATTAGGGACTGCCGATCTTTAAAAATGCCAATTCCAAAATTGTTCTGCAATTATTCGATATAAAATAATTGAAAAGTATGAAAATATAATTGAAAATATAGAAGGGAATAAATCTGAGATTTATACATATTTATTTACTATATAAGTATTCATTTACAAGTGATATCTCTTTAGGGTATCTCTACCTTGTTTTGAATTCACATTGCTCTTTTCTTGGCACCGATTATTAAACAAGGAACAACTTTTATTTTCAAAAGGCTCATTTTGCATCCCACTTGGTGAGAAATAAGTGTGTGTGTGGGGGGGGGGTGAGAAAAGCTTTGTTATGTATGTTTACATAAGAATCTATGATTTTGAGAGGTGGTTCAAAATTATTGTTTTCTCCTTTTCTAAAGAGATACTTTCATTTCATTGCTATCTGATTCGAATTTCTTAAGCCGACATAAATCTTTCTTCCGCTTACTGTTAAAATTTTGCCTCCCGCTTTTTTTAATCAAACGTGTAAGAGTTCCATCAAACATAGCAAAATTAACATAAAGATCAGAGGCTAATCGCTGATGAACGACTGAGATATATTAATTGGTCCTATTATGAGCAAAAGGGGCAGAGATTGCGTTAGATCTCTCTCATGAGGGCAGTCAGTGATCAGGAGCCATTATTCTGTTAAAGCAAGGTCCTTCCTCCCCCGTCGGGCAGTTGGTCATCTAAGTGATTTCGGAAGTTTCAGTGACAAAGTGTAATATTATGAAAATCTACTGAGGTAGCTCGAAAAATGCCTCATGGCCAAATTTCTGCATAACAGACACCTCGTTGTTGTGAATGCATGAATTTTTCAAATCATTTTTTCTCAAAATCAAACCGGTACACAGACATCGAAATCCAGTGCTGCCGAATAGTCTTACGTGAGCTAACGAGGTTAAAGTCTAGTAAGAGCTAAACACCATAGTTTTTTAACTAATATACTTACGAGAGTTCACTAGAACGAAATTATGAAGTTACATGTTAGAAATATTCTCGTAATTCAATTCTAATTGTAAATGTATTTTGTAATAAGATTCTTTCCGCCCAATTCACCACCCGAGAGATTTATCACACAAACAAAATTTCCTTACAATATCATAGTTCTTACCATCTTATTCATTGGAGTTTGGCTGCTGTATATGTTACTTAATTTATTATTCATTGTTTACATATAAAATGCAATTTTCTCCTGCGAATTTTATGCCAGCAATTTCAGTTATCGTTGATTTGCCTCGTGTATTATATACAAATTGCTGATTTTCATCCAATAATTTTTAAATAAATTTACGGTTGTGTACGTTGGTCGGCAGACGTAACTTGAATTAAAATTCTCTAACCTAATACAATTTTTACTGCAGATATAATATAAAAATACTGTGAAATGGTCATGAATATTAAAAAAAAACATACAACTAAGAAATGTAACGAAAAAGATTTAATTATGAATGTCATGCCAAAAAAACTTACATATGATCTACATAGACTTGTGTAGATGTTTTTCAATCTTTCATTACTTATTTAATGTATAATGTTTTCTCCCTATGCCATTAGCCTTGATAAATCAACCAACCAGATGCCCATCTCCCATATCTCAAGCATTAGCTGTATTTTTATATTTTGTCTTAATTGTGAGCTACCTGATTTCTGATGGCAGCGGCTGCAGTGCTATATTGGGTAAGAATGGACGTTTGCTCTATTTCTTAAAATAGTAAATAGATAGACTATAAAAAATCTTTGATAATCTACTCTGTTAATCAATAATAATTGAAATTACGTAGATTTAGATATAATTGTTACCAAATATCCTAATTATGTTCGTTTTTACAGTAGAAGAAGATATACAATTTGAGTATATCTATTTTCCATTATCGTAACAAATTTGTAATTTGTTACTTTAAAATGACTATATTTTAACGAAATACAATTAGCAGACTCTTTGATGTGGCCTTTGGTACAGGTAGGGTTACTCCATATGCATATTGTCAATATCAAGCCTCTTATCAAATTCCTAAATTTACAACTTAAAGTTTATTACATAGGTTTGTATCATACTCGTAATTATCTAATTTACCGAATTTTTACGGTGTTTTCAATACCTTCGTACACCACGGAACTCCAATTCGTATAATATTCTTACAATCCTTTTGTCCTTACATATCTATACCACTCCAGATTCACCCTCTTTTCTAAAACAAGTGATAATTATTACTCTACCGTTCCTTACTCTAGAGCACCAAACATCAATCTCAACAGGTCAATTTATATAGCTCTCCCTCGAGAAATTCGCGTTTCTTTCATACATTTGTTTCATATAGAAATGGTGGCATTAGCATGCCTCACAAATTTTACTGGCACATTAGAAACTAAATTTTAGCATTCACTCACTCTCTATTCGGCTCTGAAACATTTCTAACAATTATAAAATTGGTCCCAATCTGGTTCTTCCATACTAAGCTCATGCACGATACAGCTTGGAAGCTTAAAACTTCACAGCAGTGCGAAGGAAACAATACGTATTATCTTATCCTAGCCAGTTCAATCCGCTTTTCCAATCACCATCGCTTTAAATGCCTTCTTTGCTTAATATTTTATAATTAAGAACATAAGAAAAGAAGGAGACTGCAAAAGACCATTCATGGCCTACACTTGGCATCTCCTTACTCTAATCCACTCAGTAAAAACGGTCATCATAATATTACATGACACAACTGTCTCGACTCTCCTCCTCAAGTGACCGACCCATCTCAAGAGTCGTTGGATATTATCCGCCTAAGTTTTCTAAATAACTTTAGTCTACTTAATTTCCAAGGGAAAGAATAAACTTCATATTGGGCAACGAAATATTTCTTTCATGAATAAAACTTTCGTCAGTTGCTACCAAAGACTGAATGCTCTCTTTTTCTATGCCTTACTCAATTGATTTATTTTAACAACCTATCAACAGTTACACTTAAATATAGTTGCCCTAGTTCACGTGAATTTATTAGGGTCAGTTCTTAATCATGATGCTGATTTTACTCTGTAATTAAATTATGCTCATTAGCTTGATGAGTATAATGACACTTTAGTTCTTTTTCCATCTTTTAATGTTTTGATAAAATCTAATCCATATAGTGTTAAAGGAAATTAATTTGAATCGAATAAATAAAAGATCCAAGAAATAAACAGTCCAAAATTCTCGTTTCAAGATATAGAATAGGATATTCATTAGAAAAACAGTCTGAAGACTTTATAGCAAGCAATGCCATATTATGAGTATTGTGTTCCTTATTCTTGAGCACAGTCTATTTAAAGATATAAATTTGTAACATGTGTTCTATTTGTATGAGGCACGTTTGAAAAATAATATGAGACTCCACTGAATGATCACATTTTTAAAGTATTTTATTTAAATAAATAACTATTAATTCACTTACAATTCGAACCCAAAATATGACAAAGAGAAAATATGCTACCTGAGATTTATCTAACTAATTTATTTAGAAAATTTAGAACGTGAAATAATTAAAATTCATTTGCGCTTTTTACTCATAAGTGATATATATTTTTTAACCTGCCTTAAAATCAGTAACAATCAAAGTAGGAGAAGCCATTCCGAGCATATATAAAGAGTTCTTTCTGTTGTTTTTTGTGATAAATCCTAAAAATATATAAAAAATATTTAGTGTTATTTGAAAATCCTGATTTCAAAGTTTATCAACTTATATTTCGTCATAACCAATTCGTTTATCTATATACAGCGTGACATTTATTCCGATCCATATTTTATCATGTAACTTTTTTCTTCAGTCTTAACTCATAGCCATTTTGCCTTTATTAATGTGGAAAGATAAAATATTTTATATTTAGTTTATCAAACTACCGCGGCAAAACAGACTTCTCTCTAATCGAGTAAAACAGCTCCCCAATCTTTTCTTATAGCAAATTTTCAGTCAGGAAAGTATCGAGTTATGAAAAGTGAATAAAATTTGACGCGAAAAATATCCGTATAATACAGCTGAAATTTTCTCTAAATAACACTAATTATATTATTCCTCTTTTTTTATTTTGGTTGCAATTTTTCAAGTTAAAAATCGTGTTAATGGATTCAAAATTATAGAAGATTAGTTTTTATTATATTATCGATTAAATCTAAAATCTGATAAAGAATATTTAATTAATATAAAACACGTATCTCCTTTGATAAAATTTTAGAATATGACAATTTTTTATACACCCTTAAAAAACCAAAGCTTTTATCGACTGCATGAAAATAAACCAGAAGTTGTGAAAACACTTATTTAAAAAATGACTTAGTAACCCAAAGGAAGAAATAGATGTCGTTTTATCTTTACATATTTAATGGAAATATTTTTATTGTTAGCTTCTACAAGAGGCATTCTAAACGTCACCCGAAATTGACAATAAACTTTAAAAAGAATCCTAGAAGACTGAAGGGTCATTTTAAAACGCGATCTTTAGATAACACTTTTGTTTGTGGGATCTTTGTTTTGGACTGTTGAACCGCTTGAATTTTTACAGTGTTTTCAGTTTATTTGACATAATAAGTGTTTTATGTGAAAGATTTGAGACAATGTGATTGGACAAACAGAAGAAAAGGAAATGCATTTTGCTTGTCATTTATTCGTGTTTTATTCTTATGTTTATTCAATAGTTTGTAAATGCATATCATTGTTTTAAATGGTTAGTCAATATATTTTATTTTATTTTATTTAGACGGGGGATGGGAGAAATCTGGTAGTGATTTTCGAAACTATATTTTAGTTGCGAAGTCTTTTAATTTTATTAAGAACTGTTTATCGAGAATAATTTCACTTTACTTCTTTTTAATATCTTTTAGCGTTTTAATAATATCTATTCAATGTAATTTTAAAGAAAATTAATTTGAAGCAAATAAGTAAAAAAGATCCACGGAATGAACAGCCTAAAATTCTCATTTTAAAATATTATAAACTAGGATATTCATTAGAAAAAACACTGAAGACTTTATAGAAAGCAATGTCATAATGTGACTATAGTGTTCATTATTCTTGAACAAACTCTATTTATCAAAATAAATTCGGAACATGTGTTCTACTCATGAGTGGCACTTTTGAAAAATAATATAAGTTTAAAAGTTTGACAAGTAGATAAAATCAACAGATAAATTTTACTAATTTTATAGTAAATAATTTTATGACTAAATCCAAAAGTTAAGATTTTATTCTCTCATGTCAAATTACTTCATCTAAGATTTATCTAATATTCCTTGCATTTAACTTCCCGTTATATATATATATATATATATATATATATATATATATATATATATATATATATATATATACATATATATACAAAAACTAGTGTATTTTATTAAAACACACGCCGAAAAATTTATTTCTTATATAACCTTAAACCACGACCACCTTCAGAATTGTGGAAATATTTCAACTAGCTGTTGACAGGCATATTTTTAATATTTCTTTTTGCCTCGAGGTTTAATCTTGATTTATTATAAAGAATCATTAACTTTAGGAATTTTTACTAATTCTCTTTTTTCAAACGCTGTACCTTCCACTTTATGGGTGTAGCCTATTTGTTCAGACCAAGTAATATATATTTACTACAGAATTTCCAGTGTTTAAGTAGATTTTTTAAATACTTTAATTTGAATTGAATTTTTATGAGACTTTGATTAGTAGACAATTTTTTATGTATATTCTTTGTTCTTTTTTTTCTCTTAAACTCCCTATTTATTCCATTAGCCGGAAGGTAAAGAGCTAATGCGAAAGGTTATTGCAATAAATAAGGATGTCTCTCATCTGCTTATCGTTTATACTCAAATTAAATTTATGGCTTTCCTGAAGCAATCTTTTGGACAAAAACCTTCTACAGAACAAACAACTCTTTTGTCTTTAATTATAAAAATTCTCTTTTATGCGTTATTCTGAGGATTTACCTTTCTTCCATGTATGGTTAAATATTTTCATACACTCTAATGTTTATAATCCTAGTAAGATAGAGATGAAGTTTATTCAGTCGAATGCTCAATTTACAATAAATGCAACTCTAGTCAAAGAGGAAAACCTTTATTTATTCAATTAAATCAACACAATTGAGGTATATCTGATACATATATATCTATTGAGGGTATTTGATTAGCCGAGTGGTGTGAAATAGGGCGAAAGGGCGATCAGTTGACCTCTCTTCGGCTCTGGTACCAGATAATGTAGGTAGGAAACCGTTCCCCTGAGTACGCGAGCAAATAAAATAAACCACGGCAGATTGGCCGTTAATTGGCTGAATGTTGTGCTAGGTTATTTAAAAGAGTATTAGAAAAATAATATTTAATAACACACCAAAAATAGATAAATATTTACACAATTAAAATGAAATTGGAATATCCAAGACTATGGGGTAGTCGATAGTCTGGCAAAAAGCGACAAGATAATGAACTTAAGGCAGGTAATTTACCAGATTCGGATTGAGCCATCAAAGGCTGTGCCGTGGTGAAATAGAAATAAATCTATATGGGATGACCGGATTAATGAGATCCATAGGCGTCGACGCGTTGCAGCAGTTAATGCTTGGACGACGAAGGGAAGGGGCAGTTCGAGAGGGAGAATTGCTGAAAGTTGAGATTTACCTCGGAATACCTTGACTAGGGAGTACTTGCCTTGATGAACGAGAACGGCCGTTGCTGGGAAATCGCCAAATGACTGGGTGGAGCAGCGACGAATCATTTACTAATTAATTTGAAATTAAATGAGTATTTCATGAATTACCTTTATATTCCGGTAATTCATTATACTTATCTAGGCCAAACGATTTAATGAGCTAATGTTTTTGTAATTATTATACTCTCAAATAAAATTATAGGCAGAATAAAGTTTGATTTTCCTAATTAGAAAATGAATTAACCCATTAAGCCTCATAAATGGATAAAAATAAATACTAAAATCAATGGATAGATTGGATAATTAAATGGACTAAAAAGTGAACATTTTTTAGGAGAATTGTAACTGGAGAGAAATGTGTGTTATTTACGATATTTTTGAATGATTATTTCTCAGGATATCATATACTGCCAGCCTAAAAACAGGGATGTCATCCATAGAAGCTTCTCTTGTACGTTGATATCATATGATATAGAAAAACATTTAGAACTTTTTTGCCAACTCTGAATACACTGATACATTTACTGTGCTCAGTTGGACTGCTTACATGAAAAAATTGAACAAAGAAGGCCAGCATTAATCAATAAAAGAATAGTGCTGTTTTATAAATACAACACATGACCTTATATCGTAAGAAATAAGATAAGAAATCCTACCAATTACGATTGGAGGCTAATGATTTATTCTATAGTCATCTAATTTATCCCCAACAGATATCTACTTATTTAAGGGACCAGACAATCAACTGAAGAGCAGGAAGATATCTACAACATAAAAGGTAAAAATAACCTCTAAGAAATTTTCAAATTATAAGTTGAAAGATTTGTACAAATATGGTAGTTAAACGTTAAAACTATTTAAATATAACCTAAGAAGTTGTTTTATTTTAGTTCCTAAAATAATTCTAAAGATGTAATAAATACAGTATTACTTAGTGGATGACATTATTATAACAATGAGTCATGGAAAAAGAAATTTATTGGTCTTCTACGTTTTTTCAACTGATTTACGAAAACTTTGCCGCCCTAGAATCCAAAAATGATAGCCGTTTCCTCCGATCAGCTCAGTATTTTGTGTTAACTCGATTTATAAACAAATCCGAACTTATAACTAAACCGATAACATTTTTGTGAGATTCTCGGTTGATTTATTTTAATATTTCTTATATGAAATACGTTTTTAAGTTAAAAAAAATAGTTTTCTAACAAATTAATATTAATTGGTAAAAAATTATTGATCATTGTATATTAAATAGAAGATATTGATAAACTTAAGTACATGCAAATCGGATATTAGGCTTCCATTTTTCATAAATCATGGCAAGAAGTTCCTTCATCGAAATCCTAGAAAACTCGGAGGTAGGAAAGTGTCTTTTAAAGTCCAACAGCAATCAGACCTCTTGAATCCATCCCAGCGTCCATGGTACCTGGTTCCATATTTTTTTTCTCTTGATGGGATCTCTCCCTCTGTTTGCTGCTCATTGATCCCAGATTACAGTTTCGGATTTATGTGCAAAAATAAGTAATGATACGAGTATTTGATGCTCATGTTTAATCGGAGTTTTTTTTACCGCAGTAAGCATATTGGTGACAAGTTCTGAATAGTTATTGGCCTTCTTGTAGCCCAGAAAGTTCTTTACAACCAAAACAAATGATTCCACGATTTCATTTCTACTTCTTTCATTGAGATTTTTCTCTAATGAGCTGACGTAGTTAAGGACCTTCAAAGATGCCAGATTCAAGTGCTCTATCTTCAATCGTAAAAAATATGGCACAAAAAAGTGAAGACCTTTAGTGACTGCTTGATCAAGCCGAGCTTGATATGCAGCCGTGGAAAGAGTATCCTGTCTTCTTCCACCAAAGGATTTGTTAATGAATTTCCTTGATATGTATGGCACCAATTACTCTAGTACAATCCAATCCTTTTTCGTATCATGCTGAGATATGATATTCCTTTCCTACAGCAACGAAGTCACAGGTAGTTGGTGATCTAGTGCTGGTTTCCTATCAAAATGTTTAGCATTTACAGGCCAACGCAAATCCAACACTCATGATAATCATAACGAATATTTTCAAGCATGTACTTCAATGTAGTGTAGTCATGTGATCGAGGAGTACAATGAGAACTGGTTGCCCTTGTGTAGAGGAACACAAGTCAGTGACAACTTCATGCTGACAATGAAAAGTCTCCAATCTTCAGTTTGGGTATTGTGGCACTCCAATTTTAAGTAGAATCGCTCTAATATGAGTAAAGTACAATTAGTCCTTCTCGTCAGAGAAAAAAACGGAGGTAGTGTTCATGGAAGTTGCGGTATAACGTGATGCAATCACTGTCAGTTTGGAGATTTTTTCCTTTAATCTGGATTTCACCTTTTCGCAGAGGCCTTCGAAAAGATAAGATCAAGAACTAGATCATTTAACTACTTTTCTGAAAAGGGATATTTAGCATTATCCTCAAAAATACATTTTTCTACATTATTTTCCTTAACAGTGGAGGAATCTTCGTCACTAATATGAGGAAGTTTTTCAAAGAAAGGTACTTGAATTCCATCACCATTAGCTACAAGAGGATATATATACTCATTGAATATGAAGATTACCCTAGGAAGTTCCGGTTATTTCTGTTTATCCCAGTTAAATTACTAGCGCAAAAGTAGCAGTCAGTGTTATGTTTTTTCGGCTCCCTTTAAATTACGGAAATACCAAACTTCACACATCTACTCTTGCCCCCCTGTTAGGAAAATCAGTGTTTTCGTCGGTCATGTAGCATTCTACATCTGATTTGGGCTGGCAAGATTTTCTGGCTTAATCCATTTTATTCACCAACAACAGAAAAATATTACATAGTCAAAATTTGTGGGAGGGAAAATTCTTGAAATTACGGTTACTTAAAGAAATAAGAAAGACTTCTGTATCGTATAAATAGAGAATACACGTAAAATAAATCAAAGAGAATTATGTGGAAATCAATGAAAAAGTAGACATAATTACGCAAAATCAATGTTATTTTTGGATTTATCACATCAAAATAGTCATAAATCAGTCCGAGTCAAATAAAGTTAGTCTTAGCCATTGGAGTTAATAACATGTTCAGACGATAACACTTTACAAATATGCAGGTCTGCTGTCTCATTGGAAAGGTCACTTTACAGGGCATGATTACTTTCTGCCTTTTCATCTTTATATCAATTCATTTTAGCAACAACAGCAAACGACTTGCTATTCTACTTGAACTGGAACACCTTCAACAAAGTTGCGTATCCTACATGTTCCGTTGCGCAGATAATTCGTACCCTGTAGCTAATGTGACCTGTATCTTTCTAACTTCTTAACTTCTAATTTATATATCTCTATAACCATCAGCAACATAATGCTTGCCCTCTATTCATTTTGGAAATCAAACAAGTTAGAGAGAATTGTGCTCTTATCTACTCTCAGGCACACCAATTTCTCTATTCTTGCTTTATTCATTTCATACTGTTTCTTTTATCTTCTTTCGCCACTTTTCTTAAAACTTTTTTTAATAAAATTCTTGTCGTTATCGGAATTTTTCTACTGTAGTCAGTTCTCTAGAAGAGTAGGAAAGACCTAGAAAAAGAAAACAGGTGATAAGAATGAGAAAATCTAATGAAATGATAGAAAGGCCATGAATGGTCTTTTGCAGTCTTCTTTTTTTCTTATGTTCTTATGTTAAATGCAGTGTTAAGTAAGAAGCGCAAAATTCAACATCCACACGCCAACAATTTCACCGCAATCCGGGGCTATAAAAGAGCAGAAAATTATGTCTGTGCGCAATTCCTTTTAAACCACTAATTATTCAGGCATCAAGAGATGTTCAATATAGAAATTTACCTTAATATCTTGGTAACAATTAATGCTATAAATAACTAAATATATTTCAAATAAAAAAGCTATATTAAGTTACTTTTAAATACGATTCAAACCTAAGTGCCTTTAGCTAAACTGATAAATTTGGTGAGGTTGAAAATTGTAGTAGCAAAATAGGCAGTTTAGGGCCATTATACCTAATACTCGTTTAACATTTTTAGATGTAAGAAGATTGGTTTGAAAGAAATCCCTAAGTAATATATTAAGCTTAACGAGAAGAAAAGCAAATGAATTTGAGAGAAGATCTGAACGATTCTAGTGATCATAATTATAAATAAAAATTATGTAGCTACAATTTATAGTAAGCTTCTGAAACTGGCATTAATAAATAAAGATCAAATCTAGTAGGCCTAAGTCAAGCCAAAACTGCAGAAAACATTAGTATACGTTATAAATTAGTTTTTTCTCAGCAAGATAAACATGCTGAAGTCAAATTGATGGTGAAATTGCAAATGTGACTGCTATTTCACATCTTCATTCAATTTAATAATTAATAACAATATACATTCCAACCTGTAACAAAGTGACAATCACAGCTCTATCCAAATCAGTGGGATGAAGATGAATGAACAGATTAAAAAATAATAATCTTATTCGCTTAGAAATTAAAAAAACAAAAAACAAATGTGTTCAATTATGTTAAACTAGATCAAAAATATTGTCGTGCAGGATTGTTTTCTCAAAATTTAACTTAATTTTTTTTTAAAGAATAGGCCTTTTTTCATACTACTCATGAAAGAGTACCATACCACAAACCTCTAGGTCCAAACATTATGAACCAATGAACCAAGGAACCTACTAAGCTAGCTTTCCTAAATTATTCACATCATAAGGTATAATAGGAAATAGAAGAATAATTCTGCCGATAACGAGTTGTGGATGTTTGGGCGGGTCTTTCACAGGAGTATATTGCAAAAGTTTTTTCTATGCCTAAAACTTGACAGCAAGTATTCATGGATCAGAACAAAAGATAAATCGTATCTGTCATTCCAAACTGAAATTCATTGTGCTGTTTCTTTCCAGGGATGATGTCAAGATTAACCAAAAAATATCATTTGTTTAGCTTTTCTCACACGATTGGCTTTAAATTCGCTATTCTTCACATGGTAAAATTGAGTAAAACTAGTTTCCAATCAGAGATTCTTCTTATATTTTAGATCCCACTCCCAGGCGTCCTGAACAGATTGTAGATGGGTTTACTTCGTAACCCCAAACCAAATATTGCAAACGCATTAAGAACACTTCCTCGAAAAGAACTGCATAATTTTAGCTAAATACAGACTACGTACCGAGTCTTAGTCGGAGGCAGTCTGACCGCCTCGACGACGAAAGGAAAGGTGTAAACATCTCACTATTTTTTTGGGGGGGGAGAGGGCACAAGTAGACGTTCGGGGAGGATTTTTCAAGCAGACGCTCAAAAAGGGAAGATTCTCCTGTAGACGCTCGAAGGGGAAGGTTCCTGTAGGGCTTAGACTATGCGGTTCCTCTGGATGTGTCCCTGGATCCTGACGCCGTCGTTCCAAATAAAATCCTAGCAGCGGGCCGGTATGACACCGTTTTCTATCGCACCAGGATATGCGCCGTCAGTGGATGATTCCACAGACGTTTTAAAGGAGGCCGTTGAATACCTTCTGTTTCTTTTCCGAGCTTGGCTCACTCGGGAGCAACGTAGAGGCAGCTCACCAACACGACCTGAGGTCTTCTCCAAAGAGGCAGTGTTCGTCTTCGGGACTCTTCCTTGGGCAGATTCTGACGGAATACTTCCTCGATTAATTATGTTACGGGGAATATATAGGCGTTCGCCAGAGCTCCTATATTTGCCAACAGAAGCAATTAAGCCATATTTCTTAGTTAGTGCTCGAGCTAATACTCATACTAAAGGTCAGATCATCGGGGAATATATAGGCGTTCGCCAGAGCTCCTATATTTGCCAACAAAAGCAATTAAGCCATATTTCTTAGTTAGTGCTCGAGCTAATACTCATACTAGGGGTCAGATCATCGATCTTTGTTTCTTCATTCTCGGTATATGGTGTGGGAAACAAATGCGAGAGTATAAAGAAAGGAAAAATGAGATTAGGTGATATATGAATAATAAATATTTTCCAAAATATTTAATTATCTGAAGTGAACGAAAAGGCGTTTTTCGTTACAGTATTCGCCTTTTAAATAGCATCAGGAAATTCACAGATAGATGACCCAAATATATTGCAAGTAAAAACTGAAGATTAATTTTTTTTGTCCCTTTTTAATTAATGTTATCTATCATATATTTCCTTTATACAATCCACTAGCTGACGCAAGCTATCTCACTTAACTTTCTATTAAAACGAATAAAAAACAAAAAATATCAAAAGATGACTAAATATGAAATTTAGTAAGACAAATTTCACCACACTATATTCTATACAAAGTTTTTAGCCGAAAAATAACATTACTTTATGGAAAAACAATCTGAATTAAGTTTCAGTGGTTGAAAGATGATTAAGGTCATCGAGTTTAGTAAAAAGAAATTTGTAAAATCTTCCTAAACAATTTTCTAAATTACCTAACCATTTTCGTCTTTTTAGTCTCAATACGAGATTAAGTAAACGAAAATTAAAATAGTTCTATAAATAAAGCCTTTTCGTTAACTTGAACACCTCATAGACTGTGAGGATAAAAATTGCTTTGGAAATTATAAATTACTGGAATAATTAAAAAGTGCTAAAACTAAAATAATTACAAGAGTGACCATATCTTTGTTCTAAATATTAAAGCAGAAGTAACCATAATTGTTTGTTAAATGCATTATTTAGCAATATTCTAACTTTTAGGAACGCTATTTAGGAAATAAATTTATTTCAAAACCATTTTTCGGCATCTTTTTCTGCCTCTTAATTCGGCTTTAATCTTAGTTTCTATCAATATTTGCTGGTCTTTTTTATTTCGTTTTGTTTATTTTATTCTAAGCAATATTAGTCCCCTCCACAGATTATGCAATAGAAATATTATAGTTTAGCTGCATAGGCCAGAATATAAAACAACTATTTTTGATATTGTCCCCTACTCTCGTATTTTCTTCCTCGTATGCCGAGATTGTTTGCTAAACTGGTAATATTTAAAATTTTATTAAATACGTTTTTCTCATCTAAATTCTCTAAATTTAAATATCAATCGTTGGATAAATCCCAAATATTTGGCTAATTTTTCCCGCTTGCCTCTCACAGATTTGGATTGACGTTCTTTAAAGGCCTTCTGAGTTTTTCATCAGTTATTAATAACTTATCAGAATTTTGAACCTCGTTTCCAAGTGAAGAGAGAACGATTATATAAATCGAGAAATTAATGCCATCAAGAACTTTGAGTATAAAAGTGTTGAACTAATATTAGTTCACAAACAATGAGCTTGAAAGAAAGAGTAAGGTATTTGAGCAAGCAAAGAAGACTTTATGTTTAAAACTTTCGCTAGCCTTTACCTACAGGTCTTTTGTAGGTACAGTGGCTACCTCGTACAGCGTTTAGCCTTTTTCCCTAATATTTACATGCCAACTGAATTTCCTTAACCTTTATCTCGAAATCTGTCATGTTCTGGAGAGTTGAGAACCCATCAGGGCCACGAGTAACACAATTACGCTAATCTTGAGCCATTTTCTAAACACTTCGCTTTCTCTAAGTTTAATACTTGACAAACTCCAAAACATCATCACGAACTTGGCCTTGAATGTTTTCGCTTCTTTATCACCTGGCACACTATACACCGCTTCTGAAAATGATGCCTTCTTTGGTTGTTACTTTTTATATACAATAAAATTGAGCCTTGAAAATGCCGCAAAAATATAAATAAATATATTGTTACAAACTCTTTCTACTAAACACTGATCGATTGGCGAAAATGACTAAAGAGTTATTAGAAAATCAGTGCGTTCTTTTTATATCGTTGCCAGAAAAGACATTAGATTTATTTCCTTGAAAAACGTGTTAAACGCGGCAGTGACCCCTAACTAAACGTTCTCTAGAATTCTTTTCTCTTATCGGTCATTATTTGCATTTATATTCTTACCGGAATATAAAAATATTCCTTTAACGTGGGAGTGGCAAAAGTTGAACTACAGGCAAAGCCGACACTGAATTATGTATACTTCAACAGAAGCTAGTTGCCTTTGCTTTGATTTATCTAGCAACCAGAAAGATCAATAACTGCTTGGAGTCGATATGGAAGTCGTTGATTGTCTACTCTTTATTCTCTAGCAATGCCCAAAAATTTGGAATATTTTATTTATATAACTAGTAAATAGGTAATTAATTAAACGACATTTTATTATACGAAAGAATATGGTAATATATAGAAATTGGAATTCTTCACTTAACCTAATATTTGCTTTTTAATGATAATAACATTATTATTATTATTATTGCACTGAATATATCGCTTCTGTTTATGCACTCTGAAAATTTTGTAATTATAAAAAGTGATTATGCATTTCACAGTATGTTAAAATTAGTGATAACACGTTGAGTGAACTAACTATTATTTGAATTCGGGAGAGTTATAAGAAAAACGCTTAGAGAAACTTACAGGGCAATCAGCTTGGAAGAGTGTTCCTCGTTGGATGGACTAGCAATTAGCAGCTGCTGTTGACTTTGATTACATAGTAGGTATATTTTTCTCCTGAAGCACTCATTATTTTTATCATTATCAGAATTTTAGGAAGTAGAGTAGATGAAGGAATGGACTAATGTGTATTGATATCTGACTTCTCTCGCCATGCTGGTTTTATTATCGTCAAATTACGGGAGTTTAGCTTGCATCCTATTGTAAGTGAAATAGGAAGTATCTTATTTAAAGAATCACAGAGAAAGTTAGCTTCTCTCTATCCCTTGTCTGTTTCGATTTTCCTGTGCTTCTGTTTAAATCGTCTGTGCAAGACGGGAGCCGGTCTCTCTAACGAGTGTTCACTGTAGTAGTTAAATTCTCTACAGACAAAACTGAGGGAATTTAGGTGCGAAAAGAGACTGGCCTTCTTTCCAGGTGCCTAAATGATGCAATTCCCTTGTGACAACTTCCTCCCATCCCATTATGCTGTTGTTTAGTGGTAAATAGGGGTAATGGTGTGTAGCTGCATTTTTAGGTATTATACATACTAATGTAGATCAAATCGGGGATGCAATTGTCATTTTTGATCTCCAGAAAAATGTACTTGAATGCAAGTGGCTTATGTGAAACCGTACATCCCCGATGAAAACGAAGGTGCATGGCAGCAGAAAAACCCTACCAAACGACCACATGGATGTAAAGACGTGCTTTCCCAGTTAAGACATCGTAAAGAATTCACATGCTGTTTGGCCAAAATTGCATATAACTCGATGTTTGTGGAAGCTGGCTTGGTTTATGCGATGGATATGCAAGAAATAAGTTGCCATGATTTCGACTTTTCCGTTATCATTGAAATGTCGTTAATGAATTGCGAGATATACTCCATTTGGTGATCCTACATTTGATGCGTAAATGCTTCCACGTGGGAAATACAGCGATACCGTCGCACCCAGTGATAATATAACGCCTATCAACAGGCCTTAGTATCTTAGGTAAGAATAGTATGAGGCTCTATGTGCCTTATTTTCTTTGCTACAACAGCCCTGCCATGCTGTCTTGCGATGCATCTTATGGGATGGGACAGCTTACCTGATAGATTAACACGAGCTATCTGCATATGAATTGCCAAAACGCTTTTTCACCCCAGTCCAAAAGGACTCATCTGTCTACATAGGCTGAGAGTTTCCATTTTGAGAAGCCTATTAAAGGTTTGATATTGATCACCATTTGGGACGAAAGGCTGGCAAAAATTCTCTGTTACGGAGAAGACATAAATGTGTTGAGGTATTCAGCAGTGCAAACCTTGTGATAGCCTTAATTTTATCACCATTGGGAGAGATCAAATTCTACGTGACATGATTACCCACAAAGGTATTCTTAGAATTCCTTAAGGTATGCTTTGTGATGCTCCTTTCGAGGTCTGACCTCCTGTAAAGGCTCAAAGAATTTAGGTAGATGGTTAGAAAAAGGTTTTTTCATATATGCCAATTATTTTTAAACAAATTTCTTTCAGTTATCTATCCATTATAACACAATTAGTACTGGTGAGGGATTAGTCCGTAGAAGCGAAAAAAACCGTAGACTCAATTGATTTTTTTTAGGTTAATTTGGAATATTACTCTCCATAACGTGACTTGCCTGCGTCACGATATAGGAGAGAAGTGCTTACGAGTTTTGCACCCTTTCTCCCTTTGGATTGCAAGAAATCTCTCCTTTTCTCCTTTCAGAGATGGCCCTTAATGTACGAAGATCTTACCATCCCTACCTTTGCCTTTTTCCTTAACTGTCTTAACAGAGCTAGAAAACAAAGTTAAGAATATAAACATAATATAAATATATTCTCTTCCTATCTCTAGTATTTTTGTATTCAGATTTACTTATGACGAGCCTTAAATTAAGTAATTGTCTCATTAAATAATTCTTTATAACTTTTCATTTGGGAGATGTACAATCGTATCTAAAGTTTTTGTGAGATACAAATTTTGTTGTTCCTAAACTTGGAAGCTTCACACTTTTTAAATTCACTATGTACATGCTACAGGGGCATTTTGCATGAAATTATAAATAATATCTATGTATACCATAGATTTTATGAACCATCTCCTAAAACAGATAATATAAATGAAGTATCTGTTTCATTACGACTGAATATCATCTCACTGAAAAAATCCTGCTCAAACTCTCCATTTTGTCTTAATAAGTATCAATAATTGTCCCAATATGCGTTCTTCAGCTTCCTGATGGGCCTTTGATGGTCCACTCAAATTAAGATTTAATGTTTCCTGCTCAGGGACACATTTATGAGGTAATTGTATCAGGTCAATTCGTTACTTATGTCCAATGATATCTGGATTTCTATCATGCTGAGAAGTGTATGGATCACAACCTTAATGGGTATTGATTGTTATGTGTTGCTCTTGAGGGAAATTTCCATACAATTTTTTAGTATACTAGTGTTCTATGATAGAACGAGGAGAATTTATTATACAAAAAGAAAAACGAAGAAAATTCACGACAATTGGGTAAAATTGAAAACTCGGGAAGGAATTAAGCTCAGGTAGTCTTAATCTATTTTGAGACTGTTGTTTCCCTAAGAGAGCAAAGGGATGCCGCTCCTCTATGTAGATATTAAGTGTACAAGTATATATGAGGCACGCCCCGCGGGGCTTCAAGTGAAAGAATGAATATGATAATTGATAACTGTTATTAACCCTGCTTTAGTACCATGCGGGTTTTTTCCGCCGTTAATAACGTGCGGTATTTGAACTCCCCAACTTTTTTTTTTAAATAAAGCATGTAAATAAAAATAGAATAAAGTTATACTCACTTTTTTGCTAAAGGAATGCAGCATTATTTATAGGATTATATTTCAGTATGATTACATAGTACATTAGTAGATGAATGCATCAAGAGATTATAAAACCAAATTTATTATATCTCATTACAGTAGTCCTTTTACAAAACTAATTATAGAAAAAAAAATCATTACAACAGAACTTTTTACAAAAATTTAACACTAAACCATATATATATATATATAACCATAAATCTTGCTTTTTTAAACACAATAATCACTGATTCATCACCTGATATTGTACTTTGGCACTTAAAGCAACTGATAAGAAACTTGCTATGTTTCTTTCACTCAAGATTCCCACTCTCTCTACAGACACTTTTCACCTTAGTGTGTTTTGCGGCAGAATGCATATCTCTTTGCCCAGTGTGGTGTGCGAGGCTGGCAGTTCATTGGAACTTCTTATAATATTCTTTTTATTCCTTTCCTAAAAACCTTCTTCAGGCGTATGTTCTACATTTTCCTTTTCAAAGTTTAAACTATCATTGCATAGCCCCCTTCCAGATGAAGCTGCACCAGTTTGACTTTTCCTGAGGGGTGTGGCAGTATTGGTTAAGGACGTTTTTTCATAACCGCTACACGTGTTTTTCTTGTTTTCATTTTGGTTCTTGTGGTATATTATCAGTCTCAGACTCATAGCAATCGGTGTCAGAAATGTGTTAATCGTCCTCAACAAAATCTACCTCGCTGATACTATCTATCATCTTCTCTATCACTTACAACTTCAGCATCAGACAAGCTATTTCCCTATCGTTTCCGTTTTTTTTCGAAGTCATCCATTGTGCATATGTAAAGAAAATAAAAACCAAATCAAATAAATCCGAAATAATGAACAAAAATAAACAAAATTTTTATATTCTGAATAATAGATGCACTCAAATTATATTTATTTTTAAAATAAAAACAAACTAAATAAATATTTATAAATTTTGCGCGCCCTCCTGGTTATTTCCGGGGGGTATTTGCACACCCCACACGGAGACATGACGTCTTCCTCTCACACGAGTTGCCGCAGGACAGATACAATTTTTTAAAATGTTCAATACACAGAATCATAAAGCTACTGAAGACGGATATTATTTGAGAGATTTATGAAAGGTTGTACTTGTGAAATTTTGGGGGTGTCTAAATATCCCATGGTACTAACGCAAGGTAAATATTTACTAGTGGAATTCAAGGCTATATTGGAAAGTTTTCATAGAGTTAATATAATCTACTAGGAACTTATTATGTAGTTTAAGTTAACAAATTGCTTTAGATTCATCTAAATTGGAAAAAGTCCCAGCTTGATGTTTCTTGCAATTTCAAAGAATAAATTTTGATTTTGGGGAAAAAATTCCTTAGATGGATTCTAAAGTAGTCTCGCGCGTTTTCTTTCACCATTTATATTCCAAACGGCCTCTTCACACGAACCATCATGTTTCCTTTTTACGCCCAACTCAGTGCATTCTTTCATTAAAAACACATTCGTTCATTTTTCCTTTTTTTATATGATATTTTTCATTTCACACTGGGATAAGAAATACTTTTGTGCCTCTGGAGCTAAATACCCTGCAAATGACTCACCTCTTCTTCATAAATGATTACTTTAGAAACCATTTTGACGAGCATTTTTATACTTAGGTATACAATTGTTTATTATGTTACTATAGAACATCAGTATACTACTTTATTTTGATCTCGTTTTGTGATAACACAAAGCTTAAGTTGTTTAAAGACAAAATCACTCAATTACAAAATGCATCCTAAGAATTTTTTTTTCTTTGGTTCTTGTTTAGATATCCTAATATTTACCGGTCGTACCTTCATCTTTTTCCTAATAAAGTAAAGCTTTTTTTCTGATATTGTGATTACTTTTAGGTTCAGTTTCAAATGATTCAATATGCTTATTCAAATTCTACACAAAACAGAGCTGTGCACAGGAGAGCAGAGTCTTGATTTTGTTCACTTCTATTTAAACCACGTGCACACAATGGAAAACACGTTTTAATTACACGTGCTATAAAAGTAAACTTTAAAAATTTGTTTGGAAGAATTTTTTTCACAGACATAATCCTCTCGAAAGATTGGAAAACAAAGTGTACCAGAGCTTTAGCAAAACCTAGTAGGACTCCAAAAACGAATGTATGTGTTTGCCACCTACTTCAGCTATGACATATCATTATAGATTGATATGGTAGGCGAAAGGGAAGTTTTATTCGAGGGACTCTTTATTTGTTATCCCTTATGCTATATTTTCAAAAGGTCATTTTTCTGGATTGGTTGAAAAATAATAAATATTCTTTTATCCTTAGTTTGGATGTACAAGTTGACCAATAAGAAATGAAAGAGTTGAGAAAAATCAATATTTTTATCGAAATTCTTGGAATATTATTTTTATGTTTATTAATGTTATATACTAAATTGGACTCTCAGTATTTTTAAAAATAAATAATGATATTTTATCATGTAGATAAACAAATCTTAATATTTTAATTAATATATTAAGCTATCGGTTCTCAGTAATTAGAAGAAGTCTAATGAATCTTTCTTTGTTTCAATACGAAATTTCTAAAATTGCCCCTCGTATTTGCTTAAAATTCGATTTTATTGATTGTGTTTATCACCACATTTAAAGAATGATGATCTACTGAATGATATTTTTAGCCACCGGATACTGCATTACCGAGCAAAGAGAAAAATATGAAAACGCTTGAGAGATATTTTTGCTAATATAAATTTATTTTCGAAAGTTTTCAGACTGCTATATTTTTCAAATAAGAAAGTTAATATAACTGGAGGAACTCGCTATCCCATAATGATGACACCCGGCAAAATCAAATCACTCGAGCCTATTTAATGACATTAAAGGAAGTGCAAATCCTAAATTATGTTTTCAACACCTAACCATTTGCTGTTACTCTGGCTAGGTCCTAGGTTCAATACCAATCTCCAAGATCTCTATTCACGGGAGGCAGCAACCGTGAATCATGTATAATTCCTCTGTGAAAATTAATGATATATTCCATATTTGGAGTGTGTTTGTTTAATAAAACGCTCTATTCTTTATCCTTTGTGGTAACATTACACTCTCTTAATGCCTGAACCGAGTAAAATCATCACTTAACAGGATTCTTGACGCAGTTGTCATGACTAGCAAAAGAATAACCATCAAGCACCCTTTTATCACAGACAAGGCAAATTGTTCGGCAATTCAAATGATTCAATATTTGCAAGGTAAGCTGGGAGACTGGCTCCGTATTCGCGTGCTGGCTTTTTAAAAACAAAGTGTTACATCCTCAAAGACAAAGCTCCAGTTGGCTTATCCTATTTACCAGTAGAATTCATTGAAGTGGCGGACTTATTATGTGAAATGTCATCAGAACCCCAAACCCTTGATCATCAACGATAGAAGAAACTTACCCAAAAAATTAACGTGGATTTAAAGAAGCCCACAAAACTGCTTGTGTAAAGCCGAAACGTCACTGCTACCGAATTTTTGGGCTCACAGCTCAGGCAAGCCTTCCTTACTCGTCTCACCTTCAACGTAATACACATTCTGGAGCCCAATTACGTCCTAGCTCGTGATGCATTTGGTAACCAGGATCCAGGAACCACTCTGCTCATAATGGCTTGCCCATCGCTAGAAGCAAATATGGAAGAACTCATCGAGATAATACAGATTCTGGCCAAAGAGCTTGGTGTAAAAGCTCAATCTAATGTACAATTCTTGGTTAATTCTCATGCCCTCCGCTCTTTGCTCGGTCTAGTTATTCTCTAATGTGAAATAAAGAGAGTAAGAAATCAAGTTAATGCTGGTATCACGATAAATTAAATATTGAGGCCCTTTGGTGCATGTCATCCTGTAGCACCCGTGTGAAGGAAAGTCAATAATTCTTTTGTCCTGTTTCTTGAAAGTGGGACCCTACATACATCATTTACCCTTCTCTGTCGGATTACACACAAGAACACCTACTGAAGTCTCAAACTATTTGGCAGCTACGAGTCAAGCCATTTTGCTTTATCCAGTCAGCAAACGAAAATTTTTACACTCTGACGTCATTAGTCATCAGTCGGCCAATCTACAACAGTATTCAAACTTTACCTTCTCATCCGAGATCCAGATATGGAACTCAACTTCATCATAGAGAATGGCTCTACCGTTTTATTTCTTCTGGCTTTGTCTCAGAATAGACGTCGAATTATGATGGTCTCTTCGCTCTAAAATATATCAAGTTACCCTATTCAGGTTGATTCTTAAAATCCCCTTTCAATTTCTCTCTTTATCGGAAGGCTATTCCTGTAGCTTTTCTTAGTTGCTGACTTTGGTGCCCCTGTTTGGCGTTAGATGTCATAAAGCAATTCTCGCTTATTTTTTATTTAAAAGTGCTTGCTCTAACTGATAGAGTGCCCTGAAGCATTATTCTCGACACTGCTTCTTCTGCTTTCCCGCGGTTCACTATTACCAAACATGTACAAGTAAAATGTCTTGTCAACTTCCACAGGACCTCTTGCAGACATGCATCCTACAATACGTGATCAATAGACGGCATTACTCTTGTCTTTCCCAAACCTAACCTAACTCTAGCTTTGCTTTTTAAACAACCTTTCAAACACTCTACTCAAAATTATAGACGCACATGAGGCCGGCCTGTCTTTAACACCCGTGCCACTTGCCTCCAAATAAACTCAAACGCACGACGTAAGAGTTCTCCAGAATGGAGAAGGAAGTCATGATTCAAAAATCACATTCTTCATGGGCATCTCAATTACATTTTGTTTATAAGAAAGCAGGATCCTAAAGGCCAGTGTGTGACATCCGTGCCTTAAACATAATTACTTAGGCTGTTATCCATCCAATGACGGTCCTATCAGGGTGTACAGCTCAAATTGCCGTTGGACACGTAAAGTCGAATATCGACCTGAGAAATGCCTTCCATCAAATTTCCGTGTAAGTGTTGAGTGTGATATATGGATAACACGTCGGTTGGTAGGTAAAGTACGTTTTTCTGTATAGGCCACTCAGTTTGAAGTCATTTTCAAAAACACGAATCTCTTCGGAAACTTTTTTTCGTTTTGGCTTTCATAACGACATATCAGTCTACAACACAGACTAAAAAATAAGTCAGGAGAAAACCTAAAGAAAGAATTCGGTCGTTTTACTGGCCTATGGTTTAAAGTTGGCACCACTCAAATGCCAATAAGGAGTATACCATTTATAATTTCTGCATAACTCCTAACCAGTTACGGCATCTCACCTCTGCCTGACCGACCGAGTCACAGCCATACGCATTTTTTTTGCACCCAACACATAAAATTCTCCAAGGGAATTCTTGGGCATATTTAATTTTTACAGAAATCATGTTGAAATTGCGCCATCCATCTTAGACCTGCTAAATGATATAAAAGATGCACTCAAACAAGGAAAATCCCGATTGAGTGCAATTTGCTGCAAATGCCTTTCAGGAAGACGAACTTGCTATTTCAAAAGCAACAAAATTAACTCGCCCATCACAGGACGCGCCATTTCAGGAGGGAAGGTGGAATCTGTCCAGCTCCATTTTGAAAGTTTTCTTCCCAGTGAGATTAAAAATGTCTACACACAAGACTTACGCTCTAGCATTATTTTATATTGGAATTAACTTTAAGTATTTATCTGGTGTCTTTAACGCTAGATTTCATGGCAAATTTTGTGGACACCTTCAGGAGTGACACGTCAAGCATCTGACTGAATCCGATATTCTGTCGAAAAGAAACCGATCACAGCCTTGCACTCTTCTGGTCAGAATAACGAATCTTACAAGGAATATTCGACCGCAGTTCTCTCATAAAATCTACTCTCGTGGTTGTCAATGAAATATTTTCTACGTCGTTCCAAGCGGTCGACTATACTCTGCTTTCCTCAGAAGGACTCAGGTGCCAGATCATTACGCCCTTCTTGAGTAGGGAAAACACAAACTATCAATTATTCTCTTTCTTCATACCTAAAATTGACGAAAAAATTCTTGCGGACACACTCCGAATAGTCTAAGGGTCTTCATGCCGTTATATTTAGACATCAAATATTTAACCTCTCTCATTGCTTGACCGATTCTGTTTTTAAAGGCACACTCTCTCAATATTTGAATCACTTTCAAAGAATTTGCTTGTATTTGCATTTCCTATCACCCAGTCCGCACGAACCGATTAATACAACCTTGAATTGAGGCAATATTTGCTCACGGACTCTAATGTGGTTCATGTAGATATCACTTGGGCCTACGCCCAAACCCATGGGTTTAACTCCCGAATATATATATCGGGGATTGATATAGCAAAATGGGTTCATGTTCTACCATTGCCTGATTTATCTCCTGCCCAATGTACTCAGACAATTGCACAAGGGCATGTTCCATGATAGCAACTTCCTCGGTCTATACTTCACCTCTTACAGCTCTTACAGCACAAATGCCATAGAGAGAATTTTGATCCAGTGGCTAAATAAATTTTTTATTATTATTTTTGAGTGCTGACATTTTAATATTGTTTATTAGGATCTGTTTGGATTGTGAGGGCACCTATAAATATAAACAATTCGTAAAGACTTCATACGTAAGAAGGGAAATCAAGAAATGCTCAAGGTAGATCCCACTTGACGAAGAGTTTCGACGATCCAAAAAGATCCTAATAACAATGGCTACTTCAATAAAGATCTGACAAACTAGAGAAGGAAATTCTCCGAACTCAAAAATTTATGGTACAGGAGAAAAAACATACTACCGCTCTACTACAAGAACTAAATGACGGATGCCTACAAGACAGACGAACGAATACTAGAAAATATCATAAAAAGTAACCCTATTTAATAAAAAGACAATAAGTTATCTCTACAAATATATTATAAAAATAAAAAGTCAGCATCATACTAATGAAAAGCAATCTCCGGGAACAAGAATCCATCCTAAAAGCTATATATGTGGTATACAAATTTGAATGCACCCATGAGGACTTCAAGACTCATCCAAACCACCAATATATAGGTATAACCACTAATACCATCAGCAAGCGCATAACAATGCACTTTCAAGGAGGAATCAAAATACACTACAATAACGAACACAACGAAGAAATTACAAGAAAGATTCTGGTTGAAAATACTACCTTCCTCACAAAAAATTCTGATCTCCGCCGCCTAAAGATTATAGAGGCTCTTCTCATCAAAAGATGGGCCCAACCTGAACACACAGCGAACCAGCTTGGAGCAAGAGTTACACTTTTTCTCTAAAGTAAAAGTTGAACGTATTCTGACTACGACCTATAAAATTCACTAAGAAACGAAAAGGAAATTCATTGAATGCTCGCTCCAGACACGGTCACACACACTAAATTTGAGCTCTCGTACTTGGAAGAATCCAAAGCACTTTTTAGCCCTTCGACGCTTGTGATTTTTGGAAGAGATGAAAGAAATCGAATATCAGTTACAAGGAAAGGCAACTAACGCTTTTACGAGCCCTAAAGACTGGACGGTCTTCTGAACAAGAGTTTATCATCATTCATTCTTTCCCCACGGGGTTCTAAAATAGAGAGATTTTATTCAAGCGCTCATAATTCAAATTAAGGCCACCTAAACTCCTTACCCCCTGGGTCCCTGCCTCCTTAGTCGTAGCCATACTTACTGACACTCATAACCTACTCCGAACTAGGCTCCTCGTGTGACAAGGCATAATTCAAGGCGCTGGGAAAAGCAGGTTTGTGAATTAGCAAACTGTGGAACCCACCCTGATTGGCACCCCGGATAAGAGGTGTAGCTGCAACTTTTGATGAAGAGTTCTCTCTACCCCTAAACGTCATAGCAGGACTGTAGCTGGACATAAATCATCTCTATGTAAACAGAAAGCAGCCTCGATCGCCAAACCCCCAAAGTTTTGGTAGTTTATTCAATCTCCAGCCATCATCAAATCTTCTACGAGTCATCCTTCTGGAAGGCTTCTCCGGGTTCATCACTTGTTTATTTATCCTTTTTTCATCCAGGTAGTTACACCAAAGGTTGTAGGGGTGGAGGGATGATTCTCACTTCATCTTAAACAAAACCTAGTATTCTTATTCCCAGGAAAAATAACAGATACTAAGAAAAACAACTTACCAACAGGACAAAGGCTGCAAACGAGCCAACATGGACGACTCTGAATCAGCGAAAAGTGTGTCTCTTTGTATCCTTCCCGGTAAGGAGAAGCCAGCCCGGGAGCAGACCCTGAAAACTATTTACGCGAGAGAGGAAAGAACATCAGTCACATCCTGACCGAAGGCACCGCCATAAACTCGAAAAAGAACTAGAAAAAGAAAAAAATTGGGCAACAATTGAAGAGGTGAAATTCAAGAAACAAAATGAGGAAGACCACAGCCACGTATTTAATCTCATATTCAGATCAACGGGAGTGGCAAAGAATGTGGCAGAACAAAGACTGCTTGCATTTGACACAAAGATCTCAACCAACCCAATTGAACGAAAAACATTTGTCCAATAGAAGTTTGCTTAACATTATATGTCCTCGGTCAACACGCAACGAAAGATTGTAAATAAAAAGGCAAGGCGCGTTTTTTAACGGGAAAGTAAATATAAGAGATGAAACGAGTGTGATGGGAATAAAAAGAAGTGTTTGAACTGCGGGAATGCACACAGGTCACTTGATAAGTCATGAACAATGAATAAACAACTTATATGCAATAAGAAAATCTAAATAACCCTGGAGAAAGAAAGAAAAAAATACAACGAACGCTGCAGCAACTCCAGGAGGACAAACGAAGACACATGCCTCACAGACTACAATCGTCAATATAGAATGGAACATGAGGGCCGACCTCATTCTGTGCATAATGCACGACCACTTCGTCAACATAGCGAAACCAGGTTCTTACACAAAGGTCCTGAATACTATGATGTTAAATAGTGGACTTCAAAATATTATCCCAAAACAAATACAGAAAGTTCAGAGACAGGAGAAGAATAAAAGTCTGAAATGGAAACCAAACCCGAACAAGACTCAACTAATGACGAAATTTTGAAGGGAAGTCGTGAAATTTCTGAGGGCCTGGAGAGAGAAAAGCAAAAACCAAATTCCCGAATCACATGAATCACTAGTCCCAAATATCGACAAATAAATACTCATTATAGACGGCATTGTAAGAGGCAAATTGAATGAGATGACTATGGGGATCTAGATTAAACTTAACTAATAATGCACTAACACAAGGAATGATCCAAGTCATCAGGGAACTGTGCTACAACGGGTCGAACGATTAGTTTAAAAATAAACGATTTTGACGAACTCGATCCCCAGATATAATAAGAAAATAAGATCGAAATATCATCGTATTGACCGAACATTTAGTTAACAATGAAACAGAAACCATTAGAATTCCCATTATAAAATTATTTTTACGAATCACACCTAAACCGGGGATAACAGTGTAACAATCGATGTAAAAAGTTGGAATTTATTAAACAAAAATAAGAAAATTAGAAGAATCCTATCCTGCTATAAACATAAAAATGACCCCAGGAGATCTAGCCATAGCCTACGCATACCAACCTCCAAGGCACCAATACATTCCAATTCCCAATTTCGATAAGCTCTTCCACCGACCAGCCTCAACCATACTGGTCGGTGATCTCACCGCATTATGCATGGAAGCACGTTACACCACTCAAACAAATGGCATAGGAAAAACCTTCCAGCTACTGCTACAAAGAAGCCTGATAAATAGGAAAGGACCAGACTTTCCAACTTTTTTAACCGACCGGACATCAAACACTCCGTACATCATACTCAATAACTCTAATTTTATCCTAAATTACAATACTGAATCTGGACTAGTAACCCCATCCGATTACATAACTATGATTACCAGCATCACTAGCTTGCCCATTCAAATTAAGATACTGAGAAGAAAAGTAACCGTCATACCTGACTGGAACAAATACAGAGAATATCTAAATAAAATCGAAATCGGTTTCCTAAACAAACAAGGTACAAATGAAATAGAAGCCCAGCGGCAACTAATTAGCAAGAAATTTACCGATATTGATAAACTATACACACCAAGCATAGAATACAGGAACCTACCTTGACCACGATGGGACGAGGAGATGCAAGGAGAAATGGAGGAATTCTATAATTGGACGAAAGAAATCATAAAATTGGGAAATATAATGGAAAGGTATCGAAGACAGATAGAAATAAAAAAAACAGATTGGAGAGCTTATAAAAGAAAAATAAGGGACAAAATGGACATAAAGAGGGATACAAGAACATTCTGGAACTAATACAGAATACTACGAGTATCGCAACTAAATGAGATAATAAAAATACAGATTAAGGAAGTGCAACGGAACGACGAACTTCAAGGCAACTTATAAACACATTGGCCAAAAGATATTCTTCATCTCTCCGAAAGAGAACCTTGAATATGACAGGGGATACGAACAATAGATCATGCGAACACTAGAAACACAACAGGAAAACATTGCACCACACGCACACGTCGACAAAGAGAGGCGCATCCCTTTGGGGAATGGAATGCCCTTCATAATGGATGAATAGTTACTTGACCTCACTCAAGTCTTTCAAATCCTAAAGCACCAGGTTTAAGTGGCATAACTAAGGCATACCTAAATAATGCGCCAAACAACCTACACAAAGAATTAGTGAGAATCTTCAATGCCTGCCTTAACATTGGTTAAGATATAATTGCCAAGGTCTTCCCAAAATAGCCCGGGAAATATGTTGTTTTGGTAATATTGTTTTGGTAATAACATTGTAACTTTTCTGCCGATTCTAACAAAATTTGAAACGTTTATGTTGTTTTACATACTATTTTGAATGATATAATAATTTCTAAAGTCCTCTCAAGTTAGCATGGGAATTATTGGGCAATACCATCATAGCTATTCAGCTGATTCTAACGAAATTTAAAACTCTTATGTAGTTTTACATTCTATGTCGGATGATATCATTGCCAAAGTTCTCCCAATGTTAGTCCTGGAATTATTGAAAGCTTTGAAAGCCGAAGGTCATGACTCAGAATTTGGGAGAGGACACGTCATTGGTTAGCAGACCTTGTCAATCTTAAGCCTCATATAAAAAACTACATTGGTTAGTTAGAACGCTATAAAATAAAATGTGTATAGTCCAAAGACAACCTGGTCTTTAACAAAACACTATCGAATTTTTGCCCGCTTTGGTATAAATATCTTTACTTTTAAAAAATACGCCAATGCTATGTAGTGTATTTCGTTGATAGACTCTATATTGCTTTTTCACCACCTAATGTAGGTAAATTTCTAGTTATGATGTTTTGGCGAACTTTTTTTCTGAATTAAAATATGATATGAACATTTGATATTAATGAATTTTAAAGAATATATTATTGAATTGAATAACATTCAGGGATGAGGCTTATATGTGTGATGTCAAGGGACGCGGTAGAAAAACTAGAGGCCTAACGACATTTAGTAATTGCCTTCTGAATTCCACTTTAATGTTAGGCTTTCGAATTAGTAATATTACGAATTTCTTTTTAAATTACTGTTTGTGTAGGGGTGCAATCACTACAATTAATTGGAAAGTATGAATGAGAGGCCCATTCTTTCGAAATTACCTTAAAAATGATATATACAATATGATGCAATTGCGATAGCCTAAAAAAACAAAAAAACAAACCCAAAAGCACTTTTTTGTAATTTGTACCCATGAAAATGTACTTGTAATTTCAATATTTGTTTACATGAAACTCAGTTACTCCCAATGATTATTCTTTATAATGAGCTTTTATCAATTTGGCAATATTTTAAATCTATACAGATGGTAATAATGATTTCTAAAGTATTGTTTCGCATGATGGCGGGTCGTCGACATATGAAGAAGAAACCGTAAGTCAAAAGTGTAGAGTGCGATTATTATTTAATTACTTTGGTTGAGAATATATATATATTTTTTTCTAACTCTTATACTTATATTTATGATTAAACATAAGCTTATAACAAAATAAATATGATAAATAATAAGTATAAGACATTTATTTAAGCGGTGCATTATAATACCCTTTCCACCTTACGTCTAAATTAGCGATAAAAATCAATTTCCTATAATATTTCACGTTCTTTTTATTTTTCAAGTACGACTACTGTAATTAGTCATATGCTCAGTTTATTTATGTGTAAGCCACAACAAGCTTTAGTTTCATGTGGCTTATACTATTTACATATATATATATTTATATACATACATCATTCGGCTATTTCAGAATAAAAGTAAATGATGCTGCTTCATTTATGAAGTTATTGGATCGAAAAGATTAATTGCATTTAAATATAGGCTCTTCAAATGAAGATGAAATAACAGATGAAGATAGAAATATATAATATATCTAAAGACGAAGGTGAAGCGGAATAGCAGTACTTGGAAATCTATAGGTAAATCAACAAGGAAAAAGAGGTGTTTGTGGAGTAAAGAAAAACCAAAATTAGGCTAAACCATCTGTGGTCACAGCCACCGATTTAAATTGCAAGATTTTTGCACAATGTAATGAACCCCAAGATTTTCCTTAGTTGTTTAACGGTTAAAAAATTGCTTGATCTGATTGTAGAAGAATCTAACTGATACGCCCAGCAAAAAAATAGAGTGCTAAATTTGCGGTGACATGAATTCTATGTGTTATTGGGTGGCCTTTTTTGTCTTGCTATTCACCTCAACCAAACAGAAAGCGTTATTGGTCGAGTGGCTATCAAGTCCCGAAGATTCTTTCCAAGAGTATTAGGATAGACAGGTTTATGGTAATTTTTCACAATATCCATTTCAGTCATATTACTAAAGTAGAAGGAAGGGATTCAAAAGAAAAACTTTAACCACTGTTTGAAATATTTCAGGAGAAATTCCTGCTCTGTAGTGAACTCAAAGAACATATATCAGTCGATGAAAGCATCATATCTTACTTTGGTCGGCATCGTTGCAAGCAGTTCATTTGACGGAAAACAAATCGACTTGAGGTCAAAATGTAGGCACTATGGTTGCAGAAATGCGATTTACGTGCTTTAGGTTTCTATAGAGGAAAATTGAGCTCCAATGGGGTTGGAGTAAATGTTGTAGTAGAGCTGATTAACAGAGCCTCACTGCCAGGCGATCAGGATTTAAAAATATATTTTAATATTTTTTTTACTGGTGTTTCCCTAATAGAATATCTAATGGAGAAAGGGATATGTTGTTTGGAAACCTGCCGAGAAAAACGGAAGCAGAAATGCCCTTTGATTACAAAGAATGGCATGAAGAAGAAGCCTCGTGGAACGACTGATTTTGCAACCAGTCAAGGCATACTGATCTAAAAGTGGAAGGCCAATAAAGATGTTATTCTTGCAACGAATTTTGGTCAAAATGACATGGGTTCAGCGAAACGCTACAAAAAGGGATATAAAAAAGTATATAGACGTTCCACAGCCTAAATATTAAGAGATATAACAAACATATGGCCTATGTCGATGTCATGGATGAAAACATTGGGACATATAGGATAAAAGTGGGGCTAAAGTGTAGGTGGTCTAGTGTTTCGTACATGCTCTCTGGAACGATCATCAACGCATACTATCTCATGGAAGACCAAGGCAAAAATATTTCTTTCCTAGACTTTGTTGATATCTCTGTAAAATATAACAGAAAAAAAATATTGAATTCCAAGCTTGCAGTGAAGGAAATTTTCTCAAATTCTTTGGAACATTGCGGTATGTGATAAGAAAAACCACTTGATCGTTTATTTTGAAAATGGCAAGAGATGCAAACTCTGGGAAGTTAAAAGCAAATTTTTATGGAAAAAATGTAATATTAGATTACATCCTAAATGCTTCAAAGGGTACCATATACCTCAAAGCGGTTAAACCTAGAAGTTGATTTTTGTCTGTAACTCATTTAAAATGATTATTTTGTCGCTAAAGCCGAAAGTGTATTTAAATGCACATGTCATTTCTCAGTAACTACTGTCTGAATTTTTATTAAAATTCATCAAATACATATTTATTGTTTTCGAACCTTATGTGTATATTTTTATAAATATTGGTAAAAAATTACACTTATGTGACTAATGGATTACAAAAGATTTACAAAAATATATATACCTATGTATATAAATATATATTGTAGAAGAATAAGGTGGAAGGGTGACCTCGTGCCCTTCTGTACCCACGTGGTCTGGAGATCGCCGCATAGAGTGTAGGAAGCGAGGCTGACCTACGGCGAGGATGCGGTCAACACCGTTTTATTACATCTCAGCTGCATTTACTTAGAGGCACATTTTCCTCGTCTCACATGCACTTACAACCCGCCTCATTCTCTCTTTCATAGATCGAATCACTTCAAACATGCCAAGTTAACTTTATCTTGGTTCTCCGAAGCAGTTGTTGCCTTCATCCAAGATCGCGTGAGTCATGGAGACTCTCGCCAGGCAATCCCAGCCACCGGCAAAGCGACTATATAATCCCCCTGAATCGGTTTAACGTGTAGCACTCTAGTACTATAGCACCGGAACAAAACAGCCTGGCTTAGCCCGGCTCAGCCCTGTTCCGCCTAACACGGCGTACGAACAAAAGACACGCTGACCCGTCGCGATTGTAGACACCGGCGATTTCGATTCGAGGACGAAGGCTAAATCGACCTCCATGAAATCTGCCATATTCAATCAGCGAATATCTGGCGAGGAACTCCATCTCTGAAGGCTAAATTACGTGGCCTACATCACCCGCGCCGTGAGATAACCCAGCTACCACATCGCAGTTATCGTATCCCAACTGGCTCTTCCCTTCAACGAACACGTAAACAGTTGCAATCGTTAAAGCCTTCAGATTATTCTACAATATATTCTACCTAGACCATTCCATTCTTTGTGTGAGCCCAGGATTAAAATCCCCTTTTTAATCACCGAGCTAAACTCAAACACTAATCCCATATTTATCCCTCTTGTGTTCCGTGCTGAAATTTAATTTCAAATGTACGATCATTCCCTTTAAACTCTGTATCTGTATATATTTCAATTATATTTATTTGTTAGTAAAGGTGAGTATTTTTTTATCGTCTTTTTCTTGCAACCTTCAACGAGTGCTAGCTACCGGTTAATCTTTGGTGAACTTGCACTCTGAATTATATATTTCGAGACGACCCGCAATTAAAAAGTAAACCATTTACATTGAATTCTTAACTATTTCCCGTTCACGAACCGGCTAGGTCGACTCTCAAACAGATTTCGACCAAACTCCAAAAAGGCATATATATATATTTATATAGGGTCCGGCCATTCCACGACATATATATAAATATATATATATATATATATATATATATATATATATATATATATATATATATATATATATAATAATAATAATAAAATCTGATGATCGGGTGTGTCATGATCTTTAAAAGGTTTTTAGAGAGATCTTTTAAAGGCAACCCTCTAACTTTGTTCTAATTTAAAAAACTGAGTAGCGTTTGAGCAGGGGACAACGCTGCCATAATTACTTATCTCTCAGTGTGTTGTGCGTGGCTGGATCGAAAACCTTTATTAGGAAAGTTTTAGTAGGAGACAGAGCTTCTGCCGCGGTAACTTTAATCTCCGCTGGATTTGCAGCGTCCGAGCCCTTCTAATCTCACGACGGCTTCATTTTTTTTCAATTTGGGTTTATTTGTGCATTGTATTAGTGTGTGTATTTAGCTAGCAAAGCTTCCGCGTTCAAACGAGTGTATTCCTTCGTGTGTGAGTACTTTGTGACTCAAGCCCCTTCTTCCTCCCGTGCCGACAGTCCATTAAATCCTTTCTTTCGGGCAACTTACACCTCTGTTGCAAACAAAATGTCGTCGTTCGAGCGATTCAAACTCCAATGAGAACCCCTCGGTTTAATTGGAAGAAAACTCGTCACCTATATACAGGAACAAGATAGAAATGAGAGAGCTTATAGATGAGAACAAGAGAAAGCTTATAAAAGAGAACAAGAAGAAGGAGAGAGAGAACCAAATAAAAGGAGATTTGAGAGAGCGAAGAGCGCGAGATAATTTGCCAATACGAATTGGAGTTAAATCGCGATCAGCTCGAATCCCTTTCATTTAATTCCCGTGCAGAAGCCCCTCAATCCGCTTCCATAAAGCTCCCCACTTTCAAAGAAGGAGAGGACTTCGGATCTTTTTTTACTAACTTTGAGAAATTATTTAAGGCTAATCATTGGGATATCGAGACAGACAGTGTTGCGACGTATAATATGACGCCTGATTTCTACCACGCCAAATTTCGTCAAGCACGCATCCAACCAAATGTGACCTTCCATCATTTTGGATATACTCTTATTCGGAATTTCAATTTCTGGGTAGAAGCATCGAAAATGCGCCACAATTATGAGTCCCTGAAGTTTTCGTCCAGAGGGATCAGTTGCTGGTACCGCTACCACCAGAGATTCGCTCCTTTGAGAAGGTTCATCGGTACACGTCCATAAATCATAAGTAAAAAAGTTTACTATTTCACTATTTTTTCTGTTTGTGACACACCCTTCCTTTTGCACAACTCTATCTTGAAGTTTTAAGTCTTATTTATATCCCTCTTGATTAATGTTAACTAAAAGAGCTTAAATTTGTGCTACTATATCAAACGGTGCACATCTTCTGTTGATTTACGAATCAAAAGTAACAAGATTTCTTTTTAATTTTCGGAGCCTATCTGGCGACTGCTTACTTGGGCATAAGTTGCAAGAATCACGACGGCCTGCACTAGGCTACTTTAAAAAAGGAATATGAAACACAACAAAGATAAAAAGAGAAGATCGTCGCAATTAGGAAGCAATCTCCGGCGTTTGGGGGAGGTCCCTCTCACCCCGGCACACGAGCGTGCGACCTACAAAGAAAATAACAATAACAAAAAAATAAAACATAGTTAAATAAATGGGACAAGGCCGGTATTTCCTCAAAAGTCTATAATTACAAAAATCAATGTGCACGAACTCGTCCCGAGTACAAGAACCAGGCGTTAACGACCCTACCAATCCCGGTACCGAGACATGTAACGTGTGCGAAGATTACTCAGACTGGGACTTAAGACACGAATGTGCTGACCAGTCTGGGGGCCGACGCAGTCGTTACAATAGGGCACTGGCGAGCGCTACATCAAATGGCAATGCGTCACACGAGCGTGCCCGATTCATAGACGACAGAAAAAGATCTGAAGCCGTCGTGGGATTAGGGGATAGGTCCATGAGAACAGTCTCGGCGCAATGGCACGCAACTTTAAGTTCCCTTCGACGGTAGCCCATCTTCTGTGCCAAGCTGTCTGAAGAGCTACCCGTATTCCTGCCATGTAGTCAGTGGGAGGAAGAGTAAAACACTGGTCTGGACGCACAGTCCTCACGGACTCTTTGGCACCCTCATCGGTGCGCTGATTCCCCGCAATTCCTACATGTCCAGGAACCCAGCAGAAGATAATCTCGACACCCTCCCAGTTTGCCAATACTGTGTCGTCACGGATATCGCGATCCATGAAATCCGGAGATTCCAATGCCCGAGATCACTCAGGGCGCTTTGTGAGTCGCTATAGATCACAATCTGGTCTCCGAACTGGGCACGTCGCGTAATCTTCCGTACCGAGTGGTTTATTGCCACCAACTCGGCAATGAAGACAGACGCTGGGACGGGTAGCACCCCGCTGACTTCCTACAGAGTGGATACGACATGGAAGCCGACCCTATCTTCGGAGTTGGAGCAGTACGTATAAACTGGCACGGTTCAAGCGTGACACAAGGTGTGCTCCAAAAAGTTCAAACGCAATACTTCCAACGATATACAAGCTTTGGGCCAGAGGCGTGGCGACAAATAGCCAAATGTGGTACCCTCCAGGGTCACGTCCTTGGCAGTACCAGGGACTCCACTAGCACGAGAGCTTTACCTAGTTCTCGAAGGAGTTTCCAGGCCCAAAAGCCAAACGGCTTAGGGAATGACTAGCGTCTCTCGGTGGTATAGGCACCGTCAAAATCAGCTGAGGATGTCGTGAGAGCTGTTGGCGACTGAGAAAGGTGCTTGGTTTGCGCGTACAGGTGAATAATGCACTGTACACGACGTAGAGCAAGTGGCATCTCCCCAGCATCGACAAGTTGGCTCTCAATGGGGAAAGTGTGGAAGGCACAGGTCGCCAGGCGAAGGCCGGTGTGGTGGATGGAATCTACCTTTCGCAAAAAACGCTCGGCTGTGGATATATAAAACGCGCTTCCGTAGTCGAGCTTCGAAAGAACAAAATATCGATCAAAAATTAAGGCCTCAACCCTATCAGCGCCCGAAGCGCTGAACGTCCCAGAACAGAGAATATTCATGGCGCGGATACAAGAGACCCTAAGGCTGCGAATATAATCTCCCAGGTAAGGCGTCGGCCAAATATAAGACAAAGGAAAGCGTGTAATTCAAATACTTCCTGGCGTACCCCATTGAGAAAGAAGTCTGGCTCAAGGTGGAGCGGTGGATGGCGATAGAAGTTCACCACATTAGCCTTGGCCAAGGAAAAAAGAAACCTGTGCGATTCGGCATAGCAAGAGACGAGGTACAATGCCTGTTGGAGTCGACGCTCCAGAGTTGGCATCTGGGCCGCGCCAAAAGAGATCGAAATCTCGTCCACGTAAAGCGTAGCGAAAACATCTTCAGGTAGCACCGAGGAGATGCCGTTGGTTCTGAGGGCAAAGCGTGTGACATTGGGGACACTTTCCTGCTGGACACCCTCTTTCTGCTTCATTGAGCGGGAGAGGGCACCCACCAACCCGTATGTGAAATCGACGATCTCGCATAAATTCAAATATAAACATTGGGAGGCGATCCCTCGCCCCCATCGTGTGGAGAGTCCTCATGATACCGTATAGCGATGCGGTATCATAGGCGTTCTCCAGATCGGAAGAGACAGTAGCTTAGTACTGTCTACGAAGGAAGGCCTCACAGACGGCATTTTCGAGTCGAAGAAGAGCATCCGAAGTAAATTGTAACTTGCGGAAGCCGCATTTTGCAGAAAACAGATCACCTCTGCTGTTCAGAAAAAAGGCTAATCTAAAATTTACCAATTTCTCCCTCAACTTGCACACGCAAGACGTTAGAGAATTTGGAGGGAAACCGGACGAAGTAGAGTGATCTCTCCCCGCTTTGCGAAAGGCGAGCACAGTAGCGATTCACCAGGAATCTGGGAGAAGACCCTTTACCCAGATACTGTCGAACAAATCTAAGAGAAAGGCCATGCTTAGCTCACCCAGGTGTCGAAGCATGGCGTAGGGGACATCGTCTGGACCAGGGGCAGTGTCCGCGAACGAGGCAAGAGCGGTACGCAACTCACTCAGAGTAAACCTGTCGTTGTAGGGTTCTTTGCATCTGGTGGTAAAGTCCAGTCGGTGGCCTTCAGCGACATCAGGACGTGCATTGAATGCTGGCAGAGGAGTATCTCGGCTCAATAATACGGAGAAAGCGGTCGGGAAAGATTCCGCCACGGACGCGGCATTCAAAATAGCGGTCCCATTCTCATGGAGCCCGGGAGGGGGAGGCCTGCTAGAACCTGCCCCGAATCCTTTTGACCCGTTTCCACAACTCTGCCAGAGGGGTTGTCCCGTTAAGTGTAGACACTTATGCCCGCCAAGAAGAGCGGCGGGCGTGCTTCGAAATATACAGGAACCTAACTCTAGCCGGACGAAATTCACTGACAGTGAGATCGTTCGGGTGGCGCTTATAAGGCATTTAGGCATAACGGTTCTGTTTGAGGGCCGTCTTACACTCGGACAATCAACACGGGAGTGGTCGGCATTCAAAACGGCCAGATGTTTTGGGAATAGTAGTAAGGCTCGCGGCGATCAGGGTGCCAGAGAAGAACTCAACGGCTTCATCTACCGATCCAAACTCCTCGACTGAGATTGAGAATTTAGTCAATTCCTGAAATGCAGGCCACCGTCGCCGCGACAAGCACCACCGAGGTGGGCTCTCAGTCGGTAGTTGCCATGAAAATGATATTTCAATGGGGAAGTGATCACTACCATAGAGTTCATCGATAACCTCCCAATGAAAACTAGGCTGTTCATTCGGAGAGCACAAAGATATATCAAGGCAAGAAAATGAAGTGGTTCTCGGTTAGTGATGCATAAACTCATCCACATTTAGGACACCCATCTCAACCTCTTCGATCAGATCGGCAAGGTCTTGTCCCCCGGGATTTATTGAGTAATCCTCAAAGAGAGGATGTTTGCCGTTCAGATCTCCAAGCAAGACAAAGGGCCTTGGCAACCGTGCCACGACGCAGCGGAAGTCCCCCGCGTCGAAGTCAACTAAGGGTGGGATGTAAGCAGAAATGATAGTAAACCTCCTATCCAGGTGAAGCTACACAGCCACTGCCTGAAAGGAGTTAACTAAAGTGACGAGTAGAATGGAGACATCATGCCAGTTACAAACCGCGCATACTCCAGCCCGGCCCCATCTCGTGCTGGTGAAGTCACAAAGACATAATATGCCGGGAGGGCGGGCAGTGGGTACGCACCTAGCATGGTCTCTTGCAGAAAAATAGCTAAAGAGGAACGGGACGAGACGAGCCTCCACAGCTCCTCCCAGTTGGTCCGGAGTCCACGGCAATTCCATTGAAGGAATATGCCCCCTAACCCTAGCTCGAAGGAGAGGCAGGGGCCCTCTTCGAACACAAGACCTTCAGAGGAATGGCCGTAAGCTTCCCAGTGGCAGAACCCCGGGCACTGTTGGCCGGACAATGCGCTGAAGGCGCTGTCGCCTTCGAGGACTTATTGGTGGAGGTTTGGCTCGCAAGAGCAAGTCTTTTCTTCCATCCGCCTCGAAACTTTAGGTGGGCGTTGCGGTTTGGAATGCAAGGGGCCCTCTTTTCGAGGATCCACCGTTTCCCAGCCACTCAGCACACCACTAGGCGTGGGCGAAGGAGCAGAAGCTCCTCTGTTGCTGTCTTCCTTTTGGAGGACAGCCTTAGGAACCCCGGACGAGGGCCTGGCGACCAACTTTAGGGGTTTTGCCTCCTGTGAGTCTAACGACTCGGTGGAGGCACGTGAACGTTTCGCCTCACGGGAAACGGTCACGCTGTGGGAAGGGGGCGGGGGAGCCCTGGATTTAACCGGGGCTGGGTGTGAACCCTTTGTACCGCCAGCTTTACCAGGGGAGCGGTGGGTTAAGTATAACCCGCACAAAGGCTCCGAATGGGAGCGGAAACAACCGTGCTGGTTGGCCTGGATGGGCCAATAACAGAAGGTCTCTTTCTAAGCACTGAAGCATAAGTCAGAGCCAGTCAGAGCCGGGCGCGCCAGGACCAAGTTATTAGCCTCGCGGAATAAGAATCTATCCTGGGCCGGAAAGGCCAAGATTTCTTTCTCAAGGAGATATGCACCACATTGCTTCGAAGAAGCAGGGTGCGGCTTTCCGCAATTGACACACTTGGCCACACACCATGTGAACTTATCGTGGGCGGCCTTGGAGCAATTTACACATACTTTGGGTGACCCCAACTTTGCACGTCTACATAAGCGATTTGTATGGCCAAAGCGGCGACAGTAATAGCACCTCCGCGGCATTGGCACGAATGCCTTCACGGGGTAGCGGTATCAACCGGTACGCACCGACTCAGGGAACTTGTCACAGTCGAACGTGCCGAAGAGTGTAGGGGTGGGTTTCGAGAGCCCTCCTTGTTTTCCTCTAAGGAGTGGTCAACGAGGTCCCTAGCATAAACTACTCCTTTCACAAAGTTCATGATAAAGTGCGGCGTCACACTCACTGGGGTGCCATCAAGTGTCCGAAGAGCACTTATCGTGGCCGCCTTGGAGCGATTCGCCGAATTCGCCAGAAGGCTCCCTTCCAAGAAAAGGGTCACCTTTTGCTCTCTACCAATTACACTAGCTAAAGCTCTCCTCTGATGGATCCTGTTACCCTTGGCCAACATGCTGCCATCATTAGAGCTAATAACGAGGAAGTGTTTAAAGCAAGCGGGCTCGAAAACGGCAGGTAACCTTTGAATGAGGGGCTCCGATGTTATCGACGCTCCACCCTGCGCTCTTTTCGTCTTAGTCATAGTCACAGGTTCCGCGCCTGGGTGGGCAGAATGGCGGGATGTGCCGATCTTGGCTTAGTCGCTTACAGAAGTGGCAGCAGACCCATCTGTCCCCGCAGCCCACGGGGATGGAGAGACCCGAGTCTTTACGAGTCTTTTTCCTATTTTTTTTCTTTTTAGTTAAAGAGGGTGGGGAATGAACCTGCTTCTCCCCTCCGCCGGCAGGATCCCCCAGGCCAGATGGATCGGCCTCAGCCAGGTCCTTCTTCGAGATGGAGAAGGTCCTGGTAGTCGCAGGTTGTACCGTTCGGAGGAGATCCCTACCTCCTTGTACTGCCTTGGAAAACGGGCCTTTTGAGGAGGACCTTGCATAGTGTTCGGGGCTTGACGCCGAGCCCGGATTACATCCCATGGAAGGCCCAACTGTCTGAAGCTGGTTTGCCGCAAGGACAATGTCTATTTTGAAGGTGGGCCTCTAGTTGGCCATTCCCACCCGCGGACATCAAGGTCTCGTTGCCAGCGTCATTATTCATGTCTTTGGAGGCACAGGCCTTGACCCCGACAAGGTTCAGTATTCTTGTCAGCAGGTCTTTTAAGGGAAGCGACCGTAGTGGCCTGGCTTCCCTCTCATCCCTAAGTGAGTTTGTCCTACAGAGCCAGTTCAATGGGGAGCGTTCGGCTATGGGTTGTTTGCTGGCTTTCTTGGCAGTCCCCTTGAAAAGAAAAGAGGGGACTGCGGCTGGGAACAGGGAGGTCCCCGAAAGCACCTCCAGAGAAGGGGGTGAGGGGAAGTCCCCTACACCCGTAGGCGAAGAAGAAGAGTAAGCCTCCTCTCCGTTTAGAGAAATTTGGAGGGTCTTCGGCGCCAGCACAAGTGGAGGGGACCTCCATTTTTCCGTTAGAGCTGCCCTACGGCGGCTCCGACCGTGGATGCAGGGCAATTATGGGGATTTTTTTATTATACTCATAATTGCGCATGGTCACTCTCTTTCTATTACGGGATGCAATATTTCATCATCCCTCGCAGTAGCCCGATCTGCACGGTGTGCGTATGGGCCTGGCAGAGCCAGATGCCGCCACTTAAGGCCACCCCTCCCGCCTGGTGTCCTGTCAGCCCCTCAGCATGGCTGAAGAGAAAAGGAAAAGGGATTTGAGGAAGCTATGGGTGGGGATGTGTCAGGTTGTTAAAAAAAACACCATCCCGAACCAGAGCTCAGCGGTTAGGGAACGTTGTCCCCTCCCCCCTCAGCCCCTATCCGAGACGGTTGGCTGAGAAAAAGGTCAGCATCTACCTTGTGAAATTAGAGGCTGACCAGAGAAAGTTGTGGGAGAGGTTGTATGATAAGCAAGGAAACCGGGGGGGGAAACACAATTGTTTTGAAGGAAGGAGAAGAGGCTAAGCTGGAGTTGGACTGGGTACTGAATCCCGTCAGCAAGGCGGCCAGGATGCTAAATCGCCGCGTCCCTTACGGGAAAGGGACAAGGAAACCTAACGTTCGTTTTCAATAGCAAAGTTGCCCCGTAAATCAGTCCTTCCAATTTGCTATATGTATATTTGCAGATGGGATCTTTGCAAATTTAAATGCGCTGAATATTTACGAAAGCTCCACAATAGTATAAAATTAAAGATATATTTTCTAGGTTTAATTTAGAGCTATATTATTATTCATGTTATTATTAGTAAAATAATTTATGATTCCATTTTTCTTTCTGAAAACAATTGGGGAAATATTTTACTATATATCATTATCTGAAATAAAATTGAGGCTTAAAATTGATATTTTGTTATAGTAGAGGATGAAAAAGCGAAAAATAATAATTTTTAAATGCATAAAAAAATACGTACATTAATTTAATTTTCATATCCATATTTTTGTAACATAAATCAAATATTTGACTAATTTCTATATCTACCTCTTTAATCATTTACTCTGAACAATTACAATACTTACACTTTGACACACTTCAATTTTCTCGATATTATGGAAGATCAAAGTTAGCTAGACACATGAAAGAGAGAGCCAATATAGCAAACACAGTTATTTATTGAAAATTAACAAGTATGATATAAGTAAATTAATTTAAGTTAAATTTAGATGATAAGATTGCTAGTTATTTTTTTCATTGAAACTAACTCTAATGAAAGCTACTCCGTTTTTCTCTTAACTTTCTACAAAGGTTTCGATAATTCAGAGTTTCTTTTTTCTTTAACTTATTTCAAGGGTCACTAATAAGGCCTGAATCCTTATCTGAAGAAGAAACCTCCTAACCTTCCTAATAATATTTCAATTTAAAATACCTATTTATTTTACTACTTTCTTCCTGCGTTGTGGATTAATATTTTATTTTTAAAATCCTCAACTATTTTGTTTGGAACAATTCTTTTAATGGGTATGCTACAAATTCTATGAATAGACCTCGTCTATTCATATAATCAATTCTCTACTGCAAATTACACTGATTAATCATTGTGTTCCCTAAACTTCTTAATTAAAAAATTCAAAACAAATTTTGGGGATGGATGGAATTTGTTCACGATTATTGCTCGGTTTCTCATGAAATTGGTCCTTAGTGGCTGATGATGTTATATATATACTGTGCTAACAAACTTCATTCACTAGTCTAACAGACCTATTATCAGAGTTAAAACGTAAATACTCTGGATAATTTTTGTGGTTGATATGGTTGTATTCATTTTTACCAATTATTAATTTGTTGTGGATTAAAGAATTGAAATATTAAGTTTAATAATTCTTTAAATATTACAAATTGTCTTATATGATCATTGATCTCTTCTGCTATAAAGTTAATTAAGGTAAAAAATGGGATTCTCGCACTCTCTTTTTTTAATTTAGTACTTTTAATAATTGTATGAACTGATATATTTTGGTACGGGTGCATTGCAGATTACTTCAGTGACGTTAATCAAACATTATCTCAGTGAGCTAGTGTTTGTACATAGATAGATCTTTTTGTTTGTGACAGAAATTTTATATCTTAAATATTGACAAAAAGGGTGGATATTCATGTCACCTTAATTTTCTTAGAATAGCAGGTAATTCACATTCACATTCTTTAGAACTATTGATGAGAAAGTATGATCATCGTTTCAGCTTTTAGGACTACGAGGAAAAATCATTGGAACATCAGAACCAGAGTGTAAGGTTTAAAGAACTAGAATAGGGTCAATCATAAAGACAAGTAGAGGTAAGATACGGAATATAAGGTCAAAAACTTATGAGAGATGATCTTCACCTTTTAGTGCCTCTTGGCATCTAGAGTTGCCACTATTGTGTCTCTCGTTATATATCGGAAAAATTTATTTACTTTCCGTGAAATCTTATTTAACGTTGTCGTACAAGCCTACAATTATGTAAAACACTACGTTTTTCAGTGTTGTTTTCACAAAAAATAAATGTATATTGTATTTATTTAACCGGGTTATACGCGAGCATAAACATGGCTTCGACACCTCTCTCCAAAACGTAAGTACTTTATTTATATTTTGGTTTAAGTTTCATTAAAATGTAAAGATTAAATCCACGAGTGACCATATTTTATATATATAGGAAAAATAATTCCGTAACGTGAATTATTAAAACTTATAAAAAGATTTTACTTTTTCTGGCAACCAAAGTTGCCAGTCGGCAAAACGATATACAAATATTCGTTGCGAGCTTGAACATGACAAATGAGTCTCCCTAATATTGTTGTTTAATATTTAAGAAGTAATATTTATCTATATACATTAATTTCTCTATACTCCTACCCTTCCATATATATATATATATATATATATATATATATATATATATATATATGCAAAAAATAATCACAAATCAGCACGTGCTCTTCGAATGCGTCAAATTCCCAAGGAAAAAAACAAACAACAGATAGCCCAAGCGCTTTCGTTGTCAAAACTTCTTCAGTGGTAAGTACAAAGATAAATATTAAAGACAAAAGTGGAGCGGGCATATAAAACAAAAAACATGTGACGTCATAAACAAAATATTAACGACACGTATCCCGTAAAAACGAAACAAAAGAATAAAGAGATTGTTATGAAAATTATGTTATATAAAACTTGAGAGAGCTTTTATATTACATATTCTTTCAGTTATAAAATTATCAAGTTTAAAAAGCCCATCACTAACATTAAAATGGAGGTGCTGCGTAGATTTAATAATGGCGGATTTAATAAGATTATGCTCATGATGGCCTTTTACATAAATTAGGGCTTTTGCTCCTGACCAATCAATCTGATGGCCAGTGGAACTAATATGTATAAATAAAGCATTTAGGCTGAAACCAAGGCACTATCTAAAACATATAGAGGGTACTTTAGATCCCTACCAATAGTATATATACACTTAAGCTCTCAGGCTACAAATTCAGGATTACAAACACGTAATCCGCGTAAAAGCATGGAGATAGAAGCAGATTATTGACAACAATCGGATGGTTCAAGTAAAATCAATATACAGAGGAATATGGGTAGGTTTTCTAAGAACGGAAAAATTAAACCCTTGCAGAGTACGATGAACAACACAGTCTAAAAAAGAAAGTTTACTTTCAATTTCAACTTCCTAAGTGAACTTTATGGATGGTACTAAGTTATTTAGTTCATTTAGAAAAGCCTCAATATCACAATCATTGGGCCAAGTACAAAATACATCATCGACATACCTAAGCCAAATAGCATTTCTTGGCTAAATTCTTAGCAGCATCCTAGATTCAAAAAACTCCATGTAAATGCAGCTAAGCTTAGGCGAAAGGGGGTTACTCATTGCCATACCAAAGCGTTGCAAGAAATAATTATCATTAAAGCAGAATGAACATTTTTTTATTCATAATTCAATCGACTAGATTCAAACATTCTTGTAAAAAAGGTAATAAACTGCATTCAAAACTCCCAGCAAGTAACTAAGAAGGTCGTTTACCGGGACCTTGGTGAATAAAGGTCCCGGTAAAGGTACCATTTTACAATCAAAATTCACATAATTTTCTTGAAGTTTATCAATAAAATCGATGTTATTCCTAACACATCAGCCAAAAATTGTACCAATTAAAGGACTTAGGATCGATACCAACCACTTGGATAGTTTGTATGAGACGAACCCAACCGAACGAATAATGGCTCTAAGAGCAAACCAGATTTATAGGTTTTAACAAATCCATATATGTAAGGCAAAGAAAGTGTAGTACCAATAAGCCTACGAATTAGCTCATTGTCCTTAATTAGGCATTTGATTTTCTTATGGAAAGATGAATTTACAAAAATTAAGGGATTTTTAACTAGTTTAGAGTATGTAAAATTGTAATTAAGTAACGCATCCATCTTATTAATATAATCGCACTTATCAAGCAACACATATGTCTTAGGCTTAGCTGCTTGAGTGAAAAACAGGGATTCATCTTTCTTCAGATTTATCACTGAATTAATAAAACGTCTGGAAAAAGTATATTCCTCACGAATTTGCTGGGCAGCAGAATATACGACCCCTTTACAGAAATTAACATCTTAAATATTAAGATTACTGAATTTTTCTAAAACTGCAAAGGACTTAAAAGCTTAACAAAATGTATCTTGTTACTAATGAAAAATCCCATGCCAAAACCGAGAGCAGAAATTACATCCTGTGAAATAGGCTTAGAAGAAAGATTGGTGACGCCATATTGATTGGAGTCACGTGACCAAGCACTATCTTTGATAAGGTTTGACAATTTAGTATTTAACTTGTTACGTAAATCCGAACCCCTCACGAGGAAGACGATCATAACAAAATCCAAGAAGCGAGAACTTGTCCTGGGCTGGAATCACACAGTCAAATTCACGGCGTGCACTTTGTGAATGAAGAAAATGTTCCTCTATCTTAATTTTAGCAATATCTAAGTGCTTCTCCAGAATGATACGGCGTAGGCCATCAAAGGGTAAGTGGAAAGTTTAAGTTCACATTTTCTGCTAAGCAATCGTTAAGGAACGCCACACGAATTTTGAATTTATGAGCTCTAAGAAGGGATAAAGAACACTTTGTCGTTAGTGTTCTGATGAGTCGGTCTATACTCATGATCAAATTTTAAAGGAAAGGAAAAGACAATAAGGTGGTGACAGTTGCTTCAAATAAATTTGGTGTTGATCCTAAATCGAAGTGCTCCCGATGGTCGTGAGTTGATAAAAAAGAGATTGTAGTTTCTATGCCTAATGCTATTGAAGCTTATAATAAGCAGATGGGTGGAGTTGATCTAACTGAGCAATTCGTTGTAAATTACCGCATCCGAATTCGATCTCGCAAATGGTGGTGGCCATTATTTTCTTGGAGTATCTGCTTGGCTTTTGCATAAAAAATTTGGAAATCACATTTCAATTCAGGAATTTTTAAAACAAATTGTGCTTCAATCATTAAAGCAACATGGAACAAACAAAACAGATCTGGACCATCAACTAAGAGGATACGATGAGTTGCAAAGGACGAAGTAAAAAAGGATCTTTTTGATCAATGGCCAAGACCTCTACCCTCAAAATAATCAAGATGTTAGCATTGCTCAGGGAGAATGAATTATCAGTGCAAAAAATGTCATGTTCCACTCCATATTCTATGCATGGAGCAATACCATTCAACATAATATATGTATCAGCGTGTTTTCATAAATACAAATTAAGAATTAAACTATTATTATTTTCCCATCGCAAAATGTTATGCTTTGAATGAAGAGTGGAAACTCTGGTTGCCACCCCTGTATTTGTCATTGTTAATATTAATTCTAAAGGACTATATGCTTCATTTATTACACTACAATAAAGTCTCCACAATATAATATTAATAACTTAAAATTAATGGGTTAAAGGCAATTTTGTATTGAATGGACACCGAGTAGTTCGAGAAGCCTAAAAGTTACACAGGAGGAATCTTACCTCAAAAAAAGAACATAGACTGCTATTTTACAAACCAGTTGGAGAGGTCGAAGAATAAAAAACACCAAAAAGAGAATTGTAATTGACAAGATGGATGTGACGTAGGCATGAATAGCAATCCAAAAGATTTTAAAAGAATGAGTTTGAACGAATATGCTTGGAAATGAACGAAACTAGAGAAAGTATTTACAGAGAAGAGCAGCATGTACAAGTGAGATCTAATGTAACTCCTAGCCTTTTGACTCTAATAGAAAAAGATAGAATGGGAGGCACAAAGGATTATATAGAGATCAAACTTTTTAAGAGACTGAAATCCACAGAAGGCGTATATCTATGTTTTTTCAAGGTGGAGTAACCCTAAGTATATCCCAAGAACCATACAGTTTTTTAAGAGTCTAAGGGAAACTGGCCAAGAGAAAAGAGAGATAGCTTTTTGTGCCTTCAGCCTATAGCAATCCAAAAGATTTTAAAAGAATGAGTTTGAACGAATATGCTTGGAAATGAACGAAACTAGAGAAAGTATTTACAGAGAAGAGCAGCATGTACAAGTGAGATCTAATGTAACTCCTAGCCTTTTGACTCTAATAGAAAAAGATAAAATGGGAGGCACAAAGGATTATATAGAGATCAAACTTTTTAAGAGACTGAAATCCACAGAAGGCGTATATCTATGTTTTTTCAAGGTGGAGTAACCCTAAGTATATCCCAAGAACCATACAGTTTTCTAAGAGTCTAAGGGAAACTGGCCAAGAAAAAAGAGAGATAGCTTTTTGTGCCTTCAGCCTATACATCAAATGATAGCCAATGACTAAAAATAATAAAACTTAGATAGGGAAGGTACATGCGAAAAGAAGCGTACCAAGATGAAGTTCTTGCAGAAGACAAAAACATACCTCGGGGGACAGATGTATATAATTTCCAATATAAAGGATCCGGGTTTTTTTAGGTGAGTGTCACTAACAGCGTGTACTAATCCAGACCTAAATTAATATACCACACTGCAACGAGATAATAATAACTTCATTGAGATAAGAGAGAAGAACAGCATAGAGCTTTCGGCAAATATTGAGTTGAAATGAATCTAGATGAAATAATTCTTTTACTAATAGAGTAAACGAAGGTAATTAATTTTCAAGTGTTTCCTGTGACGAGAGAAAGAAGTTCGGCCGGGTGAGGGAAAAGAGGATGTTATCTGGTAATAATGAATTGAGCAAGAGAGTAGGCAAAAAATGAAAGAAAAATCAACAAGCAATATAGGTGAAATAGAAGGATATTTCAATGTTGAAAAAATAGCTCAGGTGGAGTTTAGGAAGGTAAAGAGAAAGTATGTAGGAGGAAGTATACAGGGAGGCGAGTAACTTGTTCACACCACGAGCACGAGCATTTCAAAGACTTCTCTCGCATGATCAGCCTTTTTTCTTAGCATAAATAATAGGATTTCAGAAGCACCATGACAACGTTCAGCGATTGCAGGTGTGGATATTATTGTATGCACATCAAAACAGAGTATAATATCCGAGAAACAGAAGAGGTGCACTTTGTTGTCATTAGACTGCTTTGTAAGTTCTAACGATGGAAAATCCGACGAAAATAAATATAGGTGGTGATAAGGTGTGTGTGAGAGTTAGGTGACAGAAGAAAGTAGAAACAAAACCTAACGATAAAGTGGTAAAGTATAGCTGCTACGAGGAATAGAGATGACTAAATCAACCTTATTTGTATCTGTTTGAGGGAAATTAGACTGATTGGGTGAGAAAACGTTTAAGAATGCTGAGATTTCTCCTTATAGAAGAGATTATGCTGTGTGATCATTAAATCTGCCAAATTACAAGGACTGCAGTGGGGATATATGTTCCCATGTTTACAAATTCCCTGAGCTCATCGGAAAATCTTTCTGCTAAATGATAGAGGGTTTCAGAGGAAAGTTTTAAGCTCAGCTTCCGAATAATTTTAAAATTCGATTTGTATAACGGAGAATGGAATATTTGGGGCCAAATATTAAACCAAAAGTTCTTATGCACACGTCCAGTACGTCTCCTAGGGGGGATAAATAATATATCCCTCCAATAGAGGTAGGACTAACTATATTTCCCTTTGTTAAAGACTAATTCAAATATTAGAAGGTTTTCATATTAGATAATGTGACGGGTAAACTTTGCTTGCCTAAAATTGAATCATTGTCACATGGAAAACCCAGAAAAAGAAGGGGTGAGCATTGAGTAGAAGGATTGAGCTTTTTATTAGGTGAGTGAGTTGAGATATGGTTGTGGCGTTAGAAACCTCTTGATCTTTACAGAGATAGCGCATGGATTAGCAAAGGAAATAAAACGCTAAATCATAATGGGTGGCTTCAATATTGCTTGATCCTCTATTTTTTAGTTAGTTGAGGCTATAAATCTGTTTGATTGTATACACAAGGAATACTTCAAGCTCTGTAAAGCCGCGTCCAATAGTGTATGTTTTTTTCCTCCAGGAATATAGCTTTATCTGTGTTCGAAAAGGAACAAGAATCTTTGGTTTATGGTAGGCTTTGAAGCACGATAAAATAAGGAGTTGCTTAACTAGAAAACTTAGTGAATATATAACCGAAACTTAACTTAGTAATAAATACTTAAATCTCCGAAGTGAAGAAGGCCTCAAAAAATTAAATCATTGTCAGAATCACAGCCAAACAACAACAAAAGAAAACAGGCAAAGCACTAATTCATGGAAGCGTAAAGCGTAAGATATCATTAAAGTTACGATCCAGAAGAAAATCAAAAATAAAGAAGAAAAGTACAATAAAGAGCAAGACAAAACAAATAGTAAGCACAGCTCAAAAGCAAGGCGATTATGAGCCAAACTATTAGAAAAAGCATCAAACGAATCACAGTTTCCCTCCTAGGACACAGTTATGAAAGAGGCCAAAAATAAAAACCCGAACTATAATAAGTGTGGAGTTAAAGGTTACTTGAAGGTAAACGACTTATCAAGTAATATTGCTGTGAACCAAAAGAAGGGGAGTGAAATGAGTTACAAATTGCTTTTATACAGGATTAAAATAAAATTTAAAAAAAAATGACACAAAATATTAAATATAAAAATACTTATAAATTTTAAATTGTTGTTAAAGCTTTTCAGGTGTCAAAAGGTATACATATATGACAGCGTTTTGCGAGGTTATTAAACTGCGTAAAGAGGTACAAAACTTAAAGCTTCGTTAATAACTTATATTGGAGGGAAAACAATAACTTGATCCGACTCCACAATAATGTATCTGATAGATATTAGCGTTTGCCAATATTCTACAGCGTTTAAGCCTGGTTGCCTGAGTTATATTTTTTAGCCACACAGTTTCATAATGCTTTGTTACAATATTTCTCGAAAAAAATTATAATTATAAAAAATATTATATGTACTTTGGATTAAGTCCGATAGTGAGATTATTATAGTGAGATGTTTTGTTGAATTTATCAAACGATTCACAGAAGCTTTTGATAACACCTTTTTTTATTTTGATTTGCCACGTGTTAGGAATTGTTGCAGGCGAAAACAGTATTACAAATTTAGATAATTAAAACTAGAAACAACAACGGTTAAAAGAGATCAGGATGTTCATCAAGTATCTGTATGATCCGGAATAAAAGAAATAAAAGAGGGAAAAGGACTTGATCGATAGAGGGATGCGTGTTTCGGAATCAACGAACAAAATCAGTAGGTCCACACAATGGAGTTGTTCCATTAATCAAATCTTTTAGCTCAAAGGAGGTGTAAAAAAGATCGACCTACACTTTCTTATTCACTTTCTTACTTCACTTGTTTACTCCTGCTCTTACTCTCTACCTTCACCGGCTCCCGCCGTCCCTTCCACATCTGGGTTGACTTGGAAACTCTGTGGGGTTCGACCGGAGGCCAATTTGCACCCTCCTCTCCCACTCATCTATGTTATTTTTTCAGGATGAGTTAAATATAGCTGCCGAAATCCTAACTTTACTTGTACACGCACGTGGAAAAAAAGGTTGGTGAAATTTGAGTTACTTTTTTCGCTATGCTTTCTTTTCTACTTATCTACCTTTTTATTTCCTGACCGTTTATCTTCATAATGTTGGAAATTGAATGAACATGTCATCGATAGCTTAGAAAAAGTTTCAGTTGATCTTTTCTAAAGTTAATTAAGATTGTCCCTAATAACCATTTAGCGTAATCTCGTGAACGAAGATAAAAAAGTACTACATTAACCTCGATTCAATATGATAAAAACTACATTGATAAATGATGCAATCAACCCAACTTTCTAACGAATAATAGCAGTCTCCTTCTCTCAAACTTGACATAATTATCATCATGATCTTTCGCGAATTTTATTATTTGATTGGGGAATTTCGTATGTAAATCTTAGGAGATAGACGGGTCGGAGTTCTTGCTCACTCGGAAGAATTGATAGGAAACTCATTTTAAAACTAAATTACAAATTATTTTTCAAGTTTATAATACAAATTCCATTCTATAAACAATAGAAATGTATAAAATTTTATGAAAAAATCTCAATTACTCAATAATATTACTTTGTTAGAGGATAGCAGGACTTTTAGGGAATCCAGTACGTCAAACACCAAATAATGATTCTTTACTTATCCCGTCTTCTTCATATCATTCCATTCCAGAGTATTCCCAATCAGAACTTTATTTTCAAATTTCCATTCAGCTTAAATATCACACACACATTCGTTCTATATTATATCTCCCTTTCTTCCACCAACCACTCATCAAAAATTCTCCATCTTGATTGCTCACATTATTGATATTTCCTTCTATTTCCATATTAAAGTCTCAGTCCCAGGTCATGAAGATAATTTTTGCGCATTCACTTCCACATTGGATTTCCAAATAAACTTCATCTGATTCCTCCTGATTTAAAAAAGATGAAGTAAGTTAGGTTAGGTAATGTTTATTGTGAATGATAATGGCAATTTCATTTCATGCTCATTTCAAAGAGATCACGTTTTATGAGAATTTCTTAGCGGAAAAAAGAGCTCGGCTGCTTCGATAAAGTATTTCTTAGGCTAATTGATAAATAAACATTGTAAAAATTCAAACTGTTGAATTAGGCTATTTAGTGAAAGGTATAATTTACACTGAGGTATTTACTTTAAAACGGCTCCAACAATGTGGTACATAGCTGAACCGCGCAAATGAGGCCTTCCTCTGCGAAATGCGCCGATTAAACTTTAAAAATCTAATAATGTAATATAATGTAGTATATTTAATGAAATAAACTTATTAAAACTCAGTTTTAATGAGTTTACTTTTTCTAAAACAAAAGCACATTCAATGTGATACATCGTTTTATTTTCAGATTTGGGGGGTTACTAAAACAGTTTCAGGTTTCGGTAGAATCAAGATCCGAAGATGAGTAAACTAAACACTGCCGAATATTTTGTGCGATTGCCATTTGAATCTAGAATGCTCACTCATTAATGATGGCATCAAATCTGCCAGAACCCACCATTTATCCATCCAACTCCCTGCAAAGGTTATAACAGGCACTTACAGCCTAATTGCTCATGGCAGTCCCAGACTAGATTGAAAATACTTCCTTTTGCCACTTTTATTAAAAGACTCTACTTAAATATTTTTATTTTTCAGTGGCTAAATTTGGTGGTTAATCAACAAACTGCATTTTACTCTTCAACCCTGATTTGGGCAGCAAACTGGTTTAATCTCTCTCTATTAGCTTCTGACAGGAATCGTTTTTATAACATAGCTGCCTTTATCCTACCTTTTTCACGTTCTACTAACACTAACATTTTTTACACTACCCTCCATTTAAAGCGCAATGGGTCTGTCACGTGAGGTGTTAGAGAGCGTGCTGTGACTTATATTTTGATCCTCATGTGACCTCTAGACACTAACACTGCAGATTCCTCCGTCCAATGCTTAATGCCAGCAGCGAGATCTACGCAGAGTTGTGAATTACAGAATTACAATTACTTAAATACTGTACTCATGTAACTTTATTATACTTTTTACTATCTAAAAGTACTCACTAATTTTAGTAGTTTCACTTCTACTTGCGTATTTTCATGCGTAACTTATACTTAATTACATTTAAAATGCATAGAAGTATTCGTTACTTCTCATTTAATTTTGGCCAATCACAGACGTAAAAGCAAAGGTACTTGTAAGACAATGACGAATCACAAGCGTGCACTCTGGTTTGAACCAATCATAAGCGCTTCTTCATGCTTGTTGGACAAATCACATCCGCCCTTTCATACTCGATAGACAATTCGTTGCTCTTGCGCTTTCCCGCCTTAGATAGGGAGTCACTTTATTAAATTAATCCCCATTGTAATAGACTTCTAGAGTGCTGCCACACCATTACTGGACCATTATGAGTTCTATTCCTACCATTGATAATAAACTGAGTAGTGATTTCCACACATGACCATACTTGGAATCATTTTTTAGGTACAAGAAGAATATGGGAAACTTGGTGAAGCTGCACTGTTTGTTGCGTTTACCGAAAATTGCCGAGGTGATCGCATACATCAATTCGCCTTCAAATTTTAACAAAACTCATTTAGGTGATTAGTCATGCTTTACCTCTGTAGTTCACAAGCTATTTGGTTCAAATATCCGGTTATTGGATAGGAAAACGTATAGGTTATTTACATTTGGGTGACTTTCATGATTTAACTATGTAAAACTACGCACATGCTGGAGAGGAAGACATATATGCTCTTTGTCAGGTCAGAGACCCCATACATTGTAATCTCTACGTTAGCTTGCTAAATCATACCCTACTTGTACCGGTAAATATTTGAATAGGTATATCTTATTGTGTATCAATGCGTTTAAATAATCAATTATGTGCTCCCTTTATTTGTTTCGAGGATATTAAATACCCGCTACCTGCACGTGCTACTTGTGAGTGCCTGTTTAGCTCTGCAGGTCTAATTTTCGCCCCAAAACGTTCGCGGTTCCATAGATAGAACTTTGAAAATCATTTATTTGTGAAGCTGAATAAAATTAGTTAGGTAATTAATTCCTTTCTATAGCTTTTACCTAATAATTAGTTTAGTTAACCAGACTCTTATATTCTGGAAGTCTCTTAAACTGGATAATTTAGTAGAGTTAATATTACTTTTCATATATACTAGACTTTCTTATCAATAGAGTGATATTTACAGCTTGATTATTAAGACCAGTTTAACTGAATTCCAATATATAAGGGTCATCAGTACAGTAGGTATAAAAGGGTTCACTGTACCCTATACTGCATAGTGACTGAAGAAATGGGTACTTTACTATTTACTGCTACTTATTACTTTCATTCCTTAAGTACTTAATGAATAAGATACTTATTGCTTTTCCTTAATTACATTTAAGTTTGGCTACTTTTACTTGTACTGTAAGTAAAGTTTTATCAGGGTAACAATACTTTACTTAGGTATCAAACAAGGGTTCTTTTAAGATACTGGATCTACGGCTATATACCTTCAACCCCTTTGCGTTTCCCCTATCTTAACCACGTTGTTGATAGACTTCTGCGGGATATGCCATTGTTGGTATTTTGCTTTAAACAAGAGAAAAATAACCAGCCAACCACTCATATTCTCTCATAGCTAAGATATTTTCTTAGTAAAGAATTTTGCAATGCTCCACTCTGCCATTCCTCTCCTTGACTATGTCTGACCAGGGGTTTTCAATGCAGTTAAAACCTTGTGACGGACTTGACTAACGAGTTGGTTAAAATTTGAAATACTGATTTAGATAACTCTACCTTACCCCACTTGTGTCGACTTATGAGAGCGTTCTCTTGAACGAGCCATACAGTGTTTTGGACTAAAGAGTAAAACATCGATCAGAGATCGAAAGGATATCCACGTAGCAACCACTCCCACCAGAGTTATCTCTAATGGAAATTGTTTAAAGTGAAAAATTTGTAGAATATTTGTATTTATTCATTTATTTAATCTTGAACTAACAACAGAGGAGAATATAAAGTTTTCTTTCCCCTGACATTTATATTTGTTTAGTAATTCATCATATGAGAAATTTGGGGTTTGCCATACTTAACATAGTAAAAGTTGGCTTTGTCTTGTTAAGGGAATCCCATAATTTAATTTATATAAATTAATAAAGTGAGAACAGACAAGAGCATCTTTTCTGATAATTTTGTAAAAAGTGGTAACTGAAGTAAATTGAGTCTTTGATAGATCAGCATACCCGAATTCACCTTCTTATAATCATATTTCCCAAATTATGCTACCATAGGTAAGGTTTTAGTACAAATATCAATTGTTTGCTGATAAATAAGAACCAAAAAGACAAAATTTGGAACTATCAGAAGAAAGTAACTGATTAAAATACTTGGTTGAATTGGTATTGTGATGGAATTTAACCGCAGAACAAAAATGTGGATGATCTTCCAATACGTGATCTACTAAGTTTTTTCTTTCCAATAAGTGATCTCCCAACTTATTTGTTCTACCAACTTTTGGGAACTACACTATTATCCTAAGGGGGTTATCTGGAGATAATAATGAATTGTAAGAAAGCAATAAAAAAAATTTAATATTTAGATGCAAACAACTTAAAAAGCATTTGTAAAATCGGAGTACTTAACCTGACGGAAACCACAAAAAGTAGCATGAAAAATCCAAACTGGTAAAGAGATCTTAGTTTGGATATTTCTTATAATATTAATACTTTTGAATTTGTTGTCAAAAAATAGTCATCATACCCAAAATTTTTACTTGACCCCGCCACAGGGTGTTACGTGTTGTAGCATAAGCAACTATGCTGCCTGTGACTTCTGGTATATCACTTTTTCTTCCAGCCCCAATGCCGCCGGAGGATATGAATATATATATCTTGCACGAGATTTCACTCCTAAGAACTTCTTATCAAGATCTCTCCATACAAGCATACTGGGGAAGATATTACGGTTGTCGTAGAATGGACTCTCGACGATATACCATATATAACTATTCGTTGAGGGAACTTCTTTAATTATCTTTAGAGTGCGTGGATGTCTGGCTGGCAGATATTATGTATCTTCGATATGCTTAAGAAGTGGAACTGAGCTCAAGGATAATAATATTGCTATCATTAATAAAATAGAGTTTTATTAATAATAACTATCAACAACACACAAAAGGGAAAATATTGACATAAACAGAGAATGAAAAGGGTCGTGGGGACTCGAGCTAATCCGAGGATTAAAAGATTTAAAAAGGTAAAACAAATATAAAGTTAAAGGGAGGTGATGGTTCGCTAAACCATTTAAAGCACAGGAAAGAGTTGACAAAAGGGTTAAATACTCAAAGGTAACGTTCGGCTTACGTAATTTATACTTGTTGTGCAGAGGAAGGCGGCGTGAAGGAATTTCGGTCCACTGGCGAGTTCCAGCCGATGGAAGGGGGGCAATTAAATGATCCTGACGTGGCGTCTTGGGAATGAGAACAGTTTCTTGACGAACGGCTTGAAGAACAATGGCTGTTCTACGTTGTTCTTTCCTGAACAACAGGGGGGGGGGTGAGACCCGTCTCTTGTCTACGGGCTTAAGAACAATGGCTGTTCTAATGTTGTTCTCTTCTGAACAACAAGGGGGAAGGGTGAGAACCGTTTCTTGGCGAACGGGCTCAAAAGAACAATGGCGGTTCTACGTTGTTCTCTTCTGAACAACAAGGGGGGGGGGTAAGAACCGTTTCTTTTCAACGGTCTCGAACGAACAATGGCTGTTCTAACGTTGTTATATTTCTGAACAACAGGAAAAGGGTGAGAACCGTTTCTTGGCGAACGGACTCAAAAGAACAATGGCTGTTCTACGTTGTTCTCTTCTGAACAACAGGGGGGGGGAGAACCGTTTCTTGTCAACGGGCTCAAGAACAATGGCTGTTCTAATGTTGTTCTTTTCTGAACAACAAAGAGGAACCCTTGTGAACTTAGGGTCACGAAGGCTCAAACCTTGGCACTCAAGGGATATTGTCCTTCTTCTGGACAAGTGATGGTGAATCTCGAGGTCGAGGTCCCTTGGCGCACAAGGTGAGAGAGGAGGTGGTGATGTTTCGCGACGAAAATCTGGATCTCCAATCTGATCTTAGTGGTAAAGTTTCCATCTAAATAGTCGAGACACTTCCTTGGCGTGGGGGTCAATAGAGTGGGAGCTTCGAGGGAATGCACAGCCGAGCCTGAGAACAAGCCTTATCTGCCCATAAGCCTAACTCAATCTGGCGAGGTCGGCGTATGGGGGTGAATCGTGAAATATAAACCTCCTTGTTTAAACATTGACTCAGGTGGCTGCGATAAGGCGCCAAGCTTCAAGGCGAAGATGCACGTGGGGAGCATCGTGGTTTTAAATAACATGTGATAGTGGTTGAAATTAACGCGGCCTCAACCCGTTCTATCACAACGTTTGATTTTCTCTTTAAATTAAAACCCACCATTTCTTCCGTCTTTATGAGTTGCTCTGCAGAGCGATCTTGTGAATCTTATTGGCAAGGATCCACAAGTTTCATTTCACCTCTACATCTTTAGTGAATATAAAGACTCATTTTTTCATTAGACGTAAGATAAATTTTGCTCAGTTACCTTTTTCTTTTTAATTTTCGCCGAAACAAACGACAAATAAGTATAAGCCTACACTTAATTTGTCTTTAAAATCATGTAGTATTTGATTCTCTGCGATCTGTTTAAAGTGTAATCGTAACTTAACCTAAATCAAATATCCTAATCTCCTTATTTAATGTGTTTCAAAGCATTTTTGTTGGACGGCCTGATAAATATTAGGACAACTTACTCACTTATCCTATTCTAGCAATTTAAACTTGTGAAATACTTTCAGAGAATATTAAGAGGAAGAGTGCTCTTCTTGGCGTTTAATGCGATATTTCCTATACATAGTTTATGCAACATCCCCTCCCTAGCAAAATTTCGCAGTACTTCTTTTAATATTTTTTCTAAGCAATGAACGACATCTAATGCTTACTCATAGCGAAAATATAATAAACACTCCAGGGATTATACAACTAATATTAATTAGAAAAATACAATTCATTTGGATAGAAATTTGGAGACTTTTTACCTAAGTATTGTAGAATTTTATATAAAAAAAACAATCGGTTACTTTGACCGCCTCAAACCTGCCTCGGGAGTGATAGTTTGCCCGGAAATTTATTGCTCAGACATGTTAGTCATAAACTTAAAGCTGGCGGTTACCAATATTTTCTTGTTATTTTATAGAATTTAAATGATCTTGCTTCAAACTGGGTCCAAGGCACAGTAGTGTAGGACGTTCAAATTTAAGTGACGGAAGGACACATTTTATGAGTTACATGAATGAGAATATTCTCGGGTGGACAGTTCTAAGCGGCGTAGGCTATGTGATATAGAGGCTCAATTTTAATAGATGACGTACATCCTTTGCAAGGCCAGCATAGGTCCTTATCTACTTGCTGAGTTATTTGTTGGTAAAATCTTAGAACTTCTGAGTCAACTCGTCCGTCCTGACAAAGTATGAAGACTAGGAAAGTTTCATTCTCTAGAGTACTGATGATACGTCCTCCCATGAAGACAGTAGTTTATTGCGGACCTTGAACATGACTAAATGGCTGGCATTCTTCGAATCATCGTGGTTGACGTTTAAGGCAACAAAAAAAAGTCCCTTTTCATTTCCGTTCCCAAGTTAGATCATACCATGTTTGTGAATAATTAGAAACATGATAAACCTAGAGTAATTTTGGCTTCCTATAAATGTCTTCTTAGGTTTCTAGCCCTGCTAAAGATAAAAGAAAATTATAGGTCATATATGGATGTCAAAAATTATGCGGTTGTATATGTTGATGCCTGACACGATCTTTCAATCCGATACTTGAAACTACTAATGACAAAGGATTAAGAAACCTTTATTTTCATACCAATTTAAATAAATTATTACGAGAAAAGCGTTCATTCGTTGTCTTAGAGTCGAACGTCGATGCTAGCGAGGATTGCCTCTGCAGTGACACGCGGAAGAGAGCACGCCAGAAATTGGAATACAGATTCCAGTACGAGGGTTAAATAATCAAATGGAATGTGGTTGGCTTAAATAATCAACTTTTTACAGGTTTTGGGCCTAGAGAAACTGATTGTAGAAAAATAACTTTAATATATACAAAGAAAATATTATCAGCTAAAGTAAATAAAACTGATTGTAGAAAAATAACTTTAATATATACAAAGAAAATATTATCAGCTAAAGTAAATAAATCACAATAAATCAGATGAGACCATGGGTACCAAAAGGAAAGGGGGATACAAATGACTTGACGGGGACGAGAGTCCGAGAGAGAATGTACGGTGATTTCTTTCGGGGAAAGGGGGAGAGAGCAAATGAGGGAGAGACTCACATAAAGCCTAATTGACTGGAGGATTCGGATACACGAGTAAGCAGGCAGCCACAAAGCTCCACTTACAAATCTCCTTCTTCTTTAACCTTGCTGAGAAATGAACTAGGGAGTACTCAGGACAAGAACGATGTCGGTAAGCGATTTATCGATGCCTAACCATGTCTATCGTCTGTTGAGCGGGAATACTTGCTTTAGGTATGAACGAGGCCGGGTAGAGAGGTAACGCGTCTCGTTTGTAGCTGGAAGCCGTTAAGAGGTGAAGTTCGGTGTACGAGACTGTACGTGGGTGCTAACCAAGACAGGGCTGTGTGGTACTAATTTGTCAAAGCTTTTTCCGAAGTATTTATACTGCCTCAACGGAATCGGGTTTCCAGAGGCCCCCAAAAGAGGGGCAGGGATCTCATTAAACTTGGCGCGCCAGGAGGAGGGGATATTCTCGGCGAGCACATCAAGGCTGGCGTAAAAGTCCTCGACACCGTAGGTCATGACGGGGAAGAAATGGGATGTGACGGTGAAGCAAAGGGAAACCAAACGGATCACGCGGTCACGCAAAAGTCTCGCCGCTCTCTTGAAGCTGTCTGGCAGTGCAGGTGCATCTTTCTCCAGCGCCAAGGGTAGACGTTGGTTTCTAGGAGGGGGGGAACTTTCTCTTTCTGACATTCGTTTTGCCTAAAAATAAATGACTTTTTCTTATATTTATCTCTTTCTTTCATTTTCACTTCATATTTACTTATAACTATGTGGAATTTTTTTTATTTATGGAATACAAATTGCAATTTATTCAACCTCATTTGTTCAAATTTTCATCTACCTAATGGCACGCGCTCATTTGAACAATTTACCTATAAACATATTTTCTCGAACATATTGTTTGGGATGCCTAAAATTAATTTCGCCAATTTAACTAATATTGCCAAAACCTATATGGCAACTAGACCTTAGGAGTTTGAATGACATAAAATAAAGTTTAACCTTTTGTCTTGATTAATTCATTATGATTTGAAATTGCATATGTACTCGTATATGCAACATATATTTTAGCAACCGAAATTACAGTGTGAGACGTCTCTTTGAAGAACAAAACTATCCCGCCACTAAACTATCCTCTCTTCTAACCTAGCTTCCCCATTACATAAACTAATCAAAAAACCTAAGCCTGTAATCTAAGTGCTCCTTGATCCACTCTACATTCCCACGAATACCTATTAACCCTCTATATTATACCCTTGGCCAAATTTCTTTTGCCTAATTTAATTTCTTTTTTTCCACAACAAATTCTGCATTGCTCATTTGTGAGTTTCACTGATCTACTTAATTACTACCTGTTTGGAAATTCCGCTCACTTTGCAAGTTGCGATACGATTTCCCTACCTAAAAAAGTAAAAGTTAGTGTAAGTTTTCTTTACGTAAGTTAGTATAATTTCTGCAAATCTACACCATTTTCCACCTTCAGCGTTTTCAACCTCCGACAAATAATTTTTGTTTTAGACGAAAGATTCTAAAGTTATCACTGTAGTGAGTGCATCATAGCGACTTTACAATTTCCAGCACGTTTATCAATTCTAGTTTTAGATTTTCCGAGTGAGTTTCATTAACTTATTATGACGTGACTAGATGAGTAATTACTTCATATCCCTACTTTGGATTTCAAGATTAAGCAGACAATAGCCTTCATTTATACTTTAAAAGTAACAATATTGATATAAAAACTATGAAAAGGAAGCATAGAATAAACTTGGGAATTTTATAGCTTTTAAAATATACCTGGAAAATTATACCACATGAAACAACACTAGAGAATTTAATTTCCTGGGCAGGGCGTTAAACCTGCATCCAGTGATGGGGCCGCAGTTCAGGAGATCAGGGGCTGTAGAGAATGTGGAGCCACTCCTTAGCCATCATTGCTCTGAGCTACGCTCTGACACAGAGCGGTAGCACCTGAACGGTTGCTAGGCCTCATTCTTAGCAAATAGAGTATCATCAACATTCATAAGGTGGAGGAGCGAATTCATGTCTGCCAACAGCTGTATGTGTGGAGGAACTGCCGGTAGGGGTTGCTTGAGTGTGGAGAAATTGCATTTCTAAAACTCTGTAAGACCCTCTTGTAAACCACCAGCTGTATGAGTTTCCATGTCATATGGGCAGGAGGTAACCCACTCTTTTGACGAATGCGGATGAGTCGTCATTCTACCAATGACACCCAAAGAGGATTCTCTGCGTTTAACCATGGTTGGGTGCCCAATATTTCTGAGCTGAGCCGCTTCCATTTGTAGGAGGGCACAGTCCTAGCTTCTTTTTTTCTCTTTTAATTGCATTCGTAATATATTCCGTGTAGGCAGGGCGATGGTATGAATGGTGACAGCAAATTTCCTTTTTCTTCCTTTTTGTTTTGGTTTCTTTTTTTTTATTTTTCTTCCGCTCCTTAGTTTATTTTATGGTTTTGTTTATTTCTTGAACTTGTAAATCTACTAATTTTTTGGTTATTATTGTTTTTATATTTGGGGGCTATTGTCATTTTTTACAGTATATTGACCATAATTCTGGTTAATTTTATTGACGGATGGAAATATCCACCCCAATCCTGGCCTTCGCACTGAATATTTTAGAGTCCCATATTCTAATATGAGAGGACTGAAATCTAATCGTTAGGAGCTCTCGGTGGTTTCTACCATGTACGATATATTTATTTTGCTCTAAAACCTTTGTTTCTGATTTTAGGAATGTTTCTGATCTTTTCATTCAAAATTTTAACAAAACTATAGAAAATTTTGAGGCGCATTTTTATTCCTAGGGCTCAGGGGATGTGTGTCTATATACACACATATCTGTGGCCGCTTTAAAAATTTTTACTTTTGCTTTATATAGGAAGCCTGAGCTAGATGATAGTCTTTAGGATTGCCTTTTAACTGTTGATGCTGGAATCTAGGAATCTGATTATAGGCTTCTTTAGTCTTTGTTGGTGATTTTAATGATCATCATTATCAATGGCTGAATTAAATTTCTGCAACGAACCAAAATGGTCGGGTTGCCTTAGAATTCGGCATTCTTGCTAGATGTGAGCAGCTGGTTCGTCATCCGACTCACATTTCCAGGAAATTTCCTAAATTTCTTTTTTGCAGTTGTTCCCGCCGTTGTTGATTCACGGATTTTTCCGCTCCATGGTACAGCTATCACTCGACTCAATTTTAAGATTCATACCAAATTTTCACACCGGATGAATTCATTACTCGAGTGATCGATTCCCTTACCCACAGGCCTGGCATTGATACTGATTTTAACAATATTTGTTGGAGTGATTTATATAGATTTGAGTGTCCTGTAACTGCTCTTAATGAAATACTTCTTCCCATATGAGGGAAGAGGATTTCACGTAAAACTATTCGGAGTCGTTCAATGACGAATGCTAATCGTAGCAGAGGAATAAGCAGGCTGCTTTTTGCTAGTGCTCTCGTTTGTACCCGGAAAGATCTGGGAACTACTACGTACTGCTTAGATCATACGTACCGCTTTGTTATAGTGAGGCTCAAAGAGCCTATAATAATCATCTGAGAGATATTATAACTGGTACGTCTCAGCCGCACTCTTGGTGGTCTGCTCTTAAACAATTCCTGTTTGGGGTTGACTCTAACCTTCCTCTCTTGTCGTGTGCTGGCGGCTATCTATGTTATAACTCTAATGAGATAGCTTATCTCCCTGCCTAACGGCAGCTAGTTGACTCACCTTCATCTTTCTTTGCTCCTATTAAAGTGCACTCCTTGGGTTTTAAGTCATCAGAACTTCTTTTCTATTTGAATGACCTTGATTGATTTGGCGGATATGACCCTTTGAGTTTTTTTCCTTTTTTCTAAAGAATTGGTTCCATTATTGACCCCAAAATTGGCTGTTATTTTTAGATTACTTATTTGTCTGAGTTCATTCCTGAATGATGGCGTTCTTCAAAGTTTACTCCGATCCCCAAAGGCTCTTTCTTCCCCATCAATTCATCCGGAGGAATATAGACTCATTTCCATTACACCGGTTATGTCTAAAATATTTAAGCTTTTGCTGGCCAAACGCATTATTCATTTTCTGAATAATAATAAATTGATGCCGGAAAAACAGTTTGGTTTTCGAAAGGGTCTTACTACTTCTGATGCTATTCTTTTTATCACCAATGACCTTCAAAGTTCTCTTGATGTATCTCTTGATTTTAGCTCAGTCTTTGATCCTGTTAATCATAAGGCCCTTTTATTTAAAATCAGGGACCTTGGTATTGGTAGACATTTCTTCGGCATACTGGTCGAGGTTTTGACTTACAGGCGGCAGCGTGTGTCGGTTGATTTTAGTATTAATTCCTACAGCATTATTAAATCTGGCGTTCCGCATGGTACTGTCGAGGGCTCACTTTTCTTTATTATTTATACCTCAGACATCTTTTCCGGGATTGAGTCGAATATAGTTGCTTATAATGACGATAAAACTTTCTATGCTTCAATTATTTCCCCTTTGGACAGAAAAAGAGTCGCTGAATTGCTTACTCTGGATATCAAGAGAAATTTAATCTGGTGTGATGCTTGGGGTATGAAACTTTATCCAAGTAAATCCCATGGCCTCGTTATTGGTCATTCACTTATCTTACAACCGCTTCACCCTGACGTCATTGCCAACTGCGTTTCGTTCACTAATTGTTTTTCACTAAAATTGCTTGGTGTTACTTTTTATCCCAAGGTGACTTTTGAGCTGCACTTTCGCACTGTTGCGTCGTCATTTTGTCAAAAAGTTGGTTTGTGAGTAAATTCCATCAGATCTACTCGACAGAGAGAGTGGTTAGGAATTTTTTTTTATTATTTGCTTGTTCATGTCGTTAATTCGGTAATTGGGACGTATTTAAAAGGCGAGTGAATGCTTTTATCCTCTTTTGATTTTTATGTTTTCTACTTTTATTGATGTTGCGCTACTCGTTAGGCCCCGTAGGGTTGTTAGGTTCTGCCGTTTTGGCTGTTTTCTTCCAACGTGTTTCTTTAATTGATTTAATAATAATAACAAGTTTATATCACTGAAAGAAAAAATATCTTGTTACTACAAAAGAATTATATTCTTATTCTAATTACCCAAATTATAGTGAGCAATTACTTACAAATTGGCCTAAAAAATATTTTTGATAGAAGGGTAAGGAATTGGCTTCCAAAAGAGAACTCTTACCCTGGCTATTTTTTAAATTTACCTATTGCCAAAATTACTATTGAAAATTATACGGTATTTCTTTGCATTATTATATTAAATTTATACAATAGACTTGAATCAAAACAAATGTATTGGGAATCAAAATGATTGTCGAAATTTATTCGTTGCGAATGCTATGAGTAAAGAGATTTCGGCAGATTAAGGTACAAATATTGCCTTTAGTAATCGTATATTATTCTAATGTAGTTTTCTTGGTAAGGACAAAAACTAGGTTGAAAAGTTAGGTTAAGTAAAGTATGTTAGATGCTTCTGGCACACAATTTAATTCTCTCATCCATATTTAGCTAATTTCCTTATGACTGCCTCTCTATAATAATTTAAGTGATAAAAGTAATATATATTTATATATATATATATATATATATGATGAAAATTAATGCAATATCGCAAGAAAAGATGAGGAATTAAACCACATTCTCCAAAGACAATTTAATTCAGAACAGTTTCGGTGTATCTAACACCCTTTTTTAACTGACACTGGATGTATTTTCTGTATGGCCTAATGGCCATGATTTTGATACCTTTTTTAATAATTTGAATAATTTGCATGTCTCCATCCAATTTAAATATGAATGGGAATATTATAATAGATTACCCTTTTTAGATGTCCTCATGAATAAAGATCACCATGAATTAAAACTTGACGTTTATAGAAAACCAACCCACTCGAATGCCTATATACATTATTTTTCGTTTCACGATAATACTGTTAAAAAATCGGTAATTTCTAACCTTTTCCTTGGAGCATACAAAATATGTCATCCTTCCTATTTAGATGAAGAAATTGTCATTATCAGGACCATTTTTTCTAATTTGTATTACCCTGATTGGTTCATATCGTCTGCTCATTTTGCAGCTAGGAAAACATTCTATGGCAATAAACCTTCCCGCAAAAATGACTTCAACTAATTTATAACATTGCCATTTAATAATAAATTAAATAATTTAAAGGACATATATATATATATATATATATATATATATATATATATATATACACGTGTATGTTTCTGCTTCTAGAAAGCCGGATCTTCAGCAGGAAAAGGAGAGCAAGTACTGAATATAATATACATTGCCAACGTTTCAGGCTCTGGACCCATCTTCTAGGCTAGAATATTAAAGATTTATATATGAACAATTGCTTAACAATTATGAAAACAATGATAATTAATGGCTTTAGGCTAAATATGTACTAGGATGTAAAAACAAAAAAAATATTAAAATCTAATATAAAGGACAGAAATCTGTATAAGTTAAAAAATAAATAAATTCAAACGAAATTAATAAGGTTACAATTGGAAGAAAAGGAAAACCTCAATAAATACACTAAAATATGTTACCTTATTCGGAGAAAGCTGTGAGCTGAATGAATTCAATTTAAAATTATACTACCAGGAAAGATCTGATTTAGTATTAGTTGGTTCTCTATATATATTGAGAAAAATAATAATAAACCACAATGTTTGAATCTAATTTATTTATAACAACTGAAAAAGGGTTTGTGGTAATTAATGCCCTTTTCAACTGAGGAATGAAATGCAAGACGAGCGACATTAGTATAAAAAGGTGAACAAAATACAATACAAAATGCAAATGAAGTGGATCATGGGGTAAGTTACTAATCCCCGTGAAAACATCGTTCCGGCGGCTATTTATAAATAAGATTGGCAACCATATTTGAGATATATTTGTTGAATTTGTATTGCCCTTAAGATAAATTGAAATTATCCAATTTGTTAATGATGATTGATTCTTAAATTCTCTTCTCGATATAATCGTTTGATTTATATATAGTTTTTTGCTTGGTAGAAATCAATTCTATGGTCATAATTTTTAAAGGGAGTCAAGAGACTTTAAAAAATAGCACCCCTCTTTATATCTGCTCTGTGATCTTTTAGAATCTTATTAAAGTGACCAGACTCTCCGATGTAGACAAATTGTAATTTTGGCCAAGGATACGTTCCTAAAAGAATTGCAATATTGACAGTCTTTCATTCCTTAAAGAATAAGCGGAAAACAAGATTATCCCAACCTCATTACCAAGGAAGAGTTACCAGCACAAGAAACAGCTTCCTTTTACACAGATTGAAGAACTCCTACTTCAAGAGGCAATTGACCGCAAAAAGAGGGAAGTTGAGCATCATTTCCTCCTGCAACGGGAATCCCTCCGCACATTGAGAGAAACTTGTTCCGATCGCGAAGATCTCTTCCATCTTCTTCGTCTAAGCCAAAACACCTTTACCACGCTTGTTAGAAAATCCTTCAAACTAAATAAGAAACTTGACCTCCTCTTCAAGAAAAGTCCCTGGTGCACTCATCATCTTAGAGAGAAAACATCGTGAACCTCTCTTCCCGTGATGAACTAATTATTGTTGGATATGGACTGCGGCTCTCCTTTTCTAATAGTGAGTGGTACGAGATTCTTTACTCCTGACGTTTCGCTCCTCAGGAGCTTCCTCAAAGTGACAAGAAACAATGACAAGAAGATTTCGAATATTTATTAAAGAAAGAAATGCAATATATTTTTGAACAAATATTTGAAATTAAATACATATATGTAAAAAATAAATAGTAATAATGGTGAAGATTTTCTGTAAAACTTTCAGCGGAGAAGAGTAAGTTATAAGTATGAGTAAGAGTTAAAGAGATTCTCCCGAAATTCTCAAGAGATCAAGAGATCTATACATTACCTATTCTTTCTTATTTGGAGGGATAGAATGCATGAATTCGGTTCTTCAGTTCTAGTAATATTAACTTATTTAAAATTTTTAGGATTAATTTTTCACATTATTAAATTTTAATATAATCATATACCATGCTTTAGTCGATTTTACTTACTATATTATTTATATATTAATTATTTAAGTTGGTCCTTTATTCGTTGTTGTTTATTTTAATCATATCTGTTTATTAATAATTATTTTAGTATCGCTTATGATTATTGTTAACTACGCTAGTATTGTTTATCACTTCAATTTTTAATTATTTACACATTCGTAATTTACTATTATCATATCTGATATTTATTAGTACTTATATTAATCATTTATTATTTTCACCCTCGTAATTCGCTATTATCATATCTGATATTTTTTAATAAGTTATCTTAAGCACACTATTCAAGTAACGTTGTTTTAACATTTTCATAAATTGATTTCTACAATTATTCGCATTATTTAATAATATAATTTATTCACTTATTTAATATTATTATTTTCTGGTTACCATTTTATTTTACGCAATTTAGATTACACTGGGGAACAATGTATTTGGTGAGTTGACAAAAGTACATTTTCCTACCTAATTTAAGCAAACTGATTTCAAATCTGAAATCAGATTCTCTCTAAATGCTACAGATTTTTCGTAATATCAATAACTAATATTATACAATAATTTTCATTTTATCACGCCTATCATCATGCCCTGTAGTAATTTTGAATCATCCTTTTGCATTATTTATAGTAAAGTAGGTTTTATTGCACACACATTTTATTGCATATGAGAAGAAACTTGTATTACACATTAGGATTACAAATACTTTAATCAAATAGATGCTAATTTATTTATAAACGTACATTAGGCTGGAGGACCTCTTCTTGATTTCAATCGGGCAAAGATTTGCGTTTGTAGCTCTTTCTCTTGTAAGTCTTCTCTGGCTGATCATTTTTAATCGTCCAGCAGTAGTCCACCATCATGTGTCTATCCCAGTAGATTTGGTAGCCCTCTTCCATCGTCATCAAATCCTGATGGAAGCGTTCCCCTTTTTCATCACTCACGGCAACCAAATTCTTTGGAAATCGGTCAAGGTGACTATTTAGGAAATGCAGTTTCACACTCATGTTGCATCCCAGATCACGATATGCTAAAAGCTTATTAGTAACCAGATACTCGTAGTTATGCGCTTTTTTATTTGCCGAGAAGTTACGAACAACGGCAGAAAATGAGAGCCAGGCTGCCTTCTCTTTTTCATTCATGGTGTTCACGAATCTAGAATCACTCAGAAGTCTTCGGATTTGGGGACCATGATATACTCCTGCTTTTATTTTTTCATATTACAGGCAGGAAACGCCGATACTATGTACTGAAAACAATCATTATCATTAATCAACGCCTTGATATACGGCTTCATCAACCCCAGTTTGAGATGAATTGGAGGGAAAACGATCTTCTCTCGACTTACCATTGGCTCATTAATAATGTTTGGCATTCCTGCTTCCAAAGTTTCCGGAACTGGCCAATCTTTTTGGGACCAGTGTTTGTTACGGGCTCGACTCTCCCACATACAGATATAGCATGGAAACTTTGTATATCCCTTCTGCTGGCCAAGAAGGAAGTTAACTATCTTAAGGCCTACACATATGATCCAATTGTGTTCATGGTACTTAAGTAAATCCAAGATTATTCTTATGTCATCGTGAGTTTCTCGCAGATGGACAGAGTGACCGAGAGAAACTGAACCAAAGTCATTGCCATTATCCAAAAAAACACACTTGAGGCTACGCTTAGAGCTATCCAAAAACTGTCTCCACTCAGCAGGGCTATAGGTACCAAGTCCCAATTTGGTAAACAGACCAGGAACCTCGTGGCAGTATACAAATTGTTTGTCCTCAAAGAAATACTTATCAAATTTACTTTCTGGTGTTCCATTAATATGATACCTGTACCTGCTAAAGGTTCTGCAGTTTTCTTGGGGAGCGCCAAATCACCTATCAAGTTATTCAAATCCTTTTGATTGAAACAGTCAGGAGCTAATGACTGTTCAGCATCTGATGATGAATCTGCCAACTCTGAATCCATTCCGTGGACGTCCATATCAGGTATATCATTTTCTTTCTCGAAGGAAGCATATCCACTGAAAATCGGAACTGGTAAAGACTCAGAATGAGGTACTGGCCGGATCGCCGAGGGAATGTTGGGGTAGTCGGTCTCGTGCCGATTTTTCTTGCGAATCTATTTAGTATTCACCAGACAGAAATAACAGTCCCATACATGATCCTTTGGCTCTCGCCACACCATTCGGATTCCAATAGAAAGACCATTTCTCTTTTCTCTAGTCCACTCATGAAGATGGAGTTTGATATATTGCGCCTTTGACGAACTAACATGTAACAGCCACATACGTAGCAGAAGGTTTCTGGATCTTTAACACAATTTTCTCTTGACGAAGCCATTACTCTTTCATGAGACCTGAAAAAAGAAACAATAATGTAAATATTTTGCACAATAACACCTATTACTATCTTACTACTATGTACTGTGAAGTATTTGCTTTCTACAAGCACCCTCTTTGTCCGTCCGTAGGGCAGTATTCAGGGAAACCAGAAAAGAGAAATCATATTATAACTATAGCATGTAGGTAAAAATAGGTTATATATTTGAAATCAGCATGAAGAAACGAATTAAAATTGGAAAATAAATCTAAGTCACCCGAAAATGTCATTAAAATTGTTCCTCTGTGTTATTCAGCAATAACTTGTTTTAATCACTTAATTTAGTCACTAATTTGAATCACTTTATTATCGTTATTTATTTACTTTTCAATATTATCTTCTACACTTATTCGTACTTTAGACTATTTAACAATGTCGGTGGACTTATTGATGGTGTGTATGCAGGAGTCAGAGATGAACATCGCATGCTCCATCAAGACTCCTCCAATTTTATTCAGCGAACATTGTCATTCGTAGGTCTAACTGTAGGCGCGAACTTCCGTATTCCTTTTCTTTGCCATTTTTTTTCAGGCTCTTTTTGAGTTTCCGCTACTCTCCGATTCCTCCTCCGTAGTTAATTCTTGCTCTATGCATTTTTTTATGCTTAATGGCTGCTTCTTCTTCTTCTTTCCTCGCAGATTTTTGTTGTTGTCCTGTCGAAAAACTGGATTTTAACATTTGCGACGCGGGTTTGGGCGGGAACCATAGCCCTTTTTTAACCCCATTTTTTTGACAGGAGACGATTTTAATCATCTGCAAAAGGTCCGGTGTTGACAAGTTTGCCAGGTGGGCAAACTGGCAACATGAGCTACGGGGCTGTGGCTCCAATGACGTTCGATGCCACTTCTCCACCGACTTCACGTATGTTTTCTTCTTTGTCTCCATTTGCTGCTTGATCACCTCACGTTTTGTTCGGACAGCTTCCTTGTGCACCTGACATCTCAGGACCAAGGCCCTGTCGCCTCCTCTGCAGTTCACGCATGTCGTTTTTTCCGACGTACATTTCCTCCATCGATAACCAATTTTTTTGCAAACGGAGCAAGTGACGTCGAGGGCAGTAAGTCCATTCTTTCGTGGGTTGTTTTTCCACCGTAATGCATCGGAGGCAGCTTTCCATGTTGATATATTCTTTATCTTCGACCTGGTCATGGGTTATTGGAAAGTAAAACCCAAAGAGTCACTCCTACATTCCATTCTGAGCCATCTCGACTTTCTTGAAGATGATTTCGACGATATAAAATGAAGTAAAAGGTAAGTTAGGAGGTGAGAGACAGTGAAAAAGAAGCCGAGCCTCCAATACCCCCTCCGGTCATCCTCAGACGACCAAAGGGCTTAATAGGCAGGAGACCTGGACTCCCTAAGTTCCTCTCGCCTCCTCTAAAGTCGTAGAACGGTGCTGGAGGGAGACAAGAGAAGATCAGAAGACTGAAAGGAAGATGAAGAGTACAGAATAGGGATAGCAACGGGTAAAATATCGTGGTAGACTTGATAGTTGACGCAGTTGGCCGGTGGACCTACGGGTTTACGTAGGTTCTGAACCAGTGTGTACTATATCCTTTTTATATTCATTATGTTATTTTGCCTCTGTTCCACGTTTTTGTTATTTAGCTTAATGGTGTGAAAGAAAAAAGAAAAGTATAGCGAGAAGTAGAAAGAAGTAAAAAGTTTGCAATTGAAGGCTAGATTGCATGGAGGTCATGCTAATCTCTTCTGTTTTATTAGTGTATTATAACTTGAAATGAGTAAGTTTGAGAGAGTTGTTTCCTTAGTCTCAGGCTATTCTTATTTGTTGTTTACTGTTAGTATAGGGTTTATCTTGCGTCTAAACCATTGTTTTTATCACCTTTATTTTACTACTGGTAAGGTTGACGCTTAACTCTTTTTTCTTCGTTTCCAAGTCTATATTTGTGCTATGATAGATAAGTATCGTTTACTTAATCTTCCTTTTCTCACATTTATTTATAGATCTTCTCCTTTTCTTGATCGTATTTTGAGTAGTATGAGGGAAGGCATCAGTGCGTTCTCCCCTCTGCTCTCTGGATTATTAAAACTGTGATATTTTCTCTTATTTCCTGCTGCATTTTTCCTATTACTTTCTTCGCTCTTTTCTCTATAATCTTGTTGAATGGTTCCATCTGTGCTTCTGCTTGTAAGTTTCATTGTCTTCTTTCATTTGCTCATATATTCGTGATTAAAAGTACTACCTTATTTTGGATTCTTTGCAGTTTAGTAACGTTTGTTTTTTGGAATTGAGTATACAGTAAATATTGGATATACCATTACTGACTGAATAATAGCTTGATATATTTTCTTTTTGTTCCTTCAGTTAAGTGATCTAAGTTGGTATATAAGACCCAGTCCTGTTCTTCCTTTGTTTATTTTCTTTTTCACTTGTTGGCTGTATCCTGTCTCGGTTATCGTTAATCCTAGTACTTTAGCTTCGTTGGTATATTGATATCTGTCTTTTTCAACGTATATTTCCGTCAGTTTTCTTCTGAATATTTATACAATTTAAAACTTGTTTCTCTTTGTGCTTATTTTCCATTTTCTTTCGTATTCATTGATCCATTTTATTTCCGGTGCTGTAAATCTTGCTTGCATTTCGATGTTCTTGTATAAGCAAACTACGATTTGCCTGACGTAATCTGTGAACTGGAAGTTGAGGCACCCTTCCGCAATGGGAAGTGGAATGTCTGAGCTGTAAACTGAGTATAAAAATGGACTCAGTCACCCTCCCTGCTGAAGGTCAGATTTCAACTTGATATTTTCGGCTTGATTGGTTCCAATTTCGATGTATGCATAACGCTCCATCACAGATGCAGAGTCGCAGGGTAGTCTTTCGAGTTTGTTGTCCATTCCTAGGTAAATGAATTTATAGTGTAGTTCTCTTATCCAGAATTTGTTGAATGCCTTTGGCACATCTCTACAGATTATATCCCTTTTCGCTTTGGCTATTTTTTCTGTGATGACCGTCAGGGCCATTTATGTACTTTTTTTTCTAAAGCCAAATTGGTAGTTGTTTAGGAGTCCACTTGCTTTCACGTGCTCATTTAGAAGTTGATTGATTACTTTTAGTAGAGATAGGTCTATGATACAACACTTGACTTGGTGGTTTTTCCGGTATGGGTATGACGATCATTCTTTCGACCTTCGGCTCATCCGAGAAATATCCAGTGTTGAAGCTTTGATTTAGTATTGATGTTATTCTCTTTATGATCATATCGTGTGCTTCTTCGTAATGCTTCTTGGTGAGTCCTGAGCTTTTTGGCGTTTTTTGTTTAAAGAGCGAAATTGTTGCGCTCGCGTCTTGCTTGGTGATTTTCACATCAAAACTGTTACAGATATCTCTTCTCACATCCATAAAGTGGTAGGGTGTTTTTTTTTAAACTTTGTTGATGAATCTATGAATTATTGTTAAAAATTAATGTCGAATTCATCGTTTACTTCTGCGCTTATATCAAAAACACTTTTCCAATATTTTCTGAATAACTGCTCAATCTTTTCTTCTTCCAGGTTGTTTCGATGATCTTCTTTGATTTTCATTTTTCTTGTATCAGCATTGCCTTTCATTTGGTTTATTTTCCTCCAAAATTCCTTTGTAGATACATTATTTTCAATCGTATGTCTTGTCTCGTTCCATTGTTTATTTTGTTTCTCTATTATATCCATGTTCAGTTCTCTTTTTATTCTTCTCATTTCGTCGTGTAACTGCCACATACTTCCGTTTATTCTTACCCTATCAAAGATTTCGTTTAGTCTTCTGTTTTTTCACCATTTCTGACGTCCACGTGAGTGTTTTAATGCCTTATAGCAATTCGGGTAATTGCTATTTCGTCAGCTGCTTGCATCAAGTTAATTATTTCTTTTTAGCTTTACATCAATTTCTTCTAGCGTTTTTCCTTCTAGTTCTTCCGGTTCCTATGTATTCAATTCTCTTTTTATCTATCCCAGTCCGCTCTATGGTATGCTTTGTTTACCCTAGAGGGGATCTGTATAGGTCTTTGGTTGATGGTAAGAAGGGTCACTGTGTGATTGATATAGGATATATTATATACCGGTTGCATATAATAGTTATATGGGAGAAAGTTATTGCTTAGGCAGATGTCCGGTTTAGTTGCTGAGGTCCCTGTTACGTACATTGGGTAACTAGAGCCTAGTCGATGGCAAATGTCTCTTGCAAACAACTTTTCCAACTCTCTTTCTTCTGTGTTCGTATTTCTGTATCAGCTTGCTTAACAGTGGGCGTTTACGTCGCCCATAAAAACCACCTAGGCTCTGCTGTAAAAGATGTAATGAAGTTGTTAATCGGCAATACTCGTCTTCTTGGTGGTTGATATCCTTTTGCTGTTAATATGTTTGTCAGTTTCCTTTTTCCCTTAACAGCAATGTAGGACTCGTCGTGTACTTCTCCCGGGGGGCTTACGGCTATGACGTAGTAATTCCATATTTTGATTTCATCGAGGGTTTCGTTAATCCCGTGATCTGAAATTAATATAATGTCTGGCTATATCATTCTGAATATATTACCGTATGTGAGTCTCTTCTCTCTCCAGCCGTTCTTATTCATCTGTAGAATGTTAGGTTTAGATTACTCCATCGTAAGTGGTAATGCTTTAAGCGTTTTCGCTCCCTTTGCTCGTTTTATCTGTCTGATGGGAGTAGTAAGATTTTAACTTCGCCTTTTGTGCTACTTTTTGTTTTACTCCCATGTCCGGTGCTCTCCTTAATTTGTTAAGCGGGGATTGGAGATTGCGCTCTGGGGGGTTGGGCTTGGACTTGGGCTTTTGTCCGATTTAGTCTTTTTATTTGGGGGGGGGGGAGGGGGGTCCTAATTATCAGTTTGGGTTCATCTTCCGAGGAATCTGAACATTCGTCCTCAGATTCACTTGCCTTTGTTTTGGTTTCTTGTTTTTGCTATTCTTCGTGGTCCTGTCCCTTCGTCATCATGACGAAGGAGTCTACTTTTGTTGATATATTTATTGGTTCAAACCTATTAGCCTTTAATACTGCGTTAAGTGATTTATGAGAGGTGTCTGGCTGTACTGTATTTTGTACGTGTGCATTTATTAGTCATGTCTAAACTTTAGGGGAGATGCCTGCAATTATATTTGGGAGTATAGACAGTGACACTTGTCCTTGCGTTTGAGTTTATCTGCCATATCGTAAATTGGGTTACTTTTCTCTTCTAATTTTATTTCCTTTCTCTTAATAACTTCTTTTCTCTTTGGGCTTTGCATAGCCATAGTTCGGTGGCAACTCCAACAGTTCACACATTTCTTCATGGATTTGGTGCAATTTCTATATGAATGACCTTCAGCAGAGTATTCAGGGCATATCATCTGTCTCCTTCTCGGGCAGTTTTTCCATTGCGTGACCATTGAAACATATTTGTATGTTAACAAATGTGTCTCTTTTGATATTCGCTGTAGACGATTAGCTTGCTAAATGCCACTAATACATTTTCCTGTGCCTTGGCCACCATTTTAGTCGTTTCACACATCACCTTGAATACACGAGTGTGATTTTTTTTATTTAAACACTTCTTGTACATTGATCCAATTTTGCTTTTTCATCAGTTCTTGTTTGAACTGTTCGCATGAGTGGACTCCTACCTTCTCTACTATTTTTCTGCAAACGAAGCTCCTACTTGCGATGATCTTTGTGGGCATTTAAGCCTCTAAGTCGAGCTTCCTGAGTGTGATGCTTTGCGTTGACGTGAGTAACTTTCAAAATCCTTTCTATGGGGGGAAAATTACATCGAATCAGGTGGACGTTTTAATGCACAGGATTGATGAAGGCTTGAAATTCTCCGTCTTCAGCAAGTCAAACAAAAAGGATGACTTTATACACCATCTGTTGGCCCACGACTCTCGGATAAAAATGGGCATCATCATCGGGTTCTTCTTGCGCGCACGGAGTATCTTCAGCCAAGAATTGATATCACAGGTGGAGAAGTACATCCAAGACTCCTTCTAGAAGCTGGGGTACCCGATTGTCTTTATCGATAAGGAAAGGAGCAAGGTGCTATCAACATCAGTCCGCGTGCTGCCGCACCAGGGGAAGTGAGGCCTAGTCAAAAGTACATCTCAGCTCCAACTACCCTCTTATCCATGTCAGTAGGAAGAAAGCGGGCTCCATCTACCAGAATCGCCATTCTAGCTGGTGTCAATATCGGAGACATCTGCAGCTCCAAACCACAGACGAAGACTAGTAGGAATTCTATGGTATACAGAGTGCTCTGCAGCAACTGCTCACATGCCTAATTTAATGAGACACAGGGGCGAGGACACGAGAGCAAGTAAACGCAAACAGTATATTCGTGCAGGGCGACTCAGCAACGCTCTCACCGAACGCCTGCTAGATGCTGACCCCCACATCAGCTGGAAAGCAATAGCGTATGCATCCAACAGAAGGAGAAGGAAGATATTTGAAGCGGCTTTCATAGCTACGTCAGAATGCTTGAAAACAACTCTGTAATTTTCAACATAATTCGAAATGTGGCCGAGTAAGTAGACTTTCCCTTTTTTTTGCCTTCTTTACCGTGAAATAGATGCATAGGTACAACTTCGCGGTACTGGACTGCCCCACACACTTTCTTAGACTCATCCCTGAACTGAGAAATCAGCCAAGAGCAGTCAAACGATAGTTAGAGTAATGTTCAGTCACAGGAATGTTCAGCTGGCGGTCCCACTCAGTTCTTGACATTGTTTCTTATCACTCTGAGGAAGCTCCTGAGGAGTGAAAAGTTAGTAGTAAAGAAACTCTCCCTTTCTCTCTCTCTCTCTCTCTCTCTCTCTCTCTCTCTATATATATATATATATATATATATATATATATATATATATATATAATATTATGTATGTCTGTGTATGTGTGTGTATCTGTACAACTATAGGAAGAAAGGTTAGACAATATACATCAAAACTAATAAAAGTGTATTCTTATGTAAAATTTTCGAGGAAGCTAATATAACTAGTCTCGAGTCTCTAAGTGCCCCCTTAATTGGAGCTAAATCCCCTTTTCCAAACTTGGCCTATCTGTTCGATCTAGGGAACGTGATCTGGATTTAACTCTCATTAGAAAGGTTAATTTTACCTTGCATCCTTATTTAGACGTGAGAAGCAAAATAACGTTTTTGCGCATGCATCACAAGGAAAGACGAAGACTATTGTCTACCAAGAAGTGTTATGATGTAGCATTGGTATAAGAACTTCAATCTATATCTCTCTTCTGATTTTATTTTTACTCAAACAACGCCGAGTACCTCATTAAGTAGCTCATAAGTCAGCCTTAGAAGCAATAGGCAGGACAATGCGAGACATCAGGGATTGTGAGGCTCGTATTGGAGGTGTCACTCTTTTGAAGTAAGCTGATTTTAAGCAACATTTCCAGTGATCCATAAATTATCCAGGAAAGATGAGGTCCGGACTTGCCTAAAGTTATATCCTTTGTGAGGACTCTTTAAATACAAATATAAGAGCAGAGCAAAGCATTCTGACACGGAGAAATGGCAAGGTACCTCTTGATGCTGAACGTGGAATGGAAATACCTCCTGCCTGCATAGTTATTAGTACAATTGATAATAACAAGGCCAAAGTATTACACAATCTTCAGCAAAACTAAAAAAATTACAATTGGCTTTGTGAAAGGGCTTTATTGGTTTTGAAGTAAAACACTGTCCGCAAAATCAATAAACATCTACTCCTTTCCCTCTATCGAAGTCAACAAATTTACAAGTCAGTTGATAGAATTTTGGATCATACTCAAGTATTGGATGAATCCACATGGTTCCTAAAATCTCTAGAACCTCTTGACATCACTCATTAAACTGAACTGAACTGAAGGTACTAAATCTAAATAATGTTTTAGCGCAATTTCGATCTAATAAATCTCTAATTTCACTCATCTAGTGGTAAATACTTTGAAGCCATATGTTATAGAGGCAACCAGCCTTACTGGAAGTGGAAAAGGAAAGGATAACTTCATTCAGAGAATATTACTAAATCCATCAGGGTCAGAATTGTCATTTAAATTATGAAGACTACATTTCCCAATCCGTGTATGTTAGGCAATGTGAATTAAAAAACTCTTAAGGTTAGACCCAATTAGTGGCATAGTTACAATTAGAGGAACCCTGTTTTCTGATGGTCAACTTTATGTTGATTGTTCTAGAGTAATTAAGAAAATTAATGTTCTATATACTACACAAGGAAAAATTAAGAAAATTCTTTACCAAAAAGTTCTGTAGCGTTCCTGAAACGGATTAAATTTAGTAGTTCATAGAATGAGAAAATTGTTTGTGCAGAATAAAAAAAAAGATCAAATCAAATCCGTCTTGGTTTATATACAAATGCATATTTTGTCCGGGCAATCATGGATATCTCTGCTAGTGCAGTGTGCCGCCGAACCGATTGAGCAGTTTTAAGGAGTTATAAAAAAGTAATATGGTTATATAGAGAAGAAATGTTATTATACTCGAGATTAGCATTACATACCATTTATAATCCGTAGGTTCTGAAATAATGTCATGGAAATAGCGGCCGTTAACAGCAACACATTTTTGGAGTTTATCTCTGAAGGTTCGTACAGCACGTTTGCACATACTGCGGGGTATGGCGTTAACTTCTTCAATAATCCGTTCCTTTAGCTGTCGTAGGGTGTGAGGGCGACGTTTAAACACCTTTTCTTTCAGATATCCGCAAAGAAAGAAGTAACAAATGCTCAAATCAGGTGACCACGCAGGCCACCCTAAATCACCCCCCAGAGACACCAGACGTCCAGGTACTATTCGTCTCAAAACATTGAGTGAATTTCAGACTGTGTAAGCTATAGCTCTATCCTGCTGGAACCACACGTCCTCCAATCCCTCATCTTCAACACTCTCTCCCATTGTGGAATGCAGAAAATTGTGCAACATTGAGACATAACGTTCGGAATTCACGATCGCGATCATTCCTTCCTCCTCAAAGAAGTACGAGCCTATCACGCCAAATTGTGATATTGCACACGACCCCGTTAGTTTAGGGGAATGAAGCGGTATTTCCTGGATAATTCAGAGTTTATTTTCAAACCCAGTAACGGAAACTTTGCTTATTAACAGCCCCACAGAGGTGAAAATGTTCTTCGTCCCTACTGAAGAAAGCTGCCTCTGGAGCGATCTGTACAAACATGTTTTCACGCAGATTTTGGCTGTTAGTAAAGTCTGCTTGGTTCAATTCTTGAGCCATGATTATTTTGTAGGGATGGGGATTCAAATCCATGGGCAGAATCCTCCTCAAATTGCGGTCGGAAATTCTCAAAGCAACAGCATGCGTTAGAGCAGAACATCTCGGCGACTGCACGGTCACTGCTCTAACCATCCATCTCCATATTTTCTGGTGTTCTTGTGGACCTGCGTCAGCCATGTGTATCTCTTCTTAGTGTGCTACCAGTTGCCTCTAACTGCCTAACCCAGGACCGAATTGTGTTTGCCTGAGGAACGGCATCGTTGCGCGGAATATTAAACCGTCGACGAAAAGCTCTTTGCATCGCAATCACAGATTGATTGTTCTCAAAATACGCGCGCACGGCAGAGCAGCGATTTGTGTTTGCCTGAGGAACGGCATCGTTGCGCGGAATATTAAACCGTCGACGAAAAGCTCTTTGCATCGCAATCACAGATTGATTGTTCTCAAAATACGCGCGCACGGCAGAGCAGCGATTTGTTTACGTCCACACCATGGTTGCTACTGAAATGAGGATTTCTATGGAGTAGATCGAAACCACGCACTCCTCTCCCCCCCCCCCCCGAGCATTGACTCCTCAAAACTGCTCAATCAGTTCTGCCTTCTGTGGCACTCTCTCTCTCTCTCTCTCTCTCTCTCTCTCTCTCTCTCTATATATATATATATATATATATATATATATATATATATTAGCGTTCTTTCCTTAATTTCTTTTTATACCCCCTTAGAAGATTTTCTACGAAGGTTCCTCTCTTTTCCTTCTCTTTCTTCCCTAGCTTCTTCTCTGCCTTTACTTTTCCATTTACCAAGGTTCCTTACTTGGAAAAGACATTAAGGGTGAACGAATACTAAGGGCCACCTTGAGCCCACCCACCTTCAAGCAGAGACCACGTGGGACTAAGCTAGTTCTCTAAACCCAAGTAAAGCGAACTAATCTCGCGTGGGAAAACTTCAAGGAGGCTGGTAACCCATGTGTTTGATCAGTCGGCCCATCCCTTGCTGAAAGGGCATTTTTCTTTCCCGCCTGGAGGCCAGGGTCGAGCCGAGAATAATCTTGCATGGTCGTCTAATCTCAGCTGGGCCTAAAGAGACTGACGCCAATGGTTAATCTTAAGGTACCGCCATGCCTGAAGGCTTTCTAGCGAGGAAGCCATCATGGTATTTTACCTAAAGTCAACGGTTACGCGTCTGAGAGTACCTTCCGATCTTTCGCGAAGATACAGCCCCTCGTCTCGAAGCGAACCTCGGAGGTAGGTCTCGTCAGCTAGACAGATTGTTGCGAGTTTGGCAGCAGTCAATCGGCAAATTTGTGAAACAACCTTTTCTTTTGAGAATTGCGCGAACCATTCTTCTCATCCCTCTAGAAAACCGCGCCTCGTCTGAGATAAGTCATCCCTATTCGAAAGTGTCTCACCTATCCTGGAAATTACCTTACTCGTGCCCCAGGTAATTCCCATCCCTTCTTAAAGATTACAACGCACCTTGAGTAGCAATACTAGCTCGCCTCGTAAGAATAGCTCCTCTCACTAAGAGTCAAGCCGTCAAGTCAAAACCCTGTTACCCTTTTTCGAGGAAAATCCCCTCCTTTTGTCCTCGCCACTTGATATTCTCCTCCCGACCTTTTTTTAGACAACCCAGTGTTTTCCTTTCTGACCAAGTGCCATATTTTGATCCCCATTAAACTGATTAGTATTTGATTTATTATTTCATTGAGAGCGACATTATTGTCGCAATCATTCGCCTTTGTAGACATTTCCATAATTAGCATTATTAGTGTAATTAAAGTTATTTTTGTTTTAATTTTTAAATAACCTTGAATTAACTCTTCTCTTTGGCCAACCATTAATCTCCTTACGCTCCCACCTCTTATTAGCCCTGTGAAGCTAGCTGGTCTATCTATTTGGCCACCTCAAACGTAAGTAGACTGCATTCTCTGCAGCGAAGGTATCCGCTCACGAATACCACAATAGACATGAAACTATTAATATTCCTAAAATATTGTTCCAATATTGTCTTTAATATGATTTGGAAACAATGTAATCGTTGCTTTCTAATATATCGTGAGGTAACTTTAAATATAGAAATTATTTAATTTTATAAAATAAATTGTAAAATTAGTCGAATCACTTTGGTTAAGTAGATCTGTACTTACGCCTATATATCATAGTTTAAGAATACCCTACAAGTGGGTCTTTAGCTTTCGAAGTCAGGCTTTTAAAGTCAAGTTTTGCTTGCTAACGTGAAAATGATTATCAATGTTTTACGCTATCTGAGGACAAGACAAAGGTATTAAGAGGCGACATAAATAAGTCCACTGATAATTTCGAAAGGAGGAGAGAAATGAAAGAAAAAAGAACCAGCAAAATAATTTCTGAAATTAGGGTGTTTTGCAAGATACAAATTATAACGTCTAAGCTACGATAATGTTTCAACTCAAAAGTTAGCTTCATTCTTGTGAAATGAATTGATTTCAAGCCTGTATTAAATCGGCTAAACAAGATCAACATAGCAACTTTAAATTGGATATGAAAATAACGTTTGAATCATGTTTAATTTATCAATGAGAGTAAGACTGTGTCAAAAAAAGACTCCCGTGGCTTCTTTCTTCCCATTCTTTCTGGCTCATTACTGTCATGCCAAACTCTCTAGCTGGTCTTTAAATTGCGCACACTCGTGCATATTTCAGCAAAACTAGATTTCAATCAAATGCTGCTTTGTTCCCTGGATAGACTAATCTCTTCCCCCACCCGGGCTTTTTTTGTGCTTCATTCGTGTAACATTAATGTTACTTAACCCCTCCTACTGCAAGATTTAACCTAAAATTACATTGTTTGTTCTCTATTATGTTTGATTTAAATCTGTGGAATTCTTCCACACCAGGAATACATTAGAAGACGATTATTAAATAATTTCATTGGCTGCAATTTTAACTTTACGAAGATCCTACTTCATGTGGCCTATGGACTATTATCATGTCTACCATGATTTAAGATACACACAAACTTCCTTTATAGTACAGAAATGGAAGGGCTCAGCTCCTCGCTAGCTTTGGGTAGCAAACCGACATTAAGGCAATGAGATCTCTAGTCACCAAAGACATACTTCGCACAGTACTACGAAAGAGGGCTGCATCGCACACACTTTCCTCTGCCTCAGTTTCAGATTATATTGCACTTTGCATAAGAATTTCCCCTGACAGACAAGCTTTTACTTCAATCTTAAATATTAAGTATTAAGAGATTCGAGCTAGTTTTCCCTCACACCCTTTCACGGACCATTTTAGGTAAGATTAAATAATAAAAATTTTCACAAGTGAATTTAAAGGGAGAAATTCACTTAACAGAAGGTATATTTGTCTACTATGAGCTCTATTATAACGTGATAAATCTGTCCAATTGAAAAAAATCACAGAGAAGTAGCCGAGTATTGTTTTCATGGTGGTTATAATTGGGTTGATAGCAGGATCAAGAATGGTGGCGGTTATATTGAATTATAAAAATTGACCTTACTAATATCCGGTTGCGTTATTATTACATTCTGAATAATAATTAATCAAAAAAACCTTTTGATCGTTATCATAGTATAAATCTAATGAAAGAATCGGTGTAGCAGTATAGTAACCTCCAAAATATATACGTGTCAGATTTACATCATGCGAAGATTATTATCAAATGTCTTTGAATTTTTCTAGTTAAAATTAGTTTCTTATCGAGTAGAAGACTAACTTGGAGAAAATACAAAGATGATTTAGCCCAATGGCAGGAGAAAAGGGCAAAACTAGAGATTCGAAACGTGAGCAGTAGGGAAAGGAAAAAATCCTTTATGCTTACGCATTTATACATATGCATTTATGCAAATACATATAAACGTATGCATTTCTAAAATGCATATTCATTAACTTAACTTCATGTGAATTACTTTTTTTAAGAGCTCATCTGGCAACTGCCTACTTGGGCATTAGTCGCCATATTAAAAACTACCTAGTACTAGGCTACTTTAAAATAAGATTCAAAAATACACCACAAAACCCGACAGTAAAAATAAAAAAAAGGAAAGGCAACGAGCAGGAAGCAAGCTTCTGCGTCAGGGGAAGGTCTCACCTGCACAGGAACGTGCGACCTATAAAGAAAACAAAAAGAACTACTTAAATAAAGGGAGAAGGCCGACCTCCTCCCAAAAGTCAACAAGTCAATGTGCACGCACTCATCCCGAATACAAGGGACAGGCGGTAGCAACCCCGCCCATCCCAGTACTCGAAGATCGCCCAGGCTGGGACATTCAACAAGAATGTACCAAATAGTCTGGCGGACAACTTAATCTTTACAGTCGGGCGCTGGCGAGCGCTCCATCCAATGGTGGTGTTTCCCGCGAGTGTGCCCAATTTGGAGACGACAGGAATCAATTGAATCCTTCGCGGCATTGGGGGTAGGTCCATGGAAACAGTCGCGGGGCAATGGCAGGCAACATTATGTTCCCTTTGACCGTCTCCCATCTTCCTTGCCAAGCAGCCCGAAGAGCTGCCGTATTCCTGCCATGTAGTTGGTGTGAGGAAAAGCAAAACGCTGCTCTGGTAGCAGAGTCTTTGCGGACTCTTTTACGCCCTCATCGGCGCGTTTCCCCGCAATTCCTACATGTCCAGCAACCGAGCAGAAGTTAAATCGACATCCACTTGGATCGCCAAAACCGTTGCGTCGCGGATATGGCAAACCAGGGAATGCGAAGATTACAATGGACCAAGAGCACTCACGGCGCTTAGTGAGTCGCTATATGTAGATCACAATCCGATGTCCAAACCGGGTACGTCGCGTAATCTCCCGTACCGAGTGAGGAATTGTTACAAGCTCGGGGGTAAAGACAGACGCAGCGCCTGGCAGAGCCCCGCTGAATTCAAACATGGGGGATACGGCGTGGAAAGCGACCCCCTCTTGGAACTTGGAGCCATCCGTATACACTGGCATGGTTCCAGCGTGATACAAACTGTGCTTCCAAAAGGTGGAACGCAATACTCCCGGCGCTGTTCAAGCTTTAGAAGGAGAGGCGTGGCCACAAAGGGACAAATGTGGTACCATCCATGGTGCCGCCCTCAGCAGAACCAAGGGCACCACCAGTCCGAGAGCTATACCTAGCTCTTGAAGGAGTTTCCTGAACGTAAACCCAAAGGGCTTAGGGCATGACAGACGTCTCTCGGTGGCATAGGAACCGTCGAAATCAGTTGAGGATGCAGTGAGAGCAGTTGGCGCCTAAAGGAGGTGCCGAGCTAGTGCGTACAGTCTCGGGCTTGACTCGTAGGCTCTAAATGGGGAAAGTGCGGAAGGTTTCGTTCGCCACGCAATACACGCTTGGCTGCGGAAGCATAAAACTCGCATCCGTAGTCGAGCTTCGAACGAACAAACGATCGATAAAAAAAGTACAGAAGTAGCCATATCAGCGCCCGACGCATAGAACGTGAAGGAACGGAGAATATCCATGGCGCGGGTGCAAGAGACCCTAAGACTGCGAATATGAGCCCCATCATGTGAGGCGTTGGTCAAATACAAGACCAAGGAAACGGTGCGATTCAAACACTTCCAGGCGTACCCATTAAGAAACAAGTCTGGGTTAAGGTGGAGCCGTGGATGGCGGAAGAAGTGCACCACTTTAGTTTTGGCCAGGGAAAACCGACACCTTTGAGCTTCGGCATAGCGAGAGACGTGGATCAATGCTTGTTGGATTCGGCATCTGTGCCACGCGAAACAGATCGAAAGGTCGTCCAAGTAGAGCGTAGCGAAAACATCTTACGGCATCACCAGGGAATGCCGTTGATGGTAAAAGCAAAGAGTGTGACAATGAGGAAACTTCCCTGTAGGACACCATCTTCCTGCTCCATGTGGCCAGAGAGGGCTCCCCCCACCCAAAAGCGGAATCGACGATCTCGCAAAAATTCAGAAATAAAGATTAGGATGCGTACCCTCGCCCCCATCATGTGGAGAGTCTCCATGATACCGTATTACTATGCGGTATTATAGGCCTTCTGCAGATCGCAAAACACCGTGGCATAGTGATTTCTAGGAAGGAAAGCCTCGCAGACGGCATTTTCCAGTTGGAGCAGAGCATCCGACGTATAGTGGAACTTGCAGAAGCCGCACTGTGCAGAAGAAAGATGGCCTTTGCTGTCCAGAAAAAAGGCTCTTCTATCATTTACATTTCTCCATCAACTTGCAAACACAACAAGTTATAGAGATTGGGCGTAAACCGGTCAGGGTAGAGATATCTCTCCCCGGTTTGCGAAAGGCAAGCACAGTAGCGATTAACCAAGAATTTGAAAGGAGACCTTCTACCCAACTGCTTTTGAACAAATCTAAGAGAAAGGCCATGCTTTGGTCAGCCAGGTGTCGAACATGGGCGGTGTCCACGCACGATCAAGAGTGGAAGGCAACTCAATCAGAGTAAACCCTTCGTTGAAGGGTTCTCTACCTCTGGAGGTGAAGTCCAGTTGGTGGTGTTCCGTGACATCACGAAGTACATAGAAGGCTGGCGGAGCAGCATCCCGGCTAGAGAATGCGGAGAAAGCGGTCGTGGAGGATTCCGCCACGGACGCTGGGTCCGAGATTGCGGTCCCATTCTACTGAAGCACGAGAGGGGGGACCTGCGAGAAATTGCCCCGAATCCTGTGGACTCGCTTCCACACATCTGAAAGGGGGATCTTCCCGTTAAGTGAAGAAACGTATGCCCGCCAAGATTAGCGGCGGGCGTGCTTCGAAATATACCAGAACCAAGCCCTACGCCGATGAAATTCACCGACATTGAAATCATTTGGGCTTATAGCGCATGTAGACAAAACGCTTCTGTTTGAGAGCCGTCTCACACTAGGCTGACCACTACAGGAGTGGTTGGCGTGTAAAACGGCCAGGCGTTCAGAGAATAGAAGTCAAGGCCGCGACGATGTTGTTTTCGGAGAAGAACTCAAAGGCCTCATCTACTGAACTATACTCCTCGACTGAGATCGAGAATTCAGTCATTTCCTGAATTGCAGGCCATGGCACTCACGCCACGCACCACCGAGGTGGGCTCTCAGGCGGCAGCTGCCCTGAAAAGTTCACCGGCCACTCCCTAATGAAAATTAGGCTGTGCATCCGGAGAGCAAAGAGATAGCTCAAGGCAAGAAAATGTAGCGGTTCTCGGGCAGTGATGCATAAACTGATCCACATTTAGGCCCCCTATCTCAAGATCTTTGATCAGATCGGCAAGGAATTTTCATATGGGATTTATTGTGTAATCTCCCCAGAGATAATGTCTGCGGTTCAGATCTACAAGCAAGAGAAAGGGCCTGGGCAACCGTGCTACGATGCGGCGGAACTCCCCCGCGTCGAAGTCAGCTGACGGTGGTATGTACGCAGAAATAAAGGTATACCCCCCTATCCAGGAGAAGCTGCACAGCCATTTCCTGAATGGAGGTATCTAAAGTGAAAATAAGAACGGAGACATTATGCCGGGTGTGAACCGCGCATCCCACAGCCCGACCCCCATCTCGTGTTGGTTGGGTCGCAAAACCCTTATTCCCCGGGAGGGTGGGCAGGGGGCACCCGCCAAGCATGGTCTCCTGCAAAAAGATAGCTAACGGGGAACGGGATGAGACGAGCTTCCGCAGCTCCTCCCAGTTGGCCTGGAGTCCACGGCAAGTCCACTGCAATAATATGCCCTCAAGGCCTAGCTCGGAGGAGATGCAGGGGGGCCCTTTTCGAACAGAAGTTCCTCACGGGAATGGTCCTACGTTCCCGGAGGCAGAGCCCCGGGCGCTGTTGGCCGGGCAATGATCTGAAGGCGCTTTCGCCTTCAAGGACTTATTGGGGGAGGTTTGGCTCACCATAAGAGACTTTAACCTCCCTCCGCATCGAAACCTTAGGCAAGCGTTGCTACTTCGGTGGCTACTTTAGAGGATCCTCGTCTCCGAGCCACACATGCCCACCAGTAGCCGTGGGCTGTCTTTTTTCAGGGAACAACTTTAGGAACCCAGGAAGTTGGCCTGGCGACCAACTTCAGTGGTGTTACGTCCTGTGAGTCTAACGACACGGTGGAGGCGCGTGTTCGTTTCGCCTTGCAGCAAACGGTCACGCTGGGGGATGGGGGAAGGGGAGGGAGCCCTAGTTTTAGCCGTGGGTGGGTGTGAACCCTTTGTGCCGCCAGCTTTACCAAGGGAGTTCCCGAGTTGAGTAGAAACCTCAGAAGTGCTCCGAATGGGCGCGGATTAAACCATGCTAGTTGGCCTGGATAGGCTAGGCGAAGATGGTGTCTTTCTAACCAATGAGGCATAAGACGTCCCAGGCAGAGCCGGGCGCAGCAGGACCAAGTCCTTAGCCTCTCGTAATTCGAGTCGTTCCTGGGACTGAACGGCCGGAATTTCTTTCTCAAGGAGATATGCACCACACTGCTTTCAAGAAGCGGAGTGCGGCTCTCTGCAATTGATAAACTTAGCCACACACGATTTGGACTTATCGTGTGCGGCCCTGGAGAAATTTACACATGCTTCGGATGAACCGAATTTGCACGTCTACATGAGCGATTCGTATGACAAAAGAGGTGAGGGTAATAGCACCTCCGCGTCATTAGAACGAATACCTTCACGTGGTAGTGATACCATCCGGTACGCACCAACTCAGGGAGCTTGTCACAGTCGAAGGTGATGAAGAGTGTAGGGGACGGGTCTAGAGGCCCCTTCCTGTTTTCTCATCACACGCTCGTCCTTGACCACCCAGTAGTCGGCCACCTTTATAGTGATATCTTCTATGGAGTAGTCCATGAGTTCCCTCGCATAAACTAAGCCTTTCACAAAGTTCATGGTAGTGTGCGTTGGAACTCACCGGGTGCCATCAAGTGTCCGAAAAGGACTTATATTGGCCGCCTCGGAGGGACCCGCCGCATTCGCCAGCAGGAACCCTTCCGAGAAATGGGTCACATTCGGCTCTCTACCAATTTTACCAGCTAAAGCTCTCCTCTGGTGGATCATGTTGCCCTTGGTCAACATGCTGCCATCAGTGGAGTGAATAACTAAGGAGCATTTGAAGCCAGTGGGCTTGAAAACGCCCGCAAACCTCTAAATGAGGGGCCCCGACGTAATCGATGCTCCACTCTGCATACTTTTGGTCTTCTTTTGGAATTGCCTGCCCAAGCGAGCACCGGGGTCGGACGTACCGATTTTGGCTTGGTCTCGTTCGAAGATGTTAGTGGCCTCCTCCGTACCCTGATTCTTTTTGGTCTTTTTTTATTAGTCTTTTTCTTTTTTTAGGATTAGAGGGCGGGGAATTGGCTCGCTTCTCCTCTCCATTAGCAAGAGCTGCCAGACTAGATGGGCCGGCCTCGGCAAGGTCCTTCGCTGAGATTGCGAAGGTTACAGCAGTCGTGTGGGCACCGACTTGAGGAGGCTTCCCCTCCACTGCTTGTGATGTCTTAACAGCTCGGAACTCCTCGCAAGGGCCCCGCCTAGGAGCAGAATCGGGTTTGGTGTTTGATGCTGAGCACGAATCTGCCTCTACGAAAAGCCCCACCTTCTGAGGCTAGGCCGCGTCAAGGAGCAAGTCTATCTCAGGGTAGGCCTCCATTTGGCCATCTCCCTCCATGACAGCACAGGTCATGTCAGTTTTGTTATTGTTTTTTGGGGAAGCATAGGCCTTCACCACTGCTAGATTTAATGTTTTGGCTAGTAGGTCTTTACAGGGAAGCGGCTGATGGGGCCTTTCTTCCCTCTCCCCCGTAATGGGGTTTGCCCAACCGTGTGGCTTGACCTGGGAGCGGCGGGTTATGGGTTGCCTGCTGGCTTTCCTGGCAGTCTCCTTTGAAAGCAAAGGCTTGACTCCCAGATTTGAGATGGAGTCACGTGTTGACTCCAAGAAAGGGTGTGAGGGGGAGTCCACTGCACCCATAGGCACTGGAGAGGAGTAAGCCTCCTCTCCGGTTAAAGAGTTATGGAGGGTCCACTGGGAAACTACAGTGGGGGAAAAAACCTCCATTTTTACTGTGGATCTGCCTGAGGGCGGCTCCGTTGTTCTTAGAGGGGAAATGGGGAGAGATTTTGTTTTTTTAAGTTTTCATTCATGGGCATGGTGACCCTCTTTTTCTTACGGGAAGATAACGCTCATGACCCCTCGCAGTAACCCGTTCTGAAAGGGGTGCGTACGGGCCTGGCAGGGCCAGGTGCCGCCATTTAAGGCCACCCCTCCTGCTTGGTAACCTGGTAACCCTTCAGGATGGCTGCTCTACCTTCGGCACGGTGTAAAAAAAAATAGATTGTGAAGTAAGAAAGAAAGGGGATGTGAGGAAGGTTTCGGTGGGGATGAAGCAAGTTGTTAAAAAACCACCATCTCAAACCGCATCTCAGGGGTTAGGGAACATTGTCCCCTCACCCCTTAGCCCAATCCGAGAGAGTTGGCTGAGAAAAAGGTCAGCTTCTACCCTGTGAAATTAGATGCTGAGCAGAGAAAGTTGTTGGCGAGGTTGTATGAAAAGCGAGGAAACAGGGGGGAAACACGAGTGTCTGAAGGAAGGAGAAGAGTTTAAGATGGGGTCGGACGGGGTGCTGAGTCCCGTCAGCACGACTGCCAGGATGGCATATCGCTGCCCTCCTTACGGGGTTCATATTTCGCCTATCATTCCAACAATATTTCCAATAAATCATTCAAATTTAATCAATCTAATTAATATGTTTACAATACTAACGTTCATATATATATTTTGCTTAAATTGTTACTTTTAGGCTCTATTCCTATGTTGGTATATATGAGAAGAAGAAATGAAGTGATATTTAGGTCCATGATAAACTACTTTTAAATATCTAGCTGTTCTTTGTATGGATAGGCCTAGCTTCGTTTGTTACATCTTATTATATACTACGTACAATATGTAGCACATTATAAGATGTCTCATTACTCATTAGTTATTATTATGTTATGTATTCTCAAATATTTTTGCTGTTGAGCATTGCGCATGCCTCATCTTAATATCCGGGTCGGAACAGCGGCCAGCGATTCATTCTCTCTGGAATCTTTCAGAACAAGCATGCAGAGGCCTGAACGCCTGGACAAAAGTCAGTATTACATCAAGATGCCTAAGGTCCAGAAAAATCCTTCTGAACTCCTACATATGTATGCAGAAGGATATAACGAGTGCGACGTCATTGATGGAGATTTTTTCTGTATTTACTGTCGTTGCAGAGTGTCGTCCAAGAAGAAGTACCAGCTTGTTCAGCATCTCAAGACCAACAAGCATGATAGAGCCATCCGAAAACATGACGTCATACCAGCAGAGGCGTATTAACGACACCAGGATCACCGACATCTACTCTTCAGTGTCAACATCAGCAGAAATTTAACAGAAAAATAACGCAGACATTTATTAAAGCTGTATTCCATTAAACAAGTGAACAAAGAATCACTGAAGACATTTATGGAAGAGTACACACACATGAAAATTCCAAAAGATACAATGTCTTCTCTGAGAAAACAAGCTAAAGAGAAAAAAATATAGGTTTGCATGGATGATACAATGTAAAGAAAAGTTGTGGTGCCTCTTTTGTTTTTGGTATCTTGGGAGTGAAGGAAAAGGAGGATAAGTGTTACATATTTAATTTAATTACATTAAAAAAAGTAAATCATTCGACAAGGCAGCTTTATTTAATGAATCCATTAACTAGCTATGCCCCAACAAAGTACGTTATGAGCATGTACTTATTGTCTGTACTAATGCAGCACCGTTTATGTAAAAGGCCATGGGGAGCTTAAGCGTATTGTATCCAAAACTGATACATGTAACTTGTCCTGCACTTGCCTTACATACGAGTAGAATAGCAGAGCTTGTAAGGTCCTAAAACAACGATGTGAATGATCTCATTTCAAACGTATAGAAAACATTTCTAAAAGCAACCTGCAGGGTTGAAAAATTCAAAGAAATGCATCAAGACATGCACCTTCCACCATCACCTTCTATTACAAGATGAGATAGATGAATTGAGGCAACAATATACTACGCTCATGATTACAATGAAATTAGTGAGATCATTGCTTTATTTGACCCATCAGATGGTCAAAGTATTTCTGACCGTCAGAACATTTTTGAAAACCCCAAACTTAAACGAACTTTGCTTTATATTGTGGCCAACTTTGCCCCGTTACTATTCTTGCTTTGAAGACTGCAACTCAACTTTTCAAAGAAATTGAAGACAAGTAGGATAGTTTAAGCTAGACAGAATATTCAACCAAATATAGACAAATAATGACAAAAAACAAAGGCTTCGCAACATTAAAATCAGTTCAGAGATCACTCAACATCGACAACAGCGCCAGCGAGGATGTGTTAGAGGACTACACTACAGATGACTGCTTGTGTCTACAATATGCTCCTGGCATATCTTGTGAAGTAGAGAGAGTTTTTTCTCAATACAAAAATATTCTATCAGATAACAGGAGGAGCTTTCATTTTGAGAATTTACAGCACCATATCATAAGTAAATGTAACGCATTTATATAAATAACATATTGTCATTTTTTAAGTGAAGTTGGTTGCAAATAAATTACAATGCACTTGCTTTCAACTTTATTATCTTTGTTTTTATTTGATACTACATAATATAATCCACAGATTTATAATAAAATGCAACTGCAAATTTATCATGCATATAGACCATGCTTATGGAGCATATTTTAAAGGCATATTTGCCCTTGCCCTATGGATCATTAAATGCTCACTAAAGGAATGATGACCTATGTCTTAGTTAAATAGAGCGTTAGTAATTTATGCAAAGTTCGTCTGGCCGATAAATAACAAAGATTTCTACTTGAGTGAAATTTCAGGTCAATTTGAGCCATTTAATTCTTTTGGTCTTTGCTGTGCCAGTTACTGTATATTTCACTCGAACCAAATATATAAATTATTTTTACATACGTAACTATAACTAAATAGCATATAATACTGTATATCTTGACTGTGCCCCCAAAAGGTAAATTTGAGGTTTAACCATCCACCCAAAATATTGCAGTTGTTTAATTCTCTTTTGGACTTCTTTGGTAGTCTCACCGATATAAAAACCAAAGCAAGATTTACAACAAATCTTATATAGGTAAACATGCTGTTTAATTTGGGAAAGCATTTTGAAAAGTTCATTTTGCAAAACTGAATTATTGAAAAAAACAATGATGATATAATTTCTTTTAAAAATATTTTAAATGTGGTGTAAGTGGTGTAGATATTTGGTGTGCTGCAAATGTATCTGATTTTTTGAATTTTACATACATTTTGGTTAGGACTTAGATCAGGTAACTGGTTAGGGCACTGGAGTAACCTCAGATTGATGTCAATAAACTAAACCAAGATAGTTTGTCAGTGTGCTCCACCTCATTTTCTTGCAGGAAGCACCAGTCATTTCCAAGTTACAACTCTTGAAAGAGCATAGTAAATTTTCTTTCAAATTTCTACAATATTAAGTTCTATTCATTGTGCCATTTATGGCATGATTTGTTTCCGTACAATTAGCCGAAAGACATTGCCATACCATGATGCTTCCGGCAGCAAATATATTTTTATGTATGGTGTTCTTAGGGTAATAGGCATTTCTATCTTTCCTCTAAATATGGCGAGCTGAATTTCTTCGTAGCAATACAATTTTTTTTTATCTTACCATAACACACTAATACGTGAAAAAACAACTGCTAAATGCGCTCACAAGTCAAAGTTTGATACCTCCAGTGTTGTTTCATATCGAAAAATTTCTTTTCATTTACTTTGATTTTGCTTTTTACCTTTTTTTCTAAAAATGTGGATTGATTCCAGTATATGTAAATAATTTGATTTAAGAGTGGATGGCCATGTTTTCTTGGGTACAAATATAAAAATATGCAAATTATGTACACTGGTGACAAAAGTCATGAGATAGCAGTATGTAAAGGTAATGTTCGCCAGGTTCACCGTACTTTAGCACAATGAAAATTCCCAGATCTGTATCTGTTGGTAGGCCAGTGTGAACACTGACTATGCTCCTCTGACAAGGTGACGTAAATTAACCGTGTTTGAAATTTGCATGAGTGTGGGTGACTGAGGAATTACAAATTTTATTCCTGAGTGCACCAGTTGTGTAGTTAAAATACTTCAATAGAGTCATTGCTGCATATTGTGAATACTGCAGCGGTGCTGACAGATAATTAATAATCGTCAACGACGGTACCTAACTAAAATTGTTCTTTATACCAGACAGGCAACAGAGGCTGAAATCGCATCTAAACTCAATGGAGAGTACCCATAACAAATACTCCTGGACAAGCAGCCTTTTTAGCTCCTATGTTTTGGGAGCAGCAAACACACCACGACGGCGCACACAGCACCGCACCTGAGTGAGTGGCTTCGTTAATTAGACACTCGATGAAAGGCGATATGAGGCGTGGTCGTCAGTTTTTAGTCGCGTGCGAATCTATTCCCGGGCGACTCTACATCTCACTCTGTCGGTCAGTCTCAGTTTGGCTTTTTTTTTTAGTTTGTGTAATGAAATTGTAACTATTCTGCCGATTCTAACGAAACTTGAAACCTTGATGTTGTTTTACATTCTTTTCCAAATCATAACCTACACAACCTATACCATCACCACCAACACCACCACTTCCTGCACGACCTACACCGCCAACACCACAACTGCCTGCACCACCTACACCACCTAAGCCTACAACAACAGTAGCTACACCACGACTACCTACACCGCCTCTACTTACATCACCTACAGCACTACCACCTACACTACCACCGCCAGCTACACCACTTACATCTCCACCACCCAAGTATATCTGGAGATTTATTTTGTTTTGGTAATATCATAACTATTTGGCAGATTTTAATGAAATTTTAGGTCCTTAGGTTGTCTTACATTATCTTTCGAATGATATAATTTCCAAAGTCCTGCCAAAGTTAGATTGGAACTATTTGGAAATAACATTATAACTATTCTGCTCATTCTAACTAAATTTGAAACCCTAATGTTGTTTTATACTCCTTTTCTAATGATATAATTGCCCAAGTCTTAGAAAGGTCATCCTGTGAATTATTAAAAGTTTTGAAGGTCTTAAGGTCATAAAATCAGTATAAGAGAGAACACGCGACTTTTTGTCAGCATACCTTGTTTAAGATAATGTTAGCGTCTGAGGAAGACCCGGAACCCGTCAAGCAAAAGACTCCAGTTGTCATCAAGTCGCTGTATTTAAAGCTGTAGTGATTCCAGACTGTTAAATTGTGTTCAGGAGGCAAGGAATGGGTTCACTGCCACGCTTAAATCTGTATTCACAAGCATGCACATTATTGCACTGCTTGCTGGTAATTTGCACCCCTTCATGAACTTCTCTTACCTCAGCTACGATGGGTTATTTCAGCATAATTATTCTCTTTATCAATTTAACAAGAATTAGGTTGAGCAGCGTCCTGTAGAGTTCAAAAGAATTGTGTTGACAATACGATAACCCATATAAACATAAATGTGAATTAATGTGACGTGGAATTGACATTGTTTCTTAGCTAAGATCTTTAACTTCTAACTGTGGGAGATGACCCACCTTAACCTCTTTACAGAGATCTTCCCTTTATTATTGGAATTGATACCAGGTAGCTTTTCTACTTCAAAAGACTCGATGAGGACATAACGTTGGTAATTATCTATCCACATATTATCTAAACTTCAATTCATAGTCAAATGAATTAATCTAGATAATCTATTATATAAATAATAATACTCAATTGCTCTACTTTAACTAAATAAAAGTTTCTTTTAACCTACCAATGAATATTAATGAAGCTCTTTCAAAAGGTAACTAACTCCTGATTCCTTCTACTAAGACACTTGAAAGGTGAGATTTAATTTAATGTCTATTGTTTACGATTAAGAAATATCACATAATTCAGTAATTAATAATTAATGAAAATTACACAGAAGTATTAGATACTTTTCACATAGTTCCCTGTTTCATAATTTTTAACCTAAAATCGGCGCGGGAGAAGAGAAGAAGAAATAAAAAGAGACGAAGACAAACGAAAATGATATTTACTTCATTAATAAGTGAAAATAAGCAACTTTGTTTATTTTTCCTCCGGAAAAATCGAAAACAAAACTGATCTTATCTTCATTTACAAACTCATCAAAGGATGTTTCTACAAGAATCAGAAAGACACGTGAGTGTCCTGAAATTCTTTTGTTTCTGTCTAATCATCACTACCTTCTATCGTTAATAATCAATTAATAGACTGTTTCCTTAGTAAATATTATTACCTGCATGATGAGACTTCCCTCTTGATAATGTCTTTGTGATCTTTCACACCCTTCTACTCAACAAGCGAATCACTTAGAGGTCAATAACTTTAAAGCGCTCGCCGAATACGTCCTACTTTTCATTACGGTTTTCTCCCAATCTTTTTGAAATGAGATCATTCTGTGTAGTAAAATAGTTTGGAATTCCAAGACATTATCGTTTCCTTCTCCATTTTAGGATATATTTTAAAAGATTGCTACGAAAGAGAATCGAACTCAGACCCAGTTCTTTGTGGTATTTTAAAATAAGGCTATTAATTGTCGAAGGTTGGGACTCGTAAAAGTGTGCCAAAGGGACGAAGCATTATTTCTATACATGTGATCGGATAATGCTATCTCTCGCAATTTCAGCATCCCTTATATGTTCCGTTTTCTAAGCTTTTATTACTTGCAAATATCATCACTTAGAGCTAAATAATTATTAACGTATATGCATAATATTTAAATTTTACCAACAGAACGATTCACGGCTCTAAAACAATTTATATTTATTTTTAATTAATATTACTTTGCCCAGGAAATAATTGTGTTTTTAAACAAAAATTACTAAATAAAAGCGAAAAACATTCTAAGACAACCTACTAATAAGAAGCATCCTTTTATTTCCATTTACTTCATTTAAATATCTTTTGGCGAGTTCTTTTTACTAATACACTTAAAATTCATTACAAAATATTACACCCAGTCTAAGGGAAAATAAAAAAGTGGAAATAGAAATGAATATAAAATAATGAGGAATATGTAATCTACCTTGACTTTTAACTTTACTTTCTTCGATTCCAGATTAAATATATACAATCGCTGAAAATAGATTAACACATTAAGAATAAAAATGAGTTTTTCAAAGACAAAGTAAAAGAAAATGGCTAGAAAAAGATCTTTTCATATTGATAATCAGAATTCAGATCAAGTATAAATAACATTTACATAAAACAACTTGTCACTACAGATACCAGTATAGGGAAGTAAGGAAAATTATGTGAACATTTATGATATACGAGATTATTACTTACAAGCAGTCCGAAAACGAAACAATAAATCCTGAGGACATCTCAAAGAAACGTAGACACATTCATAACTCATGTGGACCTTGGATAAGAGAAAAATACTCGTGGGAAGAGGAAAAAGTAACTCGGAAAAAGAAGCAAATATTTCCGGAAGAACTGATAGAAATTCAAAGGAATAATATTTAGAAATTACGAAAATAATTTTTCAGTGCTAATAAAACAACCCAAACTGGAATTAGATCAATTGAAGTTTCTTTCAGAGGTCCCTGGTTTCCACTGAGAGATTTCCTACAGTTAAGGAAGGACAGCAGCAGAAGCGTCGATGGCGAATTTGAAAATGGCCCAGGTAAAAGGGAGAGTAGATAAACCTTATAACTACAGAAGAATAAGAGCCAAAACTAGCATAATATATCCCTATTAACTTATAGAGATTGTTGACACTAGATCTTGTTGCTAAAATTTTTAGCACTAGGATAAGGGATAAGGCAATGGTTCACTTAAGTTTTCTTTAAAGTTAAATTTAGAAAATTTAGCCGATAACAAATTGTGTAATAATGCCGTAAGTGATATAAGTTTTCTAATAGTCTTAGCTAAAGTGGTTGGGAGATGGATTGGTAAAGCTGACTTTCATCGCCATAGAAATTAAATGACTGCCTCTGTTGCCCCATATGAAAGACATTAGACATTGATCTATATCAAAATGTATCGCAAATACAACCGAGTCTTAAAAATACAAAAGAAAACCTCTAAGCACTGAATTAAATATAATTCTGCCGACATCCAACAAATTGAGTATTCTATCTGAGGTAAGAGTAGAACCAGGCAAAAGGAGTTCTATGACTGCAAAAGAAAGATACGTCCATGGAGTAAAACACGTAATCAACAGTGCTGAATTCATTCAATGTGTGTGTGTGTCTGTGGATTGATTTATCCTCTTTCTGGATACGACAAGTGTGAGACATATGGTCAGTTTAATGAAGGACGCAGTAGAGATTTTTGACAAGGAGAATGTCAAGAGAGGCAGCATCTGGCTCGCTCTCACGAGTCAGGATTCGAGCACTAATAAGTCTTCTCCATCAGGGCCTCCTCTGATTTTTAATCTTCAAATAACATAAAAAAGGTAAGACAGAGAAAGATAAAGTAAGTAAAGAACAAACTCATGGAAATCAAAGGCTAACGAATATAGAGAAAGAAAAGAAAGGAGGCATGGAAATCACGACAGGAGGAGATGATCCAGCAAAGAGATCACAGGAATATGTAAGCTTTAGTTGTGAGTTAGATATTCTCCAATGAAGCAGGTGTGGATGAAAGAGTCATAGTAAATTGTTTCTGATATGTGAAAAACCGATGATTGTGAGACGTTGCTGCATGTGATAAGTGATTTGGGGTTGGAAAGGGAAGAGATAGAGGAAAATGAGTAAGAATTGGGAATTGTGAGATCACAATATAAAGAGTTTTTCAATAGTAGCAATATATTAGGGAGGAGGGTGAGCACTCTTTTAATCGATTAGGATAAGCTGAGGTGAAATAGAAGAGGTTGAAGAGGCTTAGTCGAGAAGTTCACCGAAGTCGTCATGATAATCTTATGGGAGTACCTGTGTTCCGTAAATAATTTCGATTATGAGAGATATCTACCTAGAAAAAAGGCCAAAATGATAACCTTCTTAGAAAGGTGCATCAGAATGAAGTGAATGGGGATGATGTTAACAACGATTACACAAAGACCACTATATTGATTATTGCTTTCTTAATATAAATGAACGAATAACCCTTGTGAAAGGTGATAGATTTAAGGAGATAAAAATACTTGTCTGTTAAGCAAAAGGTGGGTTAAATTTCAGCTTAACCCATCTTTTTTTTATAAATAGGGACCAAAAGTTTAGAAGTGCCAAAGTGATGCTGTTCAGATAAAATGGGTAATCTGAGGGCGGCTACTTTGAGAAAATTTTATCTCCCAGCCATAATCTAGTTGCTCTTCTGAATTTTTAAAATACATTTATTATTAGATGAGATATTGGGGGGAAGGGAGTTGTTATGCAAATCGTCAGATTTATGCCAAACTTATACTAATAGTATGAAGCTTCTTAGTAGATAAAGAGCATTCGTTGTTATTCATCGTCATGGGAAAGATAAATTTGATATAACTTGTGGTATGGAAACAAATTCCATCAATGGTTTCTTTATATTGAAGCCCATAAATATGATAGACTCCAAGTTGATATCATTCACTCAAACTTCCTCTTAGGGATTATAACATGTTATGTACCGCAATCAGATTCGCAGATAAATTTGCGGTCGGTTTCCTTGCACAATTATTAAATAGTATCACCTCATTTCTCTGAGTTAAGTAGATTAGGGGTAACAAAGCGAGATGCTTATTTAAGCTAAATGCTCCTCAATTTCTGCCTCCACACGGAACTTAATTTTTTGGTAATTCAGGGAATTCTGCAGATTAAGGCCTACAACGAAATCGAAAGTGCTTTATTATATTTAATTCTATTTTTAAAATTATGCAAACTACATATATATATATATATATATATATATATATATATATATATATATATATATATATATCTTTGGAGAGATTTGGTTAAGCGATTATCAAGTAAATCAAATTGCTTAGCAGACACGATTTTGCTGATGTAATGCTGCATCCCGTGAAATCTGGTCCAATTTTAATTGAAAAAGGGATATAATATTTACAAAAGGGGCAATGTTGGCCAAAGTTAATGTCACGGAGTATACAACGAAGCTACAGCACGTAGAATATGTTAAAAACACATGTTAGAATTTTTTTGATGACTTATAAACATAGTTTTTGCGATGTAGACAAAAAAATGAATTTTTCAAGGGTGCAAAGAAAGGCACCGATTTCTTCGTCATTGACCGCATTCATTTGATTTTATTTCTCTGGCAGCGGATGTTTGAGGATCCACAAAATTAATAAAAAGATGTTTAATCATATGTAAATAACATTGGTGTGGAAGGCAATTGTAAGTACGCCTTCCAGCCATCAGGAATGATCGTTGATCGTGGTGCCCGGAAAACTATTTCGTTGAACGATGGCTTCTCTTGCTCGGTTTTCAACCAGAACCGTAAGAGCATTGAAATTTTACTGTAAAACGTATTCTAAGATGAGTACTTTACAAATGGGGGAGCGAAGCCTTCTTAATCTTAAGACTAGCAAATTGAAAGTCGAGAAAAAGATTCTAAACTCAGTAGCAGAGCTAATGGTAGACCTTTGATTTGTCTATAATACAATTTGATTACAAAAATCGGGAAGTAGAATCCGCCACAATTAAATGAGGGTATTCGGAGCTTCTCACTCCACATTTAGAATAATATTATTCCTATAATTATATAAATCTATATCTTTAAGACGCTCGATCTGTTCCTGCAGCCACAACTTTGTTCGCTCATAACTAACGGTCATTCAAGCGTTCAAGTCCTGATTGCGCGCAGTGGAACATTTACTCGTTGTAAGTATATTGTATGATATTATCTTCTATTATATGAAAGGGAGAGTAAACCGCTCTTCTAAATCTGCCTTCACCCCACAAATAATAATAACAATAAGAAAGTAGAGATATTTTAGGTGCCAAAATATAAAAATTTCAAGCAATATTCAATTGTATTTATTTGTGACTTGACATTGTATCCCGGCGAACGTTGGTTACTTATAATAGTAAATATGCATTATAGAGGATCATAAATTTTCCTATGATCGTGAGAAATAAAGGTATTACCTCCTCAAAAATAGCAGGGTGTAAGTTATTTTATTTTAATTTTAAATAGCATAATAAAATCTCTCCGACGATTACAATAGATAGCTACAATAAAAATATCTTCGATATATATATTATATACATATATATATATGTATATATATATATATTTATATATAACAATTTACCTGTTTAAAAAATATATAATTAACTTCAACAAAGCACTTTCTACCTTTTTCGTGGTAGGCTTTCATCTGGAGAATTACCATAATTTCTCAGTAGCTATTGAATCTTAATCTCAGGATGCTTTAGCTCTAGACTGTACCAATCCTTCTATAATGAATGGAATCCTGCTTTCAAATTATATTAGGGGGGATTATTCTGGTTAATTTTCATTACCTTCTATTTTCTGATACATTTTTAGAGCGCTGTTTCGAAGATTGGATCCGGGTTATCTAAATTCTTTGATCAAGTGAGTCAAAACCTCATTATTATTTAAACTTTATGCATGCAAAATAGAAGAATATTTTATAAATATGCTTTATACATCCACTAATTATTAATTTTCTATTATTCTTCCCTTGCAGATTTTCTCTTACCTTCATTAATTCCTTTGGGAAGCTTTTTTAGCCCTGCTTTATTTTGGAGAAACTTAGTTGTTAATTCGGTAATCATAATTACAAAACAAATTGAATTCCCCTTATTAGCCAAGCACATTTTTTCGAATATATATATATATATATATATATATATATATATATATATATATATATAAATATTTCGTGATACAACCTCTAATAAACAGAGAGAGTGTATAATTGGTTGGCGAGATTCACTTGAGTTGGCCGAGAGTATCGTTCAAGTTTAGTTAAAGATAAAACGACAAAAATATAATTTTATTGACAAAGATTAAAGTGAGAATAATAGATAATAGGGAATTATTTAAATTGAGATAGTCTCTTAATAATTATTATAAAGAGGGATTCTAAAATGGAGTTAATTGATTAATGTAACTTGGCTCAGATCAAAAGGCGGAACTTGACAATACTAATAATGGAGGGGGGTTCAGTCTTACGGGTCAATGACTTCAAGTAAGGTCTTTCTTTCGATAAGGCGAGTGGAGAACGATCCGATGAGGCAGTGGAACACGATCCGAATGAGGCAGGTGGGGCACAATCCGAACCAACCTTTCGATGAAGATAGCTAAACTTCAAAGAAGACGTTCGAGGGGGAATTCGGGAATTCTCGTAATTCCACTGGAAGAGGAATCTTCTTTTCCTCAAAGGTAATCGATGGAAATTTTCCTTGGTTCGATTAAACAAAGGGAGACTGTTGCACAAATTCAAAGGCTTGCTGTTCACAGAAAGTACCACTTGACTTATGTAGAATCACGGCTGAAGAAGTCTGCTGTTTGACTGCCCTGCGATGAAGTGCGTAGTGGACTCCTCGAGCTACAGAATAATCCTAGTATTTGTATGCCCAATTCTGAATGGGAAGGGGGAGTTTAGAGAAAGGAGTCACAAGCTCCTAACATCTTAATCCGGAGAAGATTCATCATTTAGCAGCAAGGAACGAGACAGAGTGGCTCTTTCACAGCTCATCACGAAGAGGGGATGGAGGCTTGAGACGAGTTCACAGGATTGGGAAATGTTTTCCCAACGTGCTCAGGAGTCGAAAATTGGCCATGTTCGAACCAGAAGTGAGGCCGGCCATTACGCGATATCATAGCACATCGTCTCCGATAAATTGAGGAGGGAGGGCAAGGGGAAATTCAGAGGTTGTTCTTTTATAATATTTATATACATATATATATATATATATATATATATATATATATATATATATATATATATATATATATATATATATATAAATATATATATATATATATATATATATATATATGTCGTAAAATGACCTTTGGTTTTGATCACTAAACTCTTTGACACCCTTTTATTAGCGGTAGGCTTTGTTCTAAGAGTGCTAATTCCGTAGTTTTATTCTTAAGGAAGAGCTATTTTTAAACACATAAGGATAAGAGGAAACACCAGAATCTCCCAAAATAAACATGTATTTTAAATGAACCACTTAATTATTACAAACCAAACCAACAGTTAACACCTTTCTATCTTTGGCATCAAAGATCTTTCAATGACAAAAAATAAACAAATTGGCTTCCTGTAAACATACCAATTGCCGATTAGTATTTTCTTATCGCGACTCTATTTTGATTAGCGTTAAACATTAAATTAACGTACTCTCGTCTACAAACACATATGACCTAGGTTCAAAAACAATGGTTTCTAATCTCCTTTAAAACGTGGGACGTACTAAGCTTCTACTATCGCAATAGGAATATAAATGTTATTTAAACTTACAGGTAGGGATTAGGGATTGCCTGATGTCGCTGGAGGGCTTATCTCTCTCTTTGAAATGTTGTGGCCACTGGTTGAATTTTCGTCGAGGAGGGAATGCTTGTCGCCTGTGACGGGGGCTGCTTCTTCAACGTAATTAAAGAACGGGAGCTCGTTGGGGCTGGGTTCTTCTCCTCTCACTCTTACGGAGCTTGAGCTGTGAGAGTCGCTCGAGTGTGAGCAGCTTTGCTTTTCTTCAGTCGGATTTCTTTGCAGACTGAAAAGGCTTCTTCGGTATGGCACCGATATAAAGCTTGACTATTGAGGTTGATACGGCCCTGAAAGGGGGGAACGATTTTCTCAATCTGATCCTATCGTTTCTCACGGAAATAGTCTTGTATGGCTGAAGGATCGATCTTCACGAACTAACCCCTCTTCTGGCGTATCGACATCTAATCTTCTTGTCTGGCTGAAAGATCGATCTTCATAAACTAATCTTTCTTTTGGCGAATCGACTTCTAATATCTTCTTGTCTGGCCGATGAATCGATCTTCACGAACTAATCTTCTTCTGGCCCATCGACTTCTGATAATCTTCTTGTCTGGCCGATGGATCGATCTTCACTAACTAATCCTTCTCTGGCGTATCGACTTCTGATAATCATCTACTCTTTCTTTGCGGGGCTTATTTATAGGCGGATTGCCGCCCCATCTAAAGGGGGAAGTGACCAGGCCACAGAGGCAAAGAGGGGGGGGGGGGTGAATGGTGAGTTAGCATCTGGGGAGAGCGAGAATTCCTGAGGTGGCACTGAGGTGCCCAAGTCAGGTCGCAAATTAGAGGCTCGCAACCGCACTGCTACTTGGCGTGTCTTCTGACTCACACCGCTTTTTTTTCCATAACCACGGGTTTATTGGTCTCGTAGGTAATTCGATCGTTATATCGTCGTTTAAGGACCTTAGGTGTTTGCCTTAAAACAGGTGTCAGCTCCAACTGCCCACAGCGGCGGGGAGATCACACATGGTAAGCATTTTCGCCTGCTACCTTTCCCACGCTTCTCCTCATAAGGGAGGGAGGCTTTAATGTACCTATATTCTTCCAGGATGCTTAATGTAGCCATTTCACCACATTTACCTTCCTCCTTAATAAAATAACGGGAGGGGGGGGGGGGTCCAATCCGACGCTTACAATACTATACCTGGGTAACGTACGAAACATTATATTATACAATAAATTCAAGTTCACTCGGGAATGCCTCGATAACATTTCACCTGACCTTACATTAGTTCCTATATTACTGTGCCAACTTAGGATCTTCTTACCTACCACTGGAGGGTTACTCGCCCCTACTTACTTACAATTCTACTGATTTACACTCAACTTTTATAAAGTGAATGGAGTACTGGTACTCCATCAAGAGTAAACTCCATCTCAGGTGTCTTCCATTCTTACTCTTATTTTTACTTAAATATGACATCGGTTTATGGTCGCATTCCAACTTAAACTCGCGCCCTATTAGATAATATTTGAATTTACCTATGGACCATATTATGGCCAAAGCTTCGATTTCGATAGTAGCTTAGGCTTTTTCTCTATTCAACAGTTTCCTACTGGCATAAGCTATGGGATAGGTTCTTCGCCTTGTTGGGGTATCTATCAAGTAATCGACTGGACTCCGTGCCTCGATTACTTCGAACGGTCCCTTCCACTGGGCCCATAACTTATTATTTTCGGTCGGGAGTAACAATAAGACTTCATCTCCTGCCTTTAATTTTCGAGCCTCTTCTTTCATATCGAAGTAGTCCCGGTATTTGGCTAAATTTTTCTCGGCGTTCTCTCGAGCTAAGCCAGAGCAGTATTCTGGGCGCTCGCGCATATCCATCACGTAGGCGTAAAACGATTTGATTTCTTGGTCGAGCTTCGCGTTGGAAAATAATTCCTTAAGAATATTCATAGGACCTCGCATATTTCCTCCGTATAATAGCTTAAAGGGCGAGAATCCCAACCTCCGATGAGGTATTTCTCGGCAGGCGAAAAGGGCTGCAGGCAGGTATTTGTGCCACTGTGTAGGGTTGTTTTGACACAACTTCTTCAATATATTTTTGAGTGTCACGTTTAATTTCTCGCAGATTCCGTTAGCGGATGGATGAAATGGACTCGTAAAAATTGGCTTGACTAACAGTAGTTTATTAAAATACTCCATCAATTCTGAGGGGAATTGGTGCCCTCTATCCAAAGAATTTTCTTAGCCAGACCTACTCGTGCAAATATTGAAATTAATGCTTCCGCGCAGGAAATAGTGTCAATCTTCCATAGGGCCACGGCATCCAGGAACCGGGTGGCACAATCCACTAGGGTGAGGATGTAGGTGTGTCCTCCACTTGAAGGGGGGTGCATTGGTCCCACCAAATCAATAGCCACTCGAAAGAATGGTTCGGTTATAACGGGCACCTTTTGTAAGGGTGCGGGAGGTAGCCGTCCTCTAAAGGGATCCCTCTGACACACGTCGCAGGATCGGCTATAGGCCACAATTTTCCTGGCGGCCTGGGGTCAATAAAAGTGTCGGAATATCTGCTGCGCCGTTTTGTTGTGCCCAAAGTGTCCGGCTAATATTCCATCATGCGCGGTATTCAAAATTCTTTGCGTGTATTCTTGAGGTACACACAATGCTTTCTTGTTCTCCTTATCGTCCTCGCTGGTAGTACGGTAGAGAAGTGAGTCTTCTACGATATACTGGATAGGCTTCTTTTCTTTCCCTTGGAGAATTTAATCTTTAATAGCTTTCTTCCATAGACGTTTAAGAGTGGGGCATTCCTTGTGATGCACTGGCGAAGGAAGTCAATTTGAACCCATTGTCTTCGAGGGTAATTCTCGGGGTAAACTTAGCAGGTTGCTCTTTCCTCTGAGCTTCTTGTGCCCAGATGAGTATTTGTTGAGCCACTTCTTGCTGTGAAATTAGGGGGTTTTGTGCGATTAGTACTGCGTAGAACTTAATCGACGCTACTACCACGTCCGTCCAACCGGGGAAATATCTGCATTGTATATGACATCTCACGACGGGGAATCGATTGTCGCGTCCTAAAAAGTCGTGGACGATTGCAAATTTCTTATGGTTAGGGTTTACTGGGGGCAGCAACTTGTCGGATACCACTATGCACGTACATCCGGTGTATCTGACTAAAGTGGATACTCGGCACTCATTAACAGTGCCCTCTTCAAATTGTAGGCCACCTGGCAAACTTTTGTTGAATAGAAAGTTTACCTGTTGCTGGGGCCCTTCGGATGTTGGCGTGGGGACGTAGGACGAATCAGCTTGTCCTGCTGGGATCGTGGCCGTCAGGTTTTGCACCTGTTGTCTCGAGGTCTCCCTCAGTCGGGAGTTCTGTGGGCACTGGAAACTCAGGTGACCTATTATCCCGCAGGTATAACAAGTGACGGGCTTCCTGGGATACGTGCCGGTATAAGGGTATGATCCTTGTGGAATCCTAACTTCTTTTTTATTTTTTTCTCCTCCAAAATTTGGTTTATAAGTTCCTTTTGCTACTCAGAACTTAAAGGGCTTCTTCTGCCAATGCCTGGGTGGCGGCCCATTTTTCTTTGGGGAGGGAGCCTTCTCTTTCTTGAACTCCCTCGGATATAACCGATGATTTACCGCGTGGAGGTCAGCCTCGTCCAGACACTCGTTGAAGGTAGAAGCTTTTCGGTCCTTAACGAATGCACAGATTTCCTGGGGTAGTGTACTTAGTAACTGATCTCTAAGCATGAAGTCGACGACCGCAGCGACTTCGTTCTCTACCCCTTCTGACTCCATCCAAAGCCAAAATGTTTGAATGTTTGTCCAGATCTTATACGAGACTGCCTAAACTTCATCCTATATTCTTCCGGGTTAAGGTTTGTTGCTGAGAGAAGTTCGGCTTTGAGAGTGGAATAGTCCACAGTCGCTTCTGAGGGTAAAGATACGAATATCTCTCTCATCCTACGATTGAGTAGTGGTAACAGTCTGGCGGCCCCATATACTTCTAGGTCCTAATTATTGACTTCAAATATTTTCTTAAAATGGGAGAGATATGAGCATAAATCTTCATCGTCCCTGTACTCCGGGAGTTTCATGCTGGCCGCTGGTGACACTGCTGTTCTGGATGACACTGACTGCACCTCTAACTCGTTTTTGCTAAGAGCTCTTTCGTGGGCCCTTATCTTCTCTCTTTCATCAGCTTCCATTTTCGTTTTTTCTCTTCTTTCATCAGCTTTCATTTTCGCTTTTTCTTTTTTTTTCATCAGCTTCCATTTTCGCCTTTTCTCTTCCTTCATCAGCTTCCATTTTCATTTTACGTTCCTCTCTTCTTTCTTCTCTTTCGTTTCTCTCTTTCTCCTGAATAAATGAGTTCAGCTCGGTTCCTTCCAGTCCGAGGATTTGACCTTGCTTCCAATAAAGGTCAAACAATGCCATCGAGCTTATGTCAGTCATCAACCTTGTTTTTAATCAAGCCTGACCTACTCCACCACCGAAACTTACCACTTGGCCTAATAATTACCTTTAGATGGTATTCACCTCTAACTTTACCAATTTTCCACTCGTCAAATATTCTATTATTCCTGGTGGTCCTTTTATGTTTTAGCTCTTCCTTAAATAGACACTGCTGGGTTCTTTCTAATATAAAACCTATAGACGTGACACCACTTTTATAATATGTCGTAGAATGACCTTTGGTTTTGATCACTATACTCTTTGACACCCTTTTATTAGCGGTATGCTTTAAGGGGCGTGAGTTACTTCTATGATGAAGTAGGCTTTGTTCTAAGAGTGCTAATTCCGTAGTTTTATTCTTAAGGAAGAGCTATTTTTAAACACATAAGGATAAGAGGAAACACAAGAATCTACCAAAATAAACATGTATTTTAAATGAACCACTTAATTATTACAAACTAACAGTTAACACCTTTCTATCTTTGGCATCAAAGATCTTTCAATGCCACAAATAAACAAATAGGCTTCCCGTAAACATACCAATTGCTGATTAGTATTTTCTTATCGCGACTCTATTTGATTAGCGTTAAACATTAAATTAACGTACTTTCGTCTACAAAAACATATGACCTAGGTTCAAGAACAATGGTTTCTACTCTCCTTTAAAACGTGAGACGTACTAAACTTCTACTTTCGCAATAGGAATATAAATGTTATTTCAAACTTACATGTAGGTATTAGGGATTGCCGGATGTCGCTGGAGGGCTTATCTCTCTCTTTGAAATGTTGTGGCCGCTGGTTGAATTTTCGTCGAGGAGGGAATGCTTGTCGCCTGTGACGGGGGCTGCTTCTTCAACGTAATTAAAGAACGGAAGCTGGTTGGGGCTGGGTTCTTCTCCTCTCACTCTTACGGAGCTTGAGCTGTTAGAGTCGCTCGAGTGTGAGCAGCTTTGCTTTTCTTCAGTCGGATTTCTTTGCAGACTGAAAAGGCTTCTTCGGTATGGCACCGATATAAAGCTTGACTATTGAGGTTGATACGGCCCTGAAAGGGGGGAACGATTTTCTCAATCTGATCCTATCGTTTCTCACGGAAATAGTCTTGTATGGCTGAAGGATCGATCTTCACGAACTAACCCTTCTTCTGGCGTATCGACTTCTAATCTTCTTGTCGGGCTGAAAGATCGATCTTCATAAACTAATCTTTCTTCTGGCGAATCGACTTCTAATATCTTCTTGTCTGGCCGATGAATCGATCTTCACGAACTAATCTTCCTCTGGCGTATCGACTTCTGATAATCTTCTTGTCTGACCGATGGATCGATCTTTACGAACTAATCCTCCTCTGGCATATCGACTTCTGATAGTCATCTTCTCGTTCTTTGCGGAGCTTATTTATAGGCGGATTGCCGCCCCATCTAAAGGGGGAAGTGACCAGGCCACAGAGGCAAAGGGGGGGGGCGAATGCTGAGTTAGCATCTGGGGAGAGCGAGAATTCCTGAGGTGGCACTGGGGTGCCCAAGTCAGGTCGCAAATTAGAGGCTCGCAACCGCACCGCTACTTGCGCGCCTCTTGACTCGCACCTCTTTTTTTTCCATAACCACGGGTTTATGGGTTTTGTAGGTAATTTGATCGTTAGAGCGTCGTTTAAGGACCTTATGTGTTTGCCTTAGAACAGGTGTTAGCTCCAACAGCCCACAGCGGCGGGAAAATCACACATGGTAAGCATTTTCGCCTGCTACCTTTCCCACGCTTCTCCTCATAAGGGAAGGGGGCTTTAATGTACCTATACTCCTCTAGGATGCTTAATGTAGCTATTTCTCCACAATATATATATAGATATAATGAGCTGTCAAAGACATTAATATTAAAATTACAGTTTAAATATTCATAATTTTTCTCTGCACTTATTATGCCGATGTCACATTATAGAAATGTTTTAAAAAATGTTTAATGAATGTCATAGCATTGGAGAAATATTTTTAACTCATAAATTTTCATTATCTTTTGCCTCATTTCTCTCTTTTTGATTTGAAAGCTTTGCATGATTGTTGTGAGATATATTTTGTAGATTCATTCTGTTTGTCGTAGTTTGCTTTTCAACCCTAAAAAATAAAGTGGGGAAAATCACACAAAATACTGCAAGAAAAACTAATATAATGTACTGATTGATTAAGTTAAGTAAAAAATGACCTGCAAAATTTCCTTGTACTTCCTTTTGTTTTTCCTTTGTCTTGTCAACTTTTACTTATTCTTCTAGCTAAAACCTTTGCTGAGCGTCTTAGTCGTTGCTTGGTTATATCTGTACATTTGAACTATTAGTTGATACCTGGATTCCAAGTTTAGTCTTGTGTTGTAGGTTAATTGCATTTATAAGTGTAATTTTCACTTACCCAGCCAAAGTTTTTGTATGCTTTATAAATCTGTCCCACGTTGGAAGAAACATGGTAGTGGTTATTACCTTTATACTCAGAAGCTTTAAATCTTTTGGTTTGAGTATATGAGGCAAAGTCAAAATTTGTAATTTGTGAAAAAATTTAGTGGTATGTAAAAATGTACTTTTTTAGATTTTCCACTCTTAGGAGCATGACGAGGAAGAAACCTTAAATAACGAACAAAAACGTTTTATACTTACCATCAAAAACCAGTTTTTGTATCTATGAGAAAATATAGACACCATTCCACTTTGCCAGTGCCACCTAAGCATTCCTACAATCTTACAGCATACTGGGTTACAAGATGATAGTGTGGCCGCCAACCTCTCCGGATCTTAACCCAATCAAAAATTTGTGTTACATCAGAAAACAATATGTTTATGCCGATGGACGTCAATTTTCGACCAGATAAGGCTTACGATTGACTATCAAAGCAGCAGCATAGCCAGTCTAACCTTTTACTATCAGAAAATTTGCAGATTTAATCCATGATAGAGTTTTTGAAGTCATCGTTCCAAATGGCGCTTATGTGGGCAAATAATACATTATGTCCATCATTCGTGTATTATAATTATGTTTTTTTGTTCACTATAAATACACAAGTAAGCTTAATGTGTATAATAATATTTCGTTTTTTACATAATATGTCTAGGTGGTATACTTTCATTCAAAAGTTATTTGCATTTTTTCACCCCGAAAACGACTGATCAGAAATAAAAATTTAAGGACGTAAGGCAGCATAATGAAAACATAAATATATTACCAAATTTTTAAGATCAGCAAGGAAAATTTTCTTTAAAATTAATTTGTAGAGAACCGATCATTTTTATCTTTTCTACCATGCGATTAGCATAGTTCAGTGTGTAAAATGTCGACTCGATTATCCATTGAACTGTATATCTTTTATCCTGAACAAAATGGGTTTCAGGTTTTGGTGGACAAAGCTAAGATACTGTACTTTTGACGACATTCACGACTCTAGCCCTAATCGGACGTCTTTCTAAAGGGGTCATCTTGGAGAGATATGTAGATTCGTACCTAAACCGATGTTAATAGTCCCATATTCGCAGCGTTAGGGTCTCTCATACCAGACTCACGACATTTTTCGTTACCTGACGAGCAGCCCTTTGGGTACTGATTGGGCTACCTACCTTCTTTGCTTTAATGGTAATTCTTTTCTCTTTCGAAGCTAGACAACGTATTAGAAATTTCCTGTGTCCTCAGCAGAGCCTAAATTGCAGATGTTGGAGTTGATCCATAGAACACTCTCAGCTAGCGACAAAGGAACTTCCACACTTTTACTATTGAGACTGTCTGGGAGATGTCATTCGTACTGAAACGAACAAAGAGAATTATACGCTTGTACGTATGTGCCTGGTTTCTACATCATTCGAAACCGGCCTTTTTGTATCCCAGGCCAATCAGGAACGATACCTCTGTATCCGAGACAAGTCAATCATACCTTAAGCTTGCGAGTTTAGCTTCAGGAAAAACATTCAGGAGCCAAACGTTGCTTTCAAATCTGTGGTGCCTCTAGTTCTGCTATTTGTCACCACGCTTCTCCCACTAAAGCTTTTATAGTGACGTAAGTATTGAATTAAAGCTTATAGGGGCAAACTTCGATAAATTCTGAAACAAGGCAACTGTATACGGACTGCTCGATTTACTAAAGTCAACCAGTTGGGCGCCTCCTTCGTTGTATCTCCGTTGTTTAATATTGGCGGGGATTTCGTAGACACCCTGGTCATCTTTATAGCAAAGCTGGTTGTAATACAACTCTTCCTAAGGTAGATTATGTGTCATGCTCGGTTTGAGACAATATCAAAATTGTTAGCAAAGAAGATACAGCCTCCGCATTCCCCGAACGTTGTAATTTCCCTATAACTTAGTTCACGGTATTCGTGACTCCAAAGCTACCACGATTCGGCGGATGTCTAAATATTCTTCTGCTCTGTTCCTTGATAAATATAGATTGAAAGGAAATGAGTGGCTCTATGAGTGCGCCAAAGAGTCGAGGCAAACTTAGCAATAACCAATTTTTCGCTTTTTCTCTAATAACTACAATGCAAGATTCAAGTCAGTTTTCCGGGTTTCTGACAAGGAAGATGTAAAATGGCCTAAGACATCATAATTCTGCACACTACTTTGCTGCGTCGGTTTCCTTAGACCTACTATTAAATGCCTTAGTGGCTTCAGAACCTTTTGTTCCTTTTATCATTGGCGCACTAGTGAGACGCACGGCAATTTGATATTGCTCTACCCTACGCCTCACTGCGATGTCAGCTTGGTCCCTCAGTCTGTCTGACACGTTCTTGTTGGATATCCCATTTTGGGAGATATTCGTGCACGTTACTTCTCCCGGTACCGAACTGAACGGAGTCACCTGCTTTTGTTCCTTTTACACTTAACTCGTTTGTGTACTCAGGTGTATAGGATTTATATGTTTAGGGTGAAGGCTGGCCTTTTCCATCTTATTTCAGTTTTTCGCTGTCGAATGCATGCTTCGAAGGCGAGGAAGACGGATTCTCTTTTAGGCCATGGAAATGCCCTTTCTTGTTTTTTCTGATCTTTTTTTTGGTTTAGCTGTAGATTTTATAAGTTTTGTATGGTTTGGCTCGTTTATTGGTTGTTTTTTAAATATAGCATAATTATTAAACAAACACGATTGCGCAAGGATGGACTTCCCTCAAAGTTCGATTAGCTTTAACTAGTTTACCATATAGTACCCCGTCAATCACAATTACATTAAGCACAAAAATCATCTTTTTCCACTAGCCAAATTTAATACATCCTAAGAAATTGGAACCAAAGTAGTACTTCACTGATATAGCCTTCAAAAGATTTTTGTGAAAATATAGCAAATGTAATTATTGGTAAGAATATAGCCGTAGATCTTCCAACTGGAATAAATGATTGTAAGGAAAACTGCGTGTTTTGGCCCGGAGGGCTTGCAAACTTACCTATTCTATTTGGTATACCAATGCCGGTGAATAGTCGTATGAAAACAAAAGCAATTTAAGTCCTGATTTTTCTCCTCCTATTTAAATGGGAAAACTATGCATATCCAGAAATGTAATATAACACGAATATCCAAAATTTCATAAATATTTATTACTTAATTTATTTCGGGATCATTTATCTTCACAAACTGATGTACATATCGTTAGAAAGGTTTAAAGATAACAGTAGTACCAAGCTCTTATTTATCTCCATGAAATTGTTATTTCTAGGGTGCGAGAGATATTTGTGAGTAGTATATCGTGCGTTTGTGCCCAAAGGCTATTGGCCTTGAAATATAAATCGTCGCAATTCAAGACATACAGAATTTGACTGGAATCAGTCCATCCACTAGTTATAATCTATTTTATACTCTTTGAATACAACGTACAGCGGACAAAAAACCCTGACGGGTAGCTAACAACCATATCACTGAATGTTAGATAAAGAGGGTGAACCATTTTATCTGCATTTCTGGTCTGTTTCTATCCAATAAGCCTTTATACCACATCCACTTTCATCACAAAGAGGGGTTAGTTGTTGTCTTCCACACATTTTTACTACATCTATCCCCATAAAAAGCTTTTACAGGCGATGCTTACGCTGGCCTTTGCATTTCATTTCTAGCCACTCTTTCTTTCCTTACAAAGTTTGCTTATAGTTTTGGATGGGGATAAAAAGAAACGCGTCTGATCAACGAAAGCTTTGTTTTCAGCCTCTAGATACAGGAGAGATTAAGTGACAATTAAAATAAGGCCAATAATATTAGGTTGCCAAGAAATGAATATCATTTTAAGGAAGCTATAAAATTTTACTTAGAGTTGTTTAAATTGTACCAAAATTGCTGCTAGTTATTTAAAAAAAAAATATAATATGTCTAGGCCTTTTAAGGGCTGTGGTAATGCCGAAAAATTTTTAAGCATTTAATTCATAGGCATTTTTTTTAATCTACTAAAATGGTGTTTGGGTGCCACCGGACCTGTCTGATACAGCGTGTGAGGGTATGTAACGTAATACTCGCATGCAGCCAGACAATCGTAGGCAACGAAAGAAATTTGTCGTTTGAGTTGACCTTCGTCTCCTCTCTCTCCTCCCCCCACCCTTCCCAAACGGGCGACAGGAAGTCTGACAAAATAAGGCCTATCTCACAGAGAAGCCTAAATTCTATTTGCCTTCTTTATGATAGCATGGAGATTGTCCAGAAGGCGCTGCGATAAGCGAATTGTCGTGAATGGAATCTCTCTCTTGATTTCCCACACTCCGTGGTATAAATTAAAACGCCGTTCAACCCTCTACAGCAGTGTCCCAAACCTACTCGCGTAACCCTCACGTTGAACAAGAGTCGTTGCCGTAACGTATCGACTGCCAACGCGCCGCTGAGTTAACTTGGTCGCTGTCTCAAAGTGTTCCTGAGGCAAACTCCGCCCCGCAGAGTCTGTGACTAGAAGAGTACGCTCTGTTGGCAATCTTTAAACCCAGCGTCCCTCCATTCTTAAATTAACTATTTAATTAACAGTGATTGATACTCCTATTGAGTCATTATAAATTTAGACGCTTAACGTCAGTGTTTAATATTTAATCCTTAATTTTGCCCGTTTAACTATTGCTAATTATTATATTCGTCTAAAGTAAAGTTTATTTTTGTACTTGTGTTTACTTGTGGCTTCTCCTCTTTGACGTACCCTTGGCAAGACTTTAATTAAGAATACCTTCGGCTAATTTATTCAACCTGTATTATGCACTCATAGAATTTAACAATCACAAACCTCCCCCCAGTAACAAGTGGAATTTTTATAGTGAGAATCCTGGCCATGGCACAACTCGCCTCTAAACAGCTTTTGCACGTTCAGTAGGAATTAAAGCCTATATATATATTGATATATATGATCGTAGATTGAGTCATAGGGTCAATACCATAAACTTAAACAAAAGTGGTGTGTCCAGATCAAGGAATGGAATAATTATTGGACCAGACTATGAGCAATTCTACTACACAGCGATTGTTTCATGTGTACCTTAATCTTTATATTAAAAAAATGCAATGTTTAAATCAACCTTTTGAAGAAACCCTTTTTTCTATAAGTGGACATGTTCTTCCTAATCTCCTATTTATTTAAGTCATTATGATATCACATAGGTATGTTTTCGCTGATATTAATGTAAGAATAATGTAATAAGTAAAATGATAGTAAAACATTTTCAATAATCAAAGAAACTGCATTACTAAATAAAAGTATTTCTTATATATTAAAAAGGATTTTTTCTTCCCTTTAATAACAAATTCCATTAAGATGAAAAGCATCGACTCCACTCCTACACTTAGGAATAACATCGAACTGCTCTAATAATGATGAACGCCTTATTTAGTTTAATACCTAACTCATAATAGACAAAAGTTTTGAAAACTGTATCAATATTCTAATAAATGCCTATATCATTTTTTTTTCCTCTTTTACCTTCGCTATTATTCATTATGAGGCACTTATTCAAAAAGAAACGGTTGGTAGGATTGACGAGATAATTGAAATTTTAAGTTTTAAATGTAAATTAAAATTAAGCATAACCCGTAAATAGCACATACTCTGGAATGTAATGAAAAAGTTGTTTGCAAAGTGATTAAAATAGGGTGAGTAAACACATGAAAGCACTTAGCCTGAGTTTCCCCCAAAAGATAGTACTTTTTACTTTAGGTATTGGTTGATCATGTGGCACTGTTTATTTAGTAACTTTTCAAGACCGAAGCGAAATGTCCTTGTTATAATTCAGAGTAACGTAGAAAATACAAATGCATGGACTATAATAAAGATCAAAAACCCATTAGAATAAAGTAATAATTTTAATTGCCACAGCATTGAGTCATGAATGACAGCAAGGCAAATTAAATAAGTTTAAAATTGAATCGTTCTAGCTTTACTGTCTCATAAAACAGAAGAGCGTTCACAGCAAACCGGAATTCGTTCGAGAAATGCGTTGAGGTAATTTGGAATATTGATACAATCTTTGTGAGAAATACTGAAGAGGACAGAAAGAGTGGCCCAAGTTTCGTTCTAATAGTAAAGACAAAAATTCATGAAAAGAAAAATATATAAGCAATTGGAAGGAAAAATGACATAAATTTAACATCTTGCAATCCACTCGAACTAAATTTTAGTTAAACTTGTACATGCCTAATCATTAAGATTATCTATTTGTTAATACATAATTAATTATGTATAATGAAATAATTCCTATTTTTAGGACATGAACACGTTGATTTTAACAAGAAGAGGCCCTAGTTAGAATAAAAAGAAGAATTAAGTTGACTTACGGATGCACAGCACAACACTAGTTGCGAAGATTGAAATAGATTAATTATGATGTCGAGGAATTGTCTCCCCACTTTTATCGGAGAATTATTCGTCAACTACTGGTCGTTTAGCAATTACTCGGATACAATACCTCTTTTTGTCAAAGTATTTATATCTTTAATGACTTTAGCAAGTCATTCTGACACCACTTGGAAGGGAAATAATTCCTCTATTGGATGAGTGGAATCTTTATTCGTCTAAAGGAGTCTAAATACTGAATTATGCGAGCACTACGGCGTTTAATCAATTTTAAGGAAAGAGCCGGTCAACACGTAAGGATCCAGTAAAACACCAAGAATTAACCAAAATATTTATCTTTAAATTTATCATTTAACTCAAATATTTACACGAAATTCTCTGACCTTAACATGGTTCACATGAATCGAATATTGGCCTAATCTTGACTATAGTTTTTAATAAAAAAAGTAGGATTCATGTAAAAACAATTGTAGGATAGCTAATTTCTGGATGCCTTCAAGTTACAGAGTTAAACAAACATTTATTCTCCTTAATCTAACTAAAATATGACAGAATTCATGAAATACTATTTCTCTCGTAGTTAGCTTGGGACAGTTTTAGAAATCCTAATTAACCCAAAACAAATATATATAGTCATTCGGACTTACGGGACCTTGAATTGAACAGGGGTTAACTGAGGTCGCTATACTGGATTTTTCAGCGAGTCTGCGGAGACAACAGACAGAGCTATCGACGAAGGAGGAATAAGGGTGGGGGGCATGGTGACAGTGAAAACCGATGTCGATCTCTTCTTATGACTTTATCGATCCGGTTATAAGTCTAAAAGACGGAGAGAGGGGTTGTGCTCTCTGGCTCAAAGAGTACTCTTCTTTGTAGCTCTTGAGTTCTTCTTGTACCCTCGTCTAATTTGCAGGGTTACCAAATTGAGTTTTGGTATACGGAGTGATCCCGAAAGTGATTAAAGGGAACTTACTTGGAGATTAATTCTTATTCTCTCAAAATTACTGAGATTGCGATTTAAGATTCCCTTAAGGAGTGAGCGGATACCTTCTATCATTTTACTTTAGAACTTCCTATTTGGCAGTTAAGAATTCTGATCCATCCAGACCTCTTGCTAAGTCTACGAAGGATAAATCGTATGGCACCGATAAGAAAACGAGACGAACTTCTAAATCTTAGAAGTCGAGTCCGGAACAGGGCAAGGAACTGATCACAAAAATCTAGTCCTCTATTATCTCTAACAGAATAACCTCTTTCTTTCCTTATGGGGCTTATTTATAGCCCGGGGACCGCCCCAACTAAGGGGGACGGGGTAATGCCACTGAGGAGAGCGCGAGGGGGGAGGAGGGGTGACACGGCGGAGCCCAGGTCTGCTTTTTAATGAGAGGCACCGACAACCATCACATTATTTCTCCTCGGTGCTCTTTGGATCTAACGCTGCTTTTGACGCTTTAATAGCGGGCCTCTTAACCTCGTAGGAAACCGAATCTTTTGAGTACGGTGATTAACTGGGTGTTTTTCCTAGCGAGTTGTTCAAACTGTCAGTTATATGGATTTCTTCCTCAGTTTCGCTGGAGCCTGTTTCTTATTAGAGATGCTTAATGGCCTTTTGCGGCTACCTTTGTCTGGGCAGCTTGACTCGACAACCCGATAGGCGGGGAGATCAGAGACATTCGGCAGTTTGAGTGTTAGTCAAACGCCTATTGTTCTCACGAAAATCAATTACTTGTTCTTTTCTCTCGCTCTCTCTAAGAAGGATTTTAATATATATATATAAATATATATATATATATATATATATATATATATATATATATATATATATATATATATATATATATATATATATCCGCTTGGCCCTCTGGGTGGGGTTTCATTTTTATTCCTTTACAATGATTATAGTTGTTAAAAAACTGTTAATCTTAATTCATTGGATAATGAGAGAAGGAAAAGTTTTGAAGTTATCCGCATCACTCATTTACGAAATCGGAGCGTCCATTGAGGACTTATGTTCAAGACAACATGTTATTATATGTACATATATATTATTAAGTACAGTTTTAAAAACATGTAACCTTTTAGTATAGAGGTTTACATATGAGCTGATTTCTTCTTCGATTAATTAGGGCATCTTTTCAAGTGCTGCTCGTGAATAAAATAATCGTGAAATAAGTTGTGTAAGGGGATTCTGCGTTCCTGTTTGACATGCACATTTGATGATTCCCGCTAATCCATATTAAACTTTGTTTTAATGATATCAGGAAGTAAAAGGTGCATGACAGAGTGCGTAGCAGTAGACTCAGATGAGATACCAGGTGTGAATTTGCTGTTAAAGCACAACAAACCTCTCAGAAGCTAATTTGGCCGCTATATAATTTATATCATTGTTATTGGCAGTAAAAATGTTTTGTTTCATAGCAGATAGATGCCATAATCATCATTCAATTATTCTTCCCTATGGAAAGATTTCTCTTTCATCTGGCCCCCCTTTAATCAGGGCCTAAATAATTGAGCACATGTTCGGTAATATAGTGGAAAGCATCTCAATTCCTACTAAAATTATCCTAGTGGTTTCTCTTCAAAAGTATCCTTAAAGCAGACTATTACTGAGGTTATACAATGGGTAACAAACTAAAGCAGCCCTATAGAACCCTTACGCGCACACAAAGAAACATTATAAAATTTCTAATGAAAATGGAAGAAAGATAAAAGTTTAACTTACTTACCATTGTAATATTTGAAGGAAGAGTTGAGCATTCTACCTCAATGATCAAGTAAGGCCATAATAAGACGAATCAGCAAAAAGAAATATTGAATGCATATAAAAATATATCTGTAAAAAGCTTATAGGAAAAAGATATGTCAAGTTATAATGAGGAAGAAGGATCCTATTTCGCGGACTTCTAACTTCTTTAAACCTTTCGTTAGGATGCACGAAAATTTGGAAAAAATAAAGAATTTCAAATAAGAGCCTTCTCTTTCTTGCTCACTGTCCCTAAAATATATCAGTGTGTGTTCAAATGTTCTTTTTTCTAAAGCTGAGCAAATAGAAATCGTGAAGACTCAAATCCAATCTGTTTTAAAATAAAACGCTCAATCATCCCGGTCATTTTGATAGAATTTATTGAAACAATTGATCACAGTAATTCAATTGCTCATGCCTCCAAAATTGTAGCAGTAATAAAAAAAAAGGGGCAGAAAATATAAAACGAAAACAACCTCTCATTGATAAATCAAGAAGTATTTTTTATCCACGGGATTATCTGTTCCATCTAAGTTGGTAGGTTAATTGAGGGAAATGCTCACAACTTTGTTAAAAGAAACCATGGGGAAATTCTGTTAAAAAATGGGTTTTAATATATGATTAACTGGATAAGTTTTTGTCAATAAAGAAAAATATTTCATTTTCTTTTTCTCAAACATTTGGATGATAATCCACTTACTTTCAGATTACTAACAAATCTACTCCATTTAATTTTCGAATTTCCATTCACTTTGAACCAACTGATATCAATTTCAAAGACTTCCAATCTTTTTCCTCTAAACGGTCTGACATCTTCTCTTTCCGATATGATTTCATGCTTTAGCGAAATTAAGGGGGAGGAAATAATTCCATATAATTATCCTTCGCGACTTTAAACCTTCCTGGTTCCATAGGTAAGTAATGGAAATACGTGTATAAATAATGCAACCATCCATACATAGTAGATAACGAAGTGTAGACTGCTTTTGAAATATCATTTAAATTTTGATTACTTACGAATTATTAATTACTTTTTTGCAGGGCCTTTCAGGATTTATTACATATTGTGATTTAAAGTAGAAATTTATAAAAAAACACCATTTTACATATACGAGTATGACTGTAAAATGTGAAGCACTTGGATATCTGTATATAACGAAAATATAGCGGGCAAATAGAAAAAATTAAAACTCCTTGTGAGAAGACCTGTATTTTTTTAGAGCTATCAAATGACTTAAAAAGGCAGGCAGTTCCCATACAAGAGTGAGGAGTACACTGCCCTGATTTATAAGAATACAACCTCATCAAAACAAGATAAACAAGATCATGCAAAATCTAAGGAGAAGGGCCAAACAACTTGCTTTACAGGCAACAATTGCTGGAAGAGTACAAAGTGACATAAAGCAAACAGTAAAGAGTCCAAAGGGCAAAGTTGCTCACTAATGGGCCCTTGAAATCTACCAACATCTCGTTTTCTGGATTTATCAGAAGTTTTTTACTGTCTAGCCTCCCTTTTATTACATAAAATGAAAGTCTTTTGGAACCAAATAAAAATTATATTCCGGTTGGACAGCGAATATTTTTCCAGAGACAGAAAATATGTAGCTTAGTTGATATTGTGGGCTAGCGTAACTTCGACGGGCCAAAAAACTCTTACACTCCATTTACATCCCCCATTCAATGAGAATTGCATGGGAAGTGTAAGGATAAGTCAAAATCTTTATTTGGAAATATTGAATGAGAATGCCATCCACTTAGTGGATGCAAAATAGGAAATGTCGATGTAAACCTTCAACCATTCTAACACTAGACCTAGATTTGATTCTCATGGACTCTCGTGTGTAGTAGATAGGTAATCAGAATAAGAATATTAATTATTTTTTTTAAGTGATTTCCATTTTCGAAATAACACGTAATTTTATTATGGCAGGTCAAAATTTTTGGAGTTGAAAAGATTGTTGAAAGTTTGAATTATCTATTTTCTAAAGGACTTGAAAATCAGAAACAAAATCCTGGATATGTCCTACTGGCAATCATTTTATAGTTGCATATAAAATATTGAATTTCACTTTAATTAAATTAATTATAGAAAAATATTAGACTAGGAAGAAACTCCATAATTAAATGTCTTCTTCCACAAAATAGAGGAGAATTGAATTAAAATTACAAATTAAAAATACTCAACCTCTCTACTCATAATTTAAGACAGCAATTTAAAAATTATCACCAGATGTAGTGTTTACAAACCCACCCCATCACCAAAATGTAATTAAGAGGGATAAAAAATAGTTGAGGGATATAGGCAGAGAAACAACCATCATGGTTTCGGTTTAGGTGAATTTTCTGCTAATAATAATTGATATATGCAAAAGTTATATATATATATATATATATATATATAGTATTAAGATATTAATTTTTAATATTATTTGCTTTGATGCTGCGAAGAAAAATGTCTGGATATTGGACTAATATACAAAATGACTGGTTAACGAATTTAGAAAAGAATCCGCGTACGACCTAAATGGTTGCTAAGTATCTTTAAGGTTAACTTCCGTTCCATGATGAGTCTTCATTTCAAGAAAAAAATCCATGAAAATAAGCAAATGCTGAAAAATCTGTTTTTAGGCGAAATCAAATATCTTTTGTGTCTTTTCTAACAGCATAAATGATTTTGTAAAAGTAAATTGCGCTAAATCTGTAAATTATAGCAGGCCTAGCGAATCCTAAAGAGAAATTACAACCATCCACCGTGATTTTGAGACAGAGACCGAAATTTTGAAAGCGTAAACAGGAAGCGCTACGATGGGGTATAGCAAGAAGTGAGGGGTGGTGTAGGTACGTATAGGTTTGATACGTACTTCAGCATTCTGTGATTAAGTTTTCTCTCTAAGAGTGCTATATTTTATTATTATAATTAAGTTATTTTTAATCTTTGAGGTTTTCTAGTGCCATGCTCAGCGTTTCGAGAATTGAATTAAATAACTAGACCTTTAATTAAAACATGAACCAAAAATTGAAATCTAACAAACAAACTACACAGTTTTGAATTAAACATGTTTAAGCGAGGCTTAAAAAATTACACAATTGAATATACAATAATGTTTGACCCAAGCTCACTTTCTTTAATATTGAACGCTAATTGACTTTCAAAGAAACAGATAATGGGATTTAATTACCTTTAGAGGTCTCACGCGAGTATCGGGTTTGAGACTGACCTTAGCCTCAATTTTTATGTAACCTCAAGAATGTTTTTTCCGAGGAGGCACGTTGAAGTTTTTAATGCCACCCAGATGGCTGTCTGGCGCGAGGCTAGATTTAAAGCCACAGATTGTTTCGGGGAGTGCAACGGATGGCGTTAAGCATGTTGTCTTGGTAAGACGATTTCACCAACGGAACATGGAAAGTAGGCTTCTTCTACTCTTCGGGTTGATCTGGGAATAATTCGCACTGGCGAGCGAGTAGAAAGCGAGGGTATCCTTTAACGAAGGGGAGTGATTGAGGGAGTTCACTTTGGGGTATTCCTCAATGGCGAGGACTATCTGAGGGTTTTGCTGTACACCAGGATAGGGGGTTTTTCTTACGAGAACTAGTTAAGCTTGTTTCTCACTACAAGCTAGCCTAACGTTCAGTCTGGCCACTCGGAACTGGCTCAGCATGGGCTTTTTCTGTGTTCTTTTCACACTTCCCCGTACTTCGTTGTCTCGATGACTGACACGATCTTCCACGTTCTTCTGCATTTATTCGTTTTTATACTTCGCCACCCCACTGGGGTTAGGGAGAGGAGGGAGGAGGGGGACGGCGGAATTAAGTCTCTTCCTCTAACGGGTTTTCTCAGACCGTCTTTCACCTAGCCCTAACGGCCCTTCTGGCATTTGGATGTCGCTCCTCTACTTTCGCATATGAAGTGAAATTAAATACCGACTCTTAGGGGAAATCTTGCTGGATTAACCTATGTTAGGCTCACCGGGGTCCGAAATGTGATGATTAGTGCATTATGTGGTTTTCGGAGGCGGGGGGGGGGGGAGCTAAGGAACAGAGTTACACCGCCAACAATACCAGGAGGTTGCGGTTACCGAAAAGGGCCTCAGTTTGCAGGGTGGGATATCGATTTAAATAGATAGTGAGTTCTACTACACGTCTCCCTATTTCTTTTTGGGTATAATGCCACATTTAAGTTTAAATATATTGATTACAAAACTGAAGCCCATATATGATTGGAATCGTGTTTCATATATAGAAATTTTGCTTACAAATCGGAAAATATAGTAATTACCCTGTACAAATTTTGGGTTCGACCTTATTTGGAGTATGCAGTTCAGTTTTGGAATCCATACTTGCCAAAAGATATAGAAATGTTGAAGGAAGTGCAACATCGTGATACAAAAATGATACCCAGACTACTTCAAAAGTTCTACGGAGACAGACTTAAAGCACTCAACCGGCAATAACTTGAGACGAGAAGGTTAAGAGGAGAACTCATACAAGTCTTTAAGATCGTAAACAATTTTTTTAAAGTAAAAATTGAAACCCTTATCGAGTTGGACTTTTCGTCAAGAACCTGAAACCATGGATACAAACTTAAGAAACGAAGATTTAAAACAAATTTTGCGAATATTTTTTTCTCAAACAAGGTGTTTTTTCGTGGAACGAGTTGCAGGAGATCGTTGTTAAATCAACAACCATAAACATGTTTAAGAACCGCTTAGGTGCGCACTTTAAGTGCATTGCCATCGTTTGAAGGAAGACTGGGACAAAAGTGGACCACACAGTCTTTGCCAGCTCTGACATCTTATAATATTGCACTTCGTGAATGATGAAAAATCATTACGTTTAGGAAATGCCGGCAATAAAACCGAGTCACGTTAGATGTAAGCAATCGCCACAACGCTAGCAAGAGTTCAATGGAATGACATATCCAAACATTTGTCACGGCTTCCTGGAAACCTTCGTGTAGTAAAATCTATAATTAAATAATCACATTTTACACTGAGGCCCTTATGTGAGTTAAATAAGGCATAATACACGTCCTCGGCGAATGGTTAAAACTCCTCAAAATCCACTCAAGAAGCGAGTTGTGATAGAATTGCCTGAGGATGCCGCGCCTCGCTTCTATCACATATTGGTACTCATGCTTCCCACGTGTATCCTGCGAGAAGAGAGAGGCATGGGGTACTTATCACCGGGGTTCATTTCCCGAGTATTATCTTCCCCCGCTCCAAGTTTAATCAAGGAGGTTCAATCCCCCATTTGCCTGCAGGCAACGATCTGGCCAGATTAAGTTAGACTTATGGGAAAAAAAGAGTGTTCAAATCGCTAGTGGGACATTCCATGGAAGTCCCCCATTGCCTTATACCACGAGGGGCTGGCTCAGGCTATTTATGCGATAGAATTTTGCATTTGATGCAGATCCCGATTATCTTCGTCAGGCATCACGTCGATCCGGTCTTCCTTGTGCACCTAGGAACTCTACCTCGAGAACGCCACTTATTGTCCAAAAGAGGACAATATCCTTAAGTGCCAAGGTTCGTGCCCCTCGAGACGCCAAGTCAAAAGGGTCCCCCCTGTTGTTCAATTGTTCAGAAGAGAACAACTTTAGAACAGTCATTGTTCTTCGAGCCCGTTCGACAAGAAACGGTTCTCCCTCCCGTGATATCACGTCAGTGGTAATTTAATTTCCCCCTTTTTACATTCTTCAGGAGAACGCTTAGGTACCCCAATAACCTCAATTGTTAATCCAGAAGATCTCCGGTATTCTGTCTCAAGGATTGCTCGTACTTCTCAGCCCCACTTCGCTCATACACCTCAAGGTCTGTCCTTCTTCCCTCGTTAAGGACAACCCCCCTAAAAAACCCTTCTTCTGAAAAGGAAATTGGAGTCGGGCCGAAGCCATTCCTTCAAATCGCCTTCATCTGCACGCCGACCTTATAAATACGTAAGCTAGGAATTACATTTAATTATTTAACTTTGTTGCCAACGTAACTCTGTGCTTTAACACGGATTTAGTCTACCCTTTCTCTTTTTGTTTGTTTTGTCATTTAAATCCCTCCAAAAACTTAATCCACCTCTTAGTCAAATTTATCCTATGACCTTTTCATTTCATGTGCATCTCCCATTTTAATCCCCGGTCATGTAAATATTTTCCATGTGTTATTTTGTTAGTTTTAATTAATAAACTTCTATTTTATTAATGCTTGAAATATTATTTTTCTTTGGGCTCCGTTCCACTTCTTAAGTATATTGAAGATAAATAAGCCCTCTCCAGGCCTATTTATTAACGTAGAATAATACTCGGCCATCTGATTAAATTCTTGAACTTGAATATAGAATAATCCCCACAAGGAATAGATATATTTTATATCGTCGGGAGCCTTTTCTACGACAGGAGTCACAATGTTATTCTTGATAAATTTGAATAAAACTTTACTCACGAGCCAATCATGTATTGAGAAGCCTAGTAATGCCTATATTTTGCATACATGAGATTACTAGATCGAATCTCAAAAGAGGCTGAGGATTTTCCGTCTTACACAAAGGCGCTTTTAAGCCCTATTCTTGTAGGGAAATCGATACTCTCCCTCCTCTCTCAGTTGAGCGTTGAGACGTTGACTGCAAACATCCTGGCAGTGTAGACGCCATGGTTCAAACTTTTAACTACGTCGCTCTCGCCTTTCCTCCCGGTGAGAAGCTGAACAACCTTCTAAGACCACAGAAACCAATAATCAGCTCAGGTAGGACTGGAGAAACTAAGAGTAGGTATTCCATTTCATCTCAAATGCCAACTTGGAGGCGCGTCTCCCTAAACCCCGAAGGTCCCTCAGGACCAGAGATACGACGCTGATAAAACCTTTGGAGGAGGAACTTTCATGTCTCCTGTCCCTAAATCCCCCTCTCCTACCCCTACCTCAGTGGGGTGACGACGTGTATACCAAAAACATGTGAAAAACGAGGTAGAATACTGGAGTCAGCAGGCTACGAAGTTCACGGCAAGAGGCCTGGGCTACCAAGAGAAAGAACTCAGAAGCAGCTTATCCTCGAGCTAGTTCCTGGTGATGACACCGAACATTAAGTTAACTTGATCGAGTTCAACTTACTCTCGTGAGAGAAACTCTTCCCCCCCTCTATCCTGGTTTATTCCAAAGCAGCAAGATAGGCCTCGCCCTTGAGGAAGGCTACTACTAAGAAGAAGCTCATCCCCGAGCTAGTTCCCGGTGGTCACGCCGAACTTTAAGTTAACTGGATTTAAGAATCAAGTTCAACTTACTCTCGTCAGAGAACCCCTTCCCCCTCCTATCCTGGTGCAGCCCAAAGCACAGAGATAGTCCTCGCCCTTGAGAACTCCCCAGTGAACTCTCCACAGCACTTCCCTGAGTCAAAGGATTCCCGCCTGGCCCATCGCTAGCCAGTGCTAATTATTCACCAGAGTAATCCGAAGAAGAGAAAGGAACATTCTGTCACAATCCACTGGTGATATAATTTCCTGCCGAAAGCGATTGGCTCCCACATCTACCATACTGGCCAAATTCCTCTGTGGCTTTAAAAACTATTCCTTTCGCTCCAACCATTTGGCTGAGGCATGCGTCAACAAAACAACAAGATTTCTGAGGTGACGTAGCTCATTGAGTTCAAGGTCAGACTCAAACCCGTCGCAAGAGAAACAAAGGTATTTAAACTCCTGTATCCGGTTGGTAAAGGCCGTTAGCATTTTTCTTATATTGAAGTGAGCGGTGGGTTGACCGTCACTATAATTTCGAGAGCTGAATTTAGAAAGCATTACTTTAAAATTATTGAAGTCATTTCTGTGTATTTAGTGTGTAGTATTTCTTTGGTTCATGTTTATTTTTTGTTTTAATTAAAGTTTTAGTTTGTTTTAAGAAATATTTTTAATCTATCCTCGAAACGCTAAGTATGGCAGAAGGAACCTTCCAAGTTTAAATCGGTAATAATCATGATAATAATAATCACATATATAGTGCACTTAGAGAGATAAAACGTTAATCACGGAGTTTATTTCTTTGGGTGTATTACGTAAACAACCCATACGTACGATCCCCTTCCATTACTCGGTTCTTCCAATAACACTACAAATATATTCATAAAATTGCCTATTATGACACACGTTGCTTTTTAAATAAAATATAACTCTCTATCAGATTCTGAACGAGAAAGGATGTAAGATACTTGTGGCAAATATATTTTGTGTCTCTTTCGACGGATCTCTAGAACAGAGTTCAGATTGCGCTCGTTTTTGCGCATTGTTGCTCAGCCGTAACTCCTATGTTCTTTATTTTTAAGCTGTTTTTAATCCCGGTATAGGTTTTTTCATTAAGATAGAAATACGCAACTAAGAGCAGGAAGAGAACTTAACCAATCCCACTTAGTGTTAGAGGTTTCAACCACATACGAATCGTATTATTCGATTTCAAAATATATGTATCTAAAAAAATAACGATTCTCGTTCAGTGTGCGCCAAAACCTGTTGACTATTTGTATACGGTAAAGATTTATTCCTAATCTAGATAATGTATTTTATTATAAACCTACACGTAAATATTTCGTTAATTATACAACACATAACAAATATCACAAACATTTTGATATTCCAAGTAAATTTGCATAAACAAGTCAGGCATACCACACTAGCCGTTCATCCAAAAACATTAATTAAACATAAAGAAAAAACTCTCTAAAAACCAAACCAACCAAGCTTAGGTTTAAAGTATTTCGCGAACTAAATACCATTTTAAGGTGAAGCTTTGCTCCAGAGTCAGTTTAAATGTTATTAAGGCAAAGTTTTTGATGCCCTAACTTGATAAGATATTCTATTTGGTTTAATTTGGGATTTTGTCTTATGCCGAATTTTGTGGGCGCTTTGATATAAATCTCTCTATTTTAAAAAAATATGCAACTGATATATATCATAAATATGCTCTATATAGAGTAATATATCATAGAGTGTATCATAGATATACTATATATAGCACTTTCACTACTTAATGTGGGTAAATGTCTAATTATAATGTTATGAGGAAAAATAGAGAGGTTGCCATCTTGGGAGGTTTATATATCTGAAGTCAAGTAACTGGGTAGAAAAACTGGAGGTCTAAGTCTTTTAAATTTGAATTAAATTATTAGGCTTTCGAATTAGTAATATTACGAGTTTATTTAAAAATTGCTTAGGGGCGAGAGTTGTAACCCCCCTATATGATGCATTTGCAATAGTCTAACCAAAACCCCCCCAAAAGCTACCTTTTGGAATTTGCCGAAGAAAAATATTGTCTGCATTAAAAAACGACTGTTTTAAAACATATAAATATATATATATATATATATATATATATATATATATATATATATATATATATATATATATATATATATATTTATATATATTATAAGAGCGCAGAAGGGTTCCGCGTTACCGAGCGTATACTTATTTTTAGGATAAAAAGGTAGGCTGCATTTAGGAAGTTCATTATTATATTTTAACTTTTTGGTACCGAAGTTTCGGGTAGAAACTTATTTTCAAGGATATGACATTAGAAATATATACAAACCTAAGAATTTTCAGAGAAGTTAGCAGATATTTATAAATTAATTAATAAATATCTGATAACTACTCAACAAAATAGAGGTTTTAAAATGTATGTGGACTAGAAAAGGTTATTCTCATTTCCGTAATAGAAGAAATAAATTTTTTGAATCTGTAATTAAATAAATAAGGTCTGCTGACCAAAGTTGCGGGCTCTTCCTCATTGTGATTTATGAACTTACGACCTTCAAAGTTTCAATAATTCCCGGACTAACCTTGGGCAGACATTGGGAATTATATCATTCGAAAGAGAATTTAAAACAACATTAGGGCTTGAAATTTCGTTAGAATGGGTAGAATAGTTATATATTATTGCCAAAACAAAATAAATTCCGGGTTAACATTGGGAGGACATCGACAATTATAGCATTTCAAATAAAATGGAAAACAACATTGTCGTGGAATGACCAGCTGTACTCTATTATACGCAGACTAGCCTACTGGCTGATCGAAATTAAGGCTACAGGTTGGGGATGGGTCTAAGAGTGCTTTAAATACACAGTTACTAGGTCAAGGAATATTCAACCACGGCTACAAAAAATATACAGTAAAAAGGACTAAAAATTAAATACATATATAGGGCAAGTTTAATGGCAATGCAATTAAATATTGACGGTTCACGGCTAAGATGATTGACAGTATCAATTAAGTTTGAACCGAGGGATAATTAATTAAGAAATGATTTAACAATTATGCAAATTCTAGAGCAAAGGGAAACCTTGCGGTTCGACGCGGTAAAGTTAGGAAGAGCGTGACGAAGCGGGAATTAAATCCCTTTTACTTTGATATGCGACGAGTAGGACCAGAGAGGTAAGTTCGACTTTGAAATTGTGGAGTCTCACGAGGCGCTCAATCCAATCTTTGGGAAATTGAAGATGGGTCGGAGATGTCTTTTCCGATCCTTAAAATCCCGAACACGTGGTGAGAAGGGTTGAATCGCGCCTAAAACTATTTCCACGAACACATTGAGTGAGGACTAGCTCTTCCTTGGCTCTTCGAGAATCACTCAATTCTTCTCTGGATATAGTCTCCGAAATTATCTAGACGGGGAGAGAGATTCATCGACAACAGACTTCATTAGTTGCCTTGGGTCGCGGTAAGGGTCCATGGCGGGAAGTCACGACTCCCCCTCAATGGTCTTTCCATTGTTCTAATTTTCCCAGTGGGTAGGGCAGATAAATGAAGCGCTGCGAAGTAGACGTGAGGCGAACTAAATTCGTCTGTGACAATGGAGTTTTGCCCTCGCGCGAATTGCTTGGGACATACGGTTAACAGCGAACTGGGGTAGTGAGGGGAGGAGTGGTGAGATGATGGAGAACCGTATTCTTCTACACTCCTCCCTTTTCAGGAAGACATTTTTGTTCCACAAGTCAGGTGCGAAAAAAGATGTCTCGAACTAATTTTTATTCAAGGTGGAGATGCTATAAAAATTGAATTAGTGAAACGAGATACAAACAAAATTCGAACATGAGCGGAGTTAGCAAATAATAATAAATATTTCAGACTATGCGCACAGGTATAATAAAAAAAGAATTAAAATTAAGCCATACAAAAAATTGAATAAATATACAAAACTTTAAACAATTATCCTATATATAAAACAAATCAGCAAACATATTTACAAGGAGATGAGCTAATGGTATCTTTAATTTATGGCAATAGGGTCTTTTAGAGGATTTCTGCTTAAACTATCCGCTAAACAATTTTTGAGTACCTTTGATATACACAATATAGAATTGATATTCCATGAGTAACAGACTCCATCATAGTAGGCGTCCATTTTAACTCTTTAAATTACGAAGGTACGAAAAGGGCTTATGGTCACTCTTAATTACGAATTCGGTTCCTATAAGATAGATTCTGAAATGTTGATTTGACCATACTATAGCTAAACTTTGAGTTCAATGGTAGCGTAAGCCTTCTCATGGACTGACTGATTCCTGCCAGCATACGCAACGAAATATTCACTTCCATCGTTTTCATACTGCATGATAGCACAACCTATACCATCACGAGAGGCCTCAGTACGAATTCCAAACTTTTTGTTCGGATTCGGTAGTCCAAATAGGAGCAGAGATCATATTCTCCTTTAGTGGTTAAAGCTAGACACCACTGGGGGAGGCCAACTGACAAGATCGGGTCCCATTTTCTTTTATATATCATTAAAGGGTGACACTATAGTGGCTAAATTGGGAACCAAGCACCTGTAAAATGAAGCAGAATTCAGAAATGGCCGCAGCTGCTTCTTCGTCCGTGGAACGGTATTTCAGCTATCGCTTTAACATTATCTTCTTGCATGACAATCTGGTTCTTTCCGATCTTAAAATCAAGATATTTAATCGTATCATATGCGAAATTACACTTCGACGGGCCTATCATGAGTCAGTGTGCTTGCAAATGGATTTAAAAATGTGACTGTACGTCCTGGTCCTATGTATGGGTGGAAATATACACATTGTCAAAATAAAAGGTTACACTGACTAGCCTTTCTCTGTAGCAAAAGCTGTAAAGCGCTTAGAAGATTCGGAGAGCGGAATCTGATTGTAAGCCTTACAAAGATCAATTTCGGAGATGAATTTTGCATCTTTGAAAGATGTAGGTTTTGATTAATGAAACTTATAGGCTCGGCGTCGAGTTAGATGACTGAATTTAACTTGCGAAAATCGACGCACATCCTAAGTGATAAATCAGCCTTTGCGAACATCCCAATTGGGGCACAAAAGTCGGATAAGGAAATTTCAACCTCGGCTTTAAACGCAAGGCGTAAATGAACGGAAATAGTGTGAGGCTTAGTTCTTACTGGCTCTTGCGTTTTTAAAACAATATCATGAGTAAATTGGGTTGAACAACCAGGGTTTCGAGGACTACTTCAGAGAATTCACTTAGTAGGCTTGCCAATTGAGCCTTCTGAATGGGTTGGAGTCGTGGGTTCAAATCAAGCGCAGGACCTGAGTCTGATTGAGAGGAAAAGAGAGACGGCACGGGGTATTCGTCGTCTGCTTCCACGCAGACCGTTTTAACGAGACAAAGCGGTCTGACAGGGTAAGTTGCCTTTAAGACGAGTTCTTCGTCTAAAGCGACCACAATATTAACGCATACTCGTGGATGATATGTTTTTAATAAGTTGACGTGGCACAATTTATTACCTGCGAGGGTCTGAATTAAGTAGTCGACCGGGCTTTGGGGTTCTACTACTGAAAAAGGACCTTTCCACTAAGATAGGAGCTTATTAGACTCAGAGGGCAACAGAAGTAGTACCTCGTCGCCTGCTTCAAATTTCCTTGCTTTGGATTTGATGTCAAAATACGTTCTGTATTCTTCCAAATTGATCTCAGTATTCTTGAAGGCGAGGTCTACACAGTTTTCTAGGCAAGTACGCAAATCCAAGAAATAAGCATAGGAGGAGTTAATCTCCTCTTCAAGCTTGGGGTTTGACCATAATTCTTTTAGGATGCTCATCGGCCCGCGGACGTTTCGCCCATACGGGTAAAATCCAAGCGTTCGGTGTGGTATTTCTCGACACCCAAATAAAGTTTAACGGGGAGGTAGCGGTGCCATTCTCGCGGTTGGGGGTCTCACAATTTCTTGAAAACTGAGTTTGAGAGTCCCGTTTAATTTCTCACACACCCCATTTGAGGTGGGATAATAACGGGTTGAGGAAAGGAGTTTGACCAGCAGAAGCTTTTCTACATAATCCATCAATTCTTAAATGAATTTACTGTCTCAGTCCCATAGGATCTCCTTCGGGATTCCTACTTGGAAAAAAATAGAAATCAACGCCTTTGCACACGAAATATTATCAATGTTGTTCAAGTGGACCGCATCCGGAAAACGAGTGGCACAATCTACTCTGATCAAAATATAGGAATGTCCCTTACTAGACGAGGGACGGAGAGGGCCTATCAAATCAATCGTGACTCTGAAGAAGGGTTCATACACGATTGAGGATTTCGAAGAGGAGTGGGGGCAACACGACCTTTGGCGGTGGCCTTTTGACATATGTCACAGAACTTGTAAAATTCGAATATTTCTTTGGCAGCGCCTGGCTAAAAGAAATATTTGAAGACTCGCTGGGCCGTATTATTATGGCTGAAATGTCCAGCCATTAAGCCTTCGTGAGCCGGTTGCAGAACTTAACGTACATATATCCTGAGTGCACACAGGGTAGTAACCGGGGCGTTATCTGGTCCTACAAAAGATCCATGTAGCAACGAATCTTTTTCTATGTTTTAACTTCTTCTATTCCTTCGAACGGTTTCTGGCTCCTTTTTATGGCCTTCTCCCACAAGGGTTGCAACGAATGGCAATTATTTTGAGCTTTAGAAAACTGATCTTTGCTGGATAACTCGACGTCCAGGGTTGACGAGGACATTAAAGGTACAGGGGTAACGCTATCTTTCGTATCTGGGATCCCTTGTGAGTACTGGTTGCGCGATGGATTTTGTGGAGAGCTTTGCGCTCTCTCTAATAACAACAGAGTAAAACTTTATCGGGGTGGCAACCTCATCGACACATCCTCTAAAATACTAACACTGTATGTAGCACTTTAATGTAGCCTTCTTGAGTTGCTGAAAAAACACTGAGTAAATCCATATGAATGGTGTAAAACCAAGATTAGGGTGGGAAAAATTGTGTGTAAAATGGCTTTGTGTGTCGTTGCACTTTGGCCTTCTTAAAGGCAAATCAGTCTGAGATAGATTTGAGAGTGGCTCTAGTACCTAAATGAACAAGATTATAATAAAAATCAAAGATTTGATAAATCGCATATGAGAGAGATAGAAGAGGATGGGAGTGCTACTTTGTAAAGTTCAAGGGAGATATTTTAATCGTGTTGTAATTCAGCAAGCTGCTTATGTGTTGATTGATATCTTGCAAGTGTTGTAAATCAATAATAGAAGAAGAAGGAATAGATGAATGTATTGCATACCATTAAGGATCTAATGTTATTTTGATATGCCAATGTTCGTGTATGTGTAGCAAATTGCATGTTGAAATCGATGATGGGGGCTCTAAAGAGGGCATATTTAGGATTATCCTTCCCTGCAAAGTGACGAATGTCACTTCTCTATTATGAAATTAATTCAAATAAACGGGCTTCTTTAGGAGAGTGTCGTGTGTTGAGGGATTTAGCAGGAACAATTATGGCCTTAAAATCTGTGAGCAGGAAGAAACTTCTCTCTTCAAGTAAATGTTGAAAGTGCTTGATTGTGAGGTGAATTGCAGTCATTTCCTTAGTGAATGTACTGATTTAATTACGGGCCACGGAAAGATTTGTTAAAGAAGCCAAGAACCTCCTACTTATTTCTCTAATCCTGTTGAGGGACGGCATCGAGGGCAAGATTAGAAGCGTCAGTAATAAGACGTTATGGCAGTCTGGCTTTAGTTGTTCTCAAAGGGTGACATTGATGACATCCAATTTTATGGCATCGAAAGAACCTCGTGCTTGGCTGTACCATTTTGAAACTGAATTTGGGTGGCATTTATTGGCACCTTACAATAATTTCGTGAGCGTAATCAGGGTTATGGCTGCTTGTCAAATGAATCTCCGTAAGAAATTCACCAAACCCATAAATCCCTGCAACTCGCTTTGCGTTTAGGGACAGGACCATCTTTAATAGCAGTAATTTTATCCTGTTGGGGAGATATGCCTTGTGAATTAACTTGATAGCCAAGAAAGTCGTGCGCGTCTACCAGAAAGGTACACTTTGCAAGGTTTATCTTTAATCTGTGTGATTCTTGTGTTAAAATGAGTTGTTCGAAATGTTATAAATGTTGAATTTTGTCTTCACCCGCTATGAGCAAGTCGTCTTCATATGAGAAAACGAAATTCAAATCACCCTAAACATGATTGATATACCTTTGAAATGTTTGTAATGAGATTGGCATTCCTTCAGGTAAGACCAAATATTCATTTCATAAAGCCTGAAGTGAATCGTCATAGCCGTCTTCTCAATGCATGCAAGATCAACGTGAAGTTGAATGAATGCATCCTTAATGTCTATTTTAGAGAATTTTGTAAAGTTTAGGAGTTTTGGAGTGAAATCGGTAGGGTAATGTAAGGGATATTTATTTTTTAACAGTCAGAGAATTAAGTCGCCTACAGTTACAAGTAATGCCGTAGCTTTCAATTGACTTTTTAACAAGATGAATTGGCGAAGAATATGGTGATTTGCTTAGTCTAACTATACTTTCACTCAGCATAGTACAATTTATACCCCAAGTAATGAACGTATTAATCCGCAATGTTAACGTTGTCAAGAACAGCTGTCCTTGACAACCTCTAACATTTTTAGAAAAAGATGTCTTGGACTCTCAGCCACCGGAGGGGCCTCGTGAGAATAAAATAAGGAAGTGAAGGTGAAACGCAATGCCTGCTTTGGAATTAATACGTTCATTACTTGGTGTATAAATTGCACTATATTTGTTTAGTAATTGGTCTAGAGGGGTATCCGGGGCCAGAATCTCGACGGTCTATTGAAAGTGGGGTGTGAGCCATCGGACAAAGGATTCCCGAAAAAATTTATGACATCCATTGTCTCTCATAGTGTCACGTAATCTCCGCGTTAGGTAATCAGGTGCAAGATTGAAAAGTTGGGATGTGCAGGCTAACATTTCCGAGTTATAAGCAGTGGTCAGGGTGTATTTTCGAGGAGAGCGTACCGGAGGTGAGGGTCAGAGAGGGTAGCAAGCTTCTTTATGAGAGGTGAAATGCCATCTATTACCTAATTGGAAAGTGCCCTTATAAGTGAGTTTAGCTTGTGAGTGTAATTGGTAATTCGCTTGAGATTGAATAATAACTCAACTTGGGTAAACCAGGATTGTGAGGAATAGCTTTGAAACTCACGTAAGGAGATAGCAGAAAATGTGTTTACCGCAATGTAATTATCGGTGTTGTCAATTTTCGAAGGAGGGGTCTTGTTGGTGTCGTTTGTGTGCTTGCTTGCGGGTAGAGGTCATCTCAGTTGCTTGAAGTCACTCCGGCGTCACCACTTGTAGCAAAAGAAGTAGTTGGTTCTTTCTTAAGGGTGTCGACGAAATAAGTCGTATTTGGATTTTTATAAACAAAATGAAGCTGAAGTTTTTAGAAGATGAAAGCCTGAAGGTGTTGAGCATAGAACCCCTTTTTTCAGGGAAGGTATTAAAGTTTATTTTGTTTTGCCAAGTTTGATATATATAACCTTCTAAATAGTTGAATTAATTCTGACAAGTATAATAAGTCACTCTTAGAGAATTATTGGAATCCAAAGTTCAATTGCATTATTCGAGGAAAGGCTCAACGTCAGAGTTGCCCTATATGCTATCAGCCAACCGTTCCGACACACGGAAAGAAATCAAACAGAGGTCATAAGATCTAACCTATATATATATATATATATATATATATATATATATATATATATATATATATATATATATATATATATATATATATATATATATATATATATATATATATATATATATATATATATATATATATATATATATATATATATATATATATATATATATATATATATGCATTGTCGTAGAATGGAGTCTCGACGATATACCATATATGACTATTCGTTGAGGAAACTATTCATTTATATTTAGAGTTCGTGGTGTCTGGGTTGACCGATATTATTTATCTTCAATATACTTAAGAAGTGGAACTGAGCTCAAGGTTAATAATATGGATATCATTAATAAAATAGTGTTTTATTAATAAGAACTATCAACAACACACAAAACAGAAAAAATTGACATAAACAGAGAATGGAAAGGGTAGTAGGAAATCTAGCTAATGCGAGGATTAAGATTTGAAAGAGATTTAAAAAGGTAAAACAAATAAAAATTAAAGGGATGGGATGGTTCGCTAAATCATTTAAAACACAGGATAGGTATGACAAAAGGATTAAATACTCAAAGGTAACGTTCAGCTTACGTAATTACACGTGTTGTGCAGGAGGAAGGCGACGTGAATGAATCTTCGGTCCGCCTAAGGGGGAGGGAATTAAATGATCCTGACTTGGCAACTTGGAAATGAGAACCATTTCTTGGCGAATGGGCTTGAAGAACAATGGCTGTTCTACGTTGTTCTCTTCAGAACAACAGGAGGGGGGGAGAACCATCTCTTGTCTGCGGGCTCAAAGAACAATGGCCGTTCTAATGTTGTTCTCTTTCTGAACAACAGGGGGAAAGGGTAAAAACCGTTTCTTGTCAACGGGCTCAAAGAACAATGGCTGTTCTAATCTTGTTCTCTTTCTTAACAACAGGGGGGAAGGGTGAGAACCATTTCTGGTCAACGGGCTCAAAGAACAATGGCTGTTCTAATGTTGTTCTCTTTCTGAACAACAGGGGGGAAGGGTGAGAACCGTTTCTTGTCAACAGCCTCAAAGAACAATGGCTGTTCTAACGTTGTTCTCTTTCTGAACAACAGGGCAAGCCTTGTGGACTTGGCATCTTGAAGGCTGGAACCTTGGAACTCAAGGGATATTGTCCTCTTCTGGACAATGATGGTGAATCTCGAGGTAGAATGCTTTGGTGCACATGGTGAGACTGGATCGTAGTGATGTCTCGCGAAGAAAATCTAAATCTGCAGGTAACATCTAACGACGGGGAATTGGTTCGCCCGCCCAAGGTAGTCGTGTACCACCGAAAATTTCTTGTGGTTAAGGTCCACTGGGGAGAGGAGCTTGTCGGACACGATGAAACACGTACACTTTGTGTCCCTGACGAGAGTCAATACTCCAGCCGAAGGGGGAGAAAATTAAATGATCCTGACGTGGCGTCTTGGAAATAAGAACCGTTTCTTGGCGAACGGGCTTGAAGAATGTCGTAGAATGACTCCCGACGATACTATATATAACACTATTCGTTGAGGGAACTTCCTTAATTATCTCTAGAGTGCGTTTTACTGTCTTGGCGGCCGATATTATGTATCTTCAAAAATGCTTAAGAAGTGGAACTGAGCTCAAGGATAATAATATTGCTATCATTAATAAAATAGAGTTTTATTAATAATAACTATAAACAATACACAAAAACGGAAAATATTGACAAACAGAATGGAAAGGGTCGTGGAGACTCGGGCTAATCAAAGGATTTAAGGGATCAAAAAAGGTAAAACAAATATGGAGTTAAAGAGATGGGATGGTTCGATAAACCATTTAAAGCACAGGATAGAATTGACAAATAAGGGATCAATACTCAAAAGGTGACGCTTGGCTTACGTAACTTCATTAGGGTGCAGTGGAAGGTACTTGAAGGAATATTCGGTCCGCTGGCGAGTTCCAGCCAAAGGGGGGGGGGATAAAAGGATCCCGACGAGGTGTCTTGGAAAGGAGAACCGTTACTCGACGAACGGCTGGAAGAACAATGGCTGTTCTGGGTTGTTCTCTTCTGAACAAAGGGGGGGATGAGAACCGTCTCTTGTCTACGGGCTCAAGAACAATGGCTGTTCTAATGTTGTTCTCCTTTGAACAACAGGGGGGGGGTGAGAACCGTTTCTTGGCGAAGGGCTCAAAACGAACAATGGCTGTTCTAATGTTGTTCTCCCTTGAACAACAGCGGGGGATGAGAACCGTTTCTTGGCGAAGGGCTCAAAACGAACAATGGCTGTTCTAATGTTGTTCTCCTTGAACAACAGGGGGGGGATGAGAACCGTTTCTTGGCGAAGGGCTCAAAACGAACAATGGCTGTTCTAATGCTGTTCTCCTTGAACAGCAGGGGGGAATGCCTTGGGGACTTGACGTCACTAAAGGCTCGAACCTTTGGCACTCAAGGAATATTGTCCTCCTGGACAAGTGATGGTGAATCTCGAGGCCGAGGTCCCTTGGCGCACAAAGGGAGAGAGGGTCGTGGTGATGTTTCGCGACGAAAATCTGGATCTCCAATCTGATCTTAGTGGTAAAGTTTCCATATAAATAGCCAGGACATCTCCTTGGCGTGGGGGAAAATGGAGTGAAAGCTTGGAGGGAACGCACAGCTGGGCCGGAGAAAAATGCCTTATCTGTTCATAAGCCTAACTCGATCTGGCGAGGTCGGCGTATGGGGGCGAACGGGGGGACGATAACCTCCTTGTTTAAACATTGACGTCCGGCAGCTGTTGATAAGACTCCAAGCCTCGAATCGAAGATGCACGTGGGCATCCTCGAGGTTTTAACTAATATGCGATAGGAGTTGAATTTAACACAGATTCAACTCGTTCTATCACACCCCTCCATTCCAGGGGAAGTTGTCACTTCGAAAAAAAAGAGAAGGGACAACGATAGAGCTCCGTTGTAGGGAACTCGTTTTCTTGTACCAACCGTATCTTCCTGCACCTAACTAGTATTACCTCAGTACATGATTATTTTGATCTTTAGATTACAGGGGAAAATAACCTTTAATACAACTTAATAAAAAAAAAAGGGCATGGAACAATGAAATGTTATAAACTTAGTACATACGGGACAAAATAATTTATACGTAAATTAATAAGAACAAATATATATACATAAAAAAAATTAGACATTGAGCGTTACAAAATTCAGACATATACATTAATTAACTATATTACAAAAAAATCTTAAATTAAGTCGTACAAGTCGGTATATACCTACATGGAGATACTAATCCTATGAATACAATTGTTCTACACTATTCGGTAACGCATTCCTACTGAGTGCGTCAGCGACCTGGTTATCGGAACCTTTGATATAATTTATTTTAAATCGATACTCTTGCAAGAGTAAACTCCAGCGCATGATGCGGCCGTTTGAGTGTCTCAAATTCCTAATATAGGCTAACGGACGGTGGTCGGTTCCTATTTGAAAATCTTTACATAACAAGTACAGCTTGAATTTGTCTATGACCCAGATAATTGATAGAGCTATCTTTTCTCTAGTGGCATATCTCTCTTCGCGTGGTAATTGTTGACGACTAGCATATGCAACTGGATGACTCGTTCTGTCATCCTCGTATTGAAGGGGTACACCTCCAATGCCCTCGTTGATCACGTCGGTCTTAACCCCAACGGATTTTTCCGGGTTGGGCAACTTAAAAATGGGGGCAGAAATGAACTTACTTTTGAGCTGATTAAAATGGGAAACAGCGACATCATTCCAACGTAAACGATCGGAGAAATTCTTTTCCTGAAGGGGGCGTAGGGGGGGCCAAAATTGCAGCGAAATTCGGAACAAATCGCTGATAGGGAGAAGCTGATCCTAGGATCGATTTTAATGGCTTCTTTGTAATCGGGAGGGGCATGTGGGCGATTGCCTTAATCTTGTTCTCGTGGGGACCTGACTTGCTTTGTCCTATTTTGAAACCCAAATATTTGATGGTTTCGTGGGCAAACTGGCATTTGCTGGGGCCAATGGTGAGGCCATTTTCACGCAGTTGCTCGAAAAGAGCTGATAAGGTGGATAAATGGTGATTCCATTTAATTAGTTCTTGGAGCTGACTCTTCTGACGTGGTGTCAGCTGCGCGTCACTATCCAGGTCAGAGGGTTCCAAAGACTTGCCTGGTAGGGAAGGAGGAGGGTAATCGGCATCAGGTTGGATGCACACTGTCTGGATTACCTTAAGGGACTCCGCGGGGCAATCCTCTTCAAGCGCCGATGCTTCGTCTAGTTCTACGAAGGTATCTCCATGGGCGCGTTGGGGGTTCTTTTTTTCTTGGGGTCCAAGGACAGTCTCCGTGTCCTTGTCTGGGGCCTTATCACCTAAGGGTTTTAGTGAATCACATTCCTCTTTTTCCGTCCTAAAGTCCTGGTTAGGGGTCTCCGAGAAATCGGACGGTATCGGGGTTCTGATGGGGACGGGCGCCTGGGCTTCTTTCTTATCTCGGCCTTGAGGAAGGGCGGCCTGAAACACAGGGTCGAAACTTACTTGGGGGCTCTTTCCTATAAGTACGGAACAGAATTTTATTGGTGCTACAATGACTTCAGCCCAGCCATTATAATATTGACACTGCAGGTAACATCTACCGACGGGGAATCGGTTCGCCCGCCCAAGGTAGTCACGTACCACCGCAAATTTTTCGTGGTTAGAGGCCACTGGGAGGAGTTCGTCGGACACGATGAAGCATGTACATCCTGTGTCCCTGACGAGAGTCAATACTCGACAGCTGTCCACGCTGCCCTCCTCATATTTCAAAGTTCCCGATGAACTTTTACCAAAAACAAAATTTACCTGGTGGCCTGACGGAGGGGGAGAAGTTTCTGCTTGGGTCTGCACCACCGGGGGAGCCGGGGTTGCATTAATCTGGTGAACTTGGTGGGCTGGTCCGCTTTTAAGCCTAGAATTTTGGGGGCAATTCCAGCTCATGTGGTTTTCTACACCACAGATGAAGCATATGGTTGGTCGCTTCGGGAAGAGAGATGGAGGAGAAGTCTTAACGGGAGGTTTGGAGTCCCGTTGTTGGTTTTGGGGAAAGAAGTTTTGGGGTTTTACGGGGCTCGGAAACTTTGTCAGCTTTCCTGGGAAGGAGCGCGAATCCGTCCTTTTTTCTTCTAGTTGGATTACTTTTTCCCGTTCCTCTCTTTCTCTTTCTTTTTCTACCTTTTTTCTTTGAACTTCTGCTTTAATCCGAGCTAATTCAACCTGAAGGTCAGCTAGTCTTATCCGTTCCTCTCTATCTCTTTCTTCTCGTTGTATTTCTCTTTCTTCTCGTTGTATTTCTCTTTCTTCCTTTTTTCTTTGTATTTCTCTTTCTTCCTCTTTTCTTTGCTCCTCTAGAATGTACTCATTTAGTTCTTTTCCGGAAAGTCCACAGGACTTTCCTTGCGCTTTAAAGATTTCGAACGGAGTCATCTTTGCACTTGGTGGCGCACTAGTCAACCAACTAAAATTCCTCGCAACAAGAATTATGCCTCTATAGAATTAGCCTACCTAAATATGGGCACTGAACTATTCGTACTTGGTTTCTCAATCTAAATAACCACTGACTAAAATCACAAAAAAAAAACACAAACAAATTATTATAACCGTTCCTTGAGCTACTCCAGCTTCTTAAGTTTCAAAAAAGGGGATAGCAATCGTTAAAACAAAAGGGAACTACTATATTCTATTATTATAACGAATAACACTATGCTTTACTCGACTGAGACCAGTGTTTGCAAAGATATAGCGTTAAACCATACACACCTGATACCAAATTAAATAGTATATAAATATATGTCGTAGAATGACTCCCGACGATACTATATATAACACTATTCGTTGAGGGAACTTCCTTAATTATCTCTAGAGTGCGTTTTACTGTCTTGGCGGCCGATATTATGTATCTTCAAAAATGCTTAAGAAGTGGAACTGAGCTCAAGGATAATAATATTGCTATCATTAATAAAATAGAGTTTTATTAATAATAACTATAAACAATACACAAAAACGGAAAATATTGACAAACAGAATGGAAAGGGTCGTGGAGACTCGGGCTAATCCAAGGATTTAAGGGATCAAAAAAGGTAAAACAAATATGGAGTTAAAGAGATGGGATGGTTCGATAAACCATTTAAAGCACAGGATAGAATTGACAAATAAGGGATCAATACTCAAAAGGTGACGCTTGGCTTACGTAACTTCATTAGGGTGCAGTGGAAGGTACTTGAAGGAATATTTGGTCCACTGGCGAGTTCCAGCCAAAGGGGGGGGGGATAAAAGGATCCCGACGAGGTGTCTTGGAAAGGAGAACCGTTACTCGACGAACGGCTGGAAGAACAATGGCTGTTCTGGGTTGTTCTCTTCTGAACAAAGGGGGGGATGAGAACCGTCTCTTGTCTACGGGCTCAAGAACAATGGCTGTTCTAATGTTGTTCTCCTTTGAACAACAGGGGGGGGGTTGAGAACCGTTTCTTGGCGAAGGGCTCAAAACGAACAATGGCTGTTCTAATGTTGTTCTCCCTTGAACAACAGCGGGGGATGAGAACCGTTTCTTGGCGAAGGGCTCAAAACGAACAATGGCTGTTCTAATGTTGTTCTCCTTGAACAACAGGGGGGGGGATGAGAACCGTTTCTTGGCGAAGGGTTCAAAACGAACAATGGCTGTTCTAATGCTGTTCTCCTTGAACAGCAGGGGGGAATGCCTTGGGGACTTGACGTCACTAAAGGCTCGAACCTTTGGCACTCAAGGAATATTGTCCTCCTGGACAAGTGATGGTGAATCTCGAGGCCGAGGTCCCTTGGCGCACAAAGGGAGAGAGGGTCGTGGTGATGTTTCGCGACGAAAATCTGGATCTCCAATCTGATCTTAGTGGTAAAGTTTCCATATAAATAGCCAGGACATCTCCTTGGCGTGGGGGAAAATGGAGTGAAAGCTTGGAGGGAACGCACAGCTGGGCCGGAGAAAAATGCCTTATCTGTTCATAAGCCTAACTCGATCTGGCGAGGTCGGCGTATGGGGGCGAACGGGGGGACGATAACCTCCTTGTTTAAACATTGACGTCCGGCAGCTGTTGATAAGACTCCAAGCCTCGAATCGAAGATGCACGTGGGCCTCCTCGAGGTTTTAACTAATATGGGATAGGAGTTGAATTTAACACAGATTCAACTCGTTCTATCACAAAGAACAATGGATGTTCTACGTTGTTCTCTTCTAAACAACAGGGGGGGGGGGAGAACCATCTCTTGTCTGCGGGCTCAAAGAACAATGGCTGTTTAAATGTTGTTCTCTTTCTGAACAACAAGGGGAAAGGGTAAAAACCGTTTCTTGTCAACGGGCTCAAAGATCAATGGCTGTTCTAATGTTGTTCTCTTTTTTAACAAAAGGGGGGGAAGGGTGAGAACCGTTTCTTGTCAACGGGCTCAAAGAACAATGGCTGTTCTAATGTTCTTCTCTTTCTGAACAACAGGGCAAGCCTTGTGGACTTGGCATCTTGAAGGCTCGAACCTTGGCACTTAAGGGATATTGTCCTCTTCTGGACAATGATGGTGGATCTCGAGGTAGAATGCTTTGGTGCACATGGTGAGACTGGATTGTAGTGATGTCTCGCGAATGGACTCTCGACGATATACCATATATAACTATTCGTTGAGGGAACTATTCATTTATATTTAGAGTGCGTGGTGTCTGGGTTGACCGATATTATTTATCTTCAATATGCTTAAGAAGTAGAACTGATTACATGGATAATAATATGGCTATCATTAATAAAATAGAGTTTCATTAATAAAACTATCAACAACACACAAAACGGAAAATATTGACATAAACAGAGAATGGAAAGGGTTGTATGAAATCTAGCTAATCCGAGGAATAAGATTTGGAAGAGATTTAAAAAGGTAAAACAAATAAAAAATAAATGGATGGGATTGTTCGCTAAACCATTTAAAGCACAAGGTAGGGTTGACAAAAGGGTTAAATACTCAAAGGTAACGTTCAGCTTACGTAATTGCACGTGTTGTGCAGGAGGAAGGCGACGTGAATGAATCTCCGGTCCACTGGTGAGTTCCAGCCGAAGGGGGGGGGGAATTAAATGATCCTGACGTGGCGTCTTGGGAATAAGAACCATTTCTTGGCGAACGAGCTTGAAGAACAATGGCTGTTCTACGTTGTTCTCTTCTGAACAACAGGGGGCGTGAGAACCGTCTCTTGTCTACGGGCTCAAAGAACAATGGCTGTTCTAATGTTGTTCTCTTTCTGAACAACAGGGGGGAAGGGTGAGAACATTTTTTGTCAACAGGCTCAAAGGACAATGGCTGTTCTAACATTGTTCTCTTTCTGAACAACATGGGAAGCCCTGTAGACTTGGCATCTTGAAGGCTAAAACCTTGGCACTTAAGGGATATTGTCCTCTTCTGGACAATGATGGTGGATCTCAAGGGAGAATGCCCTTGGTGCACATGGTGAGACTGGATCGAAGTGATGTCTCGCGAAGAAAATCTGGATCTCGAAATCTCTCTTAGTGGCCAAGTTTCCGTATAAATAGTCGAGAAATCCCCTTGGCGTAGGGGACAATGGAGTGGGTGCTTCGAGGGAATGCACAGCCGCGCCTGAGAACAATACCTTATCTGCCCTTAATCCTAACTCAATCTGGCGTGATCGGCGCATGGGGCGAACGGGAGAGGAATAAACCTCCTTGGTTAAATATTGACTCAGGTGGCGTGATAATCGTGCCCGGCTTCAAGGCGAAGATGCACGTGGGTAGCATCGTGTTTCTAAACAACATGTGATTAAGGTTGAAATTAAGCTGCCTCAAACCGTTCTATCACATACATATACTTGTAATTGATTTGTACCTTGGGAATCTGATATGTAGCAGGAATTTTAAGACCCAGGCAATTACACTAATCATTTATTGACCGGACGTTTCGGACCTTTACTAGGACCATCTTCAGCGACTATGTCGACTAATGCGAAGGGGAAGAAACATTAATTGATAACAGTTAAACGAATGCATTAAATAATAGCTTATAAAGCGGATGAAGGCAAGTTCAAATAATATAATTCACAATTATTAAAATTTAAGTAAAAACACTAATAACAATATATTGAATTAAATAATACTACCCAGTGTGATTTTGAAAAAATAGTAGAAAGTGAAATTATAACATAAACTGACTTGAATATCACATATTAAAAGTTACTGCAGTAAACAAAAAATAGCCTATTATATTAAATTGTAAAAAAACAGAAAACAAATCAGAATGAACAAAGTGACTAACCTTTATCGTGAGAGTTGAAAAATCAACTAACTAAAGATATAAAACTACTAACAAAATTTGTTCGGTTGGTAGGTTAGCTAGTTAATCTATTGAAGTGTGTGGTTGGTTATATGGTGAAGAAAAAAGGAAGTTAACGATACAGGGTTGGAATTTATACAAATGAATTGGCATTGAGGGAAATGGTTGTTGAGGATAGAGAGAAAGAGTTTTTTAAACTTTGATGTTAAATGCTCGAAATAGGGTAGTCTAATGAAAACCTTCTGTTTAGAAACAGTAGTGAGTAAGGGTCGAGGATAATATATTGAGGAAGAAATCCTTTAAATAAGTCAGTTCTTCATGAAAGGATATCCAGTTAGAGCATATATGGTAGGCTCTAAAAATTCGGCTTTTAATAGTGGATAATTTAAACTGACTGGGAGAGCTACTGAAAAAATGTTTATCAAATCTAGTGGTGGTAGGTGTTCTGTAAATGGATGTTTTATAAGACGAACCTGTTCGGACAACGTTGACATCCAAGAACGAGATTTTTTGTTGTCCTTTTCTTTTGCCATAGAAAACCTTATGTTAGGATGTTGTTGGTTATTATAATTGGGAAATAAGGGTGCATGATCACTGTGCTTAAAAATTAGAAAACAGTCATCTATAAATCTTTTAAAGACAATAGGCCTGAATTCTAGAGAACACTTGTCCAGCCATCGAGTTTTGTGGTAACACAAAAAACTATTGGCAAAGGAGGGACCCAGTGGAAAACCCATAGCCATGCCTTCTTGTTGTAAATAGAGCTCGTTGTTAAAAAGAAAAATGGTATCACCCACAGCTAGCTTTAAAAGCTTGATGAAAAGTTATTTAGTTAAACCCCAATATTTCACTCGTATTATGAAAAAGAGTATCTGAAATATTATTAATTGTTTCCTGTACCGGACCATTAATAAATTAAGAATCCACATCGATTGTGGCCATAAAAGAAGAATTCCCCAAACGGAGATCACCAATATATTTGGAAAAATCGAAAGAGTCACGTAAGGTGAAGTGATTGTGTGTCAAAGGCACAATAGGCGGAACAAAAAATTTAGTTAAGTTGTAGCTTGGAGTATTGACTGCAGATAAGATAGGGCGGAGAGGTATTTCATTCTAATGAGTTTTAGGTAAACCAAGGATGATCCCATGGGATGAAACAGAAACAAAAAGTTTATGATAAACATCAATTCAAATATTTCGTTTAGTAAGGAACGTAAAATATTATTAATTCTATCTTCGATTTTCAGAATATACTTAAGGGGATCTGTATCTACTTTGGAAAATTTCTACAAATCTGATAGAATGGTAGACATTTTGCGCATATAATCAGTACGATTTAAGATTACTACCCCTTTGCCTTTATCAGGTTTACAAACTATGATAGATTGATCCTTGCGTTAGTTGGAGAGGACAGTTAAAATTTTTAAAACTGAAAACAGGATTGGCAACTTTGAAGCTCTCCCACTTGTTGTAGAACTTATTAGCCAAGCCTTTGATCTCATTAGTCAAATTAGGAGTTGATTTAAATGATGGAAGAGTATTGAGCTGGTGTCAAAGTCTTTCAAAGGCAAGGAAATATCGATAGAAGTTCAATTTGAAAACAGGAAGCCTCAAATCTAATTCTAAAGAAATAAGACGCTTTTCTGATGGAGAAAACACTTTATAGTAAAAGTTAAAAATTACTTAATCTCTAGATATATTAAAATTAAAATTAAGATCCAAGTCATTAAGTTTACGGTTTTATCTATTTGAGGTCAAAGAGATATATTTATCTATTTGGCGTGATATGAAACCATTTAAAACAATAAAATATAAATAAGACGTGGAATATTTCAACGATAAAGAAGTACGAGATACTTTAGTCGAGAGTTTAGATACAAGACCCTGTTTAAGATGGATTTGTTTCGAAAGAAGTTTGAGGGTCCAGGATTTATAAAGATCACTCTGCATGAGAGATGATCTGAAAAGTTTAAAGCGGAGAAACTGGGGAACGTAATTATAGTTTTTGCCATTATTTACTGCATTATTTTAACTGTTATCAATTAATGTTCCTTCTCCTTTTCATTAGTCGACATAGTCGCTGAAGATGGTCCTATTAAAGGTCCGAAACGTCCGGCCAATAAATGATTAGTGTAATCACCTGTGTTTTCATATTCCTGCTATATATATATATATATATATATATATATATATATATATATATATATATATATATATATATATATATATATATATATATGTATATATATATATATATATATATATATATGTAGATATGTTTCTTTTGCGTGTGGATCCAATTTCGGGATTAGAGTTCGATTTATGAGGGTGTTCACCAAATTTGGTCTTATTTGGATTTATAAACAACTTGATAAAAGTAACAATTTGAACTAGATTCGATTTGTTTAAATCCTTTTATGGTGCAAGAATTAAAATGTTAATGCTGAAGGAAAGAAGACGTTTTCCCGATTTGAGGAGAGTTGTGACTCTTTCCAACGACGACTGATTGAGGAAGTGGATAGGTGGACTTTAGCTGAGTTAAGTATTTTCTACAGTGGATAGATAACAATGTAAAGACAAATCAAATTGTGCTTCTGCAAGTGATTTGACTTGCTCTGAGTAATGTTCTGTAATGTCCGATGAATTTATGTGAGAATAAAGTGGGTGTGACTTTCTAGTCACCTGCAAGTCTAGTACAGGACGACTCTACATCTCACTATTTCGGGCGGTCGGTCGGTCCCAGCTTTGCTTTTTATTTGTTTTGTAATAGCATTGTAACTATTATCTCGATTCTGATGAAATTTGAAACGCTTATGTTAGTTTACACTCTCTTTCAAAGTCGTCCCATGGTTAGCCCGGGAATTATTTTGTTTGGTCATTAACATCATAACCATTCTGCACATTCTAATGAGGTTTGAAACTCTTATGTTGTTTTACATTTTCTTTGGAATGATATATTAGACAAGGTTCTCTCAAATTTAGCCCGCGATTTATTTTTGGGGGGCCATAACATCACAAATATTCCAACGATTCTAAGGAAGTTAAAAGTATTATATTGTTTTATATTTATTTCGAATGTTATAACTCCCAATCTCCTACAAAGATTACCCAGGAAATTAATTGTTTTGGCAATAACATCATAACTATTCTGCTTATTATAACGGTATTTGAAACCTTTATGTTGTTTTAAATTCCCTTTCGAATGATACAGGTGGCAAAGTCCTTTCAAGGTTAGATCGTCAATTATTTTGTTTTGCTAATAAAATCATAACTATTCAGCCGATTCTAGCAAAATTTGAAACCCTATGTTGTTTTACAATATATTTCGAATAATTCATTTCCCAAGGTTAGTCCGCGAATGATTGAACGTTTTCAACATCGTAAGTTTAAATAAGAATAAGCGAGAGCACACAACTTTTTATTCAGCAATCGTTATTTTATAACAAGTGGGTTTCTGGATGAGGAGGTTTGTCTGGAGTAAATGTTCCTTGATGTATTTTTGAGCGTAACTGAGTAAGCATAGCAGAAATTTTTAATCCAAGGGATTTATGGAAGTAGAGATGAATTCTGAAAAAGGATTGATAATAAAGTATGGAGAAACTTTTGGAAATATGTTCATATCATATATTAATTGAAAAAAAATCACTTCAAGTGATATATAATATGATATATAATCTATTTTTTATTATAATATTATGATGTTATGAGATACATCGCGATTTTTTTAGTCACATTATAGTGTAATTTACGAAAATTTAATAAAAAGGTATATTTTAGATTCCTTCTTTAATTATATTCTGTTTATTGTTCATTATTGAAAAAAATCCAACTCCTTCTTTAGCCACTGATTCAATATGGTACGTAAGTCTAAAAAACGATTAGAAAACCCCTACTTTCAAGTTCTCTTGACTACTAAAGCACACATGTTCTATTACTTGTCGATATGGTCGAATTACTTGGTATTTAGTTAAACTGTGTGTAATTAATAAATATTTTGTCTTCTAAAATCAGAATTTAACCAATATTTTTGATGTTTCAGCTTAAATTTATAACTATTGTGACTTCACTATCGTTCTAAAATATGTTATGTGGCTAAAACAAAAGTAATTAGAGAAACAGTGAGAGTACTAATGTGAAAATTGTATAACAAAATTCAAGATATGCTGTTTAAACTACATTGGGAGGATTTCAAGATACCAAACCCTTTGTATTTAAGAAGAGTAGTAGTGGTAAACGCCTTGAGAAGACAGATGAATTATTTGAAATTAACTACAATTTTTTAAAGATTTGGTGAAATCCAAACGGCTAAAATTTATGGTTACAATTTAAGACAAAAGGGGGTTCAAAATAACTGGTATAATAGTAAAAAATAAATAAATATATAATAGATATATTATGAATGCCATGGAATGGCCATACACACACTCACAAACAAAATCTCTCTCTCTCACTCTCACTTACATTCACACTCTAACTCTCTGACACTCTCTGACACTCTCTCACACACTCTGTCACACTCTCTTACACTCTTTATCTCTCTCTCTCTCTCTCCAGAAGAAAGTAGAGAGAGAGGTGACGCCCCCTTATCGCGGGAAGAGAGGTTGTGTGTACCTTTTAATTTTCGAGCTATGTCGGCGGGGGTACCGCTCTTCTGGGTACCCCTGGTAGGGCTTTCCTTATCGATTTGGTCAGAAACGAGGATCCAGGCTAAGTGCGTCATTCCTTTCATTTTTCTATCCTATCCTTCGCTTTTTTCAATTTTATCCTATCTCTTCCACTTATTATACAAAGGGAAAAAAACACAAAAAAACCCTACGCCTATTATGTCACCCTTTTGTCCCTCTAACTACATATAAGGACCTGGCAGCTACCTCATGCATCAGAAGAGAGGCTTTGGAACCTCTATAAACAATGCCAATCGACGCTCACTGGTTGCGAGAGACTATGGCTAGAGGTGTCCTAGGCGTTGGGGCACGATGAATGGGATGAGGGTAGTGCCCCGTTAACCCCTTCCTTGGCGCGTAATTATTGACCATTCCCAGTGGCCGTTGACGGGTACCTCTGCTAGCATCGGTCCGAGGTGACGGCTTTTTGTTCCCAGGTTGGTTACCAGGAGAATATAAAGCCTTGGGTCGAGTCTCTTGGTGTAGCAGGATATCCATTAAACGCTACTCTGAGATTCTGACCGTCGTGAAGGGAACTAGTAGGAGTTTAGTAAGGGGCGTGCTCCGTTGTTACCCTGTTGAGAAATCGATGGCCCCTTCGGGGACCATCAGTGCTGCTTGGTTGGGAGCCACGGCACGCCAAGGTTTGTCGACTCGGTCGGACGAACAACAGCACAAGGAGCGTGCCTTCTGAAATATCCCAAACGTCTCCGATTGATAGGTGGAAGCGACTCACGCGGGGACAACTCACCAACTTACCCCCTTTTTTACTATTGATTGGTCGCATAGTTTTGAAAGAGAAAGTTTTCAAAATGACAGTGATAAAAGGTCCAACTGAACTCAAATTCACATGTGTGATATTCCAGAAGGACAAGTGGTGCGTTGACTTCTCGGACCACTGTTTCCAGAAATGCCACCCGGGAAGTATATGCACCGACTGCATCCTTAAAGGAAAGTTCCGAAAGGTAGTGGCATACTGCAATGAACTAAAAGATCTCTTCACAACCTCTGAGGAAAAATCTATGTCACTGGAAACTAAACTACAGATCCTAGAAACGGATCACGCGCTTTAGAGCTAACTCCTAAACTAGAGGCCCAGTAAGCTCATGCTCGATACGAAACTATACGAAACTCTCACTGACTTGGGTGGTTCCCCCGATGAGACTCCAACTCAAGGAGCTGAAACTGCTTTGGCGTGCCACTTAGTCTATGCGGAGAAAATAAGAAGAGAAAGAAAAAAAAAGAAGAAAAACAAAGACTTTAATGCAGCTCACCCTAGTGTAGAGGATTCTAGCGTTACTGGTGGGTAAGAGAAAGTGTAAAGAGAAGAAGAGAAAAGAGAAACAGAAGAAAAGACAAATGAAGATCGACATAAAGGGGAAGAGTGCAGAAAAATTGCAAGGGTCAGCCTTATTGGGGACTCTTAAGCACGGGCCCTGCAACCCTGCTAGCAGCATCCCCTTGTGCGAATGTGAAGGTAAGTTGCCTACCAGGAAGGTGAAACCAGCAGATTAAAGTAGAGGCGGAGAAATCTCCGATTTCTGAGAACTCAGTCGTTGCCCTAATGGTAAGTGGCAACGACCTCTACCTCAGAGGAGGAAGGATCAGCTCCACAGAAAAGATTCTCAACACAGTCATGGATGCTGTGGACTACTGTGGGCTGAAAACACGCAGACAGGTAGTGGTTGGGATGATCCCGAGAAGAGGTCTAACCCGGACCGCTCACTCGAGGAAAGTCTCCCTTAATCGACCCCTGAAAGATTTGTGTACGGCGGAGGGGGTCTTTTTTGTGGACATTTATCGCACCTTCTATGGTAGAAACGATCTGTACCGAAGGCATGAAATACATCTTTCCATTAAAGGAAAGGCTGTACTCTGTAACATGAAACAAGATGTCATGGAACGGACCCAAAGAAGTGTCAGGCGCAGAGTGAAGGTGGACGTACGCCAGTACGCCTTCATTTTCTTTGTAGAGCTGTCTGATCTCTTCAAGTATCTAACCCGGATCGTCTCTCGCATCTAGAGCTGCTGAAGAGAGGAGGACTACATTGCTTATCTCGGTGAGAGAGCGATGCTTCGACTGCATATTCTTAATGTTTTCGATGCTGCGAGTAGATCTAGGGTGAAGTACTTCAGGCTGGTCGGAACTCAAGCTTAATGGTCGGTTTCGTCCAGCGTAACGTAAAATGTCAGAGAAGAGTCGGCCAAGTGGGGAGGTTTGTGCTCTAGCACGCTGGTAGGCCTTATATATCTAGATGTAGGGAGTCGCGCAAAACGACGACTTCCGTTTTATATAAAAATATAGCACTGTGTGTACCTCTTCAGTTGGCACAGCGAGGTATTTGGGTGCATTTGGGGCCATGGTAGTCAGAGCTACAATTCACGCAGGAGCCGGGGTACCAACAGGAACGGCTAACATGTCCAAATTGATTGCAATTGAAGCAGCGTCTGGGTAGTTCGTTGTAGGGACTTACCGGGACACGAAGTTACCCAGCTTTAATATACTGCGGCAGTTCTTGTCGTTCTAACGTTAACATTAGTGTGGCGGTTGAGACTCTAGTGGAGCCTAATGTTTTAGTTACCCTGTGTACGTGTGTGACACGTTGGGTACTAAGTTTACTCTGAAGGAGGGTGGGGTAGTATTCCCTTAGTTTCGTTTGAATGGACGACACATTTGACAACATTCAGACGCGGATGGGGCGAGACAGTTACTGGAATTTCAGCTATCAAAGATAGATTTCGCACAAGGTTGTGTTGTGAGAAGGATAACACCTTGAATACATCACCACTACCTCTTGACGACATCCGGCGGGGTTCACCATAGCTGGACTAAAAAGATTCATTGACGTCAAACACATCGACTTTCGAAAGTGGGATGTCGGATAAGGAACTCATGACAAGAAAGCGAGGATAAGCCAGATCTGGGTTTACTTCGTTGGAAGAGGGGTCCAACGAGCGAGGAAAGGCTGAAAGGGGAGCTAAGGAACATTTGGCACGAGAACCCTTACGAGAAGGGGAGGTTTTTGGTTTATGGCTAGTCATTACAAAAAGAAAAAAATTCGCGTTCTCCCTCGGGATTCCCCACCATGGAGGTCTACAAGAGCCCGGCACAATTGCAACTCTATAATCAGTTACGTCCAGTATGTTCTCTTGGAGAATGGATACGGATCCACCACACCCTCTTTAGAAACCTAAGAGGGTGCCCTAGTTTTCCTACGCACGGAGAAAAGGGGCCAACGCTGGGGTTTTCCTTCGGCATTCGGTAGAGAAAGGCGGTGTAGATGCCCAGCCTCTTCCACCTTCATGAAAAACAATTCGGAATCAATCCATAAGACGAGCAGAGGGCGGGTATCTATAAGGGCCACTAGATAGGTGAAGGAAGAGGGGGAAATAAAGGGCAGTGGAAGCATGTAATAGGGGAGGAAAGAAAGAATGGCATGTTAAAAGTCTTGTTGGCAGCACCATGGGACCCCTAAGGGGCCCTAGGGCTGACTTCTCTCGACACGAGGAGGCCAGAGCCTTTCTGAGAACAACCCCTGAAGAAAAGATACTAAAGAGGTAGGGGGGGGTAAATTAATAATTTCTTTAACTTTGTAATAAGTGTAACGTTCATATTTCATTGGAGAATAATTTAGCTATCGGGCACATATTTAGTTATTTTAATACTCACATTATGGGCGGATAAAAATTCATTAATCGATCTAGCAGAAAATAAAGCAGAGATAGTTCTAATTTAGTCATGGCTATAGAATTTCCGAATATTTTGGTATTAGCAATAACATAAAAAACATTTTTTGCATACTAATAAATTGAGAAATGCTCCATAAGCCTTACTGCTAGTATAGCTATAGTAGTGCACTTAAATATTTTCAGATGGTAATGTTTGCTAGAAAAACGTATACCCCAAGCATTGTTCCAAGTTTGTGATGAATTGAACCCATATTGCAAAGTTTCAAATGCCAGAAGCTCATACTAATTCATTTTTTTCTGGCATAGATCTTTGATATACAACCTTGTATTAATATTACTTGGAATAAGATAGCTTAGGGGTTCATAAATTTAAACAGTGGCTTTTAAAACCTACCTTTTAATTTTGGCCTCAAAGATGATTTATCAATTTGGAAAAGAATATTGATCGTTTTCAGTACAACAGCTAAATTTCCTTTCTTTTTGAAGGAAGTTACATAGGTGGAAATTCTAATACCATTTCTACAAATTAAAATTACCTTTTTGTAATTAATACACCTCATTCTTCTTTGTAGAAATATATTTTTTTAATTCTTGGTAGAAGAAGTCTGCCCTAATCACCTTGTCTCTTGGTAGGTCCATTTCATTCAACTCATATTTGGGTTCAAACAAAACTACCTACCATGAAATTACGAACGCGTATTCTATGGGGTAATATCTAAGGACGGGCCAGTAAGTATTAATGCTCTAGTAATAGCCAAACTCCTGTCAAACAACCCGAGTCAAAAATGGAAAAATCCACCTTTAGAGAATTAAAGGTAAAATAGTCGACCCAAATTTGGGTGACTTGGTTTCAAACATATCCTTCTTGATTGGAAGAGACTTCTAACACGATTTTTTTTAGGAAATTCTATCTAAGAAAGAGGTAGGGTCCTTAGATTCTAAATCAAAGGCTATACCAGTCAGTACTTTTGATCTTGAGTAATTCCACGACATAAAAGCGATACCAACCTAGAAATAAATCCAGGGCATCTGAGATATAGATTCATCAACACGTATTGCCTATACATTTTCTATTGCAGAAGAAATGATTTACGAAGAGATCCAATCATCTGCAGTGTATGGAAAAATTTCCCAGCAAATCCACTACGCGTGGTATTTCATTGTTCTGCTGGTGGCGTAAGTTTAACTGAAAGTTTTACCCACGATGATCATTTAATAACAACTTTTATCTTATTCCTCTTACATTTAGGCTGTATTCTGCTCGATTTATATAGCTAACAAATGGTCACAAAAACATATAGCCTATTTGTAGCATTCATATATGGAATTGTTCTAGCCCCTTTTGGCAGGCAATTTCTTTTGAATGCATCAGTGATTGAGTTAATGTGGAGAAAATGGGGTAATTGATTGGATATTGTTCTGATTCCTTTATATTGATAACCATGGCTGTATACTTTCTTCCCTTGAAGAAATATAGGATCATGTAAAGATAATCATTCCTAAGACAAAAAGGAGAGTTAACTTTAGTTGGTTAATTGGGGGAAGGGAGGACCTTTACTTGGTAAAATATGAGGTATACGAGGTTATGGTATTGTCAATTAAAGCTAAACTTTAAAGTAAACTTTCTAACAAATATGTTCCTAAATAAACTTTTTAACAGGTTTTTATTTATTTATTTTATCCTTGGTAGGGATTAGCTTTAGTAGTGAAACTTTTGGAGGAGAATCTTTATTCGTTAAAATAGGAGGGACTATCTTTACTTGATCCGAAATATACTTCTTTCAAGAGGCAAGAGGAATATTATAAGAAGACAATTTTAATTTGAGAGAATGTTATTCGAATTCCTACCTTTTTTACTTTCTTCAGAAATCAACGTAATTTAGCCAAAGGACCATTGAATGTATTTGGTTTGAGTTGGGATACTGGAAACGAATAGGATAAAATATAGAACTTTAAATCTTTTTCCTTCTTGGGAGGTATTACATTAAATTTGTTTCAATCCTCTTCTGATAAGAGACCAACTTGTATACTTCCTTTTTAAACATCGCATATTTACAGCCAAACTTAAAATATTTGTAAACAATTGCAATCTTTAGCTTGATTTAGTTTATTAGAACTGCAAAGATATTTAGGGCAGACATAAAATTTATGGTGATTACCACAAAGTCCGCACAGTTTTTAGGGAGGTCTATTCCAGGGCAACTTTATTCAATTTGTTAGCTGGCATAGATAGATATTCTTCAGTAACTTTAAATTCAGAACTTTATTTACTCAAAAATTTAATGTTTGTTTAACTCCTCACTTTAAATATATCCTCTAACAATTGAAAATATTCTAAGTTCTCTTGAAGAAGATTTAACTTCGAATAGACATTTATTCTTAAGCCACGTATTAATTTAAACTTCTATAGTAGAGGGTTTTTTAAGCATCAATATAATTAACATAAAAACCCCTTCACCATTAATAAGTAAATCGATATCGTTGTGACCTCTCAAATGAAACTCGTACATGGCTCTAAAATTCGAATTCCAATTTTTTTTTAAATATATATCCATTACCAGAAATAGCCCGATGAGAATATGAGGCTGAGTCATAACAATATACAGAAGTAACCCATGAAAAAACAGCTCGCATTAAAGGGTTAACTGAAATTGAAGGATGATAGGTACCCAGGGAGAGCAATTTCTTGTGTCAATCCTATTCGTAAGCCACCAATCTCAATTGAGAGAGTTGCCTGAGTATATCAATCCATTGAAAAGTCAATGTGGATTAATTTAAAAATGGTCTCCTGCAAACAGATAGCTAACGGGGGAAGGGAGGAGACGAGCATCCGCAGCTTTTCCCAGTTGTCCCGGAGTCCACGGCAAGTCCGGAACCCTCTTCGAAGAGAAGACCCTCATGGGAATGGCCGTACACTTCCCAAAGGCAGAACCCCGGGCGCTGTTGGCCAGACAATGCGCTCAAGACGCTGTTGCCTTTCAGGGCTATTGGGGGATGTTGGGCTCGCAATGCTAGTCTTTTCCTCCCTCCACCTCGAAACCTTAGGCAAGCGTTGTGGCATCTGAGGCGGATGGTCCCTATTTTCGAAAGGCCACCGTTTCCTAGCCACCCAGACCACCACTAGGCGTGGAACAAGGAGCTTCTTTGTTACTGTCCTCCTTTCGCGGGGCAGTTTAGGAACCCCCCAAGATGGCCTAGAGACCAACTTCAGTGGTGTTGCCTCCTGTGAGTCTAACGACTCGGTCGAGGTGCGTGGCCTTTTCGCCTTACGGGAACGGTCACGCTGGGCAAGATTGGGGAGCCTGGTTTTAGCTGGAGCTGGGTGTGAAACCTTTGTGCCGCTGGAGCTGGGTGTGAAACCTTTGTGCCGCCAGTTTTACCAGGGAAGCTCCCGGGTTGAGTAGAACCCAAAGAAGGGCTCCGAATGGACGCGGAAACAACCGCGCTTGTTGGCCTGGATGGGCTAGGAACAGAGGGTGTCTCCCTGTGCTCTCATAACACGCTCGAACTTGTCCGCCCCGTGGTCGGGCAGCTTTAGAGTGATATCTTTTATCGAGTAGTCCACGAGTTCCCTGGCTTAAACTCCTCCTTTCAGAAAGTTCATGATAGAGTGTGGTTTCACAATCACCGTGGTGCCATCAAGTGTCAGAAGAGCACTCTTCTTGGCCGCCTCGGAGGGACTCGCCGCATCCGCCAGAAGGGCCCCGTCCGAGAAATGGGTCATCTTCGGCTCTCTACCAATCACACTAGCTTAAGCTCTCCTCTGATGGATCATGTTCCCCTTAGCCAACATGGTGCCATCAGTGGGGCGAAAAACGAGAAAGCGTTTAAAGCCAGGGGGCTCGAAAACACCGGATAATCTCTGAATGAGGTGCCCCAATGTAATCGAGGTCCCGCTGTGCTCTCTAGCACTTTTGGTAATTATCAGGGGCTCCCCATCGGGGGCAGCAGAAGGGCCGGACGTGACGATCTTGGCTTGGTCACTTACCGAAATGGTAGCAGACCAATCGGTCCCCGCATTTCTCGCGGATAGAGAGGAGCCCCGAGGCTTTTTAGTGTTTTTTTGTTGTTTTTTTCTTTTTACGAGAGGATGGTGGGGAATGTGCCCTCTTTTCCCCTTCACCGGCAGGAGCTCCCAAGCCGGATGGACCGGCCTCAGCAAGGTCCTTCTCTGAGATAAAGAAGGTCCTGGCAGTCGTAGGTGCACCAGTCGGAGGAGGAGATTCCTCCCCTCCTTGTGCTGCCTTGGAAACCCTAGCCATTTGAGGAGAACCTTGCATATGGGGGGAACCGAGTTCGGTGCTTAGAGCCGAGACCGGATTCGTTCGCATAGAAGGCCCTATCGTCTGAGGCTGGGCTGCCTGAAGGACCATGTCGATCTTGGTGATGCCTCCATTTGGCTATGCCCCCAGGACATCATATGTCCTATTGGCAGCCGTGTCATTAGTTTTACTGACTAAGTTTAATATTCTAGCCAGCAAGTCTTTTGAGAGCTTCTCTCAAAGCCAGGTGGCCTGGCTTCCTTCTGCCCTTTAAGGGGGTTTGCTCTACTGAGCCATTTCAATGGGCTTCCTTCTTCCCTCTAAGGGGGTTTGCTCTACAGAGCCATTTCAATGGGGAGCGCTCGGCTATTGGCTGCCTGCTGGCTCTCTTGGCAATCCCCTTGGAAAGTAAACGGAGGACTGCTGCTGGAAAGCTGGAGATGCCCGAAGACAACTCCTGACAAGAGGTTGTCCTGAGTCCTCTACACACGTAGGCGAAGAGAGGAGTAAGCCTCCTCTCCGGTTAGAGAGATTTGGAGGGTCCCCTGCGAGACCATAGGGGTGTGAAGAACTCCATTTTTTTCTGTGGAGCTCCCCGAAGGCGCCTCGGTTGATTGTGAGGAGAAAAGGGGAAGGTTTTTTTAAAATTTGCTTTATTGGGCATGGTGACTCTAATTTTCTAACGGGATGCACACGCTCATCAACCCTCGCAGTATTTCGCTCTGCAAGGGGTGCGTACAGGGCTGGCAGAGCTAGGTGCTGCCATTTAAGACCACCCATTCCGCCTGGTGACCTAGCAGCCCTTCAGTATGGCGGCTCCACCTTGGTCATTGCGAAAAAAAGAATAGTGAAGTGAGAAGGAAAGGGGATGTGAGGAAAGTATGGGTCGGGATGAAGCAGGTTGTTAAAAACCCACCATCTCAAACCAGAGCTCAGGGGTTAGGGAACATTTGCTCCTCTTCCTTTAGCCCCGATCTGGGATAGTTGGCTGAGAAGAAGGTCAGCATCTACCCTGTGAAAATAGAGGCTGATCAGAGAAAGTTGTGGGAAAGGTTATAAGGGAAGTGAGGAAGTAGGGGAGAGATATTTGATTTCTAAAGGAAGGCGAAGAGGCTAAGCTGGTGTCTTTGGGGTGTCGGACTGCCATCAGCACCGCGGCCAGGATGGCAAATCACCTCGCCCCTTACGGGGAGTAATTATAATATTCATGTTGTAGTATAAAGCCGAGTACGCATTTACGTCTGATTCATACATAAGTAAATCCGTTCCACTTTTCTTTAAGAATGCTTTAATTTAATTTTTTAACCAGCAAGGATTCGTATTATTATATATATATATTGCCATTTGCAGCGTTCGAGGATCTAATTAAATAACTCTGGCAAAAAATATACTTTTACTTACATTAAAAATGTAATATTAAACCTTTAAATATACTAATTCTACAATCAGAGGATCTAATTAAAAATAACACTACCAATAAATAATATGCGATGGTTGACGCAAAAATCACATTCACTCGGAATAGTAACTAACAAACATGAATAACTTCTAGCTTCCTTTATATCTTTAACTAAGAGGGAGTCTGCCTTTGGGTTACCTTGAAGAGAACATCCTCGATGAGATGATTAGAAGCGAGTTGGACTGGCCCTTTCTCGCTGATATGAGAATGGTTGAGAAAACAGTTGATGCTGCTCACTGAGTAAATGAAGCGCGTGGAGAGTCTTTCGGGAAAAACAGCTGAGGCTTATCTCGAGTAGGTAGAAGCGATGCTTCTCAACTTGAAGAGGTAACTTAGAGGATCTTGGATGAACGGTAGTTATTTTGATTCCTGTGTTACAAATTTTTGCTTCTCGATAATGAGACTTGATCTAGAGGTGAATTTTTCTCGAATGGGAATTCACGTTGGTATTCCTCAATGGTAAGAGGTATCTGTTTTTACTCAGAAAACTGAGATAAGGGATTTTCTCTGGACGAAAATAGTATGAGAATTGGTCTCGATACCAGTGGTCAGCTCTTCTAAGCGACCAAAGGAACGGCCTCGAGATGAAAAACCCACTCGGTTCCACTTATCTTCTTGATTTCCTTTTTGACTCAGGGACTCTTCTTCTTTTCTCGATTGCTATTCGGATTTTCATTTCATTTCTCAAGATCGAACTATATATATACGCCGATTATCCCCTGGAGGAGAGGAGGGAAGAGGAGACGAGGGCCCACGGTTAAGCCTCTTTCCTAGCGCATAAATTTTCAACGTTGTGACAATTCGGCCTATCTGGTTTACGCACAGAGAAAGTGAGATTTCTTCTATTTGCGAACTCAGAGATAAACAATCGAACAGGACAGTAAGCCTATTCATTGATTTATATTTTAAAAGCTCTCTCACCCTCCTCTGTTTATTATTCACGGACTACTAAATCTGCTTACTGAAACCCTTCTTTGCGCGTGACGCTTGAAGGTTCTTTGGGGCAGTGGGGCAAAGGAGAAGGGGGGAAAGGGTAAAGTATCGGCCCATGTGGAGGGAACCCTTGACGCTATCTACACAAACTCACCTCTTTTTGTCCTGGTGTTATTTATTCCCACACAATACAATTTCATTTTATTGGAATTTTGGGGGTTGGGATATCAATGGTCCTTATCGATTGTCATTATATATCATGTATTTGAAATGCATTTGAAATGTATCTAAATACACTTTGTGTATTTAGTATCTAAATACATTTTTTCTCATGTATTTAATATTTAGTATTTAAATACTTTAAATGTATTTAGTGCTCATCTCTGCTCACTAGTCCCCATCACAGTCTACTAATTACACATCACTCTGATCATGTGTGCAAGTTTAAGTATCAAAATACTCTCTTAATATCCCAAAACCTATCCATGATATGCAAGGACATGGATCACATTAAAAAGTACGTATATATTAAAATTACGTATTCTCAAATGATAAAAATATATATATTTCTTTTAACTGAATTTTGACCGTATCTTTGGGCATATCGATGGCAGATAATACATATCGTACATATATTTTTCGATTATGCACATTTGGCATCATAGTTACTTGGCACTCAAGCCCCCAAATTCTCTTATAAAACTAGAATTAGCGCACATGACCAAAGGGCTTGTCAACGACTGGTATATCCCAAGGGTTTACGACCAATTTACTTTCGGTTTAGAAACTTTTTCTCCAATCATAAAGAGTAAAGTCAACTGTTAACGCTCTAATCTTATAATTCAGCCTCGTTTTCTGTTTGAAAAAATCCAATGTATTTTAGACAAATGATTTTAGTTTCTAATACTCAATTTATAACTGAATAATTTATTTAAAAATTATCATCTACTATTTAAATATTTCCAAAATAATAATAAATTGCCTTATTATTTGATATAGGTCACAACAAGAAATGACTTTTTCTGCTATTTTTAAAGCTGATATCTTCATAATGTGCAAATCCAAATTTATGTCTCAAATATAATTAATATTTCAATTACTTAAGAATTTTTCATGCCTTGCATATTCACCCTATTTTCATACCTGATGTTGCAGCCTTTTAAGATTCTTTAGTTTAGCATATTAAAAAAATGATGTGTAACCTCCACTAAAGAGGAGTTATAGATGGGCAAGTCCCCCATTGTTTTATAAACTAGTACTTTTAATAATGATGAAAAATGAAGGAATTAAATAAGTAAGCAAGATATTTAGTTTGACAAAGTCCATCCATATATAACGCTGAAAAAATATATTGTTTATTAATTTATTCTCACAAAGCATTTATCGCATAATTATTGTCATGCTTGATTAGATATCGGGACACAGGTAATTGTTGAATGCAAGTCAATATGTTCGAAGTTTAGGAATTTTGGGATAGAAACCAACCCAAAATTGTTTGAAATAATAATAATATTGTCCAGAACGAAGAAAGCAAGTATTTGAAATCTAAATATAATAGAAGTATGGAAGTTACCGGTATGTAGGCATTTGGGGGTAATAAACGAGTATCAAAGAAGAAATTCGTTTTATCTGTATTACCGCGTTCGGCACATACATTAATATATTTAAGAAAACTATATGTTGCCCGCTCTAGTAATTTTGAGTGACAAGTAGAAGGCTTAGGTTTCCTCAAGTGATTCTAGGTAAACTCATCTCAGAGTAAACCATTTAGTAAAATCCGTTGACCCTCAAAATGGAGTACACAAACAAAATAAAGTGCCAATGTGGAAGGATGTCAAATCTCGGGTAGTGCCCGCAGACAATAAGTAAGGAAGATTATAATAAATAATTTGCAAGATATGTAATCATCCATGACGGTCTACCTAATGAACGGATGCAGAGATTTTTAAAAGCGATATCCCAGTTATATCTTCTTGCAAATTAAAGTTAAGTTTTTTGCTTAATTACTTATTAGAACTATATGCATTTGTCCCCAAAATAAGGTCAGATTTAAAGAAAACCTATCAAACATACCCTAAAAATTTATTTTTTACTTTCAAAGTAGAGATATGACCTTTATCTAATAATTACCATCATTAGCAATATCTGATTATTTATCTTTGTATAAAAATAATTTACTTCTGAGGCCTCTATACATCAATTACACATTATTTATATACTATAAAAATTATATTGTAAGAGCAAATTTGATTTCTCGCCTTCCAAGTCGAAAATTTCCACTACAGCCCTTCACAAATATTTTCCATAGGCATCACCTCTTTTTATAGAGGTGAAATAATCTCTTACACATCTTATAACATATGATGTCAAACACCTAAAACAAATAAAGATAACTTTAAATACATGCCGCATATTATGAGTTCAGCCCTCGGTCCTCTGTTAATATACACATTATCACATATCTTATGCGTTAGCTTTCTGTTAACACCTTTAAATATATAATACTAGCATAAACCATACAATTGATCTCTTATCAACCTTAAAAGAAGTGTCGCAGAGCATAGAGTAATCTTTACAGGTTTTGTTCAGTCGAAAGACTTTTCTATTCTTTATTAATTAACTCACCCTGCACCATCTTTAAACCAATCTCGTACCACATTTTTTTTTCGTCAGATATAATTGAATTTTTCCCGTATAAGGTTTACAGCAAGCAACTTCGTCACCCTTTGGTTTGCTAAACAAACCGCACTCTCTACAAACTGATTTGTAGAGCGTCTTCGGAATTATTTCATATTACTTATTCAGGTATGTGTGTGATGAGACTTGTGTAGTCATCATCCTAAAAGTGTAGCTGAAACAGCGATACTAATATTGATAGTAATGCTATGCGTCAAATTTGCTGTCACGAGTTTTGTAAAGGATACTTATACTGTTTTCCTGCTAATTTTGAATATTGAATTTTCATATTAATCAACTCAGTTTGTTTGGCTATTGTATCCTAGGTAAATAAGTTTATTCTTAATAGATATCTGTCATTACTAAAATTTATATGAAAATTTGTTTCCTTGTTTCACTTGTAGTATAATAACATTTTTACTTCTCAGGGATATAGATAAAATATTTCTTGAAGAATAGAACGTAAAAAAAAAAACCCCAATCCATTTGTTATATTTGTGGAACAGTTACCATACCTCATTGCCTATGCGAAATAAAATAAAAATATAATGACAATATTTTAGACCATACATTGGAAATAAGATAGGGGACCAGGACAAAAGTTTCCCTGGTCGTCAGTGCTGCCGGAGGTTTATTGAATTCTTTAGAAGAGAGATCAAAGGTAAAGCAACATCTCTAATATTTGAAATGCCTATGATTTCTAAAGGAGCAACATATCAAGTTACATTGAAATTTCGGATCATATCTGATCTGATGAAGGTGGCTCAGGTTTGCTTTGTCATCAGCGCTGAGCATTTGTTACTTTTCTTTAGCTTCCTTTGTATTTTTCTTTTGTGTTGCGGTTCCCTTACTATGTGTCAATATTATGATGGCTGGGCTGAATATTTAAATTTGGTATCAGGTGTGTAAGGTTTAACGCTATATCTTTGCAAACACTGGTCTCAGTCGAGTAAAGCATAGTGTTATTCGTTATAATAATAGAGTATAGTAGTTCCCTTTTGTTTTTACCATTGCTATCCCTTTTTTGAAACTTAAGAAGCTGGAGTAGCTGAAGGAACTGTTATAATAATTTGTTTGTGTTTTTTTTGTGTGATTTTAGTCAGTGGTTATTTAGATCGAGAAACCAAGTACGAATAGGTCAGTGCCCATATTTAGGTAGGCTAATTCTAAAGAGGCATAATTCTTGTTGCAAGGAATTTTAGTTGGTTGACTAGTGCGCCCCCAAGTGCAAAGATGACTCAGTTCTAAATCTTTAAAGCGCAAGGAGAATCCATGGGACTCTCCGGAAAAGAACTAATTGAGTACGTTCAAGAGGAGCAAAGAAAAAAGGAAGAAAAAGAAATCCAACAAGAAGAAAGAGAAAGAGAGGAACGGATAAGACAAGCTGAGCTTCACCATCAGATTGAATTAGCTCGTGTGGAAGCAGAAATACAGTCCGCCAGTTCACGTTCAGAATTCCCCCCAAATCTCTCACTAAAGCTCCCCAATTTCAAGGATGGAGAGGAATTCGGAGCATTTTTAGCCCACTTCGAAAAGATCCTCGAAAATCAATAACATAGATCTGGAGGCTGAAGGTGTAGCCAGATTACTTCCCCTGTTAAATTGTAAATTGCGCGAAATTTTTATATCTCTACCATCTGAGTGTATAATTAATTACAGCACCTTATTGCTGAGTTATTGACCGCTCATAATATGACTCCCGATTTCTACCGCCAAGAATTTCGAGGAGGTCGTATTAAACCCGGACAGACGTTCCGTCAATTCGGATACATTCTTCAGAGGAATTTTAAATTTTGGTTAGAATCGTCAAAGGTTGATCCGGACTACGAGTCCTTGACGGACTTCGTGTTGCGAGATCAATTTTTGGCGTCTCCCTCGACGGAGATCTGCGCGTTTGTCAAGGACCGTCGGTGCCAGACCTTTGAAGAATGTACCGAAGAAGCGGATGTCTATGCCGCAAGCCCTAATTTATATCCAAAGGAGAATCGAACTTCTCACCAACCCCCAAACCAGGAAAGAAGGAAGGATTCGCGCCCATTCACAGGAGAGCCGACGAAGTTTCCGAGCCCCGTAAAACCCCAAAACTTCTTTCCCCAAAACCAACAACGGGACTCCAAACCTCCCGTTAAGATTACTCCTCCATCTCTCTTCCCGAAGCGACCAATCATATGCTTCACCTGTGGTGTAGAAAACCACATGAGCTGGAATCGCCCCCAAACTTCTAGGCTTAAAAGCGGACCAGCCCATCAAGTTCACCAGATTAATGCAACCCCGGCTTCCCCGTTGGTGCAGACCCAAGCAGAAACTTCTCCCCCTCCGTCAGGCCACCAGGTAAATTTTATTTTTGATAAAAGTTCATCGGGAACTTTGAAATTTGAGGAGGGCAGCGTGAACGGCTGCCGAGTTTCGACTCTCGTCAGTGACACAGGATGTACGTGTTTCATCGTGTCCGACGAACTCCTCCCCCCAGTGGACCCTAACCACGAAAGATTTGCGGTGGTACATGACTACCTTGGGCGGGCGAACCAATTCCCCGTCGTTAGATGTTACCTGCAGTGTCAATATTATGATGGCTTGGCTGAAGTCATTTCAGCACCCATACAATTCTGTTTCGTACTTATGGGACAGATCCCCTAAGTGAGTTTCGACCCTGTGTCTCAGGCCGCCCTTCCTCGAGGCCGGGCTAAGAAAGAAGCCCAGGAGCCCGTCCCCATCAGAACCCCGATACCGTCCGATTTCTCAGAGATCCCTAACCAGGACTTTAGGACGGCACAAAAGGAGTGTGAATTACTAACACCCTTAGGCGATAAGGCCCAAGACAAGGACACGGAGACTGTCCGTGGACCCCAAGAAAAATAGAACCCCCAACGCGCCCATGGAGATACCTTCGTAGAACTGGACGAAACATCGGCGCTTGAAGAAGATTACCCCGTGGAGTCCCTTAATGTAATACAGATAGTGTGCACCCATCCTGATGCGGATTACCCTCCTCCTTTCCTACCAGGTGAGTCTTTTGAACCCTCTGACCTGAATTTTGACGCGCAGCTGACATCACATCAAAAGAGTCAGCTACAAGAACTATTTGAATGGAGTCACCATTTAACGACCCTATTAGCTCTTTTCGAGCGACTGCGCGAAAATGGCCTCACCATTGGCCCCCGCACAATGCCATTTTGCCCACAAAACCATGCCCCTCCCGATTACAAAGAAGCAATTAAGATCGTTCCTAGGATCAGCTTCTCACTATCAGCGATTTGTTCCGAATTTTGCTGTAATTTTATCCCCCCTCAGCCCCCTTCAAAGAAATAATTCCCCAGATCGTTTACGTTGGAATGATGTCGCTATTTCCCATTGTAATCAGCTCAAGAGTAAGCTCATTTCTGCCCCCATTTTATAGTTGCTCAACCCGAAAAAATCCTTTGGGATTAAGCCCGACGCGTCCAACGAGGGCACTGGAGGTGTACTGCTTCATTACGAGGATGACGGAACGAGTCATCCAGTTGCATATGCTAGTCGTCAATTATTACCACGCGAAAAGAGATATGCCACTATAGAACAGGAAGCTCTATCAATTATCTGGGTTATAGACAAATTTAAAATGTACTTGATAGGAAAAGAATTTTAGATAGGAACCGACCACCGTCCGTTAGCCTATATTAGGAATGTGCGACACTCCAACGGTCGAATCATGCGCTGGAGTTTACTCTTAAATTTAAAATAAATTATATAAAAGGTTCCGATAACCAGGTCGCTGACGCACTCAGTAGGAATGCGTAACCGAATAGCGTAGAGTAATTGTATTCATAGAAGTAGTATCTCCATGTAGGTATATACCGTCTAGTACGACTCAAATTAGATTCTCTTTTATTATAATTCGTTAATGTATATGTCTGAATTTTGTAACGCTCAATGTCTTTTTTTGTATGTATATATATTTGTACCCATTAATTACGTATAAATTATTTTGTCCCATATGTACTAATTTTATATCATTTCATTGTTCCATGCCTTTTTTTTTATTAAGTTTGTATTAAAGGTTATTTTCCCTTATAATCAGAAGATCAAAATAATCATATGTATTGAGGTAATACTAGTTAGGTGCAGGAAGGTACGGTTGGTACACGAAAACGAGTTCCCCACAACGGAGCTCTATCGTTGTCCCTTCACTCTTTTTTTTTCGAAGTGACAACTTCCCCCGGAATGGAGGGTTTGATAGAACGGGTTACGGTCCCGGTAATTTCAACCCCTCTCCCATGTTATTTAAAAACCACGATGCTCCCACGTGCATCTTCGCTTTGAAGCTTGTCGTCTTATCGCAGCCACCTGAGTCAATGTTTAAACAAGGAGGTTTATCTTCCCCCCCGTTCGCCCCCATACGCCGACCTCACCAGATTGAGCTAGGCTTATGGGCAGATAAGGCATTGTTCCCAGGCTCGGCTGTGCATTCCCTCGAAGCTTCCACTCCATTGTCCCCCACGCCAAGGGAGTGTCTCGACTATTTAGATGGAAACTTTACCACTAAGATCAGATTGGATATCCAGATTTTCGTCGCGAAACATCACCACGACCCTCTCTCACTTTGTGCGCCAAGGGACCTCGACCTCGAGATTCACCTTAACTTGTCCAGAAGGAGGACAATATCCCTTGAGTGCCAAAGTTCGAGCCTTTCGTGACGCAAAGTCCACAAGGCTTCCCCCTCGTTGTTCAGAAAGAGAACAACATTAGAACAGCCATTGTTCGTTCAAGCCCGTTGACAAGAAACGGTTCTCACCCCTTCCCCTGTTGTTCAGAAGAGAACAACATTAGAACAGCCATTGTTCGTTCGAGCCCGTAGACAAGAGACGGTTCTCACCCCCCCTGTTGTTCAGAAAAGAACAACGTAGAACAGCCATTGTTCTTCAAGCTGTTCATCGAAAAACGGTTCTCATTCCCAAGACGCCACGTCAGGATCATTTTATTCCCCCCCTTCGGCTGGAACTCGCCAGCAGACCGAAATTCCTTCACGTTGACTTCCCCTGCACACTAGTATAAAATTACGTAAGCCGAACGTTACCTTTGAGTATTTAACTCTTTTGTGAATTATATCTTGTGCTTTAAATGATTTAGCGAACCATCCCCTCCATTTAACTTTATATTTGTTTTACCTTTTTAAATCCTTTAATCCTCGGATTAGCCCGAGCCCCCACGACCCTTTCCATTCTCTGTTTATGTCAATATTTTCCGTTTTGTGTATTGTTGATAGTTATTATTAATAAAACTCTATTTTATTAATGATAGCAATATTATTATCCTTGAGCTCAGTTCCACTTCTTAAGCATATCAAAGATACATAATATCGGCCCGACAGACATCCACGCACTCTAAAGATAATTAAAGAAGTTCCCTCAACGAATAGTTATATACATATGGTATATCGTCGAGAGTCCATTCTACGACACTATGTATTGCCTTGGATCTGTTTCTCTAGAATAGATATCTTATAACTCCATATTTTATTTAAATAGGAAAATTTTGATGAATTATTTTCTCTCGTTCTTTATGTTTTCCAAAATTTATTATGGTTTCTATTGATTTATTTTTTACCTCAAAGTAGAAAATAAATCCCAGCCTTCTTTGGGATCCGTATTCTCCATGTGGCCATTTTAATTACCAGTTTTATAGATTCCCGTTAAATTTCAATATTTGAAAAGTTGCTTCACCAAAATAAAAAATTTAATTCTTTTCTAATATTATATTTCTTTTCAGCTTTTAAATTTTCATCAGTCATTTTTAAAATAATAATTGAACTATTAATCTCATCCCCTAAAAAATATTTATTAATGCATTTTTTTAATTTTGTAATACTATTAGTTTATAATTATTGTTTTAATTAAACTTATAACAAATATGACCTTTTATAATAACCTTTTAATTAATCTAAGATAACTTTTTTATATTAGTGTAGTAAAAACAAAAAAACTAACCTAACCATTAAGTTAAATTAAAAAATATTAAGGTTTGTTTAATTAATTTTAATTAAGTTTTGTATTCTTCATTTGGGAAAGAATAGGGTCCGTAATCTAAATAAGGCCCAAAAAGGGGTTCCTTATTATCCATATTGGTTAGTTGGGGTCCGGAATCTACATATGATCCACAATTTCTTCATGAATAACATCAAAGGTGGGCTCAGGAATTTATTTTTCTAAATCTCTTTAAATTTTTGTCTGAAGCTCGACATAATATTTTATAATAGAGTTTTATATGGTGCATGATGAGAACTTCAAACCTTTCCAGAGCTTCCATTCATCAACTAGGATAAGGCCTGGCAGAATATGAAAGATTTTAGACCACCCTTGTAGGCACCAGACAAGGAAGAGTTGCTAATGTCAGCAGGCAGACTATTCCACATCTTAGGGGCAAGCCCAAAGAAGACGTTATCACCCATTAAGCAGAGAGGAATGCAAAATCCGGAAGCGAGGGGTTACTTTCTAATCTAAGGGTGTTTATTTTATTGACCAGGACAGTGCTGAGACCTAATCAGTAGTTGCAGATTCTATTATTTTAAATGGGAGAAGGATGACTACAAAAAAAATCTGAATCTAATGGTCAGTCAGTGCAGTTCTCGAAGCAGGTGTGTGCCACGAGAGATCCGTCCTCGACGGAGGAGAGCTCTAGCGGCAAATTTCTAAACAGGTTGAATAGAGGAATTTTAGTGTTGGGGGTTCCAGTGAGAAGATAATTACAGGAATGAAAGTGAGAGGAAAAAAGGAATGGGTGGATAGCTTTAAACTGTTTCGGGCAAAATGGGACCCGATACGACTGATTTTATTGAAAAAGCATAGGCAGCACACGGTTTAAAATCCAGTTGACTAGCAAAAAAACACAGTAATAACTGTGTCAGAGAAAGCGACCTTGATTGAGAGAAATGGAAACATTTTTACAGCGAGTGAGATATGCTGAAGTACCCATCAAAAGAACTTAAATGTTTGGAAAGTTGTTTTTGAAGAAGTTATCCGATAGTTATTTAATAATCGTTTCATATGCGGATAAAAGATAAGTGACGGTCACGGCGAAAGAGCTTTAGAAGAAGCAGAGTGATATTTACGTTTCATCATCATAGAAGTTAAATTTGGACGTAAATGACTAAGAAGACAGTCAAGATGATGGAGGTAGCCACGAAAGAGGAGCATGCTCAGGGAGAGACACGAAAAAAATGTAGGATTAAGCAGCAGGCCGATAACACACACCCAAAGTGAACAGGGTGAGTATGATATTATAGATATAAGCGAAACAGGTAAAGAGAAGTTTACTAGGAACAGAGGAAATAATCAAGGCAATGGAAAAAAAAATGATAGTTAACCGTTTCAAATGCTGTCGAGATTTTTTTTTCATTTTAAGAGCTCATCTGGCCACTGCATACTTGGGCATTACTTTCCGTAGTCAACACTGCCTTTATACTAGGCATCTTCAAAATAAGCTAAAAAACCCCATAAAAAACAAAGATATAAATAAAAAAATGAAAAAGCAATAAGCACGAGGCAAGCTCCGGCTTTGGGGGTAGGTTCCACTGCGCAGGAACTTACGACCTACTAAAATAACAAAAAAACCCACCTTGTAAAATAAACAGAAGAAGGCCAGCCTCCCCCAAAAAGTATAAAGTTAACGGGTCGGTGTGCACAAATCTGTATCAAGTACAAGGGAAAGGAGATAGCAACCCCACCCATCCCGGTACCGGGACAGATAAACGTGCGCAAAGATCACCAAGACCGGGACATTCGAGAAGAATGTGCCGAACAGTCTGGGGGATGACGCAGTCATCCCAATAGGGTGCAGGCGAGCTCTCCATCAAATGGCAATGCGTCAAACGTGTGCGAGATTCGGAGACAACGGAAAGCGACCTGAACCCGTGGCGGCATTGGGGGATAGGTCCAGGGCAATAGTAGGGGTGCAATGGCACGCAACTTTAAGTTCCCCTGGACCGTCTCGGATCTTCTTTGCCAAGCAGTCCTAAGAGCTACCCGTAGTCATGCCATGTAGTGTGTGTGTAGAAGAGCGAAACGCTGGTCCGGTGGCCCAGTCCAGCGGACTCTTTATAGGCCTCGTCGGCGCGCTCCATTCGCCACATTTCCTACTTGTCCAGGAACTTAGCAAAAGATAATCTCGACATCCACAAGGCTTACTAAATTCGTGTCATCAATGATATCGCGAACCATAGGGTGCGGAGTTTCCAATGTCCCGAGAAACTCCGGGCGCCTTGTGAGTCGCTAAAAATAACGATCCGGTTTCCGAACCGGGCACGTCGCCTAATCTATCGTACCGAGTGGTGTATTGCCACCATCTCAGCCGTTGAGACAAACACAGCACCTGGCAGAGCCCCGCCGAATTCCAACAAAGGGGATACGACTGGAAAGCGTACCCCTCTTCGGAGTTGGTGCCATCCGTATACACTAGCACTTTTCTAGCATGACACGAGATGTGCTCCAAAAAGGCTAGATGAAATACTCCCGGCGCTGTACAAGCTTTGTGAACAAAGGCGTAGCGACAAATAGCTGAGGTTGGTACCCTCCAGGTTGGAGTTTTGGGCAAGACCAGGGGCGCCACCGACCTAAGAGATATACCTAGCTCTCGAAGGAGTTTCCTATCCGTAAACCCAAAGGGCTTAGGGCATGACTTGCGTCTCACAGCGGCATAGGCAGCGTCGAGATCAGCTGCCAATGCTTTGAGCGCTGTTGGCGAGTAACGAACTTTGCAAGGAGCATAGATAATGGCATCTCTCCAGCATCGACAAGGAGGCTCTCAATGGGGGAAGTGAGGAAGGAACCGGTTGCCAGGCAAAGGTCGGTGCAGTGGATCGAGTCCACCTTCCGCAATACACGCTCGGCTGCGGATGCATACAACTCGCATCAGTAGTCCAGCTTCGATCGAACAAAGGATCGATAAATAAGTAAGGCAGTGGCCCTATCAGCGCCCCAAGCTCGGAACTTCCTGGAACGAGGAATAGCCATGGCGCGGGTACAAGAAACCCTAAGGCTGCAAATACGGTGCCATTAAACCACTTCCATGCGTACCCCATTAAGTAAAATGTCTGGGTGAGGGTGGAGCCGTGGATGGCTGCAGAAGTGCAGCACCTTGGAGTTGGCCAAGGAAAGCCCAAACCTTTGCGCTTCGGCATAGAGAGAGACGTGGTCCAATGCTTGTTGAAGTCGATGCTGCACAGATGGCATCTGGGTCGCGCCAAAAGGGATTGAAATTTCCTCCACGTAGAGCGTATCAAGAACATCTTCGGGCACCATCGAGGTGATTCCGTTGATGCACAGGGCAAAGAGCGTTACACTGAGGACACTTCACTGCAGGGCACCTTGTTCCTGCACCCATAGGGCCTGAAAGGGCTCCCCCAGCCGTACGCGGAATCGACAATCTCGCCAAAATTCAGATATAAACATTGGGAGGCGTTCCCTCGCCTTTATTCTTTGGAGAGTTTCCATGATACCGTATCGCCATTCGGAATCATAGGCCTTCTCCAGATCGACAGCACTATGCCGTGGCATAGTGCTGTCTACGAAGGAAGGCCTCGCAGACGGAATTTTCCAGTCAAAGCAGAGAATACAACTTAGAATAGAGCTTGCGGAAGCCCCATTGTGCAGAAGACGGATGGCCTCCGCTGTCCAGAAAAAAAGGCTAATCTAACATTATTTAGGCAACTTTTTGCACACCCAAGTATTGGAGAGATTAGGCAGAAATTAAATTAGTTGGAGTAGAGTGATCTCTCCCCAGTTTGCGAAAGGCGAGCACAGTAGCGAGTCGACAGGAATCTGGGAGGAGACCCTCGACCTAGATCCTGTTGAACAAATCTAAGAGTAAGGCCATGCCTTGCTTACCCAGGTGTCAAAATATGGCGTACGGGACATCGTCCGGCCAATGGGCGGTGTCTGCGCACGAAGCAAGAGACGAACGCAACTCACTCAGAATAAACCTCTCGTTGAAGGGTTCTCCGCCTCTGGAGGTAAAGTCAGGTCGGCGGCCTTCCGCGAAATCATGACGTGCATTTAGTGCTGGGGGATCAGCATCCCAAATAGAGAATGCGGAGGAAAAGGTAATAAAGGATTAAGCCACGGATGCGGCGTCCGAGATTGCGGTCCTATTCTCCTAGAGAACGGGAGGTGGGTCCTGCGAGAACTAGCTCCAAATCCACTTGACTAGCTTCCACACCTCTGCAAGAGGGTTCTTTCCGTTAAGTATAAAGACGTATCCCCGCCAAGAAGAGCGGCGGGTGTGCTTTGCCAAATAGAGGAACCTAGCCCTAGCCCGACGACATTTACCGACAGCGAAATCGTTCGGGGGGCACTTATACAAGTAGCGCATGTAGGCATAAGGCTTCTGTTTGAGCGCCCTCTCACACTTGGCCGACCACTACGAGAGTGGTAAGCGTGCAATACGTCAAGGCGTTCTGTGAATAATAATCAGTCCCGCGGCGATGAGTTTGCTCGGAAAGAACTCAACGGCCTCATCTACCGAACTAAACTCCTCGACTGGGATAGAGAATTCAGTCATTTCCTGAAATGCCGGCCACCGCGCCAAGCAGCAACAAGGTGGGCTCTCAAGCGGCAAATGCCCTGAAAATTATATTTGCATGGAATTGTGATCATTACCATAAAGGTCATCGACCACCCCCCAATCAAAATCAGGCTGTGCATCTGAAGAGCACAAAGATAGATCAAGGCAAGAAAATGATGCGGGTCTTAGCCAGTGATGCCTAAACTTATTAACATTTAGGACACCTATCTCAAGCTCTTCGATCAGATCGGCAAAAACTTGTCCCCTGGGATTTATTGAGTAATATCCCCAGAGAGGATGTCTCCCGTTCAGATCTCCAAGCAAGAGAAAGAGCCTCGGCAACCGTGCCACGACGTGTCGGAAGTCCCCCACGTCGAAGTCAACTAACGGTGGAATGTACACAGAAATAATAGTAATGCTCCTATTCAGGTGAAGCTGCACAGCCACTACCTGGAAGGATGTATCTAAAGTGAAATGAAAGCCGGAGACATCATGCCGGGTGTACACCGCGCATCCCCCAGCTCAGCCCCCATCTCGTGGTGGTGAGGTCGCAAAGCCATTATACTCCGAGAGGGCGTGCAGAGTGCACGCGCTTAGCATGGTCTCCTGCAGAAAAATTGCTAACGGGGAACGGGACGAGACTAGCCTCCGCAGCTCCTCTCAGTTTCACAGTTGGCCCCGAGTCCACGGCAATTCCATTGAAGGAATATGCCCTCCAGGCCTAGATCGGAGGAGACGCTGGCGCCCACTTCAAACAGAAGACCCTCACGAAAATGGACGTACGCTTTCCGGACGCAGAACCCCGGGCGCTGTTGGCCGGACCAAGCGCTGAAGGATCGATCAAACGTAGGGCATAGCCCTATTAGCGCCCCAAGAGCTTAACGTCAAGAACGAAGAATATATATGGCGCTAGACCATAGATCCTAACGCTGCGAATATGAGCCTCTCAGGTGAGGCGTTGGTCAAATACAAGACCAAGGAAACGGTGCGATTCAACCACCTCCAGGGGCACCCCATTAAGAAAAAAATCGGGGTGGAGCCGTGGATGGTGGCAGAATTGCAACACCTTAGTCTTCGTAAAGAAAACCGAATCCTCTACGCTTCAGCAGAGTGAAGGACGTGGTTTAATGCCTGTTAGAGTCCACACTCCAGAGTTGGCAGCTGGGCCTCGCCAAAAGAGATCGAAAGCTTTCCCACGTAGAGCGTAGCAAGTACATGTTCTAGGAGCACCGAGGCAATGCCGTTTATGCTCAGGTCAAAGGGTGTAAATGGTTAGGACACTTCCCTGCGGGACACCCTCTTCCTGATCCATTAGGTCAGAGAGCCTCCCCTAAGCACCATACTCGGATTTGGCGATTTTGCAAAAGCTCAGATATAAAGACTGGGAGGCGTCCTCTAGCCTTCATCGTGTGGAAGGTCTCCCAGATACCCTATTGACATGCTGGATCATAAGCCATCTCCAGATAGAAAAATACTGAGGTGAAGTGCCGTCTACGAAGGAAGCTCTCGCATACAGCATTTTCCATTCGAAGTACAGCATGCGATGTATAATGGAACTTGCGGAAGCCGCACTGCGCAGAACCTGAATGACATCCACTGTCCAGAAAAATGGCTAATATAATATTTAGCAATTTTTCCATCAAGTTGCACACGAAGGAGGTTAGACAAATTGGGCGGAAACCAACAGGAGTATAAGGATCTCTCCCACTTTGCGAAAAGCTAGCACACTAGCTATTTGTCAAGAGTCAAGGAGGTTACCTTCTCCCCACGTCATGTTGAATATAGTTGACAGAAAGGCTATGCATCCCTCACTTAGAGGTGCAAGCATGGCGTACCGGATATCCACCGGTCCATGGGCGGTGTCCGCGCACGAAGCAAGAGCGGAACGCAACTAACTCAGATTAAACCTCTCATTGATGGGTTCTCCGCCTCTAGGGGGAAACTCAAGCCGGCGGCCTTTCGCGACATCAAGACGTGCATTGAATGCTGGCGAAGAAGCATCCCCGCCACGGACGCGGGGTCTAAGATTGCGGTCCATATCTCCTGGAGAATGGTAGGAAGGTCTTGGGAGAACATGCCGCGAATCTTTTTGCCTTGCCTCCACACCTCTGCTAGTGGGGTTTCCCGATAAGTGTAGACACGTATGCTCGCCAAAAGCGCGGCGGATATGTTTCGAAATATACCAGAACCTAGCCCTAGCCCGACGAAATTCACCATCATTGAAATCCTTCAGGCGGCGCATATAGCGCATGTCGGCACAACGTTTCTGATTGAGGGCCGTCTCACACTCGGCCGGCCACCAATGGAGAGGTCGGCGTGCAAAACTGCAATACGTTCTGGGAACAGTAATTAGGCTCGCGGAGGTGAGGTTACTAAAAAAGAACTCAACGGCATCATCTACCCACATAAGCTCCTCGAGTGAGATAGAGAATTCAGTCTTTTTCTGAAATGCATGCCACCTTGCCCGCGCCAAACACTACCTAGGTGCTCTCTCATGCGCAGAGGGCCACCAAATGGTATTTGAATAGGAAATGATCAATAAAATGGAGGTCATTGACCACCCCTCAATAAAAATCAGGCTGTGCCTACGGAGAGCACAGAGATATATCAAGGCAAGAAAATGAAGTGGTTCTCAGGCAGTGATGCGTAAACTCCTCTACATATATGACACCTATCTCAAACTCTTTGATCAGATGGGCAGGGACTTCTCCTATGGGATATATTGAGTAGTCTCCCTAGAGAGGATATCTGGCATTCAGGTCAACAGAATGGGCCTCGGCAACCGTGCCACGAAGCTGCGGGCTTCCTCCGCGTCAAAGTCAGCTGACGGTGGAATACACGCAGAAATAACAGTATACCTCCTATTCAGGTGAAGTTGCAACAACAACTGCGATAAAGGTGGTATCTAAAGTGAAAAGAAGAAAGGAGACAAGATGCCGGGTGTAAACCACGCTTTCCCTATCCCATTCTCTATCCAGTGGTGGTAAGTTCGCAAACACATACCTCGAGAAGGTGGGAAAGGGGCATGCGCATAGCATGGTCTCATGCAGAAAAATAGCTAACGGAGAACGGGACGAGACGAGCCACCGCAGCTACTCCTAGTTGGCCTGGAGTTCGCGGCAATTCGATTGAAGGATAATTACCTCTAGGCCTAGATCGGAAGAGACGCAGGGGCCCTCTTTGAAGAGAAAATCCTCACGGGAATGGCCGTACGCATCCCGGAAGCAGATCCCCCGAGCGTTGTTGGACAGATAATGCGCTAGAGGCCTTGTCTCCTTCAAAGACATATTGAGGGAGGTTGGGCTCGCCATGCGAGATTTTTTCTCCCTCTGCCTCGAAAGCTTATGCGGGCGTTGCGGCATCGGAGGCATGGGGCCCTCATTTTCAGGATCCCCGTCCTTGAGCCACTTAGCCAAACACTAGGCGTAGGCAAAGGAGCAGAAGCTCCTTTCGTGTTGTTCTCTTTTCGGAGGGCAGCTTTAGAAACCCCGGAAGATAGCCAGGCAACCAGCTTCAGAGCTGTGGCCTCCTATGAGTCCTAACGACTCGGTAGAGGCGTGTAGACGTTTCGCTCTTCTTACTGGAAACGGTCACGTTGGGAAAAGGGAGGGGGAGTCCTGGTTTTAGCTGGGGCTGTGTGTGCCGCCAGCTTTACCAGGTGAGCGCCCGGGTTGAGTAGAACCCGCAGAAGGGCTCTGTATGGGAAAAAAAAACCCCTTGCTCTTAGGCCTCGATGGGCTAGGAGTAGAGGGTATTTTTCTTAGTATGGAGGCATTAAACATCCCAGGCAGAGCAAGCTCTCCAGGATCCTGTTCTTACCCCCTCAAAATAAGAGAAGACGATTTTGGCCTAAACGACCAGGATTTCTTTCTCAGGGAAATATGCACCGTATTACTTTAAAGAAGAGGAATGTGGCTCTCCGCAAATAAAACACTTGGCCTCACTGGATTTGGAATTTTCGTGTGCGGCCTTGGAGCAATTTACATTGACTTCGGAGGAACCTGACTTTGCACGTCTACATGAGCGATTCGTATGGCTGAACCGATGAGAGTAATAGCACATCCGCGGCAGTGGCGCTGAGGCCTTTACACGGTAGCGGTACCAACCGGCACGCACGGACTCAAAGAGGTTATCACAGTCGAACGTGACAAAGAGTCTAACGGGGGGGCTCCGAGGCCCCCTCCCTCTTTTAAATCACACACTCCAACTTGACCGCCCCTTGGTCGGCCAGCTCTTCAGTGATATCTTCTATGGAGTAGTCCACGAGTTCCCTCACATAAACTACTTCTTTCACAAAATCATGGTAGAGTGAAGCGTTACACTCACTGAAGTGCCATCAAGTGTCCGAAGAGCACTTACCTTGGCCGCCTCGGAGGGAACCGCCGCATTCGCTAGAATGCTCCCAGCCGAGAAACAGTTCACCTCTGGCTCTCTACTAATCATACCAGCTAAAGTTCTCCTCTAATGAATCATTTTTTCCTTTGCCAACAAGCTGCCATCAGTAGAGAGCATAAATAAGAAGCGTTTGAAGCCAGCGGTCTCTAAAACGCCAGGTAATCTCTGAATGAGAGGCCTCGAGGTAATCGAGGCTCCGCTTTGCGCACTTTTGGTCTTATCTTAGGATTGCTCACCCAGGAGACACTGGGTCCAGACGTGCCGATCTTGGCTTGGTCGCGCTTAAGGATGTTAGCGGCCTCGTCCGTCCCCGCGGCCCCTGTGGAAGGAGAAGACCCCCGATTCTTTTTCCTTTTTTTTTATTAGTCCTTTTTTTTAGGAGAGGAAGGCAAGGAATGAACCCGCTCCTTCCCTCCCTTAGTAGGAGCCGCCAGGCCAGATGGGCTGGCCTCTGCAACCTCCTTCGCCGAGATGGTAAAGGTCCCAGCAGCTGTGGGAGCATCGGCCGGAGGAGAAGACCCTCCCCTTCTTATGTTGTCTTAGCAGCCCGACCCTTCTTTCGAGGGCCCCGAACAGGAGCAGACTCAGGCTCGGCGTTTGATGCCGAGAACGAATCTGCCCCTATGGAAGGCCCCACCTTCTGAGGCTCGTCTGCGTCGACGAGCATGTTTATCTCAGGCGGGGACTCCATTTGGCGATTCAGCCATAACATCACAGGTCATGTCAGTCTCGTCCATGTTCTTTGTGGGGGTATAGGCCTTCACCCCCGCTAGATTCAATATTCGGGCCAGCAGGTCTTTAGAGGGAAGCGGCAGATAAGGGCCATTCTTTCCTCTCCTTCCTAAGTTGATTTGCCCTACCGAGCTGCTTAAACGGGAAGTGGCCGGTTATGGGCTGCCTGCTGGCTTTTATGGCAGTCCCCTGTGAAAGCAAAGGCAGGACTGCCAGATAAGCTGGAGTCCCATGGTGACTCCAAGGAACTGGTTGTGGGGAGCTTCCTCCACGCATAGGAGGTGGAGAGGAGTAAGTCTCCTCTCCGGTTGAAGAGTTATGGAGGGTCCTCTGGAGATCCACAGGGGGAGGGACGTCCATTTTGGAGGGGGAGTTGCCTAAGGGTGGTTCTGTTGTTCTTAAAGGGGACATGGGGAGAGATTTTGTTTTTTTAAAGGTTTCATTATTGGGCATGGTGCCCCTTTTTTACGAGATGCAAACGCTAATCACTCTCCACTGTGGCCCGCTCTGCGAAGGGTGAGTACAGGCCTGGCAGAGCCAGGTGCCGTGATTTTGGACAACCCTTCACCACTGGTAGCATGGCAGTCTCTCAGCATAGCGGTTCCATCTTGGACACGGCGTAAAATAGAGTGTTTGAAAATAAGAAGTAAGAGGAGGTGAGAAAGATATAAGTGGGGATAAAGCAGGTTATTATAAAAGCCACCATCCCAAAATGGAGCTCAGAGGTGAGAGATCATTGGCCCCTCTTGCCCTCAGCTCCGATCCTGGATAATTTGCTGAGAAGAAGATCAGCATCTATCGTATGGAATTTGAGGCTCACCAGAGAATGTTGTGGGAGAGGTTAAATGACAAGCGAGGAAACAGGGGGGGAAACATGAGTGTTCTGAAGGCAGGAGAAGTGGCTAAGTTAAGACAGGGGCTTTGAGAGCAAAGGCATTAATATCAGGCTGGTTAAACCTGAAGAGGGTTTGAATTTGGCAGGCCCAGTCACCATGCCCAACTTGTTTGCACTGTTAGGAACAAATTTGTTCTTCTCCTTTTTTGGAGTGCAGTTGTGCTTAGCCGCGTAGATATCTGCCTCCTCAATGCATTCCTTGAGAGTATGGCACTTCCCGTCATTCACAAAGGATCTGAATTCCGAAGAGAGCGACGCAAGAATTTGTTCTCTGAGGACGAAGTCGGCCTGAGTGTCGTATTCATGAGGCACTTTGGATGCGTCAATCTAAAAATTAAAGTGAGGCTGCAAGGAGTAGCCGAACTTTCGGAAGGCCTGGTCTGGTTGAATCCGACAATGCCTAAATTTAGCTCGGTAGAATCCGGGTTTATATTATAGGCGGCGAGCAGCTCGGCATTTAACGAAAAGTAATCAATCGTAGCCTCTGAAGGAAGGGAGATCAAAATATCATTGAGTTGGTAACTCAACAAGGGCAATAATTGTGCTACGCCGTCCGTCTCGATGTTCCAATGACTCAAGTCGAAGTTCTTCTCGAATTGGGTGAGGTAAAACCTGAAGTCTTCTCCTTCTTTGAATACTGGGAGTTTTATGGTCGCTGACTGCCTTGCGCTAGTCTGGAGCTTGCGGAATTTATGGAGAGAGTCTCTTTCCTATCCCTGCACATCTCCAATTCGTGAAAACAAATCCTCTCTCTTTCTTCGCATTCTCTTTCTTTGCGTCCATTTTCTCTTGCTCTTTCTCTTCTCTCTTGCTCATAGATATAGGCCATTATGTCTTTTTCGTTGAGTCCAAAGGACTTGCCATGGGTCTTAGAAAATTACAAACGAAGAAATGTTACCGGTTTTACGCCAGGGAAGCGACAACAAGAGATAAATTAACGCACGACAATGAATGTGGCGGGATTTCTAGTAAACAGGGACTAAAGTCTGATATGGTTTTTCTTGACTCAACGAAATTACGAGCAACACAAGGAAAAAAAACTCGCGGAAAATAACTCAATTACTTCGCACGGTGCGGATTCTATCCGTATGATCACTCGGGGAAACACTTCTGGGGACGAGATTTTACCTAAATCCCTCACATGGAACAATGCAATTTCTAAATGCACTTTCAACTTACGGCAGAAGAAATGAGGCCTTAAAAGACCTCAATTCAATTCCAGGGAGGAATAAAATAATGGTGATGCACGGTCACGCAAAATAAATTCACACAAATAAAATAAATAAATGGAAACTAGAAAAATACAATTTTGTAAGTAGTAATTCCTCATCATTTTATCTCCAGACCTGGAACCAAGATAAGCGAACAATTTATCCAAGGTTAACCAATTAATTAACCAAGATTAAACCCAATAAAATTGACACTAGTTTAAAATAATAATAATACTATATATATATATATATATATATATATATATATATATATATATATATAGTTCGAAAGTGCTTGGATTCATCTTTTCATTTTTATGTGGGTTAATTTTCCTATATATATTTCAATATGTCACAAGTTGATGTTAGAACTCAACCCTCTTCAAAATTCCTCAGCCCGAGGGAGAGAGGCTTATTAACGGATTAGTCCGTTATGAACGTGGGTAAAATTATAAATAGAAATCAGAGTGCAATTAAGTTTCAGAATGCAGTTTAAGTTTGTCAATGATTAGCTATCTTGATAGATTCTGGCGTAATAGAAACTACCGGTATACAAAAATATACTTTACTACTATGCAGATAATATATTTATAGAATTAAAAGGGTTTTATTTAGGTTATATAGATAAATATAAGAGACGTACACGAGCCTCGGCTTCATACAACTACCTGGGTGGGGTTGACGGCAGTACACACAGACGGACAATGACAGATAGGGCGCTCAAATGACACCGCATGCGAAGCCAAAGGATGGAGGCTTAAAAGGGGGGCGAGATTGCACAGGGTAGTTGCACGTTGTGGTTACCTTGAAGATTTGTTCTGAGGGAGTAGTCCTGTCTTGTTTGAGACGGCATCGAGTCCACAATAATAGCCTCTTGACAAACGACCATTAGAATACCGAATCGAGAATTTGACGCGTCGCGTTCGGGTAACGGGTACCAACGAGTACGAGGTTGACTCTCTACTAGAATACACGGAGCTTGACGGTTACTACAAGGGTCTGTCCAATTCCGGCGTTGGATGTTTTATAGGGTTCGGACGAAGAGGCTTATCCCCGCGCCCGAAGTGGGAGGGTTCCAGTGGACAGACGTTTCAACGGGCGAGGTGGCCTTTGCCCGATTCTCGCTGTCACAGGATAATCCCTGGCGGGGCCCATCGTGCTCTTAAGCACACCTCAGACTCCCACGAAGTCGTACCCAGACCGTCATCATGGCCTTCTCGAATTTGCGCTTCTTTAGTGTGGAATTAAATGGTCTGCCATGTGCTTGTGCGCGCGCGCTGTTTCTTTCTTTCGTTTCTTCTTTCTCTCTTTTATTTCTTTCATTCTTTTTTTTCTTTCTCTTTCTTTCTTTGTCTTTCTTTCTTTCTCTTTCTTTCTTTCTTTCTTTCTTTCTTTCTTTATCTTTCATTCTTTCTCTCTCTTTCTTTTTTCTCTCTCTCCCTTTATTTCTTTCTTTTGTACTCTTGCTTTCGTTTTTTCTCTCTCTTTCTTTTTTTATTTCTCTCTTTATTTTCTCTATTTCTTTCTTTCTTTCTCTTTCTTTCTTTCTGTCTCTTTTCATTCAATCACTCTCTCTTTCTTTCTCTTTCTTTCTTCCTTTGTTTATTTCTCTCTCTATTTTTTTTCTTTCTTTTGTCTTTATCTCTATTTCTTTCCCTCGTTTTCTTTCTCTATCTTTCTTTCTTTCTCTCTCGTTATTTGTCGTTCTCTTTTTCTTTTTCTTTCTTTCTTTCTCTCGTTTTCTTTCTCTTTCTTCCTTTCTTTCTCTCTCTTTCTCTTTTTTCTTTTATTTCTCTCTATTTCTCTATCTTTCTCTCTCTTTCTTTCTTTTTTCTTTCCTTATCTCTCTTTGTTTTGTTTTTTTTCTGTCTTTGTTTCTTTATCTCTCTTTGTTTCTTACTTTCTCTGTCTTTCGTTTTCTTTATTTCTCTCTCTTCCTTGTTCTTTATTTCTCTTTCTCTATCTTTCTTTCCTTCTCTCTTTCTTTTTCTTTCTTTCTTTTTCGTCCTTTCTTTCTTTCTTTCTCTCTCTTCATTTTTCTTCATTTCACTTTCTCTCTCTTTTTCGTTCTTTCTTTCTTCCTTTTTATCTTTCTTTCTTTCTTTATTTCTTTCTTTCTTTATTTCTCTCTTTTTCCTCTTTTTCTTTCTTTCCTTTCATCTCTTTCTTTCTTTTTCTTTATTTCTTTCTTCTTTCTTTCTCTTTCTTTCTTGATTTCTTCCTTTTTCTCTTCCTTTCTTTATTCTTCCTCTTTTCATTTTCTTTATTTCTCTCTTTATTTTTCTTATTTCTCTCTTTATTTTTCTTTATTTCCCTCTTTTTCTTTGTCTTTCTTTCTCATTCTTTCTTTCTCTTTATTTCTCGTTTTTTCTTTCTTTCTTTCTCTCTTTTTTCTTTCTCTCTTTCTTTATTTCTCTCTTTATCATCTCTATTTCTTTCTTTCTTGCTCTTTCTTTCTTTCTGTCTCTTTTTATTCAATCACTCTCTCTTTCTTTCTCTTTCTTTCTTCCTTTCTTTATTTCTCCCTCTATTTTTTTTCTTTCTTTTTTCTTTATCTCTATTTCTTTCCCTCGTTTTCTTTCTCTTTCTTTCTTTCTTTCTCTCTCGTTATTTGTCGTTCTCTTTTTCTTTTTCTTTCTTTCTTTGTCTCGTTTTCTTTCTCTTTCTTCCTTTCTTTCTCTCTCTTTCTCTTTTTTCTTTTATTTCTCTCTAGTTCTCTATCTTTCTCTCTCTTTCTTTCTTTTTTCTTTCCTTATCTCTCTTTGTTTTGTTTTTTCTCTGTCTTTGTTTCTTTATCTCTCTTTGTTTCTTACTTTCTCTGTCTTTCCTTTTCTTTATTTCTCTCTCTTCCTTGTGCTTTATTTCTCTTTCTCTATCTTTCTTTCCTTCTCTCTTTCTTTTTCTTTCTTTCTTTCTCTCCCTTTCTTTCTTTCTTTCTTTCTCTCTCTTCCTTTTTCTTCATTTCACTTTCCCTCTCTTTTTCGTTCTTTCTTTCTTCCTTTTTATCTTTCTTTCTTTCTTTAGTTTTTTCTTGACTTCTTTCTCTCTTTTTTCTGTCTTTATTTCTTTCCTTCCTTCTCTTTCTTTTTTTTTCTTTATTTCTTTCTTCTTTCTTTCTCTTTCTTTCTTGATTTCTTCCTTTCTTTATTCTTCCTCTTTCTTTTTCTTTATTTCTTTCTTTATTTTTCTTATTTCTCTCTTTATTTTTCTTTATTTACCTCTCTTTCTTTCTCTTTCTTTCTCATTCTTTCTTTCTCTTTATTTTTCGTTCGTTCTTTCTTTCTTTCTCTCTTTTTTCTTTCTCTCTTTCTTTATTTCTCTCTTTCTTTCCCTCTTTCTCTCTTTCTTTCTTTCCCGCTTATCAGCACTTCCTGAAAGATGGGCCAGACAGAGAGGGTGGCGTTGTGATGTTGTATGTCAAGGATACTCTAAACACGACGGAATGAAACATCGTACCGACCATGAAATACTAGGTGTTGACCTAGAGAGAGGTCCTGTTAGATACATGACCCTGGTGCTTTACAGACCTCCTGCTTAACTCTTAGAACAGGACAGGACTCTGTACAAGTTGTTGGGCGAACTTGTAAAAGACAGAGTGTGTATCACCATAGGTCGCTTCAATACCCATGTTGACTGGGAAACGAGAAAACCCTGTGGAGATAACGCACTACACCTAGAGTTCGTGAACAGCGAGTTCCTGACTCAATGGGTGAGAGAGCCAATGAGCGGAGACAATATCCTCGACTTGGCTTTCACCTCTGAGGATTACATCAATAGTACCTCTCTGTTGGCGAATAGTTCGGTGGCAGTGACCACGGACTAATTAGATTTGTAGTCAAAGGCCCCAATGCAGGGTCAGCAACTAGTAAATCGAGGAAACTTGATTTAAGAAGAGCAGACTTTGCAGGTTTCGTGCTGGACTGACTGACGCGAGGCTAGAAGTGTGCGATGCTGTTGAAGACTCATGGAAAAGTTACAAACCAAAGTGGTTTAATCGCGACTTCGAACAACTGCTTAGGGAGAAGAGAAATGTGTACCGGCAATCGAAGATCTCGGGGGACGTTGACAACAACCGGAGGCTAAACAGGAGAGTGAAGTCAAGCATAAGGGCGGCTAAGCGGTCTGAGGAACTCTGAGTGGCGAGACTCTGTAAAGAGAATCCCAAGGAGTTTTTCGGATATGTAAACAACCGTAAACCAATCCGTCGAACAATTGGCACTTTGAGGAATGAGGAAGGGATATTAAAGCAGTCAGATGCAGTAAATGCTACCCTCCTCAACGACTAATTCTCTTCAGTGTTTACTGAAGAGTGTGGTCCCATCCCGCTGCCAACGAGTTCCTACTCGTGGGAAAAGCTGGAGAATATGGACTTCAACGAAGGAGAAATAGAAAAGAAGATCACTGACCTAATGACGAATAATTCACCTGGCCCGGATGGGTTTCTACCTAAAGAGTTGAAAGAAGTGCGCGATTAATTGTCACGCCACCTGAGCTCAATCTTCAGCATGTCAATCCGGACCGAACGCGTCCATAGAGACTGGCGTGAAGCGGAGGTGACTCCTATCTTCAAGAAAGGAGAACGTAGCCAACCGTAGAACTACCGACCTATCAGTCTGACTTCGATAGTCGGTAAACTCATGGAAAGCATCATGGTGGACAAAATGACGTCGCATTTAGAGTCAAAGGTGCTACTGAGGAGTTTCCAGAACAACTTCCGAAGGCAACGATCATGCCTGACGAACCTTGTGGAATTCTTCCACTTCGTCTTCAGTGAGCACGATCGAGACAAGGCAGTGGATGTGGTCTACTTGGACTTTCAGAAGGCCTTTGATAAGGTACCACACCGCCGCCCTCTCCGTAAAGTGCGAACGCTGGGCTTAGACAGAAAAGTAGCCGGCTGGATAGAGGACTGGCTAAGTGGCAGACGGCAACGGGTGGTGGTGAATGAACAGGCTTCTGATAGGGTTTTAGTTACTAGCGGAGTGCTTCAAGGTTCTGTCCTGGGAAAACTACTATTCATCATCTATGTCAAGGTCGGTGACATGGTTGCCAAGATTTATGAACGTTGCAAAGGATGGAAATACTGCCCGCCTGCAGGAAGATCTTCGGAAGATTGGGGAGTGGTCGGACACGTGGCAAATGCCTTTTAACATGAACAAATTTAAAGTGATAAATATCTGCCACCGAAACCATAATCTCAGTAGAATCTTATGGTCACTGTTATTGAATCCACCGACACTAAGAACGACTCGGGTGTAACAATCACTACTGACATTAAGTTCTCGAAATACTGCATTTAGGCAGAGAAAAAGACCCAAAGGATGCGAGGCTACATGTAGCGCCAGTTTGGATATCGGAATAAGGAGATTGTACTGTGTTTGTACAACTCACTTGTCTGACCACACCTGAAGTATGCCGTACAATTTTGGAGTCCTTCATTTCGAAATGACATCGCTAGATTGGAACGCGTGCAAGCCAGGGCAACCAAACTGATTCCCTCTATCAGACAAAAATTTATGAAGATAGATTAAGGGAATTAGATCTGTTCTCGTTGGAAAGCCGTAGACTGCGTGGTGAGCTCAGCAAAGTTTTCAAAATACTTCGAGGGTTCGACAATGTTGACTACAAGGATATTTTCACACTTGTTGAGAGCAGAACAAGAAATCACGACTTTAAACTTGAACTGAAGCGTTACAACCGCGATCTGTGTAGAAATTTTTCACTTACATTATCTGCGGGAGTTGGAACGCACTTCCAGTGTAAGTTGTCAACAGTAAATCTGTTAACCATTTCAAGTCAAGACAAAACAGGGTATTGAAAAGTGGCCGTTTAAGGACGTAAAGCATTTGAGCAGAGATGTGCCCGCTCGACTGCTAGTCCAAAGGTACCCTAATTGAATGGTATGTAAGGTCTTGTGGGGTACTTTCTTTCCTTGTTACTCCTTGTTCCTCTTTCTTTCTTTGTTTCTTTCTATCTTTCTCTCTTTCTTCCTTTCTTTCTTTCTTTCTTTCTTTCTTTCTTTCTTTCTTTCTTTCTTTCTTTCTTTCTTTCTTTCTTTCTTCCTTTCTTTCTTTCTTTCTTGTTACTGCTCGACTTGTCTCAAGCATTTGATAGCATCCATCATACTATCCTGTTAACTAAATTGACTGATTTGAAAATTGATCCATCTGTTATAAAAGTTATCTGGAAGATCGCATACAGTTTTTTCGTATAAATAATATAATATCTGTCCTTATAAAAATCTCGTTTGGCGTACCACAGGGTCCCATACTGGGTCCGATCTTATTCATTATATTTGTTAATGACATGTACAAGTTGGTAAAGAAGCATTTATTGGTGCAGTATGCCGATGACACACAATTTTTACTATCTTGGGATGTCAATAATGTCAACGAGTTAGTTGAGGAAGCTAATGAGGTCTTGCGCAAGTTAAAAGAATTTTGACAGTTTAATGGTCTTCTAGTAAACGAACAGAAAACCCAATGTATTTTTACTGGTTTACATCAATACATTTTTCGAATTCCAAATAATATTATCTGGAATTTAATGGTACAACGATAACTCCCTCCAAAACTGTAAAAAACCTTGGTGTAAATATGGATAGCTTTATGTCCTTTGACTATCACATAGATAAGATGTATAAAGAAGTAATAGGAATACTTTTGTATTTACTCGTAAACTGCATAAAAGACTGCTCTCAGTCAGATATTAGGCTGATGGTTATTCAGTTGTTGGTGCTGAGTCATTTTAACTATTGCTCTAAGATCTGGGGAGCTGTTTGCATGACTCAGATCCAGCGACTTCAAAGGTTAAAAAAGATTTTGCTGCTAGAGTCACAATTGGTGGTTTAAGTAAATACGACCACATTGCCCCCGCAATAAAAAAAAATAAAGTGGCTAAAAATAGAGTAGAGCTCTGTATTTAATATTTGTGTTGGTATGTTCAAGGCTTTAAGAAACCACCTACCCAGCTGGTTGTTCTCATTTCCAATTGTGGGGAAGGTGAGAGATGTGGCCACCAGACACCAAATTAACTCTTTATCCCAAGAACTCGTACACACACTGCGGCCAGATCATTTAGCATCAGAGGGCCTATACTTTGGAACACTATTCCTCTGAATATTAGAGGGATCCAGAATTTAGCCTCTTTTAAAAAATCTCTTAAATCTCACCTTCTGTGTGTGCAATCCAATTAAGATGATATAAAGGGATTTAGAGACATTGTTATAGAATGTAATTATGGATGAATCCAATGTATAGGTATAATTCTTGTATTATGAGTGATATTATTGTATTACTAATGAATCGTTATGTGTTCAATTTCATATGTATGAATAACCATTGTGTATAATGGAATAAACTGTTTTAATTTTGATTTTGATTTTGACTCTAACTCCCTCTAACAGACATAAAAGTTATTAAGATAGATTAAAAGAATTAGATCTGTTCTCGTTGGAAACCCGTAGACTGCGTGGTCAGCTCATCGAAGCTTTCAAAATACTTCGAGGGTTCGACAATGTCTGTGATTACAGGGATATTTTCAGCCTTAATGAGAGCAGAACAAGAAATCACGTCTTTAAACTTGAGCAAAAGCGTTACAACCGAGATCTGTGTAAAAAAAAATTCACGTACAGTATCTGCGGTAGCTGGAACGCACTTCCGGTGGAAGTTGTCAACAGCAATTCTGTTGACCACATAAGTCAAGACGAGACAAAGTCTTGAAAAGTGACCGTTTAGGGAGGACGTAAGGCAATTGAGCGGTCATGTGCCCACTCGACAGCTAGGGCAAAGGTACCCTCATTGAATGGACCGTAAAGCCTTCTAGGGTACTTATTTGCCTTGTAGCTCCTTTTAGCTCTCTCTCTCCCTCTGTCTCTCCCTCCCTCTCTATCTATCCCTCTCTCTCCCTCTCTCTCTCCCTCTCTATCTCTCCCTCTCTCTCTCTCCCTCTCTATCTCTCCCCCCCTCTCTCCATCTATCTCCCTCTCTCCCTCCCTTTCCCTCTCACTCCCTCCCTATCCCTCCCCTTCTCTTTTTCTCCCCTATCTCTCCCCCTGTCTCCCCTAACCTGGTCCCCCCTCTCTTTTTCTCCTCTCCCCCTTCCTTTTCTTCTCTACCACTCTTTCCCCTTCCTCCCCCTCCCTCTCCCCTCCCTCTCTCCCCCTTCTCCCCTCCCCTCCTTACCTCTCCCTCCTTCCCTCCCCTCCTTTCCTCCCCCTCCCTCCCTCCCTCTCTCCCCCTTTCCCTCCCTCTCCGTCCGCGGGCCTCCGAAATTGTCCTCCTAAATGACAATAATGCCCGTCATTACCTAGATCGAATGACAAACGTTTTCCTCAGAGGAGCTCGTTTGGGAAATATTGCTTACTTATTATATTCTCCTGACCTTTTTTCTTCTATTTATTTCTTGTTTAGGGGATTACAGAAACATTTTAATGGTTTTTAGGTCGGTATCAAGAGAAAAGGTTGATAATGACTTGAATTAATATCTTGCACCAAAACCTATAATTTTACAAAAGTTGCATTTAAAAGCTTGTTGAAAGATTGAATGAGGTTCTAGAAAGCAATATTTACATTGTGATATTTTTTTAAATTACTTTATATAATTAATGTTCCAGTAACTTGGACCGATTTTAAATGTGATAAAAGTTAAAGCATCTAATGATTTTTTTATTTTTTTTCAGATTTAACAACTTCAGACTTTGGCAATTTCAGCCATGGAAAGATTAACAATTGAACAACGTGCTAAAGTTTTTGAAGCCTATTAAGAGAAAAGGTTGATAATGACTTGAATTAATATCTTGCACCAAAACCTATAATTTTACAAAAGTTGCATTTAAAAGCTTGTTGAAAGATTGAATGAGGTTCTAGAAAGCAATATTTACATTGTGATATTTTTTTAAATTACTTTATATAATTAATGTTCCAGTAACTTGGACCGATTTTAAATGTGATAAAAGTTAAAGCATCTAATGATTTTTTAATTTTTTTTCAGATTTAACAACATCAGACTTTGGCAATTTCAACCATGGAAAGATTAACAATTGAACAACGTGCTAAAGTTTTTGAAGCCTATTACAGAAATGGACGTTCAAACAGAAACGCATTTCGGGCACTCCGCGGATTTTTGGGCAACATAATCGATCAACAGAGAGTGCAATTGGGAAAATTGTTCAGCTGAAAACATTGCTGCAGTGCGAAAAAATGTGGTAGAAGTCCAGACACCTTTATTCTTCATCGCGCGCAGGAATTGAACCTCTCCACAACAACGTTACATCGAATTTTTACAAAAGATTTGTCTATACACACAAATAAAATTCAATTAACACAAGAACTAACGACTGCTGACTATTTGAATCGCCTTACATTTGTCAATTCGGGGCATGAGGACTGCTTTGGTTGTCTGAGCTAGTCTAAGTTCTCTCTACATCGTGACGATTGTAATACTGCCAAATTTACTTCGCACTGAGTTATTCAGTGAGCGTTATACCGCGGGTTGGGGAATCTTGCGTTCTTGTTTTTCTCGCGGTGATACGGAGTAAATTTCATTCACGAAGTGTGTTAGCTAAGACTGTGAAACTTTTTTTACTCGCTCCGTGTGCCAGTAGCGAGGTGTGAATGTGCTTTCCCCCTCCTTCCCTCCGAACTCTTTATCAAGTCCTCATTGAGATGTAAAAAACAATCGGCAGGCTTTTGAAAAGCGCCTAAAAAAAAGGTAAAGTGCTATTTGCAGAATATTTATTTTTTAACGGAGACACTTCCTTCAAACTATTTCTGTTCTTCTCTTTTAAACTGGTGCTAAATCTCTTAAAAAACTTCACACACTCACACTTCCAAACACATACAATCACTCCGCAGGGTACTTTCTTCCGACCAAGTTTATTTTTTCTAATCCTTGTACATGAGGATATGGAGAGGTAAATGAGGGAGACCTGGCGGATACCGCTGAGGACCCTCTCTGATGGCCCCAAGACTGATCGGGGGGCGGTCCTCTCATAAACTCATGGGGAACTAGGGGTTACCCTAGTACTACTAATAGATACTCACAATGGAGAGTTATTTCGAAGTCTTCACCTCTCAAAAAAGCGGCAGAATGCCTAAAAGAGATAAACTTCAAGCCACACACGCCACTACAGATAAAAACGCATAGTAGTATTGTCCTTCGCCACCTTGATACATAGGTTGGCGGGCACCGCACAGCATCGAGGAAATTCATGCTGAGGTGGAAAAGAACCACACCTGGGCAAAGGTAGCAGAAGTGTTAAATTCAAAGATTATACACATGTTTTCAAGATCGTGTTTTGTGATTCGGCAATGGCGGTAAAGGCAACAGAGGGAGGTGTGCTCCTCTTTAACGTTCGTATCTGCCCTGAGCAGATCAAACGTGAAGAGTTTATCGACCTTCAGATGTGCTTCAAATGCTACAAGTATAAGGAGCACACCACGACCAACTGCCTTATGGGGATCGTGATTTTGTGCTCTATTTGCGCGTCGGAAACGCATTCTTGGAAGAGTTGTAAGAGCGCCTCTATGAATTTTCTGAATTGCGCTGGAGATCATAAGAAGCTTTTCATGGCTTGCCCGGTTAAGAAACAAATCTTGAAGAAAAAGGCTAACCAGCAAAAACAAGAGGAATAAATAAAGCCGTATAGCACTTACGCCAAGGTTGCTAAAGCTGCTGTAGTGGAGTCCAAGGAAAATCCTACAGTTCTCCACGTCGAGAACAAGGACACGACCAAAATTATGTGTTGCATTTATTATGCTCACATTGAAAATCTCTCCTCTCCGGGGTGCTTTGCAGACGAACTTAATAGAATGCTGACCCATAATTGTATGGAACAGAATTTGGTTTCCCCCAAACCCACGGTGGGAGGAGATTCTGAAGATTAGTCTCAAAAACAGTGCGAGTCTAGCTGCCAGAAGCTCCCAAACCCCAGCAGTGCCACAACCCCAGCTCCCTCCAGAGACCCTAGGATCCATGCTGCAAAAGCACGCACCGAAAAGCAGAAAAATACGCAAACAATACAGAACACAACCTTGAACACTCATTCACACATGCAGGTAGATAATGACGCTACAGAGACTGAAAGTTCGAGACCTGAGGGGAGGGGGGCACGTTGACCCGCTCACGGAAAACTTCAGCCTTAGAGACGGCCAAGATCGTCCTCTTCTTGTAAGAGGGAATCTAGCCACGCTTACCATTCAAGGAAAATTAACTTGTAGGTATCGCTGCCGAAAGGTCCCCTTTTCCTAAGGAGATAGATGTCCTTGACGTATCGGAAGATGTAATAGCCGGAAGATACAAATGGAAATTCACCTCGGACGACTATAGCGAGAAACAAGTCGACGAGGCTCTACTCCAAGTCTCGATCAAGCTGACTCTCGAAACCTTTATCACCCTTACTGACGGCGAATTCAGAAAGAAACCATCACGCCACCTAACACTCTACAGGGACCTAAGCTCGCAAAAGACTAAGTGCGAAAACAACATGACCACACTCAAGAACCCTTAGTGAACTAGACAATGAAGACCTTAAAAATACTACACTTTAACTCTGACTGCTGGACGAACAAACAGACAATATCCGGTAACGTAATAAGACAATGCGCCTGAGACGTTTTTTTTATTTCAGAACATGAGAGGAATGACACAGACACACTAAGAATTTGTCCCTACGAAGTCTTAACCAAAAAAATCACAGCGGAGAACATTTCGACGATTGTGCTATAGCTGTGAAAAGAGGTCTTGACTTCAAATTAATAAGTGGAATCGCTGTGGAGGTCCGCTGCAGTGGGCCCCCTGGTCCGCGCAACAGGGTACGAACTCCCAAGGAGGGGGTACTAGCCCCTTCTCAACTTACTGCAGCTATGTGGTCACGGCAGAACCATTCTCTGCCAGCGACCCCAAAGCAAGGAGTGCTGCCTCAGACTATACGTCGACCAGCCCAGCAGGCAGGAATCTTGAGACACTTATTAAAAGACAAATCATGACAAGATTTGGACTAAACTTCCCCACATACATGAAACACAGATCAGCCACCAAGTCAGATATAGTGTGCACTAGCAAGATATTCCCATACAACTATTTCATTGAGCAGGGCTCCTTTTCTCAGCGACCACCATGCTATCCTGATGAAAGTTTCAACTTCTCCCATTCAAATCCCTATCCCAGAAGGCAAGAGCTACGGTCAAGCCAACTGGGATAATTATAAACAACTCCTCGAAAATTACAACCCTGACCCCTTAACTAATGCCACCCTAGAAGAAATTGATGAGGAGTTGGATAAAATTAATGATAATTTATTAAGAGCCCATAGGGAAGTTATTCTCCGAGTTAAATATAAAACTCTTCCTGCCCCTTCATGGACCCCAAGAATGAAATCCCTCGCGAGGGAATATAGGGAACGGATGAATGAAGTGAACCTCACAGTCCCCAACATCACTACACACAGACAAACACGACACATTCGTGACGAATTAATGACTCTTATTAGGAACCAACAGAATGTATTTTTAGAACAATTTAATTGACAGACTAAACATAGAAATCGAGTCACATAGATTGTGGCATACTGTTAAAAGACTAAGAGGCGGACAGCCACAAAAGACCATTAAACTTAGACGTGGAAAAAATCGAAGAGGAATTCAGGCTCTCTTGGGCATCTATATTTAAGATATCCCCGGAAGAGAATGATGACTGCGATTTAGACTTTGAAGACGGAATTATTAACGACTTGAATGATCAGATACACAGAGTTCATCCTCACAATTGCGTATCACAGGAAAGGAAAAAGGAGGGACTCGGCGGTACAATTACTCTTGAAGAGCTCTCAAAAAACTTTAAAGTCCTTTCGTCAGCGAGCACCAGGGAGTACAGGACGACAAGAGAGAATTTTATTCGAGCCCCGCCTAACATCATGAATACCATGAACGCGTGCCTGAATGTGGGTTACTTTCCTGACCACTGGAAGGTGCCGAAAATGATATTCCTTCCCAAAGCAGTTAAGCCACCGGACAGTCCAGCTAACTTTAGGCCTATATCTCTCTTAGAATTTGCAGGGAATGTCTTAGAGAAGATATTGGCCAACAGGGTAAATATGTTCCTCGAGGATAACAATTCTCATAACAACCAACAACATGGCTTTCGAATGAATAGAGGAACGGACACGGCGCTAGCCATGATACCGAGAAGTTAGCAAAAAAAAAGCTGAAAGACGCCACGCAAATCTAGTACTTCGTGACGTCAAAAAGGCCTTTGACAAACTATAGAGGAGAGGCCTACAATATAAAATTCTATAACTGGGCCTCAATCCCATACTTGCAATGATCCTATGCGATTACGTAATGGAGAGGAGGGAGTTTCTGAATATCAAGAATTACAATAGCTTCGAGTTCGAGCTCGAGGCGCTGGTGCCTCAACGCGGGTCCTCAAGTCCCCTGCTCTACAATATATACACCATCGACCTTCCCCGACCTCTGACTGAAGATTCATTGTACGTCCTATTTGCGGACGACGTAACAATGATATGTACGACGCCTTATCGGAATGCGAATTACATGGCACAAAGTACGGCGGTAGAAATCGAAAACATCAACTCTTTCGAGAAAAGATGGAAGATATCTAACAATGCCCCAAAGTTCCGTGTAATACCACTATTCTGACGGACACTCGCAGACTTCCGTGTGGGGTTGTACGCATCCGAAAACAACACGAAGGGAACGGTTCTGGGACTCCATATTACGCCTGGTGTGTATGGGAGTCATGTAACAAAAACTACATCGAATGCACAGAGGGACTTTGGGGAACTTTTCAAGTTCATAAACCTGAGTACCTCCAACAAACTTAAGATCTACAATGCATGCATTCGATCAAAACTCCTGTATTCGCCTGTCCCTATAAACGCAGTTTCTAAGACCCAAGTCCTAAAACTGCAAAGAGTCCAGACTAAGGCGTTCTACATCATAACAGGAACCCGAAGGAGAGAGATGAGAAGGCAGAATGAACTCCATGGTGAACTGGGGATGATCCCATAAACGTGGAGCTTCACCTGAGAGCAACTAAGATCTGTGATAAAGTGCACCGGCACCTTCCTTCCGAGTTTGTACTCGAGCATATACACTTTGATAACATAGGGCGCACAATGCCCTTTAAAAGTAGTAGAATACTCATTGACGATGACGTAGACCCAAGATTCACATAGATTTTATTTCACAACACAAATCGCAAACAAAGCCAAAAGATATTATTCACTATATTAGCAAGTGCTAATTTTTTTTCTAAACTTCCCCAAAATTTTTTGCGAAAAACTCGCCAAAAATTCAAAATAACCCTCAAAATCTGAGGCGTAAACTACCCGGATAAGAAGATGCAAATAAACCCGCTGCTACAAAGGCTTGAATGCCTTCTATATATATATATATATATATATATATATATATATATATATATATATATATATATATATATATATATATATATTTATTTATCATAAATTATATACAAAACGCAAAGAAAGCCAGAGATGCCCTTTCACCAGGGACCTGTCTTTCACACTTCTTTTCATTTTCACTTTCCTATAAATTTCCCCATTTTCCCCACTATTTGTCTTACTAAAACCCTCTATACTATATTTTTCATTTTTATATGTCCAATGTCCAATTTGTACACGAGTAAAGATAAGCCGACGATGATATTTCGCCAAAAATCGTCTTTAGTGATGAAGTCCATTTTCATCTTGGTTGACTCCTTTTTAAGTAAAATTGTCGCACTTGTGCTGATGAAAATCCCCCCGTTTTGGTGTGCATTTTTTGCTAGCAGAATCATTGGGCCGTATTTCTATAAAAATGATACCGGGAATTCTGTTACGGTGACAGGCAAGCGATACCGTGCCATGATAACCAACTTTTTAATTTATGGCCTTAATTGAATTCTATGGATGTCGAAAATTTGTGTTTTCAACAGGACTGCGCCACATGCCACACATCTAATGCAACAATGGCTTTATTGAATGAGAAGTTCCCAGGTCGCATCATCTCTCGAAACAGCGAGGCCAATTGGCTACCAGGATCGTTTGACTTGACGCCTTTAGATTTCTTCCTTTGTGGTCATCTCAAAAGTAAGTTCTATGCCAACAAGCCAACAACAATTCGACAGCTAAAGGATGAGATAATAAGACATATTGGTGAGATCAAGGAGCAACTATGCAGAGACGTCATTAAAATTTTGACCATCGAGCGGAGGTGTGCCGCCGAAGCCATGGCGGACATTAAGGCGATATTATTTTTCACACATAATTGCCATGACTCAAATAACATGATCCAATAGTGAAATAAAAAATCTTCACCAATAACACTGTTTTATTTACTGCTAACTTCGATTCCTCGTAATGGAACACCCTTTATAACCTAAAATGTGATATTACTTTCGTTACAACCTGATATATGGATAACGGAGCAAAATTATTTTTTATTTATCAGCTATCGGTTTAGGAATCATCTTATGTGAGCCAATATTCTCTTTCCGAGTTCGCTATTGAGAGCTGGGGTAATGTTATGCAGAGCACGACTGCCCCACTTCTATGAAGGAGAGGGAAAGTCCATCTAATGACCCGCGGCGTTATGTGATAAGATGATATGGTTATTGCATTAGTGGTTTCCCATGGTTCAAATCACTTACCATTGCCTTTGAATGGCTAAATGAGGCTTCTGCCACTAGATAGCGCCACCTATCGCCAAATCCGATGGCAGATTTAAAATTTACAGGTTAAATAACCATATGTCCCATGGTCATATAGGTGATTTCATGGTTCTAAATGGGTACAATTAAACTTTACTCCTTTTAAAAAAAATGCAACGCCTTGACCTGGCGCTTCGCCGCAGGTAAAAACACATAAACTTAGTGTAAAACGACGAGCGACAATTTATTAGTGCTACTTCTTTTAAGTCGGCGCATATTAACTACTGTTGATGATTAGACTTGGTACTTTCCAAAATAAAAGCTAGATTTTTATAAGTTTCATAGCGAAAGAGTGATGCTAAAATTGATGGAAGATACTTCCTGTTTTTCAGAAGACCAGCTTTTTCCATTATAAAGCGACGCATCAATTTTACCAAAGCAAGATTCTTTAACATTGAAAATTTATACTGTAAATCGTGAAAAAGGTCTTAGGAAAATTGATTTAAAAACAATTTTTGGCAATATTTTTTCCATAACATGAACGCTATAAGGTAACTTGTTTGATCAAACCTTAGTCACGAATAAATTTTTTTCGTTCAGGCTGATTCATAGGCTTTAGAAAGGAATGTGTCTCTGAAGGCTCATATAAATCTTTATGTTCATGATTATTTTCATACTTTTCTGAATGAGAAAGTGAAGTTTTGGCAGGTGGTTCAGGTATTTGTATTTTGCATGAGTGAGATACTGGGCAGCTGGCAGAACGGCACTTTGTAGTTTAACGTGGATTTAAAATAAATATATGTCTGTGTGATAGAACGGGTTGAGGCCGCTTAGTTTTCAACCACTATCACATGTTATTTAAAACCACGATGCTACCCACGTGCATCTTGGCTTTGAAGCCTGGTGCCTTATCGCAGCCACCTGAGTCAATGTTTAAACAAGGAGGTTTATCTTCCCCCGTTCGTCCCATGCGCCAACCTCGCCAGATTGAGTTAGGCTTATGGGAGGATAAGGCATTGTTCCCAGGCTCGGCTGTGCATTTCCTCGAAGCTCCAACTCCATTGTCCCCTACGCCAAAGAGATGTCCCGGCTATTTAAAAAAAAACTTGACCACTAAGATGCAAATTAGAGATCCAGATTTTCGTCGCGAAACATCACTATGACTCACTTTCACCTTGTGCGCTAAGAGGCCTCGAGCTCGAGATTCACCACAAGGCTTCCACTGTTGTTCAGAAAGAAAACAACAATACAACAGCCATTGTTCTTTTGAGCTCGTTGACAAGAAACGGTTCTACCCCCCCCCCCTGTTGTTCAGAAAGAGAACAACGTTAGAACAGCCATTGTTCTTTTAAGCCCGTTCGCCAAGAAACGGTTCTCACCCTTTCCCCTGTTGTTCAGAAGAGAACGTCGTTAGAACAGCCATTGTTCGTTCGAGCCCGTTGACAAGAAACGGTTCTCCCCCCTCCTCCCCCCCTGTTGTTCAGAAGAGAAAAACGTAGAACAGCCATTATTCTTTTGAGCCCGTTCGCCAAGAAACAGTTCTAACCCTTCCCTCCTGTTGTTCAGAAGAAAACAACATTAGAACAGCCATTGTTCTAGAGCCCGTAGACAAGAGACGGTTCTCACCCCCAATCCCCAGTTGTTAAGAAGAGAACATCGAAGAAAAGCCAATTGTTCTTCAAGCCCGCTCGTTAAGAAACGGTTCTAATTCCCAAGACGCCAAGTCAGAATCATTTAATTCCCCCTCCCCTTCGGCTGGAACTCGCCAGCGGACCGAAAATTCCTTCACGTACCCTTCCTCTGCACAACAAGTATAATTACGTAAGCCGAACGTAACCTTTGAGTATTTAACCCTTTTGTCAACTCTATCCTGTGCTTTAAATGGTTTAGCGAACCATCCACTCCATTTAACTTTATATTTGTTTTAGCTTTTAAATCTTTTAATCCTCGGATTAGCTCGATTCCCCACGACCCTTTCCATTCTCTGTTTATGTCAATATTTTCCGTTTTGTGTGTTGTTGATAGTTATTATTAATAAAATTCTATTTTATTAATGATAGCAATATTATTATCCTTGAGCTCAGTTCCACTTCTTAGGCATATCGAAGATACATAATATCGGCCAGCCTAGACATCCACGAACTCTAAAGATAATTAAAAAAGTTCGCTTAACGAATAGTTATACATGGTATATCATCGAGAGTCTATTCTACGAAATATATATATATATATATATATATATACTATTTAAATTTGGTATCAAGTGTGTAAGGTTTAACGCTATTTCTTTGCAAACACTGGTCTCAGTCGAGTAAAGCATAGTGTTATTATTTATAATAATAGAAAAAAGTAGTTCCCTTTTGTTTTAACGATTGCTATCCTCTTTTTTTGCAACTTAAGAAGCTGGAGTAGCTCAAGGAACTGTTATAATAATTTGTTTGTGTTTTTTTGTGTGATTTTAATCAGTGGTTATTTAGATCGAGAAACCAAGTACGGATAGGTTTGTGCCCATATTTAGGTAGGCTAATTCTCTAGAAGGCATAACTCTTGTTGCAAGGAATTTTAGTTGGTTGACTATTGTGCTCCCATGTGCAAAGATGACTCAGTTCGAAATCTTTAAAGCGCAATGAGAGTCCTTGGGACTTTTCAGAAAAGAACTAATTGAGTACGTTCAAGAGGAGCAAAGAAAAGAACGAGGAGAAAAAGAAAGAGAAAGAGAAATCCGACGAGAAGAAAGAGAAAGAGAGGAACGGAGAAGACAAGCTGAGCTTCACCATCAGATAGAATTAGCTCGTGTTGAAGCAAAAATACAGTCATCCAGTTCCCGCTCGGAAGCTCCCTTCAATCTCTCACTAAAGCTCCCCAATTTCAAGGACGGAGAGGATGTCGGAGCATTTTTAGCTCACTTCGAAAAGATTCTCGAAATCAATAACATGGATGTGGAGGCTAAAGGTGTAGCCAGATTACTTCCCCTGTTAAATTGTAAATTGCGCGAAATTTTTATATCTTTACCATCCTGAATGTACAATTAACTACAGCACCTTAAAAGCTGAGTTATTGGCTGCGCATAATATGACTCCCGATTTCTACCACCAAGAATTTCGAGGAGGTCGTATTAAACTCGGACAGACGTTCCGGCAATTCGGATACATTCTTCAGAGGAATTTTAAATTTTGGTTAGAATCCTCAAAGGTTGATCCTAACTATGAGTCCTTAACCGACTTCGTGTTGCCGGATAAATTTTTGGCGTCTCTCCCGACGGAGATCTGCGCGTTCGTCAAGGATCGTCGGTGCCAGACCTTTAAAGAATGTACCGAAGAAGCGGATGTCTATGCCGCAAGCCATAATTTATACCCAAAGGAGAATCGAACTTCTCACCAATTCCCCTACAAGGAAAGAAGGAAGGATTCACGCCCCTTCACCGGAAAGCCGACGACGTTTCCGAGCCCCGTAAAACTTCAAAACTTCATTCATCAAAACCAACAATGCGACTCCAAACCTCCCGTTAAGATTTATCCTCCATCTCTCTTCCCGAAGCGACCAATCATATGCTTCACCTGTGGTGTAGAAAACCACATGAGCTGGAATTGCCCCCAAAATTCTAGGCTTAAAAGCGGACCAGCCCACCAAGTTCACCAGATTAATGCCAGCCCGGCTTCCCTGGTGGTGCAGACCCAAGCAGCAACTTCTCCCCCTCCGTCAGGCCACCAGGTAAATTTTATTTTTGATAAAAGTTCATCGGGAACTTTGAAATTTGAGGAGGGCAGCGTGAACGGCTGCTGAGTGTCGACTCTCGTCACGGACACAGGATGTACGTGTTTCATCGTGTCCGACGAACTCCTTCCCCCAGTGGACCCTAACCACGAAAAATTTGCGGTGGTACATGACTACCTTGGGCGGGCGAACCAATTCCCCGTCGTTAGATGTTACCTGCAGTGTCAATATTATAATGGCTGGGCTGAAGTCATTTCAGCACCCATACAATTCTGTTCCGTACTTATAGTACAGAGCCCCCAAGTAAGTTACGACCCTGTGTCTCAGGCCGCCCTTCCTCGATGCCGAGCTAAGAAAGAAGTCCAGGAGCCCGTCCCCATCAGAACCCTGATACCGTCCGATTCTCGGAGACCCTTAACCAGGACCTTGGGTCGGCACCAAAGGAGTGTGAATTACTAACACCCTTAGGCGATGAGGCCAAAGACAAGGACACGGAGACTGTCCTGGAGCCAAAGAAAAAAGTACCCCCTACGCGCCCATAGAGATACCTTCTTAGCACTGGACGAAACATCGGCGCTTGAAGAAGATTACCCCTCGGAGTGCCTTAATGTAATACAGACAGTGTGCATCCAGCCTGATGCCGATTACCCTCCTCCTTCCCTACCAGGCGAGTCTTTTGAACCCTCTGACCTGGATATTGACGCGCGGCTAACACCACATCAAAAGAGTCAGCTACAAGAACTATTTGAATGGAGTCACCATTTAACCACCCTATTAGCTCTTTTCGAGTGACTGCGCGAAAATGGCCTCACCATTGGCCCCAGCAAATGCCATTTTGCCCACGAAACCATAAAATACTTGGGTTTCAAAATAGGGTTTCAAGAGGACAAGATTAAGGCAATCGCTGACATGCCCCTCCCGATTACAAAGAAGCAATTAAGATCGTTCCTAGGATCAGCTTCGTACTATCGGCGATTTGTTCCGAATTTCACCGCAATTGAGGCGCCCCTCAGCTCCCTTTTAAGAAAGAATTTCCCCGATCGTTTACGTTGGAATGATGTCGCTGTTTCCCATTTTAATCAGCTCAAGAGTAAGCTCATTTTTGCCTTCATTTTAAAGTTGCCCAACCCGGAAAAATCTTTTGGGATTAAGACCGACGTGACCAACGAGGGCATTGGAGGTGTACTTCTTCAATACGAGGATGACGGAACGAGTCATCCAGTTGCATATGCTAGTCACCAATTATTACCACGCGAAAAGAGATATGCCACTATAGAGAAGGAAGCTCTATCAATTATCTGGGTTATAGACAAATTCAAAATGTACTTGATAGGAAAAGAATTTCAAATAGGAACCGACCACCGTCCGTTAGCCTATATTAGGAATGTGCGACACTCCAACGGTTGAATCATGCGCTGGAGTTTACTTTTGCAAGAGTATCAATTTAAAATAAATTATATAAAAGGTTCCGATAACCAGGTCGCTGACGCACTCAGTAGGAATGCGTTACCGAATAGCGTAGAGTAATTGTATTCATAGGATTAGTATCTCCATGTAGGTATATACCGTCTTGTACGACTTAAATTAGATTCTCCTGCAATATAATTAGCTAATGTATATGTCAGAATTTTGTAACGCTCTATGTATATTTTTTTGTATGTATATATATTTGTACCCATTAATTTACGTATAAATTATTTTGTCCCGTATGTACTAATTTTATATCATTTCATTGTTCCATGCCCCTTTTTTTTATTAAGTTGTATTAAAGGTTATTTTCCCCTGTAATAAAAAGATAAAAAAATCATATGTATGGAGTTAATACTAGTTAGGTGCATAAAAGTACGGTTGGTACAAGAAAACAAGTTCCCCACCATGGAGCTCTATCGTTGTCCCTTCTCTCTTTTTTTTTCGAAGTCATAACTTCCCCGGAATGAAGGGGTGTGATAGAACGGGTTGAGGCCGCTTAATTTTCAACCACTATCACATGTTATTTAAAACCACGATGCTACCCACGTGCATCTTCGCTTCAAAGCCTGACGCCTTATTGCAGCCACTGAGTCAATGTTTAAACAAGTAGGTTTATCTTCCCCCGTGCGCCCCATGCGTCGACCTCACCAGATTGAGTTAGGCTTATGGGCAGATAAGGCATTGTTCCTATGCTCGGCTGTGCATTTCCTTGAAGCTCCCACTCCATTGAACCCCACGCCAAGGAGATGTCCCAGCTATTTATATGGAAACTTAACCACTTAGATGCAGATTGGAGATCCAGATTTTCGTCGCGAAACATCACTACGACCGACTCTCACCTTGTGCGCCAAGGGACCTCGACCTCGAGATTCACCATCACCTGTCCAGAAGAAGGACAATATCCCTTGAATGCCAAGGTTCGAGCCTTCGTGAAGCCAAGTCCACAAGGCTTCTACTGTTGTTCAGAAAGAGAACAACATTAGAACAGCCATTTTTCTTTTGAGCCCATTGACAAGAAACGGTTCTAAGCATCCCCCCCCCCTGAAGTTCAGAAAGAGAACAACGTTAGAACAGCCATTAATCTTTTGAGCCCGTTTGCCAAGAAACGGTTCTCACCCTTTCCCCTGTTGTTCAGAAGAGAACAACGTTAGAACAGCCATTGTTCGTTCGAGCTCGTTGACAAGAAATGGTTCTCACCATCCCCCTGTTGTTCAGAAGAGAACAACGTAGAACAGCCATTGTTCTTTTGCCCGTTCGCCAAGAAACGGTTCTGAACCCTTCCTTCCTGTTGTTCAGAAGAGAACAACATTAGAACAACCGTTGTTCTTGAGCCCGTAGACAAAAGGCGGTTTTCACCCCTCTTGTTGTTCAGAAAAGAACAACGTAGAACAGCCAATTGTTCCTTGCACCTGCTCGTTAAGAATCGGTTCTTATTCCCAAGACGCCCCGTCAGGATCATTTAATTCCCCCCTTTCCTTTGGCTGGAACTCGCCAGCGGACCGAAAATTCCTTCACGTCGCCTTCCTCTGCATAACAAGTATAATTACGTAAGCCGAACGTTACCTTTGAGTATTTAACCCTTTTGTCAACTCTATCCTGTGCTTTGAATGGTTTAGCGAACCATCCCTTCTCTTTAACTTTATATTTGTTTTACCTTTTCAAATCTTTTAATCCTCGGATTAGCTCGATTCCCCACGACCCTTTCCATTCTCTGTTTATGTCAATATTTTCCGTTTTGTGTTGTTGATAGTTATTATTAATAAAACTCTATTTTATTAATGATAGCAATATTATTATCCTCAAGCTCAGTTCCACTTCTTAAGCATATCGAAGATACATAATATCGACCAGCCTAGACATCCACGCAGTCTAAAGATAATTAAAGAAGTTCCCTCAACGAATAGTGATATATGGTATATCGTCGAGAGTCCCTTCTACGACAGTCTGAATTGTTTAGTGCATATATTTAATTGCTGCCATTTTTCAAAGACTAATTATTATACGTAGAGTATTTAGGTTAAGTGCAGCTTAACATGGTTACGGAGTGTGCGCCAGACCAAATTATCTTCAGTGATATATAAAGTCTCATTGTTTGCGCCACATCATCGACAGTCCTAATTTTCTTTTCTTTACTTTCTTTCTAGACTATTTGGAAAAGGCGTTCAAATATGTTGTGCAACATATACTCGTATGCGGTGCTCATTCTTTTTCTTTATCCCCAATGTTGCAAGCAAAATGCACGTTATCAGGTTTTTTGATAAAAAATCTAATTTTTTTAGAATTTTTCACAAATGTTAAATAAGCGCAATTTTTCCAAACACAATCTGAATTTTTTACATCACCCTCTTCGCATATCTCATTAATATTCTAGTTAAATTTATAAATTTTTACTATAATAGTTAAAACTCAAATTAAAATGGATTAGTAACCAATTTTTAACGGCCATATGCTAAGAAACAGTGAAATGCACTTTTATCAGATTTAGTCTAGCTTCACAATTATTTATTAATTTATTATATGCAAAAGGCTAAAATGTAAAATGCATAAAAAAAGGTTTTTACTCAAATTTGCATTTCGGATACGACCTTAACAACAGAAATATTTGGCCTTTTCTAAAGATACCTGAAGAAAATTTGGTGAAAAACGAATGTCAATTTTCGAATTTACATACAAAACTACCTTACTAAAAAACTTTCTAGTTATTGTAGAATTTTCAAAGCTGAAATTTGTTGTGAACATTTATTATTATGGAAGGGAAATTTATATTGATTTAGAAAAATCTAAAGAGTGAAATTATAAACGCACTTCATAAATGAATACATATGTTTTTTTATTTATGGGTCATAAACAAATAATGCCTGAAGTTTATAGTGCTCTGAAATGAGGATTAGTGTAAGCGCTTGAATTCCTAATCTTATCTGGGCTCTTCTTTACATGTGCGGTACTCTACTAACTTATCTAGAAACTATTTGATGAAAGTATTCCCACTCAAAAATCAATATCATTAAAACTGCTACAGAAAATCTAGTTTGAGATGGAGTGGGGGAAAATGATTTTTTCTGCCTTAACTATCGGATCATTCACAATGTTGGAACGCCACTTCTAGAGTTTTTCGAATGGGCCATTCCTTTTGAGTCTAGTATAGCCTCGAGCTCGACTCTCCCACATGCAGAGAACTTAGTGAAACCTTTACGTTGATCAAAGTCTAAGTTTACCATTTTTAGTTCTACATAAATCATCTAGTTGTACTTTTGGTATTTGAGTAGGTTAATGGACATTTTTATGTGGTCATAGGTTTCTCGCAAATGTACAGAGTTTCCAACTAAGACTGCACCCAAAACATTGCAAATATGCAAGAAAATACCCTTGAGGCACGGCTTTGAGCTATCTAAAAGCAATCTTCATTATGTCTGGTCGCTCTCGACAAAATATAACTGCCTTGGAATAATACCTTGGATATCTTGGTAATAAAGAAGTTGCTCGTATATTGGAAACAAAATTACAAAATTAAGGTCCCTTGTTCTGAAATAAGGGCCATAAAGGAAAACAATTAAATTCCGTGGAGAAATAAAAAAATAGATATGCACGGTCACGCGAAATAAATTCACACATATAAAATAAATAAATAAATAAACTACATTGCTCGTTCGCCTGAATGGGCTAGAAGCAGAGGGTGTCTTTCTAACCATTGAGGCGTAAGTCGTCACAGGCAGAGCCGGGTCCGCCAAGACAAAGTCTTTAGCCTCGCTTCGAAGAAGCGGGGTGCGGCTCTGCGCAATTGACACACTTGGCCACACACGATTTGGACTTATCGTGTGCGGCTTTGGAGCAATTTACACATACTTCGGGTGACCACCCTGACTTTGCACGTCTACAGCAGCGATTTGTATGGCCAAATCGGTAAAAGTAATAGCACCTTCGCGGATGTGGGACGAATGCCTTAAATCTCTGGCGATCCTAACCGGCACGAACCGACTCAGCGAGCTTGTCACAGTCAAAAGTGACGAGGGGTGTAGGAGTGGTCTCAAGGCCTCTCCTTGTTTTCTCATCACACGTTTGATTTTGAAAGCCCCATGATCGGCCAGCTCTAAGGTTATATCGTCTATGAAAAAGTCCACGAGTTCCTTCGCATAAACTACTCCTTTCACAAAGTTCATGGTAGAGTATGGCGTCACACTCACAGGCGTGCCATCAAGTGTCCGAAAGGCACTAATCATGGCCGCTTCGAAAGTATTCGACGCATTCGACAAAAAGATCCCCTCTGAGAAACGGATCAGCTTCGGTTCTCTACCAATTACACTAATTAAAGCTCTCCTCTGATGGATCATGTTGCCCTTAACCAAAATGTTGCCATCAGTGGAATGAATAACGAGGGAGCGTTTGAAGCCAGCGGGCTAGAAAACACCGGATATTCTCTGAAGGAGGAGCCCCAATTTTTTCGAGGCTCCGTGCTGCGTACTTTTGGTTTTAGTCAGGGGCTCCTTACCCGGGTGGGGGGGATGGGGGTAGAGGAGCCGGATTTGCCGATCTTGGCTTGGTCGCTTACTGAAGTGGCAGCAGACCCATCCGTTCCCGCAACCCCTGCGGATGGAGAGGAGCCCCGTGTCTTTTTATTCTTTTTTTATGTTTTTTTCTTTTTAGGAGTGGAGGGTGGGTTATGAACACGCTTCTTCCCCCGCCAGCAGGAGCACCCCAGGTCAGAGGGACCGGCCTTAGCAAGGTCCTTCTCAGAGATAGAAAAGGTCTTGGCAGTCGCTTGGGCACAGGTCTGAGTAGATCTCTTCCCTCCTTTTACTGCTTTGAAAACCCTAACGATTTGAGGAGGACCTTGTATAGGGGTGGACTCGAGTTTGGTGCTTGGCGCCGAGCTCGGATTCGCTCCCATGCAAGGCCATACCGTCTGAGGCTGGGTTGCCTCAAGGAAAATGTCTATTTAAGGGGGAGGCATCCAGTTTGCCATCTCTCCTAGGACATCACAGGTCTCATTGGCAGCGCTGTCACAAGTCAAGTCTGGGGAGGCACAGGCCTTGACCATGGCAAGGTTCAATATTCTTGCCAGCAGGTCTTTTGAGGGAAGCGACCGAACGGGCCTGCCAACCCACTCTTCTTTAATGTCGTTTGCCCTACCGAGCACCTTCAATGGGGAGCGGTCGGCTATTTGCTGCCTGCTGGCTTTCTTGGCAGTCGCCTTGGAAACACAAGGGGGACTGCCACCGGAAAAAGGGAGGTGCCCGAAGGCACCTCTAGACAAGGGTTTGAGGGGGAGTCACCTAAACCCATAGGTTAACGAGAGGAGTAAGCTTCTTCTCCGGTTAGAGAAATTTGGAGGGTCCCCTGCGCAAGCACAGGTTGAAGGAAACCTCAATTTTTTCTGTGGAGGATTGTGGCTTCGTTGATTGCAGGGGGAAAGGGGAACGGTTTTCTTTTAAATTTCCATCATTGGGCATGGAGACCCTAATTTTCTCACGAGATGCACACGCTCATCTTCCCTCGCAGTAGCTCGCCCTGCAAGAGGTGCGTACAGGCCTGGCAAAGCCATGTGGCGCCATTAAGGACCACCCCTCCCGCATCGTGGCCTAGCAATCCCTCAGCATGGCAGCTCCACCACGGACACGGCGTAAAATTGGTAGAGTGTGAAGAGACAAGGAAAAGGGATGTGAGGAAGGTATGGGTGGAAATGTAGCAGGTTGTTAAAAACTACCATTCGAAACCGGAGCTGAAGGGTTAAGCAACATTGCCCCCCCCCCTCAGCCCCGATACGGAATAGTTGGCTATGAAGAAGGTCGGCATCTACCCTGTGAAAATAGAGTCCGAACAGAGAAAGTTGTGGGAGAGGTTGTATGAGGAAGTGAGGAAGTAGAGGAGAAATACAGGCAGTGTGAAAGAAGGAGAAGAGGCTATGCCGGGGCCGGACGGGGCGCTGAGTCCCGTAAGCACGGTAGCCACGAAGGCAAATCGCTGCGCCCCTTACGGGGTAAACGAAGGGAGGCTGTTGAGCAAATTTAAATTCTTGCCATTTACAGCATCTACCAATTGACTAAGGTAGAATCACGGTAGAAAAATTCTTGCTTGTCGGATAACGCTCAAGGGAATTGACGATGAGGACAGCCTTAACGTACGTGTTGGACTCATGGAACTAAAATAAACCCAAGTATTTGTATGCCCGATTATGAGGGGGGAAAGGGAATTTAGAGAAAGGAGTCACAAGCTACATACATCTTAATTCGGAGGGGGAGTCGATTCATCATTTAGCAGCCAGGTGCAAGAGAGAGCGGCTCTTTCTCCCCTCGTCATCGGGGGGAAGAGGCTTGGGAAAAGTTCGTAGGATTGGGAAATATTTTCTCCATGCGTTTACGAGTCGAAAATTTGTGAAGGTTTGAACAGGAAGTGACTTTGTTCATGGCGGGATACCATCGCACATTGTCTCAAATAAATTTGGTGGGTTGGGGCAGTCAGAGGTTTTTCTTTTACACATTGCTTCCTGACCCTGTTCTACTGAACTATATGGAAATAATGAGTCTAAAGGGGTGAAATAAGACTTAGTTGGAGCCATAACAAATTTCACAGGAAACTCACATTTCTTCTTCATGAGAGCTACACCATGAATCATCACTCAATTTATCTGCATTACTCTGCAACTGGTCAACAGAAATAGCTTGCCCAGGGTACAAAAACATTGTAATATCCATAAAGGGTATTAATCCTATGCTGGGAAAAATGCAGCACCTAGCATAGGAGGAATCAGAGTAAATTTAAGAAAACTTTGAATAAGATCAGCCCCAACTATCCCTAAGATAGGCACCTAAATAATAGCCTTTGTTTTTAATATTATATAGGGCTTAATATTGAATTCAGTAGAAACTAGAATGTGGACATAAACCCTGTTAAGTCTAGGAATGGTTACTTCTTAACGACATTCGCCAAATTCACGTTTAGCGCTACCTAGAACATATTTATTTCATAATTAATGGACGAAAGTCCAATGTCTCCCTTGAGATAATCAACAATTCATTTGGCCAAATAACTCCTCCGTCTTCCAGAATGTAAGAGACATCTAATTCTGCAAGAATGCTTGTTTATTCCATGAAAAAGGTCAAGCTAATGACAAGCAACAAATGTGGTTACCCATGGAAGGGACTTGGATGAATATTGACACAAAAATTAGAAGAAACACTCATTACTAAGTTTATGAAATAAGGCAGTTATGAAAGAATGAGAATTACATTAAAAACAATCAAATAGAAGTTTATCATCCTTACCAAAATAAGAGTAAGCAGTGGGCTTGAAATTGGTACAAGGTTTACACATTTTACGGGAAAGGCATCTTTCCTGACGGGCTGTGATAGACCGGTCTGAGGCCATTTAAATTCAGCCGCTATCACATGTTTAGAAACACATGCTACCCACGTGCATCTGCGAGAGGAAGCAGAGCGCGTTATCACCAACCTTAGCCAATATTTGATCAGGGTGGTTCATTCCCCTGTTTCGCCTCCATACGTCGATCTCGCCCGATTGAGTTAGGCTTATGGGCAGATAAGGTATTTTCCCAGGCGCGCCCGGGGCATTTACTCGAAGTCTCCACTCAATTATCCCCTAGGCCATGGAGACGGCTCCGGGTATTTATGCATAGCTTTCCTCGATTGAAGCAGATCAGATCCAGATTATCTTCGCGAGGCATCACGCCGATCCGGTCTCCCTTGTGCACATAGGAGCTCTTTACCTCGAAAACCACCTTATTGTTTAAAAGAGGACAATATCCCTTGAGTGCCAAGGTTCGTGCCTAGCAGACGCCAAGTTAACAAGGCCCCCCTGTGGTTCAGAAAGAGAACAACGTTAGAACAGCCATTGTTCTTTGAGCCCGTTTGACAAGAGATGGTTCTCACCCCCCCCCCCCTGTTGTTCAGACAGAGAACAACGTTAGAACAGCAATTATTCTTCAAGGCCGTTGACAAGAGACAGTTCTCATTCCTTCCCTCCTGTTGTTTAGAAAGAGAACAACGTTAGAACAGCCATTGTTCTTCAAGCCCGTTCGTCAAGAAACGGTTCTCATTCCCAAGACATCACGTCAGGATAATTTAATCCTTCCCTTTTTAACGTTCTTCAAAAGAACGCTTGGTTTCATCAATAACCTCCATTGTTCATCTAGAACATCCACGATTTGCTGTCACAAAGATCGCTCGTACCTCCGAGCGCCACTTCGCTCTCACTCTTCGAAGACAGTCCTTCCCCTTGGCTAAGGACAACCCCCCGAAGAACCCTTCTGCTGGAAATCGCCAGTGGACCGAAGATTCCTTCACATCGTCTTCCTCTGGACAACAATTTGTAATTACGTAAGCTGAGCATTACCTTTAATCATCTACCCTGTGCTTTAAATGGTTTAGCGAACCCCCCCCCCCTTCAATTTTATTTGTTTACCTTTTTAAATCTCTCCAAATCTTAATCCTCGGATTAGTCAGATATTCCCACTACCCTTTCCATTCTCCGTTTATGTAAACATTTTTTTTTTTGTGTTGTTGATAGTTTAATTAATAAAACTCTATTTTATTAAGGATAGCCATATTATTATCCTTGAGCTCAGTTCCACTTCTTAAGCATATTGAAGATAAATAACCTCGGTCAATCAGATTACCACGCACTCGAAATATTAGAATAATTCCCTCAACGAATAGTTATATATGGTATATCGTCTAGAGCCTATTCTACGACACGGGCATTAAGTAATTTATAATCATCACAATGTACCATACTGTAAGAACCGGCGCATAAGTTACAGTGCTTACTGTTTTCTTATAATTTGAGAACCTTTCAGTACTGGGCTTAGATTCTTCAGGAGACATAGTGGTTTTAAAATTTTCAATAGTTTAAGGAGATAAATTACGGGTATTAATTGACTTGGATTGAGTGAGACTTAGAAAATTCTTTATGCTCATGTGAATAGCCTTTGTGAAAGAAACTTATATGATTTAACAGTAGACACTCTGGGCTGGGATACCCTTACCATGGTTTTAATAATTTCCCTGTAATTTAAAAATAAATGATTAAGGGCAAGATAGTCGTTATTAACTTTATGTACTAACTCCCTCTTTAGAGAAGTGGGCAATTTAGAGAAAATAATATGACTAAGCAGTTTACACTCGGCTGTATCATCTTCTATAAGGTCAATAAGATATTGCTTCAAGTACGAGTAATGAATAATATCACGTCAGTCATTAATGTAAGTTCGTACCCATCACTACGGAGAACATGACGATAAAGCCTTAAAAGATTCATCAATAATATAAGGGACATCAAGAAATTATTGCTTAACGAACACCTATAGCGACCGACTGTCTTTATGATAGATAAATAACAACAAAAAAACAACAATGACGAAAAAAAGACAAAATAAAAAAAATAAAAATGAACATCAAACTACTAAGTCTTGCTAAGCTTCCTCATAAAGACCAGCTTTCTAAGGATCCTGGGTACACAGCCAAGACAAACTAATAAATACTATGGAAGTGGCATGTCTAATTTCAAAATTCTAAAATGACACAGGTGGAGGTTAAAAAGATAGCGCATGCTTTGCTCACACAGAATAGGATCGACAAAGAGAATGTGTCGGAGAGTTTGGATTGCCTAGCAGTTGTAGAAAAGAGGTTTATGGGAGCGTTTCATCAAATGACGCTTCGCCCCAGGAGTTTAGTCGATTAGGAGGTAACATAAAACTACAGGAAGCAGTTTAAGCCTTGATGGTTAGGTACATGAAAACCTTCTTGGTACACTGTCATGAGCATTATATTCCCGTTGGCCTTTTCCCATCTTCTCACTTGTCCCATCAAATGTAGCATGTTGGTCTCCTTATAAGCCCGCACATTTACAGCGATCCCTACATGCCTAGAAACCAAGCCAAAGACAACCTAGACATCCACATGACTCGCAACAGCCTTGGCGTCACAGATACTAAAAACAAGGTAGTGAAGAATTTTCTATATCCCGATGGAACTAAGAGGCGTAGCGACAAACGTTCCAAAGTGGTGCTGTCCTGGGTGGAATCCCGAGCAAAGGTTCATGACTGAGAGTTGCATATAGCTGTTAAAAAAGAACTTATTTTAGAATGAGTGTCTGATGGCGGCTACCGAGGGAGACGATAAACTTGCGCCTACTGATGCAGAATGCACTGTGTAGGCCGTAAAACAAGCAGTTTTTCCATAAGATTGATGTGATAGAACGGGTTGAGGCAGCGTTAGTTTCAACTCCTATCACATATTATTTAAAACCACGATGCTCCCACGTGCATCTTCGCTTCGAAGCTTGGCGCCTTATCGCAGCCACCGGATGTCAATGTTTAAACAAGGAGGTTATCGTCCCCCCCGTTCGCCCCCATACGCCGACCTCGCCAGATTGAGTTAGGGTTATGGGCAGATAAGGCATTGTTGCCAGCCTCGGCTGTGCATTCCCTCGAAGTTCCCACTCCATTGTCCCCCACGCCAAGGGAGTGTCTCGACTATTTAGATGGAAACTTTACCACGAAGATCAGATTGGAGATCCAGATTTTCGTCGTGAAACATCACCACGACCCTCTCTCACTTTGTGCGCCAAGGGACCTCGACCTCGAGATTCACCATCACTTGTCCAGAGGGAGGACAAAATCCCTTAAGTGCCAAAGTTCGAGCCTTTGTGACGCCGAGTCCGAAAGGCTTCCCCCTCGTTGTTTAGAAAGAGAACAACGTTAGAACAGCCATTGTTCGTTCAAGCCCCGTTGACAAGAAACGGTTCTCACCCTTCCCCCGTTGTTCAGAAGAAAACACCGTAGAACAGTCATTGTTCTTTTGAGTCCGTTCGCCAAGAAGCGGTTCTCACCCTTCCACCTTGTTGTTCAGAGGAGATCAACATTAGAACAGCCATTGTTCTTGAGCCCGTAGACAAGAGACGGTTCTCACCCCCCCCCCTGTTGTTCCTAAAAGAACAACGTAGAACAGCCATTGTTCTTCAAGCCGTTCGTCGAGAAACGGTTCTCATTCCCTAGATGCCACGTCAGGATCATCTTATTCCCGACCTTCGGCTGGAACTCGCCAGCGGACCGAAAATTCTTTCACGTCGCCTTCCACTGCACCACTTGTGTAAAGTTACGTAAGCCAAACGTCCTCTTTGAGTATTTAACCCTTTTGTCAATTCTATCCTGTGCTTTAAATGGTTTAGCGAACCCCTCCCCCCCTTCAATTTTTATTTATTTACCTTTTTAAATCTCTCCAAATCTTAATCCTCGGATTAGTCAGATATTCCCACGACCCTTTCCATTCTCCGTTTATGTAAACATTTTTTTTTTGTGTTGTTGATAGTTTAATTAATAAAACTCTATTTTATTAAGGATAGCCATATTATTATCCTTGAGCTCAGTTCCACTTCTTAAGCATATTGAAGATAAATAACCTCGGTCAATCAGATTACCACGCACTCGAAATATTAGAATAATTCCCTCAACGAATAGTTATATATGGTATATCGTCGAGAGCCTATTCTACGACACGGGCATTAAGTAATTTATAATCATCACAATGTACCATACTGTAAGAACCGGCGCATAAGTTACAGTGCTTACTATATTCTTATAATTTGAGAACCTTTTAGTACTGGGCTTAGATTCTTCACGAGACATAGTGGTATTAAAATTTTCAATAGTTTAAGGAGATAAATTACGGGTATTAATTGACTTGGATTGAGTGAGACTTAGAAAATTCTTAATGCTCATGTGAATAGCCTTTGTGATACAAACTTATATGATTTAACAGTAGACACTTTGGGCTGGAATACCCTTACCATGGTTTTAATAATTTCCCTGTAATTTAAAAATAAATGATTAAGGGCAAGATAGTCGTTATTAACTTTATGTACTAACTCCCTCTTTAGAGAAGTGGGCAATTTAGAGAAAATAATATGACTAAGCAGTTTACACTCGGCTGTATCATCTTCTATAAGGTCAATAAGATATTGTTTCAAGTACGAGTAATGAATAATATCACGTCAGTCATTAATGTAAGTTCGTACCCATCACTACGGAGAACATGACGATAAAACCTTAAAAGATTCATCAATAATATAAGGGACATCAAGAAATTATTGCTTAACGAACACCTATAGCGACCGACTGTCTTTATGATAGATAAATAACAACAAAAAACAACAATGACGAAAAAAAGACAAAATAAAAAAATTAAAAATGAACATCAAACTACTAAGTCTTGCTAAGCTTCCACATAAAGACCAGCTTTCTAAGGATCCTGGGTACACAGCCAAGACAAACTAATAAATACTATGGAAGTGGCATGTCTAATTTCAAAATTCTAAAATGACACAGGTGGAGGTTAAAAAGATAGCGCATGCTTTGCTCACACAGAATAGGATCTACAAAGAGAATGTGTCGGAGAGTTTGGATTGCCTAGCAGTTGTAGAAAAGAGGTTTATTGGAGCGTTTCATCAAATGACGCTTCGCCCCAGGAGTTTAGTCGATTAGGAGGTAACATAAAACTACAGGAAGCAGTTTAAGCCTTGATGGTTAGGTACATGAAAACCTTCTTGGTACACTGTCATGAGCATTATATTCCCGTTGGCCTTTTCCCATCTTCTCACTTGTCCCATCAAATGTAGGCATGTTGTTCTCCTTATAAGCCCGCACATTTACAGCGATCCCTACATGCCTAGAAACCAAGCCAAAGACAACCTAGACATCCACATGACTCGCAACAGCCTTGGCGTCACAGATACTAAAAACAAGGTAGTGAAGAATTTTCTATATCCCGATGGAACTAAGAGGAGTAGCAAAAAACGTTCTGAAGTGGTGCTGTCCTGGGTGGATTGCCGAGCAAAGGTTCATGACTGAGAGTTGCATATAGCTGTTAAAAAAGAACTTATTTTAGGATTTAGTGTCTGATGGCGGCTACCGAGGGAGACGATAAACTTGCGCCTACTGATGCAGAATGCACTGTGTAGGCCGTAAAACAAGCAGTTTTTCCATAAGATTGATGTGATAGAACGGGTTGAGGCAGCGTTAGTTTCAACTCCTATCACATATTATTTAAAACCACGATGCTCCCACGTGCATCTTCGCTTCGAAGCTTGGCGCCTTATCGCAGCCACCAGATGTCAATGTTTAAACAAGGAGGTTATCGTCCCCCCCGTTCGCCCCCATACGCCAACCTCGCCAGATTGAGTTAGGGTTATGGGCAGATAAGGCATTGTTGCCAGCCTCGGCTGTGCATTCCCTCGAAGTTCCCACTCCATTGTCCCCCACGCCAAGGGAGTGTCTCGACTATTTAGATGGAAACTTTACCACGAAGATCAGATTGGAGATCCAGATTTTCGTCGCGAAACATCACCACGACCCTCTCTCACTTTGTGCGCCAAGGGACCTCGACCTCGAGATTCACCATCACTTGTCCAGAGGGAGGACAAAATCCCTTAAGTGCCAAAGTTCGAGCCTTTGTGACGCCGAGTCCGAAAGGCTTCCCCCTCGTTGTTCAGAAAGAGAACAACGTTAGAACAGCCATTGTTCGTTCAAGCCCCGTTGACAAGAAACGGTTCTCACCCTTCCCCCGTTGTTCAGAAGAAAACACCGTAGAACAGTCATTGTTCTTTTGAGTCCGTTCACCAAGAAGCGGTTCTCACCCTTCCACCTTGTTGTTCAGAGGAGATCAACATTAGAACAGCCATTGTTCTTGAGCCCGTAGACAAGAGACGGTTCTCACCCCCCCCCCTGTTGTTCCTAAAAGAACAACGTAGAACAGCCATTGTTCTTCAAGCCGTTCGTCGAGAAACGGTTCTCATTCCCTAGATGCCACGTCAGGATCATCTTATTCCCGACCTTCGGCTGGAACTCGCCAGCGGACCGAAAATTCCTTCACGTCGCCTTCCACTGCACCACTAGTGTAAAGTTACGTAAGCCAAACGTCCTCTTTGAGTATTTAACCCTTTTGTCAATTCTATCCTGTGCTTTAAATGGTTTAGTGAACCATCCCATCCCTCTAACTTTATATTTGTTTTACCTTTTTAAACCTTTAATCCTCGGATTAGCCCGAGCTCCCACGACCCTTTCAATTCTCTGTTTATGTCAATATTTTCCGTCTTGTGTCTGTTGATAGTTATTATTAATAAAACTCTATTTTATTAATGATAGCAATATTATTATCCTTGAATTCAGTTCCACTTCTTAAGCATATCGAAGATACATAATATCGGCCCGCCAGACATTTACGCACTCTAAAGATAATTAAAGAAGTTCCCTCAACGAATAGTTATATATGGTATATCGTCGAGAGTCCATTTTACGACAATTGATATTAAGGTTCTCCACAAGAGATGTCGTGAAGTGAGGGGAACCAGACGGATAAAACGTAGGTTAATCAAATCAACCATGGGAATTTCGTATTCGACTGTGGATGCAATGGCCTAGCATCTGAGGTCTAGCTTCGAAGAAAAAGAAGTATAGTCGTAGTCAATCAGCACTACAATTGCTAAACATCCCGGAATGAAGGAAGTGCATGGAAAATGTAAAAGCATAGTTGGGCGCGATAACCAATAAATCGAGAATCGATAAACCTAAAATTATAATACAATATTGAATATTGACTATATATGTATAGCGTTATTTTATAATACAATTGTAAAAATATTTGAATACTTTTTCTTAGTTTCTTACCTGGTGAGGCTCTCCTTTATCTCCTCATAGGTTTTGAGGGTTCTCCTCACTGCTCGGACCTACATATTTCTGCCTCCAAGGCACGCGCCGCTCGCCCGTGTGCTAAACTGGAACCAAAAACTGAACTGAAATTATCGCTTATCGCTAGTTTGGAACCAAAAGTATCGGCGATAGCAATTAATCGATAAGGCGGAAAAAAATATCAGATAACCCGATATCGTTATCGCGATAACGCCCACCTATGGGTAAAAGAGTTCCTCAGGATGCGAATGTGCACCTTCTCTGTAAGGTTAAGATAAAAAAAGAGAGCAAGAAATCGTTGCTAGGCTACCACATCGCGGACAGCTCAATTTTGAAACAAATCCGTGACGTGGTGATGCGTGGAAGTTGGCCTAAATGCACCACCTTAGTCATACCGAGGAAACTGAAATATTTGCGCTTGAAGATAGTGAGAGCTGTGTTTCAGAGCCCTCTTGATTTCTCAATTCAAGGAGGTACCAAGATTTATCCAAAACTCTCATGTGTAGTGGTAAATAAGAAAATATTCTAGAAAAAAGGTGGTTACACCGCTGACACGCAAAGCAAGGATTCACACGGAGAACATTATATTTGGAATCACTTTTCCGTGCCTTATTTGAACGAAGAGAACCTCCCATGCGAGTATTTGGAATCGACAATCTCCCAGACTCATACAAGATATGTGGTAGGAATCACCTAACTTAGATTGTATGTAGAGTTTCAATTGTACCGTTATGCCATGCGGTATCATTGAAATTCTCCAGATGAAAAAAATGGAGAAGAGTTGATCACGAAGGACGGCCTCGAAGATAGTATTTGACCCAGAGGCCAAGAAAATGAGGTGAAATGAACTTGCGTATGCCGTATTGTGCATGAGACAGTTTACACTTGCTGTCCAAAGGGAAGCTAACTTAACATTAGCCACTCTCTCAATCGACTTACAGACACTAGGATCTAGAGAAGATGGGCGTAAACAAGCCGATGTAGAATGATCTCTCTAATTTCTAAAAACTAGCACAGTAACCATTCCCCCTGAATTTATGGGAATACACCTGGTGAAAAAGATTGAGCAAAATGCTGTGACTCACTCAGACAGGTATTGAAGCATGGCGCACGGGACAACATCTGAACCAGAGGAAAGAAACCGGAGCGGAAAACAACTCATTTAGTGTAAACAATTTGTTCCATTTCTATGTTGAAGTCTAGTCCGTGGCTTTTAGCGATCCCAAGATTCAATTGCAGATGGAGCAGCATCCGAGTTTGAGAATGCTGATACAGCAGTCACGAAGGACTCCACTACATCCAAAATTGTTGTTCCGTAATACGGAACGACAGGAGGAGAGTCTTTCAAGAATACGCCCCCCTTCTGAGCAGATATTACGTTAAAAGTAGAAATGGATTAAAACTTACACAAGTAAAATAAACTTTTAAATGATTTTGCCCTAATTGACGAAACCATCTGTCAAACTCAAAGTTGGGTAATAAATATATGTAAGTAAAGCACAAGTATATCAAATACTTTTTCTTCATCTTAAGAAAAATATATCAGGAATATTAAAGGAGAAGATTAATCCAAGGAAAATATAGAAATTATAAAAGAACAGCGTAGAAGACCACTAATAGGCTGGTATGCTTCGTTATATTTAAATTCTCCAAGACAAAAGTTTTAACCAGCTGCTTCCTAAACTATACCTCCTCAAACAATTCATGGAACAGTTTTGGTTTTAAAAACTCAAGATTTTCTATGTAATATAACTTAGAATAAAAAAGACGAATTGTAAAAATTTAGATCAAATATACAAAGAATTTCCGCAAAAGATACTGAGAATTATGTAGATGGTGTTGTATAGCTAATCTTCTAATCATAGAAACAAGTTTTCAACCTTTAAAACATACTAGTGTTCATATAGTTAAAAGTTCTAATAAAAATCTAACTTTCCGAAATTAGGTTGATGAGTAAGCATATTCTTATATATTAGACAAAAACAATGAATTTAAATTACATCATAATGAATTCCTATTATATTATTTCTTCAGTCTGTTTTTTCTACGACACGCTAGCTAAAGACCTGCAGCGTCCTGGAACTCTAAACTATCTATAAGCCTTAAGCTTAAAAGGATATTTAGAGTCCTGTATTTAATGACTTGGCAAATAATTAAAAAATGATTTCATTCTCATTTTTATTGACGCAGATTATTAGAGATGATATGATTTGTGCTGGACCTGGTCTTTAATAAAACATGCAGAAAAGAGAAGCTCATACATACATACATATATATATATATATATATATATATATATATATATAGAGAGAGAGAGAGAGAGAGAGAGAGAGAGAGAGAAAGAGAGAGAGAGAAAGAAACAGAGAGAAGAGAGAGACAAATATGTTATACTGCAACGAAAGAGAAGATAAACGGAATAACTTTCTTAGGGAAAATGTATTTTTCAAATTGGAACATGCGGTTGTTTAGTGCCTCAATAAGCCAGGTTTGATCATCACTCCATGCTTAGCACCCTAAGCTGTATAGAAGGCATACCATTAGAGTTCCGTGGCATTTTCTTTCTCCTATATAATATTTATAGCCACTTGATTTAAGTTTTAATCACAGGATGATACCTGCTGTTCTACTTTTCTATTTCAATAGTGCTATCTTGATAATGGGAATTTGAACTATCGTAGGTGTGCTACTATTAGTTCTTTTCTTACACCCTTTATCCAATTTTTTGATGTTGCTAATTTCTAGTGCTCTACTCCCAGCCTAATGGCGTTGGTTTCGTCTAAGGTGTAAAGACCTGCTGACATATATAGTCATCAAACTGCCTTTTTAACACTTTTATCATTAAGCGGTGTGGCAGGTAAGTTTATAGGTTTAATATATCCTTCTTCTGAAGCTCTTCTCCTCCCACACACTTTGGGAGTCCAACCATCACTTCGTATTCTGTTTCTTTATAATCATTAATCACTACTCATGCTTTTCCACCTGTAAATTAATTGGATAGAATACTCATTTCCGATAGTTGTTCCATTAACACTGTTATCTCATATCAGTTAATCAATTATTGGTTGGTTTTAATTCAATTCGGTAGATATCTTTCCGTTTATTTTCAGTATATCCATTCTGTTATTTTTATTGGTTGTTTCATTAATGATCGGGCTAGATAAAATTCTCAGTTTCTTGGTTGATTTATGGCTAATAACTTCACTTCTTCAACTATCAGCTGATGTCTGTCGCCTAAAATTCGAGAGAAAAAGTGTTTTATCATGTGATAGCACGGAGCTATGAAGTAGTGTTTCTATTTCCCTCTGGCATATTCTGTGCTACTTTCGTGATGTTTCTATTAATCTCTTTGTTTACTGTCTCATTGCAGATTTTTCTGAATTCTTTGGCTCTTCTTCGTATGTTCATAATTAAGTAGAGTGCTTTGTACTTTATCCTGTGCAGTTCCAGTTTTGTGGGCTTTGTTTCAGTGTTAATTGGAATGGGAGAGTAGATATCCAACTCCGTTCTTGCCTATTTCCTTCAAGTTGTATAGAAGAAATGTCTTTGTTGTTGCCTTGCATTTTATTTCTACTATAGAACTTGTTTAACCTTCTTATGTTATATTTAATCCCAAGACTCTACCCTCATTATGATATATGTAATTCTGCTCTTCTCTTGGAGCTACCAAATATGTCTTCATACCAGTTCTTATGTTCCATTCCTTTTTGAATTTTTTTAGGTTGCTTAATTCTAGTGCTGTAACTAAAGCCTAAAGGCATTCTTTTCTAATCCAATGTGATTGGGATGTGAGGTTATAAGAGAAACTCCCTCCTACTGCGATATAATTTCTTTTTGTTCTTCTTTCCTAAACGCCTTAAGCTGTATAGATGGTTTAGTATTTCTGTTGCCTTATCTTTTTTCTCTGGAATATGTTGTATATAGCCTCTTGATGTAATTTTTATTGCAATAATATATCTGGTGTCGCTTTTTGTTGTCTCGTTTTAGTTTGAATCTTCCACTCCATTTCAAAAGTTTTAATGTTACTCATTTATAATGCTTTAGTCTTAGCCAAAAAGCTTCCGCTCTTTACGCTGTAATGGTGATCTGGCTCATATAGTCTCCAAACTGTATGTTAAAACAATCAGGTTTTGGTGGTTTTCAGATCCATTGTATAAATTAAATAGAGCGTGGAGCTAAGGCAGCCCATCATTAAGTCTCATGCTGGTTTCGTAATGAAAATCATTTGGTTAGTTCATAGCCTTATTGCATGTACTGTTGTTTAGGTACGCGTTACAGATGTTCTTCACTTGTTCTGTGGTTTTCTCAATGCCTTGATGAAGAGCAATTGTGTTTATTAATGTGTGACGTGGCACTATTCGTTTGAGTGAATTGAATAGGCCAATCATTTCTTTTGTTTTCAGATTTGTCCCTTTAACTAGAATTTCTACCATCTCTTGCGCTAATAGTTATGCTTAAGATAGCATGTGGATGTTGCCTCTTAAATAAGTGTAGCATTTCTTGAAGTTTTCATGTTCTTCTCTTGATATGGAGAATACAGACTTTCGGTGATGGCGGAATAGTTCTTCTATGGTCCTTTCTTCTTGAATATTTCTCGCCGTTCCTAGTCTTCGTTCTGCATATATTATTTTATTAGGCTATCCATATATGAATTTTTTTCTGTATTATGAGATTTTTATTTATTCTTTCCAACTACTGAGCAGATTAAATATTTGTCTTGCTGTTCCAAGGATCTTTATATGATTTAATATTCTGCTAACCTCACTATTTTGCTCTTCATTTCTTCCGTCCATTGAAAGTGAGGAAGAATATGGTCTATCTATCATTCTAGGCATGATTTTTCGTCCGCCGATTTAACGTTTATTATATTCATGGGTATTCCTCATTGATTTCTTCCCAGTTTGCGTCTGTGCTATCATTTCGGTCAAATTTCCGAAGTTTTTCTTTGTAATTTTCCCATTTAGAACATCCTCATTCTTTCATCGCTTGCTCTTGCTATTGCTTCTCTATTGAATATTGCTAAAAAAGGTATAGTTTAAACAAGTTAAATACATCCAATAGGGATTGACTGCATCTAGATCTTAAATAGCAATTTTTATCTGCTTAAATTGACATCAAGCCTTGTCGCAGCATTGCCTGTGATATATAGAGGAAAGTCCTGTTCCTTTCTATTGAAAACATCCCTTTCTAACATCAATAATTAATTAGCTTTTATATTGTTGTTGTGTCTTAGTCGTTTACTCTACATCTATCAGTGATTTCCTCTAGAATTTCTTTGAGATGAACAGTGCTAAAGATTCTGATTAGGTTGAGCAAAGAGAAGTAGTTTCTTTTATGCGCTTGGTAGCCTAAAAATACATCATTCAGACTGATGCTTTTGATATATTTTAGGCGTCTTTTGATTGATATGGCGGCCCCATTATGATTCTTATCTGCAAGATTAGAATAATAATAGGCAAAAGGGAATTATTTATATTAAATTAGTCTCTTGATAATTATTATGAAGAGGGATTCTCAAATAGAATTAATTGATTAATGTTACTAGGCTCAGATCAAAGGTGGAACTTGACAATACTAATAATGCAGGAGGTTTTAGTCTTACGGGTCGATGACTTCGAGAAAGGTCCTTCTTGCGATAAGGCGAGTGGAGCATGATCTGATGAAGCAAGTGGGCCACGATCCGAATTAGGCAGGTGGGGCACGATCCGATGAGGCAAGTGGGGCACGATCCGAATGAGGCAAATGGGGGAACGATTCGAACCAACCTTCCTATGAAGATAGCCAAACTTCAAAGATGACATTCTACGGCGAATGTGGGAATTTTCGTAATTCTACCTGTGAGGAAATGAAGATTCCTCAAAGGTAATCGATGGAGATTATCTTCTGTTGATTAAACGAAGGGAGACCGTAGCGCAAATTCAGAGGCTTACCGTTCAGAGAAGCTACCAATTGACTAGGGTAGAATCACGGCTGATAAAATCTGCTGTCTGATCAACGCTCACGGAACAAGACGATAAGGACGGCCTTGAGGTGTGGGCTGGACACTTCAAACTATAGAATAACCCAAGAATTTGTATGCCCGATTCTGAAGGGGAAGAGGGAATTTGGAGAAAGGAGTCACAAGCTCCAGAAATCTTAATACAGAAGCGGAGTCGATTCATCATTTAGCAGCGAGGTGCGAGACAGAGCCGCTCTTTTTCGCCTCGTCACTGGTGTGGGGGACAGGCTTGAGACGAGTTCGCATGATTGGAAATATTTTCACAATCCGCTCAGGAGTCGAAAATTCGTGAATGTTCGAACAGGAACTGAATTCTTCCCCCGCGGGATACCATCACACGTAGTCTCCAATAATTCTTTTTGGGGGGAAAGGAGGCAGAGATTGTTCTTTTACAATTAATAACGATGTAATTAAATAGGTTTATTGGTATTCGTTCAGTGTTTCTTCCTCTTAAGTTTTTAATATAATATATTGATCGATCTCTTTGAAAAGGTTGCTAAGTGTTGTTGTTTTGCCGATCCAGCCTTGCATATTCAATTACTGTGTGTTAAGGTTTGTCCTACTTACCTATAACCTTCTTTGCCTATTTAGTTTGAATTTCCTAATTACTCTTAGAGTTCGGATGGATAGATCATATATTGCCTTTGTTCCGTTTCTAAATTTGTCATACTTCATTTCTTGGAAGTTTCCTTGGCTCGGAGTGTCAAGGTTTCAAGGATAAAGTCCTATCTTGTTCTAAAGATAGAGTGTCTTTATCTCATTTTAATCTTCTTCACATATTTCTCCTTTTACATTCCTACTTTTATTTGCCTTCTTTCAGCGTATTAACGACGTCTACTTACCTTTTACACCTTGGTAGGATCAATGTGTCGTTGACGTATATGTTAAATTTAATATGCAGTCACATCTATAAGTTTGTCGCTTCTTTTTCCCTTTGTTCTTGTTTCTTTAGCGAGTATTTCATTGATTCATATTTCTTTATTTTCGTTTATGGCTTCTCGGGTAGTCGTTGTGGTTGCTACACTGAGCTTTAGGGTTTCTGAAGAGCAGGCAAGGGGTGTGGGTGTACCACATGTTATTCAGCCAGTTATTATATAGGATAGTATTAAGCGTTGTTGCAAAGGTATTTGACTTATTTAGGTCTATTAGATGTGATTACAGAATGCATGTTAATAATTCACTTGATGTTCCTAGGGTAACTGTGATATGAGTTTTTCCCTCATTCATTTATCTGACAGTTTCTTCTGCTCCCCTTGCATAAGTTGCGTTTCTTTACCTTCAATCGTCGTCCTTTGTTTATATTTTACTTTTTCCATTAATTCTCAGCATTTAAAGCAATAAATGGAAGTTTTCTTTGTGGCTCATTTCAGTTGGCACATTGCTTGGTTGTTTCCATGCACTCTCTTTATTCTTGGATTCTTTGTCCTCATTCGTAACATATTGTGTCTTAATCATACGATTTCCTGTTAAGTTATATACATTTTATAATATCTGCATAAAGCATACGAGTATTCGGATGTTAATATGATATACGCATTCCATGTGTTCGAAGAAACTCTCATGTTAGACGCGAAGAGTTCTCTTTGATTTATTTTGCTGCCATTTTCCTCGTAATACACATGATCTTAAATACAAATGGTGTTACAAATTTGATTACTTCATTTAATGTGATTCCCACGTGGTTCTTCTCTATCTCTTTTTGATCTCCTCTTTGTGTCACGCTACAACTAAGGTAAATGAGATTGGACTGTTTGTGAAAGACATTAAATAGTTAAAATCTGAACACAAGATTGGCTTACTAGTTCAGAGACTAGTGATTAAATGTTTTTTTTGGATTCAATCTCTCCTCCTTAATTAATACGATTACGCAATGTTGATGTTTTATCAGCATGGCGCAGAAATAATTTGAATTTAGACCAATAGTTTGATTTATGAGCGCCATCCACTAGAATATACATTTTAAAGCAGAATAGGAAACTTAAATCGCAAAAACCTTCACGGATGGTTTGCAAATTTTCTTACCCGAAAGAAATTTACCCTTTTCATATCCATTTACAATTCAGCTGTCCCTCTGTTGAATAAAAATATAATGAAATATAAGGGAGCAAAGTGTTGAAGTATACAAGGTTCCTTGTGAAGTTTTGTCAAATTTTGATGTTAGGGCCCAGTCATACCAAGCTTAGACCTGTTTCCGACCAACTGCGACTAGGTGTTCGCCCGGTAGTCTTTGGAAGTCGCTGGTAGTCGCTAATAAGGCCGTAGCTGGTCGGCTCAGAAAGACTAATCACCAATGGGTGTCGATGTTACATCGAAAACCACCTGCAAACTGTTTGGATGGCAGAGATTCTTCTGAAGGTCGTCCACCAGACGAAGATCGGTCTAACACCGGTCAAAACTGAGTAATGGGCAACCCGTCGCCCAGCGCTCACCCAACACTGGGCGAGTGGTCGCTCATTGATGGGCGAGTGGTGGGCGACCGATCGGCCACTGGTCTCAATGGGAGTCGCTGTTGAGGTCACGACATCTGGCAACTGTCGGCTGACCGCTCTACCACCAGTACAAATCGACAGGAGCCTCACGCTCGCCACCTCTGCCTGCCCCCTCTCGCTCACTTCTGTTTCTACCGCTTCTACCTGTTCCTGCTGATTCCAGCTATAAATTATCTTTAAGGAGGAGAGGGGGATTCCATGACAGTAGATCGGCCGAGCAATGTGTAACGGTTCGATTTCCAGTATCGTCGGAAAACGGTAACACACCCGGGCAATGTAATACGGTTTGGGGCTTGTACTGGTGTAAAATGTAGAGCGGGGTTGTAGTTCCTTCTCAAGAATGTTACCTTGAACGGGAGCAATTACTTAGATGTGTTGAAAGAAGTTTTGATAACACTCCTGAATTTCATGTTTATGATTGTTTGATGCATGATGGGTCCCCTGCACAAATGTGAAATGTGTCAATAGTTATTTGTAAAGAAGCAAATTGATAAATTAGAATGCTAAGGAAATTCGGCGGCTCTGACTCACATCAAAAATCCATGGAATGTTATAAAATTTAGGGATATTCATCCCGAGCAACAAACATTTAAGACCTCTGGGAGGCTCTGGAGAGGTTACGGATCAGCTTAAATTTCACCCAATTTGCCAAGATGGCGAAATTAGTGCCTAAAATAATTCAGATGGTGGTAATGCACAAAGGAAATATCCCTCTTGTTAGTCTGCTAGAAATTTCAAATGTATGTGTACCAAGATGGATCTGATATGAAAGTATTGACCTCAAGTAATTCTAATAATATATTAATATCAACTGCAGCAAAATAGGAAATATCAGCAGGTCCGTACAAAGAGGAGCTTAATTTGTAAGAGACTTGAACAATGGGTAAGATTATATTCGAATGACGAGATAAAAGCAGAATTGTGAGAAATCACAACTGAGCAAGTATTATGCTAATCACCATAATTAAACCTTTTGTGCCATAAATATCTCTTGGAGGACAGCTTTGAATACATCATTATGTATTTAAATTTATCTTCCAGGAGATATTTATTGCACAAAAGGTAATTGAATGTGACATAATTTTCTTCCATAAAAGAATTAGTCTCCAAAACGATTGTAGGAGAATAATTTATTTATGTGCAAATTTTATTAAGTTACCAAAAGTGAGAAACATACGACTAAAACTCTTCCAGATTGATAAGGAATACTGTTCAAAATGTGGATTAGATGGACATAATTGGCGTTACTGAAATAATCAATTTAAACCATTATAAATTAAATATGAGTTAATGTTATTAAGAACAAAATAGAGATTATTAAAATGAATACAGAACAGGATAGCAACGAAAAAAAAACACGACTTATGCACAAGTAGCAAAGGTGAGTGTCAGAAGACTATCTTCTCTCGAGAACGAAAACTAAATATTATCGCATGATATAATATGCTCATATATAGGGGAAAAACAGCGACTGTAGTTTGAAGTTTATTTCATTATTTTCAAAATACATTGTATTATTAAATATTACATAGACCAACACGAAATCATCGGTGATATATGGCACCAGATCATGTAAAAATATTCAATTTCACCGCCTTGAGGGTCGATGACACGAGGAAGTCTAGGTATGAAATAAACGAGTGACATAAAGGGTTGGGCTGATATTTTCTCTCTGAATTCTCCAGTTTGCACTTTAGAAATGCGACACTTTGATTAGATTTATCCCAGTCTTTTTGTTCAAGCATCAACTACACTCCAATTCCAAGGGATGAAAAATATATTTATTTTATTTACTAATGAAATATGTGCCACTAAAATCACAGAAGTATTTAGTACCGCTAAATTTAAAAAGTACTTCAAGGCATCCACGCTTATCATTACATGGATGATAATATAACAAGGAATAGTAAAGTCAACATCATTAATATCTCACACTGTATTGTAAGGGGGTTCAACAAAAGACCCCTACTTCCATTCATGGAGCTCCTAAATTTTAAAGAAGTGACAAGAATAGTTTAAACCTAACTAGTGTTAGATCAGCCATAACCTAACTACGAAATCGATACTCAAACAAGAAAAATAATAATACTTAGTATGAATGTAAATGAATATGAAAAAAAAGCTCAAGTATTTGTTTTCATTGGTTCAGATGTTGCTCATTAAATTTTTCCCTTAAATAAACATGGAATTAATATAAATAAAAAGATTAAAGATATTCCCTTACAAAATATTTTAGGCAATCATAGTACTGAAAGAATAAATGAGACCTTCATAGTAATACGCAACGACTCAAATTCAAACGACTACTCCAACTTGAGGAGTACAATTTGAGAAACATTCCCCTGAGGTTAAAACTACAATTAACACCATAATCTTATTTAAAGGATATCAATCCGTAAGGCGAGATTATTTTCTTAATATATTTCCCAATAAGAAGATTAGCCGATTTTCATGCTTCTTAAATAAAGAGAAGTGAAGGAGAATCGGATTAATCCCCTACGAAGAAAGACAGCAGAAATCTAGAATTGATATTAAATAAAAACATAGCTAAACGAAGTGGTCGCCATTTACTAGTTTGAAAAAACTGCCACAAAACCAGAATATTTTTAGCATGTCACAATTCCTTTTCATATATAATATTACTTAAGTGCCATTAAGTATAAACAAGATACTTACAAAAGAAAAAAAAAGCTAAACAATGCTTGAGAGGACCAAGAAGAAATCTATACTGAGTAACTATAACTCACCCAACATTGACATTGCTATACTAAATTGAATGAAATCGATCAAGAATTGCAGTCACTCACTGATTGCCTCATAAATTCTAATCAGGAAGCTATTCCGAGGATTACATTTGAAATCATATCTTCTCCAGAATGGGCACCAAGAATGACAGTATTATTAGACGAACAGAGACGTCTATGAAAAGGGAAAAAACTATAGGGAAATCTAAAGTAAGTGAACAAATTAAAAATTAAAAATTTAATAATAATCTCATTAAGATAATGCATTTTGAAAAAAACTCAAGAAAACTTTGGCACATAGTTGGCAGATGACATACAGATACACGACGAGGAGCCACACGAATAATGGTTAAACAAGTTCAGATTGTGATTTCTCGGAAAAAAATGAAAGAAATATTTCGGTATCTTGGGATAATGTATTTGATATACACCAAAAAGAGATTCAGAATTTTGACATCCGCATTTAGGAAATAATTTAGAGTTAAATTCCTATTTATGACCTTACGACCTTCAAAACTTTCACTAATTGCCGGAAAAACCTCGGGAGGACCTTGACAATTATATCATTAGAAAGAGAATGTGAAACAACATTAGGGTTCCAAATTTCGTTAGAATCGGTCGAATAGTTATGATGCTATTCCCCAAACAGAATAATTCCCAGGCTAACCTTGAGACGACCGTCGCAATTACATAATTCCAAAGAAAATGTAAAACAACATAAGTGTTTCAAATTTCGTTTTTTCAGCGGAATAGCACCAATGTTATTACCAAAAGAATAAAAATCAAAACGGGGACCGACCAACATAGTGGGATATAGAGTCACACGCGAATAAAAATCGTTATCATTATACTAAAATCAAAACACCCATCGAGAGATTGGGCACGAATGTTATATGCTAAAAATTGACGATACACTGAAAACATGTAAACAGAGCTCCGTAAAAAGCTGACTCACTAAAACCTATTTAAAAAAAGCTCCTCGGAAGATTTTACATGGAAAATTTAATATATTACATGTTTCTTTAAACACCCGTTATTTCTCCGATTATAATTGGAAGATCAGTGAGATTATTTTTAGATTGCGAATTAAAATATCTAGATTTTCTTTTAAGATATTTAAAAATAGCTGTTGATAAGGTGCGTCCACGAGGCTTACAGTTTAACACCTTCAAATAAACCTCAGTCCTATTCTTGAAAGTTGATTGTGTGAATATATAACATAGAGAAATATCTCCATGTTTCACTAGTCAGAGAGTTGACGTGTCTGTTGGAGATTCAAAAAGGGATTATCTGAACTCCATAGTCTACGTGATATATACTGTAAGACAACCGCATCCTATAATGGACGATTAATTTAATGTATAAAGTGCAGATAAAATTATACAAATTTTGATAATACCTAACATAAATAAGTATTTCATGACAAGAATAACACACATAAATATTAAATACGACATACTTTAAAAGAAACTGAACGATTGCAATTATTCCCCAAATTTTAAGTTCATTCAGTTAAAAAGAAATAAACTAGATGATATCATATAGGAGTAAATTCAATATACTTGGTATTCAAAAGTCCTTTTACACTCGTTACGACACTCTCATCAAAGGACATTATCGTTTTAATGTAGTTAAAGAATTTTATATTGCTTTAACATACAATAACTATGTGTTTACATTGTACTAGTAATCAATGTGGCCTCCATCGGTGGCAAACAAGCGATCTGGGCATGACGTGAAGGGAGCGCACACGTTGTGGACGAAGTCCTTTCTCATGCTGGCCAAACGCAGTAGACGAGTAATTCAGCACGTTGCCAATGCTGTGACGGATTATGCATGCTTTGCCCCCGACATGCGCCCACAAAATATAGTAGAGGGGATTGAGGTCGGTCAATTGCGGCGGCTAAAATTTCACGTTATGAATTGCCTTCATTGTACCGTCCTTTGCTCTCTTTGATCCCTGTGTTCGTTCAATATCTCTTTCTCTTACCTTTAATAAACTCCTGTTTTTGTCTCATTACTCATTAGGGTCAAATTACTCTTTCTCTTGTACTATCTTGTTATATATTCTGCAATACAAGGTTTCTGCATCTCTCTTTCTCTCAACAAAATGGTTTTGAAAGGCGCCACCCACAGAACTTGTATTTGCTCTTTCTTTTTATATAGAGGTTTATATATATATATATAAAAGGATTTTTAGTATTTCGCCTAGAGCGAGATTATGGCTTATTAAACTCCTAATGAACAGTAGTATATAGTCTTATTCTGAAAAGGAAAAAATTGATGGCTCGTTATTATATAATTACTTGCAGATTATTTCCTCAGCCAAGAATACAACACACATTCTTCGGATGATTCCTTGCTCATTTTTAACTTTTGATCCATCCTAGCGTGTACATTATTTTATGGTCTCTCTTAATTGCTAACGAGTAATATTTGTTCCCCCTTTTCTTTTAAGTTACAGGATTTAATATCAATCTGAAAATAATTTAGAACTTTAATTTTATAATTAAGTAATGTTGTCATTATTTCAATGTATCAATATAATTTTATTTCTTTCGAGGGGCGGTTAATAGGTTTTGCGAAATGGTAGGGCAAAACAGAGAAAGGATGCTGGCTGTTTGTGGGGGTGTTAGGACAAGTTATGACAAGTCAGGACCTGCAGACGCACACTCCTGCCTCGTCTATTTGAGAAGCAGTGGCTGATCGCAGATTGTCAGTAACAAATTTTTTAACAATGGAGAAGGTTGAGCACCGCGCAGTGATCAAATTTTGACCAAGGAAGGCAAGAATGCAAAAGAGGTCCATGAACGAAGGGTTGCAGTGTACACTAGCACCGCCCCTTCCTATGCAACCATTGCTGGCTGGAATAAGTAGTTCCGCCATGATCGTGAGTCCCTTGAAGATGACCTCCGTCCAGGACGCCCGTCAGAGGTGACCAACGAGAAACAATGTGGCCCGTATGGAGAGGATGATCCTCGAAAATCGACGGGTGAAGGTTGAAGAAATCCGCCGAAAACTTGGAATATCACATGGAAGTGTTATCAATACCATCCAGGACAATTTGGCCATGACAAAGGTCTCTGCCCGTTGGGTCCCTAGAAACCTCACACTCCATGATCGACTTCAACGTCGTCAAAGTTCAGAGGAGCTGCTGCTCCTGTACAACCGAGGCCCGGTGAGATTTGAGTCACGCATAGTAACAGGTGATAAAAGGTGGGTCTATCACTGGGATCGCAAGACCAAGCTCGAAGGCATGGTGTGGAAGCACAGGGGCTTTCCAACCCCCATCAAGTTTTGGACCCAACCCTCAGCCGGAAAGAAAATGGACACCATCTTCTGGAATTCTGAGGGAGTGTTGATGATGGACTATGCGCCTTGTGGAAGGACCATCACAGGCCAATATTACGCCGAGGAACTGGCTGGGTTGAAGAAGTGCATCCGTCAGAAGCGGCGCGGCAGTTTGACACGTGGTGTCCTGCTCCTTGACGAGAATGCCCCTGTCCACAATGCCAGAGTTGCACAAGCTGCCCTGCATAAGTAGGGATTCGAGGAGCTCAACCATCCTCCCTACAGTCCAGATTTAGCCCCTTGCGACCACTTTTTATTCCGCCAGCTAAAGGCTGCACTGCGTGGACGCCGGTTTGGGGATGATGAAGATGTCCATTCACCGTCCAGGAGTGGATTGAACAGCAGTCGGGTGATTTCTGGTTGTCGGGAATTCGAAGCCCTAGGGACAAGTGGTGCAAGTGCATTGAAGTCAAGGGTAGTTATATTAAAAAATAATAAAGCACTTTTGCTCAGATCCTGTTTCCTTATATCGGATTTGCAAAACTTATTGACCGCTCCTCGTTTAGCATCACAAACATTTCGAAGCCATCATATTTTTATCAAAGTTATAAGCTAATAATCTAATTTAATTCATGTCAATAACAATTCCCTCAAATTCCTGTTCTTTATCAATATGTACTTATTTTAGAAAAATTAAGAGAAAATAAATAAATTATGAATCTTTTTAATTATATGCAATGTGTATATTGCCTGTAAAATATTTGTATATTTTATCATATTTGTGATGAAAAGATTTATTGCTGTGCGTTTTGCTATATATATTATGAGAACAAATCATATTTTATGTTTAAATTTTGTCGTGTTAATGTTTCAAATATTTGCGAATATTTCGAATGTAGGTTTGCGATTTAATTTGATTTTTAAATTAACCATAGAGTTTGCAAAATTCTTGCTTCTAATATATGTGCAGAAGAGAAGATACCACCATCTGGTATTGTGGTTAGTTTGATTCAATAAAACCATAAGGAATGGAGCCTGGCTGGATTACATGTTTTAGAAATTATTTTGTCAAATACCTGCAATGATTTATTTAATTGACCTACAGATGCCCCTAAAAGTCCAAGGATTCGAAAGGATGTTTGATAGATGAGGATAACTTAAGTATCTATTAATCCAGTAATGCTTCATCTTAGAGAAGAAATGGTTCTGTTTTTCCAGGCAGAGTCAAAATCTCAGCATTTGCGTGGTCATTATGAAAAATTGCTGCTAATCAGTCTCACCTATATCAGGGGTATTTATTAGAAACCCTTTAATTCCGATCTCCAAGATCAATCCACCTCGTGTAGTGGAAGGTTTATGCTAATTATGTTCCCAAATATACTTGTTTTAAGCATCAAATTGAACTAATATAATGCGAAAAAGCAAATTTTAATATTTTGCTTCTTAAGCCATACCAAAGTAGGCAGAGCAAGGATTATCTAAAGTTATATCATAGCCTTTAAAATACATTTTTTATAGCTCAAACACCTTTTTTTCCTTTAACTTTTTTATTATAGAATCTTTACTCAGAGCAAACACAAGATGGTCTGCCATCTACATCGTTAGGTTAGCCACAAAGTTATATGACCCAAAGAAGACAGATATTGCATCTCTCAAGACATACCTAACACAGAATTAAAAACAAGGCTTCTTCTCCGGCTTGTGGCAAAATATCACAAATATTTTTTTTTCTCATTTACAAACGAATTGATCATGGTTTAGAAATATTAACAATAATTTGATAATAAACCTTTTGGCATTAATCTATTGCTTCTATTATATTAAAAAATATTTATAATGATTTTCTTTCGCTAATAATTTGTTTGGGAAATATACTCGTATTTGCTTTGGTTCTTAATTTTTACCATGAAAAAACAATTTACTGAGAGACAAAAAATTAACATTTATTTAGTTGCCAGTAAATGCTTGATTTTCATGAAATTGAATATGTGATTTATTGATTAATAGAGGAATAGAAGCAATCATCTGGAGGTTAAAATATGTGGATTGTTTTCGATTACCGAAGTCTCTTTGCTAATCAGATCCATGCTGTCTAATAAATGTCCTAATGATTCACATAAAAAATTGAGTTATTTTATATATTAAAGGACAATAGAGCACATCTGTTTACTCAGTCAAAATCAACCACACGAGAAAGATGAAGGAAAATTCAGGATGTTTCGATGAGAGAGGAAACGTAGTTAATATTTCGAAGTTAACAATTTATTTACCAGTAAATTCATTATTCTTCTTGAAACGTTAGGTAAGGCCCATGAATAGATGATATTTCATTCTCAAGGGTGGCGGTCTTGAGTGAAGTACTCACATCCATATTTGAGTTGCGAAAGGAAATAAATATAACTTTCTTCATGATTATATATTTCACGGGACAAAATGGTAAAATAATTTTAGAGACGCTTTTTGTGCTATATATGTCCTGTGATATTTTTACATAATTGTATGCCTGAATTAAGCATAAAAAGAGAAGAAAGTATATTTAAAGTTAAAAATAATGTGGCTGGCGTGATCATTACCTCTTACGTGTTGATTGAAAAATTAAATTTTAAATTTGATTACATTTCTACCTCTCTCACTTTCTTTAAGACTTTGAAGAACTAATTAAATCTTTCCCTTAAGCAACAGCAAGGATTTTCGAAGAGTCGTGGAGATCCTTCTTTTTCCCCTTATTTAGAGCCTTAGAAAGAAGATGAATACGGAATCTGACCCACATTTAATACTCTCCTATGCCATAATTCGATACATTGTTCTAAAATTAAAAGTTACTTAAGTCATTTAAATAAGATATGCGTTTATTCTAACCAAAAAATGAAGGAAAGAACATTTATTTTTCAATGAGGACCCCAAAACCTTGCAAGCAATGATATCAATGAAGCTCGAAATTATATTAGATCAACTTTGAATACAGGAGAGTTTCTGCTCTAAATACAATATTTGACTCAGAGTAGTAATAATGTGACAAACTTTTCTGACGATCAAACGTGAATTGAATCAGCAAAAGAGAGGATGATTCAGTTAATTTCTTAAAGAAAAATGAAGAATTCTCACTACCTATATGAAACTAAGTATTTAAATTGTAGTTACTGTACTAATTTCAGTACCTCTCATTTTAATGATAATGAAATACAAATAAATATCAGAATGACAAACGATGGCAGGCCAGGTTGCATCACTGTGAACAAATTAACTCCTTAAGGTCAAAGGAAGAATCACTCTTTCCACATGAAGGTTGACGACCTACATTAATGTTGCCTCATGCTCCAACTCCTTTACGTGTGTGAAATTTGATGTGTTTCTTGCGAGAAAAAGTCTCACGTAATTTCTAGCGATAAGTTTTAAAATACGGACGAAAATTTTCTCTGGGAAAAACATAAGCCTTATTTTGAGGAACTCATTTTGGGTTCAAATACTAGATCGGCATGTTGATTAACATCAGAGAGCCTTTAGTTTAGTTAATGGGATTCTCGATCAGCTGTTTACTCAGGGGAAGTTGCCTGTAAGAACCATAAGAGTAAATGTGTAATGTGCACCTCTTCAAAGCCTTCAAAAGGCATCGTTCAAAAGGTGGATAATAGTGTTTGCATAAAACCGCAAATAATCAGCCTCTTCTTAGGATTTTGAGAGGGTCATATCTAATAAGAGTATATGGTAACTATCTTTACTGCTCAGCAATTCGATACGTTATAACTCAAATAAAAAAACCTGACAAAAGTAGTGGCATAGTATTTGCTTCACATAACTAATAAGGCGTTCAAGGAGAACAAAAGGTCTCCGAGCTAAGTAACTAGCTGTAACTTTGAGAGGAGCATAATTAACTCTCCTATTGTATATGTTTGAAATATTTGTATTATTAATGTAGGCAACGATCGTATCATATGAATTATAAGAAATGGAAAGAGAGGAGGCAGTTTCCCTTTTCCAGTAATAGATAATACATCTTGTCTCCTTATCATTTTCTGCATTTTATTCCGAGAATAAAGATATCTCTAGAAAAACATCTTTAGTATTAGCAAGGATGTGGTGCACTATTTTATGGATATGGTACTAATTATCTTCTCTAATAAATTTTTAGATTAGAAACAAAGTTACTGCACAACCTTTTTTACAATGTTTATTTATATTTCTATAGATTCAAACAGGGTGTAGAACTCGTTAATCTGTAGTAGCTTAGTCCTTTCTAGACCTCACTTCAAAATGTTCCCTGACCTAGAACCTAGGTAGACTCAGTCACTATAAACTTTCAAACAAGGCCTAGGTAAGCCTAGGCTACCACAGGGTAATTATTCAGACGTCTTAGATGGCATCTAAACTTTCAGAAATTAGCCATCAAATGACTATTTCTTTTGAAAATCAACGTAAACTTTAACTGTTGTAACAAGTACAGACTAAATTCTATCCAATCGCCTCATCTTTTCAACCGAGCATTTGGAGAAGACACAATAAGTTGTCACAAAGCCTTTGATTGCTTTAAGAAGTTTCAGCATGGCAAATCTATGCTCCAGATCAGCCAAGAAGTGGTCGACTCGCACTTATTGACAACGACCGATTTGCTCCTGTGGCAAAGATGATCCATATCTGACATTACGCAAACTGGCTAAAACTTTTGTGTCAGCTAGAAAGCCATTATGTATCATTTAGAGAACATGAGTAAAGTCAGAAAATTGACCCTATGGATTTAGCTTATGTGCTGGAGTTCAATCGACAGCGCCACATAGATGCCTGCGTGACACTACTGTCCAAGAAAATTTGTTTTGATTGGCTGAAAAAAGTGGTACTGCAGATGAGAAATAGTGTCTACACTCGAACATGGCAGGCAAAACTAGCTGGACAAACAAAGGTGCACCTGCACAACTTCAGGCAAAAGCCCAATGATTTAGAGGAAAATATTGTCTAGCAACATACAATTATACTGTCAACAACTGTAACATTTGGCAGGTTAAATTTCGAAAAACCCAGCAAAATTTACTAATGTCATGTTTCTTCATGTTAACACCCGACCACACGTTGCAAATGATATCCATGAATAATTCCTAGAGCTGGGTTTGTAAGTTCTACCTCACCAACCGTACTCGCCAAATTTGGTGCCAACACACTACCATATATTCCGGGCACTGAAAAATTTCTTAAATGGCAGAACGTTCGCAAATAATGAAGGACTGAAACAAATAATGTAAGACATTTGATAGCAAAGCAGTTGTATTTACAACAAAGGAATCGAGGATCTATCTATCCGACTTTGGAAACAGGTGCTTGAAAACATCAGTTATTATAATGTTTATTGCTTTATTTCTTTACCTGCATTCTTCGTTAGAAATTAATGTCAATAAAAGCTGTGAAAGAACTTTGTTTCCAACATATTATTTATATGCCAGCCAGCGTGATATTTATTATTGTAAAATACGTTTCAAATACCGAGCTAAATTGAAATACCAGAGACAAGGATAATTTTAATTGTTTAGATATGTGGCAAAATATGTATTTGACTGCAAGTGTAGGCATATTCTCATAAAATATTCATTCATTGAGACTCCATTTAATTTTGTCAAGTATTTTTCGTCATGTAACATTTATCTTAATTGTTGAATCTTTTGTGTCCCGATAGGTGTACAAGAATTTAGATTCAACAATAATTTAGATTGAAGATATACCCCAAATTGTCTCATTCTCATTGTACGAAAGAAACATGAACACTATTATTTTTGTGAAAAAGAGCATTATCTTCTTCAAATATTGTCTTTTTTATCCGGAGAAATTCCAAAGGAATACATAAAAATCTCTGGTGTAGTATAAGAGTAAAAGTTCACTAGAAAGCCGAATATTTCCTTTTGAAACATAGTGTACTTCAGCTACTTCACTCCTCAGATGTACCTATCCAGAAAGTTTAGTCGTGTTGATAAAGAATAAACTTTTATCATGACTAAAAAAAAAGGCCTCAAATTTGAAGACACGAATGACACTTGTTTTAAATGGAGACACTTATTTGCTCAACAAATGTCACTCACTTTAGTTTACTATCAGACAATTTAGATAGTTTCCAAGAAGAAGATTAAAAGCAATTAGTCAACGACCTTATGCCTCACTATTATTCATTTACTTCTTCTCATTTAAGCAGCTGTCATACAGAACCTTTTCCCCTTTTTATATTTAACCAAATGGATTTAAAATGAAAGGAGTCTAAAAAAATAATAATAATAAAAGACTATATTTTCTTTCTTTATCATTCATGTTGTACATGAAGGAAAAATATGAATGAAAAATAATGAAGATAGCCAGACTGCATCGACTTGTATAAGATTTTCCTCCTGCACCCTGCCTTCACGAGCCACTACCCTCGGAAATGCGTCTTCTATTTCATATGAAAGAGATATAATAATATTTATATTTTCATCAAGAGAACCGTAAACAAGGATCCTGGAATACCATTGTCCAAACAAGCTCAAACCCGACATTTCGATGATTCAGATGATGAATCAATGACAAATCCTATGACCAGTCCCACTCGTATAGAATTCCAAATACTGCTTCAAATGAAGGAAATCCTCTCAACCAGCCAAGCTCAACGATCTCATTATGGATTTTTAAGATTATTCAAAGTTGCTGGTGATTACTTAGGCTTACGTATCCAGAGGAAAACTTGCTCGCTTAAAGATCAAAATTCCCTTTCTATACGACATGGGGGAGTTTTTTGCAGTGAATGAAAATAACTCTTCTTTAGTGCACTGCTGAATTTTCTCTGGGCTAATCGAAAAATTGGGCAGGCCAAATAACCCATCAGAATGAATGATATTCATAGACTTGTCAAAATGATGTTTGAAAGCACTAATTCTCAACATTGATAATAAAAATGCATATTCCCTTTAGCACACACTGGAAAAATTACTGAGAGCTACGAAGAACATGAAAATTTTTCTGGATTGTCTTTTATACGATCAAAATAAATGGAAGATCTGTGGAGATTTAAATGTAATACTATCCCCTTCTCGAATCAATTTGGCTTCAAAGGTAACCCGAAGGCATTTTTTTTTTAAAGATTCTTTTAAAATAATGTGTTTGTTATTGACTTTGATATTTTTGCAAACGTTATTTTATAGCGTATAAGAATACCTAAATTCAGCAGAGACCTGATAAATTCCAATTCATACATAGATTATTTATTCTTTTTTAACAAATTCTTTCTAATAAAGCTCCCCACAGATTTCGATGATTTTTATTTTCTTTGTTAACGGTTGTTATTTGGAAGCTCATTTTTAAGTATCGAAACAGATCAGAAATTGTTAATTGTTATGTATGTAGCATTTCCTGTGAAGTTTTCACTTGCATGCATGATTTTTGGTGTTTGCTGATTGAATATTTGCATTTGTTTGAACTATCGCTGTAAATTGTGGCTATACTATTTTCGTGTTTGCAATTTATTGTAATATATTCTTTTATGCATCATATTATCGGTGGTAAATTTAGAATACACATTCACCCACTTCAAAGAAATTTAATGACTGTATTTCTAACTTCTTCCTGAAAGAATGGAACACTGCATAAAAACGAAGAACTTTGGAGCGACTAACTATGTCTCGCAAACACATCTGAAATTGGATTCCTAAGGTGATATTTCGTATTGCTAAGCAAAGCCCCACATAGAATCTCCTATATTGGGAGTATGAAATCCGTACAACCTACACTATTTGGAGTTAAGTAGTAGTATCAAAATTCTAAAACTTAGCATTAGTTTCCAATTCAAATGCAATTACCTGACGCTATTAGGCCTCTTTATGTTCATTGTTTTTATGCCGTGTTTCTTAACTTCAGAACTATAACCCCATCTGCGAATGTTAATTATATTAATAATATTTTGTTAAATGATGAGTCATATAAAAACTCAATATCATATTTTAATTCAGAAAACAATTCCATTCACAGAAATATATAATACAATATGATGCGATAGCATTTGACAATGTGACTGTATTCCACATTTAGCTTATCGAATATTAGAACAATACTTAGTTAATAGTAAAATATATATGATTTTAGAATTTATTCATAACTCGATCAGCTTGACTAAGAGTAGCAAGATCATCTAACTCACTCGGAATGATGATTTTCAATTAAAGTCAGATTCTTTTTATTTATGAAGGACACTTTCGCAGCTTTGGGGTTTCTCTTCCCACGGGATCGGCATTATCCTAATTAAAATTATAAATTTTGGTGTCTGCTGTCGCAGAAAGAGGAAACCTTTTGAGAATGAGGATCAGCCTAGAGGAGCTAGAAGTAGATGGCCTTCTTATTTATTGCTTTTCACTAACTGCACAAATTTTCATGATACTTTCCATTCACAAGAATTCGAAAAAAATGGGAAGTGTCTTTTTAACTTCTGAATTATTAGAAATAAATTGAATCATCTTATTATACATTTGTCTATTAAAAGTTTGACATTTTTTAAATAACTGCGTTTACCTGGAAATCAGGCAGTATATTATTCATAGGCAAATTGAATTAGAATGGTAAGAGGTTTTTGCATAAAGACAAATATAGCAGTAGATGAGGCGGAGTTCTTTTGTATGTAGGGGAAAATTGAAATGCAACAATTTTTTATATCTTTAATTTAGGTAGTGTAGATGTTGAAGTAGTTTCTCTAACTAGCGAAAAATTCACATTTAGACTGTGCTGTTGTATATTGACCGCCCGTGCAAAAAGAGCTAAATGATGACCAATTTTATCTATGTGGTTTTTAAATTTTCAAATGGAAATTTTACTGATGATAAATCTGATAAAGAAAGGAAGCGATTGCTCGATTTAATAAGCGAAAATTATTTCATCCAAATGTTTATAGAATCCAAAGAGTAAGTAAAACATTTTCGATTCGATTATAACAAGCAAGCCCACCGGGGGTATTCCTCCCTAAGAACACACCTTCGGTCTGAGCCCTATGGGATAAAAGCCTCTGGCAATAGACTATTGGTACAAATTCTTATTCCTAAAATACCGAAAAACCCCCTAGTCAAATCCCCTCTCTTTGAGATTGGAAGGAAACGTTGGTGAACTTGCCTGCCACTCTCTTCTCTCCAGGATGTTAGCTTAGGTTAAGTTAGAAACCACTTTCATTTTCTAAAATAAACAAATCATTCCTTCCAATTTTACAAATGAAGAATATGTTCCTGCAAGTTACTAAGAAAGAGAAAGCTGGCATCTAAATTTTACAAAGACCGATACTTAGTTTCTCGACCATAAAGGGAAATAAATTCTCTTATGGGATTTTTTTTGTGGTTCTACGTAAAAGCCAGCCAGCAGGGCTCTGTTTGTCAATTTAGAGAGGCTGGGATAATTTCCTCTTGGTTTTGTTAACGATTTTTTTTAAACGAAAGCAAATCTTAGAAAAAATGTAATAAAAGCACAAGTTAAAATAATAGGTAATAAATGAAGAAAACATTTTTAGTGTCTCTGTCAGCAAAGATAATTAGGAAAAAATAACCGCAATACTATCCGATTTAAATTAAAAATGGCTTTCAAATTTTACACTTAAGAAATAAAATTCCTTTTTTCAGAAAGACAAATTTCGATGCTTATCGTGCTAAAATTAGCTAAGTTGACTGGACCAAAATTCTTGAAAAGTGTCGCTGCGTTGTACGACACTTAAAACAAAATACATACGTACGATAACGAATGCATTCCAACAGTGCGAAGTAGCCCGACTAAAAATAAATGATCGCCTTAGTTCGATACAATGGTAAAATATGGTATGAGAAAAAGAAACGGCCACTTTCACTAGCTAAGAGCAAATATTCATTATTTTAATCGACACAATTATATATTCTCTTTGCGTCGAGTAAAGGCGAATTAAATAACGCAAGATGTTAGTAGCAAATCGATCTTTCTAAAATGTGTAAAGAAAAAGCCGAGCAGTTCTATGCGTATGTTAATATTAGCAAACCGATTTGAGATTCTATAAGGCGAGTCATACCTGACGATGGAAAACTGGTTAGCGACACAAAGTGTTTTGCACAAATTTAAAATTAAATAATTTCCTAAGCGTTTATCAAGGAAGACATAGGTCACATTTTTGTTTCTCCTGATCTTATTGATTTTAATGAAAAAACATACTTGCCAATCTTCGGTGCGTAAAGAGTGAGATCCAAAATTACATACACAAATCAAAGAATACTAAATATCTCGTTCCAAATAAAATTCATCAAATATATGTATATTAAAAGCTAGAAAATGAGAACATAGCCTCAGACACTAAATTCTTAACAAAGATTCACAAGACCATACTTTTTCTGAAGACGTTTAAAACGGGTGGAAGTGTAATAATACATATTATAGATGTATTAGCTTAACATCGGTTGGTAGTAAACATATGGAGACTAATTTTAAAGACAAAATTGTATATCACTTAGATAAACATTATTTAATTAAAGTCGTCGTTCCTGTTTACCGAATGTGTTAAAAAATTTCAAGATATTACTCGAAAAACTTGATCCTCATAGATCACTATATTATTTATCTTGAAAGCCAACGATTCGGTTCCCAAAAGAGCTTTTCGGAAAATCTTTGAGCCCAATGATTTAAAGGTGTACAAACCGTACAAAAAAGAACGGAGATAAATGGAGAATCGTCAGCGGAGTTTTACCTCATCGTAGTTCTAAAACTGTTGTAAGTCCTCTTCTCTCTAGAATACTCGTTTTTACTTTCAAGACATTTTCACTTCCACTCTCTTTGCGATCTTCTACTCTCATTCTTTAAGGGAGATTTTCTCATTGTCTTTACATCTTACAATCGAATAACGACTGACGTTTATTGTTTTGTTTTTTCCAAGCAAATTCGGGTCGTGAGTTCTACTCCTCAGGGAGGTGAATGACTGGATGATAATTCTGCGTTGATTGAATATTTCGAAACGTTCTTAATTTCTTCATCATTCAAATATTTTTAAACATCATGTCTATCATTTATCTGATAGAAATAAAACATCAAGAAAAAGCACCTTAATTAAGACTTACATTGTACTATATTTCGACAGCATTTTAATATGCTAAAATAATAATATTACAAGAATATAAATAGTGTTAATTCAAGACTTCAAAACTAGCCTCCTACCTTTCTTTGTATCCTAACAAAGAAAAATTTTTTAATGCCGATCTATCTTTTTGCCACTTTTAAACATAAGTATCCATCGTCCAAACTGGTAGAAAGTAATATACTATAGCATTTTTAACATATGGTTATGTGATCAATATTTATTCACGACGTAGTTGAGCCGTTAAAACAGAAATACCTTAATCATTAGAGCTACTCTGCTATTTGGGTTGCAAAACTGGTAAACTTTCGATAATTATCCCGGAATTATTGCAAAACACTTGGCAATGGGTGCCAAGTTACATTCATATTCCGTTTCTCTGCAATTATCATCCTTACTTTATTGAAGATATATATAAAGCAACCATCATCCATTTCATTACTTAACCCATTCTCCCTTTTATCATTTTACTTCTACTTTTTCAGGGTTTTTTATATCCCATATATACTCTAACTAATTTTATATGATTTCTTGGTATCATTCTGCTTAACACTTTCCGTTCTTTCCCCAGGTGAAGCAGAAGAGGTTTGTTAACCAGAAGCCATGTAAACTAAAGAGAATTTTTCCATGTACTTTAGCTAATAATGAGAAGCATTAAATTTTATCATTCCGTGCATTCAATCCGAATCTTTAAATCATGTCCTAATCTACTTTTCCACCACCTTTTAATTAAGTCTAGAAAATAAAAAGTGGAAAATATATTGTTTTATGTTGAGCGAAAAATATAATCCCAATATTTTCATTACTCAGATTTGGATTTTAATCTTGCTTTTATCTACTTAACCTTACTACCGAGAATTAATTTGAATAGGATTTCAATATAGAAGACATCACTAAAATCATTGTTAATTTGCCAATTTTGTTTTTGTTTCTCCAGCTAACTACCTAAGTCCTTAAAAATGATATATTTTTTTAGAAAGCTAATTTTCATTTCCTTCATTTTAAAATTTATGGAGAGTGAGAACGGAGAATTATAGCCTATTTAGTGAAATTGAAGAATATTTAGGCTACGTTCTCTCTCGAACGAGGATAAAACTTTAATAATATAAATTCCAATTACTGCTTTGGATAAGTAGTAAATTCTGGGTGGCATAGACAGCCTCACCTAGCAAGTCAGGGTGATTCCATTAACTCCTACGTATCTTTAGTATAACCTTTACGTACTTGTAGCTCTATCAACTGTGTTATAGGATTATAGACAGAAATTTTCTAAGAAAGAATTCGCAGAACTAATGAAAATTTGGGGCTATTCAGAATTGTACTGGCGAATACAATCTTCTTACCACCCGGAAAGATAGAAAGATTCAACCGAAAAGTAAAGATAAAGATAACAATCCTGTACACTGAGACTAAGGGAGCTTGGGACAAATTATTGAGGTGTATCTAATTTGCTATAAAAACCACCGTATAATAACAGATAGATTGAAAGATCGATCTCATTTGGACGTAATGGATGAGGAAAAGTCTTACTTCGAGTATAAACTGGTTTGAGGTAGGATTGACCAAAATAGATGTGGGAGATTTGCTCCTGAAATCGTCACATAGATCATTAGGTCTAATCATAACATCCAGTGAGTTGGCAGAAAACAACTTCTTTTGGTTGAGGAGAAACCAGTTTTTGATGTATAATACCGTGGCTACTAGGAGAATTGGAATTTTAAGCAAAATTAGTTTAATACCTTTCAAGAGATTTCTTAGTGTGTTTATATGATGTAATAACAATAAATGTAAGATAGAGCTAGATCTAAGAAGCACTAAACTTAATAGCGTTTAAGGAGTGTGATTTACTGCGATACGAGTTCATTTTCTACTTGGATTTCAACAGGGTAGCTCTATGCATTACTAATTTCTCGGTGGGTAACCATGCATTGTAAGGTATGCGCACCTAACGTGAATGACCATATCTTGTTAGACATTGGTATCTTGATATGGAACGTAAGTTGCTACGCCAAAAGTAATCATCTTTTATTGGCATTATGGGAAGGAGGCAACTCGATTCATGAAACCATATTAATTCGTTACCTCACCAACACCTTCACAAATATGCTCTCAAAATGGAAAATCAAAGCTACATATATTAAAAGATAAATAGCTCATCTAGCAAAAGCTCCATATAAGCTTGAAAAGTCTCAGTAACTACTCAAGCTCTTGGTCGGAGTGAAAGATGAGGAAATTCCTTTGAGAACGCATCTGGTCCACCTATTAAAAGTCCAGCTTAGCTCTGTCAACGGTGATTAGGCCACTCATCATCAAAATTAGCTTGAGAGGTATTCGACCAAATTTCCGTAACGCTTTTAATCGTTTTACACGAAGCAAACGAAGAGGTAGGCAGATATAAACAGCATTGAGTATGATAAAAAAGAGGAAATCATTTAAGTGGCAAGAAGGCAGAGATTAAGGCCCAATTGCCAAAAATGAGAAATGAAAAATCGTTTTTGGATTAAGCTGTGAGGGCAAAAATACTGAGATGCGAACCAATAATACAGATTAGCATATCTTGTAATCGGGCATAACAATCTTCAGCGCAGAGGAGTAAAACAGACCCATAACAATTATCTGAATCACATATTCGAAATTATTTTGTTTTTTGGAGATAGAGAGAAGGAAACAGTCCGGTAGCGATTGTCCGACTGAGCAGCCCCCTTCTGGTTCCACACTGCTCACCCCTATTAGGGAAGTGGCATAGAAAAGCTGCCCTAAAAAATTCTTGTCTCGAAATTGAGTGCCCGGGGAGCCACCCTCAAGGGACTCACCTTTACCCCACCTTTACCCCTCTTGAGCTTTTATATGAAAGAAAAGTTAGAGGTCCCCTGAGTTTCCTAAAGGAACTCTAATCGAATCAGAAATTGCATCAAGACATACGGATTTCTTATTCCTACCTAGTGGATTTGAGACAGAAGCAGGAAAAGTGCCATAAAATCAATTTGGACAAGTATAAAACATACTTTAATTGAAATTCCAAGGATAGGAAATTTAATCTCGGAGAAGAAGTTTTAATACTCTTCCCCACATAGAACACCAAATTGTTGAGCCAATGGAAAGGCCCCTACCAAGTAGTGCGGAAACGTGGCCCCATCGATTACCTGCTTGAAACCCCGTCATGAATAAGGCTTTGGAGCCTGGAATGGCAGGACACTACTGAACATGACAATTAAAGAAGAGAACTAAAGTAGTTTAACCATGATTAATTATTTTTAGGTAAGTGAATCAAGGATAGCATGAGAAGGCGACCTCAAAGAAGAAAAGGACAAATACACCTTTTTCTGGAAAGTAAAAAGCCAAGAGTAGCCCAGGATATACGGAGGTAGATTTGGTATCAGAAACGACTTTATGAGCAAACTAACCGAAAAACCAGTAGGAGTCAACGAGAGACAAATTATTCTTAGGATACACCTTCATAAGAACCATTTTTATTTGGGGGAGCAAATCTGGCAACTTCATAAGAACCATCATGCTACACTAATCAGTGTCAATGCACGCACCCTTGACTCAGATGAAGTAGGAAAAGAAGCCTTCTACACCCAATTGGACGAGCTGATAGTGTTAACACTAGAACAAGATAAGCTTATTGTCATTAGGGACTTCAAAGCTAGAGTGGGAAAAAATATATCATGAAATATGGAGAGAACTAATCTTAAAAATGGAATGGGGGGAGCTAACTCTAATGGCATGTTGCTCCTATCCGAATTGTCGTAGGTTCAGATTAGATCACAACTTTTAACGAATTCATCAGCACGAGAGAGAGAGAGGCCTATGAACGGATTAGTCTAATATGAGCGTAGATAAAATTAGAAATACAGATCGGAGTGCAATTAACTTTCAGAGTGTAGTTTATGTTCACAAACGCTTAGAGATCTTGGAAGGTTTTGGAGAAATATAAACCAAGTACAAAAATATAGTTTACTACTATGCAAATCATATATTTACAAAATTAAAGGGGGATTTAAGGAAAGTATATAAACATAGGTGATGTACACTTGTCTCTGCTTCAAAGAGAGATTTAGGTAGTGCGACCGCCATACACACAAACAGACAATTGAGATGGGACGCTCAAAGGACCTTGAGCGCACCCGAAGCCAAATGACGGAGGCTTAAATGGGGCGGGAAGCTTGCAATGGAGAGTTGCGGATTGCGATTACAACAAAGCTTTCGTTCGAGGGAGTAATCCTCTCTTGTTAAGGACTGCACGGAGTCCAAATTAATAGTCTCTTGACGAACAAATATTAACGAGATGAACTTAAATCTGGCCTTGTGATTTAGAACACCGAATCCAGAATTTGACGCGTCGCGTTCGAGTAACGGATATCAATGAGTACGGGGTTGACTCACCTGATTTCTAGGAGAATGCTTGAAGGGTTCTGCGGGTTCGCGCAGAAGTACCTGAAGGGAAAGATGACGGATACTCGCGTCCAAGGCTGGCGTCAGACATCTTATATGGGTGAGAATGAGGGACTTTCTCCAGCGCTTAAACAGGGGGGGGGGGGGGCTGGCAGTTGACAGATGCTTCGTGGGTTAAGGTCAACTTTGCCTGACCCACACCATCGCGGGATAATCTCCCGGTTAAAAAGATCGCTCAGGTGTTTTTTTTCTCTTCTCTCTCTCCTTAGAAGAGGCGACCGCGCGCGTCTTTTCTCACTCGCTCTCTGAAAAAAAGGTACAGAACATGATCTTGTCATAACCATTACCGTTTTTTATAAAACGAAATAAATTTAAAGTTACATGGCAACACCCAAGATACAAGCTGGCACATGATTGACTGTAATAATTAGAAGACGGGATAAACATGCGGTCTACATCACAAAAGCTCTGACTGGAGCAAACGAATGCTATACAAACCATCGTCCCTTTTCGACTGATATCCTAAGGAAACTAACACTTTAAAAGAAATGCCGAAATCAACAACAAAATAAAATAATATAATGTTGAACCCTGAATCACAAATGAACGCAAAGAAGCTAGAACAAAAACTCCTGCGGAAACTACCTACACAGTTTTTACCTAACATCAGCTACTACAGAATCTTACGTCGAGGTTCTATGGTATAAGAGAAAGAAACTCTAGGATTGGTTTGATCACAATCATGAAGAGCTACAACAACTTATAGACGAAATAAGGAACGCTTTCTTACAACTACAAAATGACCACAAATCACCAAGTAACGGGAGACTTTGCATTGAGATCCAAAGTATGCTACAGAAAAAAATCAGACCAATTAAATCAGTTACAAGCCATCTTTAAAACCACTAGGGAGATCTATGATACATCAACTTAGGGCTATGTACCACTGAAGAGCAAAGCCGGCATCACTCTTCTTAAATCCAACAAAGAGATAAGTGAACGATGGAGAGAACACTCTGAGCATCTTCTGAATCAAGAAACAATCGATGATAACGACATCACCAACATCATCCCACAGTAACCAGTTTATTAATCAATGAGAAGACTATCAACTTTGGAAGGAGTCAAAAGAACAATCGGTAAAATGAAGAGTAAAAAGGCAGCTCGCCTTAAATGTATGCCAACTGAAATATACAATTATGGTCGTAACTTGCTGCAATTTCAACTACATTTGTTCATTGTAAAAATCTGGGTGAATGATGAAAACCCATCTAAACTCAAGAATGTAAACATAGTTAAAATCTACAAAAGGTAAGTGGATAAAGGTGTATGTGGAAATTAGAGAGGAATATCACTAATGAGCACAGCAGGCAAGATAGTGTCAGGTGTCTTAAATGAACGCCTTAAACCACTCGCTGAAAAAATCAGACCAGAGACTCAGTGTGACTTTATGCGAAACAGAGAAACCACGGACATGATTATCACTATGTGGCAGTTGTAAGAAAAATGAAGGGAGCAGAAAAAACCCTGTACTTGGCTTTCATAGAACTGACTAAGGCTTTCAACACAATATAAAGGGAGCTGCCCTGAGATATCCTTGCCAAGTATAACTGCGTACCAAAATTTATAAGAATGATCAGATTGATGCATGACTAAATGCAGGTTACCGTCTTGGTCAACGATGAAGAATCAGATCTGTTTGATTTGCAAACTGGAGTGAATCAAGGATGCTTCAAGGCTCTTACACTGTTTTCTATTTTCATAGCAGTTTTAATTATCATTGTCCAACCAAGAATACCTAGTAAAATTGAAATGCTCTATAAGATGGATAGGTAATTGTTCAATCTAGAAAGGCTGAAGGCAAAGAGCAAGGTACATATAACAGCTGTGTTTGAGTTTCAGTATACAGACGATAATTGTTTTGCTGCCCAAACAAAGATGGATCTGCAAACTATCCTTAATGCATTCTAATATGCTTACTCTAAACTCGGCCTCAAGCTTAATGAAAAAAAGAGTCAGATAATGTAAAGTCCAGCATCCGAAGATTGAGCCAGAAATCCTGTAGTGGAAATGTTGTCAAGATAGAGGACGCAAGAATGCCCAAGCAAATATTCTATTCAGAACTTACAGAAGAAAAGAGAGATGTTTGAGAAAAGAAAGACAATCTTAAAGCTAACCTAAAGAAATAAAGGATCACTATCAACAACAGGGAAGAGATTTCAGAAAACAGAAGAACCTGAAGAGCTGAGATCAAGACAGGGGTGTCACTTTTGGGTAAGAGAGAAGAGCAATAATAAAAACTAAAAGACAGAGGAGAGTGGACAGTAGGAACCAACCAAGGATAGAGTTACTCCTAGGAAAGGACTACGCAGCTTGTCACAGAATTTTAAGGGCATATATTTGGCTCTAAAGCCACTACATTAAACACATCAGTAATCACTGATGGACATCGGACCCCAATCTTCTCAAAGGAAATGGAACCAACGGTAAATGTGATGTACTATAAAGAGTTTAAAGAGATGAAAGTAAGTGATGTGTAAGATATTGGATATCATTTAACTGGATTGGGTGAGCAGGATATTCCAATTTTTGAAAGGTTTAGAGAGAGAATTTTCGATTGCGGGTGTACAAATGAATAAGGATCATTTTTGTGTTTTAGAAGGTACAAACAAAAAGCTTGATTTACCCTGATACAGAGATGATTGGAAGTAAGAAGAATGGAGGTTTGAAGTAGAAATGGCATGTATTGCGTCGATATAGAAGTGTGAAAGGTATATGATTTGGAGAGTGTGTCCTTAAACGTAACATTGACTGTTACGAATGGCTGAATTTCGGATGTTGAGATAAGTGAGAATGATGGGAATATGTATGTATTGGATGATAGGGCTGCGAACTATCGACTAAAGCGAGTTGTGCATGTGTTTGATATGAAATACTCACGTCTCTTTCTGTTCTACCAAAAAAAAAGGTAAGCGGAATACATGTAAGAGATAAATTGGACATGGTTAATACAGTGGTGAATATGGAGAATGATATCCATGTGGCAGATGTTAGTGTATTTTCTGTGATAAAGTGGTGAGGAAACTTGTTTTGGTACTATTTTGAGTTGATGTCATTGTTCTTGGGCAAAGTTTTGAGTACTCCATTTTCTTTTGATAAGAAGCAGACCCAGAGAGGTGAAACGTAAGGATAACTCACTGGTGGCGAGACACGGGCCTCAAGAAAGCGGTTCCCTTTTTTCCTCCTCGCCAGGCATCATCAAGAAACTCGAAACAAAGGGCAGGGGGGTTCATCAGAAAAATATCATTAATTATTTATACTACTAAAAAAGTGGAGCTTAGCCGTAATGGTTTTAATTATAAAACGAGTCTTCTTCGCAGACATTCTGAAACCTCTGTCGAAATGTTCCTGCCTCACTGTTCGCGCTAAAACATTCATACGAGCTGTTTTTCAATCATAATCAAGCTTGGCACGCAAGGCAACCCGATTTTTGAGGAGGGAAATTACCAGTAGGCGATATTGGTTTTGATTTAAAGCTTTTAGGCGTGCAGAAGACTTTCACAAAAGTGTAGCCAGTCCATTTATTTACATAAACGATCATAAAGCATTTCAAGCTACTTTGTTACAGAACAACAATGGTTGCACATTTTCTTTAGAAAGGTCCATTTCTGCAATTAAAAAAGATTCAAACTATTATTTTTACCAAAATATATTACGAAATAGATTATATATATAAAATATCTTTCCTTTAACTTATATTTCTCATCATTTTAACCTCTTGGTCAAATAAAAAAACTCCAGGGCTTGAATCTCACCTCCTACAGGAACAGGACCAAAGCAAGATTTCTAATTGAGCAAACGAATACACTAGGTTTTTTTTTGTTATTTTCAAAATGCTGAATTTTTAATAAACCATCAATAATTTAAATATTAGCATAATTATTCTTATAACGTAAATATATATATTAGACTCAGAACTTTTGGGCCAGACTTTATATTGGGAAGAAAGGTAATAAGCAGATTCAGAAAGTCATGACCTCACAGTCTCACTAATTTAAATGATCTAGCTCTTTTAGTTTAGCAAATTAAAATATTTACCTTGGAAATAATTTTATTTAAGGAACTAACAGTGTAAATGATATAATATTACGACTAAATCGCCTTTTCATATTTTAAGAAAAATGGAACAACATTTTTTGCATAATGAATAGAATATTCAAGACCGTTTAAAATATTTTAAACTACTGTACTCAATTCACGTTCTCATTGCACCAGACGAGAAGATACATTTTGCATTTGCTTTCTGTCCTGATATTAGGCAAAGTATCAGAATAATATATCCAGTTGTTCTGTGGTCTTCCTGACTGCGCGGCAGAGATTACACTCACAATTTCCACTGAAATTCTAATCAGAAACTAAGAAATAGGTGTTATAAATGCATGTAAATCAGATTTTGCTGGTATTATAAACAAAGGTTGCTTCTTTCATCTAGGACAAAGCATCTGCAAAAAAGAAATTAAAACTGGTTTGAAATCATTATGCGTCATAAATGAAAACGTTTCTTCAAAAACGAGGTAAATGGAAACAATGCCATTCTTTGCTAGCAATCGAAATAAAAGAAGTTTAGTAACACTCCAAAACCAACCATTTCACTTGAAGGCATTCCTGTTGCGCCTTATTTTGAGGAAAATTATGTTAACAGAATAATTCGAAGATTATTGCGGCGTCAAAAAATAGATATCCTCCACCTTTTTCACCTTCAATTTGGTCTGTTCATGTGCTAGTGGAAGAAGATATACAAAGGACTGATGCAAAATATAGTAGACGCAAGGCATTAGCGTTTGTAAATGTTATAATGCGCAACGCATGTTGGAATTCTGCAGATTATTAAAGAGTGGCAGAGTGAACAGCAGGATAGCGAAGATGAACTGAATGTATCATTTGAGCAGAAATAATGACCCAATTTAAGTAAAAGTTATTCAACTCGAAAAAAAAATTAATAGTATTTTATGAAAAGGATAATTATGTTGTTGTAGGTCTATAGTTCAAATACCTTAATTCAAACTATTTATTAAAGGTTTTATACGTTTTGAATTTATTTTTGTTATCCATTATATATCTTAATAGTTTTCTTGTATAAAACCTAATATTAAAACAATTATTTATGAGAATCCGCACTGGACTAATCTCCATTAGACTAATTATAGCAAGTAGAATAATTGATATTGGACCAACCGCTATTAGACTTCTTCATATTGGACTAATCGATATTATACTACTTAAAATAATAGGCTCATTGTTATTGATTCATTACTTAGTAGACCAATAGGTATTAGTCTAATTATCAAGATCTGGGAATAGCTAGCGTATTTTGCAAAAGATATTTTCCATTGTGTGCAGGTGTGTCGAGATTGAAGTCAAAATAATCGAGAGATATCTGCTCTCCATCACGCGGGCCAAAACAAGGGCGACATCGCTAAGTGGCTCAACTGGAGAGATTTAGTTGCTTGGAAAGTCCTATCCTCACCGATGGTATGCGAGAACAGCGTGGGGAGCGCTGTCGTCGCCTTCTCAACGACTTGCAAATTCATGATAATCGAAAACCTATTTGTTTCTGATGAAAAACCTTCAAGGTTGATCAAGTCATCAACAAGCAGAATGAGCGCATGAAAACTTTTGGGAAGGACGTCTGCGAGATCCAATACGTGTCCAAGGCCAAGCTCCCAGCCTCTATTATTATGCTTAGCGTCTTGGCCTTGAATGACAAGAAAATGCTTTCAGCTTTATTAGCGGCCGGTTTCAGGCTCACCGCGGCCAAGTACAGGGATATCTTTGACACGAAATTCCTGCCCTGGGTGAGAAAGATCCCCAAGCAGGCGAATTATGTCTTTCAGCAAGATGCTATTCCTGACCATATAGCTAAGACCGTTCAAAGGGTGTTGAGGTCGAAGATGAACTTCTGGTCAAAAAGATTTTTTCCCTCAACTACAGCGTTTGAGATCATGTCGAGAGCAAGGCTCTGCAAAGTCGGCCACATCAATGTTGATGACCTGAAGTCCAGCCTCAACCGTGTGTGGGCTAGCAAGAGGAAGAACTTGGTCCGCAACTGAACGCAGATTTTAGTTCTAGCCTGGAGCGCGTGGTCACCGCCGAGGGCAGCGACATTGATTAATATTACAATTTAAACACATAGTAATATACTAAAATAATAAACCGTGTCCAACTGCATCCAAAATATTATTAAGTCCTTTGTTGAGAGTCATAACGAGTGTAACAGGACTTGTTTAATACGCATTATTATTGAGAAGAGAGTAATTAAAGGTTCAGATACATTGCAATAATATTCATATGTTCTTTATAGGTACTACGTCGGGAAATCTTGTTATCATATTCATGATAAAAGAAGTGTGTTCTTTACCATCAGAGGAGAGTGTGATGTAGAGTTCCATTAAATTCGATTTGAACATTTAGGATTGGTTCCAATATCATAGCTTTTATTTTAACTGCTAGTTTTCTGAATTTAACATTAAGGAAGTTCTTTTACATATATTACATAACTTGCAATAGGTTTTATATTGGTAGTGTTTCTTGTTTAGGATTCCTGTGAGAGATGTCTCATCAACGTTTGCCAAGATATGAAAAGAACAACAAACTAGGAGTCCTGAGCGAGGCCAAACTTTGTAGACTGTTTCAGCAAGAAACGCTATTACTGTTCTGCTTTCATATCCATCGTTTAAATGACTCAATTACTCACTTTTGTTAGGTTGTATGCTTATAAAGTACACCTAACTGTAACTATTACGAGAAACGACAATATTACTTTCGAAAGCATATTCTCTCTAAAGTTATTCCAAAACTTTGCTGAAGTAATAGTATTTGTAAGCTGTCAAAATACTGACCGAATTCGTTATCCCTGGTCAGAGATTTGCAAAGTTTGTACCGGCAACGGTATCTTGAAGGAGAATGCCCGAAGAGCAAAGAATAAAAATTCATAGGAGGTCTTACAACCACAAACAGACCACTCAAGTAATCTCAGGTTAAATGACATTAACGACAGGAAATTAAGAGACTTTCCAAAATTGTCTTACGAACATAAAAGAAGGATTCTGCAAGATAAAAATTTTATTTGACACAATAATACAATGGGAAGTCGTATTGAAACTTTTAACTGGAAAGGGAAATTTATATAATTCAGCCGCCAAAGCCTCTTTCCATCGCGATTAATAGATCGCCAGAGGACGAGAAAATTTAAGAGATGTATCATTTATGTTCAGCAAGAGTGGCTATGCCCACAAAACTTTAACGTGCCTAGACTGCTGTAAATCAGTATTCAGAGGAGGTGAAGTTACAGTGGTCCCTCACTCCTATCAATCAATTAATTCGCATGATTAGAGTGAAGTGGCACAGATTTAGAGACTACTGTTTGCTAATTTTATCAAAAATCATGTTTAGAAATGATAAAGAGAGATGGTAGAAAATAAATGGAAACTATAGGTATGTAGATGTAAAATGCCGGTTTGAGATCAGTGTGAAGCGATTAACTCCACCGGGATATCACTGAGCTTCCTTTTTTAATCCAACACGCTACAGCCTAAGGGTCGTATTGTAAGGTTAGGGATCGCGTACATACACATTTGTTCTTACCAATCTAATAGCGTTGCTTACAATGGTAGTTTCCTTGAGAAAGTAAATTCGTTGACTGCCTAATTCCGAGAGTGATATTCAAAATAGAATTTCAAGCCTAAAAATTTAATTGGAACAGAAATACTCTAATTACTGGATAACTACATTGTGAGTATTAGATATGTTCTCATGATAAAAATGATAGCTACTTTTCGGTAGAATGTGAGGAGAGCCAAAACTTCCTTAAGGCTAACTTTGGAGTCACGATCATTTTGGAATAATTGTGCTCTTCTCCTTAATTTTGGATGCCAGAAAGGAAATTAGATTATAATATATGCCTCAAGAGCTTTCCTAAGATAGAAAGCTAATGAATTCTAATATTTTATACAACTTCAATTCGGTAAAAGAAATCCTCAGCAAAAGAACTCGTAGTAAATTGTGCAGTATCAAACAAAAGGGTTATTTAATTGGAGTAAATACACCTAACATTTCTTATTAAGGCTTTCACTAGTATCGGCATTAAAAGAACTTGGAAAAAATAAAGTGAAAATTAAAGAGTCTACCACTCAGCAGAATGTTTACTTGACGCTATCTCACTAGCTATGACCAAATCCACGGGAATATTGTATTACCCATGGTCTATACTGTTTAAATTTCATAAAAATTCATCAACATGTAAAAATGATAGCTATTACTGAAACACTTTTCATGATAAAAGATGTGAATTAAGAAGTACTGGTATATTGTTTCCTAGTTTATTGCATGGTTTTGCGTCCATTGATGCCAGCGCCTGTTGAGTTAAATAAAGGTTCAGTTGAGGAAAAGGCGACAGACTTTTTTTCTTTAAAACTACTAAAAACTTCAAGGAGTGATAGTTTTTAGGCTATCGTAATTTTAGGTGAAAACTAATCCAAGGTTTGGTCTTTGGGATAAAATACATATTAACCACCATGTAATGAAAAATAAAATATTGAAAATTTAGAGCATTATTAAACAAGAAAATTTTTTCTAAAACCAAATTTATCATAATAATAAATGAATATATTACTAACAAGAAGAAATTTTCTTAATCTTTTATAGTTATAAATCCTCGTTTAATTTATATAATTGAGCCCTATTTACTTGGCTCACATCTCTCTTTGATTTAGCAAGGTTTAAAATTTGATCTCATTTTGCCCGGATCTCTTTCCTTTAACAGGTATGTGGAGGTTATAGAAAAAACACTTGTTGAAATTTCGAAACAAAGAGTTCTTATCCCATGGATCTCTCATTTCTATCAGGTATATACGTGATATAGAAAAAACGTTGTTGTAATTTAGCTAAAAAAATATTTCCGTACAATGATACCTAGATAATAATTCCTGCGATTTGGACGAATTAGATTCATTGAAGGTTGTTGTCACAGTAAAACTATTTATATATTTTTTTAATTTATCATCTTCATAATTTGTTATTAATTAAAAAATAAAAAAATATTAAAAATGAGAGTAGGAGTGAAAAAAATACTATTGTCGTAGAGTCAAAGTCGTTGAGTAACCTAGTAGTGACTCTCCTCCGACGGAACAGGATGGGGGGTCTCCCTCCGGCTTTATTTCGGTACCGATTATTAATTAGATTTATTTTATCCCACATTGAGTATAAAGGGTAACAATATTCGAAATTCTAATGAAATGGCACACACGCAGGGACAATCCTACGGAAAGATTTCATGCAGACAACGCGTGACATCAGAATTTGTGCGACACCAATTGGTACAGATTCGGCCTCTTTGAATATTGACTGAGAATTCTTTTCAAACCACCTCGAAATCAGCCACAGTCATTTCCTTTTATCGCAACTCAGCACAAATAATTACTACCTATTGCCTAACATCAGGCGTATGAAAGCTAAACGAGAAGATAGTGAATGCACGCCGAATGTAGTTTCTGGAGACAGTATGATACATATCTCCATCCCTTTCTGTTTTGCGGATGTTGCAGAGTACTGCACATGCCCTCATATGCCTGGAGTTCCCGATATGCACTCTTTCACGAAGAAACAACACTTTGAGGCAGTGTTTTTTGTTTTGGCAAAGCATACGATACGAGATGGTGGTATGCGCACTTGAGAAATTTACAGGCAATCGGAACGCACGGAACCCTACCCGATTTTTTAAGCTTCATGAGCACATACATCTTTAGAGTAGCGCTAAAAAAATTCTAATCCATCCCCTTTATTCTGGAAGAAGGCGCCCCCAGGATATGGTGTAACATCTGACTCTGTTTGCTATCGGGATAAGTGGAGTTTTTCTGCACCGGGCGCTTAGTCTTTGGAAGCAGTCTAGCGTTTAATTTACCACCTTTTGCATTGGGGCCAGAAGTGATTGCATCTGCTGGATTTCGGGCAGGTGAAGCATGCAATCCCCCTGATGAAAGCTACATCTGACAAATCTTGCAGGTAATGTAAAGAGAAAAGAAAATATAAGCAGTAGAAGGAATAAAAGGGCAAAATAAATTTGGCAAGTTCCATCCCCCTTTGATCAGCGATACCTAGATGAAGTTTGGTTAGTGACTACCCTGCAAATTAGTGCCGGTCAAGAAAAATAGATGGGAATGTGCTTGTAAATGAAGTGGAGAGAATAGGATTTAAATGACGTTTTTTTAATAATTTTTTTTCAGAAAAAGATAAAACCTCACTAGTTTTGAGAATATTGCCCGCAGTAGTATTCTTTTTCTTCGGCAGGATTTACCTTGAAGCTTTATTCCAAAATTTGGAATCAAAAACCTATTTTATTGTAAAAAATACAAATTAGATTCAGGCAAATCTTAATGGAAGTGTAAAGATATTAGTTTTATTAAAAAACTGAGACCACATATGTATTTTATAATTATAGCGGGTAGGTGACAACAAAATGAATAAATCTGTCTCTTCCTAATGATGTGATTAAGTAAGATTGTACTACTCTAATTTCTTATGCATTCGAAAATGTACTGTTTCTTAAAATACCTTGGAACGCGCTTAATCTTTGACTTTTACCTAAAGTCTAGCAAAAGACAGATATTACTTGATTATGCTAGAGCTTAATATATATAATAAAGTTCTTAGCTAAAAATTCCACACTTTGTTAGAGAAAATTTTTTGTCATATATCATTTCATATTGCCTTTGTTTATAAAATAGTTATAAAATCTTTCTTTACAATAAAGGATCCCGGTCCAAAGAGTCTTCAGCCTTCGTCACACCTTAGCGACGGGCCGCCCAGACCATTGCCCAAATCGTCGTCAGCAACGGTCCTATGGGTATTGTGGACATGGGCAGTAGGCAGCGCCGCCAGAACTTTTGGTCTTGGCAAGCACGCCTAAGATCTGTGAGCAGGTTAAAAGTTTTTGCATGTTCAAAACTTTTAAAAGTGGTCAACGTAAAGTGGGCTCTTGCCGACGCACTTAAGGGAGTCTGAGTCTGAAGGGATGCGAAGGCAGGCAGTAGGGGAGATGCCGTCCGCGCCCCGGTTAGCGGTGCCTGTTGGTGAGAGTAGGCATCAATAATGACGTCATAACCCAAGCGGTGCAGGACCGGCTCACAGCGGCGACTAGGGCCAACCCCTCACGTCTAAAATTTTCCACACATGATGGTACTATCGCGTGTCGTCCTATATTGCTGATCATTATTACCGTGCTACGCCGATCCCCTAACGTCACACGTAATGATATTGCGCCCCTAATCAGTGACTGTATTCAGATCGGCCTACGTGACGTGGCAACCATGTGCTACCTGCCAGTATATCTGCACTTCTCAACACTCGTGTACGTTGATTCATCAGGCTTTTCTACTCACTCTGCCTCGCATCAGCAGGAAGAAAATATCAGTCGTCCAGTCAGTGGACATGTTTGCCGAATCACAGGCGCCTCAAGACATCCACGAAACTCACCGGAGTTTATTACCAGGAGTAGGAGGATAACTGAGATGGAGCACAAGCGGGTCCTAAAGTAGAGTGACGTCGACTCACCATCAAGCTCATCCTGACCGGAAGCAACCCTAGTACAAGAAGCAACCCATCATATATGACAAAGGGCTCCGGGACCTAAAGGACATCACTCGCAACGCTGAGCTGTTGGAAGAGAAAGCAAACAGCCTCAAGCCCCCAATAACAGGTTAGTTTATAAATATTTTATATATTCATTATGTTCTGATGTAGCAGTATTTACGTAATAGATAGACTACATATATAATCTAATTTTGATATTCTGTGTGTCAATAAAGTTTAATACCTTTGTATTAATTCAAATAGATTTTTATCTATTTTCGTACGAACACATCTAAAACACCGGCTGGAACCGATGAGTACACGATTCACGCGCATTAGCGAGAGAAGGTCAGGACAGGCTGCCCCCAGCTACATTAAGAGGGAGCGATGGGTGTTGCTCACCTTCGGATTCCTCAAGGACCATATTGTTCACCAGAACTGCTGCACCAACACTCGAGTTATTACGCAGATTTTTAGTTTGGTCAAACTTAGACTTCATGATTTCTTTTATATCAACCATGCTTTGTGTAAGAATTTTTCATACTAGTTGTTTACATTTTATGAAATAATATTGTGACGGTAGACAAAAATCTTTTGCAAATTTAATTACGGTAATTTAATATTTTCATATCATGTAATCAAAACAAAACCATTCCAGCCACCAGAGGCATTTTGACCAAAAAAAATCGGAGGGGGAAACACCGCAAGAAGTTGATGCAGAAAAGAACAAACCTGGGAAATGCTCCTGGTCCTGGAGTAATGAGGAAGAGGAAGACTACCACCTGCTGATACAAAAGGTAAGATAAAAATATAGTAATAAACAATATATGTAATTAATGAATATTAATAACAGTTTGCAGCAATGATTTTGCTACAGAAATGAGAAAGTAGTTTTCTATTGTAGTTTGGCGTTGATTACGAAAATGACCTTAATTTTTCATGAAATGACTTCAGTCTGTTTTAATCTGCACATTTAATTTTTTATTAATATTAGATTATTAAATATATAGAGGTATGAAATATTTGTTATTTTTATTATATTTTACAAAAATTAAAAAGATAAGTGGAAACAAAAAGCTTATTCATCAAAAGAAATTAATAAGTCCTTTTAATATATTTCCAAGTGTGGTATTATAAAAATATATTTAAAAAATAAGGAAGATTTAAGATTTTATAAAAATTGCTGAAATCTTTACAATAGTCATATATTTTTAGAATATTTAGGCTTCTTTTTATGGACAACATCTTGTCTGTCTCTGTGAAGGGTCCAGCAGAAGTCAGCAAGCATTGCAGGACTCGATTTTCCTTTATAACGATTTTCTATAGTAGCAATATCTTGGTGGAATCTTTCACCATGCTCATCGCTGACGTCTGCTGAATTATCTAGGAGAAAGTCAGATAGGAAGGCAAAAATTTACCTTTAGTGACATACTACATCCCAAATCATTATATGACCTAATCAAATTCTGAACAAGAATGTGATAATTTTCTGATTTGTGCCTTACAAGGAAACCATTACATACACCTAAGAGGCCCAACAACGATTCCTTCTTTGATTTTAGCATCACTGATCTTAGGAAGTTTTGTTTTTAAATATAAGAAGGATGGCTGGTCATGCTTTAAGGCTTTCCCAAATTGTTTGATTAAACCTAATTTTATGTGCAGTGGTAGCAAAATTATGTTTTTCTTAGGAACCAATGATTCACGTATGACATTATGATGACCTACTTTTGTCTTTTCTCTTAAAGGACATTTTGAGTGTATGTAATGTTCGCTCCGAGCTCTACTATCCCACTGGCACAAGAAATACATAAAATTTGTGTAGCCTAACTGCAAGCCATTTAAAATGGCTACGTCCTTAAGGTCAGCACAAATGAACTATTTATGTTCACACTATTTAATGCTTTTTGAAATGAAATCTAAATCCTCATAAGTTTCATTCAAAACAACAGAGTGAGCTACTGGTATCGATGTTAGTTTATTTCTATTGAGCAGAAGCACGGCTTTACTACTATATAAAGAAGCGTCAATGAAAAGTCTCCATTGATTGGATTCATAATGTATATCGAATTCTTCAAAGAGACGTGGAATATTATTACAGTAGCATAGAATGTTGTCAAATGAAAATTTGTCTTGTAAATTGTTTGATTGAATGCGAAACTTAGTAATTAGAACATCTTCTGCTACTAAATTTATTGGTTATGTATTTTATGATGGTTCAAAGGTTTGCCTGTCCTAATTTTTTAGTCGTTGATATTTCTGATTGTGCCTTGATTATTTTACAGGAAAAATAGAGGAAAAGGTCATATCTGTTTAGGGGCGAAATGTAAACAATTTAGGCATCAATTCTCCTGAATTCCTATATCCTGATGCCGCTGTTTGCAATCTTTCTGATCAACGTTTAAATAACCATGAGCAATATCTTTTATCCTGGAGACCATATATATATTCACTTCTTTTTTTCTAACATTAAGAAACTGGGCCACAACCTATATTTAATCCACATATATAGTGATTTCAATCAATTTCGTGTATGTATATCAGAATTCTATAATATAGTTTTCTGCAAGATTTAATCCTTCAATCACTGATCCATTATTCTCAGACCATATGACATTCCCGCTCTTTTCTCTTTTTCGCAAAATAGAAAGTTAGTTATTTCTTGCCCTGATAAAAGAAGAGGATTGGTGATCCCAGTAATTTATAGGAAAAGCTAGTTAAGAAATTCGTAAACCAAGAATATAGCACAGGTTACCAACATACCTATGCCTGCTTAACTATTCCTTCGGCAAAGGAGGACTCAAACTTTTCCAGCAATACTTGACCTATATTCCATTAAAGGTCATTTTCACAGATAACACTGGTCAACCCAATTTTTCTATCCTAAGGTTTTCAGTGAATTTATAGGTAATTTGGGGTGCTGATTCCAAATATACCATCAGTTTTTGACTATCACATCAGGCTTTTTAGTTTTAGATATAACAATATCATTAATAGACACAAACATAGAGAGATCCTATAGGTTGATTACCTGCCGTCGAGCTACAGCTGCACAAACTTTCTCTTCTTTAACATTCTGTGATGCACAGAATTCAAACCATCTCTCTTTAAGCTCCAGCTAAAATCTGTCATCATGTTGGAGTCCCATCGGCCTTGGCCCTTGATAGCGTTCTTCCATTACTTTAATAATCTTAATGCAAGCGTCCACCTTGCTCGTCACTAACATCACCCAGATTCTTGGGAAATTCGCCCAAGTGACTACATATGTAAAGAGTGCAACTTGATACTTATTCAACATCCAGGTAATTGAAAACATAAGAGAAGGTCCTCCACCATATCTTTGTAGTTTGCAGCTTTGTTGTTCTCAAGGAAGTTTTGCACCCCATTAGAGAAAGCGTTCTAAGCTCTAGCCACTGCCGCATTCATTGTTGTAACAAATTACGCATCTCTGAGGTGTGTTCTTATCTGAGGTTCATCAAATATTCCTGCCTTTTTCTTCTTGTCACTCAGGCTTGGAAAAGTTAAACATATGTGGTGGAAGCAGTCGCCACTGTGCTCAAGGGCTTTGACAAATTGCTTCATTATACCACGTTTTATGTGCAGTGGGGGAAAGACCATTTTCTCCATTAACAAGAGGATCATTAATGATGCTCTTGTCACCAGGCATCAAACTGCTTATTGGTGGCCATTAATCTTTCATCCAATGGTCTGCTGTAGCCACACTGTCCCAATAGCACAAGAAACAGAAGTATTTTGTATAACTTGCTTGCTGGCGAAGCAGGAAGTTCATTTTCAAATCAACACACATTACCCATCCATATAAATGATATTGCTACTGTCGTAGAGTGACTCCCGACGATACTATATATAACACTATTCGTTGAGGGAACTTCCTTAATTATCTTTAGAGTGCGTTACTGTCTGGCGGCCGATATTATGTATCTTCAAAATGCTTGAGAAGTGGAACTGAGCTCAAGGATAATAATATTGCTATCATTAATAAAATAGAGTTTTATTAATAATAACTATAAACAATACACAAAAACGGAAAATATTGACATAAACAGAATGGAAAGGGTCGTGGAGACTCGGGCTAATCCAAGGATTTAAGGGATTAAAAAAAGGTAAGACAAATATAGAGTTAAAGAGATGGGATGGTTCGATAAACAATTTAAAGCACAGGATAGAATGGACAAAAGGGATCAATACTCAAAAGGTGACGTTTGGCTTACGTAACTTTTCATTAGGGTGCAGTGGAAGGTACTTGAAGGAATATTCGGTCCGCTGGCGAGTTCCAGCCGAAGGGGGGGGATAAAAGGATCCCGACGAGGCGTCTTGGAAAGGAGAACCGTTACTCGACGAACGGCTTGAAGAACAATGGCTGTTCTAGGTTGTTCTCTTCTGAACAAAGGGGGGAATGAGAACCGTCTCTTGTCTACGGGCTCAAGAACAATGGATGTTCTAATGTTGTTCTCCCTTGAACAACAGGGGGGGGAAGAGAACCGTTTCTTGGCGAAGGGCTCAAAACGAACAATGGCTGTTCCAATGTTGTTCTCCCTTGAACAACAGGGGGGGGGGGAAGAGAACCGTTTCTTGGCGAAGGGCTCAAAACAAACAATGGCTGTTCTAATGCTGTTCTCCTTGAACAACAGGGGGGGATGAGAACCGTTTCTTGGCGAAGGGCTCAAAACGAACAATGGCTGTTCTAATGCTGTTCTCCCTTGAACAACAGGGGGGGATGCCTTGGGGACTTGGCGTCACGAAAGGCTCGAACCTTTGGCACTCAAGGAATATTGTCCTCCTTCTGGACAAGTGATGGTGAATCTCGAGGTCGAGGTCCCTTGGCGCACAAAGGGAGAGAGGGTCGTGGTGATGTTTCGCGACGAAAATCTGGATCTCCAATCTGATCTTAGTGGTAAAGTTTCCATATAAATAGCCAGGACATCTCCTTGGCGTGGGGGAAAATGGAGTGAAAGCTTGGAGGGAACGCACAGCCGGGCCGGAGAAAAATGCCTTATCTGTTCATAAGCCTAACTCGATATGGCGAGGTCGGCGTATTGGGGTGAACGGGGGGACGATAACCTCCTTGTTTAAACATTGGCATCCGGTAGCTGAGATAAGATTCCAAGCCTCGAATCGAAGATGCACGTGGGCAGCATCGTGGTTTTAAATAATATGGGATAGGAGTTGAAATTAACTCGTTCTATCACACCCCTCCATTCCAGGGGATGTTGTCACTTCGAAAAAAAAGAGAGAAGGGACAACGATAGAGCTCCGTTGTGGGGAACTCGTTTTCTTGTACCAACCGTACCTTCCTGCACCTAACTAGTATTACCACAATACATATTATTATTTTTATCTTTAGATTACAGGGGAAAATAACCTTTAATACAACTTAATCAAAGAAAAAAAAAGGGCATGGGACAATGAAATGTTATAAACTTAGGACATACAGGACAAAATAATTTATACGTAAATTAATAAGAACAAATATATAGACATACAAAAAATTAGACATTGAGCGTTACAAAATTCAGACATATACATTAATTAATTATATTACAAAAGAATCTTAAATTAAGTCGTACAAGACGGTAAATACCTACATGGAGATACTAATCCTATGAATGCAATTATTCTACGCTATTCGGTAACGCATTTCTACTGAGGGCGTCAGCGACTTGGTTATCGGAACCTTTTATCTAATTTATTTTAAACTGATACTTTTGCAAGAGTAAACTCCAGCGCATGATGCGTCCGTTTGAGTGTCTAAAATTCCTAATATAGGCTAACGGACGGTGGTCGGTTCCTATTCGAATTCTTTACATATCAAGTACAGCTTGAATTTGTCTATGACCCAGATAATTGATAGAGCTATCTTTTCTCTAGTGGCATATCTCTTTCCGCGTGGTAATAATTGACGACTAGCATATGCAACTGGATGACTCGTTCTGTCATCCACGTATTGAAGGAGTACACCTCCAATGCCCTCGTTGATCACGTCGGTCTTAACCCCAAAGGATTTTTCCGGGTTGGGCAACTTAAAAATGGGGGCAGAAATAAACTTACTTTTGAGCTGATTAAAATGGGAAACAGCGACATCATTCCAACGTAAACGATCGGAGAAATTCTTTTCCTGAAGGGGGCATAGGGGGGCCGAAATTGCAGCGAAATTCGGAACAAATCGCTGATAGGGAGAAGCTGATCCTAGGATCGATCTTAATGGCTTCTTTGTAATCGGGAGGGGCATGTCGGCGATTGCCTTAATCTTGTTCTCGTGGGGACCTGACTTGCTTTGTCCTATTTTGAAACCCAAATATTTGATGGTTTCGTGGGCAAACTGGCATTTGCTGGGGCCAATGGTGAGGCCATTTTCACGCAGTTGCTCGAAAAGAGCTAATAGGGTGGATAAATGGTGATTCCATTTAATTAGTTCTTGGAGCTGACTCTTCTGACGTGGTGTCAGCTGCGCGTCACTATCCAGGTCAGAGGGTTCCAAAGACTCGCCTGGTAGAAAAGGAGGAGGGTACTCGGCATCAGGTTGGATGCACACTGTCTGGATTACCTTGAGGGACTCCGCGGGGCAGTCCTCTTCAAGCGCCGATGCTTCGTCCAGTTCTACGAAGGTATCTCCATGGGCGCGTTGGGGGTTCTTTATTTCTTGGGGTCCAGGGACAGTCTCCGTGTCCTTGTCTGGGGCCTTATCACCTAAAGGTGTTAGTGATTCACATTCCTCTTTTGCCGTCCTAAAGTCCTGGTTAGGGGTCTCCGAGAAATCGGACGGTATCGGGGTTCTGATGAGGACGGGCTCCTGGGCTTCTTTCTTATCTCGGCCTTGAGGAAGGGCGGCCTGAAACACAGGGTCGAAACTTACTTGGGGGCTCTGTCCTATAAGTACGGAACAGAATTGTATGGGTGCTACAATGACTTCAGCCCAGCCATTATAATATTGACACTGCAGGTAACATCTAGCGACGGGGAATTGGTTCGCCAGCCCAAGTTGGTCATGTACCACCGCAAATCTTTCGTGGTTAGAGACCACTGGGAGGAGTTCGTCGGACACGATGAAGCACGTACATCCTGTGTCCCTGACGAGAGTCGATACTCGACAGCTGTCCACGCTGCCCTCCTCATATTTCAAAGTTCCCGATGAACTTTTACCAAAAACAAAATTTACCTGGTGGCCTGACGGAGGAGGAGAAGTTTCTGCTTGGGTCTGTACCACCGGGGGAGCCGGGGTTGCATTAATCTGGTGAACTTGGTGGGCTGCTCCGCTTTTAAGCCTAGAATTTTGGGGGCAATTCCAGCTCATGTGGTTTTCTACACCACAGGTGAAGCATATTGTTGGTCGCTTCGGGAGGAGAGATGGAGGAGAAGTCTTAACGGGAGGTTTGGAGTCCCGTTGTTGGTTTTGGGGAAAGAAATTTTGGGGTTTTACGGGGCTCGGAAACTTTGTCAGCTTTCCTGGGAAGGAGCGCGAATCCTTCCTTCTTTCTTCTCGTTGTATTTCTCTTTCTCGTTCCTCTCGTTGTTTTTCTCTTTCTCGTTCTTCTCGTTGTATTTTTCTTTCTCGTTCTTCTCGTTGTATTTTTCTTTCTCGTTCCTCTCGTTGTTTTTCTCTTTCTCGTTCTTCTCGTTGTATTTTTCTTTCTCGTTCTTCTCGTTGTATTTCTCTTTCTCGTTCCTCTCGTTTTTTTTCTCTTTCTCGTTCTTCTCGTTGTATTTTTCTTTCTCGTTCCTCTCGTTGTATTTCTCTTTCTCGTTCCTTTTGTCGGATTACTCTTTCCCTTTCTCTTTCTACCTCTTTTCTTTGATATTTTTCTTCATCCTGAGCTAGTTTAATCTGATGGTGAAGGTACACTTGTCTTATCCATTCCTCTCTTATGTACTTAATTAGTTCTTTTCCGGAAAGTCCCAAGGATTCTCCTTGCGCTTTAAAGAATTCAAACTGAGTCATCTTTGCACTTGGGGGCGCACTAGTCAACCAACTAAAATTCCTCGCAACAAGAATTATGCCTCTATAGAATTAGCCTACCTAAATATGGGCACTGACCTATTCGTACTTGGTTTCCAATCTAAATAACCACTGTCTAAAATCACAAAAAAAAACACAAACAAATCATTATAACAGTTCCTTGAGCTACTCCAGCTTCTTAAGTTTCAAAAAAAAGGGGATAGCAATCGTTAAAACAAAAGGGAACTACTATATTCTATTATTGTAACGAATAACACTATGCTTTACTCGACTGAGACCAGTGTTTGCAAAGATATAGCGTTAAACCTTACACACCTGATACCAAATTTAAATAGTATATATATATATATATGTCGTAGAATGACTCCCGACGATACTATATATAACACTATTCGTTGAGGGAACTTCCTTAATTATCTTTAGAGTGCGTTACTGTCTGGCGGCCGATATTATGTATCTTCAAAATGCTTAAGAAGTGGAACTGAGCTCAAGGATAATAATATTGCTATCATTAATAAAATAGTGTTTTATTAATAATAACTATAAACAATACACAAAAACGGAAAATATTGACATAAACACAATGGAAAGGGTCGTGGAGACTCGGGCTAATCCAAGGATTTAAGGGATTAAAAAAAGGTAAGACAAATATAGAGTTAAAGAGATGGGATGGTTCGATAAACAATTTAAAGCACAGGATAGAATTGACAAAAGGGATCAATACTCAAAAGGTGACGTTTGGCTTACATAACTTTTCATTAGGGTGCAGTGGAAGGTACTTGAAGGAATATTCGGTCCGCTGGCGAGTTCCAGCCGAAGGGGGGGGATAAAAGGATCCCGACGAGGCGTCTTGGAAAGGAGAACCGTTACTCGACGAACGGCTTAAAGAACAATGGCTGTTCTAGGTTGTTCTCTTCTGAACAAAGGGGGGAATGAGAACCGTCTCTTGTCTACGGGCTCAAGAACAATGGCTGTTCTAATGTTGTTCTCCCTTGAACAACAGGGGGGGGAAGAGAACCGTTTCTTGGCGAAGGGCTCAAAACGAACAATGGCTGTTCTAATGTTTTTCTCCCTTGAACAACAGGGGGGGGGGAAGAGAACCGTTTCTTGGCGAAGGGCTCAAAACGAACAATGGCTGTTCTAATGCTGTTCTCCTTGAACAACAGGGGGGGATGAGAACCGTTTCTTGGCGAAGGGCTCAAAACGAACAATGGCTGTTCTAATGCTGTTCTCCCTTGAACAACAGGGGGGATGCCTTGGGGACTTGGCGTCACGAAAGGCTCGAACCTTTGGCATTCAAGGAATATTGTCCTCCTTCTGGACAAGTGATGGTGAATCTCGAGGTCGAGGTCCCTTGGCGCACAAAGGGAGAGAGGGTCGTGGTGATGTTTCGCGACGAAAATCTGGATCTCCAATCTGATCTTAGTGGTAAAGTTTCCATATAAATAGCCAGGACATCTCCTTGGCGTGGGGGAAAATGGAGTAAAAGCTTGGAGGGAACGCACAGCCGGGCCGGAGAAAAATGCCTTATCTGTTCATAAGCCTAACTCGATCTGGCGAGGTCGGCGTATGGGGGTGAACGGAGGGACGATAACCTCCTTGTTTAAACATTGGCATCCGGTAGCTGAGATAAGATTCCAAGCCTCGAATCGAAGATGCACGTGGGCAGCATCGTGGTTTTTAATAATATGGGATAGGAGTTGAAATTAACTTGTTCTATCACAGCTACCTCTCCAGAACAATTATGATACTGTCATATTGTTCTTTCAACTTTTCCGAGTACCATATTGGGATTGAATCATATATGTTTACGTTGGGAGATAAAATACATTTCAACCTCCTTTTAGAACTGTCTATAAAAAGCCTCCACTCATTGGAATCGTATGCAGGCAGTTTCATAGTGATCAGAAGTCCTTCAAAATCACTACAATTAACAAGTTGACCATCAGAATGAAAGTACTAACGCAAATCTGCTTCTCTGTTACGATTGAAGGAGACACTAGTTCCACGTTTCAGCAGTTTTTTTCTTACAAATCTCTGACTAGATCATTTAATTAAGGCTGACTGAACAAAGAAGGATTATCACAATCTGTATGAGTTACCCACAAAATATCAATCTTGTTATCTTCATCATCTAAAGTACCAGTTAATGTACTGATATGTTCGTCTGCAATCTCTTGTAGTTTAGTAAATACTGGTACAGGTATTTCATCACAGTGCGAAACTGGTCGAATTGCAAAAGGGGTATTTTGGTATTGCAAGTGAAGTTTGTTTTTCTTATTGAAGCATTTTATATTGACAAAGCAGAAGTAGCAATTATCAAAAGAGTTTGGTGGTTCTCTCCAAACCATTGGCACACCAAATTTGAACTTGGCATTCTTTCCTTGAGAGCATGATCGAACGGTTTCAATGCAGGTTTTGCATACATTGTGAGAAGCCCAGCTTTGTTCTGATCTTCAAATAGTACTCTGAAGTAGGCAAGATATGCTTTCCTGACAAAGTTACCTATATTGCTCATTTGAGCATTCAAAGTGTAGTCGTCACAGATGTAGCAAAATATGTTTGGTTCATTACAGCATGCCTTTCTTTAGGATGATGAAGCCATAGCTGCCATCATTCTAACAATATAACAATTCCACTTAATGCCTATAGGCAAAAACACAATAACTACAGTCCCACATTGCATGCTAATCTTTAATTGCATAAAGTTGTATTTGCATTCTATAGATAAGCGACAGCGTTGCTAGATGTCACCAGAAAAATATCTCAGCTTATCTAAGAAAATACTAAAAGTAATGTATAATACTTAATAAATACAAATAGTAATAAAAAACAAAAAAAATTAACAATATAGTAACAGCATGAGATTATGAGTAACGAAAAGTTAATATTAATAGTAAAATCCTTGAAATTGACGTATACCGATAGCGCAAAAATGTTATGTGATAGAGTAATGTGAGATCAGATTTGAATTGAGCACCACAGAACTAGTCTGAAACGGCTCTAACTTGCCCTGCCAGGAAAACCATTTTACTTTTATCGACCGATGTATAATTTTTCTATTAACTAAATAATCCATCTAAAGGCAACACGCACTAAGAACGTGCGTAGTTGCTTAATTTATCATTTGTCTCCACTCGGAGCCAGGCAGGTATAGAGGCAGCACCGTTTGTCCCCTGGTGGCGAGGCTGTGTTCTAAACTAGGCATCAGTAATAGGACCGAAAAAATTCGGATCATATTGAAAAATTGCCTATAAAAGCTCCTATCATACGATGCAAAACCGATTCGATCGTGATAACTTTAAAATCCCTGAACAATGTAACAATGACATTTCTCTTCGTATTTTAGAGACGAGAATTAATAATGCATTAAACCCTTCTATTAATTAATAACGCCACAACTGCTATCACGCTCAGCTTCGTTTCACTCCCCCTTCCTTTAATTAATCAAATGATTCCTTCTCGCTAATCAACTCGGTAGGTTACTCTGCCACGCTTCTTCCCAATTCCCCATTCATCATTTGAATAATGAGTTTATCTAAGTTCATATTACTTTATGCTAATAGGAAATATCTTATATTTGAATAATTATTTAATGATTATCTTCTTTATTATACCTGAAGATAGGCCTGGAGACTGAAACGTCGTTAATAAAGAATTAGTAGCATGAAATTATTTTTTCTAGCACTTGGATTCAACTTTAAGATTAAATGACCCTACGTTACCCAAAACACATTCTGCGCACGTGTATTGTCCCACGTTGGTTATTTCTTTTTCCTATTATAGTATACTCAGTTGTATAACATATGTGTGAAGGGAGCATTTCTATGTATGAATGTAATCCTCCCAAAATTTGAAAAAAGACAAACAATGATGCTTGCTAATTCCTCCGGATGCTCCATTAACAACATCTCCAAGTAATTAGAGGTCAATCTGAGGACGGTGGAAAGGATCGAAAAAGATTTGGATGGATTAGAATGTAGTTACGAGGATATGGCAGCTTTGAGGCCTCACATTAATAATTATGATCCTCCCTACCCCATTTGTCGCTAAGTACAGGGCCATCAGTGACAACGATCTCAGTAAGTCAATTCTGTCTATTGACAGGGACAATGGAGTGTCCAACTCTCAAACAAAAAGGCCCTGGGTTAGGTCATACACTAACGAGGGCGAATTTCTGCGATAACGTGCGCTTTTGTACCCACCTAGATCCTGAGTTTACCGTATGGAACTGTGAAAGCATGGCTGAACCTAGGCAAGGAGGCGGCCCACGCTGTTATGACACGCCTCAGATACATTTGCCTGGGGACCAAGGTCATCGTCCTCATGGTCACATCTCCGCTAGAAGTCTGGCTTTCCGTTCAAAGATTGAAATCCTTTAGACATTCCAGCCAACGTTATCACGATTCCCTCTTCCCCCGAAAGGGTGGCCGACTTTTTACCAAAATTAGAGCCTCCGGAGCCACCTCACCAGGTGCCTATATAACGCATCGTTCGACTGAGTTTACAGAGCAGCACTGTTATGCTCCCCCTACCTCCTAAGCAGCGATTTCGATTCGTGTTCATTGCTAAATCGATCCGTGAACTCTGCCATAGTCAATCGTCAATCTTCGACATTAGTGAACTCTGCCATTGACAATCGGCATGTACCTGACAAGGATTCCCGACTCTGAAGGCTCGACAAGTGCTCCCTCGTCTGAAGCAAGAGGTAACTTGACTTCTTCCATCGCATTCATCGGCAACGAGCACATAAGGTAATCGTAAACGTTGCCGCCTGCAGATTGATCTTGAATCTGGCTTACCCCATTGCTCCATTATTTGTGTGAACACCCCAGTTTAAAATCTCCCTTTAAATCACCAATCTGAATCTGACCGCACCACTTTTAAATACCCTTCGACCATTAAAAAATAATTCCCTACCACTAAATCTATAAAAGGAACCAACAAAGCAGGAGTCTATTTAATCCCCCGTAAAGAAATTAACTGACCTTTATTTTACATAGGCTAAACAGAAAGAAATCTGGATAAGAGAATGTACGAACACAGATGAGATTTTAGACGGGGAAACACAGCCTCTAGTCTTTTCACACACACCATTAACTTAAACCACCCGATAGACTAGTCTCTTATAGGCCAAACTAATCTACTTGTGTAAGGAATTCAGAGAAAGAAAGGTCATTGAATCCACCCTTATAGATGAAATCCCCACTTTAACCTTTTGGATGGGCAATTCAAATGCAGCTCCTACGTCAAAGATCTAATTTTAAAAGATATCCTTAATGAACTTAAATTCACATTCCCTGATTAGCAACTCCAATTGGATATCTGTTATTTCATTAACATATTTGGAATCTGTCATTGGATTTAACAATTGTTCTGAAATATATCTATTTATATATATATATATATATATATATATATATATATATACTACCAACTTCTATTAGGAACCGGAGTTTATTATTCTCTAAGTTTAATATCTTTCATAATATCAGCGGAAAAAGAACATCAAAACCCCACCCCTCTTCTTTCCCCCGATCGCAATAAAAGTTGGTCTATATATTAAGGATAATTAATGCTATAGATTAGTGTAAGTCCCATTCCACTATCTCTAAGTTTAAGCAAGTTATGATCGAAAAAACATCCAACCAAACCCCTCCTTTTGGGCCCCAGCACGATAAAAGATTGGTAAATATACGCAGTACCCCATACTAAATAAAATAGTGAAAATCCCGAGTCTCTATCTTTAAGAGTTCGCGAGATACGGTCGAAAAAACAATTAAACCAAGGAAAAAAACATGGTCGTGGAACAATTGTAATGACCAGTTGATACGTTATAGACTATCCTTTCCCATTCTAAGGATGTTAGTTTCATCGATATTGGCTCGGTAGTTCCTGATATAGTCTAATAAATATCCTATAGAGTGACTGGTGCCCACTAGCGAGTGCACAAATGGGTATCCTTATATTTTCGCGAATATCTCGGGATCTACGCGAACGATTTTTTTGAAACCAAAGTTATTATAAAGGACCTAGCGCTCCAACCTAGATTTGTAAGCTTGGGAGAGGATAAACAGGATATGAAACTATTTAATTTCAACTATTTGTTGAAATTGATTCAAACAATTATATATATATATAGAAGATTTGCTGATTCTATCATTTTAACACAGTCGATAATTTCAATTCTTTCAAAGAACAATGCAAATTCACTAAATATATCTCGAATAAAGTCACCAATCATATTTATCAACCCCCAAAAGCAATTATTCTCGGAGATTAGTAACTTCCCCTGAATCCATCAAAATATTTGATGTTTTTCCAAATTGTTTCCTGTTTTCTTTTTGTTTAGCTTTTTTTCCAACTCTATCTACGGGAGCTACTTACTCAGTTGAAAATACTATCAATTATAATTTTGCCGAAATTACTTCTGTTATTATAAATAAATGTGATTGAAATATTGTGTTGTGGTATTATTTTCTCACTGATATATATCATCAAATGTTATATTTTCTAATATATATATATATATATATATATATATATATATATATATATATATATATATATATATATATATATATATATATATATATTATATATATATATATATATATATTTATATATATATATATATATATATATATATATATATATATATATATATATATATATATATATATATAATTACGGAATTTACACGTAGTCGGAACCTGCTATAGGCCTTCTTGACGGTCCCTCTATTTAACGACGTGAAAACTTTGGCATGCATGGACATAACTCCAAATTGGCGGCGCAGGGACACTTATTAGTTTCTCTTTCAACAAGGCAGTACACACATAAAAGTGCAGGGAGTTTCAGGGTGGAAAGTTAGGAGGCTATATGCTATGCGTGTTGTAGATAGTTAAAATTGGGCCCTCTTTTTCTCTAGCATAGGTAGAGCATTCCAAAGACAACATTCTTCAGCCTGAGCAACATAACTCCTCTAGGCACTTATTTATTTTTCCATTTTAAATATGAGGCCTTCCGAGAGGATAAATATCCGCAGAAATTTGCCCTCGTTAGTATATGAAATAACCCAGGGACATTCTTTTGAAGGAGTTTGACACTCCATTGTCCCTAGCAATAGACAGAATGGACTTACTGAGATCGTTGTCACTGATGGCCCTGAATTTTAGCGACAAATTGGGGCAGGGGGGATCATAATTATTAATGTCAGGCCTCAAAGCTGCCATATCCTCATAACTACATTCTAATCCATCCAAATCTTTTTCGATCATCTCCACCATCCTCAGATTGACCTCTAATTACTTGAAGATGTTGTTAATGGAGCATCCGGAGGAATTAGCAAGCATCACTGTTTGTGTTTTTTACAATTTTGGGAGGATTACATTCATACATAGAAATGCTTCCTTCACATATATGTTATACAACTGAGTATACTATAATAGGAAAAAGAAATAACCGAAGTGAGACAATACACATGCGCAGAATGTGTTTTGGGTAACGTAGGCTCATTTAATCTTAAATTTGAATCCAAGCGCTAGAAAAAATAATTTCATGCTACTAATTCTTTATTAACGACGTTTCAGTCTCCAGGCCTATCTTCAGGTATAATAAAGGAGATAATTATAAAATAAATATTCAAATATAAGATATTTCCTATTAGCATAAAGTAATATGAACTTAGATAAACTCATTATTCAAATGATGAAAGGTGAATTGGGAAGAAGAGCGGCAGAGTAACCTACCGAGTTGATTAGTGAGAATGAATCATTTGATTAATTAAAGGAAGGGGAAGTGAAACGAAGCTGAGCGTGATAGCAGTTGTGGCGTTATTAATTAATGGTAGGGTTTAATGCATTATTATTCCTCGTCTCTAAAATACGAAGAGAAATGTCATTGTTACATTGTTCGGGGATTTTAAAGTTATCACGATCGACATCGGTTTTGCATTGTATGATAGAGCTTTTATGGCCAATTTTTCAATATGATCCGAATTTTTTCGGTCCTATTACTGATGCCTAGTTTAGAACACAGCCTCGCCACCAGGGGACAAACGGTGCTGCCTCTATACCTGCCTCGCTCCGAGTGGAGACAAATGATAAATTAAGCAACTACGCACGTTCCTAGTGCATGTTGCCTTTAGATGGATTATTTAGTCAATAGATAAATTATACACCAGTCGATAAAAACCAAAAGGTTTTCCTGGCAGGGCAAGTTAGAACCGTTTTAGACTAGTTCTTTTTTGCTTAATTCAAATCTGATCTCACATTTACTCTATCACATCACATTTTCGCGCTATCGGTATACGTCAATTTCAAGGATTTTACCATTAATATTAACTTTTCGTTACTCATAATCTCATGTTGTTACTATATTGTTAAATCTTTGTGTTTTTTATTACTATTTGTATTTATTAAGTATTATACATTACTTTTATTATTTTCTTAGATAAGCTGAGATATTTTTCTGGTGACATCTAGCAACGCCGTCGTTTATCTATAGAATGCAAATACAATTTCATGCAATTAAAGATTAGCATGCAACGTGGGACGGTAGTGATTATGTTTTTGCCTATAGACATTGAGTGGAATTATTTTATTGTTAGAATGACTGTCACCTATGGCTACTTTGCGGTAGTCATATCGGGTGGTGAAAGATGAATATAGAATAGGACAAACGGCAGTGGATTAAATTGGTGAGGCTCTATTTCTTGTATCCTGACAGCGAAGAATAAATAACTTTTGAAGATTAAGCATCTGGCGACATATTTAGGATAGGCATTACACAATAACCGTCGGCATTTGGTCTCTCATTACTGTTTTATTTCCCAACCGAATAACTTGCAAGCCCAAACGACTTCGAGACATAAAACATGCACAGAGACGAAGTCTCGTTTGCCTTATTTATTCTAAAATCACTGAGGCTAATTGAGTGAAAACGAAAAGATACATTTCTGAATCCATAATTCAAATATTTCTATTGTTTCATCAAGCCAAGTTATTGAAGGAGCCTCTCTGGAACAACTATACCAATCAATTTTAGGTACAAAATCTTTACTTTAACTTAGTTAGTAAAGATAAAAATGTATGATATATAAATAAATGGGGCATCTTTTTTGCAATTTATTACTGCTACGAAACCTGTGAAAGAATGGCGGATTCTAACGCATTACTAACCTAGGCAATAAAATTGTAGATATCAGATGTAGGAATTCGAGAGGCAAAATAGGAAATTGAAAGTATCTCTAATAGGGAATTAATTTTTATACTTCTATTTGTGTAGCAGAGATCTTTAGATACAATGTTTTGGTCAAAGTTGCGTCCATTTTAGTGCAGGTAAGTCTTGGAAATAGTTATTTAATTATTTAAAGAATCTGAATGACTCAAATATGTATCCACATTTGGAGCCGCTTCACCACTCCTTCTCCAATATTAACTAATAATTTGGTCTATGTTTTCTTTTCATAGATGCTTATTTTCTAGTCTTAAATGCAAGAAAAATTAGAAAAAAATTATCTTCATATTTTGGAAATACTGAAACAAATCCGCATGGCTCTTTTTTTAGATCTAAATTTGCTGTAATAAATTCATTTTGCTTTACTCATTTTGTAGGGTGGTATCTATTTCCTCTTGTTAAATATTTAAATAAAAAATCTTATTTATAAAGAACTTCGATAATCCTTCGTATATAAGAAAAGAAACAAAAATCAGTGATACATAATTTTTAATCAATTTTTCAATTTTTTATGAACTTCACCATTTGTAATTCTTTTGTTTTTAAAAATTTCACCGTTCAAATATAATCTTATCAAGAAACTAACGTCAAAACCTTTGGCTGATATGTCCATATCCATAATTTTCTAACACCTCCAACAAAAAATTTAAACTGATAGTAAAATTGACATCATATGATATGTTTGATAAGGATAAGTTTGATATGGATATACGGTAAAGTACACTCTAATCTTTTGTACGTCTAATATAATGTTTATTCATTATAATATTTTTGGACTAGTGATTTGGTCCTAGTCATTTTCATGAAACGTATAGATGAGATTTTTTAGAAGATGAACACTAGAAAAAGAAGATTACTGGGAAAATGACATACAATCGCTGACCTGTCATTGACCTCAAAAACAAATAAAGAGAACTGATATTAATTAAATCTAAATATAAAGAAAAATTTAATTATGGCTACTGTATAACATACCTTTATTTATATACTGTACGTACAAGTAGAAACCTAAACACATAAAATACTAATTCTAAATAAAGTGAGAAAAATGAAAATACACAAAGTGGTATACTCAAAAAAAAAGGTCAACAATATTTTATTTTTTAAATAAGCAAGGTTAAACAAATTAATAAAAGATACAATATATATTTATTTTTTATTTTAAATAAAAAAAATTTGAGTGAGGTGCGAGTTGTGCAAAGAAAACTAACTATATTAAGGTCCAGTGAGGACTGAAAGGATGACCCATTGTGTATTCAATTGAAAAGAAATGAATCCACCGGAGGAAAATAAATGGTATTTAGAATTTGAATCCATGACGATTTCTTTGAATGATGCTGATGTGAATAGGACAGGCTTAGCCAGCTAACTAGTTAGAATAGTCTTTTTTTGTTTGAGTTGCCTTACAGGCAATAGTTGAGGAGTGAGGGAATGCTTTTACGATATTTTAGATAATGCTAATGGCAGTTAGTGTAAGTTAATTGGATTTATCTCTTAATATAAGAAATATCTGGGATTATTTATCTTATGTCTGAGGCTTATGCAGAAAGTTTTGATCTCTAGAGTTCTCAAAGAATTGATACGAGGGGCGGTCAATAAGTTTTGCGAATCGGTAGGGCAAAACAGAGGAAGGTGGATGGCTGTTTCGGGGTGTTAGGACAAGTTATGACAAGTCAGGACCTGCAAGGCACGCTCCTGCCTCGTGTTTCTAAAAAGCAGTAGCTGATCGCAGATCGTCAGTCACAATTTTTTCAACAATGGAGAAGGTTGAGCACCGCGTAGTGATCAAACTTTTGACCAAGGAAGGTAAGAATGCAAAAGACATCCATGAACGCATGGTTGCAGTGTACACCGACACCGCCCCTTACTATGCAACCATTGCTCGTTGGAATAGAGAGTTCCTCCATGGTGGTGAGTCCCTTGAAGATGACAATCGTCTAGAACGCCTGTCAGACGTGACCAACGAGGACAATGTGGCCAGTGTGGAGAGGATGATCCTTGAAAATCGACGGGTAAAGGTCGAATAAATCGAACGAGAACTTGGAATATCAAATAAGAACATAAGAAAAGAAGGAGACTGCAAAAGACCATTCATTTGCAGTGTTATCAATATCATCCACGACAATTTGGCCATGACCAAGGTCTCTGCCCGTTGGGTCCCTATAAACCTCACGCCCCATGATCGATTCCAACGTCGTCAAAGTCTACAAGGCCAGAGTTACACAAGCTGCCATCCGCGAGTGCGGATTCGAGGAGCTCAACCATCCCCCCTACAGTCCAGATCTGGCCCCTAGCGACTACTTTTTATTCCACCAGCTCAAGGCTGAAATGCGTGGACGCTGGTTTTGGGACGATAAAGATGTCCAGCTTGCTGTCCAGGAGTAGATTGAATAGCAGTCGGGAGATTTCTGGCTGTTGGGAATTCGAATCCTCAGGGAAAAGTTGCGCAAGTGCATTGAAGTCGGGGGTAGTTATATTGAAAAATAATGGACCGCTTTTCCTCATATCTCGTTTTCTTATATCCGAATTGCAAATCTTATTGACCCCCCTCGTATTATATAATATTATATTCTAAATCTAGTAAGATTAACGTTTATTTTGAGTATTCAAATAATACATACGTTACGTTGAAGGAACTCCTTATCTCACCAACGAGATGGGAAACCCCACATAGGTTTTTTGATTAAGGTCTATGTTTGAGGTATGAAACCTGATCTTTATCCAATCCTTATGAGCATTAAAGGCTTTCCAAATTCTGGTTATCAGACATATCAATATCATCTGTGGTCTAAGTCAAATGCTCTTATCAATGAAAACAGCCGATATGGCAAATCTAGAATAACCTTTGAAAATTTTGTGCCCAGGCCAACATTACGATATTAACCAATTCCTAAATTTTGGATAACCAGGCCCTTTGGATTCCATACATTTATAATATTATCATTTTTATTAGTTTCTTTAGTAACATCTGGCAAATAAACAAGCATAACACTAGTCAACAATGATTTTGCTACTTGGGCATTAGTTTGTGTTTTATACTAAATCGAGTATGCGAGATTCCGAATCTGTAATCAAAATTATTCTAGCATGTAAGGTCCCTGAGTTACGCACATGCACTTTAGTTACACATATGGGTAGTGTTGCTTCGGCTACCGTAGTGAGAGGATGTGTTGTGTGTGTTTTGTTTCTGCGTTACACTCCTGCTTTATCACGTTGTCAAATACATCCATTATAGTAGCGGTGTTGAAACAGTATTTACATACAGTGATTAAATGCTTTTTTCTTTCAGATTTATCTCTCAATTAATCTGTAAATTAAATAAGATTGTACAAAAGTATATAACAGGATATATTACAAACTAAGTTGAAAACATGAATCGGCGAAAATGTATAAATAGCACAGCCAACTTTTGTTATATCGGAAAAATTTAGCTAAAAGAGTGAAAACTGAATTCATTTATTATTTTGGTTAGGAAGTTGGTGACCAAGACAAGCCCTGGGCACCTCACACATTTTTTACAGTGTGTTATACGGGGCTCATATAGTGGTTAAATGGCAAACGGCAGGGTATGCTTTTTGCTGTACCAATGATGTGGCGTGAGCCAAAAAATCATGTTTTTGATTGCTATTTTGTATGAAAAAGATTGCGGGATTCTTAAATATTATTTGACAATAACGTCAGAATATTTCTTCTCTCTTCTATTTCTAATGATCTGTAGGGGTGCGAAGATGTATAACAGAAAAACATCCTTCCAAAAGCGAGAATATAAATAGCCCATTAAATTACCAAGTCAGGACGGACTTGGCCGTAGCGTGACGGCAGATAGCTGGCCTCTGGATTCAAAGACCCGAGATTGATCCCAGACAGTCCACAATTTTTAAAGGAGAATATCCCAGAAGAAAACGGAAAATGCCTTATGGATAACTCTCTAAATAGCCTCAAGACAAAACCGATGTCAAGGAAAACAGAAAAAAAACGACTTCAAGAGCTAACTCGTCTCAACTCATTAAGAAATCATCACGTCATCATGAAGCAGAAGAAGTCATCACGTCATCAGAATTGAAAGGAATCATCACATCGTCGTTTAAAGGAAGATATATTAGGAAAAGAAGATCAAGAATTAACCCAGCCAACCCAACTTAAAGAAGAAAGAATCTCAGCCTACAAGAATATTAAGAGTCAGATTACTGCAAGACCAATGTTTCAAGGGGCAACTTTATCTCAAGAAGTAAATAGATTCGAATACATAAATCTCAAAGAAAATAATAAAGGAGCCCCCCCCCCCCTAAATCCGACTTCCTTTAAAATTCCTATTTTCTTTTTTTACCTAGTTGATCCTTTGCGACGCCTTATTTTATTCTAAAAAACATTGGGAGATGCATCATGATCGAGGCTCTCGCCCGCATCTACCAAATGTCTCCACTTTTGTTTAAGGATCAACTGGTTGAGCTCTTCTTTGACCTCTTTACTTCGTTTTTTTTTAGTCAAACGATGTGTTTCTGATGTTGATCTCAAACAATAATTTTAGCTCATGATATAAATCCTTCAGGTATTTTGTCCATCTGTACGATGAGATAGACTTGCACTCGGATTGGGGAAGGCAAGCTCTATCCGAGTTGATAAGATGGTTGTTGCGGTCGTCGAGTTCCTCGTCGATCTCCTCGAGAATTACCTCATCCATGTTTGGCAGATGGTGGGCTTCGAGAAGACGTGCATACCGTGCCCAGTCTGCTTTTTTGAAGTTTTTTTCTAACTACAGCTGGGACTTGTACAGGGTTCCTGTTGATGCTAAGCAGGACCCCTATATGGTCACTAAATGGTATCTGGTCTGGTTCCATTTAGTAGTTGAACAGTAGTTGATGATTAGTCAGCCAGTCGGGGCATTTGTATTTGCTGGATATTATTTCTGTCTAGCAAGATGTCTAGGTTTCTTCCGGACTCTTGGCATCCGGCGTTTAGATCCCCTATTAATATCTTTGGGGTAGTTCTTCTAAATAGGGCAGTGACATAATATATTGGTAAAATATGTCTCCTTGGATGTTCGTATCTGTCAGCAATGACCAACTTTCCTATGACGAGTTCAAACTAAATCGCGAGATAGGATACATCAACCTATCTTATTTGCTTTTATTTTATCCCTTTCTTAATCGCAATAGCGATTACAAGTGTCAATCCTGTGTTCTGAAATTAAGATGATGACTGCTTCAATTTCTCTGAATACGTTTCAGGAAAGAGTTCTCTTCGTCGTCCAGCCGTTGATATTAATTTCTAAATTTTTTAGTGCATTCTGTTGTATGATGTGATGTGCTTTCCAATGTTTCTTATTATTTTTATTTTTGGCCTGTGGGGCAGCTTGAGTATTCCCAGGCTCTTCACCCTTCGGTGGAGGACTCAGATTCTTGGATTCGCTCTCCGTCGCTCTTGTACGAGTGCATGGGCTCTCTTCACTATCCGAAGAGGTGGCTTCTTCCTTATCTATTTGTCCCTTTTCTTCTTCTTCTTTTCCTTCCTCGGATTCCTCCGATGAGGTAGCTTCGACCGCAGCCTCTAGCCCAGATTTTACGTTGGAGTTGCTTCTTATGACGGACTTCTTCAATGCCTTAAAACATTCGGAGTCTGTGGGCATAATGAATAAAGGCAGGTTGTTTACCTTTAAGTAATGAATTTAGGACCTGGTTGTAGCAGCCAGGCTTCACTGACTTAGCCATATTTGCATGCGTAATGAAGATTAGAATTTTCCCGCTTAGGTCTCTCGCAATGTTAAATTGTGAAGGCCATTACCTCGTTGGTTCACTTTCCTTGGAGGCGCTCGCGTAGATAATTTCCTTCGTCTTCTTCCCCTTATTCTTCCTTTCTTTTTATGATGTCACGACGATTTGGGCAGTTAATGGCCATAGTCTGTTTAGGTACTTCGTGCTTTCGCACTTGTCAAATCTGTGAACTTCTTAAGCGCATTCACTGCACCGCAGCTTTTCTTTATCTGGGCAAGTCGTTGTTGTGTTGTATTCTAATTTATAAAAATTTTCGTGGCGTAAACTTTCACCTAGTATTCTTATGTTCAATAGAAGAAGTTAGTCTTTTATTACTTTCCTGGCCATGTCCGTGGTCCGTGTGTGCCTGGAATTTAATCTCCTCACAAATTTTTTCCCACCGGTTGCCCCTGTTGATCTCATCCCTAAGCTCGTTAGGGGAGTACTCAGCGAACCATCCATCCAGCTCACGCTTAGGATCGATGCCACTTGTAAGGTGGGGGGGGTGTCTTTGCTTCTAGCCCGTTGTTCTTGAGTGTGTTGCTCCTTCCTCAGATCGGAGCCGATCAACGTCTTTCGTTTCTGCACGAATGGCGATGATTCCCGATGAAACCTCGATCAGTTTCACCATAGCCACCTTTAGTTCAAGGTAGAGGGTTTCCCATAGTTTACTTTTCGGAATCTTTTGATCCTTGAATGGCCCTGAGGAAAACTTCTTAGTGAGAATCACCATGGTATTCCTTATCTTTCTACTATATCTTCTTGATTTATATTCTTTTTCTGAAAACAAAGTGCAATTATTTTGTATTTTGTTGATGAATTGATGTGAAAAAGGGAGGTAAAGGTGGTAGCGGTTTAGGTCAGAGTGGGCAAAAAATTTTGAGTGAATGCTCCCTTCCATTTTTCAGTAGTTCTCCCGCTCAGATGCTGCCAGGATGATACTTGATTATGAATAGATGGGATGGTTTCAGAATGCAAACCTCAAAAGGGATGACTTGATGGAAGTAGCTGCCACTACTTTTTGCTACCCCTCTTCGGGTACTTAAGTTATAACCGCTTCCAGGATAAATAGAGACGAGTGCTACTTCCTTCTATGATTCGGCCGGACACCTCGGATGTGAGGATTTCTCCTATACTCGAAGTCTGTAGTTAAGTCCCATTTTCGAGAAACGTTCTGACTTATGCTTACGCTAGGGCTAGTCCTCAAACCACTTTCCACATAAGACCTTAATTATGTGAGTCCAAGTGATCAACGTAGTTAAGACGAAATTCATAAATATCAGACATCCGAGGCAGGTTCCTACGCAGGTCGATGGATGGAGCAATGAGTTTTTTAAGCCATCATTTGTTTACAATATCTTCGATGAAAAAATTCTTATTTCTTCTTTTCGTGAATGTGAATCAAAGTTCACCGAAAGTCTTTCCGTTTAGGCTGTTCCTGACAGCGGTGCTCTAAGTCCCTTACTAATCAAAGTAGTTTGTATCTGAATAGCTCAGCAGATGCGTATCAGTCGAATAATTGGCCTTCACTATAGACCATGTCTTACGTCTTGAAAAAGACGTTGGAGGCTCTCACGCCTGGAATCTTCTTCGTTATTTTTTCTTTTCCTATTCGTTTTCTACTGCAGATTATTATGTTTGAGCTTGAGCAATTGCTTAGCAATCTCACCTACTCGTGTATATTGGGAGCGGCTCCTCCCTCAATTCGTGTTCCCCGCTCCTAAAACTCCCTTGTTGTTTACCCTGTAATTTTGCGGGATATCCATGTCTCTCTTTGCTTCTTCTTCACACATTACAAGCTATTTTATGCAGGGACACATTTATGGCCGGAAGATTGATTTCCCGTTGCATATCGCTTAGCTTTTTATGTTCTCTTCTTCTAGTGTTGGAAATGATATACACTGCTGCACTTTAAACTCTAGGAGTTTAATTGTATATATTTTGTGGAGTCTATTTATCGTAATAGCTGGGTAGATAAGTGTGGACTTTCAGATTTCGCTGTATATTTCTTTCTTATTTTCTCTTTTTAGGCCTCTAAGTTGGCATAATTTGGTTAAGCTTGCCCTCGCTAGTCCGACTCTTCCCTTTACGTGTTTCCCGTATCCGTGCCGAGAGATCTTGAGCCCGAGCACATTCCTCTCGTTCCAGTAACGATACCTATTATTATCTAGTTGTCCTCTGGCGGTCTTTCATCTCCCTACTGGGATAATGGAGAGCTTTTGTGCATTCGTGCGTATCTTCCATTTGATTCATATTTGTTTATGTTAGCGATCTAGGCTGCCATGATCATCATCATTGATTGGGCAAGATTGTATTGGTTGTTTGCTACTATTTTATATCATCTGCAAATTGTATATATATAGTAGATTCGTTGACTGGGCAAGGTAAGTCCATTGTTAAAATACTGTAGATTGTTAGACTCATGCAGCTACATTGAAGGCCCCCACTGAAATATAGGCCTATCTATCCGTAAGGTAGTTATAGAGCCATTTTGCTAAGGTTAGGGGGAGCCCCAATCTTCTAATCTTTCACGTAAGGCCGATCGTCAAAACTTTATCAAAAGCTTTTTAAAAGTCTAAAATTAAACGTCCCGATAGTTCTTATTAAATTTTGCTCTAGCCACTGTCTCAATTAAAATCTATATTCAATGTGTTTGGCGAAGTTGGAATTTAGCAATTTTTTTACCAGTTTCGTCAGAGTCTCCAGCAATGTAATTGGTCGAAAATTACCTTGACTATTAGGGGGTTTATCGAGTTTTGGTAGGAATATTATTTTTCCTCTTTTCAATTTTTGCTGGAATTATGCTGCACTAAGCGTGGCCTTAAATAGCGATACTATTTTTAGGAGAATCGATACTCTCCCTCTTCTATTAATTGAGCCACAGGACATTGACCACAAACAACCTGGCAGTGTAGACGCCATGTTCAAACTTTTAACCACATCGCTCTCGCCCCTCCTCCCGTTGAGAAGCTGAACGAGCTTCCAAGACCACATAAGGCAATAATCAGCTCAGGTCGGACTGGAGAACCTAAAATCGGTTTAAAACTGGAAGAACTCCCCTAAGAGTGGGAATTCAATTTCACCTCAAGTGCGAAATTGAAAACACGTCTCTCTCAAGCCCGAAGGTCCCTCAGGACCAGAGGTACGAACTAAGAAGAAGCTCACCCTAGAGGCTAGTTCCCGGTGGTTGCACCGAACTTTAAGTTAACTTGATTTAAGCTTCAAGTTCAACTTACTCTCATCAGACCCCCCCCCCCTGCCTCTATCCTGGTGTATCACAAAGCAGGGAGATAGGCCTCGCCCTTGAGGAATACTGGAACTAAGAAGAAGAAGCTCTTACGCGAGCTAGTTCCCGCGGGCAAACCGAACTTTAGGTTCACTTGATTTAAGAATCAAGTTCAACTTACTCTCGTCAGAGAACCCCCCCCCCTCCCTCATCCTATCCTGGTGCAGCCCATAGCACAGAGATAGTCGTCGCCCTTGAGGAAGACCCCCGAGTGAACTCCCCTCAGCAATCCCCTGAGTCAAAGGATTCCCGCCTGGCTCATCGTTAGCCAGTGCGAATTATTTCCCAGAGTAACCGAAGAGGAGAAAGGAACATTCTTTCACAATCCGGTGGTGATATCATTTCCTGCCGAAGGCTAGTGGCTCACCCATCTGCCACACTTGCCAAAGTCCCCTGTGGCTTTAAAGCTATATGGTACGCGCTAACCATCTGGCTGAGGCACGCATCAACCAGACAACCTGATTCCTGAGGTGACGTAGCTCATTGAATTTAAGGTCAAACTCAAACCCTCCGCAAGATGGAAAAGGTATTTAAACTCTGGTATCCGGTCGGTAAAGGCTGTTAGCATATTTTTTATATTGAAGTGAGCGGTGGGTCAACCGTCACTATAATTTCGAGAGGTCAATTTAGAAAACCTTACTTAAAAATTATTGAAGTCATTTCTGTGTATTTAGTGTGCAGTATTTCTTTTGTTCATGTTTAATTTTTTCGGGGGTTCTAATTAAAGTTTTAGTTTGTTTAAAAAAAAAATATTCTATCCTCAAACGCTAAGTATGGCACAAGGCGGCCTCTAAGTTTAAATCAGTAAGAATCAATATAATAATAATCAAACATATATCGCACTCTCAGAGAGAAATAACGTTAATCACGGATGTTTTTTTGGTAGTACGTAAACAACCCATGGGTACGAACTCCTTCCATCACTCGGTCCTTCCTATACCACGACACTATTTTATACAAAAGGCGGTCTGGCGCTTGATTCAGATTCTCCCTAGTTAGTCCTGACTCACCGGGCGCCCTCTTTTCAGTTCTTGTTTAGTAACTGGCTCGATTACTTCTTCCTTTAGAACTGTCGGTCATGCAATGTTATTGGGGACAATTTCGAGTAGATTTAATTCTAGTTTCTCTTCCACTCTCAACTCCTGTTTCCTATCAAAGTCTTTGTTTTCTTTGGGAGAGATCTCAAACACACTTATCGACTTTTCACGGAAGGCGGCTTCAACTTCATTGGGATCTTTGGCTTTTCCCCCGTCTTCTATGATTTGGATTTGGGGCTTTAATTGTACATATCTTTACTCTGGCTATTTTTATTTTGTTCCATACCTTGGTTGGGTTGACGTCGCTGTCTAGCGCCTCCAAAAGTCGATCGCATCTTGCAATTCTTTCTTCTGTCGTTGCATTTATCAGGTCCCTTTTCACTTGCTATAATCGCGCCCTATATCCAATTTGAAGACCATTATGCTCTATTTCTTCCCTCAAGGCTACATATATATTGTTGCTCGAGATTCTCGATTTGTGCAGAGCTTAGTGGGTGCGGTAGTGTTCTATATTATGTGGTCGAAACATGCTCTTATAAGACTTGACCAGCGCCTCCATCAAGTGCTCGAGACCTTGGTAAATCTCCTCTAAGTTTGCTTTGGATAAATTTGTCTGCAGTTATCTAGCTAAATCCTATGAGTAGACATTTCAATTGGCTTTTCAGTAAATTTTGCAGGGGGAGGGTATTTAATTTGGATTGGGTCTAGTAATAAGGTCATAACTATCACCACGTACTCACTTGTTGAAGGAGGTCCTCTTTCGATGAAATATTTTAATTGTAGGTCCGGTATTGTTAGTACTATATTAGGCTTTGTGGACCTGTTAGGCTAAAAGTAGGTTCGAAAATCTTGTCCTATACGCCCCACTATTCTTCTTTAGAACATCGTGTCGAGGTTTTTTTGGCCCTGTTAAAGTTTTTAGTATATCCCCGAGGCTCTACTGCGAGCGTTTACATCTTCTAAGAAGATTAACTGTTTTTTTTCGCAAAATTACAAGAAATCAGGGACGGGCAAAAAGTCCCTCCTTTGGGGTTGATAACCAGTCGCGATGATAATATTTCCAGTGAAAGTGCTTACGCTTACCGCCATGTAAGCTTCGTCTAGATCTTCGAGTTTATTGTAGCTTACGTCATTTACTATTGATATTGCAACCCTATGAAAATTTACGTCATTAGTGGTTTTGGTTATGATGTTGTAGTGGAATATTTTGATTTCATCTATTTCTGGGTTAATATTTATTTCCTTAGCAGTATTATTTCCGGATTTTGCTTTAAGTATGAATTACTAAGAGAGAATCTCTTCTCGCTTCAACCGGCGACGTTATGGCTTATTATTTCAATTTTCGAAACATTTGTGCATAGTAAATTCCGGCTAAATCCGCTTTCAGTCTTATGATCTCGAACAATTTTTCATATTTCATTTCTATTGTTCCAAATGCATCCTTATCAACCTAACAAGAGAGTTTTTTTCAAATTTATTTTCATGAAGTAATGAAATGAACTTTAAGTTGGAATGCGTTTTCTCACTCTCTCCTCCAGAAATTGAGTTCGTTTTGTAGAGTGATGGAAAAATGAGGCAAATACCTCACTGGTCTTGAAAAACTTGTACATTCAGGTTTGAATTTTCAGTTAGAGACACAGGAAAGCCGGTTTGTGTTTCTCCAATCGTTAATTTTTAACACTTAACATAATAATCCAGAAATTATCAATTGCCTGTAAATTTCTCGCTATCCCCCTCCTTAATTAACATTAAATACGTTCCAAAAATTCGTCATTTTGATTATCTGTTTGGTTCTTAACTTAAATTATTTTCCCAAAATTGTATTTCCAGTACCCGAAGATGGGTGAAAAGTTCACCCGAAACGTTGTAATAAGAAAATGAAATGAATTTTCCTTTATGCGTCCTTTCGTTCATCCTTCAAATTATATATATATAAATATATATATATATATATATATATATATATATATATATATATATATATATATATATATATATATATATCTGTATCTTTCGGTTTGGAGGAAAGAGATATAGACCAAGGAAACATGTATATCTACAGTTATAGATACATATATCCTCTAATGTAAGTACACATCCTTGATACGTTTACTTCGTAAAAGTAATCCTTTAGTTACAAGATATAAGAGTGCGATTGACTACAAGGGCCGATAGCGTTTAACTGACTTTAGTAAGTTGCAGTTCAAAGGTATATTTAAAGAATGAAAACCAAACATATAATTTTGAATGAGTCACTAGTTAACATATATATACATACGGGAAATATAGGTAATTTAAATAAAAGAGAACTCTGACAGAACACAGATAAATGGGCAATGGGGGAACGTAAATTACTCGTTTTTCAGCTTTTAAATGGAATATTACAAACCAGTTACCCCGAGGCAATATTTAAATGTCGGAAAGTGGGTCGATTAACTTGAGGTTAGAGCAAATGGTCGTTTTACCTTTAATGGGGTCAGCTCGAGGAAGAGAGAAGGTCAGTGGACGTGGCCCTTGACTGAATATCTTTAAGTGGGTCAGCGCAATGAATTGAGAAGGCCAATGGACGTGGCCTCAGGTCGAAAATCCTAACGGTGACGAGGATGAAGGGGGGGGGAGCAGAAGACGAGTTCACGAATATGGACGATTGCACCTCTGCTTCAGAGAAGTACAACCTCCAAATCGATATTCTAAGGCGGCTCGGCACGAAGTATCACACGGAAACTGCATTTCCTTGCGGGGGGGAAGGGGCGTCCAGATGAAACGAAAGGAATCCAGGCTCATCCTTCGGCGACCAAACGATTCGAGGCTTGCTCTCACCAGAGTAAGGCTTCACAAAAGAGATGGGTCTGCCTGGTGAAATCTAGTCCCGACGTATATCTGAATACCGGCCGAACTTTAGGAAACAGACAGAACGATCTGAACTGAAGGCGACGGATTCTCAATCTAACCAGAGACTCGAAAACCCAGGGTATTTATATGACGGCCTTTTTTAAGTTTAATTGCTGGAAGGCAAAGACGTTTGGCGCCTAGAGGGATTAGCGTTGCTCGCCCGACTCAGGCCTTAATGGCCCCTAAAGATGTGGGTTTGAGACTCGGCAAGCAGCATCCAAAATAGGGAGATTAGCGTTTTCACGGTGGAATTAAAGCTTTCAGCACCCTCAACTTAATTAACTACACCTGTGAGGCAGCTGGCAGATATTAGAATTCTAAATTTCTTTCCTTGCTTCCTTGTACTTTCACGTTACTACACGTGGAGTTAGATTTTTAGAACAGAGTGAGAGAAGAAATTTAACCCTTTCGATCCTGTTCTGATATATGTATATGTCCCAATAAATTTCACTAAAGTACTGAAGTTAATTTTACTCCTTCAAAAAGCTTTGGAATACGATGAATAAGTATTTAGCAAAGAGGGGATACATGAGCACTGACAGGGGTACATTTTCAGTATGATCACTTAGTATATGTTTTGAAACCCTAACTGATCTTGAAAGAGGAGAATCTGAAGTGGTTGTATGTGAAGAAGGAATTATTGCTTGTCGCTGGAAGGACTCAAAAGATGTAATTTACTGAGTAACTGCCAAGGTCCACACAAAGAACACATAAACCAAACTATGAAAGATGGAAATAAAACAAAATTACCTCTCCAGAAGCAATTGCATTTTATAATCAATACGTGGGTGCACATGGTTGTTTTTTATGTTAAGAGATCACCCAGGGACTGACTACTTAGGCATTAGCCGCCGTATTAAAACTGCTTACTACTAGGCTACTTTAAAAGAAGATTCCCAAAACAAACAAAAAAAAAACAAGCTAAATTTAAAAAAAGGAAAAAGACAACGAGGAGGAATCAAGATCTGGCGTCGAGGGGAGATTTTCCTCCCTCCGGTGCAGGAACTAGCGACCTACTAAAATAACAAGAAAAACAAAACCTGAGCTAGTTAAATAAAGGGGAGAAGGCCGGCCTCCTCCAAAAAGTCTAAATGTCCACAGGTCGGTGTACCGAACCCCTCTTCGGACTTGGAGCCATCCGTTTACAATGGCGCGGATCCAGCGTGACACAAGATATGCTACAAAAAGGCCGAACGCAATACACCCGGCGCTGTAGAAGCTTTGGGAGCAGTGGCGTGGCGACAAATAGCCAAATCTGGTAACCTACAGGGGGGTATTTTGGGCAGAACTACGGGTGCTACCGGCCTGAGGGCTATATTTTATTCTCGAATGATTTTCCTAGCCCTAAACCCAAACGGCTTATGGTATTTATTGCGTCTCTCCGTCACATAGGCTCCGTCGAGATTAGCTGCGATTACTTTGAGAGACGTTGGCGACAAGGGGAGATGCTGAGCTAATGCGTACAGGCGAGCAATGTACTGTGCACAGTGCATAGATAGTGGCATCTCTCCAGCATCAACAAGCAGGCTCTCAATAGGGGAAGTGCGGAAGGCACCAGTCGCCAAGCGAAGGCCAGTGTGGTGGAACGAGTTCCCCTTCCGTAATAGACGTTCTGTTGCGGATACATAAAACTCTTATCCGTATTCGAGTTTCTAACGGACTAAGGATCGATAGAAAAGTAAGACAGTAGCACTATCAGCGCCCCAAGTGCTGAACGTCACCGAACGAAGAATCTCCATGGCGCGGGTGTTAGAGACCCTAAGGCTTCAAATATGAGCTTCCTAGGTGAGGTGTCGGTCAAATACAAGACAAGGAAATGGTGCGATTCAACAATTGCAGGCATACTCCATTAAGAATCAAGTCTGATTCGAGATGGTTCCATGGATGGCGGCAGAAGTGCACCACATTAGTCTTGGCCAAAGAAAACCGAAACCTGTGCGTTTCGGCCTACCGAGAGACGCGGTTCAATGCCTGTGGGAGTCGACGCTCTAGAGTTGGCATCTGGGCAGCGCCAAAATAGATCGAAAGGTCTTCCACGTAGACCATATCAAGAACATTTTCTGGCAGCACCGAGGTAATGCCGTTGATGTTCAAGGCAAAGAATGTAAGGCTGAAATCACTCCCCTGTGATAAACCCTCTTCCTGCTCCATTAAGCTGGAGAGGGTTCACCCATCCGGCCCAGAATCGGCGATCTCGCAAAAGTCAGATATAAAGACCGCGAGGTGTCCCTTTGCCCCAATCCTGTGAAAGGTCTTCAAAATACCTTATAGCCATACAAGATCATAAGCCTTCTCCAGATAAAAAAAAACTGGGGAGAAGTGCTGTCTACGAAGGTAGGCCTCGCAGACAGCATTTTACAGTCGAAGCAGAGCATCCAACGTGGAATGGTCCTTGCAGAAGCCGCACTGCGCCAAATACAAATAGCCTCCGCTGTCCAGAAAAATGGCTAATATAACATTTACCAATTTCTCCATTAACTTGCCCACGCAGGAGGTTAGAGAAAGTAAGCAGAAACCGGCCGGGGTATAATAATCTCACCCAAGTTTGCGAAAAGCTAGCACAGTAGCGATTGGCAAGGAATTTTGGAAGTTACCCTCTATCCAGATCCTGTTGAACAAATCTAAAAGAAATGCCATGCATGCATAGCTCACCTAGGTTCCGAAGCATGGCGTACATGACATCGTCCGGATCATGGGCGGTGTCCGCGCAACAAGCAAGAGCGGAACGCAACTGACTCAGAGTAAACCTGTCGTTTAAGGGTTCTCCGCCTCTGGAGGTAACGTCAAGCCGGCGGCCTTCCGCGACATCACGACGGGAATTGAATGCTGGCAAAGTAGTATCCCGACTAGAGAAGGTTTCCGCCACGGGCGCAAGGGCCGAAATTCCGGTTTTGCGAGAACTTGCCCCGAATCATTTTGACTCGCTTCCACACATCTGCTAGAGGGGTCTTTCCCGTTAAATGAAGACACGTATGCCCACCAAGATGAGCGGCGGGCGTCTTCGAAATATACTGGACCCTATCCCTAGCCCGACGAAATTCAGCGACAGTGAATTCACTCGGGCGGCGCTTGTAGCTCATGTAGGCATAACGCTTCTGTTTGAGGGCCGTCTCACACTCGGCCGACCACGAAGATAGTGATTGGCGTGCAAAACGGCCAGGCGTTCTGGGAAGAGTAGTCATGCCCGGGCCGATGAGGTTGGATGGAGAGGAACTCAATGGCCTGAACTACTGACCTAAACTCCTCGACTGAAATAGAGAATACCCGAAGGATCGTCCGCGCTGACTTCAACCGCGAGAGGAGGGTACCCATCAGTGCTCGCAAGAGAGAACCTAGTTGGGGTGAGGGGAGGGGGAGGAGGAGTAGGGCCAAAGAGGACCTCTTGTATCACCCAGTTCTCTTCCTCCTACTCGTTACGGTTTACGGGATCTAGATCTAGCACCCTTTCCTTAGCGCGTGACAGATTTCAAGGCGGGCGCTGCTGCTGCCTCTGTCTGCCCTGTTGCTGCGCTGGCCGCTGCTGCTGCCGTTAGACATAGCTACTGTAGTTAGCGGTTAACACGGAACTATTATAAAGTACGGGATCTATGTCTATCCCTATTCCTTGGGTGGCCTGGAGTCTAGATTCCTCCAGGTCATAAGCCCAATTTACCAATGAGACCAAATAGTAAAACCTTAGCCTGGTGTTAAGCCCAACCTCCTTGGTGTCTCGAAGCCTACTACGAAGCCTGTGAAGAATAACGAGAAGCTCGATTTCTTCCACGTCCCTAGTTCTAAATGGGGAGTTGGGGGAAGTTAACCTGGCCCTAAGGTGTTCAACCATAAGGTCTCAATCAGAGACTACTCGTCGAGTTTGTGCGAGCTAAGGGAACCCTAACGCGGGCAGAAAGCCAGTCTGGGGTAAATCTAAATAGGGCCCTAGGTCTCTCCGCGGCTGAAAAATAATCTCGTTAGCCGTGCTTTTGCGAGGCTGTGGCGGTACCTTTTGTGTGCCTAATGCCTCGAGCGCCTGGCGCCTAAGGGTTTCCTCGTCCGCAGGGTTCAGTGACAGAGGAAGTTCGGATATACTCACTTAGCTGTGGGAGAGGGGTGGGGCATAGATGGCACGTAACTCGGCATGAAGTTCCGGGGTGGGAACTCACGGCTAATCTAGCACGAGATCTGGCCCGGGTAGCTGGCTGGGCCCCATTTTTAGGGGAAGCCTTTTTGAGAGACTTCTTTACCAGCATGTGTTGGTGTCCGAAAACGGATCAAACCGGAACCCAATTAATTAATGTAAATATGTAATTAATGGGCAAAAGAGAAACACATTTGAAAGAAATTACTTACTTGTTTAAAAACACCACACCATGCCAAGGCACACGTACCACTTTATTTATTTACACAATTTGTGATGACTATGAATGTATTGCAAAAAGCGATGTCATCTTAGAGTTAAAAACTAATTATACAATGTGAACAAAGTAAACAGTAGCACTGCGAGAAAATGAGTTCCGGCCGTCAGTCCTAGCGCCCGTTATATACGGAGCCTTTGTCTCCGTCATGGATGTTAATGACGTAGTTAGATGAGAGTCGGGACGTCACCAATATATATATATATATATATATATATATACAAAAAAAATGACTTCCATGGCAAAATTTTCCAAAATTAAGATTGAAAGAGTTAATGGGCAAATTAAGAAGATGTTCCTCTTTTACTTCTATTTCCTTACAAAAGGAATGGCCGAATTAGGCCTATTCTTTGCCTAATCTGCTAAAAAATAAAATATTTTGCATTTTATACATAATAATCAGAATAACCTTCAAGATATTGTTGAATTAGGTGCATATTTTGCTACAAAAGGAAAATTTAGCTACTGATTTTTGAAAGAAGCAGTATGCAAATTAACTAAGTGTAGGTTGGCCAAATATTCGACTATCTTGGAGTTTCCGGGACAATAGAAAGATAGGTACCAAAATAAATTTACTAATATGCATCTTAGTATTGCTTTAAAGGGTTAAAATGCCTATTAAAACGAGCTATATACAGAGTAGACGTACATGAGTCTCAGCGGCTACAAAGTGGGAGACTTGGCGCGAGGATCGCCGTATAAACAAACGAACAATACAGACCGAAGTTTGCTCGGATAAACTTGAGCTTATACGAAGCCGACGATGGAGGCTATAATGGGGGAGGGGTAGTTGAGAGAGCACTTGCAAGTAGAGTTGCGCATTGCTGTTATCTTGAGTTAGAACACGAATCAAGACTGGGCGTGTTTCGTTCGAAGCAAGGTTAGAACGAGTACAGGGGTAGACTCTCGCGAATTAATCGAGAGTAACTGGAGCTTGAGAGCTCCAGCAAGAATTGTACACAATTACTATTGGACGCGAAAAGCGAGCACTGACGGAGGAAGCAAAAAGGATACTGGGTCAAATTGGGTTTTCCCCAACTCCATCCGAAGGAAAGGGTTCTAGGGTCCGACGCATCGGCAGGCGAGAGTAGTCTCGCCCTTTTTCCACGATCACGAGAAGGTACCTAAGTAGGCGAGGCGAAACTTTGTCTGACTTCAAATGGGGCCTTTTGTGCTCTCAAATTTGTCGCTGCTTTTAGCGTTGGCGGGCTTACAAGCTATCACGGCGTCTCATCAGTTCTCACTTCCATAAGCGTAGAGAAAAAGGTCGATCAGGTGTCTGGTGAATCTCTCTGTTCATTGAACACGCGGTAGCGCTCATCTCTATCTCTCTCTCTGTCTCTGTACTCTGACTTTCCTCCACCCCGTAGATGAAACCTCAAGGAAAGAATGATTACTGGGAGCTGGGGGGAAAAATTAAAGTCGCATGGCAATAGCGGGTAGAATTAAGAATCACTCAGGAATAATTTTAAAAATGGAAACAAAGCACAAAATAGTTTAACTAGTGGACGGATTACCTTACATATATACAAGATAAGCGATAGGGAAACTTTCGCTTAATTCTCATATTGGAGGAGGACACATCTTATACCGTCATTACTGGTGTCAGTTCGAATGCCAAACTGTGTGTCCGAGTTTAAGAGGCAAAGGATAGGAGCGGATGCCAACTTCTTCTTAAGTTCGTTTAAGCTGTGAGTCGAAAGTGGCCTCCACTCGAGGCATTCGGGGCTCTTCTTCTTGAATAACTTAAAGAGGGGGCTGAGATAATTTCCAAGTTAGGTATGAAGTGACGATAGAAAGATACAGAGCCTATGAAGGATCGCAGCTGATTTTTCTTGGTGGGCAAAGGCATGTCCACGATAGCCCAGATCTTTTCTTGCTGGGGGGCTAACCGATTATTCTCGATATGGAAGTCTAAGTAATCAATAGTGCCAAAAGTAAAGTGTAACTCTGCGAACCAATTCTCAAATTATGTTCTCGGAGTCGATACAGAAGGGCTTAGATGGTGGTCAAGTGTTGATCCCAATCTTGGGTGGCCACATAAACATCAAAATAGAAGGTGACGTTGGGTAAGCCTTTTAAAGTCATCATTATCATATGCTTATGAATTCTGCAAGCAGTCACCAAGCCAAAAGGGAGCCGTCGGAACTGCATAAGCCACTTCTCAGTGGGGAGAGCAGTAAATTTATTCACTTCATCATTCAGGGGGGTCTGATAATAGGCCTTTGATAATTCCAACTCGGAGATAAACTTAGCATCCTTAAAAAGGTAGAGGTTCTGATCTATGATGTGGATTGGTTCGGCATCGAATACGGTAATCGAAATTAGCTTTCTAAAATCGAGCACATTCGTAAAGAACAATGGGCGTTCTTTACAATGACACTTCGGAAACGAAAGCTCGACTGCAAAGCTTCGATCATCTGGAACCTTAGAAGTTAATCCACTTTATGATTGAATCATTCCAACAGGTGTATAGGCAGAGGGTATGGTTTTGAACGATGTGTTCAAGGTTGTTTTGTTGGATATTGTGCTCAAAGCGGGTAGCACAACCTGGAAACCTTGGTGATGACGTCATCAAAACGACTCAGGAGCGCTTGCAGTTGATCGTTTTGAAGAGATAATAGCTGGTCACGTAACTTAATTGTCTCAGGCGGAATATTATTAAAGTCGGGTAAGCAATGCAACGGGTATTCCTTGTCTTGCCCCACGAAGTCGACTTGGATTAGGCAGAATAAATCCAGGGGGTAGCCAGATTCCATAGGGGATTTTTCGTCGATTGCAACTATCTGGTTGATGCTCGCACACCAGTGGTACCGCTTGAGCATTTTAACTTGGAAAGGCTTTCTTCCCGAGGAAGTTCCAAAAAGGTAATCAATGGGGCCACGCTTCTCAACTATGTGGTATGGGCATTTCCACTGACTGGAAATTTGTTGTTGTCCGTTGCGAGGAAAATCAAAATTCTTCTCTGGGATTATATTTCCTTTCTTTGGATGTGCAATCGAAGTATGTCTTAAACTTGCCAAAATTGATGTAGGCGTTCTGAGACGCAATTTTGGCTCACTTTTCCAGCCTCCTTCTAAACTCCAGTAGATAAGCGTAAAAAGTATGGATATTTTGATCCAATTTCTGATTGGAGTAAAGTTTCTTTATGATATTCATGGGGCCTCTGACGTTTCTACCATATAAAAGTTTAAAAAGGGCGGATCCTAATGTACGATGGTGGATTTCACGTTAAGCAAAAAGGGCTACCGGAAGACAGCGGTGCCTTTCAATGGGCTAATCTGCACACAATTCCTTAGAATGGCCTTGAGGTTTACATTTCACCTCTCGCGCACATTCTATTCCCGCTCGGGCGAAAAGAAGTGGTAAACAGAGGCTTGATCATCAATAATTTAACAACGTACTTGATTAATTAGTACGTGAATTGACGAGCATGATCTGAGAGGATTTCTTTGGGCAGGCCCAGACGGGAAAAGATGGAAATAAGGGATTCAGCGCAGGAGATGCTATTGATTTTCATGAGGGGCAAAGCCTCGAGGAATCAGGTGGCAAAGTCGACCAGAGTTAAAACGTTGAACGGGGAGTGGATCGGTTCGATTAGGTCAATAGCTACTCAGAGGAAGGGTTTAGACATTAGTGGTCTCTTTTGCTAAGGCGCAGGTCTGACTCGTCCTATTAGTGTCGTGTTTTGGTAAATGTCGCACGACCGACAATATCGCAGAATTTCATCTGTCGCTTTAGGCCAATAAAATATTCGAAGATCCTTTGGGCGGTCTTCGTGTAACTAGAGTAACTACCAAATAGGCTATCGTGAACTGTTTGCAGGAGTGGAGGGACGTCGATTGCACAACCGACAATATCGCAGAATTTCGTCGGTCGCGCCAGGCTAAAATAGCTATTTGAAGTTCCTCTAAGCGGTCTTCGTGTAAGTTAAGTGACTACCAAATAGGCTATCGAGAGCCATTTGCGGGATTGGAGAGACGTAACAGGTTGAGCTGTGGGGACTAACCAATTAGGACAGAGCAAAACATGATGGGGGATGCAACGACTTTAGCCCGACAAGTAAAATACGCGCACTCAATGTAGCAGTGAACAATGGAGAATTTATTGTCCACCCCAAGTAATCATACACTACGGCAAACTTATCGTGGGCCGGAGCCACAGGGGGTAGTAGTATATCGGAAAGAACAATGCACATGCACGCTCTATCACGGAGGAGTGTTGAGATCCGGCACTCATTCACTCCCCTAGTTTCGAATTGACGGGCCACATGGGTACTTTTATCGAACAAAAAATTACCAGGTGGCCAGCATTATTTGGCGGCTCTTCATTTTGCGACAGTGGGGCTTAGAAGTGGCACTGAACTAGTGTACCTGGTGAGAAGTAGATGTGCTTTTAAATGCGAGTCTTTTGGGCAGTTGGACCTCAAGTGACCCGGAACTCCACAGGAATAGCACATGATGGTCCTCCTGGGAAACGACAAATCAGGGGTTGAGAGGTTTGGGTTTGGCGGGCCCAGTCGCCTTAACTAACTTATTCCCATTAATAGAATTAAATTTATTCTTGCTGGTTTTGGATTTAGGAGATCGGGCTTGTGATATCGTCCCTTCCTTCGGATAGCAGTTGTGACGAGCCGCATAGACGTTTGCCTCCTCGAAGCATTCCTTGAGAGTACAGCACCTCCGGTCTTTCCCCAAGGATTTGATTTCCGAAGGAAGTGATGCAAGAAATTGGTCCTTGCGGAGGATATCAACCAGGGCATCGTATTCATGAGGCACCTTGGACGGGTCAATCCAAAAATTAAGATGACGCTTTAGGGACTAGCCGAACTTTAAGAATATCTGGTTTGGTTGAAGGCAACTCAGCATTTAACGAAGAGTAATTGTATTGTTGGCTTTGATGGGAAGGAGATCAATATATCCCTGAGTTGTGAGCTAAACAGGGGCAAAAATCGTGCAGCGCCGTCTGTCTCGATGTCCTAATTGTTCACCTCGAAGATCTTTTCGAACTAAGTAAGATAAGACCCTGAGTATTCCCCTTCTTTAAAGACGTGGAGTTTATGGTCGCAGACACCGGTGCGTCTAGTCTAAAACTTGAGAAATTTATGAAGAAAGTCTATTTCCTCGCTCTGCTCATTTCCAATTAGTGAGAGTGAAATCTCTCTTTCTTCTCGTTCCTTTTCTCTTTTCTCACTTCATTTTCCATTTCTTCCCGTTCCTTTTCTCTTTAATCTCGTTCCTTTTTCTTTTGCTTCTCGTTCCTTTTCTTTTCTGTCTCTTCTTTCGGCTCTTCCTCTTCTTTTTTCATTCTGGAGGTATGATATCGGATCTTTGCCACTGAGTCCGAGTGACTCATCTTTTCCGTTAAAAATTTCACAGGGCGATATGCTGCTGGTTTTACGTGATAGGCACAGCAACAACAATGAACAATTTAACCAAGGTTAATCAATAGATTAATCAAATTTGAATCAATTGATTGACCAAGATTAACCCAATAAACCTGACACCAGTTTAATATAGAATAGATAGTACTATATGTCGTAGGATAGGGTCAACTTTAACCTTTTCTGCATTTCTCAGCCGAGGTTGATGACGGCTATGTGCGTGGGAGATTTATACTACAAACAGAGTGCAAATTAACTGAATGTAGGTTGGCTAAATAGTTGATTCATTTGGAGGTTCCAAGACAATAAAAAAACGGGTATACAAATACATTTACTAATATACAAATTTATATTCCTTTACAAGGTTAAAAGACCTATTAAAACAAGCTATATACACATTAAACGCTCAAGGGTCTCAGCAGCTAAAAGATGGAAGATTGGCGCGACGGTCGCCGTACAAACAAACGAACAATACAGAACAAAGGATGCTCGAATGACCTTGAGCATATACGAAGCCAACGATTAAGGCTTATAGTGGGGGGGGGGGGTTAGAGAAAGCACTTCCCCAGGGAAGATGCGCGTTGCGTGTTACCTCAGAGATTTCGTCCAAGAGAGTAATCCTTGCCTTGGGGCAAAGTTAAAATAATAGTCTCTTGACAATGACTATTACGGGATGAACTTAGATCTTACTTTCTAGTTAGAACACGAACCGAGACTGGGCGCATTGAGTTCAAGGAGCGGGTAGAACGAGTACGGAATAGACTCACGCGAATTAATCGAGAGTACCCGTAGCTTGAGGGCTTCTGCAAGAATTGTGCACAGTCCAACGGGACGCGGATAGCGGGTACTGACCGCGGAGGGGCAGAGGATACAGAATGCGTGTGCAGGCTTCGGATTTGCCTGCCAACTCTGGCGCCGGAGAATTTATCGTAGGGTCGAATGGGGTCCCCTCCTCTCCGTCTGAAGGGGAGGCTTTTAGAGTTCGACGCGTCGGCAGGCGAGAGTAGTCTCGCCCTTTTTGCACGAAGGTTCCTAAATCGGCGAGGCGAAACTTTGTCCGACTCCAGATGGGACCTTTTTGGTTTCAAACTTGTCGTGGCTTTCAAGATGGCGGGCTTTCAGGCCACCACGACGTATCATGATTTCACACTTCCATTATCACAGACAAATAGGGTCGACCAGGTTTCGGTCTTCTCTCTCTATGATCTCAGACACCAATTGAGCTTTGAAATTTTTGACCATCTTTTTCAGGTCGATTACATTTATTCAAAAATCATCATCTGAAAAAAATTTGATCTACTTCTTTTTCTCCATTTTTTAAAACTGTTGTAATTTTGAAAAATCTTGAAAATAAGCGTTCCAAAGAAGATTTAAAACACCCCTATTTTAATTTTAAAACCTAGTAAGTTTATTTAAGCTTGAATTATTGCATCAGCTTTACTTTGTGAACAATTAACTATAGCATTAAACTTTCAATATGAGTCAGTTAAATAAAAAAAGTGATTTTACACTTTTGCAACTCTTGACAGCTACCCAACTTTAGTATTAAAAATTAATTGGTTTAATATTTCATCATTTCTTGCAAACACTTTCGAATTGAGTGGATGTACTTAATTTTGTTTATTAACATAATAAACACTTTGAAAGTATCATGCAATAGGTTACTTAGTTTCTAGGCCAGAATTGTGCAACAAACAGTGGATAGTGCAGAAATCAGAAACTGCCTTCGTTTGAAGAGGCACAACTGGACGTAGTCCAGTAAAATTGCTGAATGAAATATCGTGTTTTGTCAAATCATTTCCCAAGGAAATAAATAGTCTTCCCTTTTGCATAAGTTTTGACATAATTGCGAACAAAAACTTGTCAATAATGCCCCTTTTAAAATTCACTGTATTACATTACATAAACCATCAGAAGATTTTCACTTAAATATCTTGATTCATCAAGTTGGATTGAAAACGTGCAATGTGGAATCTCAGAAACCATGTTTCTTTCTATATATTTAACCATCTCATCTGCGCATCTCTTCCCTTTATTACCACTTAAAGAAAAGCATTCTAGAACTATACTAATAGAATCTCTATTCATCACAGTTTTAATCAGTCCTTCAATTCTGATAGTATCATTTAATGAGTAATTGTATGCAGTTTTCCTTTTTAGGGTATAGTGAGTGTAATATTGAGCATACTCCGAGCAGCCTTTCATTTTCAGTTTGAGAAAGTGCTTTAAAAAAGGTAACTCTTATATGATTATTCAGTTTTTCTTTCAATGCTCTAAAAGATTCAGGATTTTTTGCCTTCTTATCTGAATGAATTCTTTCAAGATGCTCTTTCAGTTTTGCTTGTTTCATGGCCTCATTATTAATAATTTTTTCACAAAAAAGGCACACAGAAAGCGTTTTGCTTGCAAATGATGCTATAAAACTGAATTTTAAATATTTTAGCCTACTGAATATTGTCGATACTACTTCTTGCAGCTGCTTTTATGCTTACTGTGCTGTGGTGAATAAAAGTTCACGAGAATAACAAAAGACATATGTAGTATATGTCCATAAGCGAACATTTCTTTCTCATATATGTCTGATTATAATTTCTAAAATGAGAGATTTTAATTAATGGAAAAATGAGAGACACCGTATAAAAAATATTAATGGTCTCATAGACCATATATAATTAAGCGGCACCTAAGAAACTAGTAACCACCAAATCCTACTTTAATGATTTTAGAGATAATAATATGCCAACTGCCGACCAAACATAATCTTTAAAACACACACCTAATCAGAAAACGGATACAGGATGACCTAACAAGTGACATTTAGGATTACGTTTTCAATTTCAAACCTTTACAGCCCAACTTATGTTTTTACAAAAGATTCCACAAATACAGTGGTGATGGTATAGGTCCTCTATAACCATATATTTTGTTATTAGTATCAAAAGTTGTACATTTATTATTAATATTATTAAAAATTTAAGGGTCTATTTAGTTCATGTGGCAATCAAGCATTTTAAAATATAGGGGAAAAATTAATTTATCTAATCAAAGTAAGACTAATGTGTTGTCAACAAGATTTAAGTAAGAGGTAACCAAAATTCATCGATGGATATCAAATTTATTTATACATAAAATTTATAAATAAATTCACATATACCAATGAAAAGAAGCTTACAAGCTCAAAATTAGACTTACAAGAAGATAAAAATAATTTACTTTGCATGGAAAATTTGCAAATTCGATAATTTTTATGTTCATACATAAATATACAAAGCAATTTATATACGTGATATTTGTTTTGAATTTAAAGCCCGTTTTTCTGCTTATTTTTCTAATATATTCTCTTTGAAGCATATGACCAAAAGTATTATGTCTTAGAGTTTTTCAGGAAGAGTTTTAAATTGCCTGACCAGTTTGTTTTCGGGTTCATTACTTCTACCGCTAGAAAGTCTTCCTCTTTTGATAACTCCCACTGTTTTACCTTCTTTCATCAACTTGATGCTAGTCGGATTGTAAATTATGTCATTGCATCAGTTTGCGATTTGGGTATTTTTAGAGTAAATTGCCTCTCCTGTACATCAAACATCTAATAACAATTCCGACGTCAATTTTGCAAAAAATAAGACTACGAAAAGAAATCTAGGACCTGATCGTTACTCTATAAAGTGATATAAGGCAAGCATATAAATCACCTTCCTAATTAATTTGATATAGAATATTATTAAATTTTGACATAGTAATTCAATTTTCTTACTCTACTTAGGGTCATATTGTATTACAGTTCAGTTGTGAGGCTATTTCTATTTCGGAATGTTGATACAATGTTTACTAACTTATTTCCATACTGCCTTTCACAATCTATTTCATTATCATCACCAACTGTCTTTTTATCTTCATATGGATATGTATCTTCTTAATAATATATATATAACATCTTTCACTAGTTTAAGCTATTCTCTGTAAGGTATAGAAAATTGTAAGCATATACCTAACCATTGTTCTAATTCGTTTCTAATTAAATTTAGAAGCTTATGTATTAGGATTTTGCTGAGGGGAATGCAAATTGTTTTGTGAGACTAATATAAAAAACAACGCATCTGTAACGAATTTACAGAAATTATATATCTACGATGACGATTTATCGTGCGTTTTCTGAGCGGGAAGCATCCATGTATTGCTCGTCAATAATAGAAATTGCTGACTGTCCCGAGCTACATGCTCTGTACCAAAAAGATATTCATGATAATTTGTACAATCTGTTACACTGCCCTGTCTCTATGATACACGAGAAAGATCATGCGAATTTTGTCGCTCTGCTTCTGACTTATCTTCCAAAAGATCTACTCTTTCTTTAAATTGGTTGATTTCTACAATAGTTCAGGTGATAGCAATAGTCGGCATTTTCTCCAAATTGAATTCTGTTTTTCGAGAAATTGCTGATAAATGAATTTGTTCAAAGTATGTGGATATAAAATATATGTAATAAAAATTTAAAATAATATTCAAATTAATTTATTTTAGCAAATTTCTATCTGACTATAAGTAACTGTAGTACAGAATAAAGAGTATACATACACCTTCATTATCTAGTTCTATGGCATAGTCTAGATCATCAACAGAATCATTATCACAAGTATGTCACTGTTAGCTAGGCCAAATTCTATCGTTTCAAATTCAGTATGTCTTCTCAGTATGTCACCTCTAGAAAATTACACATAATGAATGTATCTGTTGTATATATGATACATATATTCTTTTAGAGGAAATTACCGACCACGTTTAAATGGTTCTTGAATCAATATTAAAAGCTGTTTTTGCAAAATAATTTGTTGAAACCCTTTCATAATTCTAAAATAGATATACCAAAATTTAGCTTCCTAAAATGCAATTTTCAAATCTTAGACTTTGTAGCTTCGATTCCTTACTTGAGGTCCCACGTCGTAGAGCCCAAATTACCCTCAAACAATAAAATCCATCCTATTTTTGCGAGATTGTCTTTGCTTCGATATTAGATATATCAATATGATATCAACCACTGCGTGGCTCTTGTACTTCTGAATTAGATTTTTCTTTTAGTGGAGTCTCACTTTAATTGACGTCACTTACCTACTCCTCTTAAAACGAGATTTCCAGAGATGACTATTTCGGCATCAATTATAATGATATATTTATTACGAAAAAAAGACATCCTTGAGTTATCTGGCTTTTATCTTAATAATTGAAACATAACTTTGTCTGATAGAGTAAAAGATCAAGAGCTTTAATAAACCTTGTTAATACGGAAAGTTGTTTGAAACGAAAATAATTTTAATTTGCAATTTAAGTGTCCACTGAATTATGGTTTTTATCGTTAGAGCCTTTGAATTTATGCATATGCGAATATATGTAGAATTTCATTATCTTCCATGAAATGAGGCAGAGGTTATAATATTAACATCAATGAAGAATATACCTGTGGATGGAGTCAGACCCCTGAAAATAGCAGGTAAAATTCAATTGTGAGGAAGGTGGTTTATGCTTTATATTACCTGTCGTAGAATTCTTTCTGATAAAAACCCTACTTACCTGACACCACTTTATTTAGTGTCGTAGAATGCCCCCCCTTTTTTTTGTTCTATTCTAAGAGTGCTAAGAGTGTCTAATATATATTGATATTATAAGAATATCTTAAAGAACAGAGCCGTTACCAAACACGTAAGGATATAAAAGAAACGCCCACTAATTTACAAAATATACTTATATTTTATCTTTAACCATTGAATACACAACCTTTATACATTAACTACAGCAAAACTCTAAATATTATTATAAACCACAATGAATTAAATTAGTTTACCCTCCAAAATTTGGTTAACGTTTTCTCTACACAAAACAATAAAATAAGAATTAGGCTTACGGACTCATGTGGAGTTTAAAGGGCCTCAGAAATGTTATTGACTCACGACGCGTGCCGTGTGTCCAGTTGTAGATGGGCGAAATTCCACGGTCGTTTTGGCGAGGGTAGCAGCTGGGGGGTCCACACGTTCTTCCGGGGGGGGGAAGGGTTCTTTAAGAACGAGAACCAAGACGGTGCTTTATGCAACACCTAGGCAGTCGTGGTCTCTCTGGCGAGAGTGAGTCGAACTTGTTTCTTAAATCAAGTTAACTTGGAGTGCGGTGAGATCACCGAGTAACGAGCTCGAGGAGAAGCTTTTCTCCTTCGTTACTGATTTCCTTATGGACGAGGACTGAACTCGGGGAGGGTCTTCTTCAAGGGCAAGGATAACGGAGGGGGGTTTCTCTGGCGAGAATAAGTTACTTAAAGTTTGGTGTGGCCACCAAATAACGGGCTCGAGGGGGAGCCTTTTCCTTCTTCTTTTCTTAATTCCTCAAGGACGAGGAATACCCCTGGTGTTTAAGGTGCACCAGGATATGAGGAGTCTCTCTGGCGAGAGTAAGTCGAACTTACCAAAGTTCACTTATCGTTTGGTTTGATAACCAGGGACTTAGCTCAAGGATGAGCTTTTTCTTAGCCCCTTAAGGTAGGTAGCCCTGCCTCTCTTGCAGGGTACTTCTTGGTCTGGCGAGCCAAGTACACTACCTCTCCAGTCTCGGTAGCTCGGTTGTGGATCCGAGGACTTCGTCACCTAGAGACTGACGTATACTACCTCTTCTTCTTTTCTTAATTCCTCAAGGACGAGGAATACCCCTGGTGTTTAAGGTGCACCAGAATATGAGGAGTCTCTCTGGCGAGAGTAAGTCAAACTTACCAAAGTTCACTTATCGTTTGGTTTGATAACCAGGGACTTAGCTCAAGGATGAGCTTTTTCTTAGCCCCTTAAGGTAGGTAGCCCTGCCTCTCTTGCAGGGTACTTCTTGGTCTGGCGACCCAAGTAAACTACCTCTCTAGTCTCGGTAGTTCGGTTTGATCCGAAGACTTCGTCACCTAGAGACTGACGTATACTACCAATCCAGTCTAGGTAGCTCGGTTTTAATCGAGGACTTCGTCCCCGGGCCTGACGTATACTACCGCGATTTTCCTCAGAGTTCCTCATTTATACCTCGCACCCCCACTGGGGGAGTGGTAAGGGGGAGAGGGGCTTGAGGACGGCCCCAGGAGAGTTTTTTTTCCAAACGGTCTTTCCCACGAAGTCAAACATCGGCTCCTCGTTAGCCATCGAGATTGGGAGAAACCCGTCTTCAATTTCTTGTTCAACGTGAAACTGGATCTCACTCTCCTGGGGGAGATTTTACCTTTTTGACCTTTAGGGTCTTTCATGGCACCAAAGTTGTGCCACGTTGTGGTTACGCTTTTGAGTCTCCGATGCCTGGGGCGGATGTCCTTGCGGTAACCGCTTTGGTACTGCATCACGAGTGAACGGGATGGGGGGGGGAGTGACCATTCCCCTACACACTTCCCACCGAAGAACTTAATGGAAAGCGGGGGATGCTCTCGGGAACTCAAAACAACTTACTTAACCTAGTCGAGCTTAGCAAAGTTGTATTTCTTTGAGCCCTCTCTTCCATTAAGTTTCCTTACACATGAGCGCCAACGCGCGCGTTTACACAGGCAATGTGTCGAGCTAGACCTACTCGCAATACAATTTTACATAGAAAATCAAAAAAAACTTAATTCATCGATTACCCACAAAAAAAAAACAAAACAAGCTACTTCCTTACCTTTCTAAGTTTTTGAGAACTTAAATCCTACCGATAAATATTAACACGAACAACAAATGAAAACATGGTTTCACTTCATTAGGTACTGAAATAACCCTCAATGGTTTTTCGTCTCCGCCTATAGAGCAACTGTCCTTTATCGGCTACTTTGAGGTAGCTAATACTAAAATGGTGCTCTAAGACCAGTACTTTACCGCGCCTGAGTCGGCCGTTCGGGTTATTGAGTCTACCCCAGTATGTTCCTAAATGGTAGCGGTATTTCAACCTACTCGATTTACCCATATTATGGTACTTGACTACCTTTAAATTGAACATTAAGGCTAGAGCGGCCTGTTGCAGCGAGGCAAAGTTGATGGGAGCGTAGGTCCCATAGCTCTCCTTTAACCAGGTACACGGGAAGATCGTGTCTGGGTTCGATCTTTGGGGATCGAGAAAATTTTTTCCTGCGAGGTCGTTAATGGGCTTGGCGCTCACTACGACTTGGCGATTTAGCGGTAACTCCGTGGACGTTCCGTTCGGGGAGGAGACTACTAGGGGTAGGGGATACTCATCCGCGTCTACCATTTGACTAGTCTTACCTGGGTGTATTGCAATAACACCTCTTTCCTCCTTCCTTGTCAACTCATTTGACTCACTTCTCTTAGTAGGTAGTTCCTCAGGTACACCTGCTCGTACCTCTACTCTACCTTCTTCTTCTTCCCTGATAACCCCATTTGGCTGGGTTCTCCTCGTAGGTTCTTCCTTAGGTACTCCTGCTGGTACCTCATTCCTACTTCCTACTTCTTCCATCGTTACCCCATTTGGCTGGGTTTCCCTTGATGGTCCTTTCTTAGGTCCAGGCCGGGCTACAACTTCCTCGGCCTCTATGAGATTCTCGATAGGTGCTCTTTCGATTGCGAGCAATCTTTCCTTTTCTTCTCTCTCTTCTCTTTCAGCTTGAGCGCGTTCTTTTTCCCTCTTCATTCTTCTTTCATCTATTTCTTTTTTAATCTTTATTCTCCTTTCCTCGGCTTCTTGTTCTGCTTTCGCTATTTCGTTTTCCCGTCGAGTTCTTCTTTCTTCATCTTCCAGCTTTATCTTTAGTCTTCTTTCTTCATCTACCATTTCTGTCCTTATTCTGAATTCTCGTGCTTCTCTTTTCAACAGTATTATTCTTTCGCTTGTTTTACCTCCTCTCAGCATTCTTCTTTCCTCTGTTTCTATTTTCCACTGTATTCGGGATTCTTCACTTTTCCGGTTCATCATATTTCCATTAATTCACGTTCTCTTTTATCCTCTCTTATTATATCCTCTGTTTCTCTCTCAAACTTTATTAATTCTTGTTCTTTTTCTATATCCCAAATTCTTTCTTCTTCTACACAATCTATTCTTAGTTCTGCCATGACGTAGTCATGCATTTCGGTGCCTTCAAGTCCCAGACTTTGGGCTTGTTGGTAAAATCTTTTGACTGGATCCATTTCGTGTTGGTCCGTCGATTTTTCCTTTCTGTATTTTCAGATAATTATGCCGCCACTGACCAGGTAGCGCTCAGCATAACTTACCCTTAATCCCACTACTATGCTGATTGAAATACCACTCCCAACAACAAATTTACAACTTGACCTACCAATTACCTTTAGATTGTTACCACCACTAACTCTACAATTTTCCTCTCGTCAATTATTCTCTTGTTCCTGATATTCCTTTACGTGTTGGCTCTTGCTTAATTAGACACTGCTGGGTTCTTTCTAATAACAACCTACAAAACCTGACACCACTTTAATTATGTCGCAGAATTTTTTCTGATAAAAACCCTACTTACCTGACACCACTTTATTTAGTGTCGTAGAATGCCTCCCCTTTTTTTTGTTCTATTCTAAGAGTGCTAAGAGTGTCTAATATATATTGATATTATAAGAATATCTTAAAGAACAGAGCCGTTACCAAACACGTAAGGATATAAAAGAAACGCCCACTAATTTACAAAATATACTTATATTTTATCTTTAACCATTGAATACACCACCTTTATACATTAACTACAGCAAAACTCTAAATATTATTATAAACAAGAATGAATTAAATTAGTTTACCCTCCAACATTTGGTTAACGTTTTCTCTACACAAAACAATAATATAAGAATTAGGCTTACGGACTCATGTGGAGTTTAAAGGGCCTCAGAAATGTTATTGACTCATGACGTGTGCCGTGTGTCCAGTTGTCGATGGGCGAAATTCCACGGTCGTTTTGGCGAGGGTAGCAGCTGGGGGGTCCACACGTTCTTCCGGGAAGGAAGGGTTCTTTAAGAACGAGAACCAAGACGGTGCTTTATGCAACACCTAGGCAGTCGTGGTCTCTCTGGCGAGAGTGAGTCGAACTTGTTTCATAAATCAAGTTAACTTGGAGTGCGGTGAGATCACCGAGTAACGAGCTCGAGGAGGAGCTTTTCTCCTTCGTTACTGATTTCCTTATGGACGAGGACTGAACTCGGGGAGGGTCTTCTTCAAGGGCGAGGATAACGGAGGGGGGTTTCTCTGGCGAGAATAAGTTACTTAAAGTTTGGTGTGGCCACCGAATAACGGGCTCGAGGAGGAGCCTTTTCCTTCTTCTTTTCTTAATTCCTCAAGGACGAGGAATACCCCTGGTGTTTAAGGTGCACCAGGATATGAGGAGTCTCTCTGGCGAGAGTAAGTCGAACTTACCAAAGTTCACTTATCGTTTGGTTTGATAACCAGGGACTTAGCTCAAGGATGAGCTTTTTCTTAGCCCCTTACGGTAGGTAGCCCTGCCTCTCTTGCAGGGTACTTCTTGGTCTGGCGAGCCAAGTACACTACCTCTCCAGTCTCGGTAGCTCGGTTGTGGATCCGAGGACTTCGTCACCTAGAGACTGACGTATACTACCTCTTCTTCTTTTCTTAATTCCTCAAGGACGAGGAATACCCCTGGTGTTTAAGGTGCACCAGGATAAGAGGAGTCTCTCTGGTGAGAGTAAGTCGAACTTACCAAAGTTCACTTATCGTTTGGTTTGATAACCAGGGACTTAGCTCAAGGATGAGCTTTTTCTTAGCCCCTTAAGGTAGGTAGCCTTGCCTCTCTTGCAGGGTACTTCTTGGTCTGGCGATCCAAGTACACTACCTCCTTCTTCTTTTCTTAATTCCTCAAGGACGAGGAATACCCCTGGTGTCTAAGGTGCACCAGGATATGAGGAGTCTCTCTGGCGAGAGTAAGTCGAACTTACCAAAGTTCACTTATCGTTTGGTTTGATAACCAGGGACTTAGCTCAAGGATGAGCTTTTTCTTAGCCCCTTAAGGTAGGTAGCCCTGCCTCTCTTGCAGGGTACTTTTTGGTCTGGCGACCTAAGTAAACTACCTCTCTAGTCTCGGTAGTTCGGTTTGATCCGAAGACTTCGTCACCTTGAGACTGACGTATACTACCAATCCAGTCTAGGTAGCTCGGTTTTAATCGAGGACTTCGTCACCTGGCCTGACGTATACTACCACGATTTTCCTCAGAGTTCCTCATTTATACCTCGCACCCCCACCGGGGGAGTGGTAAGGGGGAGAGGGGCTTGAGGTTTGCCCCAGGAGAGTTCTTTTTTCAAACGGTCTTTCCCACGAAGTCAAACATCGGCTCCTCGTTAGCCATCGAGATTGGGAGAAACCCATCTCCAATTTCTTGTTCAACGTGAAACTGGATCTTACTCTCCTGGGGGAGATCTTACCTTTTTGACCTTTAGGGTCTTTCATGGCACCAAGTTGTGCCACGTTGTGGTTACGCTTTTGAGTCGCCGATGCCTGGGGCGGATGTCCTTGCGGTAACCGCCTTGGAACTGCATCACGAGTGAACGGGATGGGGGGGGGGGAAGTGACCATTTCCCTACATTACCTAAAGGTAAACCCTGTACAGTATAGGAAGAATTAATTTATACATTGATATGGCCTCAGAAAGCTGCAGTTGAAAATTCCGTGTGGTTTTTTAAACTTCGGGAGTTCGTTTGAAAATTGTGATGTTTGCCCATTTTTTTGTTACTTGTTTTTTTGGGGGCTCCCCACGATTTACTCTTAAATCTTTCTTTTTTAGTGGTTGGTTTAAATTTGTATTTCTAAATTGGATTAAAATTTATTCAATTCGTTTAAAAAAGTATCAAGTGAACATTTTTTTTTATAAGGATACTATTGGTCAAATGATAGTACATGTATGTTTTGAAACATGTTCTGCTGACAAAAAGGTCGAGGGCTCTCACTTATCCTGTTTTATGCCCTTACGATCTGCAAAACCTCCAGCCTTATCTACCTTTACGACCAAATATTTTCCTTCTTTTGATCATTCTTTTGTTATTGCGGTAAGGTGTACAACTAAACATGACAGCTTAACCTAATAAATCAACACAATGAAAGGTTACTAGAAACTAAGTACGGTACCTTTCCAAACTAGAGAACAAAATATCAGAATCTATATTTTTTGAAAATACTGTTGTTATTTCCAAGAAAATTTGCAAAGATTATTCGTTAAAATAGGCTTTTCATAGTGGCAAGTTTGCTTTTATAGAACAAGAGCTAAAAGGTTATAATGAAAGAAATGACCATTTAACTAAAACTTACCTCTAAACTTGGAGAATGATAAAATTACAAATGGATTCATAACCAGAAAACAACATAAGAATCTCTTAGAGAACAGAACAAAATATCAATAAAAAGTGCGCTGGTCCTTGTTCTGAATAACTTGAACACATCTTCGGCCGTAGGAGTTCACCAATTTAGTAACATTGTTTGAGCGTTATATTTTGGCCTTCGTAAAATCTTTGTCTTTAATCTTCAACATTCTTATTTGGAGCCCTAACCTTCTCACAGAGTATCTTTCATATGTAACCAACAAGCTTTGTGTGGGCCAGCTAGTACATTCACTTCATATTTTCAGTATTCACGAACTGCTTAGTCCTCTTTGTTATGGCACCAAGCATCAGTTTGTATGAAAATAAGCTAACGTACTGACGAATGTTTGGAAATAGGAGCTTCACATGTTCTTGAAGAAGGTTGTGTAAACAAGCAGGCAGACTGAAGCGCTTGAAAACATGCCTGACACCAGAGCCTTGGCAGATTTAAATTCAACCTTCTCTTTTCTTGCCTGTGTGACTCATTCTTTTAACTGTAAGACTCACTAAATGTTGCACTGAATCAGATACGAACAAATTAAAGTTGCTACCGTTGATAAAAAGCATTCTCACCTTTCAGTACTATGTGGGAAAGTTGGCAGGATAGGCCAATCTAGCCAGTTTATTATTTTTATTTTGCCTCTTTTTATCAGGGATGCATATTTTTAACACACCTCTCTTAAATGACGGGAATTTATTTAGTGCAAAAACATTGAGGTTCAAGTTCTTGCCAATTTTAGTGAAATAACGTCTTCTTCTTCAAATCGGGCTTCATTGACATCGTTGTATCTTGCAATCGAGCCTGAACGTTTCTTTGGATGGCAACCCATTTTCTCCCTTGAATCACTTGATATGATATGTTCACGGAGCTTTATTAGGAATATAAAAACACATTTTGTTTTGTCAGATTTAAACTCCCGTAAATATACAAAAGTGACATTCTTTCGTTTTTTCTCAATAGAACCTACTTTCTGAAGGATGTATTGAACTTAAGTCCTTTCACTACCCTAATAATTAAGTAATATCTTCAGTTGCAGTCTACACTCATGTCCAAAACGATTGTGACTAAAATAAGCTTGTTTTTTTCCTTCAAGAATAGTGCCATTAACTCTAAATTTTACCTAAATATGCTTCTACAGCAAATTTTCCTAAAATTCAGAACCAATTTGAAGATGATAGGTATACTTTTCTGCATAATGGCACACCTTGACACAAGGCAAAAGCAAAACCAAAGTTCTTGGCTGAAAATAAAATCAAATATTTGAGACCTTGGCCCATAATTTCGCCAGATTTTACATAACTCAATAGAAGATTTGTGAGCGATAATCAAACTGGGTGTTGATAAACAAATGCACTTAAGTGTGAGCAGTGTTGGTGCTTTTATATGAAATATTCAGAAATATCAGCCAAGAGATCGTCACAAATTTGGTCTCAATGGTAAATGAATTGATGCAGTCATTATAAATATTGATTGCGAGCATCAATTGACTCTATTTATTAATAAAATGGTTTGGGTTTTAAACTTTGTATAATTCACTTTCAAATTATTATACAAACATACTAAAACAAAATGCAATGTTTGATAAGTTCTTTTAAGTTTATTAAATGTAAAAATACAGCAAACTCCAAGCTTTTGGCCAAGACTATACAATACACTTGGGCTACTTTAATCATACATACGTTACAAATTTAAATGCAAGAGTATATAATTTATCATTCTCTAATTTGACATACACCATTTACTTGAAATACACGTTACTTATCTCAAAACCTTTTTAGTCGCTGTTGTTTAAATTCAAATTTCTACACTCTCAGAGGCATAATTTAAAGCATATTCTGTTCAATGTTCGTGTAAATTAATGAGTATTTGTTATTGTGGTTGGGCCGGTACTGTTAATCCACCGAATTAACAAGAGGTATTTTCTAAATCATTCCTCCCTAAGGAACTTTTGACAAGCCTGCTGATACTGATATCCAGACTGTCTGTCTCAGCTTCTGGAATCAGAAGTAATTAAATAACAAAGGTTGGGCCGGTTCAAGAGAATTGCGCGCTCTCTAGTTTCCAACACCCTTAGTAGTCTCGCATTCAAAATATTTGAGTTTTCAAAGTGAATAATACGATAATGTTGAAAATAATCGATTTTAAATCGATATTTATTTCCCATATAAAAATCAGAATATGTTCTCAGCTAAATTTATGTATTTGACTGTATTTCATATTTGCCTCCTTAAGTTAAAAACAAAAAACTATACTAGAAAATATGTTCTTAGCAGTATTTATGGTTGAATAATTAGAATAGAAAGTTCCATTCATTTCCTGTAATTTTATGACAGAGATGTCTCGAATACCAAACACCTAACCTTTATTAACAAAGCCTTGTTGTATAAATTACCTGCACTATACATATATACTTGTGTTAAGGTCTCCTAAATTTTGGAGATATGAAACACATTTGTTGCAGATTTAGAGGATAAAGGATATTTCTATAGTTTAGACCCATATATTCTGAATAAAGCCGTCTAAGGGGATTAGAAGAAATGATGTTTTAGAGCGCTCGGCATTTCACAATACACGCCAAAATTCTCATTAATATATTTGCATAATTCTGAGGACGTAACATGAAATATTATATTTTTAACCCCTTGTGTTTCCTGCACTATAGGTTAGGTTAAGGGACATTCTGAAATAATTTACTTATTTTAACCATAAAAAAGGGTTAGGTCTACTTTGGGTTATTGTGGGGAAGGAAAATAAAACTAAAACAAGCTAACATAAATTTCAGCTCACCATGAATAAATTGCATAAACTTCCTTATGATCCAAAACACTATTGAGACCGAGGACGTAGAAGTCATTCTGGGATTATGTCTAGTGTCATAGGTGCTCATCACTTCCAAGTAGTTGACTGGGAAACACTTTTACCAATATGCGAAAAAGAGAGGAGAGATGAATCAATTTTTCATAATGATTAAGGCGCGCCCACAGAAATCTGGGTAATAATCAAAATTTCTATTAAAGAACCGTCAACCACAGTTTGGAATTTGTTAATCGACAGAAAGGTGCTCATATATGAGATATTGAGTGATATTGAGAAAGAATTAGGGGAAAAATTTATAATGTGAGAGGAATAAATAACGAATTCCTTCAAGGTTATTTACAACAATTTATGTTGATGGAAAGAAAAAGTAAACAAGTTACTTACTTTTTATAATGCAAGTGCTCCTCAACTTTCTTTTTCATAAATTAGTATGTTTAATTTTTTTATTTAAATGATAGTTGTATTGGAGTTGCTAATCTTGACAGATGAACTTTTAAGCGTCTACTCTTGAAATTGGTTCTCCTTTCTTGGACATGACAGAGAAGTGTATAAATGTCAGGAAAAAAAGCATTAATATGATATGAAGAGTTTGTTTTCCTTGCTAAGTATTTAGGGTGATTTAAAGTTTCTTTAATTGCATAAACTATAGAAGAAAATAATTTCTCAATCTATAGTATGTATATATGAGATTGTCATTTTCATTTTAACGTATGAAAGCATAAATTAATTCTTTCTCTGCGTCGATTTGCTTTCCATTCCGATATTTCTCACTATTTTGGATATTTCTTTTTAGATTTTAATTTTAAACAAATTTATCCATAACATGCAATATTATATGTTATTTTTCATTATACACTATTTTGGCCTTTATGCTTCTCAGTAGACAAAATTAATGGAAGTTTTGTTACTTTATAGAAACATTTTCGGGATGTTCCCAAAGTTCAAAGGGTGGCTGTCCCCAAAACGTATTTGATAATATGCTTCCCTGCAATACAGTTTTATGCTGAAAAAACTTTCTTCAGCTTGACTTCTACGGTATTTTAGAACACTGACCATGCTACCAGTGTTCCTACTCCTTAAATACAAAACTTAGGATTCATCTGGTAGTATGGATAGATTAGAATTTTACAAGTTGATGCCTTGCAGGGCGAGGAACTTCCTAAACCACCCTTTAGTGATTAAAAAATGATATTCTTCACCTTACTGCACATTAAGCTCGGCTTGATCAAACAGTTTACCAAAGATCTGGAGACGGATGGTTGCCGCTTAACTTATCTGTGCCACGCTTTTCCATAATTTAGCATGGAGAAGTAGAAAACTGGAATCTTTGACAGTCTTTATGCTCATGACCGATACTGAAATGAAAAGAGGTAGTTGATTGCGAGGGGAAGGGCAGGTTTATTGCGTATGTGCAAAGAATGGACACGTAGGAAGTGTGTAGATCAGAGGACGATAGAGAAGAGTTTTTTTGAGCGACTTCTTTCAGTAAAGCTTCTCTGATTTAGAATTTGAAGGTTAAGATTGGGCTTGTAGTCTCTCTTAACCAATGATTTTTGGGTGGGTACAATAAAAGAATTGATTTTGTAAACTCCTGTGTTTATGCCATTTGCCCTAAGAACTGTGAAGAAGGTGTGGGATTTAAATTTTACACATCAAATAATCACGCTGACGTTGGAAACCCACTGAATTTAATAAACCTGGTTTTCAACTCCCTTTTTTGATAATTGGTCCATCATACCAAAACTTCCCTGACATGATTAGCCATGAAAAGCCATTGTCTTTTGTTAAATTTATTAAAGGGTCTCATTATTATTAGTTGAAAACTATCATTATTTGTCCTTGAAAAACAACTCATTTACACAACTTAATTCAATCTCCACGTATAGTTGCAGGCGTGTCGTAGATATTGCAGGGAATGTTGTAGTAGAATTGAAAATGAAATTTCTAATTTTGATTTATATTCATAAGCCCTTGAAACAGGTTGATATTAATCTATAATCGACTAATTAATTATAAGTTATTTTAAGCAAAACAGGAGAAGATTTACTGAAAAAGGTTGAGGAATGTTTACTAAAATTCAACCTAGACAGGGTTAAATAAAGTGTCCGTAACTTTTGATGGCCACCCAAATGTGAGGGACAAAGGTCTGTCACTAAAGTCGTCACCTTTATTAGATCAAGATCATTGAACTATAGAAAGTTTATAAACATGTGGGAACAACTGAAATAAGAAATAACAGATGTTGTCCTTCATATAAATATCGAAAAGTTAGTTTGAGAAGTGTGGGACGTGATAGATGGTAGAAAGGAAATGGCAAGACAAAGGTAAATTTATGTATGAAATTCACTATGACTTAAATTGTTATTTTGCTAAAAAAATTGAAAAAAAAAATAAGTTGTTGATTTTAAAATTTCAAAACATGGAAGCCATTTATATTCAATTAGAGGTTTAGCTATCTATAAGTTTTAGTTTTAATGACTTTCCAATGATTGTACGTGATTCCCACCCGCTAATTACTCCTTTCAACATTGTGGCAATGAGGATAATTAATCCAGATCTTCAGCTTGAACTAATTGAAAGTAGAAGCAATTTTTACGTTGAATAAACCTAAACCTTCTAAATGCTGGAAAATTCTTTCGATTAAAGCATTTGTATTAGAAAATAATGGTTCATGACTCAATATATCTCGATGAAAAGACGTTTACTATTATGAACGATACGATCATAGCCAAAAGTATTAAGTCTAATATATTTTTTACATAAGAAAATGGTAATATTCGTTTTAACACATATGTTCTAATGAATTTGAAAATGTGTTTTATTATGTAGTTTTTTTAGTACTTGTCAGATCTGTCCCTAGTATTTCTCGGAAATGAATGCTTTACTCAAAGTCCACTGCAGTTCTATAATAGGGAAAGTATGTATTTACAGCAAAAACGAGTTTCAGATCTGAAAAATACAGATAAAACTACATAAGAAAAAGACATTGTTTAAATAATTTAAAAGATACAGAACCTGACCTAACCTAAACTAACCTAACCTAACTTAACCTGACCTCATTTTACCTTGCCTTACTTTACCTCACCTTACCTAACCTACCCTGACCTACGAGTAACTAATCCTAACCTAACCCTAACGTTAATTTCCTGCACTTTTCGCTGAAACAAACTTGGGCGCAGAAAACAGTTTAGAAAAATAGGCTAGCACTTGTTCGAATGCGGGCATTAGAAAGTCACGTGCCCGTAAACTCATTGACCGGAAAATTTTATGTAGCTTTAGAGCCTTTGAAATGTTTTTTAGTTACATTAAAAAAAAAAAATTTCGTTCTTGTCTTAATTGACGATTCTTGAATGTAAAGCATTTAATAACTCGCAGGATTATACCCTAAGCCCTATATATTTCAAAGGCCTAAATGTCGTCATCAAAGACTTCACGTATAATTTAGAAATGTGACTCAGAACAACCACCGCTCACCATTGTAACAATTAAACTGATGACACAGTTATCGTCTGAAATGCGCGAGCCGTCCGAACTATAACTAAGAGCTGCTTAAGTCAGAACACGCACTCCCACTTTCCTTTACTAACGGGGGATATTCCAGAAGCACTCAACAAGCGAAATGAAGCTTCATAAGAGCATACCACTTTGCCCAAGATGTTAACAGTCCTTGGTACTACTTAATGCAATAAATACCCTTAGCACCAATCTCCTTGCATTTCAGGCAACTTTGGTGTAGAGCAACAATGGATGCATGCGTTTATTTGGACAGAACCAAATCTAGGAATCAAATAACATTCAACATTTCGATTTACCCCGCCACATCTTAAGAAGTACATTATAATGACAGATATTTGACATCATGTTATCCTGTTGGCAAAGCTCCAAAAACTAAAACTAACCTCCTAGAGGAATAGGAACAACACACAATTTTTATTACTTTTTAAATGTTAACGTTATAATAAACCTGATATCTTTTATAAGCCATTTATAAACGAATGAATAAATAAAACTATTATTTCGTCTAAAAACTTTTGGCATGTCTTTAATTATAATTATAAAGTTTTATAACAATGTTTTCATAAATTTCAGCATCATTATTAAAAATATGGCTTGCGTTATTTTAGCAACGTATTAAAGTTGCATTTGCTGCGAGCATAAAGTGGAAGAATCGAATTACCCATTAATGTTTTGTGTATACACTCCTATGATTGATAGATTTAAGGAGAAATGTGTAAAATAAACTTCAAATATAAATAATTATAAATTTATTATCATTGATCGTAATAAAAGATTATTATTGCAAACAAAATAGCAGAATTTTATATATACGCCACTGCTATCGATTATTTAAACATTCACTTTTTAATCAATTACCTTCGACTGTTATAAGTTTCCTACAAATTCCAAATCTAATTCTAGAATCCACGATAAAATCAATAGCTCAATTAAGTAATTTATATCTTGAAAACTCTAATAGTCACAAAAATATAATGTAAAGAATTTTACATTAATACATATCAGATTATTTTCTACTACTGCTGTTTCGCGCCGTAGATAAAAGTAATTCATATTTAATTTTTCTCAATTTGCTTAAAAACTCTTTTGTGACTCGCGTTGTAGCTTCTTTTATCCTTCACGTTAGTGTGATAATATTAGACCATGAAATTGATGCACTCTATTGATAAAACAATACTTTAGAAAAATTGAAGTAGTGTTACATATGTCAATACACTCTGGTGGAAAGATTATTGATGTTGTTCCGTCCTGAAGTGCAATACGCAGAAGGTGAAAATTTAAGATGCCCATCATGTTGCTGAAGGGTTGTAGAGGAGAACAGTTATGTAACTGAAAAAGACCAGCGGATCAAAATGTCACGTGTCTCAGATATTCTGATATATGACCTTGCGACCTTCAATTCTATCATTCAAAGGGTATTGTAAAACAACAAAGGGTTTCAAATTTCGTTAGAATCGGACGATTAGTTACAATTTTATTACAAAAATAATAAAAAAGCAAAACGAGGACCGACCGACATAGTGGGATGTAGAGTAGCACGTGACTAAAAACAAACGAAGAGTAAATTATTAGGATTCAAGAGATGCTTTTATTATTAAATGCTTTTATTAAAGTTTTTTCTAAGAATTTATTTATAGATTGAAAAATTAGAGCAGAGGAATGTTTTTGGAAATGGAAATTTAAAGCTTTTATTAAACTTATTTGAGAGCTGAACTAAGGCTTACAATAAGCCCTTAAGATTGGCTTTTCATATTTTGGAAACTATATAAATCGTTTAGTACATATATTTAGTTACCAGGCAATGGTTTCGCCACTCCCCCTTACGGGGGACGCTTGCGCTTCGCTACTAAGATTAAAATTTAAAATCGAAAAAAAGACAGCCATGGTAAAATTTTTATGTTTTTTGAACTTCGCCAATTATAATCAATTTAAAAAGGAACTCTGAACTAAATTTCCCCTCTTTCAAAATATCACGTTGCTAAAATATAGTTATAGAAGAAGATATATAAAAATTGATTTTCTGAACTTCACCATTTGTAATTCTTTTGGTTTTAAATAATTCACAAAATTTCGCTACTTATATTTATTTCTGGACATCACCAATTTGTTTTTTTTTTATATTATAAAAGAATTATTAAAAATAACTTTGATAAAAAAATAAGTCATAACCAAATTAAGATGAAATTATTATTCAAATACTCAAAACAATCTTCTTCTTAAATTATAGAGATAGTGAAAATTAAAGCATGGTGGGTTTTCGGGTGGTATTTTTGTAAATTAAAATTGAAATAAAAAGTAAAGATTGTTTTAATGGTATATGAAAACAAATCGGTAAAGGTTTTTCCTTCAAATGCGTCTATAAAATAAGTCGTCGTCGTCCTATACTCAAGCTCGTATCCGAACATTGGTTTCGTCGTCAGTTATCCGGTCTCGTCGAGGAAAGAAAAAAGGCCGGAAAGAAAATAGAGACGAATGATATTCGCTGAGGAATTTGTTTGGCGCGATCGTGGCTGCGCGACGGCCACGCGCGCGCACTTTGACAATAGCTCGTCCACTGTGGCTCAAGAACATTGAGACGTGTGGTTTTGGCGAGGCTGGCTGCATCGGGTGACTGGATTCTTGGTCTATCAAAGCCAACCTTTGTCGATCCTGCCTGCTTGGCGCTACCCTCCTCCACCGGAGCCAAACAGAGGAATCTTATATGGCCCATGTCTGCTTGGTCTCCTGTAGGGTTCATGCTAATGGTTGTGTTTAGTCTGGCAAATAAGTATGAATAAGAACAAGGTGTGCTGACCAAAATATTAGGGGCTCTCACCTTTCTGATTTGTCACTTTACGTTCTTCAAAACTTTTAATAATTCTCGAACTAACCTTAGGAGGACCGTGGCAATTCCATCATTTTAAAGTGAATGTAAAACAACATAAGGGTTTCAAATTTCTATAAAATCTGCCCAATGGTTATGAAGATATTTCTAAATAATTCCCCAGCTAACTTTGAAAGTACTTTGACAATTATATTATTCGAAAGACAATGGAAAAGAACATAAGGGTTTCAAATTTCCTTAGAATTGGCCGGAGAGTTATGGTGTTATAGCCTCAAAAAAAATAATCCATGGGGTAACCTTGAGAGGAATTTGGCAATTAGATAATTTGAAAAACAATGTAAAACAAAATAAGAGTTTTAAAATTCGTTAGAATCGGCCGAATAGTTACAATGTTATTACAAAACCAAAAAGCGCAAAACGGGGACCGACCGACATAGTGAGATGTAGAGTCGCCTGCAAATATCCTCACACGAGACCAAAATGTCTTGAGACATTAATTAGGGCAGGAAATATTCAACTGCATAATAATTAGTGTAAACGTTGCAGTTGGATTGTTGAATAAAAGACAGCTGTCATAAAATTAACATGTTAAAACTTCACCGTGATTTATCATTCGTAGATGTAGCTTCAATTCGTGAATAAATTAGAATTTTAATTTCATCCAACGAGATAAGGAGGCTGATGCCATTAGTAGACTACTTTCAAATGAGAACCAACTATAAATTGAGAGAGGACAGTTCAATTACTAAAAATTTACCAGCGATGAGAAGATTCACGGCGGATGAGAATTTATTTTACGTCATAGTTTCTCTCATAATTTAATTACAGGCATTTTTGAGCTATTACCAAATAAATGTATTTCTACTCAGCAAAATAATTCCATACAAATAAACCATACAAATAAATGATTTTATTTAACCTATGTAGCTTCGTTCCCAAGTTAATTGGTAAATCTAATAGTTACAGATATGATTTGAAATGTTATTATGATAAGGTCTGATTTAAACAAAACACTATGCGCCTTCCTGCCAAAGCGATAAATAAACTGATCAAGAATTTGAATGTTTGATCTTTAAATAAAGTTTGCGATAAAGAGATTCCTAAGATGCATTAATTAATTACGTAGGGTCTTAAGATTTCTGACCCCACGGGATGCAAAGTAACATAGTCATTGAAGGTGAAATTGATCGAAATTTAACAACGTATCTCTTGTAATTACCTACAGATCCTTAATAAAAGACGACTATATCATATTTCCCCAGAAGGTTAAGAGATTCTTTTTTTCAAAGAACATACACTAGTTAAGTGATGTGAAAGGTTAGATTTGATGTTTCTTTATCAACGATTACTAGACATTCACTAGTAAGAATATTCCTTAGACTAAAGATAACTATTGAATTGCACCCTTTATGGATTTAAATTACAAATAGAAATATTTGAATTAGATTAACATTATATGGTATGGCAAGTGACCTTGTAGAATGCGTTACTGAGAGTGTGTCTTGAACCTCTTGGTGAAGATGGATGAAACAACTTGAGGTCTACTAATTTTGGGGGCTAGCTTACGTGAGTCCCGTATTTCCCACACTTCTGTGACTAAACAGAGGACAGCCTGATTGATTGAGAAGAGTTAATACTTTCTGCAGCCAAAGCCTTCCAATAGGAAAATCCACGAGAATAAAATTAACCTCCTCAGATAGACAAGAGCAATGGGAAAACTACATAGAAATAGAAATGATTTGCTTCATACTCGATGAAATTTGCGGACGATGCAAAAATTGTGGAGAAAATTTTAATTAGAACGAGAGCAAATTAATTCAGCTGGGTCTAGATAAAATCTTCGAATGGTCTAATAAATGGAACATGAAATTCAATTTAGACAAGTGTAGAGTTTTGCACATATGTCTAAAAAAATAAAGTTTTAACTATGAAATGGGTAGTAAAAATCTTATCTCCGTGAACGAAGAAAAAAATTTAAGGGTGCGGGTTTCGAAGGATTTTAAGTTTAACAAACAGTGCGACAAGGCTTGTAAGAAGGCGAACCAAATGCTTGGATTTATTGCTAGAAGCTTACATTACAAACACCAAGATATAATTATACCTCTATATAAATGTTTAGTAAGGCTACACCTAGATTACGTGATACAATTGTGGTCACATTTAAACGTCAATAAAATAGAAAGAATTCAACGAGGGGCAACTAAACTAAGTCCCTTGATTAGAAATAAGTCGTAGATCGAAAGATTAAATATATTAAAACTACGAACTTTAGAAACTATGCGATTGCAAGGCGAACTTATCGAAATATTCCAAATTTTAAATAAATTTGAAAATGCAATTCGCAAAAAAAATTCAGTAAGACCATGGTATCACACTTAACAACAGTTTTAAACCGAAAGGAGAGAGGTTTCAAACGGACCTAGCTAGAGTATTTTTCACTTTTAAAATCATTGCTAAATGGAATGCACGCCCTGCGGAGTTAGTAAATGCTAATAGTCTCACTAGTTTAAAAAAAAATGACAGTTATTTTACGAATAATGATATTGTATTAATACGCAGCCCTGTTTTAGATTGAATGTCACGTGAGTAAGCATCGTGGCGACAATGTCCAAAGGAGGACTACTCACATACTAGTTAGAAAAGGACGGGCCTTTGAGTGGACTAAGTAGTCCTTGCTGGCTCCTTGTAACTATGAAAATGAGGCGGCTTCTTCTTTGAAAATTTTTATTTTCTTATTATCGTAGAAGAGAGTACTTAGGAAGGTTTGCGAGACTTATAATAAATGAGCTTGGCTAAGTACGTACCTTACCAAGTATGATACAAAGCGACTGTTTCTATGTGTCATTTTCAATTGACAATAATAAACTTCCTTATTAGGTTTAAATACTAAAGGATACAGTAACTTTAACTTGCATGTAGTGGCTACAGACGGATACAACTACACATTTGTGTATTTTAATTCACAAATTCCCGAAGTATTTTGAAAATCATTATGAAAATTTCTTGTAGATATTAATAATTAACTAGGCGTCATAAAAAATAAAAGAAATGACGGGAGAATCGTTTATTAATGAACAGTACTAGTTTCTAGGCTTTTTGTTTGATCTTTTAGCTGTCTAGTGGTAATGTTAGAAGGAAAACAATTAGATTTTTCATTAAATAGTAAGAAGTTAATGTAGAGAAAATTGTAAACGGATTCTGAATATTTGTTCAGAGAAGTATTAATTTTGAAGGTAAATGGCTGTTATTTTATAATGTTGTGCCATTTCAGCTCAGTAAAAGGAATGGTCAAAAATATTCGCAAAAATGTCGATAACAATAATCCGCAATTATTGTGAACAGAGAAATTGAACTACGACAATTCACTCAAATATGTTACTATGCACTGATTATGGCAAACCCTGCTTAGGATCCTAACGGAAAATAACCATAAATTTCACAAACAAAAATTACTAAAATAATGATGTAAGTATTAACGTCACAAGCAAACAATAAACAATAACTAACAAGCAACCACACCCATCCAAATAAAACATGAAAGGTAAACAAAGCAATTAGACAAGTAAAATAGAATTATAAGGAAACACATGAAAACAACTTTAAATAATAAGGTTAATGCATGATTGTTTAGCTCATCTTTTTTATTGTTATTCTTAGTAAATAATTTTATACGTGAATTATATTAAAATGATAACCTGTGTTATTCATTTATCCATAACTTTAAAGCTTCTTTTATTAATATTAGACACAAGTGAAACATGTTTTGAACTTTGAAACTTATATGCTAAAGTTTCTTTTCCGTCACGCAAAATAAATCATTTATTTTAGAAACTAGAAGTGTAAATAAAAAAAATCCTATTTTTTTTTTTTTTAATTAAGGGGCTATCTGGCGACTGCCGAATTAGGCATTAGTCGCCGTAAACAAACAGCCTAGTTCTAGGCTACTTTAAAAATTAAACAGGAAACAATAAAAAGAAATAACAATAACAATAAAAAAGCAATAACAAAAACAATAACAAAAACAACAACAACAATTAAATCGGGTTAAATGAAAGGGAGAAGGCCAGCCTCCCCCAAAAGGTCAATAAGTCCACTAGTCATGGTGCACGCACTCGTCCTGAGTACAAGGGACAGGCGGTAGCGACCCCGCCCATCCCGGTACCGGGACAGGTATCGTGCGCGAAGATCACCCAGACTGGGACATTCGACAAGAATGTGCCGAACAGTCTGGGGGACTACGCAGTCGTTGCAATAGGGCGCAGGCGAGCGCTCCATCAAATAGCGATGCGTCACACGAGTGTGTCCGATTCGAAGACGACAGAAAGCAACCTGAAGCTGCCGCGGCATTGGGGGATAGGTCCATGGGAACAGTCGCGGCGCAATGGCACGCAACTTTAAGTTCCCCTCGACCGTCTCCCATCTTCTTTGCCAAGCAGTCCGAAGAGCTGCCCGTATTCCTGCCATGTAGTCAGTGTGAGGAAGATTGAAACGCTGGTCCGGTCGCAGAGTCCTCGCGGACTCTTTGGCGCCCTCATCGGCGCGCTCATTCCCCGCAATTCCTACATGTCCAGGAACCCAGCATAAGATAATCTCGACATCTGCCCGGCTCGCCAAAACCGTGGCGTCACGGATTTCGCGAACCAGGGGATGCGGAGATTCCAATGCCCCGAGAGCACTCAGGGCGCTTTGTGAGTCGCTATAGATCACATACCGGGCTCCGAACCGGGCACGTCGCGTAATCTCCCGTACCGAGTGGTGTATTGCCACCAGCTCGGCCGTGAAGACAGACGCAGCGCCTGGTAGAGCCCCGCTGACTTCAAACAGAGGGGATACGGCGTGGAAGCCGACCCCCTCTTGGGACTTGGAGCCATCCGTATACACTGGCACGGTACCAGCGTGACACGATGTGTGCTCCAAAAAGGTCGAACGCAATACTCCCGGCGCAGTACAAGCTTTGGGAGCAGAGGCGTGGCGACAAATAGCCAAATGTGGGCAGAACCAGGGGCGCCACCGGTCCGAGAGCTATATCTACCTCTCGAAGGAGTTTCCTGGCCCTAAACCCAAAGGGCTTAGGGTATGACTGGCGTCTCTCGGCGGCATAGGCACCTTGGAGATCAGCTGCGGATGCAGTGAGAGCTGTTGGCGACTGAGGAAGGCGCCGGGCTCGCGCGTACAGGCGAGTGATGCACTGCACGCGGCGCAGAGCGAGTGGCATCTCCCCAGCATCGACCAACAGGCTCTCAATGGGGGAAGTCCGGAAGGCACCGGTCGCAAGGCGAAGGCCGGTGTGGTGGATCGAATCCACCTCCCGCAATAAACGCTCGGCTGCGGATGCATAAAACTCGCATCCGTAGTCGAGCTTCGAGCGAACAAAGGATCGATAAAAAAGTAAGGCGGTAGCCCTATCAGCGCCCCAAGCGCTGAACCTCACGGAACGGAGAATGTCCATGGCGCGGGTACAAGAGACCCTAAGGCTGCGAATATGAGCCTCCCAGGTGAGGCGTCGGTCGAATACAAAACCAAGGAAACGGTGCGAAAAAAAAAAAAATTCCTAAAGATTTAATACTAAGTAATAGCGCAATAACCATTTAACCAAGATTAGATAATTTTATTTCTTTAACAAATTAGAGGGAAATCCATTGATTTTAGTCAGGAGAAATTTTTAATGTTGTTGTTACTTAAAAATAATGGAAAGTTTGCAAAGAGAGATGGCTCAGCCATTGAACGCTGGTAATCCTATTATGGCAACAACTGGTACTTTTGCCACACGGCCTATTTTACAGCCACCGAGAAATACCAAACAAAGATCATATTTTCATCGCCTCGCCCAAACCCTTGCTCTTCGAAGGTGTCACATTCTTGGTACACTTCCAAGCTCTCCATTCACTTAATCCTCAACCACTTGAGTAAGCAATCAAGAAGAATTCTTACCTGAATTTGTGAATAATAAATAATATATTACGTAACAGATGCTCCATTGGTGACCCTTCTTAAAAAAATACCTTCTCTTCAAGCCTGCATCAATCTGTAGAGGGTAAACCAATTATGAAATTCAAGTAAAATTTTAAACGGGTTACACATTGACGCACAATCATACTTTTGTAAATGGGAAGATAGACTTCCTAGTATGTATTATTCTCTCTTTTGTTAAAGGGAAGATATACTTCCCAGTGGGTAGTATTCTCTCTTTTGTAATTTGGAAGATAAACTTTCCAGTATGCAGTATTATCTCTTTTGTAAATGGAGGGCGAAATTCCCAATGTCCGCGGTCGGTGAAGGAGCTTCTCGAAATCGTTGCCTTCTGTGCCGGGTAGTGAGGTAAAGGGCCAATATGATGAATGTTTAACTGGATGTTTAATTGCTACTTAGAGCTCCTGCTGTTATTCTCATTATAAAACCTCGTAGAGAACAAGAGTTCACATTTTCAAAGTCCCTTACCCAAACCTTGACTTCCTTTACCGAGAATGCACATTCGGTAGCGTAGCTGTATCCGAACTCTGGTTTATCGCTTAAAAGCTCAGAAAAGGTTCTTAAGGTGTATGATGGTATATATTAGTAATGGTTATGGCAGTATAGTGTTGAAATTAAAAGTAGGCATGTGTATGTGTTAGTGTTGAGTGAGGTGTGTTAACAATCTCCAGTTAAATGGATGGTCATTTTTTTCGCCCTTCTGATCCTTTCACCCTCGACTAAATAGTCGATATTAATTTGGTAATCAGTCTCACTATTTGATTTTGATTCCTTCTTTTAGTCTCAGTCTGTCCTCCCAACAATTTATCAGCCTCTCCTCATTCTTTTTCCAGATTTTCAACGCCCTCTCATGTAAGACTATATTGACTTGTTTCATTCTAACTTTTCAATGTAATACTGCTTGCCTCCTCATATCCATCCACCTTGTGTCTGAAATTGAACGGTTACCCTGGTTTTGTACCCTCTAAAGTTTAATCATGGCACTTTTCGTAGAACTATGTAGCGGCACCACTGGGTACAGCAAGGTGGCTCTGACTATTGTCATATATAGTTTCCTTTTGTGACTTGACAAGTGTGAAAACCTCCCTAGTTGCGCTAACTTCACCTTTGCTACTCTTATCCTATCCGCTACATGTGCACTCTACCCGCTTTTACATATTTTAAGACCAAATACTTTAACTTCGTCCTTATATTGGATCTTTTGCCCGCAACACTAATGCTCTCTACCTTTCTCTTGTTGAGGGGTATCACTGAGAGTTTATCACTATTTGTCTTTATCTTCCATTTCTTCTCGTATCTATTTAAAATAGGGATCTCTTTGGTTTTGAGTCTTGGCCGCCTTCCTTGCTGTTCTAGTAGAGGTTGCAATAATATACGTGATCTCATCCGCGAACTGTACATAAGCTGTTTCCCGGCTATTGAAAACGGCAGATCATTAGTATAAATCGCGTAGAGAATAGGAGAGAAGCAACTCCCCTGTGGAAGCCCCTCCTTTGTATTAAAGGCAGGGTCATCATAGCATTTGAAACATATAAGCCCTTTTGTCTCTAATTTAGCTGCATAGCAGCCTAGTCATTTTCTCCCCAAGTTCCATCTTTACCAGTTTAAATTTTATACCATCCCTCCACATCTTATCCAAAGCCTGTTGCACGTCACGCGCCACTAGATGAACCATCTTACCCTCACTCTTACCTTTGACTAGCTTCTCTTTAATTAGCGCTAGGGCCATCTTCGTAGATTTCTTACTTCTGAAACCGTACTGCTGGGGGATTGTATTTACGGTTGGTCTCTAAGTGATTAGTCAATCTGTTGTGCTCAATTTTTTCCGATACCTTTGGTGTAAATTTATGCAATGAGATTGGTCTGTATCCGTTGACTGCCGTTGTTGACTTGCCTAGTTTTGCCACAAAACCCATGTTAACCATGTTTAGTTTCTCTAGGACGTAACCGATATTCCAGCAAGCATTGAAGATTGCCAACATCCCCCTCAGTATGTTCCCCGGGAGCCGACTTATCCTCGCTCTCTTCAGCCTCGATGGCCCGGATGCCTTTTGTTTGAAGGCCTAGACTACCGAGCTTATTTCCTCCATCTTTATCTTACCATCGTCTCTGATGTCTTCCTCCTTTCCATTATTATGAGGGATCCTTTCTAGCGGATAGGCCTTGCCCAGATGGATGTTCAGTTTCTTCCATAATTCTTGTTTCGTTATCTGCGTCAAATTTCCATTATCTTCACCCGTAATGATGAACACCTCAGTCCAGTAGTCCCTGAACAGCTCCTCTATTTACTCTACTTTCGTTAAAGAATCCATTGCTTGTCTTAACTCTAAGATTTCTCGGTGATGGAGTACCGTGCAATCTTTGGACATAAGGCTAGAATTGTCTCGGCTTTCGTTCATTATCTAGTCTATATATCAAGCCCCTCCCATACTCTCTTTTTCTCTATTCTCAGCAGATTGTTAACTTCTCTTTGGAGTTCACGTCTCCTCATGTATATATCAATGGTTGATCCTATGCCTCTCTTCAGTTGTTTGATTGCTTCCAGTTCATGCATCTTTGCTCATATTCCAGGTGTCTACCTTGGAGCCGGGAGAGTTCTCATCGCCACCTTTGATATACTAACATCTTCTGCTGACTTTATTTTAGACTCTAACTTATCGATTTATCTTCTATCACTGGCTGCCGGTAGTCTTCCAGCATCTGCCTGAATTTGTCGCAACCTGATTTAGCATATTATTTTCTCACCGGGCATGGCACTTGACTTGGACTATTGCCATCACTACAATGATTGAGTTATGTTTCGAAGGAAACACAGGAACCGGTTTGAAAAACATGTTCCACTGAAAATTTCTGCCAGTTAATACTATATCCGGCTTTGTAGCTACTTTATCAGTGACGTATGTGGAAAACTCCTGCCCAGCTCATACCAATATGCCCCTATTTATTAATAGACCTAGGTTCTTCCCCATTGTGTTCTTAGAGATATATCCTGAGATCTCACTTTCTCTCTCTCTCTCGGTTTCCAGTTTCTTTGCTACTATTCCCTCCTTAGAATCTCTTAAGTCCTCTTTCTTTTATTTCTTTACTTCATTTGCACCGGCTTTCTCTATCCATACATCACTTTCTGACTCTAAGGTGGAGGTTTCTGTGTTTGAGTCCTTCCTCTTTTCCTGCGTTTTCTTCTTTTTATTATTCTTTTTCCTCTTCTGTTTGTTATTCACCCCAACCGATATACGTTTTTCTTCGTTCTCATGCTCCTCTTCGGCCTCTTCTTTCTCGAATATTTAGTTTTAAGTATTTCCCTCGGTGGAAGGTTCTCCGGGAACCACAGCTTCCTCTTAAACTGTTTTTTTTCTTGTAGGGTGTTGAGTTTCCTCGAGACACACACTGGGTTCGAAATATTAGCCATGTAGGCATACAGTACCATGGCAATAATCTCCATAATTTGTTTTCGATCATGAGTTAAGGCACATGATTCACCGTCGGTGCTGCGGCTGCCTGTGGGCCTGGGATTACCTGTGGTTCCTCTTTAGTTGCTCCGGCATATGACAAATTCTCTCTCCTTTACTTTTCTATCCTTACCATCTCTTTCTTCTTTAAAATAATGTATCTTTTTTACCGGACAGCTCATGGTCATCACTCCGTGAGGATCCTGGCAATTTGGTCATTTCTTTATCAGGCTCCTGCATTTTTTAAACCTGTGACCCACTTGATTGCATTCAGAGCATTTCTTTTCGAACTTTGAATCCTTTTTTTTATGAACCTCGATTGCCAGGCAGTTAGAGCATATCATGCCCTGTACAAATTACTCTGTATCTATCTGAGAGGAAGTTGTGATTCGCAGATTGAATGCTAGTAAGCCTTGTTGTTTTGCCTTTCTATCAGTCTCTACATCCTCGAACGTTATTTTTAATAGGTTGTTAAATCTCCCTAACTTTACCACTTCTGACACCTTAGCCCCAAATTTTTAATATTCCAGACTTCGCGTATGATCTCCTCCGATGTATTTTCCCCTATTTGTTTGTCAATCTGTCTGTAGATGACTTCTCTTTGAGCCCTGATCTGTGCTAACATCACTGGCTCCAGCTCAATCTTTCCCAGCACCTTCTTAGCTTCTTCCCCTGTCAGTTTTTCTCTATCCTCGTCTTGGAAGCACATTGCCACTTACCCGGAGTAAGAGACTATCAATCTGATCAGGGCAACATTTAATTTTCCATTTATTGTTTCATGCACTCTTTCTCTCGAGGGCTTAGTCCCAATCCTTAAAAAGGCAACCTTTTCCACGTTTCCCTATCCATCCTGGCATCTCAATTAAACATGTTAAAATGTTGGGTGCTTTAGATGAAGGGGAAAAAAAGTTAGAACCTACACACTACCTTAATTGAGGCCTTCCTTGTAATACTGCTGAGCTTTGACACCACTGTATATACCTAAGGCACTGATATTCTTCACTTAGATAATTACGCAATAAAACTCTTCCCTTTTGCACCTTAGGAATACACTAAATTTTGCCTAAAAAGTTTACACGTTTGGCAATGTAATTTACTCTTCGCTTTTCAGCCTTTATCGAGCACTGATTTCTCGAAGCGCGTAAACAACGAATGAAAGGCGAAGCGTAAGGAGGAGACGTTTTCCTCACTCTCCGTTAACTTTGCCGCCTTAAATATCCCGAATCTTTTCCGCCAATGCAGGCAGAAAAAGCGTGTAAGTAAGATAAAGTTAAATTTCATAATGATATTCATAATAAAAATATTGCTACTCATAAAAATTCTCTGATTTTTCTTTTATAATCTTCGTTTACCCATTTTCTTTTAATTTCCATACCTCATTAAAGTACATTTCTTTCTTTATTTATTCAGTTTACCATTTTAAATCTTTGATATTAGGGTGAGAAGAATAACTGGTAATGCTTAAGTAAATGATCTTCAATAGAAAAATTTTATAGTAAAGCTTGTCCAAATGCCCCAGCAGGGGTAGAGAGAAATTGAAATAAAGTTTCATAGCAAATCTACCAGAGATTTTATGGACCAGAGGGAGTGTAACTTTATTAATAGTGAACCCGTTGTCTAACGAAGGAAGATCCATTTCCACTTTTACTCGAGCTACTCAACCGCTTAGAAGTAGTGGTGGATAAATCAGACTAAACAAGAAAAATGGATATTATCAAATATCAGATATTAATTAATTACTTTATACAAATTCCCTCTTTCAGGCTCTATCTTTATACGCTGCAACCTTGAGGATGCAATGATAATCTGCAGGAAAATTTCTATTCAATATTCAAATTTGAGCCTCGTTCCATGAATAAAATATTTAAATCTAAGTATGAATTTCTATCATTCAAAGCCCTAAATTACAGAGTAGCGCAAAGATCCTTCCACTATTCAGGTGATCAGAAAAGAGTTAGAACTAAAGATTTGTAGGAATTGACACACATTTTTTTTATACGTACTTGTGAGAAGGTTCTTATCAACTATTTCTGCTCTTATTAGTCAATACCAAGAACAATTTATCAATCTAGATGTTTTTAAATAGCGCATCAGTTGGGGATGAATTAGCCTGTACTTCTTCATATCTGAATCTGACTTAAAAGCTAATTTTACAGCTATTAACATATACATATGAAGAAGAATTCCTCAAGTACGGTAAAACAATAAACTAATGCCGGAGATTAATTTGCTTATTATAGGGTATATTTTTAAATTTTGAGGCAGAATTACGAGTATATACTAAGTTAATATGCTACGTAAGTATTAGTATTGAAGGTAACTGGACGATTCCACACAGACGCACATAGTCTTGTGCACATTCCAACACGTACACACGTACATGACCTTGCACCCCGAGTCTATCTCCCCCACCCCCCTTACTGGTCAATTGCTAAGGGGGAGACGGAGTTTGGAGCTGGTCAACAAATGCCCCCTTCACCCTCCCCATGTCCCTACCCTAGCCTTGGTCCATGACCTTTTTTCGAAAGAATCAGAGTCTGAACACACATACACGATCATATATATGTGAACACACACACATTCATAATTATTTGTTGGTCGTCATACATGAAAATAATTAAAGAGGTTAAACGAAGCAAAGAGATAGGTATCTTTGTTTAAAAATTTTAGTGATCTTTTTGGTCGAGCGATGGTTAATATGGTGTGCGACACATGCGACATTTTATATATCGAGAGATTTCATCAAAAAATTGCTAATGTCTAGATTATATTTAACATATCTAGCATCAGGGAATGAAGAGACAAAGATCGCTTGTTTTTATGTCGCCGTCGCCAAAAAGCTCCCAACCCCTTTCCCACACACTACTCCCGACACCACCTCATCTGTTTCTAATGGACCCTTCCCACTCCCACCTTTATTTGTTTGCCACCAAATGTTTCCCTAATCTTTCCACACTCCCCTAACTGTAGAGATATAAAAAACAATTGCAAACCTTCTCCATTTATCATTATAATTCGTAACTTGCTGAGAAGCAGCCTTTTTTTCTCTTTGTTCAGCTGACCGAAAATTAAAGTTTTTAACTAAGTGTATAATATGAAGCCACTAACAGAAGATAAATTGGTTTCATGTAGTGAGATATGTGACTTTCTTCAACATTTCACTGTTTGTCAGTTGACATCTTCGTTCACAGAGTAAGTCATTCTTTTTTGGAACTTGTTTTAGAAAAGTCGAGGTTGTTATATTGATTTATTTTACATTTTAATTCAAATATGCATACTTCATTCTACACATTACTAAATCGAAAACTAACATTTAATTTATATTAATCAGCTTACATAATTACATATACTATCTACATTTTTTTAGATAAGCTACCCAATTACATATTTTCCAACTAACAATTAATATTTATCGAATGTATGTATTAGGTTGAGGAATAAGTTCTTGCGGGTTTTTTTAATGTTGTGTTGATTTAAGTTTTGTTGTTGACGTGATGTGTGCAGATATTAAGAATAATAATAAATAATCACAGCAAAACTTTCAAAGGTTAGGCTACGTCTCTTAACAGCGTAGACTATTAGGCTTTTGCTTAGGCTACGTCTTGAAGTTAAGGAATAAGTTATTGCTGTTTATTTAAAAGTTGCGTTAATTTAATTTTTGTTTTATACCCTCAAAGTGGAATTTCAAGTTGAAAGAAAGGCGCATTTTCGGCACTTGTTGTTATTCATTTTCAATCGAGACAGGAACAATGCAAACGCAGCCAAAGCTTGTCGCGATATTTGTGCTGTATACGGAGAAAATTTTTCATCAGAAATGACAGCTCAATTGAGGTTTTCACGTTTCAAAAACGGTCATTTGAATCTTAATGACGAAGAACGTTCTGGTCGCGACATTAAGTTAGGATAAAGATCGATTGAACAACATTCTTCATGAAAATCCTCGCCAATCTACTAGAGAATTGGCTGTAAAATTGGCGTGTGATCAGAAACCTGTAGTGAATTACCTAAATTCAATGGGGAAAGTTCTAAAACTCGGTGCATGGTTTCCGCACGCTTTGAGCGAAACCAACAAACTCCAACACTCCACGATTGCCGCAGGTTTGCTTGCTCGTCACAAGGCTACTCGTGGATATAAGGACAGATTTCTTCACCACATAATCACAGGCGACGAAAAGTGGTGTGCTTATGTCAACATGAACCATCGAAAACAATGGCTTAGCCCTAATAAAAAAACACTTCTGCGATTAAATCAAGGACTTCATCCACGAAAGACGATGTTGGGGGGGGAAGTGGGATTGTGAAGGCATCATTCTTTATGAGCTCCTTGCGAACAACGAGATTGTCAATGCAGAACTCTACGTTCAACAATTGTATCGACTCGCCGAAGCTATTTGTGAAAAGCGACCTCATCGATGTTATGGATTTCTTCTGCAACACGACAATGCTCGTCCTCACATTGCTAATATGACAAAAGATGCCATCCAAACGCTTAATTGGGAAATCCTGCCGAATCCTCCATATTAGCCAGACTTGGCTCCAACGGATTTCCATTTGTTTCGCTCTCTCTTCTACAACTTGCGCGGCGTTTCGTTTAATACTGATGTGGAATTAAATACTTGGTTAGACAAATTCTTCGAGTCAAAATCCAGCAATTTTTATTGCAGAGGCATCGAAAAACTAGTTGAACGTTTGGAATAAGTCGTAAATAACAACGGAGAATACATTATTGATTAAAGTGCATATTGTTATCAATTTAAAATGAAGTTTTTCTAAAATTGTTAATGGTAATGAATAAATATGATAAAACCGCAAGAACTTATTCTTTAACTCAATACAATATCAATTTTATTTACATTCTACTACAATTACTCCTTAATACTATTTTTTTGTTTCTTTAATCATTATAAGAATCAAATTGTTCAATAAAAGCTCGATGTGATTTACCGATTGCCATCTGCTGAATGGAATAGACACAAAACAAGCTGCATGAGTCTGAAAAGTAACTCTGAATTGTGAATGGTTTCACGATAATAATTTTATTCATTTATACTAAGTTTTTACGAATATAAACACCGTTCAGGTATCCTAGACATACGCTGTCAAAGTAATACAAAATATTTTTGTCAATGCGATCCAGGTCGATGGCTGCTGACAATATTAAAGGTTGACAGAGTTGAGTGACTCTTGCAAAACAGCCATGATAAGAATCCCCTGCTATATAGGATTGAAGCATTCTCTAAGACAACTAGTACTCTTATGCTGATTTAGGGCAATACAATAGATATTTTTAATTTTTAAGCAATTGTTCATACGTAAGTCAAATACTCTGCCCACCTTAAATACACCCTATTCCGTTATATAACGAGTATAAAGCCCTTGAAGCAACGTGATCTACATCGTCTAAATAGTATAATTCAAATTGTATCTCAACTTCATTCCCGTTGATATAGATAGTGAGACGATTCACATCATATGGTTTAAATACAAAAGTTGATGCATCATAATTACCAGAAAATGCCGAATTGTCAACCTTACCAATTAATATCCTCTTAGGTATTCTCCCCATGAACTTATTATCCACACTCTTCATTGATATTCCACTCACAATTGTAAATTTCGCATACCAACTTGTGTTATAGGGCACTTAGCGTTTGATGTCAGCAACCTATTTCCATTTGAAGATGAGTTGATGCTGAAAGGCAGACTTTTCTTAGGTATTGGAAACTCTCTAATAATTCACTTTTAGTTTGTAAACCGATCTGGCTTCTAAATCATGTAAATGAATGTGGTGCTCTGGATAACTTTATCTTTTCGATCTGCTTTATTTGTTTTCTACACGTTCTTTACTAGAATAATATCCTGCAGTGGAAAGAAATGGAGACTTTTCTTCTTCACTATAGATCCACAAGGCCTCTAAATATGCATGATAGAGGTAATTATTTACAATAAAATTTACAGATGTTTTATTTAAATAAATATCAACATTGCTGAACAAAGTATAAACAATATTATTTTCTGGATAAATATTCTCCCCATCTTTAAGTTTACTTCCGTCTGCCTTTACAAATCTTGCTTTAATATAAAGCTAAACCTCACTCGAGTTTATATAATACTATCCGCTACTGGATATAATATTCAACTGGGGTAAGATCTGAAGAGATATTGCTAAGTGGAGAGTAATATTGTGTACGAAGAGGCTCTCACTGCAGATCAGTTCTCCTTGTTGAACGCGAGCAGAAATGTAGGATCATCGTAGTTACGGCTACAGGGGTTGAACGGAAATTCAAATTACTACATCGACCACCATATCCTGAAAAATCAGCCCCACTCCTATTCGTTGGTCTTGAAGGTAAAAACTACTATCCAATTTAAAACATTAGTGATACATATATTAAAAAACAAGATAATTCCTTTTTATCACAGCATGTCTTTTTATTGCTATACGTTCCATGACAACGTAACGACCAATCGTAAAGATTGTGAACGGGTGTGCGGCCAGTGTCTTAGGCATTTGTAATAGAGAAAGAAATCGAGTGATTTTATGTAATTAATGCAATTGATTGTGTATTAACACCCAAAAGAAGCTTCATACTTGTGTGAAGATTTGTATGAGTCGTAGATGTAATCAGATATTTATGCAGAGTGAAAACGGAATGGGACGACACGAGTGTGAGAAGTTGCTTTGTTATAAATGTTATACATACTATAAAGAAGATGAACTGAGCATACGTGCTGAATGGTCAAGAAATGGAATGCCTTGTATTATGAGATTGAAACCTATAAAAAGTGGGATCATTCATACTTTTTCTACATATATTGGTTATGCAGATAATTTGTAAACTCTGTTTTGATAATGAGAATGAAACATATGATAAAAGTAAGAACTGTGGTCGACAAACAAGGTTTTTTGAAAGAGATGGTGTAAACTCCCCTTATAAAACCTTTATAAAAAAGTCAATACGAATTAGAGGATTGAGAGAAAAGGCCAAATCATACGTGACGGCACATAACAATGTCAAATTCGATGGCCAATTAATCTATAAAAAGCTGCTTCAATGTTTTAAAGCTAAACTTTTTACTTCAAATCCAATAAAGCGCAAACTAAAAATCTATAAGATAGAGCTCGTTCAGGACATCATTTTTAAGGATATACTCCTATTCATGCCTTCATTGCTGAAAAAAATGCCCAAAATAATGGGAATCCCCCCAAATATAAAAAGGTTATTTTCCTTACGATTTTCTTTCCGAGGAAACTTTGAATTATAGTCCAGGAAAAAAGGTGTTTTAACTATGAGAAAATGAACAATAGGGAAAATTATTCCTTGGCAGTAAACTTTACCTGAATTTCAAGGAAGAAGAATAAAATATTCGCACGGAGTTTATTAAGTATTGCATTCAAGATGTTCCTATCCTTCGCCTGTGTTGCGAGAAGTTTAGGTTTTCCTTCTTCAGAAAACTTAACATTGATCCTATGCAGTCTTGCATCACAATAGCCTCATTGTGTTACAACGTGTATAAAGATGTCTTCTTACCAGAAAATTCGATTGCGATTTTTGACAGGAAGAAACCGAAAGCTTTTTCTTATAAGGCTATACGTTGGCTTATGTTTGAAAAACATGTTAGAGGAATCCCGATTTTCCATGCTAGAGAAGGTGGGGAGTGAAGCCTTTCTGTTGGTGCAAAAATATTTTTTTCTCACGGGTTTTCACCATCGGGAGGATAAATCGTGTTTCTCTTTCATGGATGTGATAAAGAGAACTGCAATCTCAAACAAGATGTTTCCATTGGTGGACGTGGGTCGTTGGATCGCTACTACCAGACAATAGAGAATGATCGAATTCTCGGAAGCAAATACAAGGTTATCATTCTCTGGGAATGTGAATTTGAAACCATAATGTAAACCATTCCAGGACGACGTGAGGAAGTTAATAGAATTTCCGCCAATGTAATGAATGGTGTATTGAATGTGGGAAATGCATATTTTGGAGAAACACGAGTATGTAACCCATTTAAATTATACTAACAACCAATCGAAGGTGTGAAAATTGATTATATCGATTTTTGTTCCTTATATCCCTACGGCATGAAAACCAATCTTTATCGCCTAGGATTACCTTGACGTTGCGTATCTGTGCGAGAAATTTTGTCTATTCAACAATTGACCTAGGGTGTAAATCAGACATAATTCGGCAACGTGAAAGTTGATCATAATGATCTGTTTATTCCAGTTCTCCCTTAATCCATAGATGGTAAACTTAATTTCACAGTCTGCACCACATGTGCTCAGCAAAACTCACGCTAATGCAATAATTCTTGAAAGCAACGTATGATTTGCGGAGTGTACACAACCCGAGAACTGAAACTTGCCCTGGAAAAGATGTATAAGATCAAGTAAGTTAACGAAATTTGAGAGTTGGAATAGAGAAATGGTTTGTTTGCAGAGTATATAAAAACTTTTCTAGAAATAGAAAAAGAAGCTTCTAGATTCCTGCGAGGAGTGATTCGAGAGTAGGAGAAAATGTAATATGTGAAGAGGGTAAATTAGGCTGAGGGGATAAATATAATAATGAACCCCATCGAAAGGAGTCCTGGAAAACGTTTTGGAGCCTAGCTCTGTCTAAACAGATAAGAACTTCTTCCTGAAATTAGTTTTTTCTAAATTGATATATTACATTGAAAATGTAATTTTTAAAATTATTAACACATTGTAAACCGAATATGAAGTCAGTAATTTCTATAACCTGAAGGCGATTTTAATAATATAATAATAATACAAACAAACAGCCCATTAATCTTGATTATATTTTCTTCCTTTTCAATCTCTGGGAAAAGTTTGTTTAGAGGATTCGCAGGACGAAAACTATTATCTGTGGTTCGGACCATGATGTAATCGGCCTGGTTCAAAACGATAATTACATTGTGAACTCGTTGAATGTATTTGTCAGTGCATACATGGTGAAAGTGAAGAAAGCTGAACATGTAGAAGTTGACTACCAGGTAACGAATCTTTCAATTGCATCCCCTACAACTGCCTATGTTCGATTCAAGCTATATGGCCTCTTAGACTCGTTGGGTGAACGGTTGTTGTACTGTGACACAGACAGTGCTATCTTCATCACTAGAAAAGATGACCCACAACCTCAACTTGAAGAATTCAGAAGTAATTTCACCTATTAGATGAAAGATGTACGGTGCCGATGCGTATGGAGATTCATTGTGCTCTACGGGTCCGAAATCATATTCGGTACGTATCCAAAAGACGAGTGGGATGAAGTATATACTTCGTGCTAAAGGAATAACCATTAACACTAAGACGAAGGGTATAATAACCTACGATACTATGAAACGCCTGGTTGGAGCCGATGAAAAAGAGAGAATGCTGATAGTCAAAGTCCTGTACCATTTATGGGTTTCAGAGCCGAGGAACACGCTGGAGTGAAAGAGGTGAGAGGGGAAAAGGTTTTGAGAAAGGCGTTTCATAAAGGGGTCAAACTCCTATGTAGTTATCAAACTATAACTTTTGGTTTCAAAGCGATCTTACATGCCATTTAAATATTACTATAGTTTGAATCCCTGTCAGCTATTATTAGCCTTTATGTATATATTTTTTATTATTAATAATATTCTCTGATTAATATGAATAAAATAAAAAGATGAAACTGGACGTGTTTAAATAGCCCTGTTTTAATTTTTCCTCAAAACAACTGATCACATTATCTTGATCTTGTGAGGACGAGAATTCTTTCTTACTTGCCTCTTCAATCTTGGTTTTCATCATATCAGTAAGCTGATAGGAATACCATGAGAGAAAGCAAAATAACATGGCTTTCGTGTCAAATATATCAATGTCCACTACGTTCTCGCCATCAGTCACCATGTTAGAACGTAATATGCGTAAAAACTTATCCATTCATCTACTGTGACGATCAGATAGACTTCCTACAAAGAAAAACTGATCTGTAAGCTCGTTTTTTAATTTTTCACCGATGATTAAATCTTCTAAATCCATAACCTGGAGATGTTCATGTACTTCTTTTCCGTTGTTGTAGTTGAAAGGTGGTTGGACTGACCAATTATACAGAAATTCAATCCGATCAATTGGGTGTTCATGAACAAGTCGACGAAGATGATCGAAGAAATCAACCATAGATGAATAGTCTGGGCTAAATTTATAATCTGATTCACACACATTTTCGTTTGCAAAATAGCTACTATGTCTGGGTGTGAGACGGCGCAGATAGAAGATCATCTTAGGACGTGTGACACACAGAAACGTTTAGCGACAAATGATTTAAAGGATGTAAAATAGACGGACCAGGTAAAGGATTATAAAAAATTAAGGGGCAACCCCACTGTCATGCGGATACAGGAAAATGCATGAAAATTCAAACCGTGCCAGATTTGCTCCAAACGTGACGTTTTTTCGAAGGAATCAGAGTCTGCACACACACACATATACACATTTTCACCGACTTAGGGTTGGGGGATCATATAAGCTACCAACTAGTAAGGGGTGCGTGGGGGTTAGAATCTGAGTGCAAGGTCATGAACGTGTGTACGTGTTTGAATGTGCACATGGCTGTGTACGACAGTGTGCCCTCGTCAGACAAGCTTCAATACTACTTACGTATACCCTCCTATACGCAATTCATCATACTGCTCGTAAATTAGTAATTAACCCTTTGTTCATTCTCTCAGAACTTTTAGTCCATCCAATATGTTAAAATGTGTTAATATATTCTTGTATTAAAAAAGAATTCACAGACGCACTATGAACGAAAATTGTAAGAAGAGAATTGTATGTTGAAGTTCTCCTTTATTTAAAAAACGCCGCCATTGCTGCCTTGAATAATTTGAGTTTCAGTTTAAAACCATTTGTTCTATTACAGTGGGTTACATATAAATCTTGTAAGTCATCTTAGTTTTTTTGCCACTGATTAGGACAATTTTGAACGGCTGAATTCGAGAATAACATCTGTTTCATTTGATCACGTCAGACTTTTGTGCTAAGTTGCTTTTTAATAATCTAACCTTATAACTTAACCGATTACATTTTCGGTTGATTTTGGTTGATATTTCTTATCCAAAAAAAAAAAGGGAAAAGGATGTTGAGCATCATCGTCAAACGCTACTTATTCGTCTGCATTTTCTTCGGCACTGGAGAAATCTTCGTCAATAATGTCAGGATTTTTTCTAAAGAAAGTTAATAGCGTTTCATCACAATATGCTAGAGGATCTTGTGTTGATTGAAGATAAAGATGAATGAGTCTGATAAAGTTCTTTGTTTTGATTTCAGTCAAACCAAATACACAGAAGTAGCAGTCAATACTTAAGTTTCTGGGCTCCCTCCAAACCATGGGAATTCCAAATTCATACAATTCTACTTGCCTTGGTCCACCGACTCAAATACTCGGTGCATTTTTTGCAATCCATGTGCGGTGGCAAACTATATCTTGGTCATCACGTTTATTATTAAAATAAGCATGGAAAGTACATGAGCTTTTTAAAAATTTTGACTGGAGTCCCATTAGGAACTACGGTGTATTTCCTGCAGATGTAGCAGAAGATATTGAGTTTATTGTTGTAAGATCATTTTCCCAAATCAATTTCATTCTTATCCAAAAGAAAACTCTTTAGATTTTTTTTATTCAAGTAATTAGCCAAAGGAATTGCATCATTTAAATATAAATTACCCCTACATGTAAAAAACCTCAAAAATATTATGGGGTGAAAATCAAAAAGTTGACCAGATTGTGAAAATCCAATGTGAATTTATGATTCAGCACACCAATATCGTCTTAAATCAGCTAAAAAACTTAGACAATAAAGGTGCTGTTGGCCACCTTTATTATGCACCATACTTGAGCTATGGCCGAATGATCGACTTAAACAATAATTGTATCTCTACTCTTGTATGCAAAGTTTCTCGCTAAAAAACCGAAAGTTAGGATTATTTGTTTTGCAACTTGCGCGCATTGATTATAGAATTTCAAGTCGTTCGACACTAACAACTCCTGAAGTAGGGTTCTTTTGTTATGGATTATAGTACGTGATGTTTAAATGTACCTTAGAACTGACTGCTATGCGTGCCAATGTCTAGCACTTCTTTTTCTTAAACCAAAGTTGCCTAGTGTTATATCATCAAATTATGGAATTTATTTTGTAATAAATTTCTTCCATGCCAAACCTAGATTTTCATGACTTCCTAACTTATTATTTTCTGCAAATACAACTATTTTAATTACAAGATAAGGTCGAGATTATTTATGAAAATTAAGATAGATAACCGACCCAAAATTGACTGCAGAATGCTGCTAAACATTGATCTTCATCGATGTTTTGCTATTTATCAACAGACTCAGCCTGTGGTCTGTAAACTAATTTTAACCCTAAGGTAAAATTTTCTCTAGTTTCATGCTCTATTAGTTTCTCTAGAAGACCTATGTGCAGGAAAGAAGTGAATGCTTAATAGTACCCCTGGTAAATAAAAGCTTAAATGGATCATAGGTAGCAGACATATTGTAAAAAAACTCAAGTAATTTTGACAAGCATAGAGACCATTCTTAATACCATGTTGAATTTTGTTTATTAAGCCATGATTTTCAAGTAGTGACCCACTCTATCCCTTTTAATAGATACAAAGAGCTTACCTACTACCAACGTCAGACTAATAGCCATAGAGTTCATCGGTCATGCTTTATCACATTTTTTGTAGATCAATATGACATTTCCAGGTTAAAAATGATTTGGTACTACACCTTGATTTAGAGACTCGGTGAAGAAAAACGAACCATGACCAGGAATCTCGTTTGTAAGTTCCTTTAAACTTCGGGAATTTGTGTCGTCAGTAGCAAGCAGGTTTATACATTAATATCGTAAGTACTCGTAACTCGGTCTAGGATTTGGTAACATCATCTAGCACATTTGTGTTTGCGAATTGCGTGACATCAAAGCCAAAGGAAATAGTCGTTACGTATTCATTTTCGAGCCCCTGTACAAAATCATTTGGATTCTAAGCGATATTTTTTGTGTCACTTAGTAATTTACCATTCCTATTTTAAGTGAACCCATCACATTTACCATCCACTTTCTATTGTCACATTTTTTGTAGATCAATATGACATTTCTACGTTAAAAATGATTTGGTACTACACCTTGATTTAGAGACTCGGTGAAGATAAACGAACCATGATCAGGAATCTCGTTTGTAAGTTCATTTAAACTTCGGGAATTTATGTCGTCAGTAGCAGGCAGGTTTATACATTAATATCGTAAGTACTCGTAACTTGGTCTAGGATTTGGTAACATCATCTAGCACATTTGTCTCTGCATTTTCGAGCACCTGTACAAAATCATTTAGATTCTGAGCGATATTTTTTGTGTCACTTAGTAATTTACCATTCCTATTTTAAGTGGACCCATCACATTCACCATCCGCTTGCTATTTTCAAAATACGAAGATAAATTTTTAGGATTTACTTTATAAGAATGAGGAAGATTAATTTCAAATTGATTTTTTTCAAGCTAAGCATTAACTATGCGTATACATTGATTGCACTGTATAATAATACAAATAAACGGAAAGGAGAATAATCTTTTCTATGGGTATTATTTAGTGCAAATCACGAATATAACATCCTTCTCTTTCTCCAACCCTCCAGTTTCTCATAAATTACCATCTTACTTACGGTAAATACACTGATGATTCCGTAGGGATAGAATGCAAACGTTTTTGGGCCGAAACTGACAACTCTAAAAGTTATAAGGGATTTAAATGTAATTTTAATGGGGTGTTCCTAAGGTATTTGTGAACTATGAAAGCTATGAAAGTATAGTTAATATTTCTTTACTTATATTGGTCCAAACCGTGTTAACTCTTACGTAACGCTTAATATTTGGGTAACTTCCTATAAATGCTTCGTATTCTTACTTTTTTATTTAATATTTGTTTATGTTTGTATTTATATTATATTTCACATACTACATTGTTTTTTCTTTACAGGAGAGAGATAGAATTCCTAGAAAATGCAAAAATTTCAAAAAGAATTTTGGTATCTATGGGATCAGATTCATTAAAATAATACAAGTAACAGTTGACTAAACGTGTAAAAAAACTTTATGAGCTTTACTTTGGATGTAAAGGGGGTGGCTAGCACAAACCCCGGTATTCAATGTGTTTTATTTCCTGGTGTTTTAATTTGTTTTCTTTCCTTTATTATATTTTCAAGAAATGTATCAATTAAAAAGATCAAAGTACATACTTTCTTGTACTTCCACTATTTCTACAAGTCATCACAGCCATTAATATCCATTTTAAGTCTGATTTTATTTTATTTCACGGTAGGTCGCAACGGAAAAGGAAAGAAATTTATCATGTATCCATATCTTCTTGTACTTCCACTATTTCTGCAAGTCATCACAGCCATTAATATCTATTTTAAGTATGATTTTATTTTATTTCACTGAAGGTCGCAACAGAAAAGGAAAGAAATTTATCATGTATCCATATCTTCATTCTGTTATTCCCACAGTTCTAAATTGAATGGCTATCCCTATACCACAACCGCCATCTGAACTACCAAGTGATTACACGTACAATGCATACGATTCAGAATCTCAAGATACTACATAAGTGGCACAGCTTGAATCTTACAAGAAACCACACCTCATAGACCAATTGGAACTAAATGATTTAGGTCGAGATCTAACACTTACTAAGCAACTGAGCTAACTCCTTACCTCACCTCGAAAACAATTATACATGATGGATGAACATATCCAGATTACAGTATTTAGGAAGCGTTTTGCAGTTCTACAGCAATTCTTCTATTTTAAAATTTACTTGACTCATTGTAATGATATCAGAGGCTTTTGAACCGAATAAGTGGAGGTTATTCATACAAGCATTCCTTTACAGCATTAAAGCGGTCCTGTTGCACATTAGGAACACCATCTCTTCAGTTCCAGTTGCTCACTCAGTCCTTTTCTGAGAGACATGAGAACCTTGATTTTATTGTAGACCGCATAAACTACAAGGAGCATGAGTGGCTTATTTGTTTCGATTTAAAAGTAGTAGCCCTATTGAATGGGCTCTAAATTGGATATACTATGATTATGTGCTTCATTTACAAATTGGACAGAAGGGCCAGATCAGAACATTATGTAGGCGCAGAATGGACACCTCGGGAAACTATGATACCTGGATGCCATAATGTAATTCATGAGCTACTACTTGAGAAGGATTAAATCATTTTACCACCACTACATACAAAAATAGGCCACATGAAGAAATTTCCTAACGAACTGCAACAAAACAAGACAGGTTTCCAGTACCTCAAAGCAATCTTCTTTAAAAAAAAATGATGCCAAGTGAAAAGAAGGCATATTCAAATGCCCACAGATTAGTCAACTGATAGCTGATGAGGATTTTTAGGCAACAATGGATAAGCAGGGCTAGTTGCCTGGCATGCATTCAAAGATGTATGCAAGAGGCTTCTTGGAAAGCCCCAAGGGACCCAGTGAGAGCATATAATGAAGAGACTAATCAAGTGCTAACAAGATCTCGGATGCAAAATGTCATTGAAGATACGCTTTCTTCATTTTCATCTGTCATTCTTCCCAGAGAATGCAGGAAATGCGAGTAATAAACATGTTGAAAGGTTCCAGCAAAATATAGCGACAATGATAAACAAGTATGAGGGAAAATGGAGCGCGGCAATGCTGGGTGACTCCTGCTTGAACTTGAAGCATCAGACAGTTGTGTTCTCTTAGAAACGAAGAAGTAAATATTAAAATGTTGGTTAATACATTATATAATGATAAAAATCATGCTGATTCATTATATATTAATGAAAGTAATTACAATGGACACACATAATATGAGTTTGGGTGTGCAATAGATTATGGTATCGTGGAAATCCGTATCAGTTGCATAATTATTAAACTGCCAATTCACGAGAAAATGTTACGTGAGTAGAAGTTTTGGTATCTAATTCGAATTACTCCCCCTTAACTTCATAATAATGTCACTGGAAATTTTCAAACAGTGTTTCTACCATTTAAGCGTGTGTAGAGATTTCATGCAAATATGGAAAATAATAAAGGCACTCTTATTCATGCACTTTTAAGTGAAGATCTTCATGCAATCAAGCCAAAAATGACCAGAAAATGTAATGGGAATATCTTAAATCTAAATTAACTACATTCCCGTTAAAAGGATCACTCTCAGAATATTTATTAGTATTAAAAAATAGAGTTTTCAATGTACATATATCAAAAAATCAAAGAATACAAAATAATAACAAGTTTATACAACCACATTGAAGGAATTGTAATATACAGGGTCTTTTTTCTTACATGTCCTACATATGAAGTTCAATAAAATTAAGAATAATTTGGTGATCATAATAGAACTTTGAGAATTTGTTGGTAATAGTTATATGCTTATGGTCTTACAATTGATAATTGACATTTTTACTTTTGTAGAAGTTATTTTAGCTTTAGTGAAGCATTGATTTTTAACCAACTTTCGCTGAACTTTGAGATATTTATCGACTATTAAAACCAATTTTATTTTAACTAATTTTATTTTCATAAAATAAATAAAAAACTAATACTAATAATCGGTTTGCAAAATTAACATAATAACTTAATTTATTTGAAGATTCTTCTTTTAAAATGCTGACCATTTCTCTCATAACATTCACTTACTCGTGACGAAGTTGCTCTCATCACTTTTTAAAAAAAGTTCTTTATCGATGCTTTTAATTTCTTCAGTGATATTATTTTTTAGTTTTCAGATACTTCTAGGATTATTATGGTTAACACGATCGATTAAATATCCCCATAAAAAAACTCCAAAGGTGTTAGATCAGGCGATCTTAGAGGCCACTTAAATTCCCTGTTTCGAGAAATGATTTTATCTCAGAAATGATTTTCTCTCTGAAGTTTCGTGTTAACAACTTCATCGTTTCATTCGATGTATGTGATGTTGCACTATCTTGGTAAAAAAACAGTTGTCGTCTATTTCGGAGACTTCGAAAGTTCTTCAATATATATTCTTCAAGCATTTGTCGGTATCTTTTGCAATTCACAGTGACTGAATTTCCATTTTCATTCTCATAAAAATACGGCCCAATGATCTTGTGAGGTGTTATCGCACACCACATATTGTTTTTTGCAAGATGCAGCTCTTTCTGGTGTATAGCTTTTGGGTTGTTATCCGGCCATATTCTGTTATTCTGCTTATTATTGTATCCGCTGAGATGAAAGCGCCCTTCGTCGCACAGTATCACGGGCGATCAATCAACTTCCCCAATTTTCTGTCTAAATTCTTATGCATACGATTTTTTTTCGCGAAATCGTTATCTTCTAATTTTTGCACAACTAATTCTTGTATGGCTTAAGTTTCATTTTTTTTGTTCCTTACATTGACACTTTTTGACAAGCCTACTTGTTCTGATCTTCTTTTCAATGATATTTGCGGGGACCGTTCGACGTTTTGAAGCAACTCTTCAATTTTCTGTTGTTCTAAGCCTTTTTTGCCAACACGCCCTTTCTGTACGTCTTGGACACTACCGTTGTCTCGAATTTTTTTAATTAGTCTGCATAGCGCTCGTCGTGATGGTACGTCTTGAGCTCCTTCACGTCTCATCCTTAGTTGTGTTGAAACCACTGAACAGTTGCATCTGAAGAATGTTTCAACAATTTTTTTTCGTCCAATTATTTCCAGAAACTTCCATGTTTTCAGTTTGAAAATTTTTTTAATAATAATTGTGGCTCAAAAAAATCTCATTTTATAGTCTACGAATTAATATGATTCTAGTAATTTTGTTACTTCTCAATTTCCGCAAAAAAATGCTGCTATGAATCGAGCATTTCAAAAATCACTTTTTCTAAAAAAACTTTTTACGCTTTCCGTTTCTAGCAAAAAATGACCGATTTACTAAAACTAAGATAACTTTCTAAACAAGGAATGAATCATTTAGCCATTTAAGGACAAATAAAGCACCATTATTACCAACAAGTTCTAAAAACTTTATCGTGATCATAAAAGTATTCTTGATTTTATTATACTTCAAATGTAGGACATGTAAAAAAACACCCTGTATAAATGAACTCAATTAGATATCTTTAAGTAAAATCTAAATTAATCTAATATAAAGTTATTGGAACAAAAAACTCTTCTGATTAATTTGGAGAGGCAGTTGTCTCCTGTTGAAGTCAAAGTTTAGATGGAAATCAACAGAAACTTCCTTTGCAACATTTTGGATGTTAACAACGTAAATGTGTTTCTTTATGAGCTTCCGCAACCTTATCTTTGACTTTAGTTACAATCTTTGGGAGGCCACTCGATGATATAGTATTCTGATTTTCCTTTCAACTTTAACAATTTTTTAGAGAACTTAGTGGCGTGTGTAGTAGAATTATCTTTTATGAATTCTCCATCCTCCTTGGCTGTCTTCTGATGCAAGCTATGAAGTTTTTCTCCACGTAATCTTAGTAAATCATAGAATCCATTTGGAAAGGTCTCACTAGCTTGTCACCAACAATACAGCCCAAATATAATTTCTCTTATATTCATTGAAACATAGTGAATGGCATCTTTCGTGTATTAATAACCTATCCGCATGTGATAGAACGAGTTGAATCTGTGTTAAATTCAACTCCTATCCCATATTAGTTAAAACCTCGATGAGGCCCACGTGCATCTTCGATTCGAGGCTTGGAGTCTTATCAACAGCTGCCGGACGTCAATGTTTGAACAAGGAGGTTATCGTCCCCCCGTTCGCCCCCATACGCCAACCTCGCCAGATCGAGTTAGGCTTATGAACAGATAAGGCATTTTTCTCCGGCCCAGCTGTGCGTTCCCTCCAAGCTTTCACTCCATTTTCCCCCACGCCTAGGAGATGTCCTGGATATTTATATGGAAACTTTACCACTAAGATCAGATTGGAGATCCAGATTTTCGTCGCGAAACATCACCACGACCCTCTCTCCCTTTGTGCGCCAAGGGACCTCGGCCTCGAGATTCACCATCACTTGTCCAGGAGGACAATATTCCTTGAGTGCCAAAGGTTCGAGCCTTTAGTGACGTCAAGTCCCCAAGGCATTCCCCCCTGCTGTTCAAGGAGAACAGCATTAGAACAGCCATTGTTCGTTTTGAGCCCTTCGCCAAGAAACGGTTCTCATCCCCCCCCCCTGTTGTTCAAGGAGAACAACATTAGAACAGCCATTGTTCATTTTGAGCCCTTCGCCAAGAAACGGTTCTCTCCCCCCCCCCCTGTTGTTCAAGGGAGAACAACATTAGAACAGCCATTGTTCGTTTTGAGCCCTTCGCCAAGAAACGGTTCTCATCACCCCCCCCCTGTTGTTCAAGAGAACAACATTAGAACAGCCATTGTTCTTGAGCCCGTAGACAAGAGACGATTCTCATCCCCCCCCTTTGTTCAGAAGAGAACAACCTAGAACAGCCATTGTTCTTCCAGCCGTTCGTCGAGAAACGGTTCTCCTTCCCAAGACGCCACGTCAGTATCATCTTATCCCCCCCCTCCTTTGGCTGGAACTCGCCAGCGGACCGAATATTCCTTCAAGTACCTTCCACCGCACCCTAATGAAGTTACGTAAGCCAAGCGTCACCTTTTGAGTATTGATCCCTTATTTGTCAATTATATCCTGTGCTTTAAATGGTTTATCGAACCATCCCATCTCTTTAACTCCATATTTGTTTTACCTTTTTTGATCCCTTAAATCCTTGGATTAGCCCGAGTCTCCACGACCCTTTCCATTCTGTTTGTCAATATTTTCCGTTTTTGTGTATTGTTTATAGTTATTATTAATAAAACTCTATTTTATTAATGATAGCAATATTATTATCCTTGAGCTCAGTTCCACTTCTTAAGCATTTTTGAAGATACATAATATCGGCCGCCAAGACAGTAAAACGCACTCTAGAGATAATTAAGGAAGTTCCCTCAACGAATAGTGTTATATATAGTATCGTCGGGAGTCATTCTACGACATATATATATATACTATTTAATTTGGTATCAGGTGTGTAAGGTTTAACGCTATATCTTTGCAAACACTGGTCTCAGTCGAGTAAAGCATAGTGTTATTCGTTATAATAATAGAATATAGTAGTTCCCTTTTGTTTTAACGATTGCTATCCCCTTTTTTTTTTAAACTTAAGAAGCTGGAGTAGCTCAAGGAACGGTTATAATAATTGGTTTGTTTTTTTGTGATTTTAGTCAGTGGTTATTTAGAGTAAGAAACCAAGTACGAATAGGTCAGTGCCCATATTTAGGTAGGCTAATTCTATAGAGGCATAATTCTTGTTGCAAGGAATTTTAGTTGGTTGACTAGTGCCCCCCAAGTGCAAAGATGACTCCGTTCGAAATCTTTAAAGCGCAAGGAGAGTCCTGTGGACTTTCCGGAAAAGAACTAATTAAGTACATTCAAGAGGAGCAAAGAAGAGAAATTGACCATCAGATTGAATTAGCTCGGATTGAAGCAGAATTTCAAAGAAAAATGGAAGTAATAGAAAGGGAAAGAGTAATCCAACGAGAAGAACGAGAAAAAAAAATCCAACGAGAAGAAAAAAGGACGGACTCGCGCTCCTTCCCAGGGAAGCTGACAAAGTTTCCGAGCCCCGTAAAACCCCAAAACTTCTTTCCCCAAAACCAACAACGGGACTCCAAAGCTCCCGTTAAGACTTCTCCTCCATCTCTCTTGCCGAAGCGACCAACCATATGCTTCACCTGTGGTGTAGAAAACCACATGAGCTGGAATTGCCCCCAAAATTCTAGGCTTAAAAGCGGACCAGCCCACCAAGTTCACCAGATTAATGCAACCATGGCTCCCCCGGTGGTGCAGACACAAGCAGAAACTTCTCCCCATCCGTCAGGCCACCAGGTAAATTTTTTTTGGAATAAAAGTTCAGCGGGAACTTTGAAATATGAGGAGGGCAGCGTGGACAGCTGTCTAATATCGACTCTCGTCAGGGACACAGGATGTTCGTGCTTCATCGTGTCCGACGAACTCCTCCCAGTGGCCTCTAACCACGAAAAATTTGCGGTGGTACGTGACTACCTTGGGCGGGCGAACAGATTCCCCGTCGCTAGATGTTACCTGCAGTGTCAATATTATAATGGCTGGGCTGAAGTCATTGTAGCACCAATAAAATTCTGTTCCGTACTTATAGGAAAGAGCCCCCAAGTAAGTTTCGACCCTGTGTTTCAGGCCGCCCTTCCTCAAGGCCGAGATAAGAAAGAAGCCCAGGAGCCCGTCCCCATCAGAACCCCGATACCGTCCGATTTCTCGGAGACCCCTAACCAGGACTTTAGGACGGAAAAAGAGGAATGTGATTCACTAAAACCCTTAGGTGATAAGGCCCCAGACAAGGACACGGAGACTGTCCTTGGACCCCAAGAAAAAAAGAACCCCCAACGCGCCCATGGAGATACCTTCGTAGAACTAGACGAAGCATCGGCGCTTGAAGAGGATTGCCCCGCGGAGTCCCTTAAGGTAATCCAGACAGTGTGCATCCAACCTGATGCCGATTACCCTCCTCCTTCCCTACCAGGCAAGTCTTTGGAACCCTCTGACCTGGATAGTGACGCGCAGCTGACACCACGTCAGAAGAGTCAGCTCCAAGAACTAATTAAATGGAATCACCATTTATCCACCCTATTAGCTCTTTTCAAGCAACTGCGTGAAAATGGCCTCACCATTGGCCCCAGCAAATGCCAGTTTGCCCACGAAACCATCAAATATTTGGGTTTCAAAATAGGACAAAGCAAGTCAGGTCCCCACGAGAACAAGATTAAGGCAATCGCCCACATGCCCCTCCCGATTACAAAGAAGCCATTAAGATCGATCCTAGGATCAGCTTCTCCCTATCAGCGATTTGTTCCGAATTTCGTTGCAATTTTGGCCCCCCTATGCCCCCTTCAGGAAAAGAATTTCTCCGATCGTTTACGTTGGAATGATGTCGCTGTTTCCCATTTTAATCAGCTCAAAAGTAAGTTCATTTCTGCCCCCATTTTTAAGTTGCCCAACCCGGAAAAATCCTTTGGGGTTAAGACCGACGTGATCAACGAGGGCATTGGAGGTGTACTCCTTCAATACGTGGATGACAGACCGAGTCATCCAGTTGCATATGCTAGCCATCTATTATTACCACGCGAAAAGAGATATGCCACTAGAGAAAAGATAGCTCTATCAATTATCTGGGTCATAGACAAATTCAAGCTGTACTTGATATGTAAAGAATTTCGAATAGGAACCGACCACCGTCCGTTAGCCTATATTAGGAATTTGAGACACTCAAACGGCCGCATCATGCGCTGGAGTTTACTCTTGCAAGAGTATCAATTTAAAATAAATTAGATAAAAGGTTCCGATAACCAGGTCGCTGACGCACTCAGTAGGAATGCGTTACCGAATAGCGTAGAATAATTGTATTCATAGGATTAGTATCTCCATGTAGGTATATACCGTCTTGTACGACTTAATTTAAGATTCTTTTGTAATATAGTTATTTAATGTATGTCTGAATTTTGTAACGCTCAATGTCTAATTTTTTTGATGTATATATATTTGTTCTTATTAATTTACGTATAAATTATTTTGTCCCGTATGTACTAAGTTTATAACATTTCATTGTTCCATGCCTTTTTTTTTATTAAGTTGTATTAAAGGTTATTTTCCCCTGTAATCTAAAGATCAAAATAATCATGTATTGAGGTAATAATAGTTAGGTGCAGGAAGGTACGGTTGGTACAAGAAAACGAGTTCCCTACAACGGAGCTCTATCGTTGTCCCTTCTCTCTTTTTTTTTCGAAGTGACAACTTCCCCTGGAATGGAGGGGTGTGATAGAACGAGTTGAATCTGTGTTAAATTCAACTCCCATCCCATATTAGTTAAAACCTCGAGGAGGCCCATGTGCATCTTCGATTCGAGGCTTGGAGTCTTATCAACAGCTGCCGGACGTCAATGTTTAAACAAGGAGGTTATCGTCCCCCCCGTTCGCCCCCATACGCCGACCTCGCCAGATCGAGTTAGGCTTATGAACAGATAAGGCATTTTTCTCCGGCCCAGCTGTGCGTTCCCTCCAAGCTTTCACTCCATTTTCCCCCACGCCTAGGAGATGTCCTGGCTATTTATATGGAAACTTTACCACTAAGATCAGATTGGAGATCCAGATTTTCGTCGCGAAACATCACCACGACCCTCTCTCCCTTTGTGCGCCAAGGGACCTCGGCCTCGAGATTCACCATCACTTGTCCAGGAGGACAATATTCCTTGAGTGCCAAAGGTTCGAGCCTTTAGTGACGTCAAGTCCCCAAGGCATTCCCCCCTGCTGTTCAAGGAGAACAGCATTAGAACAGCCATTGTTCGTTTTGAGCCCTTCGCCAAGAAACGGTTCTCATCCCCCCCCCTGTTGTTCAAGGAGAACAACATTAGAACAGCCATTGTTCGTTTTGAGCCCTTCGCCAAGAAACGGTTCTCTCCCCCCCCCCTGTTGTTCAAGGGAGAACAACATTAGAACAGCCATTGTTCGTTTTGAGCCCTTCGCCAAGAAACGGTTCTCATCACCCCCCCTGTTGTTCAAGGAGAACAACATTAGAACAGCCATTGTTCTTGAGCCCGTAGACAAGAGACGGTTCTCATCCCCCCCCTTTGTTCAGAAGAGAACAACCTAGAACAGCCATTGTTCTTCCAGCCGTTCGTCGAGAAACGGTTCTCCTTCCCAAGACGCCACGTCAGGATCATCTTATCCCCCCCCCCTTTGGCTGGAACTCGCCAGCGGACCGAATATTCCTTCAAGTACCTTCCACCGCACCCTAATGAAGTTACGTAAGCCAAGCGTCACCTTTTGAGTATTGATCCCTTATTTGTCAATTATATCCTGTGCTTTAAATGGTTTATCGAACCATCCCATCTCTTTAACTCCATATTTGTTTTACCTTTTTTGATCCCTTAAATCCTTGGATTAGCCCGAGTCTCCACGACCCTTTCCATTCTGTTTGTCAATATTTTCCGTTTTTGTGTATTGTTTATAGTTATTATTAATAAAACTCTATTTTATTAATGATAGCAATATTATTATCCTTGAGCTCAGTACCACTTCTTAAGCACTTTTGAAGATACATAATATCGGCCGCCAAGACAGTAAAACGCACTCTAGAGATAATTAAGGAAGTTCCCTCAACGAATAGTGTTATATATAGTATCGTCGGGAGTCATTCTACGACACCGCACATCCAGGAAAGTCACTCCCAGTATATTTCGGTCTACCATAACTTTTTTCTCTTTTTTTTTAATTACTAACGTCTTTGTGATGCCTAGTCTTAAAGGCCAATAATTTCCTGAGAGGCATATCTCTTGTTTCTCTCAAGGCGGATGGTGCCCTAAAAGCTTGAATAATATCATTTCAGTTATAATTTTGGAAGTAGATACTACTTCTCTTCCTATTTGAGAAAGATCACCATTGGAAAGAGATTGAAAATTGGATAAACCCTTCTATTTCTATGATCGAATTGATCAATTCTTAACAGTTTTCTGGACAGTGCATAGAAGACTTTCATTTACCTAAATCCTCTGCTATATAATTTTTCATCTTCTGCAAAAGTCCTCTTTTTTCTGGTGATTTTATCAGATAATTCTACTTGCAGAAGTTGTCTATTAAGGTCGTTGTAATCGAATTTTTGAAAGTCGACGATAAACGATATAATACACGGGTGTGTGTTTTATCGAGTAAACTGTGCTTTAAACATTCATAAACGTATCTTAAACAGAAAATAAATAATAATGTTTTACTGGAAAATGGTGAAACCCTAAAGAGCTTTTTAATTTAAACTTTAAACACATTTTAGAAGAAATACTCAATAGAAGCACCATAGGCTGCAATTCATCAAAAACTGACGCCATAAGGGAGCTTAATTCGTTAATATCAAGATATTTGACTGTAGTTTGAACAATATTAGTAGTCGCAAAGGAGAGAGAGGAGGATGAGGATAACAAAATTATTGAAAATATCAACCCTGATCAAAACTTAATATTACTGCTGACTCGAAATCTTTATAGACATTAGGGTACTTAAAGAAATCTGTTTACAATAATTTTTTGCTCTCTAATTTTCTTCCTTCTCTTATTAAGTTGTTTCCGCATGCACATCAAGGATACACATCTTTGTTGGTAAAGGACACATGTACAATGGGATTAGATGCTCTCATCCTAAAGCTACCACATTGAATACACTCAAGCTCTGTGTATTATATAACGTTTCAGTCAATAAATAAAATTTCAGTGAATAAATATATAACCTATTTTATTTTTTTTTATTTAATATATAGATCCCCTATACTATGTTGCCTCTGTCAAATATGTAATTATTGATCCTCTCTTTAGAAATTACTTCAATTCCTATTAATTTAAAAAAAAATTGCTGCAAAGATCAGTTAAATATCGTATCCACTCTCCGAATTCCATACTATCTGACACCTTGAAATGAGAAAATCCTTAAGTGTTTCTATTTATTCACGCACGAATATTGTACATGACGTTTGCATAAAATTGCTTTAGAAGCAAATTGATTTGCATGAGTGAGATAAACGAGAAGAATTAAATGTTATCTCCTAATGTTTGAAGGTTATTACGTATTTAAAATCACTTTGCAATGCTATAACGTCTTAGATGTGTACCAGGTCTTATAATATGAAATCCCTGCTGCAGTTAACATAGATAGGTCAGATAGGTATTCCTTTTCTTCAAGTTTCCAATTCGGTGCCTTCTCTTCCCGAGTTTTGTTTACAGATTTGTTCTTACAAAAGTGCTAAAAGGCAAGATTGTACTCTCAGGTGATAAGTAAACAAAGTATGAGGACCAAAAGTCACATGCTCTCACTTATTATGATTTATTCTCTTACGACCTTCAAAAATTTCAAATGTTCCTGGACTAACCTTGGAAGGACCTTGGAAATTATATCATTCGAAAGAGAATGTAAAAAAAATTGGGTTTTAAATTTCGTTAGAATCGGCTGAAAAGTTATGATGTTATAACCAAAAGAAAATAATTCCCCGGCTATCCTTGAGAGAACCTTTGCAATTATATCATTCGAAAGAGAATGTAAGTCAACATAAAGGTTTTAAATTTCCTTAGAATCGGCCAAAAAGTTATGAAGTTATTGCTAAATAATGCTCCAGCTAATCTTGCGAGGACTTTGGCAATTATATCATTTGAAAGAGAATATCAAACAACATAATATCCACAACCTTCGTTAGAATAGGCCGAATAGTTATGATGTGATAGCTAAAACAAAATAAGTGCTAGGCTAGACTTGGGAGGACCTTGGCAATTATATCATTCAAAAGAGAATGTAAAACAACATAAGGTTTTCTAATTCTGTTAGAATCGGTCGAGGAGTTATGAACTTATTGCAAATAATTCACTGGCTAACCTTCGGAGGAGTTTGGCAATTTTATCATCTGAAAGAGAATGGATAAAGACGTAAGATTTCAAGTTTCGTTAGTATCGACTCAGTAGTTATGATGTTATTGCCAAAACAATATAATTCCCGGGCTAACCTTTGGTGACCTTGGCAATTATATATATCCTTCGAAAGAGCCTGTAACCTACATAAGGTTTTCAAATTTAGGAGGAATCGGTCAAATGGTTCCAAAGTTATTATTAAAACAAGAAACAAGCAAAACGGAGACCAATCGACGATTGACATAGCGAGATATACAGTCACTCGCGACTAGACTTGACGTGACTAAAAATACTTGCTTCATCCCTTTGGTATTATTTAAATTATGTTTTATGTCCAATTTAACATTAAACTTCAGAACAGCGGAGTTTATCACTCTATATGTAATTGAGCTAATTTTATTTCCAAATAGGGAGGTTTGAAATTTTGGCTGCAGAATAATTAGAGAAAATTATATAATTCTCCCAATCCTTCTATTAAAAGGAAAGGTAAATTAAATGATAAAAAAGATAAAATAAAGGTAACCAGAATTTAACTAAGTGTCACTGACCTTGTTTTTAAATGAACATAAAGGGAAAGGGTTGTAGTAGACAATTACTGCACACACACAAGGAAAGAGAAATAAAAAAGGAGAAGGACAAATATATACATTTTACCAGGTCGAAGAATGGAATGGTAGGAGCAATAAAATCTGGTCCTTTAGAGACAGTTTGTGAACCAACCGAATTTGATTAATTAGAGTTGTACGGAATGGGGAACAGAATCAGCGACCGAAGTTGTTTCACCTTAATGTAAAATTTGATAAGGTCATCTTTTAGCTTTAAGCAAACGGAGTCTCTGTGATACCCTCGCAGGGCAGAGACCCCCAAATTAAGATACGCAGTGGAGAATTTAAGCCAATTACAGGCTATACTCCAACTAATTACAAGCTCTGTTGGACCTATAGGTAGCTAAGCACCGCCTCAGCGACCCAAGGAATGCGGAATTACGCGTCGCCTCCAAAATGCTACATGGTATAAATAAGAGAACATTTCATTCAAATGAGTATTAATGACACCTTATTGATTGATTCATTTAGTTAGTTATTGATTAATTAAATTTAATTAAATTTGACTTTTTGTCGACTACAAAGATTAAAATAACATTATTTAATGTAGTTTTTGTATAGATTTAAAATATGGAAGTTATTTGTATCAAAATGATTCCAGTTTCTTGTAAGTTACCAATTACTATTTTTGTCAAGTTTTGAAGATTTTAACGAATTTCATTCTTTTATTTCTTATTTTCAGGTTCTTTAACAAAATCAAATTTTTAATAAAAGCAACAATTTTAATTAAAATGCAAAGAGGACAGTTTAAAAATAGCCTAGATAAATTCTGCTACATATGTGGTTCAGTAACATTTTAAAATATCAAAGAAAAGTTTCTTCTTAGTGAAAAAACTATATAATTTGTATTTTGAATGTGAAATTGGCGACCAAGATAAACCATGTGCACCACATATCTGTTGCAATAAATGCTTTAATTCTTTATTAAAATGGTCTAAAGGAAAAATATAAAGCCTTCAATTTGGTATTCCAATAGTATAGTGAGAGAATCAAGATCATGCTACTGACTGCTATTTCTGTTTGGTAGACATACAAAGTAAGTAAGTGTTTATTGACCTCTGTACCTATATTTTGAAGTAATATACTGTAATATTATTTTTTTAAAATATAAAATTAATTAAGTTTCGAGCCATTTTATTGTAATCACACATATGTACATAACTTTAAAATTTTATGCATATAATATCCATACTTTTAGGTAAAACAAGGAAGTACGTTTCAACTGTGGTATGTACCAACCTGAGAACTGTTATTCAGCCTTACAACTGCTATTCCAGTACCTGACCCACCTGCAGAAATTGTTTTTCTAACTCTGATGAATCAGATAGGAAATATGTAAACCAGAAACGGAAATGGATGTTCCTGAAACTGTTGATATTACTCCATAACCTTTATCACAAGGTGAGCTAGATGATCTTGTAAGAGATCTAAACTTAGCAAAGCAACAGAGTGAACTACTGGCCGCGAGACAGAAAGAAAGTAATTTAGTAGCCGATGTTCGAATTACTAGGTTTCGCATTCGATCGAACAATTAACATAACAAATTTTCATTTGACAACAATTAGGAACCCAGTCAATGAAGACATTTCAGTATCGCTTCTTCATATAGTAGTAAAGCTGTGCTTCTGCATAATGGAAATAAGCTAACATCGATACCAGTAGCTCACTCTGTTGTTTGGAAAGAAACTTATGAGAATTTTGATTTCATTTAAAAAAGCATTAAATAGAGTGAACATAAATGGTTGATTTGTGCTGACCTTAAGGAAGTAGCCATTTTAAATGATTTGCAGTCAGGCTACACAAATTTCATGTGTTTTTTGTGCCGGTGCGACAGTTTAGCTCGGAGAGAACATTATATACGCTCAAAATGTCCTTTAAGAGAAGAGACAAAAGTAGGTTGCCATAATGTCATACGTAAACCATTGGTTCCTAAAAAAAATGTAATTTTTCTACTACAGCACATAAAATTAGGTTTAATGAAACAATTTTTGAAAGCTTAACAGCATGCCCAGCCATCCTTCTTATATTTGAAAACAAAATTTCTTAAGATTAGTGATGTTAAAATTGAAGAAGGATTCTTTGTTGGGCCTCAGATTCGACAACTCATGGAAGATAGTGAGTTTGAGAAAAAATTGAGCAAGCCAGAAGTTAAGGCCTAGCATAGTTTCAAAGGTATATGTAATGGTCTTCTTATAAGGCACAAATCAGAAAATTACCACATTCTTGTACAGAATTTGATTACGTATTATAATGAGTTGGGATGTAGTATGTCACTAAAGGAGCATTTTTTGCATTCCCAAATCTTTCTTTCCAGAGAATCCAGCAGACGTCAGCGATGAACATGGTAAAAGATTCAACTAAGATATTGCTTCTCTAGTATTTGGTTATTAGGGATTGATTTTAGTTAATAAATCAGCCTAAATAGCTATTTAAAAACCATTACCATAAATTTGTTGAGTTTGGAGGAAAATAGACGTCTGCTGATTTTTAGTCCTAACGACTGGCGTGAAAGGAATTTAGAAAACTTCTGAAATAGGTTTGTAAGAAAAACAGAAATAAACAAAATAAATATAATTACAAAATCAACAAATGCACAATGAGAAAATTGAATTAGGAATACAACGTAAGATGTGGTAAAGTAAATATGATAAAGTAAGATGTCGTAAATTAACTATGATTTACAGTAACAAGATGTAAAGTAACTAAGATATAAAATAAGATATGAAGTGACAAGATGTAAAGTAACTATGATTTGAAGTAACAAGATGTAAAGTAACTAAGATTTAAAGTATCAAGGTGTAAAGTAACTAAGATATGAATCGACAAGACGTAAAGTAACTAAGATATGAAATGACCCTTATATATAAAGTAACTAAGATATGAAGTGTGATGTGAAGTGACTATGATGGTATGTGAATTAGGATCTTGATTGGAAGTAAATTGGAGCACGTTTTGATTGTGATGCTAACACAAAATGAGAGAGAGTCAATTCATCTTTTTTCACAAGTGGTGAAATGCGTGTGTTGATATATGCGTGAAATTCTAAGAGATGTTGTTTGAAACAATGCTTTACATGAAATCAATTTCTCGTCACGGGATATTTGAATTATTAAAGGTTACATAAAATAAATGAATTGCAAAAAGTTATGCATAAAATAATTGAATGATTAAATTGACAAAAGTTAAGTAAAATAATTCAATTTATTGTTAAGTTGTACATAAATTTGCATGAATTATTTAATTGACAAAAGTTAAGTACATAATATATATTTTTAAGTTTCCCAGGAAGATTATATTATAGGAATCTCAGAGAGCATTGCTATACTACTATAGAAAATCGTTATAAAGGAAAATGTAGTCCTGCAATGCTTTCTGCATTCTGCTCAACCCTGTACAGTAACAGACAAGATGTTGTACATAAAATCAAGCCTTAATATTCTATAAATATATGAGTATTGTATAGATTTCAGCAATTTTGAAAAACTCTTATATTTTCATTACTTTTTAAAATAAAGATTTATAATACCACACTCTAAAATTTATTAAATGGACTTATTAATTTCTTTTGATTAATAAGCTTTATGTTTTCTTTTATCTTTGTACTTTTTGTCAAATAATATAAAAATAATAACAAATATTTCCTACCTCTATATAATGAATAATCTAATATTAAAAAAAAATTACATGTGGAGATCACAAAAGCTGAAATTATTTCATGAAAAATAAAGGTCAGTTTTGTAATCTACGCAAAAAACTACAATAGAAAACTACTTTCTCATTTTTGTAGCCAAATCATTGTTGGACAGTGTTATTAGATTCTTACTTCACCACTCTGCGAATCTCTATTATTCTTGCTCATGCTATTTTAACTCGATTAAGAAAATTTTGTTGCGCAAATTAAGTCTTCAAGGTAAGTGTAAACAAAAAAGTGGTATAAAATACAAGTGTTTAATTCCTTCATAAGGGAGCCGTTACTAACAAACCTTGATCGGTTAATATCCCTCGGACCGTACGTCAAGAAACCTGTAAGCAAGACACTTTACCCAACCCTTATATGATCGCCTTGTAATCAAAACAAGGCCTACTTACGCCGAACCTATAACTGAGGACACTATAGGGTATTTAAGCGGTTGTGATCTAAACGGACCATACTCTATTTACTAGGAAACTAGTAGATATAGTATATGAAGTTGCATGAAGACCAAAACAATCGTCCTGCATGTTTCCTCAAAGGTGAATAAAATGGAGATGTGGTGATCTCTTGGGAAGTCGTACTCCTATGATTTGTCCTAATTTGTAATGACCCAACCACCCTAAAATAATGATGCAGAAAGCTATATTTTAACTTTAGAAATTCTAATTGTTTATGTTTTTTCAGTAAACAGGTGAAATTTGTCCGTATATATTAAATGCCTCATGGAAAAGGCACTAATTTTTAGTCTTCTTAGTAGATGATTATAGGATCCTTATGTATAAAAGGATATTTTTTCCCTTTGTATAGCTATATTTTATTTCAGCACAAGTACCAGCCTTTATTAATTACAGGGTCTCGCCAAACGCGACTGAGTAGGTGGACGAAGATTAACCGCTTCGAATTGGATCGGCTCGACATTGGGAATATCATTAGATTGACAAAGTTTGGTGCAGCAATTCGAACTTTGACCACTGATAACTAGCCCGTTGTTGTCTAGCCTGCCAGCACTTATTTTGTCTTGAAGCAGCTAGTCCTCTTAGCCACAATGACGTTTTTCAGGTTTAAAAATTCCCTGGTTGACCTCCCCGACACCTTGGGAGAAGCCAAAGTACATGCCATTCCTGGCGATGGAAATAGTCCCAGAAAAGACTATGGAATAAATGGCAGGGTGTTCCTAGGGTCAGACAAAGATTTGGGGCGAAACAACCACGAGTCAAAGTACGCCCCTAATTTTAGCTCTTCCTGAGTCCCCATGGACCACCCAACAGAGTATTGGTATCCATTTCGTTGTTATCCATGGTATCTCAATATCTGAGCAAGATATTGCTAAACCTGTTTCTCCCAATCGATAGGTAGATATAAGAGGGCTCACTCCTGGCCCTCTTCCCATTAATGGTTGTAGAAGAGAGGCAAAAAAGCAAAGGAGATTTGGGGTTTCTCGCCTACCAAATGAAGTTTTGGGTAAGGACGGATTCCCTTCCGGTCAATTCGATAACCAGACGAAGATTATAACGTTCGCTTCCTTCAGGCCATCGGCAGTGGGACCGAACTAAGACGAGGAAAAAGCTGCGGATAAGATGAATGGAGGCTCAACCGTCACGGCCTCTTATCGGGAAGCTACACTGTGTCTTTGGGCCAACCCTCTTTAATAGTTCTACGATCGCCCCTTCCAATGAAGGAAGCATTCTGTCTTATTGAGACATGCTATATCAACACTAGACATTAGCTAGGTTTCTAGGTTAAAAAAGGCTCTCTCGTTTCTTCCTCGGTGGCCCTGCACCATTTTATGAAAGGGTTTTTTACCCCTTAATAGATATTACCGATGAACTAGAGACCAAGGATCGGTCAAGGTCTAAGGTGTAGCGGGAAAACCCTTACACTCTTTGTCACGTTCGATCGTGACACACAGGCTTTAAAAATTGGTGCCTACGGGTAGGTATCTCCACTGTGTCAAGTATTTATTGACACTGTCATGGAAGTGTAACCACTGCTAACACTTCAGACATACAAACCGAATTTACAGGCGTGCCAACTCTCAAAGGCCATGGAATGATGAATCTGTATTATGCAATGGCAATAGTGTGAATTATGGAAATACGCATTCTGCTTCCTCGAATCATTGTAGCTCATATCTTTTGCACGGTCACCTCCACGCCCATTTGGAAACCTGCGTGTTCTACCTCCCTTTGATTTTTTACTGATGGAGTTGACTGCTTGAAGAGCTCATAGACCTTTAAGCAGTCACAGAAAGTAAATAACACGAAGGTGCTCGAGGACTTTGGTAATTCTAAGGCTCTTTTCTGTGAATAGGACGGCAGCCGCCAAACTTCGGTTCTCATGCCTCCCTTCTTTCCTGTCTAAACTTGTATGAGGTACGCTGAAACGCGGAAGGCTCCAAAAAAGGGACACCGGGCTCCGAAGTCGCACCGCCACCAAATATTCTGATGCAGTGGGATTCAAAGAGTCGCATAGAGAGCTTAACTTCTCCAGTACGTCTTCGGTGGTGACAGAGCCTTAAGTGCATTTAAGGGATTCAGCTCCTGAAGTTCTATTTATACTAAAGATAAGTACATTCACAAATTTCCCTCGAGCAAAGCCTGGATGGAATGTTCCTTCAAAGTATTGGTATGTACTTTGGACCAATTGAGAGGAGCTATGGTGGTTCATATGTTCCCGTTTCCATTTAATTATTTCTCTACAAGAGACCATGCTGGGCGAGTACTCATTGCACTCTTTCAGGGTATAAGAGCTTCCTGATTTGCCTCCACGGGATGTGATCGGGCAGAAAAATGCACGATTTACAACGGGCATAACGTATACGCTCTTCTACTCATCTTATATATCTGCTTTCAGGCACTAACAATTCAGCTACACATGGATAGAATGTATATTTTAATTTCTGCGTACATTGCGTCAGCTATATTTGACATAGTTGACTGCCGCCGCGTTGTAGCGCAGTTGATAAAGACCTTTCCCTTGATCGGCGATTTAACAGTTGACAACACCTTTGGGGAGACTACATGAACTTTGCCATGGAATAGGTGCATGCCAATCTGATATAACAATTGGAGATATGAATGAATTTACGTATCATTGCGCCAAAAAGGTTTCATTTTCTTTCTTTATCTCATTTTGTGTGAGAGATGGTAGATGACCACGGTAGTGACCAATTCCTATTTTAAGTATAATTTATTTTCTGGCTTCTACTGCCTTAGAAGAAAGTCAGTTGTGCTTTGAATGGACTCATTGTTCTGAATTTCAGGAAATGACATATTCCTCTCTTCAGGTCAAGAAGTTTAAGTGGATTGTATTAGCCGTTGACTTCCTCTCTGACGACCTCATCGCCTAGAGTCTAACTACCTTCCTGAGAATCTCTGGCTCTTTTGCACAACTTCCGCTTCTTTGGAGGTCGCCCGAGTATGAGATGGTCCTCTGAGAGAAACGTTATCTTACATTACGCTAGAAGTGCTACTCGTAGATTTAACTTCAACGGGAGATGTTCGTTTAAGCTTCCTCTATTTAGATTTAAATATATACATACGAGTAGCATATAAATTTTTATTTAATTTCATCTTTCAAGTGCACAGCCTTTCTGCATCCTTACTGAATTGAGTGAAAATTCCTTCTTTATTTACCTTAGTTTTTTTTTCTTTTTCCTTTTAACTGTCATGAAACTGCTGTTTGTATTCCTCCCTTTGCCACGTTATCTCTCAACCTTGAGATTATAAAACTTTAACAGCATTTAGTTCTAAGTATTTTGGAAACGAACTGAAGACATTCTCAGAAAAAGAACTCAGTTGATAATATCTGTAAAGCTATAAAACTTTAAGCCATTTTTGTCTAAATTACTTCTCTCTGAACCAAGTTCTTTTGAACTACTATTAAAAGATGGATAGTTTGAAGCATCTTAAAGATTAGGACAGAGTTTTAATTCAAAACACGAGGAAATGTTTAGAATTACTTGGATTGACAAATTCAAAAATATATATTGTCGTGGATTTGTCCATTAAAAATGACTGGGAATTTAAAGATTCATAGATAAAAAATTTCCCTAAAGTATATTTTTCAACGATTCGAAAAGCAAAAAAATGTAATGGAAAATAGTTTTTACGAACTTATCTTTTTTAAACGAGAAAAAATATTTTTATTTTTTTCTTTCAATAGAGATTCAGAAATTTATCACATCAAATAACGCTGGTTAATAAAATTTGTGATTGAACAATTAATAAATATGTTTATTTATTATAATCTTGAGGTCTTTGTGGATTTATTATTTTTTATGCAGTACCTAATTATGCTTCTGGCAGAATTATTTATTTAAATAAGTGTTAAAAAATATGTTTCTGTTCAAAATTAAAAATCTTAGCACGATAGAATCATGCTTGATAATTAATGCCATCACACATATGAAATACCTGAAGCTCTGACTCAATCTTTCAGATGTTTGAAAGGAAGTGAAAAGTTGTTTGCCCCCAATCATTTAACAATTCTTACACTCATAAATTATTTATTGAGTTCATGGAATACTTTGTGTAATCAGTAGTACGTGGTTTCTGCTGCATGAATTTTGGGACATTAGATAAAGAAACTAAGAAGAAACAGAAACTTTGAAACTTCAATGAGTAAGATACTGTTAAAATTAATAAATTTTAACTAGCTATCAAGCACCTCCTTTTCGAGATCTTCCGTAGTACTCTTAAGGAGCAAGAGAAAATCTGTGATGAGTTGCAGAAATGTACTTAAAATCAATTAGCCTCCATGGAGGTTAAATCTTTTGTTAAATCATAATATATTCACTGCAAATTATGCCTAGATGAAAAAATAGATTACAAACGGCTAAAGAATTGTTGTCTAAACCAGATGAATTCATGACAGTCATTACTTACTGTTAAAACATTATTAGTCCAATTGGAAGCAAATGTGCAAAATATTAAATATATCACAAACTGGGCCTCGAGATCAAAGTTTTTCAATCAACAGCATTTATTTATAAGATTTAGAAGAGACAATAATAAATAGCTTTCATACGCAATAAATAGTTATCTTTATTGACCGGGTAATTAATTATACGAATTGATCTGAAAGAAAACCCTCTATGACTGGTATTAAGCAAATAAATGAGTGAGATAAAGAGAAACAATAAATCTGAGATTTGTTCTCACTAGAAAAGAACGAAAACCTTCTAATTTCTGAAAACGGTTGAGTCAAGCGAGTTGTGTAAATTTGCGATTAAAAGCAACTTGATAAATATAGGCTCGCTACACTCTAGGATTTTTTTGTCATTCTTTCCAAGTTTAAATTTTACTTCATTCAGTTTACTGTCATTGGTACCTACAGTTTTTCTATTACGAACTGGGACATTTGGTGCCCAAATCTAGTAAAAAAAATTGGCAATTCAGTTATGACTTCAACACCAAAACTAGATTCACCCCTTCATCCTAATGTAGGGTATGAAAAATTATTTTTGAAAAATGTTTTCATTTTGATAGCCCTCAATCTCCGCTAATACTATTCCTCGTGAGACGATCATTCCGCGCAGGACAATTCGGTGACAACTCAGTGTAAAGATATAAAATTACTAGTTTTTCCGACAATTTATTGAAATACAAAAATTAATAATGTAAAAAAAGGTATAATTTTTTTTTAATAAATAATAATAAAAAATAATAACATTTATTTCTGTTGTTCAATCTGGTAACTGATTGCCCTAAAGTAGTCCATTTTCATTACACTGTAAAACCTGTCTTTATATTCTCGCAAGCACTGCAGTATTTAGAGGTTTTTTCTATCCATATGACCACCCGCTAAACGCAGCAAATATTTCTCCGTGTGGTACTGCTCTAACCGTAAAAAATCAATTAATTTATACACGGATGACAATAGCCTAAAGACATTCGGATAGCTCTATGCAATCCTCTAGGTCGTTATTGTATTTTGGTAAATCTGTTAGACAATATCATAAATGATGTATATAAATGAGTTAAATACAGGATCCCTTCTTCTACGCCTCAATCGGCGCCTTATCCAAGTATCCTCAAAATAATTTACCAATTCTTCCGATGAAGGTGGCATCTCATCTTTCAAGGTTTTAAATGTAGTCAAAATTTGACCAACTGGGACAAAAGCTAGAGCTACTAGCGTCCTGCAGAACGTATGAATGATTTCATCTTCCAGGTAAAGTTGAACCAACTTGAAATTTTGCACTTTTCGCCATACACTTTGGCTAAGATGGAAAAGGCAACAAGCTATTCGAATCGTTTGAAAAACAGCTGCTACGGCATTATCAAATGCATTTTCAAAATCGAATAAGATGCTTTCTGGCGTTATATTAGGATTAATATCTTTAGTTCAATCAGTACTCTATCATAGGATTATTGAGTTTCAATTTGCAATAACACATAAAACTTTGGGAAGACACGCCATTAAGAGTTATATGAATAAAATAAAGCTGATAAAATAGTTAGGAGCAATGTAACATCTGCCAATGTATTCTATATTTTTTGGTGACAAAAAAAAGAACATTCTATTTGTTTTTGCTCACCAATCTGGAATGTGAATTTCACTCACACTACTAGATGCTGGTATTATGTTTTGTAGTTGTTTTCTCTGGAGCTTAACAGTTCTTTGTAGTGATGTGTATTCAGGAAGAATATCGGTTACTTCGTCTGCCAAATTGAGTCCACTTTCTTGAATTAAGTCCAGTGAAGAATCATTTGAAGCAGCAGCTTTCTGTCTAAATTTAGATTGCATAACTCTTTTTGCTTCTTGCGGAGGATGTGGCACGTGACTATGATCTTTTATTTTCTCTCACTTATCTCCATAAATGTGAATTCGTCATTTACACCTATCATCTGTGTATCGCTATGACTCTTTTCCATTAGCAAGATTTTATCCAAACGATAAAAAAATCCTTTGAACAAAATTTGCTTTTAACTTTCTCTGATAAAATAATCTCCATGAGAGATTTTTAGTCAGTTATAATATTAACTTCACGGGGCTTTCAGACTATCTATCTTCACAGCTTTGCTTAAACTACACGCTACATTTTTTACCGTCAAGGTAATTACGTTGTGTTTATTAGTTGGCTGAGCTTTTTTTGTTAGTTGGTTAGGCTTTGTTTGTTAGTTGCGCTGACAAAATTTGCTTTTTCCCTCTCTCTGTGGGGAACTGTCAGCGCGGACTTGTCGTGCGCGGAACTGTCGGTGCTCCACTATTCCTAAATGGATATCGGTACATATTATTTCACAGGAAATTCAATCGAAATTAAAATTGTGTGGTGGTATAGCCGACTATATAATATAATATATATTATTAGTATGGAGGGGGAGACTCAGGCTATCTAAGCGAGCCGTCCAATAACTGAATGCTATGTTGATGCGTCGATTAGATAGGTCAGGTTGAGTTAATACCCTTAACTAATCAGGTCTAGTTTGAGGTTGGCGAGATTTGAATAACGAGGCCGAGAACAACGTTCAGGTTAATTAAAGATAAACATAAGAAAATCTAAATTTTATTTACAAATTAAAAATGATCAAAATGATATAGTGGAAAATTAAAGGTTGGATAGTGGGACGGTGTAATTTATATTAATTAGTTTTATGCTAACTGCTTAGATTCAAATCGTCTCACAAGATTCAAGGGGCAAAAAGGTGCTTCTGAATCGGAGGGCGACAGTGACTTCAAGAAGTCTTGAGGGAAAGTAGGGGCTCGGCGAGATCTTGTCGGCACCTTCAAAGGAGGGATCTTCGTCAGGAGGAGAGTGAGAACGAAGGGTAGGGTCGGCATCTTACTTTTGGGAATGTGAAAGCGTAAGTTCTAAGCTTAGCTGGGGCTCGAGGGGGGAGCTGGTATCCTTGGTGATTCTCGGGAGAGATATGGTTACTTCATGATAACTTCGACGGAGCTGAGTGCTTGGAGGACTCGAAGATGTAATATGGCGTAGCTGCTTCAGAAAGTTGCAGGGGCAGATGCTTCCGTTTGACTCTTGATGCCTTACCTAGGAGAGAGTGTCCAACCTTCGGTTGGGTACACACAAAAACACCAACTTGGAGCGAGGAATATCTAATTGCGAGCGAGCCTTGTTCTTACTGCTGTTGCAAGGCGTATAAAAGGTTTAAATATGGAGTCTCCTCATGTAGTAGATATAAAATAACCCCCACTTTGGTGAATTCCCAGGGGGCAGCTGAGGCGCCAAACTGTAGGCGATAAACAGTTCTTTTACCCCCTCTCTCTATCTCCGCGTGGGAAAATGCTGGAATTTAAGACCGCATAGGGGATGTTATCCACACTTTACTTAAATCTTACGATGGTGGAAGGGGCATCTAGGCTTGCTTAACCTTGTGACTCTCGGCCGCGTGAGGTCAGGATCCGCGGAGGTATCCTTCTAAAAATTGGATTTATTTATTCAGAAGTGCACGATAACAAAACTAATTTAGATTTTTTATATTTCCATGGAATGACTTTATTTTAACATCACTAAGCTCTAATGGCCCAGGTAGAGCAAGTCCTAAAGTATTGATTACCTTCACATCATTACTGTAATTGTAGGTGTCTTGAAATACAAAGTATGTTTCGGAATTAAGGTTATAATAAAAAAATATAATAATTTATTATGGTATTTGCACATTCTCATTAAAATTTGAATTTATGAAATAAAGAATGTGAGAGAACCCCCTATTTTCCTTATTTAATTTTTTTTTGCTAGGAACTCATTAGAAGAAGAACCGATTTATTTAAATACACTTTATTTAGAAGGGCGCAAAGGATTAATTACGAACTAAAGTGAGCGTTTTTAAAATAGGTTTGTAATGAGTTCCTATAATTTATAAAATACTGATCGTTTCATTTTAAAACAATTTGAGTATTATTATTTATTTAGAAACTTTACCACTTTAAAGTGATAAGGAATAAAATCATATCAGTAAATTATGAAAACTCGACCTATACCTAAGGAAAATGACATAACGGGTGATATAAAGCTACACAATAACATCTATTCTTCCTTTCATGCAACTTTCCTGTTAACTTTCTTTACGCATTATTAGTAGGATTTTACTAAAGTGTTCATTAAATTATCCATATTGTTTTGCGCCGACTAAATTTCCTTTAAGTTAACGGAAAGAACAAATGATGAATCGACTACTAAGGTTATGGCAACATTTAAGTTTATTTAAAGGTCAGTAGAATCGACTAAAACCCTGCCGTTTACAAAATTATTCTGATTCAAAAAAGGCCATCAGTACATCAATTTTTATATACAAATGATGTTTAGGAAAGAATCGATAATTACATAATATTTATTTTTTAGTAAGTCATTATTTAACCACCTATCAATCATATCGGTTCTTCCGTATACGAGTCCAAGCGTGCTCTATGTTCTAGCCTCCCAATCCCGTGTTGGCCAGCTTTCTCCTATCCTTTTCCCTAGAAGGTAAGGGTTCCATCCAACTGCGGAATCCAACCGCAAAGAGGCAACTTTTCTCTCCTTCAATTGCTCAAGGAAACATGTCATCTTGTGGCGACTTTTGAAGGGTGTATACTTTGACTCGGAGGGGGGTTCTACTAAGTACTTATTCTCTCCTAGGTAAAGAACGTACCCTCCTTTGATAGCGCACTTTAGAACAGCGCTGGTATGGTGAAGGGCTTGATATTGTTCTTCCTCCAGAAGTGTTGAGGATACATAAGAACTTAGGAACATAAGAAAAGAAGGAGATTGCAAAAGACCATTCATGGCCTACACTTGGCAGCTCCTGTTCCAGTCAAAACACAAAAGATTTCTTACCAGAGAAAAGTCATCAACATTGTCACCCTTTACAGGAGTTCGTCAGATACCAAGCTTTATAGGCCAAATTTGGTGAGAGAATTGCCAGCGCCAATTATCATCAGTGGTGGCAGGTTGGAAAGGGAAAGGAGTAAGCCCCAATGGACTCGTAGCCTCCTTATTTTCTGTGGTTTTACCAGGTAAGTGTTTCAATCAAGAACTGGAATCCTTGCCTCTTTTTTAACGTGTTTCTTATGCTTTTGGGACTCAAGCAAAAAAGAAGGAATGCCGCCTTTGAAACAATACGGCAGTAGCCTAAAAGCATCTCTCATGAAAGGAGTAAAAAGGCAAACTCCTTCATTTGTAAGTACGGGAAAATGGCAATCTCCTTCTCCGAAAGAAGTTTCTTGCGGCCCTTGAGAAAGCACAAGGTGTGGCGAATTCCTTTTTAGGTTTTAAGTGCCTAATGGCGGATCGAGAATCGGTAAAATCAAAATTCACAATTTGCATCTCCGGGAGTGCCAAAAATCTGTTACATCTCTCTCTACAAGTTATCTGGACATTCTGCCCCTTAATCTTTGGAAACAATAAATATCTACTGTCAAAACCTTTTGGAAAGCCATAAGTGATCTGCTTTTATTTAGTCGCAAAAGACTCTATATTTCACTATGTAACTATTCTTCCGATTCTTAACGGAATTTAAAACCCTCATGTTGTTTAGACTTTGTTTGGAATGATATAATTGCCATGGTCCTTTCGAAGGTTAGCCCGGAAATCATTTGGCAATAACTTCATAACTTTTCGGCCAATTGTAGCGAAATCTGAAATCCTTATGTTGTTTTACATTCTCATTCGAAAGATATAATTGCCAAGGGCCTTCCAAGGTTAGCCAGGAAATTATTTTGCAATTACCTTAGAACTATTCGGCAGATTCTAACGAAATTTGAAACTCTTATCTTGTTATACATCCTCTTTAGAATTATATAATTGCCAAGCTCTTCCAAGCTAAGTCCCGGAATTATTAAATTTTTTAAGCTCAAAGGTAATAAGTCAATTGCAATTATTATTTTCATTAGAGTCTCGAAGAGATGATGTAATTAAAGTAGATAAATAAGAAGGAAGGAGAAAGGAAACACTTAAAGCACTGTAGATGTCAATTTCAACGTATTAAGTACGATAAACCTATCACACCCACAAGCATCACAGGATGAGATCTCGGTAAACGATGGACTTCCGTCCTTGTAAACTGTGGTGGTAATACAGGGTGTACGCGATTTATACGTACACTGGACTAAAGGCCGACCGAAATTAAGGCTCCACCTGGGGATGGTTCTAAGAGTACTTTAAATACACAGTTGCTACGACAAGGAATATTTAAACACGGCTGCAAAAATGTACTTTAATAGGACTAAAAATTACATATACATATAGGGCAAGTTAAATAGCAATGCAATTAAATATTGACGGTTAACTGCTACGATTATTAACTCTATTAATTAAGTTTCAACCGAGGGCTAATTAATCAGTAATGATTTTATAATTATGCAAGTTCTAGAGCAAAGAGGATCATTGAGGTTCGCGTAGTAAAGGTGGGATGAGCGTGATGAAGTGGAGGGTTAAATCCCTTTTACCTTGTTGTGCGGCGAGTAGGCCAAGGTAAGTAAGTTCGACATTGAAAATGTTGGCGTCTCACGGTACAGTCAATTCAACTTCGAGAAACTGAAGTTGAGATGGGAGGGTATTCTTATCCTTAAGAGGAAAACGAAGGGTGCTTCGGGAATGGCTTTTCCGATCTTTAAAATCCAAAGAGGTGGTGAGAAGGGTTGAAGCGCGCCTAACTATTTCCACGAACAACACTGAGTGACGACTAGCTCTTCCTTGGCTCTACAACAATCAACTGTCGAATATACACCCTGAAATTATTTAGATGGGGAGAAATATTCATCGCCATCAGACTTCCTTAATTGCCTTTTAACGCAATAAACCTCTATAGCACGAAGTCGCGATGCCCACTTAATGGTCTTTCTATTGTTCTAATTTTCGCAGTAAACGGCAGACGAATTTAGAGCGGTAAACGGCGAACTGGGGAAGTCAGGTGGGGGGGGGGGGGATTCTTTCTCTCCCTCATTCTTCCACATGAACGAAGTAATAGAAAATATGTTGATTTTCGATCCGAATATTGTGAAATAGGTAATGGAATTAAAAAGAATCAGAAAATTTGTGTAGTGTGAGGGAGCAAGAAGCAGAACAAATCTTCTCTAAGAGCGAGTTTTCTTGTTGGACGTACAGTATATATAACTGATCCATGAATGGCATTCAATAGTGGTTTTAGATTCAAAATGTATATATTAACCAAATTCAAGTTAGGCAGGGAAATCTCACGATTCAGCTGTCATGCGACTTGAATTCGTACTTTTGAGTGACCGGATTCCTAGTAAGGGTATTTTTCTAAAACATTTGATTGAATTTGTCTCTCCAACATTTACATGTTTAATATTTTATTTGAGATTTCTATGTACTCGGTGCGGTAATAAGAGCTCTATGATTTCGGAGATTGATTTCTCGGCTTGTCGGAAAGGTACAACATTACGCGTGGTCGATTTAGGTGTGTGCAATTTCACTTATTTATATGACATGTCGTGGAGAGCATCGTGCTTTTTTGTGTCGAAGAAAGAATATGAATGCAAAATAAAGACGCTGCGTGCTTTCCATATACGCTTTGCGCTCAGGATAGAAAAAGAATTCGTCAATAGGTTTCGAATAGGGTTAGCTTTTGAAATAAAATTTCCTAGCTGGCCTAGGGCCACAGAATTCTCTAAGAATAGTTTAGGGTGCATCTTGTTGCATAACGGGGTTATAGCGTGTGGCCCCTACTTTCGACGGATTTATTCTATAGTGATTTTTTTATCTGGTGGCACCTGAAATCTCAAATACACCAATAACAGCCAGGAATTCATAAGATCTCAAGAGACGAATAACGTAGGAAATCGCTGCGTCTCTTCACGACATGGTCCGAGAGACTGCAATTTTGCATCGCCATTCACGCCCGCCCTTTAATTTATGTTACTAGAAATAAATGAATTCAAATGGCACATGATGTACGTTTACGGAATATATTTTTTGGTTCTCTCTGTTTCTATTTTATTGACGTTCCAAATTAATAATAATAATAATAATAATAAGTCTTTTGTAATGCGCTCTTTAAGGCCTGAGGCCTTTCCAGAGCGCACGTTGTGCTGAGATGAGAATGGAAATTCAATGAAAATTCAAGAGTGGGAGACGGCAATTCTGAAAAGATGCGTTTTTAGGAGACGCTTAAATGTTGTAAGAGAGGGAGGAGACCTGATATCAGCAGGAAGAGCATCCCACAACTTAGGGGCGCAGATTGAGAAAGAGCAGTCCCCCATTGAGCAGAGGGATGAACGAGGAATATTCAAAACAGGTGCATGTGATGACCGAAGGGCCTGAGGGACATCGCGTGGCGAGAGGGCAGAAGAGGTAAGACGGGACCTTGTTGTTTAGGGCCTTAAATGTAAAGAGAAGTATCATGAAGTGAGTGCGGGATCTGACAGGGAGCAAGGGCAATTAATGAGGTAAGAATTTCGAGGGAGAGAAACGTGGGCGACGGAGGAGAAGCCGGGTGGCGTAGTTTTGTAGAAGTTGAAGGGGGCGAAGAGAGGAGAATGGCAGATTCACAAGCAGAGAGTTACAGTAGTTAAGGCGTGAGGTGATGAAGGCATTAACAGCAGTCTCAAAACTTTGGCGATCAAAGTGAAAGCGAATGCGAGAGAAGTTCCGAAGGAAACATAGATATGATTTGCTGACATTGCGGATATGAGGCTTAAAGGATAGATGCTCATCAAAAAAAACAGATTCCTAACGCAGTCAGAGTAAGCGAGGGAAAGAGAGTTTTAGATTTTTTGACAAGAGCAAGGGGGGCCGACGAAGAGGACCTCAGTTTTGGAGTGATTAAGCCTGAGGAAGTTGGTAGAGAGCCAGTCAGAAATGAAGGAGTAGGCACCCAGGAGGTCAGTGATAGAGGAGGCAAGAGACGTGGAGGATCAGGAAACGACAATTTGAGTGTCATCAGCATAGAGGTGGAAGGACAGACCGAGATTACGGAGAAGGGAACTAAGAGCAAGAAAGTAGATACAAAATAGTAGAGGACCAAGGACAGAGCCTTGTAGCACTCCAAAGCGAATGGGGGTAGAGTCGGATGAAACGTCGACAATCACAACGGATTTGGTACGAGACGAGAGGTAAGAGCAGAACCAATCAAGCACGGTGCCTGATATCCCAAGGAAAGAGTGGAGACGATCAAGTAGTACAGTATGGTCAATAGTATCAAACGCAGAGGAGAGAAATTTGTGGAGTGTTATTGCCACTCAATCTATATAGTATGTTTTACATTTTTTCATTTTCCATTCTTTTTGCTATAACTTTTTGTTAATGTGAGATTATTTTATCTTGGGCTATCCTAATCAATATGTGAAAATCCAGAATTTTGACTAAATGTTTTCTAGAAATTTCCCCTATATCTTTCGCGATACTTTGTCATACACAATGTTTACCATGCATCTTTTATTTCTTCAATTGTCACTTCATTGAAGATACACTAGTTAATTTATTAAAAGTTTTGTTTCCTTTTTAGTCATTTTATCATAAATCAAAGGACCTTTTGTCGGATCAAACAGTACGCGCAAACTCTACCAGAGGTAAAGCTCTGTATAAGTAACTATCACGAAAGCTGCTTGCAGATTTGTTCAAGCTACTGAGGCGTGAAAGAGTTCTACAGTTATCGTCTCACATTCGGCTCTCATATGTAAATCGAGTATTACCAGATAACTCCCGAACGCTTGCACAGTAACTGCAAATAGAAAGTACCGATTTGAGGTAATTGGTAGAATAAAACAGGAAGGCATCGATCGCTTATGATCAGAAATACCTTCACAAGGAGAAAGTAGAGGAAATCAACCTAATTTTCTCCCAGATAAAGATGAGGGAGATTCTTAAAACAAAGGTTTCCTCTGCTAACCTAAAGGAAAGTTTTCTATTTGTGCTGAGTCGGATAGTGCAGTGGAAATGTGGAATTCCTCTATTTTTATGGTCACATCATAATAAGAGTAGTTATATTGTGATTACTACCTCTTTTAACATAAAAGTGATGAATATATTAGAAAATATATGATGCGAGGGGCGGTGAATAAGTTTTGCGAATCGGAAGTGTAAAACAGAGGAAGGGGGATTGCTGTTTGTGGGGTGTTATGACAAGTTATGAAAATTTAGGACCTGCAGCCGCACGCTCCTGTCTCGCCTACTTAAGAAACAGTAGCTGATCGCAGATTGTCAGTCACAAATTTTTCACCAATGGAGAAGGTTGAGCACCGCGCAGTGATCAAATTTTTGACCAAGGAAGGCAAGAATGCAAAAAAGATCCATGAACGCATGGTTGCAGTGTACACCGACACCGCCCCTTCTTATGCAGCCCTTTCTCGCTGAAATAGGGAGTTCCGCCATGGTCGTGAGTCCCTTGAAGATGACCCCCGTCCAGGACGCCCATCAGACGTGACCAACGAGGACAATGTGGCCCGTGTGGAGAGGATGATCCTCGAAAATCGAAGGGTGAAGATCGAAGACATAGAGCGAGAACTTGGAATATCACATGGAAGTGTTATCAACATCGCCCACGACAATTTGGCCATGACCAAGGTCTCTGCCCGTTGGGTCCCTAGAAACCTCACGCCCAATGATCGAGTTCAACGTCATCAAAGTCCACAAGGCCAGAGTTGCCCAAGCTGCTCTGCGCGAGTGCGGATTCGAGCAGCTCCACCATCTCCCCTACAGCCCAGATATGTCCCCTAGCGACTACTTTTTATTCCGCCAGCTCAAGGCTGCACTTCGTGGACGCCGGTTTGGGAACGATCAAGATGACCAGCTCGCTGTCCAGGAGTGGATTGAACAGCAGTCGGAAGATTTCTGGTTGTCGGGAATTCGAAGCCTCAGGGACAAGTGGCGCAAGTGCATTGAAGTCCAGGGTAGTTATATTGAAAAATAATAAAACACTTTTCCTCATATCTCATTTCCTTATTTTCGAATTGCAAAACTTATTGACCGCTCCTCATATTTTTGGGAGAGAACAAACTTGAAATTATTAAAGTCTTCCTCTTAATTTTCCTGGTGATTTCATGGTAGGTCACAAGTTTTTCAATAATAAACACTTCCAATATCACTCCTACCTTTGAAAATTTAGTTTATACTGGTTTGGTTTTATCTTGCCATTATTATATTTATTTTTCATCAATAATTAGTGTATTACTTTTATATCTATATTATTAATTTGGTAGTAAATTTTGGTAACAAAATCAAATAATTTGAATTACATGTGTTAAGGCTCCGGTAGACCAACAAAAAGAATAAATACATATAAACAGGGTGTCTCAAAAGTCACTATCTATTACAAGAAATAATTAGAATTATCAAAAACCGGTTTTAATTTTAGAAAAAGCTTAATTCAAAGTATATGCCACAAATAATTAATGCTCCACATAGCAACCCTCAATGTCTCTTCATAGCTCAAAGCGAAGTAATGCTTCCTGAAACACACTTTTCATCATTTGTGGTTTTATGTTTGGAACTGCATCAGTAATGAGATTTTTAAGTGCAACAACATCACAAATTATCTTACCAGTGTACACCTTAGACCTAGTTAAACCGCAAGCATAAAATTCTAAAGATGTTAAATCAGGGAAGCGTAAATCTGTGGTGTAAGTCAGAGTGCCAGAGCCATGCCAAGCGAGAAATACCAGTGCGTCGACAACAATACTGCTGGCCGTATATACATGTAATGTAACCGTAATACACAAGTGTCTTTGTGTTTCATTGTATTTTTCATAATTCCAATAATTTCTTATAATAGATAGTGACCTTTGAGACACCCTGTAGATGAAATTTTAAATGGAATTTACCGCGACTTTTCTTAGAAATAAAAGAAGCTATAAGCAATGAGCTTTGACTTAATGATGTCAAAATAGTAAGGATAATGTAGATTTTACCATCCTCTTACCATCAATAGTATAGGACCAATGAAAGGCAAATATTTGGATTATCGGTTAATTATATTACTCCATCAGGAATCTGAACAGCTCATGATATATATGAATGTTAGATGTATATTAAAAAGTTAGAATGCAAGTTCAGAAGATAAGGAGTATGGAAGGAGAATATCAGGAGCATTTCAGAAAAATATAGGAGAATAATGATAGAATAAGAAGAGTTAGAATAAGAATATAAGGAGACTAACATGATGAAAGTAAAAAAGAATAACAACATTATCTTTACTTAAATCTATCCGATACCCCAAAGTACGATGAAAATCAAGGGCTCCCTCTTTTTTAGGACATGCAATTTAAAAGAAGTCATTGGTTGCGCATTTCCCAGAATAGCACAGAGCGCATTCTAATTTATATATTAATTGCATTGGATATTAATACTTTGGTAGGGTAATTTCTGACTTAACTCCCACTTAGAAAAAATATTTTATGGAGAAAGATATGGTTTCATCGACTTAATCAACAATGGCATTTCAACTGATGGGGGATAAAGAGAAAGAAGAAGGAAAGAACGTGAGAGAAGAGTGAAAACCATTAAAGAGGAATATACTCTCATCACAGCCAAGGGTAATCCTGATTATGCCTTTTTGCGAGAAGCGGTTATGCTTTTGAATCAGATAATTATTCTCAATGCATTCAAAACCTTTATCTCTTTGCGTAATTTGCGCGGGTGTTTAGATCATATCGTGTGGTTATTTCACAAGTTGAATAGTCTTTTGTCACTGCACTTATGTGATTCCTTCAATGCCTCAAGTAGTTCAATTAATAGAAATTTGTTTCTCTATTTATATTTGCTGAGCCACATTGTTTTTGTGCATGTGTTAACTCATATTTACATGCATCCTTTGGATATGTTTCCTTGGCAGGTTTTCATTTATTTCATTGATGTTCTGAGGACATGCATATGTACCTCTGACAGTTAGCTTATTCCTTTCAAAAAAGGATAATAAAATTCCTAGAGGTTGAAGTCTGAAAACAGACTGGTAACTTGATAGCTTTCCCAACATCAATTTCCAGTTCTTAATGACCACTAATCTAGATTTATACAGCGTAAAGCAGCGTCCATCGACAAAGTGTACGTCAGTAAGTTCTTTTCCTTTCTATTAAATATCTTGACGTCACCTTTAATTTTTTTTTTAGGGGGTATCGTTTACTCCTATATTGACCTTCAAAAGAAAATGTTTTGTAACAGAAAGAACTATTTTAATCACAAATTAAAGAGAAAAAGCAATGACATCCTTGTATAAAATCCTTTATTTACTGATGCCTTGAATTTGTTTCCATTATTACCTGATAAAATTAAAAATTATATATATAATCTGTTTAAGCATATTGATATTTAAATTGCCTAATTCTAACACTTGTGAAACCAAAATTTGCTCTAAATATCTAACGCACTAAACCTTATCACGTCTTCGGGGTTAGCAAAGAAAATGAATCCTTACCTGAATGCAGATCTTCTGCAACATAATTTATCCAGTTAACCACAATAATAAGATCTTAAGCTTATTGAAGATAAGTTTTATCCAGCCCCACATATTTCTTCGAGTGATTTATCTCATCCATTTCTAAACATGTTAATATTATCACTATAATCTCTGTCAAAAGGCAAGCAATGATAATTATTTGTATGTAATGTATCCTGTAAATGAATTGGTTATTTCTTTTCTTAGCTATATTAGTTTCATCTCTCTTTACTTCTACCTTGAATCCAGTGTTTTATTTTCTAGTTGATTTAAGAAGCTGAAAGAAAGAATTCCTTTAACATTTCCAAAGCTCCTTAATATCTTAAAAACAAGTACCAATTTACCTCGAAATCTTACTAAATCCAGTGATTGAAGTTCAGCATTCCGGCACCCATCTTAGTTGCTCAGCGACGCAACCTTTCAAATATTTTTTGCATCTTTTCACAGAATATTCTTATTGTGGCCTATTAGATTGACTTATACACTATATCGTAGAAAATCGTTACTTTAAGGCTTAAGGGAAAAAGATTTATAGATAAAGCTTTATACTTTGTTAACATTGCGGCATGAATCAGTAAATTGTTTTGAAAATTCTTTCCATTGTCCACTTTACGTAATGTGTTTGTTTTTTTCTTTTGCGTTCTTAAAACACGTTCAAGGCCATGCCCAAAATTCAGCTTTCCCTTGAAATAACAGAGACACTTTCCCACAAACGCTCAGTAGCGTACTTGCTTCCGTGCGAAAATATTTGGTTTCTGAAATTATATAAACAGACAATTAAATTTGAAAAATGATTTTTTTAAATTGTGAAATGTACCACCTGTGGTACATGTGGTATTTGGAAGAAATTCTGTCTGTAACACCAGTGGCGCATGTGGCCTTGAACGTGTTTTAATGCAAAATCCTTTTTACAGATCCAACCTAACAGAGAATATTAAGCAAGATTTAATTAAGCGTCATTTTGCACAATATCTTACTACAAAATAATTAAATAGAATACATTTTTTTGCTGCTGGATATTGAGATGACCTTCAAGAGGATGTCAGTGGCAATTGGAGGTTGTAGGCCCTCCAGTACGCAATACGTGCAATTGCCTTAACGGCCCAAACGCTTGTTCAATTGCTCTATTTTCACCACTTTCTTTACAGATATCTCCTTTCAAATATTTTGCAATACCCTCATTGCTATTGCACTGAAAAATCCAGCGAAAAAATGAAAATTGAGTAAAAAAACATCTTTACATACCCCAACGCTAGGTCAATTCTAATTCCTACCTCTGAGTATCAGTGTTCACTGGGACCTGCTTTCCTCAAATTCCATTTTTATTCTCCTGTACCTAAATTGATTTACTCTGTATATTGTAGCTCTCTACTTGATTGTGATTGCAATAGTTTTCTTCTCATCATGTATACTTTTATCATTCTCTTTGTTTCTTCCCTTATTCCTTCACTCCCTTGGATAGACAAAGTTATTAGGAAAATATAGATAATACAACGAAGATTTAAACTATATTCCCGGCCATATTATATAGATTGACTTAGCGAATTAGTAAATTTAACGCCTATTAGGTAAGATCAAAATCTCGGATTTTGGAAAGGACACCTAATTGATCGTATTCACCAAGTCTATTCATTAAAATGGAGACCCCTTATGAAAATAATTAATGATATGACTCATAATTGGTCCTCAATTTATTCATTATTGCATTAGGAAAAGACATGAAAATCGGATAAAAGCAAAATCAAGAGCACATATACGATTTAATTATGAATTAGCATCGAATCTATTGTTATTTTTCATTGGGAATGAAGACAGTTTTCAATGGAAAAAGAAAACAAAATCAAATTATAAAACTTATGATGCTTAAGTTTAGGAAAAATAAAAGATGGAGCTAAGGAGGAGAATGAAGAATTATTAAATCTAGATATTGGAAAAAATGCAAGAGATAGAAGATGAAAAGACTACCATGATAAAACGATTAAATAGTGAAATTTGGTCCTTGAGTAAAAGACTTTGGGAAATAAATATTAGGAACACAATAGGGAAAAACATTAGAATGTGTGTGTGTGAAAGATTTGGTTAATAAGGATATTAATTGCGATTTTCAAATCTCTATCAGGTAGTAAAAAACTCCAAAGTCAAAGGATAAATTGAAAAATCCCGCCGCAATTGCAATTGAATTGCTTTTTGAATAAACACATTACTAGTCAGATTATCTCCTAAGGCAATTGGTTCGTTCTTTTCCCACCATAATTTAATTTTAAGGGGGCTTACTTTGAATTTAATTTCATTCAGTATATTTTTAGTTATTTAACATGATCAAATTTTCTGGCTCCTTTAGTTGTGGGCCTTGGGGAATACCCATTCCGTCCTTAACCATGTGTAGATAAAGATGATTATGCCTGGATAGGGAATTGGAGGTCTAAGAAACACTACCTACCTAATAACAGTAATCGACTGGGCTAATGCGTGCCCGTCCCTTCATGTTTGTTAATCCGCGTTAACGTGTAGTTAACATGAGTTTATCGAAATTTAGATCAATATGTGATGTAGGAAAGAGAGGAATATTAGGCAATTAAATTAAACAGGGGAATTGAATATGCATATAAATCCAAGAAAACGTCGAAAAGAAATGAACTGTTTATAGTAAGATAGATAAAAAAAGACTGCGATTATGCTGGTAGGAATAAAGCGGATGTTGCAATGCTTTAGAGTGAGGATATGTTTGATGCATTGGTATGTGCTCGAAAATTGTGTGGGTGAAATTTAGGTTTTAAAGGAGTGAACCGTGCAATTGTAAGTTATGAGGCAGGTGATGATAGAAGTAAAACTGAGAAACAGGTTCTGGAATGACTTGGGATGAGTGATGGATAGAAAACTTAACTGGCAACTGTTAATAGTTATAAGAGATATAGATCTTAAATCCATTAAAATTAAAACGGAGCTCAGTGAAATTGCTCTGTAGTGAAATAAATATATCGACTAGCCACATTCTTTTAGCACACTGATTTGCTTGAAGAAATTTTGATTGAGCAAAAAGAGGGTATAACTTAAGATAAGATTCATAATCAAAATATCGAGCTGTGCAGATAAGCATTTTAAAATTATGCGATGACCGTATACGAGGAGATAATATCGACGAATCAAGTGATTAAAGAGAATAGGAGAGCATCAAAAAACGCCTTTAACCTTAAATAAATAAGGAACTAAATGGGAACAAAAAGGTATTCTGGAATAAACTGAGAAGGATAAGGAAGTAGGTAAAGGATAAACATTTACACAACAAATAAAAGAATGACAGGGTACTTGTAAGCAATAAGTTTTAAATTAAATAGCAAGAATACTCTGCTATGTTTTACAAATGGGCAAGGAAGATGATGTAACCGGAAATATTTTATGCTCAGTGGGTCTAAATCAATTTCTTTATCAGAGCATGAAAGAGATACACATGCAAGACTTTGTTAGTGCTGGGTATCTATTAAAATAGGGAGGCAGCTGGAGTAGATACAAAAATATTTTGGTGATTGTGCTATGCAATGAGTAGTTCCTGCGTTGTAGCGTGATTGCCTGAATTAAGCAAGAGTGAGGTAAAGGTTTCACTGTTTAATATCACAATACTGTAAAGAGAATAGAATAACTGATTAGTCTCCATTAAATAGTAGACATTAACAAAGGTAAACACATGTAAATTGTGTATATCAATGTTCATAATTCAGGGCATAAACCTCCCTTTTTTCGAACTCCTAGGATGCTCAGCGGTAGGGATGTCTCCTTTTAGATTCTGACAGTAATCAGTCATCATGACTGCATCCCAGCGTCCCTGATACTTGCCTTTTAACTCTTTCATGTCCTGTTGGAAGGTGATATGGCACTGTCAAGGACGAGGTGTTTTCCTTCAATCTGAATGCAAACAGTTAACAAAGGACTTTGACAACCTGAGTTCGTGAAGTAGAACATTTAGCTCCTTTTGAGAAAAAGTTGTGGATTATAATGGCAAAAAGATAATTTTTCTTCCTGCTCACCAGGTTTCATACCAAAATAAACATGGTAAACACGATTTACCAAACTTTTGACTGGATTTCGATTAGGAACAACGCTATATTAGCCGCAGATATAACAAAATACATCGGGCATATTTTTGTAATATCTTCTGGGCGAATCCACTTCATTCACCCTAAAAGGAAAATACAAGTTAGTCAAAGATTGCCGCATACAAACTCTTCAGAATTCGTTTATTTAAAGGAAGAAGAAAAATTCTTGCCTCATATGAATACAAAATAGACGCATATGTAAAATAACCGGAATAATCCAAGACAACGACCCCCCCCAGAGAACCATTCCAATTTAATGACCCCGCCCCATTAAATTTTAATTCTAGAAGATGGCACCTCCCCAATATCAATCATAGTCGATGACCCTTACGAAGCTTATTGGTAAAATTTGAAAAAATAACTTTTATTAGAGATGAAGAAATTAGACAAACAAACTAAACAAATACAATTAATCGAATAGAACGTAAAATACTATTCCAAGTTGTATAAAAAAGAAATATGACAGCAAACTTTTAAATTTACTCATGTTGGGTTAGGTAAGAGTAGGTTAGTTTTGGTTCAAATAACCGAACTTATACTTACCTTACCTAACAAATATGATATGCAACTACAGTCCGAAGTAACATTTTACTTTATATTTTTATCTTAACCTTATTATCAATTATTATTACTTATTCAAGCCTAAATAATGACTCCCTAAAAGGTCAATCCTAGATACTGACCCCCACCAAATACTCAATTTTAGGTAATGAAACCCAATATAGCTTGGGGGTGGTTATCTAGGATAGATAAAAAACAAGGTCTGCTTACCCAAACACAATAATTCCGGGGCTAACCTTTGGATGACCTTGGAAATTAAATTATACGAAAAAAATGTAAAACAACATAAAGGTTTCATATTTCGTTAGAATCTGCCGAAAAGGTGCAATGTTATTACAAAAACAAAAAAAAAAGCAAAACGGGGACAAGCTAATGGGGGACAGACCGGCCGACATAGTGAGATGTAGAGTCGCCCGCGACTAGACTCGCAAGCGATTAAAAATGTAAGAAATCATCATGTAACAATAAATTAATAAGTTGATCTGATTGCTCAAAACAAAATTCAGCTTGTTTTCGTTCCTCTAATAGAGAAGAAAACATTGCCTGCAACCCTGCATCGTACTCACATACCATGTTAGTAGTTATAAAATGCCTCGAAATATACTAGTATAAATATATTATATATGAACGGGAAATCCATGTTTGTATAAAAACTTCTAGGTACCTTTGCTAAAACAGAGGGTGACACAAGTATTCTTTTGTTTTAGGTTATCTATGTTAGTTAGGCAAAATATTTTACTTGATAAATTGATACTAAATTAGCATTAAGCGAAGTGGTTATTTCTTGGAAAGTATTAAGGAGATTTTAAAGGCTCTGCTATAAGACTGTCTGAAGCTATTACTGATTTCATGAAAGATAACTGGTATTTAGCTTTTCTCCAAATGTAGTGAAGCACTGAAGACGGAAAATGATAATGAATTTTTTATCCTTGTGAAATGCCTTTTGTTTATGCACCAATGAAATGTATATGGAAAAGAAATTGTTGATTTTCTTTCGTGGGGTTGGGGGGCTGGGGCCCAGCATTTAAAATTTTGGGAAAAAACTCATCGTCATCAAAACCAATTTTGTTTTTATGGTAGCATATATAATCATATTTGTGTAATTAGAGGGAAAAAATAAATCTAAATGCCCAAATTGTGCGCGGAATGTACATCACTTATTTATTTAAAGGACATAACTCATCCTTTTAACTCCCCCTGGGATTCTCCATCAGAATTCTGTTAGTAACGTTAAAATGATGGCATTGGGGAACCTTTTTAACAAGAATCGATATTGAGCGTTCTGTGTTCGAGCAACGGGATAATGTTAACTAAATTATGATTTCAAGGTAAGTCATGAATGAGGTATTAGACTAAATGCAACCAACAGCAAGACCACAACAGCAGACCAAGCAGACATGGGCCATATGACATTCCTATGTTTGGCTCCGGCAGAGGAGAGCAGCGCCCAGCAGTCAGGCGCGACAAAGACGTGCCTTGATAGACCAAGAACCCGGTAACCCTATTACCCAAAGCAAATTCCCCAGCGACTGGCATTCGTCTCTGTTTTACAGACTGGTTCTCCTATGTGATATCCGGCACAAACCTCAGCCGAAAGGACCAGATAACGGACGAAGAAACCGATGTTCAGCCACTACATGGAACCAACGATGATACATACAACTTTAGGCAAAAGTATAAACAACCCTATGGAAGCATTTATATAAGGTAATTAGATATTTGTTGTAAATGGGTTTAGTCTATATATAGTATATTTATTTCTTATCATTATAATAATTAACTGGGCCTCTTTTGCTTTAATTACAGCCAGAAATTTCGTCCTAATGCTCCCATTACAATGATTTCAAGAGCAGTGTTTGAGCTCAATGGAAGCAACTATAATAATAGAAAGATCAAAAGGTAATTAAATAATAGTAGAGAAATTATGGATTCAAATATTTTATGTGATGATGGAAAAGTACTAGGTTATTGTTATCTAGTTATGAAAGTTAAACTTCCTCTTTCCAAGGTAAGAAAAAATATAAATAGCAATACTAGAAGAAAAAATATGGCAGTTGATTATTCTTTTTGACCGCAGGAGTAGATTTTGTCCCTTTTTTATTAAAGGAAAGTAATACTAGGTTATAAAAAAGAAAAATTCTTGGAATGAAGCAGTACCCAAAGAAAATTCAACAAAAATGTTCAAAATTGGCTTGCAAATTGAATCAACTGTACTTTTCTGGAGCAAAAACTACCACACACTTTTACGATTAGTGGTTAAGTCATTTTAAATCATTGCTGACGCACAAATATTCCTGTTGGTTTTGTTATCTTAAGTTTAAAATAAAAACCTGTTTTTTTGTTATTATCTTAGAGATTTTAAAGCAATTAATGAAGGATTTCTTGCAAATTTAGATAGGATGTATCCTTTTTATATATCTCTGATTATAAAAATAAGAAATTTCTTTAATAATTATTGTGGTTCTTCTCTTATGCTGATCTTTTGGGTATATTTCTTAATGTTATAAGGGAATTTTATTAATTTAAACTAAATTTTCGAAAACTAATCCGGAGGGGGCGGCTAAAATGTTAGTGTATATTCTGTAGCAAGCTTATAAATCACATTAACTAATATTTTTAATGATTAGTGAAACAGCTTATGTTAAAACAGATCTTTTTTAAAATGCAAATCATTTATGGACAAGTAAATCAGCATAATTTGTGCAAGAGGATCGGAAAAAATCTAGTTTATTCTTCTTAAAATAATAATCATGTACCTACATCGTGTAAAATACAGTCACTTAACAGAATTTTTTATACTTCTATAGTTTAGCCATGATTGGCCTAGGTATTTTGTTGGTAGTTTCATCTTATATTAAGTTGAAAGTGCAGGTGGAGCAACTTCAAAGTAGAATAGCACACAATTAACTAATTCGTAATTGTGCCATGTGCAAAAACATGTTTCACTCTCTGACGGCTTCACCGTACTTGATAGGGTGGGCGGTCACCCCTGGGCCTCATCCATCTCCTAGACTCTCACGTGCTGGCTCCAAGCGCTACACCCCGGTACACCACCTCAGCTGGCTGGCTAAACCACGTGAAGGGTTAGGGTTTACACTGCACCACCAAGCTAGGCGGAGGAGATCCAACGGCCAAATGTAGGTGAGTAAACCTTCCGAATCAGGACTGGAGCTCCGAAGGCAGACCAGTGCGCTGTGCTCACTGACTCCGGCAGCTCCTGCAGCCAATCTGGTGCTAAGCGTACTGCTTTGCATTCTTTTGGATGATACCTTCGTGGCAAAGAAGGGGATCTTGACGACTGGGCAACTCAGGATCTCCATACACCTCTGTCTCCATTTTCTTCGGAGACAGAAGGGTACCAATAATAAAAAAATTTCCCCAAAGTAAATATAATTAACATTAAATATCCATTCTAGCATGCTTAAATAGTGTACAGGTTACTTTTGGATTAATATATAATGTTTATAAGCTAGTTAAAAGCTTTCCAAGCCTTCGAAAAAGACCAATGTTTTCCATAACTATATTTCCGAGATGTCTTATGACGTGTCTGCGGTCATCATATGAGAAGGCTGAGCAATGGTTTGTAAGGGTTCTGAATGTTTAAGAAAATGGAAATTATTAATAGATTTTAAATGATAGCGTTGAAATTGGAATATTTGTAAAGAGATGTGTTTAAAAGTAGAGATGCGTATTTAGGTTCCAAGTGACTTGATCGTCGTTTCTTTTAATGATTCTTTACCTATCTTAACGTGAACTTCACAACTTACTATGATCTATTAGTCAATATCTTCTAACTGTATGTTTAATTTTCTTTCGCATTTTTAACCAATTTATGCCGGAAAAAATTGAAGTTCAGGGTTGAGTTACGAGTATTATATATGTTGAAATATATTCACAGAACAGCCATAAAACCTATTTTAAATGGTTATCCTATGTTTTGATAAAATGTTATATTGAAAAAAAAAATCATTGTTTTAAAAACGCAACGAGAGACATCATATAGCACAATGTTTTGCAAAATATGCAACGTCAGGAAGAGAAGGTTTAGGAGTTTACAGACATATTTCTAATAAAAACGTTTGTGAAACCTCTGTATGTTTCCATTAAGGGACGTTTACACTAGGCATGTGTGACACGATGCTATTTGAAGCGAGAGAGCGATTGAGAATTTGGAGCACAGTGTAGATACAAAGAGTTATTATATAGTTATTATAGTTATTATAGTTATTATATAGCTCTGTTGTATACGTTTCTGCGTCTATACTAGGCTACAAATTCTCAATCTTCCAATCGGTTGGTCCAGACTAGCTGGACTTCTTATTTTTCTTATTAATTTCCTTAGATTTCCGTTCTATTGGATTCAGTTGTGTTTACTTCAAAACCTTTGTGTAATCTTATTGAACCATTTATCTATACTTGTAAAATCTCATGGAAGTTTCCACGGGTCAAAAACCAGGTTAAAAACCAGCAGAAAATTTGGTCTTTCCAACCTTTTTTGGCTTGCCACCAATTTTATGCCACTTTCAAATATATATTTGCTAGAGTATCTGGCCGCCCTTTTCTCCCTTATCCTTTATCCCAGGGCTCATATTTATTTAAATAATATGGCAGCCCTTCATAATATTAGGCGAGGTAAATTTTCCAAAGAGATCTTACAGTTTTTATCCTCTACTTCTCTCAAAGTACTTTCTAAAACCTTTCCCATTTCTCCATTATTTTCTCATATATTAAAACTACCAAATATCCTGCTGACGTGGTTTCCCGGACGGTCCTTGGACCGAACCCTATTTAGCCCTATCCCTCTTAGGTCCTTTTGTGACTATAAAAGGACCGAGGGAGCGGGAAGCCCTATCAAAATTATTTTTGCCATTTTCCCCCCAAAATCTCTTCAATAACAGTTAAATTTATACCGCGTTTGAAATCGAAAATTTTGTAAACCCTCTTTTATATTTTGAAAAAAAGAGTAACCCAGTGGGGATACTCCCTCACTGTGACTATTAAATGTTTGAGGGAGCGGGAACCCTATCAGTCTGTTCTTTGACCCGCCGTACACGGTCAAAATTTTTTGATCTACGATTAATCCTGACAGTGTTTCAATCCTATGTTGCGTTCAGTGCAGTGAAAAAGTGACTATTCTTCTACGATAGTGTCTTTTCCTTTCGTTAAATCGTTAATTTTGGAAACGCGTGAGGGTAACTGAAGCGCTGTTCGGCTATGCCGAAGAAGCAACTTATCACAACACCCAAGAAACTGGCACAGGAAGACCATATTGCGGAGGACTTCGAACAGGCTATTGAGAGTAAAGAAGCACCCACCTCAACGTTGGTACAACAGCTTACGATGTCAGTCAAAACAGCCAGGAATAATACTCCCCAAAAGTCCTCCTGGCCTTCGCTGCATCACCCCGTTTCTCCAACAGCGTCTGCAGGGAACCCGGTGGGCCCCAGGCAACCTGGGCCTAATAGGTCGCAGGTCCCAGAAACACCTGAGTCCCAGAACGAGAAAGAGGACTCCAACCAGGAATCTGATATCCTCCTCAGCAGACTCCCTTCACCGGTGCCGGCAGATAGAGGTAGGTCACCTCTTAATATTTGTGAGCCCAATCAACCTGATTCACCTACCCGCTACAATAAGGTTGTTGCCCAAGTGACGGAAAATTTGGGATCCGTCAGGTTCAAACGTAGGGGCCGTGAGGACATTGACACACTTGTCACTCTCTACAAATACCGGAGGTACTTGAAGGACCAGGAGTACGGCACATTCTTCCAATGAATCTCTCTTTATTCTGTTGTACTCAATTACGGCTGGTGCCCAGCACTAGTGGGTGCCAGGGAAAGGGCAACGCTAGGTACTAATCTTACATTAAGCGAAAATGGGCTTAAAGCTAAAACTGGTTTCCCAAATTACCAGTATAGGCAACACCTCAATACCAGCAGAGAAGAAGACAATCAGCCAAGGTGGTCTACAGAGGCAGAACTAGCCGTAGGAGGCGGCCTCCTGATACTGGAACGCTATAGCGGAGCAACCGACAATACGGCCGCTCGCGAAGACCCACAGCTTCGAAATTTACAGCGATTCTTCAATGAAGCTACCGCACAACTCGGGGCCTACAACATTGGAATCCCAAACCAACATCGTGTGTTTCCACGCTTGCAAGTTTGGTTGTTACGTCCAGTTTTTTTAAACTTTAGCTGTCGTAAAATTAACTTTATTATGAATAGAATTATTAATACAATCATCTACCATGTTCCAAAACCATTAAAAATACACATGCATAGATTTCATTAGGGTAGAACACAAGATAATTGGTACATACCTTTTAAACGACGAAGACATGATATTCGAAAAAAGTGGCATTGTAAAAATGGAGCTAAAGCTTTTCTTTCAATTGGAGAGAGCTGAAAAATAGCCCACCCACTTATCTTGACTCTTTGCTTGAGACAAATCGCTGTCTTGAGGTTGCTGCATGCGCCTGTTTGCATACATGTCCTGAACAGTATGGGCAGGTTTTGTGTTGCAAAAACGCAACGAGCGGTATAAATGTCTATAGTGCGAATCAACTTTTCTAAATATCTTCCTCATACTACTTGGAAAATAAGATTTCATTAAAATTACTTCCCTCAGTCTCAATCTATCCTTCCAACAATTCCTCAGTTCCTTTCATTCTTACTCCAGTATATAGGGTAACATCGGCAAGGAATCATTAAGGGGAAGGATGATACATTAACCTAAAAATTAAATACAAATCTTCTCCAAAACATCTATCTACAAATATTCCAATTACAACCCTATCATATAATATCTAGTAACAATATCCATCTTTATACACCTTAATAACACTCAGGAAGCATTACTCACTATTCTTCTAATATGACTGATGGGAGAGCAAAAAGGGTAGCGCAAATATTGTCATGCAAAACATTGATCTCTTGCTCTGTCATCTCCGGTCTCAACATAAATCTCTTTTTAAAGCGCTTGAAAAGCTTTTATGTATCGACGAGATCCTATAATATCTACTACCATTATCTACCTTCATACACCTAAAAAACACTTAAGAAGCATATCTCAGTATTCTTGTAAGATGACTGATGGCAGGTCGAAAAAGGTCTTGTGAGAAAATGTATATAGTTGTTGTAGAGAAAGAGTCATTTGGTCAATCAGAAGCATTAAACCTGCTGCCCTTAAATTTTTGTAAAACATGGATCAGTAGATCAATGACAATTTTTTCAACCTATTCTTATTAAGTATTAAAAAAATTATATTTAAAAAAAAATCGATCGTATTTTGTTGTTAAAGAGTTACCTAAAAATTGGGGATAGAGGAACATACTTCCTGAAATGACTAAGCAAATAATTTTGGTAATTAGTCAAATCAGATTTACTTCAAAACCATCTCATTATATGTACAACTTGGGTATTTTATTTTAATATTTGATTAATGTGCCTTTATCTTTCCCTATGACATTTTTTTTTTTAGCATCCCACCTGGGGAGTGCCAACTTGAGCATACATCGCCGTACTCCACGGACAACAACATATAAAGGGGTCAGGCAAAGGAGGAAATAAGAATCTAATATATGTTTTGAACGCTTAAAAAGAAAATATCTATGACACCTTTGGCGTTATTTAGCAAGTGATCGGCCTAAAGCTTCAGAAGCTTTCAAGAAGTCCATAACCTACAATCTTAGAATTATTTTTTCCCTTTAAATTAGGTAAATTTAGCTTCGTTATTTTTTCATACGGCATTTTTTCATAATTCTTCATAGTGTAGAGAATTTTAGATTAATCTAAGATTGACCCTATTGGTTACAATGGTTACATAAGCACTAACTTTAGAGCTTTTGTGGTCTTTTATATTTATAATGAATAAGAAACTATTAGTTTTATAAACCCGACCTCGGTCTTAGAAGAAAAAAACTAAGGGCATTGCAGTTTTTTCGAAATGAAGCAGTAAATTTTGCTTGAATAATTTACGTTACATTTTGTGTAACACAAATTTATCAAGAATTATTGCTCTAAGTGAAAGCCTGTAAAATCTTACGATATAAATATGGCTACATTTGAACAAATAGGATCTTGTAACGAATATTTTTAATGGTAGAACTAATGAAAAATATTTAAGATGGTTCGAAGAGAACCTGCGTGAAACCCTTTATCATTGCTTTATATGAGGGTGGGGATGATACTTTGGTTTCAATGAGCCAAAATACTCACTTCACATACAAAGATACAAAATGATTCAAAGGAAAGGTATTGTAATGGAAGCATATCTCTCTTAGTACCAGTAAATACATCACATCTTGAAACCAATTTAGTACCATAATCGAGCAGAAGAAAAATCTTCTCTTAAATAGTGATTTATTAAAAAAATTTAAAAATATAGTAATTATTTCGCATTATTATAATTTTATAGCGCCAATAAACTTTGTAAAATAAATAAACAGACTGATAAGAAGTTTTATGAAAAGAATTCTGACTGGAAAAAGTTGAAGTTGGCTTGTTTGAATTTTAGAAAGAAAGATAAAAAAATTCATTGATGAATTTAACCTAGCAAAACATACTTAAACAAATAAACTTTTCATTGCTTATTTGCCTATTACACAACAGAATCCAAATTTAATCAATGAATTCTTATCTATGATTAAAAACATAGTTCGCTCCAAGTGCCTTAATTCCTTCGCAATAGTATTAGTTTTAGCAGTTTTCAATAATTATTCGCGTACTCACCCAGGAGAAAACTTCCCTTTCTATCGGTAGTAAAAATAGCCTATATAAGGTATGATCATTTCATTAATATAACTGTATAATTCAGTGTTACAGTTTCTGCAAATTTTAAGACAGATTAGACAGGACTAGTGTTACAGTTTCTGCAAAATTTAAGACAGATTAGACAGGACTAGTAGCCGGAAAATACCAGGTTTTGTTTAACTTTCTGTAGTTTCCAAATATTATTCCAACCCTTTGTTCAATACGACCTTAAAGTTTTAGTATTTTTCTTTGTAAGCGCAATTATTGAATAGTATGAAACAAAATAGGCAGGAACAAATAATTTAAAGTACGCTAATAGCCACTTAAGTAGCATAATAATGCATTAGATTCTTGCCTTCCTTCTTAATATTAATCCGATTACTAGAAAGCAAAAAGGTTCATCAGATATGCCGAATTATGCTAAATAGGTACGGTACCAGACAAAACTATGTATAAGGTGGTGAAATCTTTCTGCTTATAAACTGAAGAAGATTAGAGTAACTTCCTTTAAACTAAACAAACATTTTAAAAACTGAGGCTTCTTTGCCTTTGGAATTCGATTTAACGTATTTTACCTAGTAATATATTATGCTAATCCTTTGGTTTTATACATTAATTTTATGAATACGCTAGTACGTTGTATGTAAGCTAGAAGTTTACCCTGTTTCCAGGTACATAGTTATTGTTTGAAAACTGTGCAACTTAGGACGTAACTATTGGAGAATGTACGTGTCATGTTTTATTTTTACTCATTAACTATCATTATTTAAAGACAACATCCCCTTTAATAGTGTGAAGAGATTGATACTAAATAATAACCACACGGATATTATACATCAAACCTAGTAGTGATAAAGAAATTTTTGAAAAAAAATCCCAGAAATTTGAATTTTAAACCATTGGTGTTACTTAAGAAAAAGAAAGGAAAACTGATAGAATAATTTTTAAGAAAGTGATGGATTTACAGGGATAATTCCGCAAAGAATTTAAAATAATTGATTGTGTATTTTCAGGTGTAAATCAGCTCTTATGGCTAATGGAAAATACAAGCGGATGAATAGATTGTTTTTCCAATATAGAAAAGAAATATTTAACCATCGATGCATTTTCCTTTGGTAGAGAAAGAATGAGAGAAGTAGTGAAATGGGAAAATAAATAGCCAATAAATATTAGCTTGTACTATTTGCATTGGCCATTCTAGGAAAAGGGATTGAAATACCAAGGGAATTAAAAAGCACCTCTGAATTGAAATTATCCTGATTTTCTTAAATTAAACTGATGCTCTAAAAATTAAATATCGAATTACGATCTAGATCGTTTCATTTTAGAAACCAAGTATCTTTTAAATGTCTCTTTTATTTATTATTAATCCACTTTATATCAATATAAATGAAGATATACGTGCTTTATTTAAATAGTGATATATGTTAAGAGTAGAAATGCAATTGAAAAGGAATGATGTATGTTTGATAATAATTTGGACTTTATTTCATTTTGTTTGGACAGTTATCTAAAATTGTACAAAACAAATTTCGAATATTCTTTTGGTAGTGCCCAATGAGAGCCATAATATCTGAGTGGTAACTTGATTATCTCTATTCCCGAACTGTTTATTTAATTAACCTCATCTGAAGGGTTTCGCTTGGTATGTATATGTGTATACCCTACACACTTTGGAATCTGTTCATCCTTTCTCCAATGTTTTGGCAATAAAATCACCTCCCCACGATGGGAGGAGATATTCATTTGCAAGGTACATTAAAAAGTAAGTAATTACTTAACGTTGTATAGGAAAAATTAAAGGATTGAATAAATTTCTCACTTCCACACTAGTGATAATACAATTAGACAAAGTTAATTTACTGAGATACTTCTATTATCTTTCAGTGCTGCCTTATTTAAGTCAATAGTTCAGTGATTTACTCTACCTCCGCAAGGAGTTTCTAAATATTTTGCTTTGAGTTTTACTTTTTTTGCTAATATTTATAATACAAATCCATATTATTTCTTTCCGGCCGGTGAGTTAGTGTTGAAGAGATATTATACAGCTGCAGTCTTTGCCGTCTTAGACATTTTTCTTTTCGAATTCTCTATATTTATCAATCTTTTCTTTCATCTAAGATTCCTTTCACTCACATTTTCCTCTCAATCGAAAATTTCTCCCTTTCATTAACATATTTTAATTATTTTATCAATTAAATTCACCTAAAACTGTTAGTTTAACTCGTCAATAAATCCTACTTAGCCAAATCTCTTCTAAGTGCAACACAAGAAATAAGAATTCCAACCTCTTTAATAATTTTCACTGTTTAGTTAATCAATAAATAGATTCTTTACTTTCTTTTCTTAATTAATGAGCACAAAATACCATTTCTTCTTCTCAGTTTAACGCTCTCTTTTACCAATGTAATTTCAAAAACTCCACCCTACGATTTGGGAAAAATTGATTTCAGGTCGTATTTTGTAATTACAATAAACGCTAATTGTTCCATCCCTTTACAATCTTCGAGGAACTTGGAAAAAGGCGTTAACAGCAATGGCACAATACTCATCCTATAGAGTTAAAAAAACAATACTTAGAATAATAAATATTACGAACCAAATAGTAGTGTTCAGGAGGTTATTGGATATGATATAGATGAGGTGGAAAAATGACAAATGACTCAATACTACTACTGTTCATAGTTCCTTCTACTCACTGCTTTTTATAATGATTTCATTGTTTATTACTAATACTGGACAAAATAGTCATCTTTGAGATGCGAATTAAAGTTTTCACTTTAAATTGGCCCCATTCTGAGGTGGAGAAAAATAGAGCTATAAGAAGAAAAAAAATCCTGGTGCCCCATTGAAAGTAGGAATCTTGTCCAGAACGCATTCATGAGCAAAAATTCATATGTACAACGTCAAATCATTTATGATAAAAATGAGGCTAGTATATAATAAAATTGCAAACAACTTTTCATTATCACGCAGGAATCTATTAAAATTATTATAGAGCCATAATAACATTTGCATAGTCATAGTAATAACACTACAAAAAATTGGAGTGTCAAGAAAAAAATAGATCTCATGTGTAATTTATTATGAAGTTGAGTGTGATGAATTTGAATTTGATAAAAATTTCCCATCCCGTAACATTTTCTTGTAAATTGCCGATTTAATAATTAATCAATTGATAGCGATTTCCATGATACTATAAATGTATTTCACTTCCAAAGTCAGATTAATTGTATCCATTGTAATTAATCCATGAATATATAATGAATAAGCATGTTTGTTAGCATCATATAATGTAGGAACCTATATTTGAATATTTACTTCTTCGTTTATACGAGTAAGACGTCTCAGTTGTGTCATGCTTCAGATTCCGGCAGATTTCAGCCAGCATAGCAGGGCTCCATTTTGTCTTATACTCATTTTACACTAACTTTATATTTTGATGGAACCTCTCGCCATGTTCTTCGGTCACATCTCCTGCATTTTCTCAGGATAAAGACAGATGAGAATGATAAAAGTGTATCTTTAGTGACATATCGCATCTTATATCTTGTTAGTACTTGATTAAGCTCTCCAAAATACAATCTCGCTTTCTCAGAAGTCCTTTGCATATATCTTTGAATGCATGCCGGCCCGGTAGCTCAGTTTCATCCATGCTGGCCTCAAAATCCTCTTGAGCTCTAAGTTGATGAATCTGAGTGCTCACGTTTTTGCTTTCCTTAATCTTGAGATCAATTATTTCAGGGAAGATTACTTTGAGGTACTGAAAAATTGGCTTGTTATGTTTCAGTGCTTTGGTAAATTGCTTCATTAGGCGTAGTTTTATATGCAGTAATGGCTCAGGAATTCCATTTTGGCATCCAGGCCTCATAGTTTCCGCGAGGTGACCATTCAGAGCGTACATAATCTTCTGATCTGCTCCTATTGTTCCATTTGCAAAGGAAGTACATAAACATGGTGTTCGCAATGTGCAAAGGAAACGGTTTTATGCTGTAAAGCGATGCATCTATGAATAACCTGCACTCATTTGGGTTCATAGGTTAGCTCAAAGGCAATGTATAGGCTTCTGATATCATTAAAAAGGTCAAGTTCTTTCGAAAGTAAAGAATTGCCGTAGATCTGCAGAATGCTTCCTTAATACTGTAATTCGAGCATGTTCATCTAACAAGTTTCATTGTTGCAGAGATGAGGCCAGAAGTTCACTAGGTTTCTTTGTAAGTGTTAGATCAAAACTAGTTCATTGAACTCCAGTTGAGTCATGAGGTGTGAGTTTTTGTCAGATTCAATTTCTGCCACATATTCTGTATCTTGAGTTTCTAAATCGGCTGAGTTACTCTTATCATTAATTGGTAGATCAGAGAGCGGCTGTGGTGCAGGAATAGCACTTCAATGTCGAACTGGTCGAATAGCAGACTGAAGCTCTGGATAGATGATAGATTTCTTTCCTTTTCTGTTGCGATCTGCATTGAAATCAAATAAAATCAGACTAAAAATGGATATTACTGGCTGTGATCACTTGCAGAAATAGTGGTACTACAACAGAGTATTATTTTGATCTTTTCAATTAATACATCCCTTTAGAATATATTAAATACCGGGAAAGAAAACACATTGAATACCCACCTTTAATATCTGTTATACTGAAACTGTTAATTTGTAGAGTAACGCTTAATTTCAATGTCCTTGTTTAATGTAAATAATTAACTTCAATTATTATCCTTTTCACTTGCATTTTTTAAAGTTCCCTCCTACCTTTAGTGAGTCCGACTAATACCAAAGGACTTACCAATTCTACATGAAACATGGTTCCAACACTCTTAGTCAGTGCTTTGAGAACATCCAGCAAGGATAGAAGGAACTTATCACGACGAAGGGTTATCGTTATTTTTTTGTGTGAACACCCTTTACTTCACGCAGGGCAGCTTTCATGTTAATAGAAAAGTATTCCTCAATAATGCAAGATAATTCTTGAAAAAAGGTGAATACTGAAACATAGGATCGAGCAACGAGCATTCTTGCCGGCAAAACGAATCGGTGACACTCCCGGCATTGGTAACCTTGCTTTCCTTGTTTGGTTAGACTCATTCCCAATTTTCCTCTTTCAAGATTAGTAGTTTATATTTTTTGTTTGCTTTGTTTATTTAATATTGTGCTGTCTAATCACAACATAATTTCAAGAATTATTCTTTAAGTGAGGGTTAGCGCAAACCTTTGTTGTTGTATCAGTTATACAAGTTATCCACCGATTTGCTTTAATCGTATTCATTTTTCCATTGACTGTTATTTATTTGTAGGGCATTACGTACTTTTCGGCGGAAAGTGTATTTATTTAACATTTATTCGTTGCATTTGCAATTGTAGTATGATCATTTTTGTGTGATATCGCAAATTGGACCCTGTCTCGTTAGTGGTGTGTTTGTTTCGTCGCTCTCACAGGGGTTTTCTTTAGTACACTGCTTTAGCAGTTTTCACAGCAAGTAATTGAAAGCAACTTAATAACCTTATTTGTTTGTTTACAAGAGTGACGACGTGACGTAGAATTACAGTCACTCATCGTCTAACCAGGTTCTTAATTTCACATCAGTATTGAACGAAACGCCGCGCAAATTGTTGGAGAGCGATCGGGACTGATGGAAATCTGATGGAGCCAAGTCCGGCAAATATGGAACATGCAGCAGGATTTTCCAATCAAGCGTTTGGATGGCGTCTTTTGTCATATTGGTAATGTGAGAAAGAGCATTTTCGTGTTGAGAAGGACTCCATAACGTCGATGAGGTCGCTTTTCATGAATAGCTTCGGCGAGTCGATACATTTGTTGAACGTAGAGTTCTGCATTGACAATCTCGTTGTTCGCAAGGAGCTCATAAAGAATGATGCCTTCACAATCTCACCACACACACAGCATCGTCTTTCGTGGATGAAGTCCTTGCTTTAATTGTGGAAGTGTTTTTTTATTAGGGCTAAGCCATTGTTTTCGATGGTTCATGTTGACATAAACCCACCAGTTTTCGTCGCCAGTGATGATGCGGTGAAGAAATCTGTCTTTATATCCACGAGTAGCCTTGTGACGAGCAAGCAAACCTGCGGCAATCGTGGAGCGTCAAAGTTTGTTGCTTTTGCTCAAAGCGTGTGGAACCCATACACCGAGTTTTTTAACTTTCCCCACTCTAGTTTTCTAATTCTCTGGTCGATTGACGAGGATTTCCATGAAGAAGGTCATTCAATCGATCTTCATCCAACTTAATGCGGCGAACAGAACGATCTTCGTCATTAAGAATGAAATGACCGTTTTTAAAACGTGAATACGACCATTGAGCTGTCCTTTCTGATAAAGCATTTTCTCGTACACAGCACAAATATCGCGACAAACTTTGGCTGCGTTTGCAAAGTTCCCGTCTCGATTGAAAATGAATAACAACAAGTGTCGAAAATGCGCCTTTCTTTCAACTTGACATTCCATTTTGAGGGTACAGAACAAAAATTAAGTAAACACAACTTTTAAATAAACCGTAATGACTTATTACTCTATTCAAGACGTAGCCTAAGCAAAAGCCTATTACTCTACGCTGTTAAGAGACGTAGCCTAACCTTTGCAAATTTTGCTTTCATTATTTATTATGTGAAATTAGCAGCTTAGTCTTTTGACAACAACGCTATGTCTTTTCCATATTGCATTTATGCTCTTCTTATCTTAATTTTGTATTTGGCTTTATTCCTTGAATAATTGCCGCTTTTCTAAATACTACACAATCGGTTACATTTCGTTATCTACTTCTTAATTTTCATTTTTTTTGACTGTTCCTTTACGTTAAAAGAACGATATAACGTTATTTATAGTGAGAAATGAATGTCACAAATCATTATTGATTTCCTTGAAGTTGACAACAGTTAAAATTTAATCCTAAATTAAAACTCCTAAGCAAGCGCGTGTATATTTTTCAACGACTAATCATTATGCAATCTAATATCAAAGATGTTCAACTTTGGGATTTCAAATGTTATTTATCTATTGAAAATACTTGAGGTCAATTTACAGCATCTCTAACTTTGAATTTAGTAATTCTATGTTCTGGAAATTGAAGTTATACCATATAAGCCTTGCTTTTTGTCTAATTTAAGAACAAACTCACAAAAAAAAGAAAAATTATGCTTACTTCTATTTGCTCTGCTGAACTGTAACTACGGCTAAATTTCTTTTATTAAAGTTTAGCATGAACTAAACACCTAAAATCTCAGATTAAATATCGATATTGATATCGTTCATTATGGTGACTAGTTAAATTTGTATATATAAAAATAGCGATTATATATCCTGGTAAATTTACTACTTCAATAATGTCGATTTGAAATCTTTCAGTCTATGTTATACCCACTATCAGAATACAAATTCTTTCGACTCCTTATAAAACCTTCACTACATTCCCCTTGATCCCAAATTGTCTGTGTTTGTATAATAACCTGAAATTATGGTGTAAGATTTCAAGAACATTGAAGGTATGCAGGATATTTCCTAATATTTCCATTCTATATATGCAGTACTGTAAGAAAATCCCGTAAACTATTATTTAAAAGTTTTCTTAGTATTTACACCCATAACATATTCGGTGCATCACTTCAATTGAAAATAATAAACAAAACTCCTATAACCCGTCCCTAAAATTAAGGAAGTGCACCATTTTCTTGTGATATAGAAACTCGAGAGAGTTAGAAATGAATAAAGTTTATAACCTATTCCATGAAGAATACCTGTAAACGCGTCTTACTACTTATTTTCCTTTAACTTTATCTAGTTGGTTGTACCTTTCAAGGAATTCTTCGAATCAAACTATCTCAATAAAACAGTATTAGCTTCTCAATCCATATTATAAAAAGTTTTATGGGTAGATTTCCTGGTAAAATCGTTCATCGAAGAAATAAGGTCGTTAATCTTGGCTCATGAAAAGCAATAACTCTTCCATCTAGTGAGTTTTCATTCAGAGAAAACTTCAAGTTGGACCCCAGTAATCGAATCAGCAATAAACGAAATTTTAACTTATCTTCAACATGGCCAGATCCTAAAGCGGAAATTTACTTTGCATTATTATTGTTTATCTCGTCTTTTTTGCATACCTATGTTTGATTTTAATTTGAATCTAAATTTTGATTATAAATTAAAGAATTATTGTAATATATTGGAAAATGTTTTAATGTATCCTCTTGTAGACTGTTAATTCATTGCACTCAGTCTTACAATGAGAACAAATTCAATAGTAACTATTGACCAGAGATGATTAGATATTATGATTGGTATTATTTGGAGTTCATAGGATTTGATAAAAAAAAGGTCAATAATTAGGTAGAGTCGGAAATTAAATTGGGGTCCAATGGTCGGCGTGAAGGGATTGGGGAGTTTCGTTTTTAAAGATTTTCAGAGCCTTAAATTGTATATAATTGGGAAGATTCTTGCCCCGAAGAAAAATTGAAAATCATTTTAAATTTCATATTATTATTTTCAAATTTAACGGTTTTAGGCAATACCAAAATCTTTAACTCGACACCATTATAGTCTTGCCAAAATAGGTTATAAAACGAAGCTGATCAAGTGCAAAAGAACTACTTCTCACGCTGGAATACTATGTCGTGAATCACTTCAGTATTTGCCTATTCATCTGTTTCCCTTCATGTCAATAAAAGTTAGAAATTTTACAGGAGGTTTCTATGACAGCCATAGTCATTTTCCACACATCACCAAAATAATGCTAAGTATGTAAACCTCACTCTTATTAAAGAATCGAATGTGTTTAATTTAATCACCCAATTCCAAATAGTGTCGATTGTTTTTTGCACAACATTCATGGAATGTTAAATTCTGAGGACCATATTATACAACACTTTTTAAATTTTGCACTACTGATTTTAATCTCTCAATAATACCACTTCACGAGCCATCATTTGAAAGTTTCCTTTGTAACAAACTCAAAAACTAACCTGATGAAATCTCATAGTTTTCCAAGAATTAGCTGAAGCGTGAAATAAGTTTTCGCCCATTTTAATTTCTTTTAACGAAAGAAGTTTTCAGAATTCTCGAATCATGTGCAGCATTCTTTCATCAAAGGCTCTTCATTGCTATTGAAAAATAAATACAACTCTTTGCTTTATATTTAATTAGTTAATTTAAATATTTATATCTGTTGACAATGCGCTCGGCATTAGCATTCTTTTATAAGATTATATTTGAACATTTTGTTCTTTTAATGAAGGAAGACTTCAGAAATACTCTTGCATAAAATATTAAATTGGAAAAAGATTTAGATGATTTTGCTAAATCTTTTACAAGTACAGAATTAGGTCTAACTAGAGCTTTACTTGTTTTATGTGCATTTTTATATAAAGACTGATGATGTTATAAAAATACTGTAATTTAACAAATATTATCTCAAGAATTCACTAAACACGAGGGGTGGTCAAAAGGTTTTGCGAATCGGTAGGGCAAAACAGAGGAAGGGGGATAGCTATTTGAGGGGGTGTTAGGACAAGTTATGACAGGTCAAGACCTGCAGCCTCACGCTCCTGCCTCGTCTATTTCAGAAGAAGTAGCTGATTGCAGATCGCCAGTCAAAGATTTTTCAACAATGGAGAAGGTTTAGCACCGCGCAGTGATCAAATTTTTTACCAAGGAAGGCAAGAATGCAAAAGAGATCCATGAGCGCATGGTTGCTGTGTAGACCGAAACCGCCCCTTCCTATGCAACAATTGCTTGCTGGAATAGGGAGTTCCGCCATGGTCGTAAGTCGCTTAAAGATCACCCTCGCTCAAGAAGCCCGTCAGACCTGACCAACGAGGACAATGTGGCCCGTGTGGAGAGGATGATCCTCGAAAATCGACGGGTGAAGGCCTAAGAAATCGAGCGAGAACTTGGAATATCACATGGAAGTGTTATCATCATCATGCACGATAATTTGGCCATGACAAAGGTCTCTGCCCGTTGGGTGCCTAGAAATCTCACGCCCCATGATCGACTTTAAAGTCTTTAAAGTCCACATGGCCAGAGTTGCATAAGCTGACCTGCGCGAGTGCGGATTCGAGGAGCACAACCATCCCCTCCTACAGTCCAGACCTAGCCCCTAACGACTACTTTTTATTCGGCCAGCTCAAGGCTGCACTGCAGGGGCGCTTGCTTGGGGACGATGAAGATTTCTAGCTCGCCGTCCAGGAGTGGATTAAACAGCAGTCGGGAGATTTCTGGTTGTCGGGAATTCGAAGCCTCAGGGACAAGTGGCGCAAGTGCATTGAAGTCGAGGGTAGTTATATTGAAAAATAATAAAACACTTTTCCTCATATTTCGTTTCCTTATATCCGAATTGCAGAACTTATTAACCGCCCCTCGTATATATTGATTTAATGCTTACTATTTTATCTCTACCATGGTTAAAACCAAGCCAAGCTGAGAAGGCAAGAGCTTTACGCGAGGAGTGTAAAGAAAACGTGATTAGAAGAAAAATAACTTTGCACAGAGTTCAAGAGATTAGCCACTCTTCACTATAATACATATACTATTAATTATCTTCTCAAAGCACACAATCAAATTAAATTTCCACCTAAAAGAAAAGGTTATTGTGAGAAGATATGAGAGTAAATATATTTTGGAATCCAAAACAAATTATAGAATCGTAAAGTACATGATAAAAAAGAAGGAAATTTCTAATGTTTAATTGAAAGGATAAATGTAATTTTATTTCTTTGTTTCTAATTGGTAATTACGAGAATTAGAAATTGTATTGGCAGATCTTACAGAGAACAAAAAAGAAGAGTGAAATCCTAATACAGATTCTATAATTAATGCGTCATTTTAACTGATTAGGGCAAAGTTAACAAAAGAGAGTCTCCTTTGATATTGACGATGACAGAGTAATAATAAGAAAATTAAACAGGATAAATTTATATAAATGCATAGTTAAGCTTAAAAATAAACAAAGCTGCTGGTATTGTCAGTATTGTTAATGAGTATTTAAAAAGTGCAACCTTGTGGGGAAATCAATATCGCGAGGATAAAACAGACGCTTGCGTGGCATAGGAGTCCAAAACTTTAATCCCCTCCTTCGCCTTTCCCCCCCTGGCACAACAATCCGCAATATCACTTGCAAGGAAAGCTTATAATCAGCAGATTTCGTAGCCCGTTAGAATAAACACAGGAGGGTGGCGTAGCCTTTCGAATAAAAATCTATGAACAGGCTACCGGTCCACTCCTATTGTTTAGGACTAGTTTTGCCAAATAGAACAAAGTCCATTCATCTTCGACCAAAACCAGATGAGACCATTAGGGCTAAGGGTCACCACGCCTAAAAGTGATGCCCTAGGAGAGTGGTTTAAACATGGTTACTCATCTTCCTTTCCCTCCCCTCAGAAGATAATTGAGGTATATACACGTCGATCTGGAGTAAAGAGTGGAGAATTGAGGTAGCGATCGAAAGAAGACGAGTACCGGAGTCAGTTCGGTCATTAGGAAGAAGAAAAAAATGTGGAACCGAGCGGGACTTTTCCTCTTGAGGCTGTTCCTTTTAGTAACATCGAAGAGTAGACTATCGGTGTAGAGAATCAGTTATATACCCCTCTCGTCAGTAAAAAACCCTATCTTAGTTTTCGAATACAACCATAGATATCCCTCACAGTTGAGGAAAACCAAAGTGAAGTTCCCTTTAAGAAAGGATTCACCTCTTGGTCAAGTCTCACCATCGGAAAGCCCTTACGAGTGTAACCCAAGGATTGGAATAATCATATATCCACTGTCTCTTCGCTTATATCGTCAAGTATACAAACATCGCCAAGCGCCCCTCGTCTCTCCCCTCGAAGTCAGCTTTTTCGTCGGATTCATCGACCACACGCCTCGCATCGACGTACCTCCGCTACCTCTGGTTTAACTTATCAAGACCATAGCTGTGCGCCCGATTCAGCCTCCCGTCTGCAACAACTCACTCCTCAAACCATTGCCTAAACGAAGCTCTCGTTCAATGTCATCCCCGTCTGACTCCACTTTGTTTAAAGTTATAAGGATTCCCATTTAATTATGTTTTTTAATTAACATTTCGTACTAAAGTGAATCTTTACGTTAACCATCGCTTACTATTCATTGATTGTAGTAATTTTTATTTAGACCTTCTTCTTATATACTTTACTAGATTTAAAGTTTTTGTTTAACAAAATCCTCAAAACGCTGCACAAGGCAATATATATATATATATATATATATATATATATATATATATATATATATAAATATATTATTATTACAAATCATCCCTGATTAAAGAATCAAATCAAAGGATAAATAGTAATATAGCATTCTTAGAGAAAAAAAAGAACGGAGTTATTTATGTACGGAAAAAACCTACATACATACTTGGCCTTATATCACGACATTCATATTTGATATTCATAGGTGGGGTGCATAGATTCCCAGCACAACACACGACTTATGAATGTGGTGTCAGGTTTATGGTTATTTTGACGAACTCAATAATAGTTGATTGCGTTTCATCCACTTGAGTAGTAACAAATTTGTTCATAATCGTTCGAGGAAAATTAAACATAATAAGAAGATCAAGTCGCTCTATAATTTTATGTTAATGGTCTTTGGTTAGCCCGTTAAGGCTAGTAATTTTTTGAGGGGTGGTGTTTGAATTAACAGAAAGTTTGAGTGGTAAAGTTGGGTTACGAAAACCACTACTTGTTTCATGGTTGTATAAGTATCTTTAGCGTACAACGGTAAGTTTTTGAAAAAATATATGTAAAATGTCCTCGTTCACAAGATTCAACCGTCAAGGCCAAATTATTGGAGTATCAGGCAAAGATCTAGTTGCCTACGTCGAGGAAGAAGAGAGGATAGAAAGAGAAGAAAGAAGAATAATGTGGAAAAGAGAAGAAAGAAGAATAAAGTGGAAAAAAGAAGCAGAAGAAAGAATAATACAGAGGGAAAGAGAAGCAGAGGGAAGGAAGAATTTAAATGGATATAGAAGTAGAAGAAAAAAAAATACAGAGTTAAAGAGACACAAAAGAAATAGAAATACAGTTAAAATATAAGCAGAAGATAGAAGAATATCGAGGGGAAGAATAGCACAAGAAAGAATAATTCCATTCAACAGAGATTCAGAAGAAAGAAGAATACAAATGGATAGGAAGTAGAAGAAATAAGAATACAGATGGATAGAGAAGTAGAAGAAAGAATAAAATAGAGAAAAGAGGCACAGAAGAAATAGAAATTCAGATGAATGAGAAGCAGAAGAAAGAAGAATACGGAGGGGAAGAATAGCACAAGAAAGAATAATACAGTACAACAGAGATGCAGAAGAAAGAAGAATACAGTTTAAAAGAGACGCAGTAGAAATAATAGCACTAATGCAAAGGGAAGCAGAAGAAAGAAGAATACAGATGTAACGAAAATATTAGAAAGAAGAATACAGATGGAAAGTAAAGCCGTAGAAATAAGAATACAGATGAAAAGAGAACCAGATCTGCATGCTTCCAACCACAAACTATATCCGCGAGAGTTTAAAAAGAACCAGCCCTTGTCTCCAAAGATATGTGGGTATCTCCAGAAACTCCAGCAAAAAGAACGCCTAAATTTGTCAAGACTTCCGCACACCCTCCAATTCCGTTACCTGTTTTAATTGTGGCACCCCAGGGCCCATTAGCTTCCATTGCCCACAAAATTAGAGGCATAAGTCGTCCTCGAGTCATCGAGTTTACAACATCACCTCATGTCTTCCACAAGAACAACCTCCTGCTTCAGCGACTCCTTTGTCCACATCAAATTTCCCTGACCAACAGGTTAACTTTGTGTTTAATAATAGTTCTCCCGGAGAACTAAAGTTTGAGACTGGATCCGTAAATGGTTGCCTAGTTTCAACATTGGTACTCGATACGGGATGCACCTGTATCGTAGTATCAGATAAATTGCTTCCCTCAGGTAGCCCCCAGCTTTTCAGAATTTCCTGGGTAGATCAAACAATTTCCTCGTCGTCCGATGCCACATCCAGTGTCAGTAATTCACTGACTGGACCGAGGTAGTGGCAGCGCATATTAAATTCTGTTTAGTCTTAATAGGCCAGAGCACGCAGCTCTCACTAAATCCGGTGGCACAGCCTGTAGTCAAACTGATTTAAACAACTAAGAAGTCTGCGGCCCCGAACCCTTTATCCCCTCTGGAGAATCCTGAAGACGAGGAGCTTAATTCCCAAGCCTTCGCTGCTGCCCCGAAGGACTGTCCGACTCTCCCATCCTTCGGGGAGAAGGCAGCGAAAATTTAAATAAAACCTGTTCACGTGAAACTTCGAATAAGATACGTGGTGGGGAATTCACTACTATGCCGGACGACGGCTGAAGTCCCCCCCCCCCTCTTCGATAAATTCTTGCGCATTTCTCGGTTTTACGCCCCACGGGTAGTAAAAATCGCACATGATGGATTACTGGCTGGACATTTTAGTCACTACAAAACCTCTCTCAGTAGTTTTAAATACTTCTTTTGGCCCGGCGCCGCCAAAGAGATTGCCGAATACAGCCATCATACGAACTGTTCCGGAAGGCTAACGCAAAAAAGGCCGGGTACCGCCGGCTGCCCTATTGAAAACCCCTGTCATTTCCGAACCCTTCTTCAGAGTGGCTATAGACGTGGTAGGTCACCGCCATCCCTCGTCTAGTGAAGGACCCTCTTATATCCTCACCTCAGTAGACTGCGCTACGCGTTTCCACGACGCAGTTGCCCTCAGGAAAATTGACAGTATTTCCTGTACATGAGCTCTCATCTTTATTTTTTTCCCGAGTTTGCATCCCCTCAAAAATCCTCTCTGATCAAGGCCGTCAGTTTACTTCGGAACTGATGGAATACATAGGCGATTACTACTCATCAATCCCTTACAATCCCTTTTCGCCCATCCGCAAACGGGATGTGGGAAAAATTTAGCGGTACACTAAAAGCAGTGTAAAGCAAGCTCTGTCTCTCTCAGGCTCGAGAATGGCATCGGTACCTACCAGTCGCCCTCTTCTCGTGCCGAGAGGTCCCTCACCGAACTCTGGGTTGAGTCCCTTTCTAATTGCTGTATGTACGTAACGTCCGAGGACCTATGAACATCCTTAAGTAGCTTTTCATTAATCTCCAATTGGATGAAGAAGGAACCCTGGAAGCATTATACCCCTGAGAACCTCTTTAGAAGGTAGACATGGTTTACGTAGAGTCAGATAACGAGTATCCTCTACCTTCAGTATCATTTCCCCAGGACGACCTGTCCACTGAGTTAGATGTAAGCCCCCACCTTGGAACGCTCAGAGATTCACAAGTTTCTGCTCGAGTGAAGGAAAAATTAAGTTTAGCACCATCTTTCAACTACCCAATCCCCAGAAGAATTTTGGAATCCCAACCGATGCCTGTGTTGAAGGAAGTGGTTGTGTCCGGGTACAAAATAAAGACAACGATACCCCTTTTACCATAGCATATGTAACTATATAACTGGCAGCACTAGCCGTAATTTGGGTGACAAAGAAACTTAATTTATTTCCAAAGGTACGGAGATTAACGAGAATTCAAGCACTAGCCTCTGGCATATTTGCGGAAGAGCAAAAGTGAGAACGATAGAGTCATGCCATGGAGTCTAGTATGCATCGAGTACCAATTTAACATAAACTATTTAAAAGGGTCCGATAAGTATAAAGCTGATAACTTGAGCCGAAACTCTACAGAGGGCGAATTAAACTCCATTTTTGTCTTAAGACCAATTTTCTTTGTCTAGATATTAACTCCCTTTTGTATCAAGACCAATTTTATGGAGGGAGGTATTAATGTGTTAAGGTTTATTTGTGTAAGGAATTAACTACCTATGTACCGCTTAATAGTCAGTTTCATTTTTTTTGTTCTTTGGTGTGTTCGATGTTTTTTTTGTTTAATTGAGTTGTGTGATCGGTACCGATTGGCCTCGCGAGTCCAGGTTAAAATCAGTCGTTCACCTGCCTATGTACGTTTGCGTGTGTGCGTACAATGTCAATAGGACTTATTTTGTAGGATGGTTGACCACGGTAACAGTAGGACTTGGAATAGTATTGACGTATTTTTTTTCGTTTATATTTTTTTTTTTTCACTAGAGTTCCCCCCCCCCATTACCTTCTTTAGAAGAAAGGAAGTGTGGGGAAAACAATATCACGAGTATAAAAAAAGACGCTAGTTCGGTTACATAGCGTCAACCGCTACGTAGCATATGGGCTAATACTTTAACCCCCCGCCCTTTCCCTTTTGCACCGCTAGCACAACAATCCGCAATATCGCTCGCAAGTAAATCTTATAATCAGCAGATTTCGTAGCCCGTTAGTATAAGCAAAGAGGGTGGTATAACCTCTTAAGTAAAAATCTAGGAACAGGCTCACTGTCCACTCCTAGTGTTTAGGTCTAGTTTCGCCAAATATACGAAATTTCATTCTTCTCAGGCGAAAACCAGAAGATACCTTTAGGGCTAAAGGTCACCACGATGAAAAGTGATGCCCTAGGAGAGAGACCTAAACATGGGCACTCATCTCTCTCCTTTTCCCCTCCCTCCAGTGGATAATTGAGGTATATATACTTCGATCTTGAGAATAGAAAGGAGAATCGAGTAGCGATCGAGAGAAGACTAGTACCGGCGTCAGTCTGGGCATTAAGAAGATGAAGAAAAAGTGGATCCGAGCGGGAGTTTTCCTCCCGGGGCTCTTACTTTTGGTCACATCGAAGAGTAGACTATAGGTGTAGAGAATCACTCTTATACCCCTCTCGTCAGAAAAACCTCCAATCTCAATTTTCGAATAAAACCAGAGATATCCCTCACCATTGAAGAATACAAAAGTGAAGTTGCCGTCGAGAGAGGATTCACCTCTTGGTCAAGTCTTATCATCGAGAAGACTCCACAAGTGTAACCAGAGGATTGATATGATCATACATCCACTGGCTCTTTGCTTATATTGTCAAGTCAAGAAACGTTGCAAGCGCCTTCCTCACTCACCTCAAATCAGCTGTACGTCGGATTCAGCGACCACACGCCTCGCATCGACGTGTCTCAGCTACCTTTGGTTTAACTCAGCAAGACGGACAGCTGGGCGTCCGATTAAGTATCCGGTCTTCGACAACTCACTCCTTAAACTATCGCCTAAACGAGGCTTTCGTTTAAGGTCATTCCCCGTCTGACTCCACTTTGTTTAAAGGTAAAAGGATTCCCATTTAATTAGGTTTTTTAATTAACATTGCGTACCAAAATAAATCTCTACGTCACCCATCGCATATATCATTGGTAGTAGTAATTTTTATTTAGACCCTCTTATTATATCCTTAGTAGATTTAAAGTTAAATATTTAATTTTTTATGTAATTAAAAGTATATTTTTGCTCTAGTTGTTTAATTAAATCCTCGAAACGCTGCACAAGGCAATAGATATACAAGGATGACAAGGGCAAAAAGATGATAGAGAAGAAGAAGAAGAAGAAGAAGAAGAAGAAGAAGAAGAAGAAGAAGAAGAAAAAGAAAAAAAAGACTGAAAAGACCATGACGGAGAAGAGAGAAGAATCGGAGCGCTTGCCTCAGAAAATAAAGACTCCGAGCTCAGCAGGCAAATGAGCTAGGGTCAGCCTTGTGGGTGATTCCCAGGCACGGGACCTGCAGCCCCTACTAGCGGCCCGCCTTCGCACAAGCGTTAAGGTGAGCTGCCTCCCAGGATGTGGGAATAAGCAGGTGATAGCTGACGCCGAGAAGTCTCAGATTTCTGAGACTTCAGTCGTTGCCCTTATAGTCTGTGGCAACGACCTCTATCTAGCTCAGAGGAGGTAGGGTAGGCTCTACAAGCGGGATTATGAAGACGGTTATGGGCGAGGGCGACAACTGTGGATTGAAAACCCGCAGACGCATCGTGGTGGGGATGCTCCCGAGGTGGGGTCCAAGCCGGACTGCCCACGTGAGGAACACGTTGCTAAACCGGTGCCTTGCACTGGTGGAGGGGGTCTTTTTTGTCGACCCGTACACCGTATTCTATGGTAGAAAGGACCTCTACCAAAGGGATGGGGTGCATCTCTCTTTTTTAGGGCAAGGCTTTCCTAGCCAACCTCATCCAGGATGTCGTGGAGCGCACCCAAAGGAGTGTCCGTCCCATTGGTAGCAAGGAACCGTGAATTCGCCTTCGAAGTCTCGGTTTGAGGTTCTTATCCACGATTCTGTTATGGCTACCATTCTGAGTCACTCCCCAAACAACCTTCTCGGAAGTTGTAAAAAATGGTGCCACCGCGACAAACAAGAAGTCGGGAAACGGAAGAATATAGGGGGTCCTACATTAAGAGACTCCCTGTGGGTTCTTTTGTTTAATGCGAGGTCAATCAGGAACAAGTTTCCTGAGCTCCGTGGCCTCGTAGCGACGGAAGAACCCGAAATAGTAGCCATAACAGAATCGTGTATAAAAACCTCAAACCGAGACTTTGAAGTTAAATTCACGGTTGATGGCTAACAACTCTTTCACAAAGATAGGCCAGACAGAGAGGGTGGGCGTGTAATGTTGTATGTCAAGGATACAATCAAATCTACGAACTCCAACATTACATCCGATCACGAGCTCCTAGGCGTTGACCTAGAGATAGGTCCTGTCAGATACAGGACGCTGGTGCTTTACAGACCCCCTTCCTAACCCGTTGAGAAGGACAGGGAACTGTACCAGCTGCTGGGTGAGCTTGTTCAAAGCAGAGTGTGCTTCGTTATGGGCGACTTCAACAGACAAGTTGACTGGGAAACCAGAACAGCCTGTGGCGAGAGCGCGCTACTCCTGGAGTTCGCCAACAACGAGTTCCTCACTCAATAGGTCGGAGAACCGACGAGTGGAGACAAAATCTTCACCTCTGAGGATGATATCGTTGAGGATGTCTCTGTACGCGAAGAGCTCGGTGGTAGTGATCACCAGCTAGTTAGATTTAGCGTCAAGATCCCGAAGGTAAGGTCTGTTGCCAGTCAATCAAGGAAACTTGACTTGAGAAGAGCAGACTATGCAAGCCTTCGTGCTGGATTGACTGATGTAAGGCTAGCGGTATGCGAAGAGGTTGAGGATTTGTAGAACAATTTCAAAAATAAGTTCATGAGTCTTCAATCAAGTTGCATTTCTCTGAAATGCCTCCCTCGGTCTCTGTTCAATCAAAGTGGTTTAATCGAGAATTCGGCCAACTGCTTAGGGAGAAGAGAATAGCGTACCGGCGATCGAAGATTTTGGGTGCCTTTGACGAGTACCGGAGGCTAGCCAGGAGAGTGAAGTCCAGCATAAGGGCGGCTAAGCGTACTGAGGAACTCCGAGTAGCGAGACTCTGCAAGGAGAATCCCAAGGAGTTCTTCGGCTATGTAAATAGCCGTAAACCAATCCATCGTAGGATTGGGCCCTTAGTAGACGAGGAGGGTGCATTCACTCACTCAGATGCAGAAAATGCTAACCTTCTAAATGCCTACTTCTCTTCAGTGTTTACTAAAGAGTGTGATCCCATCGCCCATCTCACAGAAACCCCCAATCTCAGTATATCCTTAAGGGCACTGCTCTTGAATCGAGTGACACTGAGAAGGAATTGGGTGTAACTATCACTAGCAACCTCAACTTCTCGAAACAGTGCATCGAGGCAGAGAAGAAAGCCCAAAGGATTTTAAGCTACATAAAGCGCCAGTTTGGATACCGTAACAAGGAGATAGTACTTTGTCTGTACAACTCCCTCGTTCAGCCGCACCTGGAGTATGCCTTCCAATTTTGGAGTCCTTCGTTTCGAAAGGACATCGCAAGGTTTGAACGCGTACAAGCTAGGGCAATTAAACTGATTCTCTCTATCCGACATAAAAGTTATGAGGATAGACTACGGGAATTAGATCTGTTCTCGCTGGAAACCCTTAGACTGCGTGGTTAGCTCATCGAAGTTTTCCATATACTTCGAGGGTTCGAATATGTTCATTCCCCGGATATTTTCACACTGAGTGAGAACAGAACGCGAAATCACGGCTTCAAACTTGAACTAAGGCGTTATAACCGTAATCTGTGTGGAAATTTTTTCACCTACAGTATCTGCGGTAAGTGAAACGCACTTCCAGTAGAAGTTCTCACATTGAATCTGTTGACCTGTTCAAGTCAAGACTAGACAAAGTCTTGAAAAGTGGCCGCTAAGAGCCGCAAAACAATTGAGTAGCCATGTGCCCGCTCGATTGCTAGTCCAAAGGTACCCTCTTTGAATGGACTGTTGGTTCTCATAGGGTACTCTCTCTCCTTGTAGCTCCTTGTAACTCCCTAGTTAAACAATCAAATTAAAAAAATAAAAGATAAACAGTAATATAGCACTCTTAGAGAAAAAAAGGAACGTACATACATACTCGGCTGTATACCACAAAACAACGAATATTCCAGAGGACTGGATATTTGAATTAGTGAAACGTATTCATAATAATGTAGGTTAACTTAATGATGTAAGCATTCATAGAGGTATAAATTAATTAATTAGTTTAGCAAAATAATTTAAAACAAAACTAAATGTAAGATGTAATTTATTCAGTGACGATAATATTTCAGAGACATGCTGCTACTGCTCAAATATTTTCAATTCATAATACTATTTATATGTTTCCTTATAAGATAATTATTATTATTTATATAGTTTATAAAAAACTTGGAAATTCTGCAGAGAATCTATATATGATGCAAGGTATTAAATGTAAAAATTAACGTTAATATTTGGCGTAGCATTGAATTTGTGTATAGAAATCTACAAGTGTACGTGATTATACTTATGTAGTTTGTTTCCCCCCTAATAGATTGAGTAAACACCTTGGTCGGCGGGCAGGGGCAGAGAGAGAGAGAGAGAGAGAGTGAGAGCTGGAAATGTAGCACTGATTTGCTCGGCTGATAGTGATTATCTTTATTGTTCCAAGAGTGATTTAGGTTCGAGTCCATAGACAACCGAAGTCCCACATTATGACTCAGACTCTATAATACTAAAAGAAATAAAAACCAATGTTATTTAAAAACATCTACATATACTAAGATCAATGAGAAACATGAGCGAAATTTAAACAAATGAAAGGATTTTTCATATTTCTCCTCAGCATTCCAGGTAAAAGAGCAAACATTAGCGCCTTTGTTACGAAAACCTATTTTGCATATTCTAAATTAAAATTTGCTGATAAAATTCGTTTTGAATCCTCAAAAGTGCGCAAAGAGTGTCCAGAATTTAGGGGTTATGGACAAAGAGAACACATGATAAGTTGGCACTTGGTATACCTATGATTTGTCGAGAGACAAAGAATCATTGCACACTTTGATTTATTTGTAGTGAAATTTCAGGATATAAAAAAAGAAGGTAAAATTCAGTATCGTATTATACTCATAGCTATATTAATATTGCCTCATTGAACCTAAATCTCAGAGTCAGTTTTCTTTCAACTACTATCTCTTGAAAATATAGATCATAATGACAGACTCTGTTACATAAAATGATAAAGATTTAGAAAGTAAAAATGACTTAGCGCTTATACCTGGTAATCAATACATTCAATATGAGCCGACTGTTGACATAAGGAAAGTCATAATTCAACCTCTAAAAATCAAACTAGGTTCATTAAACGATTTGTTAGACCATGGGCAATTGAAGGTGACTATGCCAATTTCCTCCTTTTGCATTTACTTGCCTGTCAATTGAAAATTCAAGGACGGTTTGTTTGATGTTTTACAGATACTGCAGCCCATTTAAGATAATCATTTCATAGGATCAATCCAGAAATTGTCAAAAAACTATTAAATGGCTACAAAACGCTTGTTACAACATGACACTCAGGTTGCATTTTCTTAATAGCTTTCTTAATAACATCTCGCAAAAAATATTAATTAACTAATGAGTTAGAAAAACGATTCCACTAACAATTTAAGGGCTTGTTGGAAGGGTAGATGGAATCTAAATATGTTGGCTGACATTTGATGGAGTATAAAACGAATATGTTCACATATTGAACAGTGAAGGAAAAGCTAATAGCCTAAAACTTTGCCTTAACTACTTGCACAAAATTTGATTTACACTAAAGATAACTTCAGCATAGACAAAATAAATTTAGACACACATTACGGTCAAGTAATATTTTATCATTTTCCAGAGTATATATATTGTTGAAATATTATAGAAATAATCACAACTTTATCAGCTGCTGTATTTTTATGGTTTTTGATACAAATGTATGGCATCTTCTAGCTCAAAATGTTGATGAAATATAGAAAACCTGGGATCATTTTTGAATTCATAGGCCAAATGTTAGTCAAATAAAATGTTATATCTAATTCAGGAAAAATTGAGTTCCCGAAAGTTATTCTTCAAAAATGTTAGAAGGGTCTTAATCAAAGCGACTATAGCTAACTTTTCGAAAGGTTGGTGGTTAAAGTCCACGACTAGAGATGTCTCAGAAAAACTTTGTGGTGACAGTCCCAAAGCCACAGCGTGTAGTATTAGTGTGAGAATAAGAGTTTTTCATGATTTGATAGTCTATCTGCTGATGTGCTTTCGATGTCTTTGACTACTTAACGCCATTATAGAAATGTGTGATGAAACACATCTTCTAATGACTTGAGTTAGGTCAAAATGTGTCATTTCCTCTTAGAAGAGGATAAAATTTAATTATCGCTCCAAAGGTCGAGCAGATCTCTCTTGAAATGTGGAAATTTTATCTGGTAATCGCTTCAAGATAAAATCTCTTGTACCAAATATTTCCAGTTATCTATTCGTTAGAAGTCTACATGCGACTTTATTTAATCGATTTAGGAATTCAGTGTCATTAAGTCTTGGTGCATTGGATATGTCATGCGCGGTTGACGAAAATGGACATAACCATCGGGCATTTGTGGTATTTTAGCCTGGCTTTTTGAGATTCTCTTCTAAGTGACGAAATTTTGTTCGCACCTTTGATAAGTGTTCGCTAAAGATTGAATAAGACCAATAATTTTGGCCGAGATTTTTATTTGTCGATATTGAGAACATTATTATGACCTGTACCTTGCCAAGATGCGAGGAGATGCCTGCGTTATCAGAAGATTCCCGAAGAAATCAAGCATGTTCACACCTTGCTCGAAATTTAATTGTTGTTGTTTTTTAATCAGAGGCTATTATGCGCTCAGCAAAATATTGCACGTGTGAAACAAATATGTTGTGATTTCCGTGTGAAAATTTTAATATATCTTTTAAGGAGGTGAAGACTAAGTGAAGCTCACATAATACCTTCTCCTTTTACGAAACGCAGAATCAATGTGGATGAAGATATGACAACAAATTAAATGAAAACATACTTATATAACCAAAAGGTTTAATGGACACATAACTTTTTTCGAGTATTATATTAAACGTCTTAGAAAAATTAAGATTATAAAAATATTTTTTCCTAGAAATGAAAGATTTAATGTCACAAAGAAATGACAGAGGATATTTGTTGGTCGTAGTGTTGCAGGTGCGTAGTGAAGCGGTAAAACGTGTAGAGGCGGAGCAATTGTTAATATATAGTGAGTCAATGTTTGCTTGATTGGGTTGAGGCATTTAGTTTTCTTATTTTTTTTCCTATAATTAATTTTCTAATATAACATGTACGAAAAATATTTATATCATACCAAATTTACCATTGTTCCAAGTATTTTGAAAATTCTGACATGACTAATTGTAAACAATAGCAAGAAAAAGTATCATTCCAAGGAAACGAAATCAAGTGTAAGATTACTAGACTTTTCGGATTCCTGTAATCATACATAGGAATTCCTAACCCACGAAAACTAGGAAAATTTAAAATTTTTCTATTTTTTAAAGAAGATTGATTTAACACTTAAAATGTTATATATATGCTTAAACATTTTTTTTTCTTAATTATTATATAAAAGGGAAAGAAGAAGCATTAAAAATCAAAAGATTCTGCAATATTGTATTACTACCTATATAAGTACTATAGATCAATTAACATAGTATTGCTTTAATTTAAATTTCAAATAATAGAGGAATAATGTTTAAATTAATATTTTAATATTTAAATAATGTTTTATTCAAAATACCAATTGCCAATGTAGATTTAAGTAAAAATACTAACCTTTGCAACATTAGGTCAAATTTTCCATCATATAAATAATGCTTAAATAATAATTTGCTTATTTCCTTTATGAAAAAATAATATTTAAAATAAAGAAAATTTCGCTAAAAAAATTCCTTAAATGCGTTTGAAAGAGATTATTTGCATTGATAGATAAGCAAGAGGTCGATAAAGCCCTTTCAGCTACGAGAGGATCAGAAGGAATTGAATAAAGAGCATTTCGGACGAACGCAATGTTTTGAGTTCTCGTTCCTATTGAAGCTAAGATAAAAAAATTATCTTTTTTTATTTCTATAAATATATATATATATTCTGTGTCGCTCATGTTGTAAAATAGGTAGGCCTGTGATACCCAAATTGCAGGATTTAATAGGCCCAGCATGGAACTCCACAAATGGAGGCTAGGTAAACCAATCAAATCCTAAAAATAGTTAATTGTGTAAATTAAGTAACCAAATATACTTAGAAAAAGAAACAATATATATATATATATATATATATATATATATATCAAATAGATATAAAAGCAAGCGGTTCGTCAGAGTAACGAAGAAACACACAAACATACCGGTGCTGAGAATAGTTATAAACAAAAAGCTAACAACAGGAGGCAATAGGCAAGCTGAACAAATACAGATTTGGCCAGCAAAATCTCACAAAGAACTGTAAGAGACATGCAATTCCCTATAATTAAGATAAATCTAAATCAGGGGAAATATGTAGATACAACAAATAAACATATATGTCGGAACTCTGCCCAAAGGGTGAAAATAACGAACAAATTAGAACACTGGGTCCGTCCTACGGCATACAATAAATATACAGGGTGTCTATAAAGTCTCTTTACACTCAAAAAATTGTTACCATGGTAATTAATAAGATATCTTAATCAGGCTTGTTCTATTGTACTCAGTGGTTTTCAAAGTTATTTTACCTAATTTAATACACCACTATATGGGCACCATTAGTCGCACGAAGCACATCAAGACTCTACCCGATTTCTTGCCATGTTCGCTGTAGCATAGCCTCATCAATGGTTGTAATTGTATCTGTTATCCTTTGATTTAATTAGGTAATGTCTCTTATCTTTGTTCGACACACGATAGCTTTATCATAGCCCTATAGAACGTGGTGGCCACGGAATTGTTCCACCCCTTTCAATCCAACAGTCTGGAAATGTTTGATTAAGGAACTCACGAACATGCAGTCCTCAATGTAGTGTGGCACAATCTTGCTGGAAAATGATGCTCGGTTGAAGGTCCTGCAGTTGTGGTGGCACATATTCAGTGAAAAATGGACGAATAATCCGATTGCACATAATCCCACACCAGAAATTCACTTTGGGACTATCTCACCGAACTTCTCTCGTCAACTGAAAGTGTTCTGATCCCCAACCTTTATTTGTTTAGTTTCCTTGAAACATGAAAGATTGCCTCATCACTAAAACGAACACTCCTGAGGAATTTTTCATCTTTTGTTGCAGCATATTAAGTCTTTTCGTCTTGGTTTGGCTCGCTTGCCTGTAGGAGATTCACTTTGTAAGCGTACAGTTTGCGTGTAGCATCTTGTGCACAGTTAATGTGGTAGCACTAAGTGAATGGCAGCAGGAAGGATGGAAGAAAAGAAAAAGTTTTTTCTTACGCAATCGATGTTTTCCTCAGATGTTCTTGGTCGCTCACTCTTCTTTCTATCTAACACTGTCCTTATCTCCATAAATTTCTTGTGCCATGCTCAAATTGACGGACATGACAGTGGATCTCTTCCAAACTTTGTTCTGTAGTTTTGTTGAGTCTGAGTATCCAATTTGTCTCAATAAACCATGATACATATTGTGCCTTCTCTTGAGGAGTAGCCATTTCTTAGGGGTTTATTCAAAACGAAGCCTCTTTACTCAACAGGATGCTTGAAACACAAAAATGCAATGTAATTAAAAACTTTGAAAACCACTGAGTACAATACAACAAGTTTGATTACGAATCTTATCAATTGCCATTGTAATAATTTTTTAAAATTGTAAAGAGACTTTATGGACACTCTCTCTCTTCAAAACATCTTCAGGGGCAAGTACAAAGATAAATATTAAAAAAAAAAGTGGAGCGGGCATATAAAACAAAAAAGATGTAACGTCATAAACAAAAGACTAACGACACGTATCCCTAAACACCAAACAAAATAATAAAGAGATTGTTATGTAAAATATGTTATATAAAACCTGAGAGATCTTTTTATTGTTTACATATTCTTTTAGTTATAAAATTATCGAGTTTAAAAAGCCCATCACTAAGATTAAAATTTAGGTGCTGCGTAGATTTAATAATGGCGGATTCAATGAGATTACGCTGACCAATCAATCTGATGGCCAGTGGAACTAATATGTAAATAAAGCATTAAAAGTCTGCCCTCTTTGGCAACTATATTTATGTTGGGTAATCCTCACAGATAAACATTTTCCAGTTTGACCAACATAAAACTTATTACAAAAAGTACAAGGAATTGCATGAATACAGGAAAGTTTATTATGGGTGAATTATTAATTAAAAAATTCTGTTAAACTAAATTAGAGGTAAAAACGACATGAACAGTACATGAGGAAAAAAACTTGAAGATATGTCTAAAATTATCATTATAGGGAAGACACAAAATATTTTTGTTGGAGGAAGTTTTTTATCATTATTGTAAAAAGATTTTTTTGCTGAAGCCAAGGCACTATCTAAAACATATATAGGGTACTTTAAATCCCTACCAATATTATATATACACTTTAGAAAGAGTACTATTCGCTCACTAGCAGATGAATAGGTTAACTCGTAACATTTGCTATACGTTTACCGCTTTCATGCCTACTTGATGTTGTTGAGTCTGTTGACGAACCTAAGATCCCTGCATTTTCATAATCAAATTAGAGTATTTTGCGAAGCTTTTTTGTGCTGCTTAAATAATTTTTTTCTGAAGTGTTGGCAGAAAGATAATATAATTTAGCCTAAAATAATTCTTCTAAAATTTTAAATTAAATTCTCTATTAGAAATAAAATACCAGACTAATCAAATTTGCTGTTTTTAAATAAGTTTATCTAATATACAGAGAGAGAGAAAATGAAGTGAACCTTTAATGATAGAGAAAGTCTTTAGTTCTGCTCTAGTATCGTGTCCTCCTTTTTTCGTTGGGGTTTCGTTTTGCTTGTTTATCCCACGTTAAGTAGGTGTATGTAGGAGCAGCAGATATACCACGCTTAATAGCTAATTTGTATTCTACAGCAACATGCAATTTAAATAATATGTCTAACAAAGCCATTTCATATGACACCTAGTCCTCCGAAATATATGGAATGCATTATGAAAATTCCATCTTCTTCTTGTAACTACTACTTAAAAAAGAACTTTAATTTAGGACTAAATTTGCCCCCAAAATAGTAATTAATATAATTTTCAAACTATGCTGGTTGACTCTGCAGAAGTGAAATGTGTTATTTTTCAATTAAATGGCAATGTCTCTGTTGACAACCGTAGCCATTTCAATTTAAAACATCGTGATATTTAATACATGTTTTCTGAATTTCAACTAATATTTCAAATTGAAATTCATACAGAAATGAGGATAAGGTTTATTATACGAGTCAATTGGTAGCCGGAGCACTTTTTATAGCATACTTAGATAAATTGCGAGTAACTTTTTATTATTTTCTATCGAACATTACATTCTTACTTTTACTGATCTAATATTCCACCAAATTGCATGCTCTCTAATTTTCCCCAGATCTTTTCACAAACGCCGTATGTCGGGTTTCCCATCTTCTCCATTGATCAAGAACATACAATTCGTTGGTGATCAATAAATGGAAAATCGATTACAGTTACTAACTGTGGATTAAATTGCAAATTGAGTCAGACAGAGAAGGGATGGGGTTGATTTGAGTGGAAGCCATTTTTCCTTTTTTTCAAAGAAAAATTATATGTGAATGGAAATAGGTAGCAGAAGCCTTAAATTCCACATCTTTTTTATTGTATAAGTAATATTTTACGTGATGTTTAGTATATTTAGAAAATTGTGAAAATGGAAAAGAACGCAGAAATTTAATTAATGATATCTCGAAAACAGAAGATTAATTGGCGATATTTAAAATTATAAATGGTAGATTATATGCAAAGTTCCGTCCCCAGAATAAGATATATTCCTAAAAAGCAAAGATTATCTGTATGAAGAAAAAGAGGCTCAAAGTTATAGTGTTTATTTAGGAATATATTTTTGCGATTATCCTGGGAATTTCTTGATATCATTTGCAAATTAGGTCCATCAATGCGAGTTGAAAGCAGACGCACTGCAACGCGAAGAAGGTTGGCCACGGAAAAGAGGAATGAGACGGAATGAGTCCAAATTTCTATTTTTTTATTAATATTATCAGAGAAAGCTTTTCACAGTTTATCTTATTTTAGAAAAATGTTGTATATTGAGCGTGGACAGATGATAATCACTCTTTGAACGTTTTTCAGGACAAAAGAAATTAATCATTTAGCTGTTTTAAAATAAAAATCATAAAATACTATTTATTTATATATATATATATATATATATATATATATATATATATATATATATATATATATATATATATATATATATAAATATATATATAAATATATATGCGAAAATAACGGTTACCAGCAAGATGCCAAAATAACCTACTCAAAGCATCATACCTTGATAAATAAAGGAGAAATAACATGTGAACAACCTCCAAGTGTATTTCTTATATTCAGCTGATTTCTAGGTGTAACGATGCTCTTTAATTTCTTGTCGTAGGGTTCAGATTTGGAATTAATAAAAAGCTCAAGATTTTCCGATAAAATCCTTTAAACATTAAGTATTTCAATTGATTTGAGAGATTTAAATTGTATTTCTTATATGGATTATTATAAAATGTCAGAAAACATAGCTATGAGGTCCATACACACGCCACCTTTTACCCGTTAGTACAATAAGGATGAGCTTTAAATCTATTTAAAAAGCGGTGTTACGCATTTCTTTTAGGCAATCCATTTCTTGGATCTACAAATGATTTTACATAAAGGAAAAACCCAAATAGACGTTTTAAATCTTGGCTTTGACATTTTCATTTCATAACAAAGAAATATTTTCCATCTAGCTTCACACTCTAAATTATTTATTGCGTACAGTCTTTGCCTCATTGTGCAGTAAAAGGTTCGAGATATCGAGGGATACACTGCCTTGTAATCTTTTGAACGAGATTTCCAATTACATATAATGAATGATGCATTAATTCGAAATCCCTTACTGACTTATACGAGCTTGGTTTGTACGAAGACAAAACGATCTAGTTGATTTCTTTTACGTTGATGCAAATAATTGGATCATAATTGTATTTAATGGAATTGAGAAAAAAGTACGCTTGAAAGATGTTCAAAAACGCGTGATTAGAAAAATGAAGAATATTTAAATGACGTTAATTCTAATTTGCAATAAAAGTCTTTCTTCCTGGAATATGTTTAAATTTCTTATTAATCTGTTAAGCTATTGTGACCATGATGTGAAATATTAAGGGAATATTTAAGTAATAATTGTTTATATTATTACTAATGACTTGGTAGTAAATAAAAGAAATTAGTGGTAAATTGAACAAATTAACTCTTTAAAATCAAATAAACGTTTTCCATGAAATCTTTAAGAAATGATAAGTATTATTATTATTTACTTGGATATAATAAAAAGTATAGATTCGTTGAATTTAAAAAAATTGGCCCTTAGAGAAAGTACATTCCCTTTTTTGTCTACGTGAATAAAGGAAAAACAATTCAAATAAGAGAATTAACTAGAAAATAAGTTTTCTCTCCTTTATAGTTCATTTCTCGACGAAATAAAAGTTTATCTTCGCTGCTTCAATAAAACTTGCTGGGATTTGAAGACAAGAAGATGTTGAATTCTCTCTTCAAGTCAGTACTTGGGAACGAAAGTTCCATGACAAATAAATGAAAAGGATACATTGTGTTTTCTAGGTTTGGTGGTCCAGCCGCCATCCACCTTATCAGCCTTACCTGACTCCTTTGGATGACCACCTTTTTGTGGTTAATAAAATCAGATTGAAAATGGTAAGCTGTTTGATATACTTACATAGTTGACACCAAAGACAGATTACAACTCTTTTTTGCCACAAAGCAATGAGTTATAATCAAGAGGTAAAATCTACAATAATTCTTTCAGAAAAAGATCTCTAAAGGGGATGAAATATTTCTAGAATAAATTTTTTGTTTGAATTGTGTTTTCATTTATTCATGAACAGATTTGATTGTAAATAAACGAATTTTCTGGGTCACATGATAGCGAAATAATAGGATTTATTTTATTACATATAATTTCTATTTGTTTGCCATCTTTTGTTCTTTCGCTATTTTCCCTCTCTTTGGCAAAGTTTATTTAGCTTTCTTCTATCTTCCTTAAACAACCAATTGTATATCCTTCAAAAGGTCATAAACTTCTTTTATTCTCTGGTTATATAAAAAATTACCATCTGTGGGAAATACATACGAGGGGCGGTCAATAAGTTCTGCAAATCGGATATAAGGAAACGAGATATGAGGAAAAGTGTTTTGTTATTTTTCAATATAACTACCCTCGACTTCAATGCACTTGCGTCACTTGTCCCTGAGGCTTCGAATTCCCGGCAATCAGAAATCTCCCGACTGCTATTTAATCCACTCCTGGACGGCGAGCTGGACATCTTAATCGTCCCCAAACCGGCGTCCACGCAGTGCAGCTTTAAGCTGGCGGAAAAAGAAGTAGTCTTTAGGGGCCAGATCTGGACTGTTGAGGGGATGGCTGAGCTCTTCGGAAACGCACTCGCGCAGGGAAGCTTGTGCAACTCTTGCTTTGTGAACTTTGACGACGTTAAAGTCGATCATGGGGTGTGAGGTTTCTAGGGACCCAACGAGAAGAGACCTTGGTCACGGCCAAATTGTCGTGGATGATGTTGATAACACTTCCATGTGATATTCCAAGTTCTTGCTTGATTTCTTCGACTTTTACCTGTCGATTTTCGAGGATCATAATCTCCACACGGGCCACATTGGGCTCATTGGTCACGTCTGACGGGTGTCCCGGAACGGGTTCATCAACAAGGGACTCACGACCATGGCGGAACTCCCTATTCCAGCGAACAATGGTTACATATGAAGGGGCGGTGTCGGTGTACACGGCAACCATTCGTTTATGGATATCTTTTGCATTCTTGCCTTCCTTGGTCAAAAATTTGATCACTGCGCGGTGCTCAACCTTGTCCATTGTTGAAAAATTTTTGACTGACGATCTGCAGTCAGCTACTGCTTCTTAAATAGACGAAGCAGGAGCGTACGGCTGCAGGACCTGACTTGTAATAACTTCTCCTAACACCCCCACAAACAGCCATCCTCCTTCCTAGTTTTTGCCCTACCGATTCGCAAAACTTATTAATCTCCCCTAGTATGAAAACAGGCCAAAATAAATTAAACGCTCCTACCCGAGGTAATGACAAAACTCTCACTCAGTAACTTGAGCACGATAAATAAGACCAATGTGCTATGAAGATTTGGATTCATCTATAGAATATATCGGAATTTATTTTATTTTTGCTCTAAAGGCTCACTGATTCCTAAAAGTGCTAATTGTTCTAATTTTGGCTCAAAATTTTCACTGAAATTTTGCATTCTTAAACAGCTATATCCAACTATATCCCTCCCACACTCTTTAGCCAATTAGCTAGAGTACTATGTGGCTTTCATGTTTTATTTCTTTTATCGAAAAGTATTAACTATTCGGTGACTACATTTTATTAACGAAACTTCACTACATGAGTGAAACCCTTATAATATAAGAAAGTAAAGTATGTAGTCCATTTTCCCACAAAGTAGCATTTATTTTGCTGGGCTCGTTGAACAAAATAGGAAGGCCTCTAGAACCAAATAGCAGGATTAATAGGCTCACCAGGGAACTCCACTAGGGTAAGCTCAGTTGATTTATCAAATCTAAAAAATTGCTATGTGTGTAAATTAAAGAAATATTATGCCAAGTGAAATAAATAAAGAACCGAAGAGAATTTGGAAATGAAACTATATATATATATATATATATATATATATATATATATATACAAATATCATGTTAAACTGAGCCAAAAGATCTGAGGCAAGCGGTCGTTTAGATTGGCACGGAAACCAAACCACATTCAAAGATCTCAAAGGCGACCATTTGGAAAAATAAGCAGATCGCACACAAACAAACATATGCGTGTTGGAAAAGAATTTCAGCAGCTGGACAATTATATGCTCTGAACAGAGAAATTTCACAGAAACGTGCAACAAATTGGTTACATATAATAAAGCTACATCAATGCAAAATATGTAGGCACATCAGAATACACAAAGCTGTGGGAATCTCCGCCCAAGGGGTAGAAATAACGAATGCACTAGATCATTGGGTCTACCCGATGGAAAAGTTAAGGTCACGCCGCTTGGAGACGAAAGATATTTATATATATATATATATATATATATATATATATATATATATATATATATATATATATATATATATATATAGAGAGAGAGAGAGAGAGAGAGAGAGAGAGAGAGAAATGGAGGCAGATTCTCATAGTTCATTTTTATTATCATTATTATTATTATTATTATTATTATTATTCAAAAGATTCATTATTTCTGATTAATTAACTCAATTCTTTCCTTTAATAGTGTCACAAGATCCCGTTTATTCGCCTAGGTCATACGGCCTTTAGACTCGATACTTCGCGTAAATCAGGAAGCTTAAACATTGAGCGCGAAGAATTCGAGACGTTTCCACTTCCCCCTTTAGTAAGCCAATTCAAGAATAAAGTTATATTTTTATAGCTGCGTCCTTTTAAAGTCCTTTACTTACCCCAATTACCGAGACACCTTTGGTAAACCTAGCCTATCTAATCTCAAGCCTCGGTCAAACGAACCTCCTCTGTGCCGATTCGTCGTTTTATGATTGAACAGCGCCAAATGTTTCTTTCTTCATGAAGAACAATGGGACGTTAGAAATTCATTTTAACCGCCACTGCTCGTCCCTATGTACCGAAGAACAACAGAAACCATATCATAGTGGCCATGGCTTCTATTTGAGCTCCCATGATAATTCCTCCTTTAAAGGCACGTTACAAGAAGTTGAGGCTTCACTAGGGCCACAAGCAAATGACATTGGATATGAGTTACGTTCTCCTCATTGACGAGACCAAAGCAACTCTTGAACGGACCTGAAATTGTATCAATGATTGCGTCTATTTCGGAGATGAGCATCAGCAACGTTAGTGGCGTGGAACACAGGGGTAGGAGAATTGCGAGCAGGTAAAATTGGAAACAGTCTTTTGGGACTAATCAAGGAGCCTGATGGAGATAAATTGACCGCAGCTGCCTACTGCAATATTTTGAAGGAGTTCTTGGATCCTTGGCTACATGACATACCGATATCACTTCAAAGGCCTAGTCTTATGCAAGACAATGTTCCATCCCACTCCACACGGGGACACAAGCGTCCCTATCATCTTAAGACATATGAGGTGACATGTCTATTGTGTCGTCGCCAGCCTATCCAGATCTCAACCCAGTCGGAAATTTGTAGTTTATCATTAAACAAACTGTTTTGCCGATGGACTTCAATTTTCTTCTAAAAGGTCTTATGTTTGACTATCAAAGCTGCATCAGAGGCAATCTAATTTAATTAAAATCCTTTTATTAAGAAATTGACAGATTCCATGCATGCATAGGGTTTTTGAAGTCATCTGTCGAAATGGCGCTCATGTCGACAAGTAATTCATATTTCTATCAATGTTGTATTAGAATTATGGTTTATGTTAAATACTCGTATATACGCAAAGTATGCTTAATGTGTATATTTATCTATCATTTTCTCCAAAATATGTCTAGATGGGCTATTTTCATTCAAAAGCTATAGCATGGTTCACCGCAGAAAATGACCCTTCTGAGATAAAAATTAAAAGAGATAACACAGTATACTAAAAACATAACATTAGTGTTGACTGTCGTAGAATGACTCCCGACGATACCATATATATCTATTCGATGAGGGAACTTCCTTAATTATCTTTAGAGTGCGTTTACTGTCTGGCGGCCGATATTATGTATCTTCGATATGCTTAAGAAGTGGAACTGAGCTCAAGGATAATAATATTGCTATCATTAATAAAATAGAGTTTTATTAATAATAACTATAAACGATACACAAAAACGGAAAATATTGACATAAACAGAATGGAAAGGGTCGTGGAGACTCGGGCTAATCCAAGGATTTAAAGGATTAAAAAAAGGTAAAACAAATATAGAGTTAAAGAGATGGGATGGTTCGATAAACAATTTAAAGCACAGGATAGAATTGACAAAAAGGGATCAATACTCAAAAGGTGACGTTTGGCTTACGTAACTTTTCATTAGGGTGCAGTGGAAGGTACTTGAAGGAATATTCGGTCCGCTGGCGAGTTCCAGCCGAAGGGGGGGGGGATAAAAGGATCCTGACGAGGCGTCTTGGAAAGGAGAACCGTTACTCGACGAACGGCTTGAAGAACAATGGCTGTTCTACTTTGTTCTCTTCTGAACAAAGGGGGGAATGAGAACCGTCTCTTGTCTACGGGCTCAAGAACAATGGCTGTTCTAATGTTGTTCTCCTTTGAACAACAGGGGGGGATGAGAACCGTTCTTGGCGAAGGGCTCAAAACGAACAATGGCTGTTCTAATGCTGTTCTCCCTTGAACAACAGGGGGGGGGAGAGAACCGTTTCTTGGCGAAGGGCTCAAAACGAACAATGGCTGTTCTAATGCTGTTCTCCCTTGAACAACAGGGGGGGGGGGGAAGAGAACCGTTTCTTGGCGAAGGGCTCAAAACGAACAATGGCTGTTCTAATGCTGTTCTCCTTGAACAACAGGGGGGGATGCCTTGGGGACTTGGCGTCACGAAAGGCTCCAACCTTTGGCACTCAAGGAATATTGTCCTCCTTCTGGACAAGTGATGGTGAATCTCGAGGTCGAGGTCCCTTGGCGCACAAAGGGAGAGAGGGTCGTGGTGATGTTTCGCGACGAAAATCTGGATCTCCAATCTGATCTTAGTGGTAAAGTTTCCATATAAATAGCCAGGACATCTCCTTGGCGTGGGGGAAAATGGAGTGAAAGCTTGGAGGGAACGCACAGCCGGGCCGGGAAACAATGCCTTATCTGTTCATAAGCCTAACTCGATCTGGCGAGGTCGGCGTATGGGGGCGAACGGGGGGACGATAACCTCCTTGTTTAAACATTGGCATCCGGTAGCTGAGATAAGACTCCAAGCCTCGAATCGAAGATGCACGTGGGCAGCTCCGAGGTTTTAAATAATACGGGATAGGAGTTGAAATTAAACGCAGCTTCAACACGTTCTATCACACTTCTCCATTCCAGGGGAAGTTGTCATTTCGAAAAAAAAAAGAGAGAAGGGACAACGATAGAGCTCCGTTGTGGGGAACTCGTTTTCTTGTACCAACCGTACCTTCCTGCACCTAACTAGTATTACCTCAATACATATGATTATTTTGATCTTTAGATTACAGGGGAAAATAACCTTTAATAAAACTTAATCAGAGAAAAAAAAGGGCATGGAACAATGAAATGATATAAACTTAGTACATACGGGACAAAATAATTTATACGTAAATTAATAAAAACAAATATATAGACATACAAAAAAATTAGACATTGAGCGTTACAAAATTCAGACATATACATTAATTAATTATATTACAAAAGAATCTTAAATTAAGTCGTACAAGACGGTATATACCTACATGGAGATACTAATCCTATGAATACAATTATTCTACGCTATTCGGTAACGCATTCCTAATGAGTGCGTCAGCGACCTGGTTATCGGAACCTTTTATCTAATTTATTTTAAACTGATACTCTTGCAAGAGTAAACTCCAGCGCATGATGCGGCCGTTTGAGTGTCTCAAATTCCTAATATAGGCTAACGGACGGTGGTCGGTTCCTATTTGAAATTCTTTACATATCAAGTACAGCTTGAATTTGTCTATAACCCAGATAATTGATAGGGCTTTCTTTTCTCTAGTGGCATATCTCTTTTTGCGTGGTAATAATTGACGACAAGCATATGCAACTGGATGACTCGTTCCGTCATCCACGTATTGAAGGAGTACACCTCCAATGCCCTCGTTGATCACGTCGGTCTTAACCCCAAAAGATTTTTCTGGGTTGGGCAACCTTAAAATGGGGGCAGAAATAAACTTACTTTTGAGCTGATTAAAATGGGAAACAGCGACATCATTCCAACGTAAACGATCGGGGAAATTCTTTTCCTGAAGGGGGCATAGGGGGGCCAAAATTGCAGCGAAATTCGGACCAAATCGCTGATAGGGAGAAGCTGATCCTAGGAACGATCTTAATGGCTTCCTTGTAATCGGGAGGGGCATGTGGGCGATTGCCTTAATCTTGTTCTCGTGGGGACCTAACTTGCTTCGTCCTATTTTGAAACCCAAATATTTGATGGTTTCGTGGGCAAAATGGCATTTGCTGGGGCCAATGCTGAGGCCATTTTTACGCAGTCGCTCGAAAAGAGCTAATAGGGCGGGTAAATGGTGATTCCATTTAATTAGTTCTTGTAGCTGACTCTTCGGACGTGGTGTCAGCTGCGCGTCACTATCCAGGTCAGAGGGTTCTAAAGACTCGCCTGGTAGGGAAGGAGGAGGGTAATCGGCATCAGGTTGGATGCACACTGTCTTGATTACATTAAGGGACTCCGCGGGGCAATCCTCTTCAAGCGCCGATGCTTCGTCCAGTTCTACGAAGGTATCTCCATGGGCGCGTTGGGGGTTCTTTTTTTCTTGGGGTCCAGGGACAGTCTCCGTGTCCTTATCTTGGGCATTATCACCTAAGGGTGTTAGTGATTCACACTCCTCATTTTCCGTCCTAAATTCCTGGTTAGGGGTCTCCGAGAAATCGGACGGTATCGGGGTTCTGATGGGGACGGGCTCCTGGGCTTCTTTCTTATCTCGGCCTTGAGGAAGGGCGGCCTGAAACACAGGGTCGAAACTTACTTGGGGGCTCTGTCCCTATAAGTACGGAACAGAATTTTATGGGTGCTACAATGACTTCAGCCCAGCCATTGTAATATTGACACTGCAGGTAACATCTAGCGACGGGGAATCGGTTCGCCCACCCAAGTTGGTCATGTACCACCGCAAATTTTTCGTGGTTAGAGGCCACTGGGAGGAGTTCGTTGGACACGATGAAACACGTACATCCTGTGTCCCTGACGAGAGTCAATACTCGGCAGCTGTCCACGCTGCCCTCCTCATATTTCAAAGTTCCCGCTGAACTTTTATCAAAAACAAAATTTACCTGGTGGCCTGAGGGATGGGGAGAAGTTTCTGCTTGGGTCTGCACCACCGGGGGAGCCGGGGTTGCATTAATCTGGTGAACTTGGTGGGCTGGTCCGCTTTTAAGCCTAGAATTTTGGGGGCAATTCCAGCTCATGTGGTTTTCTACACCACAGGTGAAGCATATGGTTGGTCGCTTCGGGAAGAGAGATGGAGGAGAAGTCTTAACGGGAGGTTTGGAGTCCCGTTGTTGGTTTTGGGGAAAGAAGTTTGGGGGATTTACGGGGCTCGGAAACTTTGTCAGCTTTCCTGGGAAGGGGCGCGAATCCTTCCTTCTTTCTTCTCGTTGGATTTCTCTTTCTCGTTCTTCTCGTTGTATTTTTCTTTCTCGTTCTTCTCGTTGTATTTCTCTTTTTCGTTCCTCTCGTTGTTTTTCTCTTTCTCGTTCTTCTCGTTGTATTTCTCTTTCTCGTTCCTCTTGTCGGATTACTCTTTCCCTTTCTCCTTCTACCTTTTTTCTTTGAAATTCTGCTTTAATCCGAGCTAATTCAATCTGAAGCTCAGCTTGTCTTATCCGTTCCTCTCTTTCTCTTTCTTGTTTTTCTCTTTCTTCCTCTTTTTTTTGCTCCTCTTGAATGTACTCAATTAGTTCTTTTCCGGAGAGTCTCAAGGATTCTCCTTGCGCTTTAAAGATTTCAAACTGAGTCATCTTTGCACTTGGGGGCGCACTAGTCAACCAACTAAAATTCCTTGCAACAAGAATTATGCCTCTATAGAATTAGCCTACCTAAATATGGGCACTGACCTATTCGTACTTGGTTTCTCAATCTAAATAACCACTGACTAAAATCACAAAAAAAACAAAAACAAATTATTATAACAGTTCCTTGAGCTACTCCAGCTTCTTAAGTTTAAAATAAAGGGGATAGCAATCGTTAAAACAAAAGGGAACTACTATATTCTATTATTATAACGAATAACACTATGCTTTACTCGACTGAGACCAGTGTTTGCAAAGATATAGCGTTGAACCTTACCCACCTGATACCAAATTTAAATAGTATATATATATATTTCGTAGAATGACTCCCGACGATACCATATATATCTATTCGTTGAGGGAACTTCCTTAATTATCTTTAGAGTGCGTTTACTGTCTGGCGGCCGATATTATGTATCTTCGATATGCTTAAGAAGTGGAACTGAGCTCAAGGATAATAATATTGCTATCATTAATAAAATAGAGTTTTATTAATAATAACTATAAACGATACACAAAAACGGAAAATATTGACATGAACAGAATGGAAAGGGTCGTGGAGACTTGGGCTAATCCAAGGATTTAAGGGATTAAAAAAAGGTAAAACAAATATAGAGTTAAAGAGATGGGATGGTTCGATAAACAATTTAAAGCACAGGATAGAATTGACAAAAAGGGATCAATACTCAAAAGGTGACGTTTGGCTTACGTAACTTTTCATTAGGGTGCAGTGGAAGGTACTTGAAGGAATATTCGGTCCGCTGGCGAGTTCCAGCCGAAGGGGGGGGGGATAAAAGGATCCTGACGAGGCGTCTTGGAAAGGAGAACCGTTACTCGACGAACGGCTTGAAGAACAATGGCTGTTCTACTTTGTTCTCTTCTGAACAAAGGGGGGAATGAGAACCGTCTCTTGTCTACGGGCTCAAGAACAATGGCTGTTCTAATGTTGTTCTCCTTTGAACAACAGGGGGGGATGAGAACCGTTCTTGGCGAAGGGCTCAAAACGAACAATGGCTGTTCTAATGCTGTTCTCCCTTGAACAACAGGGGGGGAAGAGAACCGTTTCTTGGCGAAGGGCTCAAAACGAACAATGGCTGTTCTAATGCTGTTCTCCCTTGAACAACAGGGGGGGGGAAGAGAACCGTTTCTTGGCGAAGGGCTCAAAACGAACAATGGCTGTTCTAATGCTGTTCTCCTTGAACAACAGGGGGGATGAGAACCGTTTCTTGGTGAAGGGCTCAAAACGAACAATGACTGTTCTAATGCTGTTCTCCCTTGAACAACAGGGGGGGATGCCTTGGGGACTTGGCGTCACGAAAGGCTCCAACCTTTGACACTCAAGGAATATTGTCCTCCTTCTGGACAAGTGATGGTGAATCTCGAGGTCGAGGTCCCTTGGCGCACAAAGGGAGAGAGGGTCGTGGTGATGTTTCCCGACGAAAATCTGGATCTCCATTCTGATCTTAGTGGTAAAGTTCCCATATAAATAGCCAGGACATCTCCTTGGCGTGGGGGAAAATGGAGTGAAAGCTTGGAGGGAACGCACAGCCGGGCCGGGGAACAATGCCTTATCTGTTCATAAGCCTAACTCGATCTGGCGAGGTCGGCGTATGGGGGCGAACGGGGGGACGATAACCTCCTTGTTTAAACATTGGCATCCGGTAGCTGAGATAAGACTCCAAGCCTCGAATCGAAGATGCACGTGGGCAGCATCGTGGTTTTAAATAATACGGGATAGGAGTTGAAATTAAACGCAGCTTCAACACGTTCTATCACACCATGTTGTATTAGAATTATGGTTTATGTTAAATACTCGTATATACGCAAAGTATGCTTAATGTGTATATTTATCTATTATTTTCTCCAAAATATGTCTAGAAGGGCTATTTTCATTCAAAAGCTATAGCATGGTTCACCGCAGAAAATGACCCTTCTGAGATAAAAATTAAAAGAGATAACACAGTATACTAAAAACATAACATTAGTGTTGACACATTGTGCACATCAAGTGGAATAAGTTTCATCCAAATTGATACATAGAAAATGGAGAATTCCACCCTTCTCTAGTAGGTTGTAGATTGTGTCTCGTCTCACCTTTGTATAAGACAAACGCGGCTTTGAGGTGTACTTCCATATGATTTCGAAAATAAGGATGTATTTGAAGGATAGACGAGCTGAATGAGTAAAGGGTTGGTGAATGTTGGTAAACCTTATTGGCTGGTCTTTAGGTTCGAGATTGGTAGCCTTTGGGTTGAAAAATTTTGTTAACGGAGAGAAGAAAGAGGCAATCCCTTTCTCCACCCTTAAATGAGGCCACTAGATTCTCATAATACTCTTCTACCAATCAAAACTTGTTTCTTCTAGTAATCGCGAACAAGAGTAGGATTTTCTGGGATGAAAAAACTTTAGATAAAAGGAGTATTAATCCATAAATCCTGTTGGTGACGAGGATGAGGTGGAAGGGGACCAGAAGACGAGTTCACGATCCTCCTTGAAGACGGACGATGGCACCTCAAAAGATCATGAATGGAAATGAATCTATGAGAAATTAATTTTAGCTCAAATACCTACTCCTTGTGGTGCGTGGGAAATTTCTATGAAAAAAGCCCATCGCTCTCTTAGCTAAACATTCGAATTAAGAACACGTATCATATTTGGTGCAATGGACTGGAAGCAACTAAAATTAAATATTTATGTACCATGCATGGAAATTTTTGCAATTATTATTTTAACTTTAATGTGCAATTGTCTGCTACTATACCATTACAATATTGTTTTTATATAGTATTCAGAACTTTACCCTCGAAAAGCTGTAATTATTATGTTAGATGCAAAAGGTTGGAAGGAATAAATTTATTTCCATAATGACTTAAAGATAAGTGTGGTATTCTCAATTTCTCGTTAATTTAGACTATGCATCTAGGAAGAAAGAAAGATAGTGATAGACATGACAAAAAAAATAAAAAACAAAATAAAGTACTAAAACTTAGCCCGAAAATAAATAGTGAAATGAAGAGAGTGGTAATACACGGGAGTAAAATTCAAAGCGTTCTATATGACAAACTTGACCGCTCTCACTAAATTACACCTCAGCTTACACTTCATCGAAATTACATCCCCCCCCCCCCGTTCAAATAAAATATGCCAAAATAATAACTCTCTTGAAACTCGAGTCACCAATTGAAATCACTATTTTTTCTAATTGTTTATAATTAAGACATCAAATAGCAAATAATATATCTTCTAACTATCTCTAATTTAGATATTTTTCAAAATATCTAGTCGTCTTTGCTCTCAAATTCCATTGCAGCAAGTAATGTTTGATGAATTCGTATGTCAGAAGAGATGTGTGTGAATTTGTTTTGCATTTCAATGTATCCCTGTTTCACATTGTAAATATATGCAAGAATATCTATTTTATCACGCTGGAATATGTATACATGTTTTCCTTCTTATAAACCTTCTAAGGTTCTTTTGAATAAGAAGAGAATATAGGAAGCAATTGGATGTCTTTTAAGAAGGCATGAGTTCAATACTCTAAATCCTTAGGAATAAAAGATTTCAGTAAATCCAAAGTCTGGTAACTAGGGATGTAATGAAATTTATTTCTTCTTGAGGATGATAATGTTTAACTATAGCATTTTTTATAATAAAGGAGGTTCCCATGTGTTTTTTTAAAAAAAACTATCTTGCGAATGAACATTGGAAAATAATTTTTCTATTCAAGCTTGTATAAAAGTGGGTCAAAATTGTGACCGAATATAAGCCGCGTATACTTACTGATATTGCAAAAGTTGAGTTACACCAGTTATGACCCTTACAACAAAGGACACAATGAGAGTTTTAATGCAGGTTAAAAGTTTTTTATTTTAACATATAAATATTTGTTTAAATTGTAATATTATTCAATGTGACAGCTCTCAGCAGCGAGCACGTGCTCCAGGCAATAACTGAAGGCCGCATACTAGTTGCGGACGAAGTTGTTTTTTATTCTGACCTACACGGAGTTGGGGGAGGAATTTAGCTCATTATAGTTGCTGTGGTGGACCTTGTGGGACTTGCTTTCACATAGTTGATGGAATTCAGATCTGGCAAAAGTCTTTCGATCAGAGTTCATGTTCGACCCAACCACTTGTGCGCAGTCATGGCCATATGGGTTGGGGCAACGTCGAACTGAAAGACTTACTCGGTCTTCTTCCTGATGTTTTCCACCAAGGTCAGGACTTATGTAGCTAAGATGCCCCTGCACTCGGCCACGGTAAGCCTGTAACCGGCCCCAAACCACACCGGGGCTATCTCCGCGTCATTCGAAGCCACCACGGTGAGCATTATCACGTGGGCCGGGTGCTTGGCTGTGGGTACCTAGCGGACCTCGAAGACATTCTAACTGAAACTTACCGCACTGTCGTTCTACTTATTGATATCAACCGTTAAGGTTTTTTAATCAGAAAAAAACTTCGATTGCCATGACTCTTCATTTCGCTTTGGGAGCAGACGGCAGTGCTTCCTTTGTTGTTATTGCTTACGGTCTCTGAGCAGAGGCATTTCCACACACCTCACGCTCTTGCTGTCCTCCTCCTTGACGGCTCTGGAAATGTGGCTACCGCGATGTTTATCTTCTTCGATACCGCATTCATTTAGAGCTTCAGAGTACTTTTCAGTGCCTTTTTCACAGCCAAACGTTTGACAACTTGAAGTTTGCTTGAACGAGGGTGGTCTTTGAGGTCTCAATCACGTTTTTGAACCTATCCGTGACACTGTTGTCAATTATCCATCTAACATTGACCTGCTTGACGATGGTTAACAATTGTTGCCGTCTCGCAGGAGAGCAGAGATATCGATTTTTTTCAATTTCAATCTCAACACACCTACACATAATGAAAGAGACGTTATAATGACACGTGCTGGAAAAGTTGCACTTTAAATTTGTTTGATGAAACTTTTTTTATCACTTACATACAACTCTTCAAAGATAAAAATTTATGTTCGCATAAAGTTTGCAAAACCCGGTAAAAGTAAGGCGGTGACTTACTGGGGTGCATCTTATTATACTTTAATAGAGTTTATACGATGTCCCTAGTGAAACTTAATTGTTTTGGAAACAAGTGACGACCTAAATTATAAATAATGGCCCTTGTGTCAGTATATAATGATAATTATAATGAGCTATGATAGACAGACTTATGTAAACCAATGCATTTATTGTTTACCTCATATAATAAGTGATTATCTTGATTTTAGAGGTAATATACTGAGTAGTCAGTCCAACTTGATAAAATTATGTAATTGGAAATCGTTTTCTCACTAATAGCCTGAAGTGTTGAATTAGTTAGGCTGTCCACCAAAAATTATTTTATAAAATCGCTAAAAAAGATTAGTGGGATACAAGTTTGCTTCCTCTAATCGTGAATTAGAATCACAAAATAGAAGCTTCAATGTGAAGTCGTTTATTAATCCTAATGAGTTATTTTCTGCTCGCTCGTCAAATGGTAGTATAGAAGATCTTGTTGCCTTTCCAGTGTGAGTTGAGTCTCCTTTTGAAAATCATCACATATTTGAAGAATAATCGAGATAACGGTTCCAGTATCTATGAAGATTCAGTTTCTGGTGATGGAATCGATGTTTAGACACAAGTACTTTGTGGATGGAGGAACGACACGTTATTCATTGATGTCCACATCTGAAATTTCCTGAAGTTCGTTTCTTTTTGCAGCCAGACGAACATCGGTGCGAGTACTAACCAAATATCTAATGTTATAAGCAGATACATCATTGAGGGTGGAAAAATTGCGTGCCCCGTGGAAGTGCTGCAGAAACCTGAGTTGTAACGTACCTTGGTTTTGTTTGTTGTCTCTTCGCAATCCTCAATACTCTTTAGAAGAGGGATACAAAATACTCTTTAAAAAGGATAAGTGCTGCATTATAGTGCTCACAAAATGGATGAATTTGGTCTTTCTTTACGGAGGTTGACGTTTTCCCTGAGTTTTTACTGAAGGGTCATAAGAATAGTTTTTGCTACTTTTAACTTATATTTATTCGGAGTCATAGTTTTGGGATACTATTAAAAGTGTTTCTTTTCTAATATATAAATTTGAAACAAGGTTAGTCATTAATATGTGTGGAAGAGACTTATATCTGGAAAATCTTCTTAAACAAGGTAAAGGTAATCAAGAAAATAATTGCAATAGAATGCGTTATAAGCAAAACAGAGAGAAAAAATGCGGAGAAATTCTTTAAAAAAAAATTGCTGAGTTTTTTCAAATGTTCCGAAAAAAATTTACCTAAAACCTTCTCTACCGTAGATTGAATGACATTATTGAGGGAAATCTTGGCCAAAGACGGCATAATATCGAAATTGGTTTAACACTTAGAGGGTGTTTTGTTGTCTTCTTATTTAAGCAAAATGAGTTTGAACTGTCTTACTTTAAGAGACAATAAACTTAATAAATAATCTTAATACTTTTTATTTAGATTCATAATTCTTTCACGCCAACTTTGGGTGCAAGGATTTTGATATAGGTAAAGAGATTAAGATGATAGAGTTAGAAGAATAAATTATAATTTCGCAATTTTATTTTTAGATTGAATATTCATAAATGCTGTTTCGATCGGAAGTTTAATGATTAAAATGTTGTTTGTTTAACATTGTCGTGGTACAACTACTCTATACCATACACTACTTCTATATTATGTGGTGGGTGACTTAATTACCTACTGCAACGCAAACCGTTGAAGGGCTGTTCGCATTGATTAACGACTGATTAGGAGGTCACATTTGAGGTGTTTGGTTTCAAATCCTAAATAATCAAAGAGTGCATAAATGGTTGGCGAGATTTACATAAGTAGGCCAAGAGTATCGTTCAAGGTTACTTAAAGATGAAACAACAAAATATAATTTTATTTACAAAGATCAAAATAAGAAAAATAATAGACAATGTGGAATTATATAAATTGAAAGATTCTCTTGATAATTATTATGAAAAGAGATTCTCAAATGGAAGTAATTGATTAATGTAACTAGACTCAGATCAAAAAGCGAGAACTAGACAATACTAATAATGGAGGGAGTTTCAGTCTTACGGGTCGATGACTTCGAGGACGGTCCTCCTTGAGATGAGGCGAATGGGGAACAAACCAATGAGTCATGTGGGGCACTATCCGAATGAGGCAGGTGGGGCACGATCGGAACCAAACTTCCGATGAAGATAGCCAAACTTCAAAGATGACGTTCGACGGGGAATGCGGGAATTCTCGTAATTCCACGAAAAGAGGAATCTTCTTTTTCTCAAAGGTAATCGATGGAGATTTTTTCGGTTCGATTCAACGAAGGGAAACTGTTCCGCAAATTCAAAGGTTTGCCGTTCACAGAGGGTACCAATTGACTTGGGTACAATCACGGCTGAAGAAGTCTGCTGTCTGACGAACGCTCACGGGACGTGACCATAAGGACGGCCTTGTGGTGCGGGCTGGACTCCTAGAACTACAGAATAACCCGAGTAATTGTATGCCCCGTTCTGAAGGGAAAGGGGAATTTTGGAGAAAAAAGGCACAAGCGAAGTCGATTCATCGTTTAGCAGCAAGGCGTGAGACAGAGCGGTTCTTTCACACCCCGTCACCTGGGGTGGGAGGAGGCTTGGAATGAATTCGGAAGATTGGGAAATATTTTCCCAACGTGTTTAGAAGTTGAAAATTCGAGAATGTTCGAACAGGAAATGACGTCGTCCATGGCGGGGATACGATAGCACGTAGTCTCCGATAATTTGTTCGGGGAGGAGGGGGGGGGGGCAGAGGTTATTCTTTTACATACTCGTAGGTTCTAAGTTGAAAAGATCAAATGTAGCAAAGAAAGTGTATTAATTACAAAGAATGATTACATCCTTGAGTATGAAGAAAAAGTAAACGAAAGGGGAAAGTAATCTATGAGGAGGGAATTGAGGTAAATACCCTTAGATGCTGAAATTTAAGAGAAAACAATATTTTCTTTATAGTTACACCAGAAATCATGCGCACAATCTAATTACATATTCTTCTATCCTTTTATAAAATATCAATTAATCTTAATTTCACTCTTATTTATTAATTTAAATAAATGAGAATACCACCGAGAGCATCCTTTAATCCAAATGACCGAGAGTGAAAAGGGAAAAGAAGAGAATTTAAGAGGTTTTATCGTAATGGAGGAGAAAGAAAGTGTTTCTCATGGTGTTTATATAAGGTCTTATCGCCATATCTTTCGGGGTAAATTTATGGCAGATCCTCGAGGTTAATAAATACGTAAGAGCTTGAAGGACCTCGAGGTTACCGGTTTGAAGGTGCTCGCTGTTAATAGCCGGTCAAGAGTATAGGGGCACCGAGCATTCTAGGTAGTAGGCTTCGGCGCAGAATGAAATTCGTTTGACCGCTGGCTTTGTTAGTAGATAGGCTGGGTTCACTGAAGATGTTTTCGAATTTTGTGCGTGATAAAGGACATTTAAAGGACACAGCAAAAATATAACTTTATTCTTTAAATTGGTCTACTCAAACGGGCAAGTAAAACGTCTCCAGGTGTTTTCGTGCATTAAGTAGGCTTCGACAGGCTTACATCACGATGGATGGACAAGAAGAGGGAGTGATAGATTCTCTACATTTTGACTCATTACTGTTGAATGACTTCTCACTTTCCCTCTGTCTGACTACGAACTGACTTCTAACTGTGACTCCAAACTCTGACACTGCACTTAATGTAAATTTTGTAGAATATATGTCTAGGAAATAATCCGGGTGGCCTATTATTATCCACTGTGGTTTTCCAGGCGGTGCTTGTTTTATATTTTGGGAGTTGCTAATTTTGGAGATAGAGATTTTTGTTTCAGGTCAAAAATAGCTAGGCACGACTGAATTTTCGCTGTTCTTCGCTATGCAAACAATGGCCACTGTTAATTAAGTAATAACCTCTGCAACCTTGTTTTCAGTCTGCACCTGCATCCTAAGCCGACCTTCTATCGCAGCAATCGAACCATTTTGGTATGTTTGTGTGCATATGTTTGCTCAGGTGTCAACCCTTTGATAAAGTGTTTTTGACGAATTGCTTGCCCTCCATTGACTCATGTTTATATATATATATATATATATATATATATATATATATATATATATATATATATATATATATATATATATATATATATATATATATATATATATATATATATATATATATATATATATATATATATATATATATATATATATATATATATATATATATATATATATATATATATATATATATATATATATATATATATATATATATATATATATATATATATATATATATATTAGGGTGATGAAAAATGGGGTCGCCCCGCCATTTTTTTTTTAGAAACCCCAAGATACCATCTCAGATGAATTTGTGTTATAAAAATTGACCCTGCCTAAATTTCAGGTCAGAATTCAAATATCTTAAGGTCACGCCCGCTCTTTGAAAGTTGCTGATTTCCAAGACATCCAGGAGGTATCGCCAACTGCCTTGCTCTTTTTTCTGGAGTCTAAGTTCCCCAGAAGGCCTATTATAAAACTTTTCTCTCATTTTTTTTACATCATGATTCAGATTAGACTTGATATAGTTTTTTGTAGCAAATTTACATTTTACTCATTATAAGAGATACAAGCCATACTTCGTATTCTTTCTTACAGAAAGAACTTGGTTCCACAGGCACTCCTTCGGCGTGTGTCCTACGGCCTATTTGCTATTCTAAACCGCTTTTTTTAATCCCCTTTATAGACTATTTATTTTAACACCCTGAAAACTTTTTTCAACATAGATACCATTAAACATTTTTTTAGTTATTTCACCTTTTATTATATTGTATTTATCCCTTGAAGATTTATATATATTTGAGAATTTTCCAAACACTTTTTTCAACATAGACACCCTGAAAACTTTTTAAAAAGTTATTTAATCCAGTTTGATATATAGAAAAGCCTTCGTCTGATCTCTTTTTTCATCTAAATTTGTTTTATATACGAAATGATAGAAAAAAATCGCCAAAGCCCTAATTTTAATACATTTTTTGAACTTCACAATTTGTATGTTTTTTTCATTCGAAATCATTCGCTAATTATATTTATTTTCTCTGAACTCTTAGAAACAACTATCATAAAAGCTCGGAACATACAAAAAACAGCCTTGCGAATAAAAGTTTCAAATAAACCTAAACTCAAAAACATGAAAGGTTACTTGTCCACTAAGCAAAAAAAACATTTCCAAAAATTTCAAAAATTCCCTAAGTTAAATTATAGAGTTAAGGATTAGTGCTTTTTTGTTTTATGTGCGACCTTCTTCCTGTAATTTGATACAACTTTCAGCAAATAGTGTTTCTGTTGTTCATCATTAGTGAGAATTTTGTTGTAATCTTCTATCAGTTTTATTTCTCTTTCAGCAATGACATTAACAACTTTCTTCTTGAGACCAATCTTCCACCAGTTTGTCCAAAAAAGAAGAATATAAACTCATAATTTCGAAGAAAAACATTGTATTAGTAATAAAAAAAATCTAGAATTTTCTTCTTTTCCATAGCTTCAATATTTACTTGTGTTTTCTTTGGGGGATCTGGGTCTGATGTTGTTTTAAGAGCTTCTTTCATTTTTTGTTTTCTCTAATGAGTGATTTCATTGTCTAAGAAAACCATAGCAACTAATTTTTCTGACAAATATAACAAATGATTCTTCAATTTTAGCAAAACTCCACTAGTTAGTTCTTTATTTATACTTGGGTAATTTTTAAGGCTCTTGGGTAGGCACAAATCATTACGTGGAACACTTGCAGCACTGGAAGCAGAAAACTGATGTTTGATATAAATTGAAGCAGAAAAACAACAAACTTCCCTCAGACCTTTTTCTTGTTTTGCTGTTATTTTGAATTTGTTTTGGAACATAAAGATTTTTCTCGAATATATCAGCTTCGACACCCAACGTGTTCTGTGGAGAGCTCCTGGTTTATTAAAATTTATTCCAGTGGATGGAGTGCTGCCTAGCAAGATTATTGTTAGTTCTAAAATATCTTTATAATCATCACAAAGTTGCTGTTCACTCAGTTATTTTGATGCAAAAGCAATCATTTCTTCCTTTTCTTGCTGAGGAAAGTTTTCTAATAAATCAAATGATTTCAATTCCAGTTTGTTGCAGTTTGATTTAAATCCTTTGAATACCTCAATGTTAGGACTTAAAGATGATTGTAATGTAGGGAACACCGCTGCTTCTAAAAGGATTTGAAAAATATGGTGTCCTCAAGCAAGCAAATATCAAATCTTTTTCAATAATTTGTTCGATTAAGACACAAGCTCCATTTTGACGCCCTGTATTTGATGCTGTTGTATCAAAGCACATTCCTTTTACCTTCTCTGTTAAGTTCAAATCACAAATTTCTGCATATACAGCAGTTTCAGTTTTTTTGTCCGTTCCATGATCCATCTTTGCTACTGCAAGCAGTTGTGTTGTTTCACTAGCAGATATTAGAACTGGAAGACGATCAAATACCTTTTTCCCAGTAATGTCTTCTAAAAGCTTGCCATACCAATGTACAATCAATTGTTTGTCAGTTTCAAAGCTTCTAGTGATATTTTCACTTGACCTCTTTCTTTTTTCTTCCATGCTGTCTTGCTCTACGAAGTGTGGAGTAGTTTGCGTTGTAATCTTCAGGAATTTCCACCACACTTGATATAGCTGGAATAAGAAGTAGAGAAGCAGATTTATAACTGACTTTAGACACATCTAATGCAGATAGTAGATTTTCATTCATAATTTTTCTTCTTTCTTGGTGGCACTTGTTTAGATTTTGAAGGTTGGGTTAGATCAATCACTTCTGTACTTGATATTGCGTCACTGCTGAAAGTACTAGTGCTAGCACTGCTGTTTTCTAGAACTACAGTTTCATCTATAGAACTTTATTGACGAATAAGCAACTTTTCTAAAAATTGTTTGCTTCTTTGCTGATAATTCTTGGCAATTTTCATTTTCCTCATCTACTCACATGATCTTATCTTTACGACCTTCCCTCTGCAAATTTATAAATTCTCTATCTTCTTCAATAGTTATTAGTTCAAAAGCCTTGTCATGCACAATGACATTGACAAGACTTTCTTTCCATTTATTGTCTTTTTCATTTCATGTTCAGTTCATACTTACTCCTAGGGTCAGGACTTACTAGTAGTAATAAACAGGTCTATATTCTACATGCAATTAATCGTTTCTTTTCACTGTATTTTAATTTAAATTTATACTAACACTTCCTATATATTTTAACCTGAAAATTGAAAGAAAATTATAAACTTAGGTTTATAATTAGTTGACGCGACCTCCGAATATTATTTATTTTGTGTAAAATTTTGCAAATAGTGTTTTTATAACATACGAAATCATATGAGAGGGTATCCTATAACATCCAGGATGGTCCACTATTTTGCATCACGCTAATATATATAAATATTGTTTCATTTCCTAATTCTCTTTTAGATCTTTATTTATTAATTGTGGCATTTTATTTCTTTAATTTACAAAAATAGACTTTTATGATTTGATAGATCCCTTGAGCGTGCATTTGTGGAGTTTCTTGCTGGGCCTATTAAATCTTACAATTTCGGTGCCACAAGTCTACCGCTACAAATTCATTGTAAGTTTGGGTAAAGAAATTTATCAGTTACCTTTCCTTGATTTGTTTTTAAAGGATTACACGAAAGTTGTTTATATACATATGTCGTAAAATTCCCCCTCTTTTTTGTTCTATCTCTAAAAGTGCTAAGAGTGTCTAATATATTGATATTATAAGAATATCTTTACGAACAAAGCCGTTACGAAACACGTAAGGATATAAAAGAAAAGCCCACTAATTCACAAAATAAACTTATATTTTACCTTTATCAATTGAATACATAACATTTATACCCTAACTACAGCAATACTCTAAATATTATTATAAACAAGAATTAATTAAATTAGTTTACCCACAAAAATTGGTTAACGTTTTCTCTACACACAACAATAATATAAGAATTAGGCTTACGGACTCATGTGGAGTTTGAAGGCCTCAAAAATGTTATTTACTCTCGACGCGTGCCGCTGGCCAGATGTAGATGAGCGAGATCACAAGGTGGTTTTGGCAAGGGTGGCAGCCTGGGGGTCCACACGTTCTTCCGGAGCAGGACGGTTCTTTTAGGACGAGAACCAATACGGTGCTCTATGCAAAACCTAGGCAGTCTTGGTCTCTCTCGCGAGAGTGAGTCGAACTTGGTTCTTAAATCAAGCTAACTTGGAGTGCGGTGTGCCCACCGAGTAACGAGCTCAAGGAAGAGCTTTTCTCCTTCGTAACTAATTTCCTTATGGACGAGGACTGAACTCGGGGAGGGTCTTCTTCAAGGGCAAGGATAACGGAGGGGGGTTTCTCTGGCGAGAATAAATTACTTAACGTTCGGTTTAGTAACCCGGAACTAGCTCGAGGATGAGCTTTTTCTTAATTCCAGTCTTCCTCAAGGGCGAGTATAACGGAAGGGGATTTCTCTCACGAAAACAAGTTGAACTTGGTTCCTAACCAAGTTAACTTAGGAGTTCGGTGTGGCCACCGAGTAACTGGCTCTAGGGGGTAGCCTTTTCCTTCTTCTTTTCTTAATTCCTCAAGGACGAGGAATACCCCTGGTGTTTAAGGTGCACCAGGATATTAGGAGTCTCTCTGGCGAAAGTAAGTTAAACTAACCAAAGTTAACTTATCGTTTGGTTTGATAACCAGGGACTTAGCTCGAGGCTGAGCTTCTTCTTAGCCCCTTAAGGTAGGTAGCCCTGCCTCTCTTGCAGGGTACTTCTTGGTCTGGCGAGCCAAGAACTCTACCTCTCTAGTCTCGGTCTTTCGGTTTGATCCGAAGACTTCGTCACCTAGAGACTGACGTATACTACCTCGATTTTCCTTAGAGTTCCTCATTTATACCTCGTCACCCCACTAGGGGAGTGGTAAGGGGGAGCGGGCTTGAGGACGGCCCCAGGAGAGTTCTTTTGGCCAATGGTTTTTCCCATGAAGTCAAACATCGGCTCCTCGTTAGCCTTTAAGATTGGGAGAAACCCGTCTCCAATTTCTTATTCGACGTGAAACTGGATCTTACTCTCCTGGGGGAGATCTTACATTTTGACCTTTAGGGTCTTTCATAGCACCGAGTTGTGCCACACTGCGGTTAAGCACTGAACCCGCCGATGCCTTCGACGGATGTCTTTGCGGTAATCGCCTTGTGACTGCATCAAGAGTGAAGGGGGGGGGGACGGTAAAGGGACGATTCCCCTACATACCTTCCAGTGAAGAACTTAATGGGGAGGGGGGATGCTCCTGGGAACTCAAAACAACTTACTTAACCTAGTCGAGATTAGCAAAGTTGTATTTCTTGAGCCCTCTCATACATTAAGTTTCCTTACACATGTACGCCCTCGCACGCGTTTACACAGGCAATGGATCGAACTAGACATACTCGATTTACAATTTTTCATAAAATTAAATAACCTTAATCCGTCGATTACCCACAAAAAAAACACAACAAAACAAGCTACTTCCTTACATTTCTAAGTTTTTGAGAACTTAAATCCTACCGATAAATATTAACACGTACAACAAATGTAAGCATGGTTTCACGCTCATTAGGTACTGAAATAACCCTCAATGGTTTTTTGTCTCGGCGTATAGAGCAGCTGTACTTTATCGGCTCCTTTGATGTAGCTTATGCTAAAATGGTGCTCTAAGACCAAAACTTTAACGCGCCTGAGTCGGCCGTTCGGGTTATTGAGTCTACCCCAGTATGTTACTAAATGGTAGTGGTATTTCAACCTACTCGACTTACCCATATTATGGTACTTGACTACCTTTAAATTGAACATTAAGGCCAGAGCGGCCTGTTGCAGCGGGACATAATTGATGAGAACTTGAGTCCCATAGCTTCCCTTTAACCAGATACACGGGAAAATCGTGTCTGGTTTCGATCTTTGGGGATTGAGAAAACTTTTCCCCGCGAGGTCGTTAATGGGCATGGCGCTCACTACGACTTGGCAATTTAGCAGTAACTCCATGGACGTTCCGTTCGGGAAGGAGACTTCTAGGGGTAGGGGATACTCATCCGCGTCTACCATTTGACTAGTCTTTCCTTGGTGTATTGCAATAGCACCTCTTTCCTCCTTCCTTGTCAACTCATTTGACTCACTTCTCTTAGTAGGTAGTTCCTCAGGTACACCTGCTCGTACCTCTACCCTACCTCCTACTTCTTCCCTGATAACCTCATTTGGCTGGGTTCTCCTCGTAGGTTCTTCCTTAGTTACACATGCTGGTACCTCGTCCCTACTTCCTACTTCTTCCATCGTTAGCGCATTTGGCTGGGTTTCCCTCGATGGTCAATTCTTAGGTCCAGGCCGGGCTACAACTTCGTCGGCCTCTATCAGATTCCTCGATAGGTGCTCTTTCGAGTGTGAGCAATCTTTTCTTTTCTTCTCTCTCTTCTCTTTCAGCTTGACCACGTTCTTTTTCCCCTTTTCATTCTCCTTTCCTCAGCCTCTTGTTCTGCTTTCGCTACTTCATTTTCCTGTCGGGTTCTTCTTTCTTTATCTTCCAAGTTTATGTTTATTTTTCTTTCATCATCTTCTCGTTTTATCTTTATTCTCCTTTCCTCATCTTCCCTTTCTATCCTCATTCCGAATTCTTGTGCTTCTCTTTTCAACAGTATTATTCTTTCGCTTGTTTTACCTCCTCTCAGCATTCTTCTTTCCTCTCTTTCTATTTTCCCCTGTATTCTGTCTTTCTCTAATTTTATGTCTCTCCGTATTTTTATTGCTTCGCATTCTCTATTCTCTTTTTTTTATATTTTCCCTCTTTCTATCAAACTCTATTATTTCTTCTTCTTCTTCTCTTTGTATTCTTAACTCTTCGAGGATGTAGGCATCCATATCCTCGCCTTCAAATCCCAGAATTTGGGCTTGTAGGTAAAATCTTTTGACCGGATCGATTTCGTGTTGGTCCGTTGATTTTTACTTTCTTTACTGTACTCTCAGGTAATTATGCCACCACTCACCAGGTAGCGCTCAGCATAACTTACCCTTAATCCCACTACTATTTTGATTGAAGTACGACTCCCGACCACAAATTTACCACTTGGCCTACCAATTACCTTAAGATTGTTACCACCCCTAACTCTACCAATTTTCCTATCGTCAATTATTCTCTTATTCCTTATATGATATTCCTTTACGTGTTGGCTCTTTCAAAATTAGACACTGCTGGGTTCTTTCTAATAACAACCCCACACTTGACACCACTTTTATTTATGTCGTAAAATTCCCCCCCTTTTTTGTTCTATCTCTAAGAGTGCTAAGAGTGTCTAATATATTGATATTATAAGAATATCTTAACGAACAGAGCCGTTACGAAACACGTAAGGATATAAAAGAAAAGCCCACTAATTTACAAAATAAACTTATATTTTACCTTTATCAATTGAATACATAACATTTATACCCTAACTACAGCAATACTCTAAATATTATTATAAACAAGAATAAATTAAATTATTTTACGCACAAAAATTGGTTAACGTTTTCTCTACACACAACAATAATATAAGAATAAGGCTTACGGACTCATGTGAGGTTTAAAGGCCTCAAAAATGTTATTTACTATCGACGCATGCCGCTGGCCAGATGTAGATGAGCGAGATCACACGGTTGTTTTGGCGAGGGTGGCAGCTAGGGGTTCCACACGTTCTTCCGGGGCAGGGGGGTTCTTCTAATCTGAGAACCAATACGGTGCTTTATGCAACACCTAGGCAGTCGTGGTCTCTCTGGCGAGAGTGAGTCGAACTTGGTTCTTAAATCAAGCTAACTTGGAGTGGGGTGTGCCCACCGAGTAACGAGCTCGAGGAGGAGCTTTTCTCCTTCGTTACTAATTTTCTTATGGACGAGGACTGAACTCGGGGAGGGTCTTCTTCAAGGGCGAGGATAACGGAGGGGGGTTTCTCTGGCGAGAATATATGACTTAACGTTCGGTTTGGTAACCCGGAACTAGCTCGAGGATGAGCTTTTTCTTAATTCCAGTCTTCCTCAAGGGCGAGTATAACGGAAGGGGATTTCTCTTACGAAAACAAGTTGAACTTGGTTTCTCACCAAGTTAACTTAAGAGTTCGGTGTGGCCACCAAGTAACGGGCTCGAGGGGGAGCCTTTTCCTTTTTCTTTTCTTAACTCCCCAAGGACGAGGAATACCCCTGGTTTTTAAGGTGCACCAGGATTTGAGGAGTCGCTCTGGCGAGATTAAGTTGAACTTACCAAAGTTAACTTATCGTTTGGTTTGATAACCAGGGACTTAGATCGAGGATGAGCTTCTTCTTAGCCCCTTAAGGTAGGTAGCCCTGACTCTCTTGCAGGGTATTTCTTGGTCTGGTGAGCCAAGTACTCTATCTCTCTAGTCTCGGTAGTTCGGTTTGATCCGAAGACTTCGTCACCTAGAGACTGACGTATACTACCTCTATTTTCCTCAGAGTTCCTCATTTATACCTCGTCACCCCATTGGGGGAATGGTAAATGGGGGGGGGGGCTTGAGGACGGCCCCAGGAGAGTTCTTTTGGCCAACGGTTTTTCCCATGAAGTCAAACATCGGCTCCTCGTTAGCCTTCGAGATTGGGAGAAACCCGTCTCCAATTTCTTATTCGACGTGAAACTGGATCTCACTCTCCTGAGGGAGATCTTACATTTCGACCTTTAGGGTCTTTCATGGCTCTGAGTTGTGCCACTCTGCGGTTGAGCACTGAACCCGCCGATGCCTTCGACGGATGTCTTTGTGATAACCGCCTTGTGACTTCCCTAAGAGTGAACGGGAAGGGGAGTGAAGGGACGATTCTCTTACAACATATATCAGAATTTTAGAATGTCAAAAAAATTTGTATTACTAAAAATAAGGTGAAAACCTACGTGTCCTTTTGCGAAAAATATTTCTATAACAGTTGCTTAAAGAACAAAGCAACAGTAAAAATTAAAAATTCAAAATACACGTTGGCAAAGATTTTGTCAGAAAATTCAGGGAATAAATTTACACTGATTTGCGCACCATTGATTTTGAGCAACAGGATTATCTTATTATAAAAAAACAGCAATAGTCTGCAATCATCACAGCGTCCCAAGGTTGTTGGTAACGAGTTTCGATCTCTTTGTTATGCTGATAGAATTGTTTGCCTTGTTTCTCGCTAACGTTACTCTCCGAGATTTTCAGGGAAACGATCAAGATGACTAGAGGAAAATGCATTTTGATGCAAGGATTGAATTAAACTTTGGTGATAACTAGTTAATTGTGTTTAAAAACATCATATCAAAACATGAGAGTCTTTGGACTTTTCCTCTTTATTCTAGAGCACGTGTTCGAGATGACTTCCATTTAGGTCTGTGCATTGCATTTCTTGAGGCACAGTACAAAGTTGTCCATGACTTACTTACAAATCGACCGACTAATGACTCTGATCTCCTCCCTGATGGCTTCTTTGAGTTCCGTGATGATCCTGGGTCTATCTGCGTACACTCTGTATTTAAGGTAGCCTCAGAAAAAGAAATATGGAGAGCTAAGGTCTGAGCTGTGAGGTGCCAACTCAAAATCAGTAATGAGACTAATCTTTTTCAGCCAATCTCGGGACTAGTTTGAGGTGTGAAAGATTGCCCCATCTTGCTGGAACCAGAACTTCCCTAAAAGCGACAGGAACAGGGTCTGTATCTCCCTCTTGAAGATTTTGAGTACCTGAACATACCGCTCTTTGATCACTGTCACTTTTCCGCCAGATTCCTTGAAGAACAATGGTCCGATGATGCCTCTGGCTTAGACTGCAGTCCATATCGTGCACTTAGGGGAGTGTATGGGCTTGTTGGCTACCTCATTTGGTCTGGAGGTCCCCAAAAAGACATTTGTCTTCGAGTTTACCTTTCCTTTAAGATGGAAGTGAAATTCATCTGAGGTTTAAAGGAGGTTAAGGAAAGGTTGGGGTCCCTGGAATCTTCTCCACTATCTTGACGGCCATAGCCTTTCTCTGCTCCTTTTCTGAGGCTGTAAGGGTCTCCTTTGTCTGTATTCTGTATAAGTAGGCCTTTACATCCATTATCAGCACTCTTCTGCAAGTCTCACGGGATAAACCGAGGGACTGACTTTGCTTGCGCACAGAGCTGACTCTCTCACGCTTTCGAGCAGCTCAGCTTTACGCTTCCTAGGGCGTCCTGAATGGCTAAGACGATTGTGAGTGGCTGCATTGAAGTTCTCCACTGTCCCATACTTCTCAAGGTGGTCCACTAAGTCCTAAATTCTGCTGTGGAGAGGGCTTTTTCACATTCGGACTGATGCATTTTTTTGATTAAGCCTGTCGTGTAATAATGTTTGACGCACTTTATACCCTGTTGCAGCTTTCTTTGAGATCTAGTTCTGTTCACAGGCGTTGCTTCTGCCATGTCCTGCAAAGTAAGGGTTATTAGTGAATGAATGAAAGATATATCACAAAATGTGTGTGCAGGCCCGTTTTTAAAGGGTCGACAATATCACGAATAATTGATATCAAGTTGGCAACCATGTCTATATAGTTTTCACTTTTGTGTTTCCATAACACATTTGGAGAATTAACGCAACACTTTTTTGAAGAGGACATCTTGATCATTTTCTATTGCTTAGTTAACCAAAACATCCGAAAAATCGGATGTACAGTAGCCACTGTACACTTATTTCTCCAAAAGTGGAATGTCTCCTGCTCTTTAAAAACAGTTTCTTGGTCATAATACTTCTGCATCCACCATAAATGAGAGGAGGATACTCGTGTATGTTAAACATAAATGAAGGATCCCCGCCGTCTCACTTCTTTCAAGAGAGAGAAGGAAGCTCCCCCGGAAGTTTTCCTGGTTGCAGAGACATGTATGTGAGTATATGCAGGTCGTGCGGGAAATGCTAGAGGCTGGCATCACAGATATTTTCAAAATGTCGGTTGATCTGCTTGCATTAACGAATACATTTTTTTATAAAGAGTAAAATGTGTAAGAGTAAAAGACTAGGGCCTCTGAGCCCAATCCTTGCTTGGGGAGGGAGCCGATCTTTGGAGCAATTTGTATAATTGCAGGCTGAACCGCATTGATTGAATGGTCGAACATAATTTACTTAATAAGCATGTTGTTTCCTATTTACAAACATAACAGTCCTATGACGTATTTGTTTAATTTATTGGGAGCGTATCAGCTTCAGAAAGCTTCATCAATTTAACCTAACCTTACCTAATTTAGGAAGCAAAAGAAATACTGGAATTGAGCCTCCGCATAAGCTCGAGCTTAAACTGAGCCAACAAACCCAGGCATTTGAAAGCAGAGGGCCTTATTTTGGTCTCTTTCGCTTTTAAGAGCAATCAAATGTATAATAAAGTTGCTCGAAACATCTAATACCGGCATGTATCCTAAGTGTACAGGCTAACAACGCTCGAGAAGAGCCGCAGCGTCCGTACTTAGTTCCGAAACTACATTTGTCAATTTTTACAGAGAGAAATCAACTAGACTTTCAATGTTATGACAACGAACAAAAAGTCGGGGTAATATAGTAAATGTATTGAAATTTATAGATTTGGCAACGGACACGGATGCCACTAACTATTCACTTATTACATGTAGTAGTTTCACAGGCTTTTTATCTCTCTGCAGAGTTCTTTTCAACTTTCCCACGCGGTATTTGTTCGCTATCGGTCTCGTAAGGATATTTAGCCTTACATGGAATGTACCACCTGCTTCAGGTTGCAATTTCAAACAACCTTATTCATTAGGAGAACAGATACGTACCAAATAAAAAAAGGTCTTTAGCTGTCTAATACATTCAACGGTTAGACAATGTTAAAAAAAAAATATAAAGGTCTATACACCCCTCAAGATATATGTAAAACACTGGCATGGTACGTATCAACGGGGCTGCCCCTTTTAAAAAATAGAATTTATCTATTAGCTCTTTATAAAAAACCACTATCGATTCAGAAGTGTGTTTTTTTTTTGTTTATATTAGCCCCTAAATGAAGATGATGTTACTTTGTTTGGAGTTTTTGTAAAAGCCATGCACCACCATTTTATCATTCAGGAGCTTTTTTAATACGAACTTCACTTTTATCTGGAATTGCACCAAGGCTTATGGCTAGAACCGTTAGCTAAATTCGCTGCTTTTTTTAATATTGGCATACGTTGGATCTTCGAGAGAAGGTTAGGAACTGACCGTTGTCCTAGAGTGCCAGGCACATGAACGTACACGACACTGATGACTCTACAGTTATGAGTGACAAATGATCGGAATCAAAGTCTCGCGACCTGGCGCAATGTGCGTTCAGCGTGTCAACATTTATGCCACCTTGCGTTAAAAGTTAAATGCACAATTAGCGATGGCTTTAGTCGAATTACGAGCCGAGTGCATCGTCTACCATATGCTGTATCGCTATTTTTTTTTATTTTGGAGGTTTAATTAAATGCCAAAGATCAAACTCTGAGACAGAGACGCTTGCTTTTATAAACCAAAGATCATTTGATTTTAAAGGCTAAGCAGACCTAGAGTTCCAAGCGATGCTTGCAGGAACTCCCCATAACCTGGTTAAACACATATTTTTTTTTTAGTTTAGTCGAGGGACACATATTTACATTCGACCTCGATTTTTGTAAATAACTGTTTAAAAAAATCAAATTAGGCCCTTTTAAAAGACTGGCATCCGTGTGGGCAAAAAATATAGGTGTGTATATATAATGATCCCTTCACAGCTAGGAGAAGACGCCATATTTATATTTGGCCTCGAATTCGGTAAATCAGGAGTAGCTTCACGTAAAAGTTTTATAAGATGAACGCTTAACTCTTTTTAATAATTCAAGTCTTTTGAAAGAATAGCATCCGTTGAAAAAAATATAAAAAAATATTTATATGGAGAAATAAGAATCCCTTCACAGCTTTGCAAAAAGACCTCGAATTTGTGTGAATTAAGAGGTACTTTCGCGTAAAACGTTTGGAAAGGTGAAAGCTTAAGTCTGTTTTAATAAAATATCCCTAAATTGGGGTCTTTTAAAAGGAGACTAGTAAATTCCGCGAGGACACCATGTTTATATTCGACCTTTGATTATGGGTAATTAAAGAGTAGCTTTCGCGTAAAATGTCTGGAAAGATCAAAACTTAACTCCTTTTAATAAAAAATCAATAAACTCGAGGCTTTTTAAAGAAGACTGGCACTCTTTTAGCGAGGACACCATATTTATATTCGATCTTTGAATTTGCATAAATGAAGAGTAACTTCCTCTCAATGTTTATAAAGATAAAGAAGTTTAACTTTTAATAATAAATTCCGGTCTTTAAACATATCGAAAAACTCTGGTGCTTTCAAGATGTGGATTAAGCTGAGTGAGAAAGTATCTTTTACAAAAAACGCGAGGACCCATCTTTCTTTTCTGTGCTCTCCATATTCACTTATTTTTTTCACTTCACTATAGTTGTTCACTTTTGTCTCAAGTCACTAGTTTGTAATGTATCATTCATCGGGTTATGTGTACATGTTGTTTTGCAACTTCTGGTATTTTAGAGCTTTACAGTTGATCATTTTTTTTTCTTTCCTCCTTGTTTATCTTCATATTCACTTTATTTTTACACTTTACTATAGTTGAGCACTTTTGTCTCAATTCACTATAGTTAATCAATTTTGTTTTCTCTTAACTGTTTTTCATTGTTTTCAATATGGATGGTCACTTTTTGAGAACTCTTATCTTAGGAGACTTGATAAGTGGTTCTATTATCTTGTTTGGGTTTTATCTTTGTTTGTCTCATTCTGGTGAGCTCTATCGGGGCTGGTATCTTTATTAGGTGATTTTCATAATTATTCGTACAGTGGTTCTTCCACTATTCTTTGTTGGTGTCTTACAATAAGGAATATGTAGCTAAAAGGAATGTTTACTCTGGTGATGGTGATTTCTACGAAAAATTGAGGAAGGTTCTCAATTCTCTTCCAGAATTTTTCAACTCTTCAGCGCTTCAATCGTAGCCTCACTAAGTAAGGCTCTCTGACTCCTCATTTCGGTTCTTCTCGTGAAATTTCTTTTTGTGCTTTAAGGAGCATGTTAATATGGATAGTAAGGTAGATTAGCGGTTGCCAGCCCAGAAATGAATGATATATTTTTATTTTATTCTCCGTAGTGGTGATGGTGACCCTGTTCCCGTCCCGACAGTGGTTTGGGGACCTTCACACCTATTCCAGGCTCCCCCCCAGCTCCTCGGACGATCGTAGGAGCAGACCAGCCGCCTCTCGGTGCCTCTCACAGAGATCCACTGGGCCCAGGTCTGTGTGTATCTGTGGGCATTTGAAGAGATGTGTAGTATCGTGTATCTTTGTTAAGTATTTGGAGCAGTTTGGTGTTGTATGGGTTGTAGGAGATATTTTGTGCATGTATGACGTCAGGAGGGGTGATTTGCTTGTTCATATCTGTGCTTTACCTTTTCACGAATAAAGGAGTTTTATCACAAGGGGATATTTTTATTATTCTTCCGGGTACGTGTTTTATGGAGCCTCTTGAAGTTATCATTAGCCAAAGTACTTTTATTTTCAAATGATATATATACAACTGTCCTTGTACTTCTATATACTTACAATTTCTTTTCGATATATGGATTACCTTGAATTTTATTCTAATCCTTCTTATTTTCCTGTCCCTCTCGTACTGGTTGATTTTCTCATTCTCTATAGTGGAGGCTGTGCCTGAGCTCTTAAATTTTTAAATTGCAAACGCTTAGTCAGCTGGCTGATATCGTCTGAGATTTGAATATTGAGGCATTCAGTCATTCGAGTATGACAGATATTGGCATTTCCGCTGTGTAAATAGAGTACAGCGTGGGACTGACCCATCTCCCCTGCTGTAGACCTGCTTCCAGTTTGAACTCAGGGCCTTTGTATTCATTAATTACCACGTATGCAGTTCTCTCTGGCAGAGAGTCGCAGATAATTTTCCTTATATTTTTCTTCATCTAGAGGCCAAAGATCTTGTGTTGCATGTGCCTGATCCAGACTTTGTCAATTGTATATTAACATCTCTGGACCAAATGGATGTATTTTTTCTCTACTTTGAACATGCCGAATCTCCTCTGTGATGATGCCAAGTGCCATTGTAGTGTCTCTTCACGGAATCTGAATTGTTTTTTATTGTACAGATTGTTTTTGATTACATATTCTACAAGTCTTCTGTTGAGGATTTTTTCAGACCTTTCTGATGAAATTGAGAAGTGATATTGGTATGTAGCTGGTTACGAGATCGGGTGGTTTGCCTGGTTTAATGAAGATAATTTTGTCTAGCTTATAGTTTCCTGGAAAATATCTAGAGTTAAGGCACGGATTAAGTGTTTTTGATCGATTCAAAGATGTTTTCCAATACCTTGGTAAGTGTGTATCTAGGGATTCCGAAGGCCGTAGCACTTTTTATTTAAATGAAGTTTAGCGCTGTTTAGGGCTTCAGAGGTAAGTATACCCCGTGGTCCCGGATTCTCTTCACTCTGTATTTCTACTCCTAGTCTGGGGGAGATTTTTCTAAGTTGTTTCAGAGATTTTCGTGAACTTTCTCTTCTGTTGCTTGATTGAAGTCTGCATTTTTTCCCAGTCTTATGGAAAACACGGACTAACAATGGCGTCTGAAATTACGCTTGAAGGTTCTGTTATTTCTTATTTTTTTCTTGCTCATTTTGTAGCGCTATTTTTCTCTTTGAAGTTCTTCCTTTTATTTGGTTTATTACCCTCCTATTATCCATAGGTCTTTTCTCAATGTCAATTTTTCTGAAGAGGCTATCCCAAATTGTTTCTAGTTGTTGGAAAGAAAATTGCAATTGAATCGGAGACCTGCTGATTTGCAAGTTCTTATCCCTCATTTCTTCTGTCCATGTTGGTTGAGGGAGCGTGCGTTGTCTCGTTTTGGGTAGATTGTTTTTCTCTTCCTCAATGAGAATGATCTTAGACACTCAATTTCATCATCAATTTTTTCCAGGTTTTCTTAATTAAAATCGGTTCGGACGAATCTTCCAAGATCCTGTTGGAATCACCCCAGTTTGCTCTATTGCATCTATTCCTTTTCTGTACCGTTACTTGTATCGGATTCTGATTTGATTCTAGTAGTTTTCTCACGTAATCAATACATGATATGCTGAAAGGCTTTAATAGAATGTTATATGGCTTGTAGTCGATGCTAACGTTACGTCTGGCTTTGTAGCACCTCTGACAGTATGGGACTTAGGGAATTCTGTATCGATTTTGCTGAATATGTTTCTTCAAATCAATATTTCGAAGTTGTTACCCCTTTAATTTTCTCTCGGTAACTACTCGCTCTGCTCTTTGATTCAGGTCTCTCATGAATATGGTTGGGCACATCATTGCTGAAAATAGTCATGTTGTACTTTTTGTTCTATGATGCTTTTATAAATCTGAGTCAGAGTATGATTCGCTCATAAGAGTAAAGGTGTCGTACTTGCTCCGAGCTGGTGCGCTGAGCTTTAATGCTTGGGCTCATCTGGTTGATGAGAAGAGCCTCCATAATCTTCAGGAGGCAAAGATCCTCGTTTCTTCTAAGTATGGAAGTGTTTTCAACTATAATTGTTCTTGTTATTTGTGTTATTTATTGTAGTGTACTTAGATTCTTCATTCGTACAGGTGCATCGTTAGTCGTTAGCTGAGGGTAGTAGTGGTTACACTAATATATATGTGGATGGTTTGGATGAGGCTTATAGTCCCCTTAGGGCCATTAGAAATTGTACACCGCATTTATAGCGAATGGATTGTTTTTACCAGAGGTTCTTTCTCATTATTAGTTTGCTGAAGTTGCTTTATAGTTCAAATATTCGTCGAGATAACTCATTTCATTTTCTTAGATAGTGATGCTCTTTATAATATCTTATAGCGCTCTTTCGTTTGTTTTGTAGTCATCCGTCATTTGGGTCTCGTATTAGAGTCCTATTATGTTGTGCTTTGCTTTTTCTTTCCGTACCGATGGAGAATTTTTATACTAAACCTATACGACAATAAGATATGAAGCTATATTCCAGCTGAACTGTAATATAGAGGATATATATCTCTTATAGTTAGACTATGAACAACAATATTAAAACATTCACCATAGATGATGTGACATATATCATGTGGATAATTATTGTCACTATAAAAGTGTTATTAGTTGTGAGTAAATAGATGATAATATATATATTGAGATTATGATTAGAACAGCCTATAGTCTTGACTTAAGTACGTCATTACATATCTACCATCTTATAGAACATAGAACAAAAATGATAGATTCCGCCCCTTTACAGGATTAATCACTCTAGATGACCTGCATATATGTGGTGAAGAAGAATCCATAACCTACGGTGAAGAATTCACCGGATAAAGAACTAGAAGTAGAAGGAAAAATAGAACGAACAGGAGAAGTGGGATAAAGATGTCGTAACACAAGAGTTTCTTTAACAGGAGCACTTGAAATGTCCTTTTCAAATTTCCTATGGCTACACTATCACATTATGGTAAAATAGCAGTCTAATCCTATACTTCAGTAGTTATCCACATAAAATCAGCAGGAGTATAGTTCCTGAACATCACTGGAGATGATGGTGGCAGAGATAATTTTGCAACATACTTTAATTGGGTAACCTTCTGACATTCCTGACTATCGATTACTCTAACAAATAGTTGTTCTGTAGGCTACAAAAATCTAATCGAGCCATCAAGTCTCCAGCAAACATCAACTTAGCTTGCGAGGGTCAAATAGTACAGCGAAGTGTAAGTCGATAGCTTAAGAGTAATCTATCTATAGTCGTCTGAAAAGGTTCTGAAGATGTACAAAAAGCTTTATTGAATGTCTGAACCAACTTGTTAGCTAAGCAATGGGTAGAAGGTGTATATACTGCCGTAGTAATGTGACAAATATCACAAGTGAAAGTACCAATATGAGCGAAAAAAGGTCTAAGAAACTTACTAGTTTCTTTTACAGGTGGTGCTGATAGAAGGGAAATATAAATCCATAGATGGTAAGCATCCATGATGATGAGAAAATGCTTCCCATCTACTCGATCAATATAATTCATATGTAAGCTCGGCTATGGTGGCTGTGGCCACTTCGAATGATGTTACTTTTCCTTAGGAGGTGAAGCATGTAGAGTTATACACTGGGGACACGACCTACAAAGTCCTTCTTGGTCACTTTTCAAGTTAAGCCTCTAAAAATAACATCTAGCTAATTCCTTCATGCAAGATGCACCAACATAATTAACATTTGGTTTATGCAATATAGTATGCTTTAATTAAGGATGACGACTAGGTACTCTACTGCCTCAAGAAATTGTAGAAGACTGAATTGACAATTCACCACTCCACCTTAAAAAAGAAGCAGGGCCGGAAACCCTTACAATTCTATGAGATTAGCAACCTAAGTTCACAGAATTTGCATCCTCTAGAAAGAACATGATCTGCAGGTACGCAGCTACTAACATCGACACTAGTAACTGTTAAAAGGCTAGTAAATTCGTGCTATGCCATATTTCAGGTGGCAAAGAACAACTTCCATGTAATAATCACTGCTGTCTGCAAAAACTACAACATGGATTTGAGGGTAAAAATTCACTAACGCCTTAGATGATAGAAGTATCTGCTTAGAGAAGAAAAGGCACTTTCTTGTGCTTCTCCCTAAGTCCAAATTATACTAGCTCTTATTATGCTGTTAGCAAGCTCCAGCATAGATGGTGCCAAAGAAATGAACCTCGTATAAAAAATAAGCTTCCCTAAGTATGACTTAAGCTGAGTCTCATTAATAAGACTAGGGGCCGCTAAAATGTCTTGAAGTTTATCAGAACTAGGGTAATTATCTTAAGAATCAATACAAAAACACAGATAAGCCATAGTAAAGACAAGTAATAGGACTGTAGAGGTATAATAAGAGATTAGTATATATATATGTGTATATATATATATATATATATATATATATATATATATATATATATATATATATATATATATATATATATATATATATATTTATATATGTTCTCCGGTAACATAGGATAACGGGCAAAAGGGTAAGTGATACGAGACTGGTTCCTCACCTCAGCTCAAAAAGGCAGGCCCTTCGAGGGTGCTCTTATAAACAACACATTCAAAAGTGCAAACTGCCGATATCGTATTACCCCCTCTCCGAGCCACAAGACGCAAAAGTGCGGGAGACCAACCTGAGGTCCCACGTAGCGAGGCATCCCCCCCCCGCATCCACCTTCCCACCCACCTTAGCGGGAGTAAGTTGGGTATATAACAGGATGACCCGTGTAAAGCAGGTTTTTTGTTCGTTCCCACCGAAGAGACAAGAAAGTCACCGGTTGACAGAAGATTTTTCAAGTTCGACCAGAAGACTCAAAAATCACCGGTACAAAGTTATTGCAAGTTAAGGAGAATTTGCAGTCCTTGTACAATACCAGATTGTACCAAAAAAGCTCGGCGCCGTTCGAGCCCCAAGATTAGAGAGTATCAACCTTCACAGATTGAGGACTCCAAATCTTATTGTATCTGAGTTTGACAACTCCAAACTAAATAGATTTCTCATCCAAAATCGAAATTATATAAGCGAGACCCAAATCGCTAGAAAAGAATATAAACATATCTCAAGATTAGAAACCTTTTTAAGGTCATAAACGTACGAGAACTAACCCTCCTCATCGGCGTCTTTGTTTTGATTCTTTTACGCCAACTCGAAATTCCCTGTGACGTCACTTATCCGCCGTTAAGCCGGAGTAACGCCATCTTGGGGAGCAAACTGGAAACTACTCGAGCTACGCATCTCAGGAACAAAAATCCCCAAAGATATTCTAAATGGAAACTGGTATTAATTTCCATTACCTTATGTAAGTAAAGAATAATCCTGTTATTTATGTCCCCGTGCATAAAAATTAGTTTACTGGATGTCTGACTAAGGACAAAGCTATTAACTTAAAAATTTTTCCCCCCCGTAAAATTTTATCTCGAAGCGAGCTGCGAGAGCTCACCCAGTAATCCCATTTTCGTTTTTTAAGTGTATTAGATCTGTATTTATTGTATGTTATTTAGAGAGATGGGTTATGTTCATTAAAGTCTATTTTACTTTAGTAAATACACTGTTTTAATTATCCCCGAACGAGTTGAAGTGGCAATATTTGATACAGTCAAGAAAGAAACCCAGTTTATTAATTCACTAGAATAAAAATAAAGTTTAGCACTCTTAGAGCCCGATCCTCAAGCGATCACCGAGGCACGAACCTACGCCTCAATTTAAAGTTATTTAGTTTATTAAAAGTTAATAAAACAAATACATATATATTAGCTCGGCCTTCTACGACAAGAACACTTATTCAATAAGACTTCAACGCAACAGTTTCCATTATATTTATAACGGATCTAAGTCGCATTTTGTTTTCAATCACAAATAAACCACATATCAGTACATCATACAGCTAGCACCACCACTTGGAAGATCTCTTAATAAATTTTCAATCGCTTTTTTAAAAATCCAGATACGGGGTAAACTCCAAATCACAAGCTATATTTTAAACAACCTACGATTTGTGTTAATCACTTTATAATGTGTGATGTATCGTCATGACATAATTGGGCATATGCAAGGGACATATCTAGTTTGGTAAATAATATACATAATGAGAGATTGCTAAACAGATTCTCGAACTCAAAATTAGGTAGGTATTAGGCCTAACAGCTCTATTTCCTGTAAGCTAATAGTACCCACAAATCCTTAATAAGCTATTTACCTTCAATACATGCACAATTGCAGCAGCCCAGGCCGAATGCGGTCTAGGGAAAATTATAGCTTTTTATACCAATATATCCAATTATCTTTCACCTTGGTTCCTAATGTACATATAAGGTATTGTTCTGGCTTTACAGAATTTAGGAGGGATATATGGATCTAACTTAATAGTGAAAGTTTTATCTTTCAACAACATAAACCAGTAGAAAATACATCTGGAAATCCCTTCACTATATCAGCTTGTGTTTGACACACTATGTATATCTAAGAACTTCCTATTATTTACATGAAGGGAGTTAATTAAACCTTGCCCTATAAGACATGAGGCTGATCCTTCCCGAACAACAATAGTTCCTCGATAAGAAAAATTAGAATCAAGTCTAGCAGAGAGAGAAATCTAGCCTGCTACCTTGAGGTTAACACTACCATATGTCTTAAAGTTAATAGGAGAATGATGAATGAAGAACAGTCACACTCAATAAAAATAAAATGTATTCACAGTAAAAAGGGAAAGTGAGCACCTATATCCAAGTCCATAGTAGTTTTAATAAGAGAATTAGTTTTAGTAGAATTAACTTTAAAGGCATAGCCATTACTAGAATCTACCTCAATGAGATGAATATTTTCCAGTTTATGGACTTTATCATTACCCTTAGATTTTGGTTTAGATATACCAAAATTAACACTTTGCACATTTCTGCAAATAGGTTAAATATGCCCGTTCTTATTACAAGCAAAACAAATAGCTCTCTAGAACGGGAACTTGTTCTTCGAATAAAACTTACCAAGGCCAGAACAAGGTGTTTTAGCTTTCAATATAAATTCCACCACGCCAGCTTTAAACTGAGAAGGCTTTTGCTGGAAAGTAGAGCTATGTTTATGTAATTTGTTTATAGCAGTGTCCCATAGCTTGTACATCTCTGAAAGTTGTTTCCACAGTACTAGCCATTTCTATAGCTCTATTGAAATTCAAATCCGATTCTTCTAGAAAAATTTGCTATGTAGCGTATAAGTTAAATGGTTAGTAAACTTACATGTGTGAGCATTGCTTTGATTCCTGCAAAGAAAAATTAACTATTGTTTCACCAGTATAATATCTCTATAATTTAAGCAAAATCGTTTATAAATCACAATTACTTTGAGCTTGCAATGTTTCTTTAACAACCTTATGATATCACGATATATACAAGTCCTTGGCCCTTTGGAGATAACAGCCTCTTAGCTAAGGCAAAGATCTTAGGTCACACCAAACGAAGGAATAACTGTTATTTTTTCACCTCTGCGACTGCGATTGAGATAGCTAAAAAAAAAATAGGGTAGTTATTAATGTTAGACTATGAACAACAATTAACAACACTTAACATAAATGATGTGACTTGTCAGATGTGGGCAATAAGTGTCACGATGAAAGTGTTAGTATGGGTTACTAAATAGAATATTTTAAAATACACTTAGGTTATGATAGTAATAGGTATGGTACATTTGTTGTGGCTATTCTCTTGTCTTAAATAGGTCGGCGTATATTTTCTCTGAGTGGGCAAAGAGCTTAGACTAACTGGAAAATTTCTTCAAGACCTTGAGAAGACAACTATTTTCTAAATATCAACAACAAAACTATAGTCAACTTCAACAATAAATAATAAATCGCGTTATTACAAGAACAATGACCCATGGCATTCCTCAACTTACATCAAGAAATTTGGAGGGAAAATAGGAATCACCAGTCTTAAATCCAATCGAACACTTGTGGAGGAATGCTTGAAAAAGCAATAAATATAACAATCACAAATAAAACAGAACTGTATGAAAAATCGAAAATTCTACAGATTAACAACAATAATCAAAAGCGCTTTGTTAATGCGCACAAGTTTAAACTATGATATTATGATACTTTGTTTTGAACCACTATATAAAAGGGCAAGGTGAAAGTTTATGTAGGTAAGTTTATTTTACTTATTTTGGATTAGGTTTAATTTGGAGGGGATTTATTTATCATTTTCTATTTTGCCGCCGAAAAGGAATCAAACAAGAAGATTATTCTTAAGACACGGAGTGGCATAGGTTAATATTTCAAAATATTTGAATTCTGTGATGGTTGTTAAATCAATGTTCTTGCGTTTTTGTGTTAATATTGTGGTCATTTCGAAGCTGCAATTGAGTTTTGTCAAAAGCACGGCAGTTAACCATTCTATTTTCTTGTTCTTGAAACATTGGAGGAAACAAAACATATTGAACGGCTGTGGCGCAAAAAACCCCAAAATGTTTTGTTAAATGGGCCCAAGAAAAAAATTTCGTTATTAGCCAGAACGACGTTTATGCTTCTTTTAAGAAATCAAACATGCGAGTCCACCATTTTCTTAAGGTCGCAGCAGCATCATTGTACAATACATGTGAAAAGATTATTGCCAAGTAATCATATTGGGGTAAGTAAAATATCGTCTTTTCCACTTTTACTAATTCGACACACATTAAAATTAATCGAGTTTAAATAACCTTTTATACGCAACTATCTACATATATCTAGTTAAATTTACATCATCAGTGGTAATATGTAGTTTTTGAATCGGTGCAAGTAAACCTTTATACATAAGACATATGACGTCATAGCAGCGGCAAAAACTGCAAAGAGGCTATTCAAATAAGCCTGTAGAATATAGTAAATTCATTAAAAATGTAAGAGTTGTTAATCTGCAGAATTACCAGACAATGGCAAACTGACTGCAGAGTGATTATGTAGGAAATTTGGGGAATTTTGTTAAATCCATGTAAAGAAGAATTGGGGTTATAAATACACAAGATGTTCCTAGGCATAAATCTTCCGACTAACGATATAAAGATTTTCTTGTTACCCTTATTTAAAACTTTGCATTCTCAAATCGCAACCGCCTCGGTCACACAATATTATCATTAAACCATTTACTTGTATTTGTTTATAAACGCCACTCACTAAACATAAATCCTACAAATCAGTTTTTTAGAACTTCCTCTACACCATTATCAATGCTTTTCTCAGCAATTATGTCTACTCTAATATAAATTTATTGATTAAGAATGCAGCTTGTTTTAGCTTTTATTTCTCTCTTTTTCTCGAAAATACACTGGAGAGGTATTATAAGAATTTAGTATATATATATATATATATATATATATATGTATCAAAGCCAAGGAAATAATAACAAAAGACATCTGGGTTTGGCTTTGCCCCTCCGATGAACTACGGTAAAATAGGAGAACGGGCAAAACGGTAAATGTTACAAAACAGATTTGTGACCTCAGCTCAAAAGGCAGGCCCTTTGAGGGTGTAATTATAAACAATCCATTAAAAAGTGAAAACTGCCGATCGCGTATCACCCTCTCTTAGAGCTACAAGACTCCAAGCGTGGGAGACCAACCTGAGGTCTCACCTTGCGAGTCCTTCCTCCACCTCACCATTACCCCGCGGGATTAATTTTGGTATATAATAGGTTTACCCGAGAAAACGGGGTTTTTGTTCGTTTTAATGGAAGAGACAAACAAGTTCCCGTTTAAGAGATTTTTTGAGTGCGAGAGAAAAACAGTGAAAATCACCGGTAGAAAGTTTTCTGCAAGTTAAGAAGAACTTGCAATCCTGGTACAAAACCAGATTGTACCAGAGTAGCTCGGAGCCGTTCGAGCTCCAAGATTATTGAGTATCAATTTAACAAGTTTGAGTACTCCAAATTTTATTCTATCTGAGTTGGACAAACCCCAACTAGATAAAAAAAAGAAGAGAACCATTTCATCTCGTCCGGAAGAAAACGAGGTCAAGGTCGGCCCAACCGGCTATCAGAAGAAGGACTAAGCTTTCGCTTGAGCATCCACCCAAACTAGATCCCTCGCGACGTCACCCGTTAAAAGGATAGGCAGTTCGACGAACGCCATCTACTGAGCAAACAACCAACTACTCGAGCCCCGCCACTCCGGAACAAAATCTCCGAAATAGTCTAACGGGTCTTAGGTATTTAATCTCCATTACCTTATGTGAGTAAGGAATAATCCTGTTGTTTATGTCCCAGCCATAATAAATAGTTTATTGGATGTCTGGCAAAGGACAAAGATATTAACTTAAAATTCTATCTCGAATTGAGCTTCGAGATCTCGCCCAGCAATCCCATTTTCTTTTTTTTAAGTGTATTAGATCTGTATTTTTTATCTTATTTATTGAGAGGGTTTATGTTCATAAAGTCTATTTTTTTTAGTAAAAGCACTGTTTTAATTATCCTCGAACGAGTTAAAGTGCAAAAATAATTGATGAAGTCAAGAAAGAAACCCATTTTATTCATTCACTAGAATAAAAATAAAGTTTAGCACTCTTAGAGAACGATCCTCAAGCGATCACCGAGGCACAAACCTAAGCCTCAAGTCAAAGTTTATTTGATTTATAAAAACTTAATAAAACAAATATCTATATATATATATATATATATGTGTGTATATATATATATATATATATATATATATATTTATATATATATATATATATATATATATATATATATATATATATATATATATATATATATATATATATATGTATAATCTGTGCTAACCTACGACATATTTAAGTGGCGTCAGGTTATTGCAGTTAAGATAGAAGAACCCAAATTTAAGATTAGAGTAAAAAGCCCTAACTCATTACAAATATTTACCAAACCGTTTACGGAAAATTTAAATAACGAGACTTCAAACAAGTCTTAAAGATTCAGTGAAAAGTAATTACGAAGGTAGGAATTATAACTTAACGAAGAGTGTTGTGTAGTGTAATGTCGTGTTTTTGGATATGAATAATCCAATGAAGAGGTTTAGAAAAAGGTAAGGTTAGAGTAGAAAAGGCTAAGAGACTCCAAGTTGCATACGTGACGTTCATTACAGCGGTAATGTTTCGAAGCAACATAGTTTATATGTCTCATTCTTTATTATTTTATAAACAAGGTCAAACCCTGGTACTGAAGGTCAAAGAACTCTTTGCATACGTCCAAGATAAAGAAAGGACCGAAATCGAAATAAGAAAGGAAGAAGCTCATAGGCATGAAAAAGAGAGAAAGATGGATGCAGAAGAGAAAAAGATACAGATGGAAGCAGAAAAGAGGGAAAAGTTACGAGCACACGAGAGAGCATTGAGAAGGGACCAAGAGGAAGTGCAGTTTCTGGGGTCCAGGATTGAGACATCGCAGGTCCCAACTATGAAGCTGCCAGCGTACAAGGCCGAAGACAACCTATACGCGTACCTCTCGCACTTCCAATTTTTTTTTAAGTGAATCACTGGGATATCGAAACAGATGGTATCGCCAAATTAATCCCCCTTCTCAGTACCCGATTAAGATACATATTCGTGTCTCTGTCGTCTGATGCGACGATAGACTACTCTACCCTAAGAGCAGAACTACTGGGAGCCATTAACCTGAATCCTGAAGACTATAGGATAAAATTTAGGCAGGCTAGAATTCAGCACGGACAAACATTCCGACAATTTCGTTTTATTCTTAGGAGACACCTTTAATTTTGGTTAGATTCAGCAAGAGTGAGAAATGATTTTGACTCAATCATTCGCTTCATACTGAAGGACCAGCTATATTATACACGCTGCTTCCAGAATTAAGAGCATTTGTCAAGGACAGGAGATCAGAGTCCTTCGATGCGTGTGTGTCAGAAGCCGATTTGCATTCGTCAAACCCTAGATCATATCCGAGAGAGTGTAATAAAAACAAGCCTTTGTTCCGCAAGAAAGGTGGGTATCATCAGAAACCCTTTACCTCGAAGAAAGGGGGTTTTCACCAGAAACCCCCGCAAAATAACTTCCCTAAGTAAACCCTAGAAACAGCATAACCTGCTTTAGTTGTGGCACCCAAGGCCACCTTAGCTCTAATTTTCCCCAAAACTTGAGGCTTAAGTAGCCCTCGATCCAAGAGGTACATAACCTGACGGCAACATTGGAACCAGAGCAACCTTCGAATCCCTCACCTCCTTTGAGGTGAGGGTGAATTTTGTATACAGCAAAAATTCTCCCGAAGTGTTAAAATTCGAGATAGGGTCCTTAAATGGTCGCCGAGTCTTAACCGTGTTACGCGATACGGGGTGTACTTGTATCGTTGTATCATACAAATTTCTTTTCTCTATCAGCCCCCAGCACCAGAAGTTTGTGGTCGTCCAGGATTTTCTGGGTAGACCCAACAAGCTCCCTTTTGTTCTATGCCACATACAGTTGAAGTATTTTTCAGGCTGGAACGACGTAGTAGCAGCGCCTATTAGATTCTTCTCTGTATTAATAGGCTAGAGCTCGCAGCTTTACTCAAATCCGATGGCTCAACTAGTAGTCACCCGGATTCCAGCGAATGAGAGACACACGGTCTCGACACATTTGTTTTCGTCCGAGAAACATGTGGACGAAGGGATATATTTGCAAATCGTCAATACGGCAACGGATGTGGTGCCGACCCTCCCACCCCAGAGGGGTAGGTAGCGAAGAAGGAAAATGAAGAAGAAGAAAGAAGATTAAATATAAGAAGAGTAACACATACGCCTAATAAGCAAGCTGTAGCCAAGCAAGTTTCTCTTGATCAAAGGGCAATCAAAGAAACTTTTCAAGAAAAAGTTCTGACTTAGAATTCTTCACAAGTTCAAAATAAAAGTGCAGAAACGCTGCCGGAGCAAAACCCTAAAAAAAAGAATTCTCAGAAGACAAAGATGGTGCCGAAAACTCAAGTTTAAATGCATTGATTGAAAAGGGAGTACCAAGCTACTTTCAAGAAAATGACGGTTTTAAAGACAGTTTAATGAAAGAAGAGATCAAAGAAGAATTTTGGGAAGAAGATCAACCCTATTCCCGAGAGGAAAACTCAATAGTAAATAGACGAATAAAAATTAAAAGAGAAGGAGAAGCAAGAAGATGTGTAGGTTGTTGGAAGGAGGCATCCTTCTATCCTGACCACGTGTACGTCACTACCCCTACAGGAGAAGTCACTTACATGCCCGTAGCGCCATCCCAAAGCGATACCGCGAACGCGTTCCCACTGTGGGAACTTCTAAATACTACTTAGCTGGTGAGATCATCTCTTAGCTAGAAGTCAAAATTGGAAAAACGGTCTATCCACACAACAGAATAGGGTAGATGCAATAATAAAGATGCCGCTACACCTAACCAAAAAACACGGACTCACACATTCACTTCCTAAAGCAAATTTTATGAAGTAATTGTAAGAAATGCAATGGACGGAAATCAGATGAAACTTAATTTAAAAAAGAACTGTTTAAAAGCTACTGGACAAAGAAACCCTTGCTTAGAATTTCTGTAAACTGTCTGTTGTATACTGATTAAACACAAGTTCAAATCTATAAAACCATAGTTATTACCTTTTTGGTAGAAATTTTGTTAACAAATTTTAAGAAACTTTCCTATAAGAAAGGAAGGTAATTGAAATTAGTCTTTCAATATTCATATTTTATCAAATGCCACCAAATTTTGCTGATGTCACAAAAATATTTTAGTCAGGATATCACAGTTTAAATCTACTACGCCATGAAGCGTGAATTGTAAAAATAAATAAATTCTTTTTGTATTTAAATAATATTTTTGCAACAATAGTTTGTTGACAACACTCTCTTCGAATAACTTTAAAACTATTACACTTCATGCTCCCAATCCTCCTTCTCCTCAGCTTAATCGGCTACTCCCCGTATACTTTCTAAATTGAGCTTTTCAGATCTTTAACACTTGACAATTGCTTTCCCTCTTTGTATACAGCATTTGTTAGCCGACTTTATTCTTGCTCTATGAGATTCATGGCGGGCCTGCTTGCTAGCGATTGTGAAAATTAAACTTTAACAACAGATGGCTTGTCATAACATAACACCTCCTTCATTCACTCTTGTGACACCTTGAAAAAGTAAGATTTTGCACATTTTCCTCCGCCCAGTAATATTTTAAATCCTTAGAACCATCTAAGTTTTATTTTTTCTCCCAAAAGAAAAAATCTCGGAACATTCATCATCCAATGTTAGATGCAGAAAAGCAAAATAACTCTATTGGATTTGTGGCACATGGAACAAAGTGGGCTGCACAGTTGCTTTTGTATATGAAAGTTGTGCATCAAGATCATTATTCACACAAAAGATAGAAATGCTTTTACATTTGTTGATGTCTGGAATTTTAGAATTAAATAACAATGTGAAATTTTAAAGGCTCTGTGAATTACCCTTTGTCCGTCCAAAACATGATCCTGATTGTAAAAATCACGATATTTAAAAAAAATTACCCACTCTACCTTTTTTTCGTCCAATTTATTTGGCATTCTTGCAGCTATTCAATTCCTCACTTTTCAGGACATAAACCTTACCCTGCTACTAGTCGGAGAGTTTCGTTGTTTTTAAGCTTAATATTAATGTTTGCCAGTTCTTTACAATAAATTGAATAAACTTGACCAAAAAATTATTGGCTTCATACATTTCGATTTATTTTATAATAGGAAAGATTAAAAATAACTTAATATTTAATAAATTAATGAATAGATAGCCCTTTGATTTCAAGATAATTACCCCAAATCAAAATCTATAGTTTTTAACTTCCGAAAGGTGAGTTTCTTTGTTAAATTGCCTGACATCTGCGTAAACGTCGTTCTAGGAAGCTCCAAATGTTTTCTATTAGATTAAGGTGGCAACTCTTGGAGGCCTGTCCGTGAATGAGTCTTGGACAAATTCTCTCAACTCTAACTAATTCGTAGAAAATATGGAGAAATGACAAGGAGTATTATCGTGCATGAATAAAAGTAAATTACTTTTGCTCTCTGGCTTTCTTTTGAAGTAAGCTAGGAAGCCTTCTGTAGAAACTATCAATACGCCATCCAATCCATTCTACGCCATAGTACTAGCTCATCTCAAAAAATTGCATCCCAAAGCATCAATCCTCCACCTCCTTGCTTTCGCTTGGAGGAACTGATTCACTTCAAGTCCATTGACAACTTAGACTCTTGCCCAACTATCCAACTCGACAACTTTACATAGATTATTTCTTTAAGATAACTTGAAAAATGTCTGTTTTCATGTATGCCTGTGCTCACAACAGACGGTTATATCTGTTTTTTTTGCTTATAGGCAATTTTTTGGTCTTATTTCCTAAGGTTAGATAATTTGAGGGGATCCATTCAACTTTGATCTCTCTAGATGATGTATTTAAGAGACCTATTTTTTATTTTAGAAAGGGCTGAAGGCTTATAACAAAAGGTTTTGGTTTAATGCTTGATGTCATTCTCTGCAATTTTCGGAGAATTCTTTCATGTACCTATAACCGTCACGATATAATTATTTTATTTTAGGGCAAAGTTCTTTTTTCCTGTATATTTTATCAGAAATTTTTGGGGCAAAATAAGATTAGATGGTTGTTGTAATCCCATTTCAGAAAATTTACAATATATATATATATATATATGTATATATATATATATATATATATATATATATATATATATATATATATATATATATATATATATATATGTATATATATATAACTACAACACTATTAATCTCTTATTATATATATATATATTAGGAGATAAATGGTGTTGTAGTTTTTAAATTGTGCTTATTGTATGCGTAAAGCTATTTGAAACAAAATAGAATAGGCCTCCCGACGATATACTATATATAATTATTCATTGAGGGGATTATTCTATATTTCGAGTGTATGGTAATCAGATGCCGAGATTGGTTCAAAGGAAGGGGGGGCTGGAGAGGGCTTATTTATCTTCAATATACTTAAGAAGTGGAACGGAGCCTAAGGATAAATAATATGGCAAACATTAATAAAATAGAATTATATTATTAATCTATCAAAACATCACACGTAAAATGTTTACATAACCGGGGATTAAAATAGGAGAAACACAGGAAATGAAAAAGGTCATGGGAATATTTGACTAAGCTGAGGATTAAGATTTGGAGGGATTTAAAACGGCAAAACGAACAGAAATGGGGAATAGTTGGCTAAAACCGTTTAAAGCACAGAATTGCGTTGAAACAAGGTTAAATGATTAAATGTAATGCGTAGCTTACGTAATACTAAGGTTTTCGTGCAGATGAAGGAAATGGGAAGGAATATTCGGTCAACTACCGATTCTTTTCCAGGAAAAGGGGTTCTTCAGGGAGTTGTCCTTAACGAGGGGAAAGGACTATTTTCGAGGAGTGAGAGCGAAGTGGGGCTTGGAAGTACGAGAGATCCTTGAGACAGGATATCGGCGATGTACTAGATGAATAATGGAGGTTATTGTTGTAACCTAGCGTTCTCTTGAAGAACGTTAAAAAAGGTGGGGAATTAAATTATCCTGACGTGATGTCTTGGGAAACGAGAACCGTTTCTTGACGAACGGGCTTGAAGAACAATAGCTGTTCTAATGTTGTTCTCTTTCTGAACAACAGGGGGGGTGAGAATCGTTTCTTGTCGAATGGGCTCCAAGAACAATGGTTGTTCCAAAGTTTTTCTCCTTCTGAACAACAGGGGGCCCTGTTAACTTGGCGTCTCGAGAGGCACGAACCTTGGCACTCAAGGCCTATTGTCCTCTTCTACGCAATAAGATGTTTCTCAGGGTAGAGTTCCTAGCTGCACAAGGGAGACCGAATCGGCGTGATGCCTCGCGAAGTTAATCGGGATCTGGTTCAAATGCAAAATGCTATCGCATAAATACCCGGAGACAGCCCCTTGGCGTAGGGGACAAGGAGGGCAGGGGGGTACTTCGATAGAATGTCCCGGTGGCGCTTGGGAAAATATCTTATTTGCCAATAAGCCTAATTCACTCTGGCGAGATCGACGCATGGAGGCACACGGGGGATTCAACCTCCTTGATTAAACTTGGGGATGGTGGGCGATAACGTGCCTTCTACTTCCTCTCGCAGGATACACGTTGGGAAGCATGTGTTTCGACATGTGATAGGGGCTGAAGCATGGCGGTCTCAGACCGTTCTATATATATATATATATATATATATATATATATATATATATATATATATATATATATATATATAATAGGAGATAAATGGTGGTGTAGCTATTAAATTGTGCTTATTGTATGCGTAAAGCTATTTGAAACAAAATAAGTTTATGAACTTTTTCTGGAAAATTAGGAGAGGTTAAAGTGGATTTGCATACAATCTCTGGAAAATAGAATTTACTCTTTTCCGAGTCACTCATATGAAGTTAGTCTTAGACATTTAACATATATATTTTTTTAACCGAAATAAAAGGAAAGATATTATTTTTAGACTGTTATTTATTTCCTCGCTACTCTCGACTCTTCGTTCAGGTTTGAGGTCATAAATAGTTCATTCAAACTTTGGATACTCTAATTTCCTCTCTCCTTTCAACAACTAAAACAAAAATTCATGGTCAAAGGTTGAGTGTTTTAAGTAATATTTAGTTTATTCATTCCTTCCATTTTATTCATAGTCAAGTATCTGATATTTTCTTTATATTCGCCAAAACAAAAGTATGTGCATTATTTTGAAACCCCAGATATTTATATCCGAATTACGCAAACAAAATTTGCCCCTATAATTCTTTAATGAAGTCAACACTTAGCAATTAAACTAATCCTGTTTAATTCTTTTTGTTCCCTGTATTATTTGGTGATCTGATTTTAATCTTCAAGATGACCAAACTTGGTGTTTTTGCCAATCACTATATGCACTGTAATTAAATCATGTTTGATGGATATACATTAATAGTTTTGTTAGCAATTAATAGCATGATATAAATTTTTTTCTTTAATTTGGGATAATAAATGAATCATTCAATTATATTTCAGAGTGGTTGTCTGGTTTAGGTGTATCAGTTTCACATTAAAAATGTTTTGGTCAACGGACTAAAAATAAAGTCCCAGACAAAACAGATCTATACACATTGAAACCTGTTATTCCACCCCAAAAACGTATGGGTACGAGGAGCGGTCAATAAGTTTTGCCAATCAGTTGGGCAAAACAGAAAAAGGTGGATGGCTGTTTGTGGGGGTGTTAGGACAAGTTATGACAAGTCAGGACCTGCAGTCGCATGCTTCTGCCTCGTCTATTTAAGAAGCAGTAGCTGATCGCAGATCAGCTACTGGAGAAGGTTGAGCACAGCGCAGTGATCAAATTTTGACCAAGGAACGCAAGAATACAAAAGAGATCCATTAACGCATAATTGCATTGTACATCGACACCGCCCCTTCCTATGCAACGATTGCTCGCTGGAATAGGGAGTTCCGCCATGGTCGTGAGTCCCTTAAAGATGACGCTCGTCAGACGTTACCAACGAGGACAATGTGGCCCGTGTAGAGAGAAGGATCTTCGAAAATCGACGGGTGAAGGTCGAAGAATACGAGCGAGAACTTGGAATATCCCATCGAAGTGTTAGCAACATCATCCACGACAATTTGGCCATGACCAAGGTATCTACCCGTTGGGTGCCGAGAAACCTTATGCCCCATGATCCACTTTAACTTCGTCAAAGTTTGGAGGAGCTGATGCTCCTGTACAACCAAGACCCGGCAGGATTCGAGTAACGCATAGTGACAGGTGATGAAACGTGGGTCCATCACTGGGATCCCCTAGTGACTACTTTTTATCCTGCCAGTTAAAGGCTGCACTGCATGGACACCGGTTTGGGGACGATAAAGATGTCCAGCTCGCCGTCCAGGAGTGGATTGAACAGCAGTCGGGAGATTTCTGGTTGTCGGGAATTCGAAGCCTCAGGGACAAGTGGCGCAAGTGTTTTGAAGTCGAGGGTAGTCATATTGAAAAATAATTAAACACTTTTTCTTATATCTCGTTTCCTTATATCCGGATTGCAAAACTTATTGACCGCCCCTCGTAGCATGATTCATTAATATTTCGAAATCACTTTAACAGAATGGAAAAAGGGAATAAAACATGTATTAGCAGGATAGTTAAAGGTTTAGTTAAGATTTGTTTTACTACAGGAAAACTTGATTGGCAAAATGAATGTTTGAAATATAATAAGTTTATTATGGTACTTTCTCTTTTATGAAATCTGTTGCCGGAGATCTGATGCAATCATAAAAGACTTAGAGTAATTACTTGCTTCTTTGAGCGCCTCAAAGTAATTCTTTTATCCATGTTGCTAGCCGCATGGAATGTGGGATTGTATGTAGTCAGTTTAATTGCTAGTCCAAACACCCTCGACTCTTTACTTAAATTGAATCCGAAAACATTTTTATAGCTTTTATCGTAACCTTGTATTTTATAACTAATCTTACGATAGTCATTGTTTAATGCCCCCAGTGCTATTTCACAGGGGTACTCTTTGTTGAACTTGGTATATTTATAAACATAGCACTATATATAAACCTTCTACAACTTAACATATAAATTTTTTTTGTAATATTACCCTTAATAGCTTTTTTATCAGTCTTCTTGACATATTAAACTTCATCTTTTCTCTTATTCCCTAAATCACACCATGAACTTTTAGTTGAGCTTGTCACCACCCTCTTCCCGATTCATAGCCTATCCATAAGTTACCCCTCCACAGCTAGTTATGACAACTTCTTGATTTAGTTTGTTTCCTCCCTCCATTCGCACTACATTTTGCCCTACACGTGCCAACAATCGTCAATTAACCAGAGGAAGAGAACAATGAAACTTGTCCGTGTCAGCACTTTTGCTGACCTTAGAATACCGCCTCCTACCAAGTTCTTTCTTCCTGAACCTCTTTTAATGGCTAAACCTCCTTACTAGTTTTCTCAACACTACCAATTGCCAACAATGTGCAACGTGTTTCTTAGCTCGTATTTTGAACGCCATAAAACAACACTGTGCATGCGAAATATATGGTTCAATTAGCCCGTCCTCGTAGTGCCAAAACAGATCCATCGATTCACTCATAAAATCCTATAGTGAGTGTCACACCAGCGGTCTTTTTTTCAGAAAACTTAAATTTAGGCACACCTTGTTCAAACTAAGTGCTAAAAGGTTTTAACTTTTGAAACCTAATCTTTATTATTTATGTCCCCTGCTGAATATTAAGGCTTGTTTGTTAAGAATGTAGTCTATGTCCATTCTAACCTACCTGCTTCCTCCAGTATTTTCCATAGAGTAACACCCTATTCTTCCCCCAACCAACTTTATATTCTTGCACATGTGGCATTGGAAGAATGACTCCCCTTGTAGTCTCATCCAAAAAGATGTGATTTTACTAGAATTAATATTCCCTGGCAGAGTTTACCCCCTCTTCCCACCTGTTCATTTCTCTTACCTTTGATGTCTTTTACCTTTGATGTCTTTCTGGTTATATATGAGACGCCATTGACAAGGCAAAGAAAAATTTTGCTACAATTCTTGCTATCCAACTTTTATTTTGAAATTTGTAAAGGATTCTGTAGAATCAATATCCTTTAAAAGGATTTGAAGAGAAAAATTTCATTCAAATTATAATCAACGACTATATATAAATACACAGCTATTTTATAACACACATACACACACACACACATATATATATATATATATATGTATATATATATATATATATATATATATATATATATATATATATATATATATATACTCATATATATGTACATATATATTAAGATTCTCATGAAACACTCAATACTCGAACATTAGCTTTACCTCAGCTCAGAGACAAAACAGAAAGAGCCACAAAAAATAAAGATCACATATCAAAGAAAAAAACACCCCTATATACAAGAGTAAATCTCGAAAAAATATCAACATGCTCAAAACAGCTTAATCTCCTGGTTCATACAATATATTTTTGATCCTTTTCAAGCACCTAGGCCAAACATCAATTTTAGCCATCACAGATATTGGTAACCATGTAGATAGCTTTGGGTAGGAAAGGGGGCAAAGAAAAATAAAGAAAGAAAAGTAGCAAAACGAGTTTCAAACGCGCTTCCCGTATCGCTGGACAGCCGTTAGCGAGATCTTAAGCACTCAGCCATCCTGAGTCCCAAAATAGATTCATTTAAGCAAAGTATTTAAGCAGCTCGGCTGAACTTTTCGCACGCTACGCAGACCCCCTCCTAGATGCGGAGCGTATTTTGGGGATTGAGGAGAGCAGCGCCAGTAAATATTATTCGAGGACTATTGTTCTCCCTCCTGGTTCTTTGGCACTATTATAGATAGTTTTGAGTAGGAAAAGGGACAAAGAAAAAAAAGAAAAGTAAGGTAAGAAAAGTAGCCGAACGTGTTTCGAAAGCGCTTCTCGCGTCGCTGGACAGCCGTTGGCGAGTACCTTAAACCACTCGGCCATCCTGAGTCTCATAAAAGACTCATTTACGCAAAGCATTTGAACCGCTCGCCTGAACTTCTCGCACGCTGCAAACACTCCTAGCTTGCCAACATGATCCCTAAATCTGGAAATTAGCCCACATCATGCATATACTCAAACCAAACAAATCCCCAACACATATCCCACTTCTGCGCACAATATCAAAACAATCGAGAAACTAATGCACCAAATAATAATCCCAAATATATATGTTTCATAAACACAATGGTTTTTAAAAAATCACTCTCAACCAAGACTTTCCTCAACAATTTCACATAACATAATCCATAGTTGTAATTAGCCTTTCCCCCCCTCACGTACAATCCTTGATGCAATAAATATAAACACAGCCTTCCACATGGTACCAAAGTTTATGCTAAACACTAATTTTCCTAAAAATGACAACAGGAAGATAATAAACTTCTTCCATAGAAAACAGGTCAAATTCACCCACCTAACCCTTAAATCATACACCTGACCATTCTACAATGGTGTTCAACAAGCGGCTATTCTATCACTCCTATTATTAATTAACCTTTTTCACACATGAAATCCTACAACCATAAACCCCATTATTCAATTACTACCCCTACAAAATCGACATTATCTTATAGCACAACACTCCATCGATCCTTAGAGCAAGCAGGACACTCCAACACCATATAGACAGACTAGAACGCTGGCTCATCTAAACCAGCATAGCCGCCTCAGCCAATATATAAACAGTAACAATTTTCACACACTACGACGAAGAATAGAACAAACACCAGGAAATCAGACTAAACAGACAACACCTAACACTACTAAAACCAACCTCTATTCTAGGACTCCCAAAAGATAAACACATGAGAATCAAACCAATTCACAAACATTACAAACAAGTTAAAATATAAAATGAATGCTCTCAATAAACTAATAAACATTGCTTTTAGACGAGAGAAAGAGTATCTAAAAACTTTATACAATTAATTCATCCTAGCACCAGCATAACATTCAACCACAACCAAATTTCAAAAGAACATACACCAAACCACTCTAAGAAATCATAGCATATGCATGCACCCCTCTCACCAAACCTTCATGCTAAAACTAAGGTATTCCCAATCAAAATACACCATGACATAATCAAATCCAACACTTCAATAGTGCATTAGATGCACCCCGCCAACTGCTATCTGGGATAAAAGCACCTAGAACACTAAAAATCTCTAGCGCACTACACTACCTCTACAGTATCGTCTTTTGCCCGCCCTCAAACCTCAAATTAATCAAATCACTAGCCAAAACGCACCGAGTTATCGATTCTCATCTCAGGTCAGGCAACTTCACTATACTACAACAATACAAAGGGAAAATAAACCTTTCTTGACACCAACATGAACTCGATTTAACCAAAGCTCAAACAACATCGAAGACCTAAATATAGTCTGACCAAACGTCATACAAGCACGCACCCCACTCTACTTCTCGTCTGGGACATGTGCACCGACTCAAAGAGCATAGTGCCCTTCTTCTGGGCCGCCCACCTCACAGATGAGAATTAGGGGGACCGGCAAGTATATATTTAATTATGCTGTATATGTATTTTATCGGGAGCCACTATCCGACATTATATAGACATATAACTTAAACTATGGATTAATTATTTAGGAGTAAGAATTACTTTTTATTTGATCGTTTTTATAAGTCCCTAGCTACAAAAGGTTTTTAAATATCACTTTTGAATTTGGCAGTTCCAAATTGTAAAAATATTGATGAAATTGAATTTAATTGTATTTCAAAACTAAAATCAATAAAATATATGTATATAATGCTAGGAATTAATTTCTTTTTCTGTTTAATAAGTGGCTGTAGCAACAGGCTACTCAAACTGTTCATCGTAGTTTAGTAGTAATAGTAAAATCTATTGATCTATTGAGTTACTGAGCTACACTACCTTGAAACAATTTCATTGTGATAAAATTAGTTAAAATTTACACTACTGTAGCTAACTGTAACTAAAGAGGGAGAAAATGTTTGAGAGAATTTGGTCATGTTTTAGAAAGTACAAATCTTTGTTACGCTCATATATGAGGAGACTATAGAAGAAAAATCTATGACAGTGAGCACCATGTTATCTACCTAGTCTATGTAAGTAAAGAAAAGAAAGTTCGAACAGATTTTAAGCTAAGACATTGAATTTTTCCTCAGAAAAACCAGTAATATTGGTTTGGTAGGACTTTAAACACAGACTTCATTCTCTGAGTCTCATTTATCAAGGAAGTTTGATTTGGGTTTAGATTAAACCTAAAGCAAAACGTCCTGTTGACCAATTTAGGTTCAAAGCTTTAAAAATCAGTTTACAATACTTTTAAGGTTGCTTAGTTTCAAATTTCTTCCCACTTTGCCAGAAAATGGCGCATAATAATAATAACGAAGATATTGGTGAGGAAGATTTGGCGGTAAAAGAAAAAAATCCAAAGTTCACCAGAATATATTAGATAAAATAGGTAGAAAGGAATAAGAAACCAAGCAAATAAAAACAGGTAGCGATCTCCTGAAATAATAATATTAAATGCGGATAAATATCCAAGCAAATAAACATTAAATAAAAGAAATATGAATCGGCAATGTGGATCTTTTCAACCAATCTGCCATTAATGAACTAGTCATAAAATACTAGTCATATGAATTCATTCATTTAAAATTTTTAAAAACATATCATTTCACTTATTCAGCTTCAAGGAAAGCGAAATATTTAGCTGAATTATAAATTACTCAGAATTACATATCAGGAATAATTGCTAAAATAATATATCTATTTGGAACTATCTATAGTCATTGGAAAAAAAACTTAAATGGTAATTAACAAATTCCTTACTACTCTTTTAAATCACTAGTTTAACTATCATAAATACTACCTGAATCTCTAATGAATATCAAACATATTTACCACTATCCTACGTTTTCAACGAGTTTAAGTTCCAACTTTACCTCACTTTTTCTTAACGTCAATGACCTTGTTCAAAACATTTAAATTTATGTAAATAATCCTTCAAGATTCTGAAGAATTCTTAAATGAGTATTCGGGAAATAGGAAGAAGATATTAAATAAATAAATTTTTAATTTTTAATGACGAAGATTCCCCCAAAATTTTCTAAAGTATGAGCAAAGCCTGAAATGTCTCACGCATTAATTTGTGAATTTATTAATACAAAACTTAAGAGAGTTACTCCTTAGGAAGCAACAAATATTAAACTAGTAAAATTCGATTAAAAATGTAAATATGCCTTAATATAAATTTTTATTTAAATATCGTGTAGTGCATAGGAGAAAGTTTTCTTGACTATACATATTATTTTGGCTTTTTAAAAGATAACAAGAGTGTTTACGTTACTTGTATTGCTCACTTGCTCTTCCCCTCGCCTCTGACTCAAGAAACAAGCAAATACCAAAGTTCAGAGGAAAACGCCATTTGGACACGAAAACATACATAGAGCGTATGACGCCGAAAAGTAAGCGACGGTGCCACCGGCTCAAGTCCTGAGTTCCTCCCCGTGAACGAAGAATACACACATAACCTATTTGTGACTAGGCCATTCTTTTCGAAGGAGAAAATTGCAGGGTTCGAGGAAAGAGGGTTTGTTGTCTAGTTCAGTGCGGAACCCGAAGTCAAGAGGCATCCTGAATTGGAATGAAGTTACAACCTGCGAGGGGGTAAACACTCTACTACGTGGGTCCAGCCAGGACCATAGATGAACTTTACACCCGTATCTGTGCATGCCTGGAGTAACTCCAAAGAAACAAAATCTCTGAAGGGACCTGCACCCTTGGATGGGAGTCGTTGATTCGACTCTCATCTATCATCAAGTTTGTTATGAAATTACACCCTCTTGAGGAGACCATCCAGGTCTATACTTATATTTTAACCTTACATTCGAGTCATAGTTCACGAGGCGTGGTCAGTGGCGGTGTGGATGACTTTCTTCAGCCACTCCTGAACCGCAGGCTCTTACGTAAAATAAAAATACACGCAATGGTTGGCGAGACCAACCTACACCTACGACATAAAACCGAAACAAAATGCACACTACCACGCCCTGAAATACTACGACTCTCATGTACACTTACCACCACGTTCACACTGGGCAGACACTAATATTCAGGTCTTCAAAGGACGCCCAGGCTTTCTCTTCACGCACACAAGATACACTGGCCGAAAAAAGCACACTAAACCACATTGCCAGAATCTATTACAAAATGACAACATATACGCATAAGGCATACCAGCCATCTCTGGCTTGATTTTAGCACACAGATCATCACGCAACTATAAAATGAGTACGTTTATGACGCGATCAGCCTCAAATCCTGGCGCTCATAACACAATCAGACGAGAAGCAAATAAATCCACTGCTAGACCAAGGCATTAAGGTCCTTAGTACCTTCACACAACAACACCAAATGGAACAACAACACAGCCTACGTCCCTAGCGGTTTCTTAATTGTTAAAGTGCTGGTGACCAGCCAAGCTCGTGTAAAGACGAGCTCCTTTATTCAAAATGCGGTAAAAATGGCATTTTTACAAGGCATGAACAAAGACTGACCTCAGCTGCTTGAACTTTGATGGTCGCTACGTTGCCGTGATCATGAAGAGTCTATAGCTCATGGAAAAGCGCGCGGATGCCATCTCCGGCTACGGAGGCTATTATGGTTTTGGGACAACTCTTACCAGGAGAACTGACAACTGATACCCTGATCACCCATATCGGACAACAGATCCCTGGAAAATGGTATCTAGTACAATTCGTATCAAAGACAACTCATACCATGTGTAATAAGGAAAAAAAAAAGGAAGAAGCAAATTTTAATGTAAACACACATGTATACAAGTAAAATTGAAACCTACTCGAATTGTATGTGACATCTTTTAGAAAAGACATTTTGTGGCAAGGATCATAATTTTTAATTCAAGTTACTAGTCGTTTGTTACACTATTTGTACGCCTGTTTTTAAGGTAGTTTTGCTACCTTGTCAAAATCATTTTTCTTCTAATGCGCTAAAACCGCCTACAACTTCAGCGCGTTTATTAATTGCCAGATATTTGGATGTTCACATGAAATTAAATTTTGTAAGGCATTATGAAAACCTACAAAGCTATTACACTGGGGAACAATGTATTTGGTGAATTGATGCGATTGTATTATCCTATCTAATTCGAGCATAATGAATTTAAATATGAAATCAGATTCTCTCTAAATGCTACAGATTTTTCGTAATATCAATAAATAAGAGTATACAATAACTTTCATATTGTCACGCCTATCACCATGCACTGAAGCAATTTTGAATCATCCTTCTCCGTTATTCATAATAAAGCAGGGTTTTTGCACAAACATTTTATTGCATATGAGAAAAAACTTGAATTACACATTAGAATTACAAATACTGTGATCAAATAGATGCTAATTTATTAATAAACGTAAATCAAGCTGGAGGATCTCTTCTTAATTTTAATCGAGCAAAAATTTGCGTTTGTAACTCTTTCTCTTGGAAGTCTTCTTTGGCTAATCTCTTCTAATCGTCCAGCAGTAGTCCACCATCATGCGTCTATCCCAGTGATTTTTGTAGTGTTCTTCTATCGTCATCAAATCAAGATGGAAGCGTTCCCCCTGTTTGTGGGTCACGGCTCCCAGATTTTCTGGGAACCGGCCGAGGTGACTATTTAGGAAATGCATCTTCACACTCATGTTGTATCACAGATCAAAATATGATAAAAGCATATTAGTAATTAGATCCTAATAATTATGCAGGTTTTTTGTTTCCCAAGAAGTTAAGAACAACGGCAGAAAATAAGAGCCAGGTTGCCTACTCTTTTTTATTCATGGTGTTCACGAATCTAGAATCACTCAGAAGTCTTCGGATTTGGGGATCATCAAATACTCCTGTTTTCAGTCTTTTCGTATGAAAACCAGGAAATGCCCATACTATGTACTGAGAACAATCATTGTCACTGCTCAACGCCTTGAAATACTGCTTCATCGACCCCAGTTTGAGATGAAGTGGGAGAAAAACGATCTTCTCTCGACTTAGGATTGCCTCATTAACAATATTTGGCATTCCTGCATTCAAAGTTTCCTTAACTGGCCAATCTTTTGGGAACAGTGTTTGTCACGGGCTCGACTGTCCCACATACAGATATAGCATGGAAACTTTGCATATCCCTTCTGCTGGCAAGGAGGAACTTGACCATCTTAAGGTCTACACATATGATCCAATTGTGTTCATGTTACTTAAGTAAATCCATGACCATTCTGATGTCATCGTAAGTTTCTCTCAGATGAACAGAGTGAGCGAGAGAAATTGCACCAAATTCATTGCCATTATGCAAAAGGAAACACTTGAGGCTACGCTTAGAGCTATCCAAAAATAGTCTTCACTCAGCAGGGCTATAGGTGCCAAATCCCAAATCGGTAAACAGACCAGAAACATCGTGGCAGTATACAAATTGTTTGTTCTTAGAGAAATACTTAACAAATGTACTCTCCCTTTTTCGATAATATGATACCCGTACCGACCTGTCAAGCATATGTCTTTCACTTAACGTGAAGAGCACCAAATCACGTATCAAGTCATCAAAATCTTCTTGATTGAAACAGTGACTGCTCAGCATCTGATGATGAAGCTGCAGACTCTGAATCCATTCCGTGGACATCCATATCAAGTACATCATTTTCATCCTCGAAGAAAGCATATCCACTGAAAATCGGAACTGGTAAAGAATCAGAATGAGGTACTGGCAGGATCAGCGCGCTAATGTTGGTGTAGTCGATCTTGTGCCGATTTTTCTTGCCGATACCTTCAGTATTCACCAGACAGAAATAACAGTCCGATACATGATCCTTTGTCTCTCGCCAAACAATGGTGATTCCAAAACGAAGACCATTTCTCTTTCCTTTCATCCACTCACCAAGATGTTCCACACAACTATGGGAAATAGCATGTGGGGCCCACTTCTTATCTTGATCGCCAAGAGGAACATCAAAATATGCCTTATAAGTGTGGATCACAAAGTTTGATATTTTGCGCCTTTGATGAACTAGCATGTAACAGCCACATATGTAGCAGAAGGTGTCTGGATCATTAACGCAATTTTCTCTTGAGGAAGCCATCACTCTAACATAAGACTTGGAAAAATAAACAATACTGTCAATATTTTGCACAATAGCACTTATTACTATCTATCTTACTACTAGTACTGTAAAGTATTTGCTTTCTACAAGCACCCCCTCTGTTCGTCCGGAGGGCATACACCTACAACCTCACTAACCCTGCACGACCGCGACTGCTGCCAGCGCGTCCGAGGACACTCAATCCATCATACTGTTTAACCCTTCTACAACGCACCGCACCGCACCGCAACCCCAAGACACAACTGGTCACCGTCTTCTCTGCGGTGGCATAAGACATGTCTCTGGGTGATTTCCAACTCTTAGCCAAAATACCAAACGAGCTTCAAGCTGCGAACGGATTAGAGAAAATCTTTTTCCCGAGACAGTATTCGCCCTAATAGAAGAGAAAAAAGAACGCACGACCACCGCTCCTTCCTACACCTGTATACACACAATGCATTCATAATCCTTTCTCTCTTACCACTGTCTATAGTGCCGTCTCCACCACCACCTTTACCTACACCCCTCATTCTAATTACCCTACACCCCTTTCCAGCACTTCTAACATCGTCTCTACTCCGCTTCACATAGTCCCTACCTTTTATCCTTCAATTCCTACCCAATTTTTTAGTTGTCTGTACGTGTGTGGAACCACACACGCACATACATAAATAACAGCAACACAAACGATGTCTCCGAGTAACGAGCGATTATCTGCCTCTCCCTAGCCCTCGTGCCGTCCCAGTCGAACCAATAACACAAAACAAATATCTCGCGTCTAAGTCTAGTCAGCGACCTTGTAACTTTCCCTAGCCCCTCTTGAGTCTTTTCCATACCCTTTCCTCTACAATCAATTGATTTCCTGTGGTCCTCACAGGCGACCCCCACAGTAATAGCTCTCTATTCTTTCTATTCACATAGTTGTAGTAGTAGTATTAAACATAACGATATCAATTAATTTACCAATTATATACATATATACATTGCCATTTCTTCTTTTTATTATTTATGTCAAACATATCGTAATTCCAAGCTGGAGTTTTGGGGAAGTGTGTATAATTTATCATTCAATGAATAGCGGATAAAGGGTTTAAATATTGATTCAAAGTGACATATTGCCGTATCTCTACTTACTTTTCCTTTTAACTTAAGCAACTACATATGAAAAATATATTTAACAAAACAATCATCCCTTTATCTACATATAAAATAATAAGTAGTGGACAAAGTAACTATTTCTTTCACACCTCCTCTTTGATATTGTTTGGGTCTGCAAATCATAAGTTTATCTCTTTCATTAAACCCATTTTGATGAATGTTTACTTTCTCTAGTAATAATATTATTATATGTGGTTCTAGTTCGATAGATATTTAATGGTATTTATTACGTTTATATTTTGTCTCATTCTCATCGTACTCTTGGATAATTCCAGGTTAATTTGCAAAACAAGACATTTTTCTGAAACCGGAATCAGCGAATTTAAAATTTTTGTAGATCAAATGTTTGTCGCAACCGTTAAGTCTTTGTATATAACTGCGAAATTTTAATGGAAATATTTTTAAAAGGCTCTTTATGTAAATTAGCATTAAAATTAATTAATCTGTATATATGCCATCCCTATTGTTAAACCTAATATTGAGATCAAATATATAATTTAACAGAGTAAACGTATAACCAGGCGAAAACGTAATGGTATTTGAATTAGTCCTATTCCATACTTCAGATAATAATTGCAACAACGGGAAAACTCACTCAATTTACAATATTTACATATATTTTTCCCCTACCTTGTTTTAAATTGACGGCAGTCTAAGAGCGAAGCACAGACTGCCGTCAATTTAAAGTTAACTAATATAATTGTCGCACAAACACTATCGTCCTGAATTTTCGCCATTTAACATCTGTACGTAGGAAAATTCTCAAATATAAAATCGGCATGGTTAAAACGAAAACAATAAATTAGAAAGCGAAATAACTTGTAAATATAAAGTGCTTTACCATATTTAAGGAATATAAAGTGATAAATAATCCGGACGCATCACAGGAATTTAGATTAATTTAAAGCTTTTTTTTATGCTGGTTCTTAAATGGAATAGTGATATGATGAAATAAATTCCATACGAAGATTTAAATATTTAACTGATTAAGGATAAAGCATTATTATTAAAATATCAAACCCTATTCATCAAACTCATTCAAGATTTTGTACCCACCAGAATATGTTTTTAGCTGAAGTCTGAATTTAGAAGATCAGTCTCAGCGGCAAAAGTCCTTACCATGTGGTGCTATTGCACAGAATGGTAAACTTAGGATAGACATAAATTTGCATCTTCGTTGATTACATCACCAAATTCAAGTGCAAAAATGGCGTCCATTCTGAATCCGATACAAAAGATTTACAAAAAATTAAATTTCCTAATTCTAAATAACTACTTTTCGATTGGTTATTTTGCATAATAGATAATTAGCTGCAGATTTTCTGTTGAATATTTCTATTTTAAGAGGATAGAAGGACTTTCAAGTTAATCAAGTCCGGACTAGGAATTTTCTTCACTTAGCAGTAAAAAAATGCTTTTGATTTTCTGCCAAATTATGACCAGTAGATATGAATATGGATCGTAAGCCATAGGAAACATGTTATCCATTCCTTCCAGGCGTGTAATTTGTCTTCCGATTTGGGTTTAAACATTATTCATTTCTTCTTACCAGTTCTTGGTTCTTTATTTATTAAAGGCTTCAGCCACCGCAACCGCCTTCTCCTAAACATCAACAGTTGTCTTTACGTTATACTACTCGTGTTATTTGTCTACGACACATTTTTACTTCTTCTAAATTATTTATCTTCCTTAATAAATTTTTTCACTAATTTTCCTCTGGTCTTACCTTATTAAAATCAAAACAAATGTGAACTAACAAAATACGATCTAAACACGTTAGTGAGAAATTAAAATACAGATATATGTTCAAATGAGTTCGCTGTGAAATACTAGAGCATCACGCGAATGATCTTAATTCAGCCTGTTCATGAGTTGAACCAGTAATCTCACGCGTCAGGTTAACAACCTGGAGACTTCTTTTACAGTTAGGGTTAGATGTTTTATCTCTTGAGATTGTAACATTGATAACAAAATTAACTATGTAGTTTTCTACATGCCACCGGGAAAAACAGAAATGGAACATAATATTTTTTTACTCTGGTCGAATTTGATCAGTCTAGCAATAGTTATTCTATGCGGAGATTTGAATTTTTCGAGCGTAAATTTAGACAATAAGCTGTCGAAAAGGGAAAGATAATTTTGTGAAATTTAAAAATCATATATCTCTTTATCAAAGAAGATGTAAATGAGCACACGCTTGAACGCAAGATTTTGTAATTTAAATTTGAGAGTGATGTGAATTTGTGGTGATTGCACATGTAAGCGAAAAATTGCTAAGCAGAGATCATCTCATTTTTCGTTTTAACTAAAATATTTTCAAGACTGAACGGAAACTGTATATTCATTCCTGAATATTAAAGGTCCTAACCTCAATATTTTGCGTAATCGGTTGAAACGTGTTGAGAGTGATGGGATTCTAACTATAATAGCGTTCTGAACTGTATGTTTTATTTCAGCATTCAGGTTTCGCCGCCATTATCAATTAGCTAGTGTAATATAAACAGTATTTCTAATGAATCTATCCATGTACCGTGGGTAAAGATTGAAATAGTAGAATGTATACTAGAATATAACCTTTAGTAGAAAATTATTAAAAATTTTATTTCCCTTGAAAATCAGTACCACTAAAAATAATTGTTATTGTTAACATGTAAAACAGAATATAAAAAATGTTAAAAATAGAAAGTAAATGAAAAAACAATAGTGTCTAAACGCACACGTGAAAGATTTTATAGATACGCATATCATGACTAAAAAAAAAAACGAAATTCATAATCTCTATGTGGATTCTAGTCGTCAGTTTGGTGCCAACCTCACCCATCCAGTTGATGAATTAAACAATAGGTTTTCAAATTTCCTAACTTTCGAAGATACTAGGAAGTGACTTGATATTCGATATCAGTTTTTTCCTTTTTACTTTTAGTGCAGACAGAAGGTTCTTTGGACCCTATTGAGAGCCAAATGTCCCCTGATGACTCTCAGGTATGGGGCATAAAGTAATTGATTCAGTGTTACTTCCTTTTCCGTCTTCTTGATCTTGGTCGTAAGCAAAGATATCTAGAAGAACTGCTACACGGCAATTTCCTCCGGGAAATTAGCAAAGGAGAAATGCCCTCTGGGCTTTTTTTAAAATTATTTATTTATCTATACCGTAATACTGCATTAATCTTCATTAAGATTAGACTTGTAATACAACTCAATAAATTAAATTTCCTACTACTTGACGGCAGATGAAAGTTTAAATTTTGTCACCCAAAATGTATGCAAAACCATACACTGGTATAGATACAAATACTATATGGATGTTTAATCATATTCAATGCTAAGGTAATATGCGGCCCGTGTAGATGAACGACGGTAACAAGAGAATCAGCGTCGTAAGAGAATCAGCTCTAGTAATTTCAAGAGAAATTCGGTGCCAGTGTCAGACAGATCTCCGAAGAACCTTATGAGTCCATGAGCAAACCTGACATAAAGATTGATATGAGCAAGGCAACCATGCAGAGAGCTGTGCAGATTACTTGGGTCATCACCCGTACATGTTGAAAAGGCGCCAGCATTTTATAAAGGTTACCAATGAAAGCCGTAAAGTGAAGGCACAAGCAGTTATTAATGAGCTTAAGCCCAATTGTGCCTGCCTTCTTCCTTTTTTCTCTAATTATAAATATTCGTGCAGAATAAGAAGGAGAATCAGCAGAATGATTGATGGATATAAGAAGACTCATCACAAGTGAATAACTGTCCTGCAAAACTAATATATTCCCCTATTTGATAGTTTTGCGCGGGGTCAGAAGTAAAGACCACATTATAAATCCTCAGATCTTATACCAGGGCTTCAATTTGAAGCAGGACTCTGAACCGTCACAAAATGCAAGGAAGATTTCAACAATTGCCCGCAGCCCTAATTACTAGACTTGTGGCCGCCCAGCTTCCTCGACCCTAACCCCCTTGATATTTTCCTGTGGGGTTTTGTTGAGAGAATTTTCATCAAAGCTGCTCGCAACACTAGGGGCTCTCTGCTAGCCACCATTGTTAAAGAAATTTCACCCATTGAAAAGGGCTTCCTAACAAAGGCATGCATTCAGTATAGGTTCCACCTGGAGAAGGTCATAAAGGCAAATGGAGGCAATTTCGAATGATTTTGCAAATATTTATATCGTTTTATTTTATATATATTTACATGGCCATATTTCACTTCATTTATTCCAGCACTTTTTTCTTTTCCAGCGTACTACAATTTGCCCCGATTTAACTGGAACTTCCATTATTTATTGATTTTTATCTTTTCTCTTCATTTTTCACGACTCATTGATAGCAGGTGCCAAAAAATTATAATATATGATTTCATCTAAATCCGTTTAAATAAAAAAAAATACAGACCAAATTATGAAACTTGGGTAATCTTTATATATTGAAAAGTTGAATGCAAATTTTTTTCCTCTTTACCATAAAACATGTAAAACAAATTTAATTATCTGAGTTGATAGCGATAAGCCATTTCACGATGACAGGAAGTACTGAGGCAAATCCTGCGAATCGTTTTCATGCAGTGCGCTGATACCCCATCAATATATTAAAAAAGTAAACAACCATCATTAAAGGCTAAAAGTAATTTTCTTTTTTTCTGCCCTAATATTAGCGGCTTTAAATAGCACCTATATGACATTACATAAACTGCACTTGTATCATCTACCTGCCTTCCTACCTTTCATCATTTTGTTTCCATCAAGTGCTGCCCTCGTTGGGTAATACTTTCTTAACCAAATGGAGGACAATCTCGGCCTTTAAAGTGATTTGCGAACTCATATGGAAATTTAATGTTAATTAAAAAGCTGCAGAATCAAAATAAACAACCACTTAGGCTCAAAGTACGATTTCCTAATAAATTTATAAAAATGCAGTAAGAGTTTAGATTTCAGAAGATTTTGATTCCAGATAAAAATCATAGTTATTACCAAAAGCAAAAGATCAAAGTTTTTTGACAATGGTTCTTCGTACTTGTCAACTTATCTAATTTACGATTGTATGAGTGAATAAAATATAGTAGAATTTGTCTATTTATGATATTGTAAACTTTGAAAAAAGCGTAACAAACTTAATATGGTGGAAGATAAATATGTGTTTTTATTTATTCGAAGTTTCCTAAATTTCAGCCTCTGATAAAACGTTTCAGACACCTGCAGTAATTTTACAAAATTAGTTAAATGTAAGGTCTTAAAGTTTTTAATAGCATATCAATTTGAATATATCAGTGAAATAATAAAAAAATAACTAGAAATAATAAATATATGCCCCCAAAATCAACAGGAATTGTGAAATTACAAAATTTGCCAAAACGTAATATCAGCGAGATACTCGTATATCAGATAAGCAGATGAAGCTTTTCAAAATTCCTGCAAAACCAATATAATAAAAGAATCTCGTTGTCTCTTGTACCGTGATGAGAGAATTTATTCTTCCAGGCATGTTCTCGGCGAGAATGCAACACCTGAGGGTGATGACAGACTTCAATTGCTCATTGGAGGCTGGCTTGCGACTTCGTACGTCCTGTTTGTGGTCCTGCTAGAGGTCTTTCACTGGATTCATATCAGTTGACGCAGGTGGCCATTCTTTCACGGTGATAGTGTTGTCCAAAACCACGGTATGGTGGACGCAGAAATGTTGCATGGGTCATTATCGTATTGAAAATACCCATTCTGAGGATTTCTGTAGAGGTCTCGTGCTGAAGACAAGACATATTCTATGAGGACAGCTTAATACTTCTCTGAATTCATGATTCTTTCAAAAATGGCTAGGGCGGCCACTATGTTTACTGGTTTCTTTATTCACTCTAGCGTACACTGCATACTCAAACATTGCCTAGGTTCGGGAACAAATGAAAACTGGACTCGAGCAAGTCATAGTCGCTTCTGCTGAAGGTTGATCAGTGGCTCCTGGCGGGGTTTACAAGATTGTATGAGTTGCGCAAGCAGTATGCAACGGACGGTTGGTTCTGAGTGAGGCAGTAGCCTGCGGCCATCGCCTCTGCTCATTTATATTGCAGCTGTATGTCAAATGTGATGCGCTGAATCTCCTGGCAACTTTTAACAGCATTTATCAATTAAGAAATTGTGCTATTCCTGGCATTTCTTTTCAATGAATTTCTTCTGTCATTCATATTTCTTTTTCAAAAAAGAGAATATTCTCTCTATTGATTGCACTACTTACTAATATTTTCTAGAAATAATAAAAGTTCATTATTTTTACTCTCTTTCTTAATCACTCCTACTATCTTTGACATAAAAGCATGTCCTTGTTGTCTTTAATAACTACAAACCTCGCCCAAAATGCGTAACTTATGCCGGTTGCTCGCGTTTTGTAGTGTATAATGCATAGCAAAGAAAACCCCAAATTGTATTCACATATAACCACACTTATATTCAGTAATTAAGTATAATTTATATGCTCAATGATCTGGTTAGAAACGAATAATCTAACTTCATCGATTTTTTTACTAAAAACATTTCTTTGACCGATGCTAAAGGTTATTTCATAGGTTCGAAGTCTATTTGTCTCAAATAAAGAGGACAAGCATAACTGATTTATTGCTAACTCTGTAATTTTCTATCTTTGTACTTATATTGCCTAACGGTAAACCATGGCATCTCATTATTAAGACAAAACTTGTAAACAAAGCCCAGTAAGACTACTTCTTTGTCTGTGTTCCTCCTGTATTTTATTTCTTTATTCTATATTGCTTCTGATTTCCTTGCATGGAATCTATACTAGATAGGGACGCTCTGCAAAATCCATTCACTGTCTATGGTTTTAAACTTACTTCGTCATTAATGTTTTCCAATAAGTCGTGTATTCATCACAAGAAGAAATCTGATACTTTTGAAATGACAAGCAAATGTAGCTTTTAGCTTTCCTCAAACTATTTAAATAGCAGAAGTGTGTTTGCATTTTTAAATTTTAACAGTTAATCTTTTGTGCAATATGGTTGGGTAAGTACAACCAAAATTTAGGTACTACAAACTTTCGTCAATGAATAGTAAGATAAAGAAAGTATGAATTTTAGCATTTTTAATGTAGCCAAAATATATTCAAATAATCCTTATAAATCTGTTGATGAAATTATTCCCTCGGCCCGCAGTGACCTACTCTGGAAGGTTGAAAATGTTTTAAAAAAAATAATATTATGAATGTCATTTAATCAGCATCGAATGTTGTATATATGAATTTAAAATGATGGAAGATTCTTAACGTTCTAAATTGGAGAAAGTATAATTTACAGAAAACTCTGTCACAAGATCATTAAAATATCTCAATTCCTTGTGCTTCCTTGAACTTTTAATTACACACTCTCATGAAAGAAGGAAAATAGGAAATAAATTCAGTAAAATGATTATAAGGTAGCATCATATCAATCACAATTTTTATATTTTCTTGTGAGATGGAGAGAAAATTGATTTGATAAATAAAGGTAACTATATTATATATATATATATATATATATGGAGTGAAAGGGGCCTTCCTGTTAAGGTCGAATTCTCTTCCAAATCAGAGCCAGGTCCCCCCACCCTTTGAATATCAAATGAGATATAGTTGCGCATAATATACAAGATCTGTTTACAGGGCGTGCATATATAAGGGATACTTTACTTGGATGAGGTGAACAAGAAAGCTGGCTTTGAGGCGCAATAGCGTACTTAGAATCTTTGCCCATTTAGGAACTGTACTCGTGTAACGATTATAATAGGCCCACAATTGCGCTGCCACAGTAGGTCTACTTCTTCTTCCTGGTGGATCGTTTTTAAATAATATTAAGCATTGCTTAATATTATTTAAAAATATTTAGAAACGAGAGTTGTTAAATTAAGTATTTTGGAATATCACTAGCCCTTTGGACTTACCTTCGCCTCAGAGTTCCCCCCTTCTCTTTTCCCTTGCTCTTGACTTTACTAAATCTTAGTTAATATAGTTCCTAATTCTTTCATAGATATGTATTTTCTGATGTTTGCTTCAAAACCATATTTGTCTACGTCTTTCCTTTTTAGAGTAGAATTACAAAGATTGCAGGTGGCATAAGGCACTTTGTATCGCACCAACGGCGAAAAATGTTTAAATTAGACTGGTTATGACTTTCTTTCACACAAATCTCATTGAACCTATTTCCTGACCCGTTTAACCTATTGTTTCACCTTAAGGGGCGTAGGTTATTCGAAATTTCCCCTAGTGAAAAGCAGGTTGCAATCACTTCTCAAATGCATCACCTTCCCATTGCGATTGAACCGCAATATGCACAGCTCCTAGTGTATTTTATCGAACGAACGTGACCATTGCTAAGAGTAAAACCCAGTAAGCTTGCACTAACCCACCGAGTTGTGACACACGGTCACCCTGCCCATTTATGTTCGCTTATAATACCTCCTCACATGCTTGTAGCAACAATAGAGGAGTTACAGGAACTGATACGAACCGAAATTATCCGGCCTATCAAAAGACCTTTTAGCGCTTCTGTAGTTTACTATATCTACAGGTGAATTGAGGGCTAAAGGTGATTTTAGGGGCCTTAATACAAGGAGAACACCTACTACACAGAATATTTTCAACTTTGGGGTGGTTATAAATAATGGTAATATTAAAAAAATACTGGCCAAATTTTCAACGTTTCATTGACTCACTTTAGTAGGTGTATACTTTGTCTTAGTTTACTGGATGACATTTATGCTCATAGTTTGAATTTCAAGGAACATATTTTCAATTCCTGGTACTATTAGTGTCTTCAGGATGTTGCACTTCGAAATACAACTTCTAAGTGTAACTTTGGTGGCAGGGATAATCCTTTTTTATACTATGTTACGAACGATGATATCTCACCTAAAAAAGATAAAAATAAAGCACTAAAAAGTTACCACATACCCTTAGTTTCACCCAGTTGTATAGTTTCTCCTGATGGTCAACAATTGCTAACCATTTCTCCCACATGATCCACAACTTTTAAATCCCCATAATGCGCTACTTAAAAGGGAGTGTCGGTATCATAACTACCTACTCACGTAAACGGAGCTTTCCTTAAGAACGGACGCATCAACCGATGGAGGGGCTAGCCCTTTATAGATAGGAAAGGAGGAGCAATGTATCTTAGAGCATTCTTTTTCAAGATGCTAGAAACCGGCTAATGTAAGCAGCTGGATTACATCTAGAAAATCACAAACAATAATCAACATAGCAATACATAAGCAAAATTGAACCAGGATCCCTTTTTCTAAGTTATCATGCAATCTCTCCTGTCAGAAAGATGACTCCGACCTCACTGCAGTAAATGAGCCCACCAGCACACTCAAATTTATAAATGTAACATTCGACACAGAAGATTCTCAGATCTATTACAAAGTCTCCACTGTTAAACCATGGCCGTGTATCAATCTAGCCTTCAGGGAAGGCCTATTTCCTCCCATGCGTCGTCTTTCATATGCTTAGATTAAAACCTTCGAAAGATTGATCTACTGAATTACTTATAGCTGTAAAATAAAATTGACCTTTTGGCTGGGCTGGCATCTGCGGACAATGCCAACGCAGAAATATACAGAAACACTGTTGTCCCTGTTCTTTCCTGTGGCTCTGACTCCAAACGGTTCTACACGGTCCACCTGGCTATAATAGGCCGAATTTTGGCTGCCACAATAATCCTACCTGTTCATCATGGTAAATCGCTTTACGCTGTGGGTGAAATCGGTTCTCATTTTAACCATTAATTTACGGAAAACACCAGGGAATTCATAGCTTGGTTATCAATTTTAGTCACCTCATTGGAGAAAACTCACTCGTTCTCCTGTATAACCAATTCTACGGCGCATCTGGTATGGGGCACTGGGCTGCCTTTACAAGGTTAGCTCATCGAAGAAACCCCTTCTAATCATCTTCGCATCCAATCTGTCGCCACCTTTACGCGCACTTTGGTCAATTTAGGCTGATAACGGCTATGCACAAAGTGGAAAGGAGGAGCTAAGTTGCCATGGATTTCCATACAAATCCTTTTGGTTTCTTTCGAGTAGGTGGTATCAAAGCGCCAATGCAGCCACAATATATGGGAGCTCTCTAATTTCTTCGAAGCATTTTGAAGTATTATGTTCTGCTTAAATACGATAAGAGTACATGGTTGCATTAATCGACTTAAACCTGCTCACCTTGAAACAGCCGTTCTAAAGGGCTGGCACACGACCGGCAGAAGAGCGGATTGGCCATCAATGTAAACAAAGGGCAAATGCATGTTTTCTATTTTCACACATAAATTTCGTGGAAGTTGCCTAAAACGTTACCCAGAAGAATTGCGCCAAACATACCCAGGACTTCTCGGACGACTGAAAAGAAGTTCTTTCTGAGCGTAAACCCATTTCTCTTTCGAACAAAAGATCGCACTTACCTTGCTTTTCGCTCATAATCCCCTTTCGCTTTATGACGGAAGTATACATACTTCGGAACAAAATTCATTTCCAAATAGGGAACCCTGCTTAATTAGTTTAATTGGAGAGGAATAAATCCAGCACTTCGAGAGAGATAGAGAGATTCAGATCGGTTTAGGTGTATAGAAGCAGGGCCACAAATTTCGGCTCACCAAGGATACTCCTGCTAATGGAGCACTCTAACTTGCCACTGGAACTCATGATAAGTCTTCTATATTTACAGTGGAAAGTTAGGACTGAACTTTCGCTGATATGTGCTCTCCATTATGGAGATGTCTTGATGAACTCTTTCACCGTATGCATCACTAAGGTCTCCAAGTCTATCTGCAAAAATATCAAAATGAAAGTGGAAAATGCAATTTCAAGGACATCCTTTATCCCAATACATGATAATACTGCAGCATGGTTTAACGATTTTTTTGTATTTGTCAGCATGATAGTTTCCAAGAAAAATCTTAGATACAATGACAAATGATTCTCATGATTTCTTTCCTTCAGTGGGTTCAAAGCCTTGATAAATTCGCTATCATGAATTGGTATGCAAATCTGTGGCCTATTCAAGACACCTGCTTTCAACTTGGCTTCGGAAACCACACCACCTAGTTTCTGCCATAAGTCTTGAAACCCAGCAAAAGATGATCCATAGCCCTGATGAAATCTTTAGCGAAACCGATCTTTAGATGCAGTAGAGGCAAAAATATCTTTTCTGGATCTACAAGAGGATCGTAAACACAGATGAACCTTCCAGGTGTATCTCACATTCCCTTCTGACATAGTGCTCTGCATCATCTCTGCTATCCTACAAATAAATAAAGCATATGCACTTTGTTTAGCCAATCTGAAAGCTCAATAATAAACAGATGACCTTGAGATTCCCACATATCTTCCACTGGTGTTTCTCCTAATATATGGCGGCTAACAAAATCTTCATTGTTTGATAGTACTCAGCTATCTTCGCTGCATGTGCTATTAGGACAGATGGAAAGCGATTACCATTGTGTTAAAGAACAGCTTTCAGAGAGTCTTTTCTAGAGTATATAAATAGCCTCCAATCATCTAAGTGAAATATGGTTAAGACTTGAAGAATTGTTGCATGAGAGATACTGCGTCATCATAGTAACAAATGTTGGTGCCATCTTAAAAATACAGACAACTCTCGGTAACGAGACTTAGTGATACATATTCCAGCTTCCATCAGGTTTCGCTTCTTTAGTTTCTATCACAGAACTTCGCTCATTTCTTTGGATAAGTCTAGGTCCTTGATAAGCTCATGAACCGCTTCTTGAGTAAAGATTCTCGGCCTGGTATTTTCAGTCATTCTAGTAGTCGTCTTCATTTGAGGTAGAATTAGAATCTGAATCACTCATAAATTCTTGTTACGTCGGTGGATTTGGGTCTGGGACTTTGTGAGACAGAAATAGCAGTCACTGCTGTGGTCTTTGGGTTCACTCTATATCATTAGTAGAGCATACGGTATTCATGAGCTTCGCTTACAACACATACCTTCGTTCAGGTGGTTGACACACGAGGTACAAGCTATATGAGGTGCCCATTTCTTGTCTTGGTCACCCAAAAGATATTTAAGGGAACTTTTGTAGTTCAATCGAACAGCTTTTGTTATTGTTTTCTTGAGGATACCAGGAGTGAAGGCGCCAAATATGTAACAAAAACGATCATCATCGTTCACGCACTTGCCACGTTCCGTATTTTGTTAAGTTCAGTGTAATTACCACACATACCTTCGTTCAGGTGGTTGACACACGAGGTACAAGCTATATGAGGTGCCCATTTCTTGTCTTGGTCACCCAAAAGATATTTGAAGTAACTTTTGTAGTTCAATCGAACAGCTTTTGTTATTGTTTTCTTGAGGATACCAGGAGTGAAGGCGCCAAATATGTAACAAAAACGATCATCATCGTTCACGCACTTGCCACGTTCCGTGTTTTGTTAAGTTCAGTGTAATTAGAAATTAGGCAGTTGTAGATATGCCCTATCATGAACCAGCAATCTGAAAAAAATAAAAAAGCACAAATTACGAAAATATTATTGCACAAGTGGAAGAATAAACATAAATTCATGTAAGAATAACTTAGTGCACCAAATATATAGATATGCTGGTTCTAGAAAACAGAGCTCGATACAGCTATACGAAAGTCATTATTGAATTCAGCACGTACAATTACCCTAGAATCAGGCTATTTTGATCCAGAACCATGAGATTCTTTTACCAATGTAATGAGTGTTCCTACCGTGTTTTAAGTGAAGCCAAATTATTCAGTGCACAAAAAAACTATTGAATTATCAGCAACAATACTCACTGAAGTGAAGTCCATCTATTCTGCTATACTATATTTTCATATATTGAAGTAAGGTTTCCTTAAAACCTTCCAGAGTAAAGGGGTATAAATTAAATGCCTTCATAATTGACTGGGAACATTTGTATCCAGTTGTGGTCAAGTGATAATCAGGAGGAATAAAGTTAGTAGAATATCTAGAATGAAGCAATATTTCCCAATCTAGCTCCTCCATGATATTTTTGGTCATTCTAGATGTGTGAGGTCAGACATAATCGTGGTGGAAGATGGCACCCATTCTGTTGAAAAAGGAAGGTCACCTTCAGTCCAAACCGGCTATCAAACGGCGTAGGTGAGTACAGCAGAGATTAAGATTAATTGTTTTCTTGTTATCTAACAGCATTGTTGTGAAATTCTGCTTCATCGACTGATCCACGAACGGCGGCGTTTAACTTTATGTTGAAGAATCCACTTCTCCTCACCATTAACAAACTCACCCAAAATTGGTGCCTCAAGGTGTTGTGATAGTAATCACTTACCGCAACGAATACGATGTTAAAGGTTCTCCGTGGACAGTTCGTGCGGCACTCATTATACAATCAATGGAACCTTTTAAATCCCTTTCAGTTGGCGAACACAGTTGTAAGAGTTACATAAAATTGTTTCGCGAATTCCCTTGAGGTTATAGCAGGATTTTCTGTGATAAATGCTTCCATCTCTTTGGAATCGATTTCTTCTGGACGACCTTCTTTTTCTCCACCTTTAGACTGAAATTTCCCCTTCGGAAGCGGGAGAACCACCACCTCCTACAACTTCTTTTATTTACTGCGTCATCCCCATAAGTGCACTGAATGAATTTCGAAACTCAGACGAATCTCATAGAGTAAAATATGTACAATGTAATGTTCAGATAGGACGAACATAGGGGTGAATACCGAAAAAAATTATGAAAAATATTTGTAGAAGCTGAAATAAAAATGTATAGATTATTCATTTTCGCATTCCTAAATGATAACAAGAGTCACTACATTAATAAATATTATCTAAAACATTATTCTAGCTTTTCTTCTCAAGTTAATATGTTATATCTCAAATTAACTTATATACCCCCGCTTTGGCGCATACTACAAGAAACGCACCCAATTGCACATATATATGTAATTGAATTTACGTAACAAAGATAAAAAAAATTATATTAATAATATTATTCATTCGTACCTATTCGGTATTACTTCACTGTTTAACTCTATACTACTATGTCACGTAAAAAATTCAAATACAATCACGTATACGCTAGCGCCGTTTCAACTGTGTTCCCTTCGTTTCCATTCAACGTAATGTCAATGATTGTGTTTGCCCAACCGAGCTTTTCTCACGTCTCGTCTTTTTTTATATAAATTTGCTGTAAAGACATTTCTCGAGCACCACGTCACAGCCAACCGCATTTATTTACACCCACCCCACTAAGCTGTGTGAGCAGTCTCCCTCTGCCGATTAAGATCCTTCTCTGTTGCTCCAGTTTCATCCTGCCTTCAAAAATTGGGGAGCAAATCTGATCATATATAAAATCTGTGGGCTTTACTGATTTTTCTATTCACAGAGTCTGAGCTTTCTCCACAATTAAGAAGCAACTGTAGGCTAGTTAATCCCGCAAATTGATTTTCTTTCATTATGGAACGAAGGCGAGATTATTTATTATTAAATAAAAATGAGAGTCAATAATTGAAATGAAAGAATTGAAAAATATAGGGAACTATGATTAATTATGAAAAGAAATACAACGGTAATCATCATTAGCTATAAACACAGAGAGGGAAAAATCCAAACAAAGCTTACACTAACAGACAAATAAAACACAAGAACTCTGAAGATAGAATGGGGAGATAAGTTTCGAAAATATTACCTTATATTCATTTTGTACATCAAAAGAAAAAGAAGCTAAGGGAAAAACTAATTTGCCAGAATTAAACGATAAAAATTAAAATGAAAAGGAAAGAAATTACAAGAGTAAAAATAAAATGAATGGAATTTTGAGATAAAGTAAGAGAAATGTATTTAAAGTACATATAAGAATTAAGTAGTAACCAGGATTATAGTAGCATTTTTAAACATATCTTATACATAAACCCAAGTGCCATCTTATAAAGTATTTTATGTAAGAGGCCAAAATTGTTCCTTAGGATAAACCAGTAATGCATCCTCCTACAGGATCAATTATGTTATACAGTACGCAGGATGTCGTTGTGATTCATTAATTACACTGTCTAACAATGATTTTCCTACAGAATTGAGAAAGTACTTTTCTATTGTAGTTTTTTGCGTAGATTACGAAAGTGACCTTTATTTTCATGAAATGGCTGCATTTTTTGGTAATCTGCACATTTATTTTTTTATTAATATTAGATTATTCAGTATATAGAGGTATGAAATATTAGTTAGTATTTTTATTTTATTTGACAAAAAGTACAAATATAAGTGGAAACATAAAGCTTATTCATCAAAAGAAATTAATAAGTCCTTTTAATACATTTCAGAGTGTGGTATTATAAAAATATATTTAAAAAAATAATGAAGATTTAAGATGTTTTTAAAATTGCTGAAATCTATACAATAGTGATATATTTTTAGAATATTTAGGCTTCTTTATATATACAAAATCTTGTCTGTTTGGGTGAAGGGCCCAGCAGAAGTCAGCAATCATTGCAGGACTCCTTTTTCATGTATAAATATTTTCGATAGTAGCAATAACATGGTGGAATTTTTTACCATGCTCATCACTGACGTCTGCTAGAATCTCTGGAAAGTAAGACAGATGGTAATGCCAAAAATGCACCTTTAGTGACACACTTGAACTCAACTCATTATAAGACCTAATCAAATTCTGAACAAGAATATGGTAATTTTCTGATTTGTGCCTTGCAAGGAGACCATTACAGACACCTTTGAAACTATGCCAGGCCACAAATTCTGCCTCCCCAATTTTGCCTAAAACTCACTATCTAGCATAAGTTGTCGAATCTAAGGCCCAACAAAGGTACTTACTTTAAATTTAGCATCACTAATCTCAGGTAATTTTGTTTTTAAATATAAGAAAGATGGCTGGTCATGCTTTAAGGCTTTAACAAATTGTTTCGTTAAACATAATTTTATGTGAATTAGTGGCAATATTATGTTTTCCTTAGGAATCAATGGTTCATGTATGAGATTATGACAACCTATTTTGTCTCTTCTTTTAAAGGCCATTCTAAGCGTATGTAATGTTCTCCCTGAGTTCTACTGTTCCACTGGCACAAAAGACATATATTTTGGGTAGCCTGACTGCAAGCCATTTAAAATGGCTACTACTCATTCCTTAAGGTCAGCACAAATGAAACATTTATGTTCACTGTATTCAATGCTTTTTAAAATGAAATCTAAATTCTCATAAGTTTCTTTCAAAACAACAGAGTGAGCTACTGGTATCGATGTTAGTTTATTTCCATTATGCAGAAGCACGGCTTTACTACTATATAAAGAAGCGTCAATAAAAAGACTCCATTGACAGGGTTCATAATGTATATCTAATTCTTCAAAGAGACCTGAAATATTATTACAGTAGCATAAATTGTTGTCAAATAAAAATTTGTCTTGTAAATTGTTTGATCATATGCGAAACTTAGTAAATCGAACATCTTCTGCTACTACAGTTCTTTCTTTCAGTCTCGAGGCCAGTTATTCACTCTGATGCTTTGTAAAGTTTAGATCTGATTCATAAGAGTTAAACAAAACAATTTTTGCAGTTGGTTTAGGTACTGGAAGGTATTTTGAGTGAGGTATAGGCTGAATAGCAGATCTAAGGTTGGGATATACCACAGCTGAAACGCACTTCGTTGTTTTATCTAAAAGTATGGAAATTATATGCATAAAATTTAAAGTTATGTACATATGTGTGATTAAAATAAAGTGGTTATAAACTTAATTAAATTCATATTTTTTAAAATAATATTACAGTATACTACTTCAAAATATAGGTACAGTAGGCAATAAACAATTACTTACATTTTATGTCTACCAAACAGAAATAGCAGTCAGTGCCATAATCTTGGGGCTCTCGCCATACCATTGTTGATTTTATTTAAGATTTTATTTAGTTAAATAACTTTAAAATAAGAAATAAAAGAATGAACTTAGTTAAAATGTTCCAAATTTGACAAAAATAGTAATTGGCAATTTACAAAAACTGGAGTGATTACGATAAAAATGACTTCCATTTCTGAAATCCATACATAAAACTACATTGAAACAATTTTTATTCTAAACTTTGTAGTCGACAAAAAGTTAAATTTTGTTAGACAGTGTTATTTGCAGTTTGCGAGTGCAATAATTTGTCTACCAGCAGGCCCCAACCACATTCCAAACCAAGATAGGCATAACTACGAGGGGCCGTGAATAAGTTTTGCGAATCGGTAAGGCAAAAGAGAGGAAGGGGGATGGCTGTTTGTTGGGGTGTTATGACAAGTTATGACAAGTCAGGACCTTCAGCCGCACGCTCCTGCCTCATCTATTTAACAAGCAGTAGCTGATCGAAGATGGTCAGTCACAAATTTTTCAACAATGGAGAAGGTTGAGCACCACGCACAGATGGAATTTTTGACCAAGGAAGGCAAGAATAAAAAAGAGATCCATGAACGCATGGTTGCAGTATATACCGACACGGTCCCTTCCTATGCACCCATTGTTTGCTGGAATAGGGAGTTCCGCCATGGTCGTGAGTCCCTTAAAGAGGACAATGTGTCCCGTGTGGAGAGGATGATCCTAGAAAATCGACGGGTCAAGGTCGAAGAAATCGAGCGACAACTTGGAATATCACATGTAAGTGTTATCAACATGATCCACGACAATTTGGCCATGACCAAGGTCTCTGCCCGTTGGGTCCCTAGAAACCTCACACCCCATGATCGACTTCAACGTCATCAAAGTCCACAAGGCCAGAGTTGCACATGCTGCCCAGCTCGAGTGCGGATTTAAGGAGCTCCCTAGCGACTACTTTATATTCCGCTAGCTCAAGGCTGCACTGCGTGGACGCCGGTTTGGGGACGATGAAGATGTCCAGCTCGCCGTCCAGGAGTGGATTAAACAGCAGTCGGGAGATTTCTGGTTATCAGGAATCCAAAGCCTCAGGGACAAGTGGCGCAAGTGCATTGAAGTCGAAGGTAGTTATATTGAAAAATAATAAAACACTTTTCCTCATATCTCGTTTCCTTATATCCGACTTGCAAATCTGATTGACCACCCCTCGTATATATGTATTAAATCCATATATGACACTACATTGATACGCAGATGTCATTATTAAATAAATCCTTTATTTTTTTACCCAAGATATAAATGAATTATTATAAGCTGGCAAGATTCGCAAACACTACGCATTTACATAAAAGAATTACTACTTAAAAAGTTAATATAATTATAATTTTACAATGTTTTGGTGATTATGTTTGTTTAGTCCGCCCTATATTTTTGAAAATGAATATTAAATTTTCCATCTCTGAAGTAAATTGGTGTTTATAGTCGTTTTAATAACATTAATGATGTATAACAATGTGTTATCAGAAATTGCGTTTTATGGATCGCAAAGTTTAGTAAGCGAGAGAAGAATACGTATGCCTTTTGATTTTATGCTTGTTTGGATTAGGTTGGTCGCAAAACAATAACAGTTATTAAAAATTCAAGACGTGGAAAAAATGATCGCAATACCATCCGTGTCCGTATGGCTCAGATTATTTAGAGACTTGAAACACTGTTTATCTTGTACAAAAAAGTTCAGTATCCGAAGGTTGCTACGTTTGCTAGTGAATCATCCAAGGAAAATACATATGACTTTACAATGACACAGAGCATCGTTTGAAAGCCAAATTGCCCCAATAAACATTAGATACAGTTGTATTACCTGCACCATAATAAAATGAATTAAGATGCTTTTACCTAAAAAGTCTTTGGGTCTTTTTCAGAACACGCCCGGCAGCGAATTAGAGTTATAGGCGATCGCAAGATTAAGGTCAGGCCAAGGTTCGGTTATTTGCGTTATCTTACATTAAGTTATGTTAGGATAGGTTGGGTTAGGTTAGATTAGGTTAGGTAAGGTTAGAACAGCGTCTTTGACAAAATGGACATATTATTAAACTTTCATTAGCATCTTTGCGTTGGGGTAGACACTGTAATAAGTGTGGATGCAATTACACTGTTGGATTGCGAAAAGACGGTTAAAAGATTTGAAATTATCTTTTGAAACAAACGTTCATTTCATTCAGGCGTTGTGTTAAGTTTTTTCAATTACATTTTTTGGTGATAAAGAGCTTAAAATCTCAAAAGAACCCATAACTGATTGAAATAACTTTCTGCAAGAAGTTTGCACCAATTCATTGCTCCAACGCCATAGTCTAACTTTAGTTTAGTGCTAACCTCACGATGGCCTCGAACGCTTATTTTGCTGCCAGGCCTTTTCCGAGTTGACCGAACATTATTAAATAATATATATGAATAAATCTATAGTTCAATTATTGTATTAAATCACATTAAAGTAATGAATTTTCTCTTCATTTTTAACTATGCAAAGAATACTGTGTCAGATTATAAGCCGCAACCAATTAATAGATTCATTACATTAAAAGGGGAAATAAAGAATCAAGAAGAGTTAAAAAGTGCATGAAAAAACCCTTGTTACTGACATTATTACACCAGATAATTTGACAATACTCATTGTTACCCTCGTAATATATGGATACCCCCAAAATACTTTGCGAATACGGTATTGCTGCAAGTCTAGTGAGGACAGATATTTCAGCAATGAATCCAGTTGTATATGTTTACCAATTCATTTATTTTGGCCTGTTGATCATATCATGTATATTGACTAAATTGAAATTGTCGGATTAAATGTATAGTCCGATAGCATTGTCAAATCAATTTCAGGTGAATTAAGCCCGATGGGATTCATTGTTTAATCACTAATCTCGTAGTCAGAAGTAGATTGAGAGAAAATAAAATTTATACTCACATCTACTCTTATATATTAACTGAATCATCTTTGAATCTTTTTGAAGCTCATGAAGAAAGTGGAAATGTTAGAGCAAATGTGTTTTACCATCGCATACAAGGGTGTTGCTCAACCTTGAATCTGATCCGTTCCCGTAAGAAGGGATGGGCTCTTATTTTGCTGAAAAGAATGGGTGAAAATAACTTTTTATTCTAATTTTTATTTTAAAATTCGACGTTGTCAAGTTTTGCGATAACTTACTCGGCTAATCTTTTGAGTGAACATTGATTAATAAGAAAAAGAAGGGGATCAAAAGACAAAAATCCGTTATATGAGAGAGATAAGATTTCAAATTAAACAAACAAGAGAAGCTATTGGAGACATAGTAATTCAAAACACTTGAGTGGCAGGACATATTAAATAGGGAAATATCAGAGAAAAAGAATTTATACAATTTCTACTTATTTCTGCAGTCTAATATTTTTTATTCCGTTTCGTTAAATTTCTCTTGAATTACGCCAATCATCATTTTTTATTTTTTTTTGGCTACTTCTTAGCTCGTCATTTAGTCTCGTCTTTTGGGTACGCTTCATCACATTCTCTAAATCCAGTACATTCGTCAATAAGCACAATCGTTTTGCTTTCAATGACCTGAGATATTTCATCTGATCTAAAAAATATGTAAACCAAAATTGGTGCTCTTCCGATATCTGATCTACCGTTTTTTTTATCTATCAACTTTTTTAAACTACTTTTTTTTCTTATTAAGGTTATATTGAAATAATAATCATTTGTATGTTTATTAGCAAAAAATGCAGGTTAAAACCAAAAAATAAGAACAAAATTTAAGCATACTTTTTAATATTTAGCGGAAAACAACTTTAACATAATTCATAAAATCAGAGTACCTAACTAACCTAGGTTAAGATAAGTTATGTTGGGTTAGGTTAGATTACGTCACGTCACGTTAGGATACGTTAGGTTAGGTTAGGTTAGGTTAGGTTAGGTTAGGATAGGCACTCTAATTTTATGAATAAGGTCAAAGTTGTTTACCATTAAAGGTAAAAAATTGTTTTATTCTTTTCTTATTTTTTAGTTGTAACATGTGTTTTTTTCTGATAAACTTACAAATTATTATTATCTCAATGTAATAACCCACATACAATAAAAGAGTAGTTCATAAATGTTGTTAGATCACGCATTGGAAGACCTCCTAAAATTTCTCTCAAAATGTCCTATGTTCTTTTTAGGAATTTTTAAAAGAAGGACATGATAAAATTTTAATTCCACGGCTACATTTTTAATGCAATTTTATCTTAGCTTAATTAAAAGAATTTGACAAATAAGCGCAAATATTTGTTGAAAATAGTACAACTATTATAACTCCATAATCTAAACAAAGATATTAACTTAGTTTAATTAATAAAAGAAATAGAATAATTAATCATGCGGGTGTCTCTTAAAATGTCTTTAATAATGACGGTAATTTTGTGTTATTGCGCACCCCTGCCTCAAATGAATCCCATTTACACCGCATTTCGGTATAAATGCTCGGCCATTTTTCATAATTCAGACTTCTTTTCCACCATAAATCTCAGAAGGATTAATATAAAGGAGTATGTTTGAGAGTCGTGCTTCCCTCCATGTCAAGTTTCTGTGCGAATATAAAAGTAAATTATTAAAGCCTGGCCAACCCATAGTTCTCAAAGTCGAGACCTTTCAGTATTCAGGAATGGGAAAACTAGAACTATGGAGCGGAAAAATGGAAATTATGAAGTAAAATGTCAACCAACTTAATTCACGAATATAGTCATTTAGAGCTAGGGACGGAATAAGTGGGGTTTAGCAGTGATAACCTAGTTTTTTTAAATTTAAAATTAACGAAGGATTAACTCAGTTATACTTGAAACAACATAATTTTGGGGAACAATTGTCCTGCTGATTGAGTTTTTCTAATATGTATTGAATCCATTCTAAGAAGAAAATAGCGTTAAAGTCACAAAGCATTTGAAGAGAGAGTTTCGACAAAATATAGCCTCTTTGGACAAGATGAACTGATTGAAAGATAAATAAATTGCCATCGTTCAATAGCGAAAGACCACATTTCTTACACAACCACTCTACCTGATCTACTAAACCAATAAGTAGCAAGCTAGAAATGGAAAATGAAGAACAAAATTTTTTGAGCTAATATTTCTTTGATCTTTTAATTTTTCCATTATAAATACGTCGTTTGTATTCAAAACAATTTTAAAATACTTAATATAAAAGTTTGCCTCTGTAGTCGTTAAAAAAATCAAAGTTTCTAAGAGTGTTCCGTAAGATGGAACGAACCATTAAATTGACCAGGCAAAATTGATAGTGTGCTTAATGCAAAGGAACGCCAGCTATTTTTTTTTGGGGGGGAGGCACTGTCCTTTTGGCCTACACTTTAGGTAGCACAGAGATTTCAACATGCCTTTCAAATATTGTTTTTAATGTCTTGATAATTTATTTAGAATACAAGCCATGGATGGCTTCGCGGCGCTCGCTAACAGGCCTTCGGGATGTTGGCATAAGGGCGAAGTGGTATTTGAAATTGCTTATGTCAACCCCATTGCATTAAGCTTTTTTAACCTTTGTTTAAACGCCAATTGAATCTCTTTAAAGTAAAAGGAAACGAAAAAAACATAATAAATACTTTATTTATCTATCTGCTTCTCCGCCTACTTCTCTTTCTTATCTCCACCTGTTCCTATTCATTCTCTTAGGTCTCTTCCATTTTGTTTTTCTTTTTGTTTCCTCTTCTTTTTCTCCTATTGGCAGCCTTGCGTCGCATAGAGTAGCCTTGTCTAGTATAGCCAAGCTAAAATATCCTACTATAGGTTAGCCAATATATCCTTGCATGCGAGAGCCTATCCTAGCATACTATAGGCTAGCTTAGTATGGCCTATCCTAACATAACCACACCTAACATAATATAGCCAAGCTTATCATATTATAGCCTAGCCTAGTATATGCTAGAATAGTATAGCATACCATACCCTAGACTGGAATTAACTGGCAGAAAATAGCCTATTATAGCCTAGGTTAGCTAGCCTATCGTAGCTTAACATAGTATTACCTAGCAAAGTCTAATATAGAGTAGCAGGGCAGAGCATAGCTCCCTAACCTATTATACTTTAGTCTAACCTATCATATCATAGTATGGCCCTGTCTAGCCGAGTATGCGTTAGCATAGCTTAGCCTAGCCTAGCATAGTATAACCTATCCTAGCCTTAATTATCCTATAGTATAGCCTATACTATCCTATTAAGACTAGTCAAGCATAGCTTAGTATTGTCTAGCCTAACATACTATATGCTATCCAAGCATAGTAATTCATAAACTAAATTAGCATAGTATATCTTACCATTGTACACTATATTTTTACCATAGTTTAGCATAGTAAAGCGTAGCGTAGTATAGCCTATTCTAGGCTTGCCTAGCAGAGTATAGCATATTATAGCCTAGTCTAGCTGAGTATTGGCCGAATAGATATTATGTATAGCCAAAACAAAATAATTCAAGGACTAACCTTGGGAACACCTTGGAAATTTTATTTTTCAAAGGAAAATGCAAAACAACATAAGGTTTTCAAATTTCGTTAGAATCGACAAAATAGTTATGATGTTATTACAAAAAAGAGAAAAGCAAAACGACGACCGATCGACTGCCGACTGATTTATGAGTTATAGAGTGGCTCGCGACTAGACTCGTACACGACTGAAAACCCCGCCGCTTTCTATCTATAATAATTCGATATATATATCAGTGTCTTTATCATATGTTTTGCCCAACTTATTATTAATTCCAATATTCCACAATACATAAAATGAATATATTCTATCTGTATTGTTACACACACACACATATATATATGTATATATATATATATATATATATATATATATATATATATATATATATATATATATATATATATATATATTATGTTTTTGTGTGTGTGTGTGTATAAATCTTTCATGAACGCGATAGAATGATGAAATGAATGAATCAGCAAACCGCAGAAACAGAAAAACAGGATAATTTTTCTTCGGAAAAGTTCTTTCCTAATTCGCAAAAACTCCGTACATGGGTGGGATTCAAACCAAGCCAACTCAAGCAGCGAGCAACCGTTTTGATCTTAATTAAAACCTTAAATTCTCCTTTGTCCTTTGAATTCCTAATTAATTTCTTTCTCTCTCTTAGTCCCGATCGACTTTGCGAAGCATGCCTTAAATTCTTGTTTATTCGGAAGACTTTTGTCTTCCGCGTACCCAAGTTGTCTAATGGGCGGTTTAATCGAGATCAAAGCAGTTGCTCGCTGCTTTGGTGTGTTTGGTTTGAATCCCACCCCTGTACAGAATTCTTCGATTTAAGAAATATCTTTTTTAGAAGATAGATTATCCTGTTTTTCTGCGGTATTCATATACACCCACAAAGAAAAAAGAAAAAACGATTCCGAGCCCTTTCGACTTTATTCTAGAAAGACCTTTTCAAGGAATGAACAGAAAGCAGGACTTACATTGCCTTAAATAGTGGAAGGGGGGATTAGAGTACACACCTTTGAACCTCAATTAGGGGGTACAAAATCCTGAAACAACTTTATTTGAGATTTTATGTATGTAGTGATAATGGGGTCTAGCATGAACAAACCAGGGCTAAGGTTGAAATTTGGGAACGCGTTAATGGAGATACATTCTAATATATTTCTCGAGATATATTATATAATAAAATAGTTACTTAACCATTTTTTCCTTCAAAATTGTATAAAAAAAAACTACAATTATCTTATTAATTAAAAATTATCCTTAACTCTAAAATTTAACTTGGTGAATTTTTGAAATTTTGGAAAATGTTTTTTTTTGCTTAGTGGACAAGTAAGCTTTGATGTTTTGGAGTTTAGGTTTATTCGAAACTTGAATTCGCAGGGCTGTTTTTTGTATGTTTCGAGCTTTTATCAAATTTCTTTTTAAGAATTCAGAAAAAATAAATATAATTATCGAAAGATTTGGAATGAAAAAAAACATACAAATCGTGAAGTTCAAAAAATGTATTAAAATTTGGGCTTTGGCGATATTTACTATCATTTCGTATATAAAACAAATTTAAATGAAAAAATAGATCTGACGAAGGTTTTTCTATATATCAAAACCGGGCAATGGCTTCGTCACTCCCTTCCCCCTAGGGGAGGAGTTTGCCCTTCGCTACTAAGATTAAAATTTAAAATCCAAAAGAAAGCAGCCATGGTTAAATTTTTATCAATTTTCCGAACTTTGGCAATTAAAAAAGGCGAAATAACTTTTAAAACAGGTTTCAAGGTGTCTTTGTTGAGAAAGGTGTTTGGAAAATCAACTATATATATGTATCTTCAACGGGTAACGACGATATAAGAAAGAGGTGAAATAACTTTTTTAAAAGGTTTCAGGATGTCTATGTTGAAAAAAGTGTTTGGAAAATTTTCAACTATATATAACTCTTCAAGGGGTAAAGACAATATAATAAAAGGTAGAGTAACTCAAAAAAGGTTTCAGGGTATCTATGTTGAAAAAGGTGTTCAGAGGTTAAAATAAAGAGTCAATAAAGGGAATTAAAAAAAGTGGTTTAGAATAGCAAATTAGACCGTAGGCCACACCCCACAAGGGGTGCCTGTGGAACCACGCTCTTCCTGTAAGGTTAGAGTACGAAGTATGGCTTGTCTTATCTATATAATAATATACTAATGTGGCAATGGTCCGTTCGACCGTTACGCTATGACGTCATCACTCCCAGGTCGCTCTTCTCTTATGATGGATATTGAGTGATTGAAATTTAATATTCGATGGATATTGGGTGTTTGAAATATAATTTTTTGTTAAAATTAAAAAATTGACTAAAAGTACAAAATTTACTATATGTGCTAAATATGCTAAATGTCCTAAAAGTACTAAATGTAATGACTATACCAAATTTACTACTAGTACTAAATGTGCTATATTTTTTGAAAATAAAAAATAGTAAGAGTACTTAATGTACTAAATGTGCTAAATGTACTAAAAGTACAAAATGCGATAAATACTGTTAATGAGATAAAAGTACTAAACTTACTAAAAGTACTAGATAAGTGAATTGTCTAAAAATACAAAAATTACTAAAAGTACAAAATATACAAAAAGTACTAAATATGCTAAATGTACTAGAAGTACTAAATCGACCAAATGTACTAGAAGTATTAAATGTGCTAAAAGTACTAAATGGTATAAACATAATAAATGTACTAAATGTGCTACAGTACAAAATGTACTAGATAGGCCAAAATTAATAAATGTACTAAAATTACTAAATGTTCGCTGCTCTATGTATTTTTAGTGTACCTGCTAATTGAATTGAATTGTGGAACAATCATAGGGTGGCAATGATTGAGGAAGAGCAAGCTGATAATCTGGCACTCCGATAAATCAACACAATAATGATTGAAAATTGAACCAACTGCGCAAGACTAGGGCCACCTCAGCCCAATTATAGGCTTCAACTAAATCCTCCATCAGTTATCGACCATCCTGACATCGATTCTTTAACTGGTGAGCAAAGAGCGATTGATGCAGTTCAACTGAGAAGAAGAAGTGAAAACCCTGCACAGACATGCTTCTATGTTGATGCTCCTGAGGGATGTGGCAAGACATATATGTTTAACACAGTGGTCTTTTACCTACCTAGAAATAACTATCAAGAATGTTGTGGTACTTGGACCGGCATAGCGTCTATACTGCTCTTAGGAGACAGAACTGTACACAATTTATTCAAATTACCTGTTCCACTAATGAAAACTAGCGTCTGCAAAGTGTCTGGTTCGAGTAATCATGCAAATTTCCTGAAGAGCCATCATCTCATAATACTGGATGAGGCCTCTATGATTACTACCTATGCCATTCATACTATTGACAAGTGCCTCCGAGACATCACTGGTAAAGACGAATTGTTTAAAGAAAAGGTTTTGTTTTTAGGAGGTGACTTTCGAGAAGTATTGCCAATACTACTGAAGAGTACCCGTAGGGCTACTTTGGAAATTTGCCTAAAGAACTCTCATCTATGGCATTTCTTTCGATGCCTCAGCTTGAACAAAATAAGGGCAGGACCTGATCAGCGAGAGTTTGTGACATGGTTACTGTAACTCGGCAATGGAACAACACCGCGAATTGAAGGACCGAGTATAATTGAAGACGATATTGAAGTCTCTCCCATTTATTTTATTGGAGACTCTTTAGTGGGTGATATTTTCAATACTACTACACAACAAGAGAATAGAAATCGAGTTATTTTGTCTCCTAGGAATGTAGGTTGTTTTGTAATCAATGAATAAATTTTGCAGCCACTTACTGGTAACTACAAGATTTATTACAGTACTGATAAAGTGCTTGCTGATGACCATGTGGAAGCTACCAGATATCTAATGAAATTCAAAAATTCATTAACACCCTCCAGGGTGCCGCCTCACTAACTCCAATTAAAACTAAGATCACAACATTTAAATAGAGAACGGTCTATGCAACAGCACAAGGTTAGAAGTAGTAAGATTGCATCAACATCAATTCAATTAATTGTGAACGTTTGAAAATAATCCCTGAAAGTTGTCAATCCTAAAATTCTGTTGATACTGTTATTAGCCATTTGGATGCAGTGAATTATCTAACAGAATTCTCTAATTCTCTTGAGTTATCTGGATTAACACCACATAGAGTAGATATGACAAATTATTCTACAATAATGGTACTACGGGATCATTCTCCCCCAAAATCTGCACAGGAAGGTGCAAAAATTATAATTAATAAAACGATGTCTGATGTTATTGAAGCAACAATTATTTCTGATCTTGGGAGAGTAGAGGATGTGTATATACCAAGAATTACATAGATCTATACAGATGTTAGTTCAAATTTAAGAGACTGAAATTACCCTTCCAACTTATTTCGCAATGTCAAAAATATAATTCACAAGTTCAAAATCACTCAGTGGCACGATTGAACTTAGAAGTTTCGTGTTTATCAGATGGTAAAAAGGATATCGGATGCTCCAAAGTTGGAAATAAAAGAAATCTACATTCATGCTCTCACTCAAAAAATAAGAATATTGTATACTGTATGAAATGAAATCCATTTTTAAAAGTCTAATAATCAAAAATATGCTTTGTTATTTTTACTTTTGTTATTGAGGTGTTTGTCCATTTTCCTGGAATATATTACTTAGAAACTATAAGTTAGGAATCATTTCAATAATTTTGTCCCGTGCAACGCCAGTATTTACGCTATGCGCTAACTAACATATATATATATATATATATATATATATATATATATATATATATATATATATATATATATATATATATATATATATATTGCGCTCGAGTGTAACAATAATAATTGTAAATATCACACAGGAAAGATGAAAAGCGGAATCAAACTAATTTCGAACTTCATTCAGTTCATTTTGATAAAACAAGAGATAAACTTTTAATCCCCCTTTTCTCATAACAAATCTATGTATATTTTTCAGTCACATTCTGTTTTGTATCTTTTTGTTGTACGTAGGGGAAACGTCGTTTTTGTTATCTCATATATATATATATATATATATATATATATATATATATATATATATATATATATATATATATATATATATATATATACATATATATATATATATAGGGCGCTTCAATAATTTGAGCTAATTGGTGAATTGTAGAAAAAGTACAGAAAGGATGCATAGCACATCAGTGGAAAAACTATATTTAACTAAATGAAAATCGAACCAAATATATCTTGATAATCTTAAAACACGAATTCAAAGAATACAACATCATTCTAAATAACTGTTTCATTTCCGATTTGGATGCGTCGGCATGACCGAATCAGATGATCTTTGTCAGACTCGGTGAAGCCCCATAGAAATTAATCCAGTGGATTGAAATGAGTTAAGAAAGGACTCCACGTGTCTGGGAGAAGATTGTCGTGTAAACTAGCATGCATTCAAGTTTAGGTATTCTAGCTTTATCAGAGGGTGCAGAGTTGTTGGAAGATTTAAGGTCTTACATTTGCCTACTATGTCTATACAGTGCCTCATAACTCTTTCTAAAATTTCTGTTTAGGCAGCAGCATGTCACTTACACCCTCTGAAAATGGTGGAAGACAAGATATCCCTCCCTGCTACACAGTCCTAGAACAATTCCACTTGCTTGAAACTTTGTAGTCATTACAGTTAGAAGCTCCCTTGGCACTTTGCATAACCATCTGTCATTCTTGGATTACCTTTTGGTTTTGGTCAAATTATTTATCATAAAAATTAACAAATCATTCCAGCTTCTTCATGTTTTAACATGAAGATGAAGTGCTTAGAATGGATTAAACTATTCCTTTTAGTCTTACCTGATATAAACTGACGTACAAATTGTAACAGATATTTCATGCACAACTCTTCTGATGGTGGATTCTGAAACTATGCTATAATTTCAAGAGCTATGATTTTTTCTTGTACCTTCTTTATTTATTTTTGCTTGGCATTTAGTGCATATAGGGTGTTGAAGAATCATCTCTTCCCAATATTCAGCAATATCTACAAACATTGTTGTGCCCCATTTACCCTGGTACCGCTTTTCCATCGTTGAAATATCTTGGTGAAACCAGTCAACATTTTGCATCACTAACTGCCCCACAGTTCATTGGGAAAAAACTAAATGTGAGTCCAAAATGTGGATTTTATGTAATATATTACATCTTATGTTCTTGTAAGCCTTGATGAGGTTTACCACCAATCCTTCATAGTTTGCTTCCTTTCTGTTTCCAAGAAATCCCGTTGCTACTAACTCGAAGGCTTCCCAAGCAGCTTTCTCCTCCTATGAAGGGCTGATTCAAAGTTACCATCACCATCTCTAAGAAGCTCTTAAATCTGAGGATCAAAATGTGGATTTTATGTGATATATTACATCTTATGTTCTTCTAAGCCTAGATGAGGTTTTTCACCAATCCTTCATAGTTTCCTTCCTTTCTGTTTCTGAGAAATCCCGTTGCTACTAACTCGAAGGCTTCCCAAGCAGCTTTCTACTCCTATGAAGGGCTGATTCAAAGTGATCATCAGCATCTCTAAGAAGCTCTCAAATCTGAGGACCAAGAAAAGCTCCCTGTTTAATCTAACGTCTTTCAATGAGGGAAATTTCGATGTTAAATACTTGAATCTCTGACCAAATTTTTCCAAAGCTTTTACAAAGTTTTTCATGAGCACCAATTTGATGTATAGTAGTGGTAGCAAAATTTTCTTTGGTTCACTAAGAAGTGGATGTTTAACATATCTCATTCCAGGCTCCAATGAGTGACGAGGTGCCTAATATCTCCTGACCTAGTTGTAACACCAGGCAAACCCATCACAAGAGCAACAATCTTTAAGTCACCACAGAGCTGCCATCTATGTTTATCATATTTTATGCATTGCAACATATGTTTTATATTCTCATATATTTATTTCATTTGTGGTGTATCAGCCAAATAAACTGATGGTTCCCTATTGCCGTTCTGCAGCAAGATGACTCTCTTAATTCTTTTAGGGATCATTGAACATCTTCCAGTTTTTAGGTTTGGATTCAATGAGCAATGCTTCTATCATACCATTAATATTTTTACATCAGCTGCTAGGAGATTCCACTGTTAAAGACGATTGCCTAGCAGCTCTACCATATTCTCGGGTAGATGCAGCTCCCCGACAAGGTCATGCAGTTTTCCTTGTGTTTTGTAAGGTGGCCTAGAGGAGTGTGCTTCATCCAAATTAGGGTCACTTTGTAATCCAGCACTGTCAACTTCTCTACTTCCTCCTCTTCCATATTCCTCATCTGACTCGAAGAATACCAAAGTTGGTGCATAAGAAACAGGTAGACCTTCTCCATGTGGAACTAGGCAAATAGCTGATGGAATGTTTGTATATTAAAATGGACTCCTTTTTCTTTTTTTATTTGCCATTTTGAACTGGAGGTACCATGCAGAAATAACAAGTGTTGTTACGGTCTGTTCGCTCCCGCCACATCATTGACACAGAAAAGTAATTCCTTTCCTCTCCTTTTTCAACCAATGGCGAAGGTTAGTAGAATAAGTGTTGTAGCATATGTGAGGAGCCTTGATTAAATCCTGGTCACCAATATTGCATATAAAATATAGGTGATAAGCCTTTCTAACCATACCAGTTATACGGCGCTTCAGTGATTCAAAGGTCATCCCACCACAAATATAGCAGAAGTTCTCTGCCTCATTCACACAAGTACGAGGATTTTTCAAAAACAAAACAAAAACAATTAGAAGATAAACAGAAAATATATTAAGAAATTTATCATTATGATACAAAGCATGACAACTTAGCAGAGGTATTTATATTATACAGTAGGAAAATAAATTAATATAAAAGGTCTCACATGAATATCAATGAATTGCTCAATGAATATTTCTAATAAGTTTAAAAAGTATTTTACTAAGAGAATCACCTAACTTTTATCTTAAAATATAAAGTTGCACAGCACAACTACCTTCTATGACTACTGGAACAATACAGAAGGGCAGTGAGACTCAATGTGGTAAAAAACACACTCCGAAAGAAGAAAACAACAAACAATTAGAAGATTAACATAAAATTTGTTCATAATTTATCATTATAATACAGAGCATGACAGCTTAGCAAAATTACTTATATCATTCATTAGGAAAATAGAATAAATACAAAAAGCCTCACATGCATATCAATAGCTTGCTCAATGAATAATAATTATTAGTTTAAAAAGTATTTAACTAGGAAAATCACCTACATTTCACCTCCAAATGTAAACTTGCACTGCACAACTACCTTCTATGACTGCCGTTACAATATAAAAGGGGAGTGAAACTGTAAGTTTATTAAGAAACACACTGCAGCAAGCCTGCTGGACCAATTGTGACAGTTTGAAGAAGAAAGAAGCTAGATAAAACAGATAAAAGGAAAGATAAGAGCAGATTAAGAAGCGGCTGGAAATAGCTCTAGTAGATGTCCACTTTCAGCAGTGGCTAAAACAGCACATGCAACAGAACTACTTAAGAGGTAGAAGACCTTGTGGCAACTTTGGATCAAAATAAGGAGTCAGAGAGATCTGCTGTAATGGTTAAAGGTGAAACTGTCCGACGATTGGGTCAAGAAATTTAACCACTAGCCTTGAACTGATATAGCATCAGATGGCAACGACAGCAGCATCGTAAATCTACCTCGGAAAAATGAAAGATTATTTTCACCCACAGTTCCCACTCATTGTGCAGTGGGATAGGAAACTTATACCATATCTCATTCTCACTGGGACTCTGGACCGATTGTCTGTGTTACTGACAGTTAATGGCCAATCTCATCTTCTTGCTGTTCCAAAGCTACCATTGGGGAAAGGAAAAGTGAAAAATAAGTCTATCTTTTCTGTTTTGAAAGACTGGAATTTGGAGAAAAAGTTCCAGGTGTTGTGCTTTGACACAACAGGCTGAATTACTGGTCAGCACAAAGGAGCGTGCATTTGTTTGGACCAGCTTCTTAGTCATGAACTTCTATACATTGGTTGTCAGTATCATGTCTTGGAACTGATTGCTATAGCATCTTTTTCTGAAGCAATGGAGACTTCATTTGCTCCTTATGTTCTCTTGTTGAAGCGCTTCAAAATAAAAGGGAAATATGTCGACAAGACTACATATAAAGACTGGTAAACTCATGATTACACGACAAACGTTGTAGACGAATTCAAAGATGATATGGTGCAGATCTTGAAAACGTCTTCTAAAGTCACTCAGACAAGAGAGCTCTTTGAGCTGGCTATCATCTTCCTTGGAGGTCCCTCTCCTCGAACTATGGAAATTTCAGCCTCCGGAGCAATGTACCAAGCCATATGATTGATAAAAGTTATCTCCACCTTCAAAGTCCTCATGTCTGTCTTGCAGTTCAAGATGACACACCTACATATCGAACCCTACGGCGAAGAATATGACAGGCCAATTGTGGTATCTCTCTGAGCAGTTGATCATTTTGGCATTATTTAACTGATTACTTGGAAAATAGCACCAATGACAAGATAATTTTAGATATGAAAGAAAAAGAAGGTGAGCAAAAGTCGCTGAAGCGTTAAATTCTCGACATAAAACTAATTCAAAAGATGACTTTAGTCGACTTTAAAACTAAGAAATCAAGAGTTCATTTCAAGAGCTTGCGTCCTCCAGATGATTTCCTCGAATATGGGGCAGCTCAGTGGTAGCATCAGCCTAACCTCAGGGCTGCAAAAAGTTTCATCTGCACATTGGGCTGTCACCAATGATCATGCTTGCTTTGTCGAGGATTTCTCTGGCCGCCTTACAAAAGATTAGGAACAACTACAGTTTTTTTCTGAGTGTTGTTTCTAAACACGGCAAGTTCCCTGCAACTCGCAACAGGACATTACTGAGTTACAATAAGTGACATTGATCAACAGGAGACCCCTACCAATGAGCAGCTAATACGCAGTGTAGAAGATCCCGTGGGGTGACCCAGGCTTGCAAATGTTGTGAAGAAACCAATCTACTGAAATGAGGAACATCAGATCCATTGAGCCACCTCTAATTATTAATACATATCAATAAAGCTTTGCACTGTTTTGTTTGTCAAACAAAAGGGACACTTTGAGAGTGTCAGACTAATAATTATCTCATTTTTTTGTGTAAAAATAAGGCACACAATAATTTATATATATATATATATATATATATATATATATATATATATATATATATATATATATATATATATATATATATATATATATATATATATATATATATATATATGTTCAAATTGCAATTCAAGTATTGTTACAGAGTAAAAAATCGAGCCTTATAGGATAATGACCGCACAAGGGCAGGTCACTTGACCTTGGACACGCGCTAGACAAGTTTAACTTTTAAGCGGGTAACAGCTTATGCTATTAATTCTGAGAATGACAGCTGAAATTAAAAAACAGGGAGCCATACTTGACGCCTACTGGGCCAGAATAAGTGTGGTGGGCATTGCGAATTTATGTAACTAATCAGGCAAGCTCGTTTACAAAGTGAATCGGAAGTATGACGAGGTTGACAATAAGGAAAAAGTGACTACGGTCATGCATTGTAAATTTCACACCTCTTTGATCATTTTAGTCGTATTTAGCAGCAAGTAAATTCGTATGCATCCTCACATCTTCCCCCAACTCCTCAAGTTTAATTCGGTCGTTTTATTGAGGTGCTGGAGACTATATTAACCCACGAGTCAATGATACCTTTTCTAATAACCAGAATTGATTTATTTTTATATATATTATTGAACTGTCCATATAATGATGTATACATAATATTTAAATGATCTGTCGGTAAATTACTGAATAATGAAGTGTTGCTTTAAAGCTGCATCATGGAGGCTCGTTCTTTAGCCAACATTAGGTTATCTATATTTGTTTCCTTTGTTATTCCTTAAATGAGGGAAGGGTAACTAAACAAATCATGAGTACTTTTATATGTTTAATGTATGTCCTTGAATAACATGAATACAAACTAACAGACAAACAACACATATTTATTCCATATAAATACCCCCAGAAAAATATCTTAAAAAATATCATTAAATGAAAAATTGATAATGTATTTTCTCATTTATGCATTTCTATGCAAAAAAATCATTAACTTTTTTATGTGGTATTGCAACCAACATGGCCATGAATTCCAACATCACATTTTGTGCAGTTAGGTTTTTGCATTTTTTTTGCAGATGCCACATCTGTGTTGGAGGTAACAATGTTATGTCCAACCCCATTATACCGCACACGCTCCAGAAGCTGAAATGGAAGAAATTTTGCTGATCCTTCTGGAAAATAGCCATCCATTTATAATTGATGCATTTAGAACAAATCTAAATAGGAAAAAGTACCAGGCACGTTTAAGGAAGGACACTCTGTACTTTACCCGAAATTGATAAAGTAAATCTCCCCTCCCCTTCTATTAATATAATCTTGAATTATTGATAGTTGTGGAATGGTTACTACCAGTTTCCTTTCATTTGACCACCTCTTGCATTTCCCATGCAACTATGATATCATCGTTGTCATTCCAGTGACTAATAGCTAATGTTTCTTGTTAAGTTACGAATATCTATGTGTTTTTTTTCGAGGTATAGCCGATATATATTTTGTCGTAGTATTGCCAAATGTACGTGAATATGCGCACGCAGGCTCTAAGCAGACGGAGCAAGGCGATAACTGTTATTGTTTCTAAGAATGTGATTAAGGGAGAGAGTGGCAGCTGCGTACCCAAGGAATATAACAAAGACAATGAAAAAAAAAGATTTTTAATATAAATGAAATAAAAGAGGACAACAATAAATATATATATATATATAGAAATGGTACATAAATGAGACAGACTTAACCTCCGAATACTAATTTTATAACCATAATCAGGGAATGGTTATAATGGGAGATTGACTGTAATGAAGGATTTACTTCCTTTGAAACTTGAAGGTAAGGTGGGGCAACTAGGTGGAGGTCATGCTCACCTTGATTACTCCCGAGGGGGTAGCCACAGAACGCACAGCGGGTGGGGCTACTCTTCTCGAACTTGCGTTTTCGAGATGAGGGCCTCCTGTCCTCAGGAAGTCACCGAACGAACTTCGAAGGGGGGAGGGACTTCTCCACACTCGGCTCGGGCAATCTAATGGGCCTCTTGTCGTAAGAGGTCACCAGAAGAACTTCGGAGGACGGCTTCTCGAATCCCTGATCCGAAGGCGGATGAGAATGGCTTACGTTGCCTCACGAGACTCTTCTTCCTGACCCGAAGACACTGGAGTGATGTCCAGCTCTTCCGTAGCTTGCGACCGTCACTCACACTTCTTGAGAGAGAGAGTTCGTTTAATTGCACTCCTTTCTGGGAAGTCGGGTCTAACCGATTCTGTCCGTCAGCCTGGAGCGGGCGCATATATACCCGGAGCTATTCAAAACAGAGAGAAAGATTGAGACCTTCCTAAACTTTGTTACCGGGCGTGATGAACCGAGCGTCTTCTTACGAGGAAGTGTCAACGGCTGGGATCAGCAGCCAGATGGGCGACAGCGGTGGGGGCCATAAACGCAGTTCACGGCGAGTCTACAAAGCAGTCTTCCGACCCATGGGGTTGGGGAGGGAAGGTTGAGACAACGATTGAGAAACTTAGGGGGGAATTTCACGGGAACCTGGTGGTGGGCCAAAAAAGAGAAAGGTCAAGAGAAGGGGAGTAACGGCCGGCTTTCTCTCCCTAAATACTATCTTAGGAGGTGGGGAAATAATATTATTCAAAGGGGATTCTTCCACATATATACGAGGGACAGTCAAAAAGTTATGCGAATCGGTAGGGCAAAACATAGGAAGAGGGATGGCTGTTTGTGGGGGTGTTAGGACAAGTTATAAAAAATCAGGACCTGCAGCCGCACACTCCTGCCTCGTCTATTTAAGAAGCAGTAGCTGATCGCAGATCGTCAGTCACAAATTTTTCAACAATGAAGAAGGTTGATCACTACGCAGTGATCAAATTTTTGACCAAGGAAGGCAAGAATGCAAAAGAGATCCATGAACGCATGGTTGCATTGTACACCGACAACGCCCCTTCCTATGCAACCATTGTTTGCTGGAATAGGGAGTTCCGCCATGGTCCTGAGTGCCTTGAAGATGACCCCCGTTCAGCAAGCCCGTCAGACGTGACAATGATAAAAATGTGGTCCGTGTGGAGAGGATGATCCTCAAAAATCGACGGGTTAAGGTCGAAGAAATCAAGCGAGAACTTGGAATATCACATGGAAGTGTTAGTAATATCATCCATGACAATTTGGCCATGACCAAGGTCTCTGCCCTTTGGCTCCATAGAAACCTCACACCCAATGATCGACTTCAACGTCGTCAAAGTCAACAAGGCCAGAGTTGCACAAGCTGCCCTGCGTGAGTGCGGATTCGAGGAGCTCAACCATAACCCTACAGTCCATTTCTGGCCCCTAGTCACTACTTTTTATTCGGCCAGCTCAAGGCTGCACTGCGTGGATGCCAGTTTGGAGAAGATGAAGATGTCCAGCTCGCCGTCCAGGAGTTGATTGAACAGCAGACGGGAGATTTCTGGTTTTCGGGAATTTGAAGCCTCAGGGACAAGTGGTGCAAATGCATTGAAGTCGAGGGTAGTTATATTGAAAAATAATGAAATGCTTTTCCTCATATCTTGTTTCCTTATATCCGAATTGCAAAACTTATTGCCTGCCCCTCGTATATAATTAGGGAAAAGGCCATGTTTTATGTAGGTTCTATTAAAGTCCACAGCTGTGGCAGCGTTATTAATTTTAACTTGTATTTTCTTAATATTTCTTATAAGTTTTTAACGGGGTCTTCGAGGCAAGAATAAACATCCGCGAATGACATTCTTTATTCTTAGTTGGCTTTCGAGCATGTTAGGTCATCTTCAGGGAATGAACAGAAATGGAGTTTTTTTCCATGGGGGAGAAAAGGTACGGCTCACGATTAATCCTCCCCTCTGTACCCCTCCCACGATCAGGAGGGGCACAGAAGATTAGGAGGCTCGTGGCCGACTTGTTCCTGGAGAAACTCCTCACACTTTTGACTCTCGGTTAAAGTTAACCGATAGTGAATTGCTTTATGGGAACTCCGGAACAAGCTTTATAAGAGGGTTTTTAGTGGGAGTCAGAAAGTTTAGAGTTAAAAGAGGAAAGATTGATGAGGAGGCAGATTGAGCAACCTCGATAGTCAAAGGTGAAAAGGGTTGAATACCCTTGGCCGAGGGACAAGGGGGACCTGCTGATTAACGTGGATTACAAACCCCCTTCATGCATTTACTCATCATTCATCATGCTTACTTCCTTTTTCACACTTTAGCACCTATGTTCCTCATACAGAAGCGGGAGGACTGCCTAATCTCGGTTCCCTTATTCTCTTAATCTTACCTTCATGTGTCATTTTGTAGAATTAATGCTATTTTTAGTTATCTTAGCTCTCAGCATGGTTTATGTATTGTTATGTTACTTGTTTTTACTTTCCTTACTTTGTTTCATTTTCGCTTGTTGTTATCACTTTTTCAATTTAGTTTCACTTTGTTCACTTGTTTTACTATTAACTTTCACTTCACTATCAGCTTTGTTTAACCTTTTAATATAGTTCATTTATTACACTTCTAGTTCATTTTGTTCGCCTTATTTCTGTTTACACTTTTGATCTGTGTTGTCTTCTTAGTCGGTTGTTTCTTCCTATTTAGGTTGTTTAAATTCGGTCTTCTTATTAGGGAATCAATCTGGTGTCTTGGTTGGTTATTCCGTTGCTTGCGTTTGTATATAGTCAGCTAAATATCTTTATCATTATGCTTGTTCCTTCTCTCTTTTAAAATTTCTACTTAATAAACATGGGAACCTCCTCGATTCTCAACTGTTGTCTGCCACTGGGAAATCGAGTGTTAAAAGGGGCTCCAGTTCTGGTGTTCGTGTGCTTTGCAAATATCGGAGGTAGGTCGTCTATCCATATTTTCTCCGCTCTGTTCCTGATGTTGAAATTGAGCGTTTCTAGTCCTGCTTCTTTGTGTTTATCCTGGAGTCTTCTCCTTTCTCTTTCACGTGTGTTGGGGATTAGGTAGAGAGCTTTATTTTGTATTCTCTAGAGTTTCAATTTTTTGTTCCTTGTTTCACCGTCGATAGGAATTGATGGGTATAGTAGTACTTCTCTTTCCAGTGCAAGATACATTTTCCTTGGATTTTTCATGCCAAACCCCCTTAGATTATACAGTAGGTTAAGCATCGGAATCGCCTTGTTCTTCCTCTCTGTTATATGTTGTTTGTAGCCGCTTTTTGTTCTTCTGAGTCCTAGCACTTTTCTCTCATTATGATATCTGTAGTTCGTATCTTCAACTACAATGTCAGCTGTTTTGTTCCTAGAGATTGGGATTATTGTAAATTTCCTCTTTTTCATCCTTATCTTCCAACCACTTTCGTAGTTGTTGATGTTACTGATTTCTAAAGCTGTTATCCTTGCCTGAAAGCGTACGTTCCTATACGGAATGACAACAAGTTAGCTTATGTCGCCCACGAACTGTATGTTTAGACAACCAGTCAATATTGGTGGTGGCAGGTTTGCTGTGTATATTGAATACAGCGTGGAGCTGAGACAGCCTTCCTGCGGGAGTCCAGCTTCCAATTCAAATTTTGATCTTGAATAATCATTGATCTTCACATATGCTCTTCTGTCTGTGACCTAATTGCAGAGAATTCTCTCCAGATTGTTATCCATTTGGAGATTTGAGATCTTATATTGCATTCCTCTAACCCAGACTTTGTCCAATGCTTTTTCTACATCTCTCAGGACCAGATCGATGTAGTTATTCTCTGGTTTGGCCTTTGCTATTTTCTCTAGTATTATGCCAAGTGCAACTTTGGTCTCTCTGCCTCTTCTGAATACGAGCTGATAAACATTAAAAGGTCATTTTCTTCAAGATATTCTTTTTGTCTTCTGTTAAGGATTTTCTCGAAGACTTTGCCCATGAAGTTCAATAGCGATATTGGCCGGTAACTGCTGAGATGCTTTGGGGGTTTACCTGGCTTTGTTACGAATATCATTTCCGCTAGTTTATAGCTATCAGGGAAGTAGCCGGTGTGCAAGCACGCGTTAAAAATATTCTTAAATGCTATGATGATTATGTTACGTGCCTTGGTAAGATTTATTCTGGGTATTCCTGAGGGGCCTGGCGCTTTCTGTTTGAATGATTATATTACGCCTTTGATTTCTTGCGTTGTTATGTAGGACCTTTTACTCCGAATTTCCTCCCTTTCTCGCTCTATACTTGGCGCTGGAGTGATCTTGTTTGTGTTTTCTCGCAAGACTGTGTGGATCATTTTGTCTATCTCTGGATTGAAGTCTTCGTTCTTCTTTGTTGTTATGGATAACAATTATTTCCAGTGATTACGAAAAAGTTCTTCTGTGGTCCTCTCTCCTTGGATCTTTTCTCCACGTTCATTCTTAATTTCTATTATTTCTCTCTGGGGTCTACCTTTAAGTCTATTTATTAGACTCCAATTTTTAGGGGGTCTCTTTCTTCGTCTATTTTCTCTATTAGGCTATGCCATATGTTGCTTTGCTGTTCTTCTATGAGATGCCTCAGTTCTTCTCTCCGTCTTCTGATTTCTTCGTATCGCTCTCTATTTGGTCCATGGAGAATTATTTGGTCTAGTATTCCTCTTAGTTGCCTATTCTTTCTCTTCATTTCCTCTGTCCATAGAGGATGTGGAAGAGTACAGTATCTTGTCTTTGGTATATATCTTTCGTTTGCCTAAATTATCGTTCTTGTTAATCTTGAGTCCTCCTTATCAATATCTTTTAGGTTGGCGTCCGTGAGATCGTTTGGGACGAAGTTACTAAGATCTTGTGTGTAACCTGCCCAGTTTGCTCTCTTGTAGTCCTTCCTCACCGGTAGCGGTACCTGTATCGAGTATTGATTTATGAGCAAATGGGTTCTTTCATAGTCGCTACATGCAAAGGTACCTGGTTGCATGTGGATGTTGGATGACAAATTGAGGCTACCTAGCACGACGTCTGGTTTTGTAGCCGCATTGCATGTGACATATGTTGTAAAGTCTGGCCCTATTCGCTTAAAAAATTTTCTTTCGAACATTATTTCTAAGTTGGCTCCTCTATTGTTTCAGGAGCGGTATCCATTTGCACTGCACCTTGCATTTAGGTCTCCAATAAAGATGGTTGGGAAATCTGTGCCAAAGATTTTAAATAGGTTGTTCCGGGGAAGGTCATTTTTTCTTGGTGCTTGGTACCCCGTGGCTACTATTATTTACGTTAATTCCGTTTCAATTTTCACGGCCATTCATGCCTCATCCAAAATATCTACTTATTTGAACTTCAGCCCTCTTCTTATTGATATGGCCGCCACGTCATGACGCTCGCCTAACGGGTTCGCGTTTGTGATGGTGTAATCGAACAATTTCATTGTTTTTTTCTTCTGGATTCACTCCGTGTTCTGATATCTGGTTCCATTGTACATTAAGTATGGTTATCTAGAGATCTCTGGCTGGTCGATCTCTTGTTGGGATCTGCTTCGTTGCCTCTAAAACTAACATTCTTCGTACTTTAAAATGTAGATTGGCAGAGAGTAACGCAGTCGCCAGGGTAGATTCGAATTTTATCCTTCATTAAAAGTTTTTGTACTTCTTCCTCGTCTTCTTCTAGTCTCTTTCCTTTGAATGCCCATTTGCATTTTCCTTCTTTAATTGCCTTAATGATGTCGTCCTCTTTCTTGCCTCTCGGGAGGAGGAGCATTCATCACTGTAGACTAAGTTTTAATTCCTGTGCTTCCATACATACTATTTTGTCTCCTTCATTACTTTGCACTGATATGTTTGAAATTGCGTTCTCTTCAGTAGTATGTTGCTCATTGCTCCTTGGTGCCGACGCTGAAGCGACGTTGATTTTAGGATTCAGACGATTTTTTTTTTATTAAGCGTTTTATGTCCTTTTTTACTCATGTATGGGATTTCTGATGAGGATGGATTGTCAGGGAACCACATCTTCTTCATTCTATTTTTCTCTAGCATAGTATTCAGTGTCTTAGCGAAGGTACCCGGTTTCCCAATATTCATCACATGCGCATAGAGTATGCATGTGAGCATTTCTGTTGATGCCCCTTTGGCACAGCTAAATGGGTATGTGCTTCCTGCATTTGCTTCACAGTTGCTTTAGCCACCCCTGCGTAAGTTGCATTTCTTCTAGTTTCTTCTTCGTTTCTAGCTTCTCTTTCCTTTCGTTCTATCATATCCTTTATTTTGGAGCATGCCATTGCCATAGTCCTATGTGGCCCATCACAGTTTGATTGAATAAAATCGAAAGCTTAGCAATTGAGATTCGTTTTTTCCAAACACATTAATTTAAAAATGAGATGAATACTAGAGAAGTAATCCACCATCTAAAGATGGAATAAAAAAGATAGTTAGAATAAGAGAAGGTTGCCAAAAGAAAATAGTTAAGGCAAGATACACAATGGTCTTCAAAAAAAAAAAAAAATATATATATATATATATATATATATATATATATATACATATATAAATTGATACTTATATACACATATATATATACATCGAAAAATAAAATGAAGGAAAGCATTAGGAAACGAAAGGGGAAATTAAAAGAATAATTTAGTGTTATGGTATAGTTGATACATATTTATATATAATTGTACTACTCTCTTGCTCAAAGACATTTTTGAAACAAACTATAAATTATACGCAGAATAACTCGCTCGTAGTGGAACAAGCATTGTGAAATATAGGTTATAATTATTTATAATTAAAAACAATAGAAATGCTTCATGTCTCTAAAACATGGAGGAGAGAAGGTAAAATTGGATTACCAGTTATTATCCTTTTATTCTCGTTATTAAAAAGAGGGTGATTTCCAATGGTAAAAAAAAAACTCGCCAACTCAACACTTTTATCAATGAAATGGAGAGGATAAAATAGATTAAGTCCATTTCAAAAATAAAAGATATTTTTGTGCCAAAAATTTCAGGAAAACCATGCGAAACGTTCGAAGAAATAGATACAAAAGAAACCTCTAACTTTAATATGAAGAGAGGATTAAATATCAATATAGAATGATAAATTTATCGGCTTACGGTAGACAGAAAATCTGAAACAATAATGCATGTTGTTTGTTAACAGATCTAGGAAAGAAAGAGTTGCCTTCTGTTCTTGTGCAATAGTGAATTTAATAGAATGTATAAACCGTTTACTTTGGTAAAAAAAGAGGTTGATTTCCTGATTTGGGCCACAAGCCTATAATATCATCAATGTATTGAAACGAAATAATACTGCTTTCAACTAAAAGGAAAAATAAACCGTTTTTAAAAATCCACATATAAGTTAAATAAAACAGGAGATAAGCATTTACCCATGGATATATAAAATTTGGTGGCAATAATTTAACATTAAAAGGAAAGGAACAATCTTCATTACAGAGTGAAACAAATTTTAAAATATATTATGAGGCGCAAGTAATTATTCAATAATATACACTTATCTTTCATCCCATATTCATTTTTCATACTCTCATCATATTAAAGTTAAATGCCGTTTTTATTACCATCATTCTTCATTTGCCTTACGTGGCTACTCATGAATACTTTAACATAGAAATTTCTCATGTTTTTAACATAGAGCACAAATTTTGTTATTCTGTTCATTTCCGCGCGAATTATTTATTTACCGTGTCACAACTCAACCTCCTTTTAGTTACTACTTTTTCTATATTTTGCTTCACTTCCCTATATAATAATGATATTAGGCATTTATATTGTATTTAATTGAAAAAATACTATTTAGAAACTTTTAGCGGTGTATATTGCCTAAAATTCGTAGTGTGTTTCCATAAATTACTTTGAGCAATCAGATAAATGTTTGTCAAAACCTAAATCGAAACACAAAGATAATATCCCTCATGGAGAAGAAATTAGTGAATTTTATATAAATATCATCAACTTAGCCCTAGCATCGATTGGATTATAAGGATACTATTGTGTTCATGCTGGTAGACGTGAATAAGCCAGCCAGAATTTTGTCTTGGCGAATAAGAGACATTTTGTGCCTCAAATTGCCGCTCACAGAGAGGAATCCAGTGTTTCGGAATGCTTGGCAAATATTAAAGGACTTGAAGTGCCCAAAATATAGCCGTGTCCGTAGGTGACGAATGATGGTTCTTTTCGTGTTTAAGGCCCCCATCAACCAAAATAGTAAATAGGGCGTTCTGCAATGAATGTCTTAATTCGGCGGCAGAGGAAATAGTCATTTTGGCCTCCTGAAAGGCATACGCACCCTTTAGCGACGAATTCAATAGGGATTTGAAACTTTTGTGTGCACCCATAATGAGGTCATTTAGCGAGGCTGAAATGGAGGCGGACTTTTACAGGAATCATGCAATAAGTGTAAGTAATAATTAATACAAAAGGGTAAATACATATATGTATATTTAATCTCCCTTTTCTAATAATAAATTTATATTTTTGAGTCACACTCTATTTTGTATCTTTTTGTTGCATGTAGGGGAAGCGTCGCTTTTTTTCTCCTATATAAGTATATATATACCATTTTTGTAAAGAAATTCTTTTTGTATTCCTTGAGAATTAACTGAATAAAGTTCGGAAGTTTTCATACTTGGGTTCCGCCTTTTATCTTTCCTGTGGTATATATAATGATGATAATATTGTGAGCCTTTGTGAGGCCAAAAACACTGAGAATATCATTCATTCGAATTTCCCAGTAACAACACGACGCAGACTCAGAATAATCTACTACGAAAATCTACTAAAAATCAACCTTGACCAACTATTAAACTTCTCATAGGATAATCTACAGTAGGTAAAGATAAAACTCACGGCCAAATAAACAATTTTTTCTGAATAACTGTATTTAGCACAATTAATTTTCAATTTTGCGCCCATAATTAAGAATTGCATAATAATAATTAAGAAGAATAAAGTTAAGCTTGTTAATGTTTGTTAAATCATTTATACACGAAAAGCTGTTGGTCTCTTACATGGATATATATATATATATATATATATATATATATATATATATATATATATATATATATATATATATATATATATATACAAAGAAAGCAACGACATGATCTGCGGGTGATGATGCAACCACCACAGGAATTTGCCATTTTTATTTTCTGCCTTTCAAATAAAATTTGAAGACAGAAAGAAAGATGCAGAAACCTTGTGTAGCTGACTATAAATACATACAGTTTAAGAGAAATAAGAATTAGACACGAATGAGAAAATGAGACTAAAACCAGAGACTTTTAAAGGCAAGGGAGAGGAACATTAGAAGTTCCAGAATCAAAGGGAGCAAAGGGCGGCACAGTTAAGGCAATCCTTTACCGAGAAGACAGAAAAAACGCCAGGAATTCAAAACATTTTCCCCTGGCGTTATTTCTGTCTTCTCGGTAAAGGATCGTCTTCACTGTGCCGCCCTCTGCTTCCTTTGATTCTGGATTCTTCTAATGTCCCTCTCTATTGCTTTTAAAAATATCCTCCGTTTTCATGTCTTATTTGCTCATTCGCATCCATCAATTCTTATTTTCTCTTGTACTATGTAAATATATATATATATATATATATATATATATATATATATATATATATATTAATATATATATATATATATATACAGACAGGCACTCCTTCGGCGTGTGGCCTACGGCCTATTTGCTATTCTAAACCGCTTTTTTTAATCCCCTTTATAGACTCTTTATTTTAACACCCTGAACACCTTTTTCAACATAGATACCCTGAAACATTTTTTAAAAGTTATTTCACCTTTTATTATATTGCCTTTATCCCTTGAAGATTTATATATAGTTGAGAATTTTCCAAACACCTTTTTCAACATAGACACCCTGAAACCTTTTTAAAAAGTTATTTCACCCGGTTTTGATATATAGAAAAACTTTCGTCAGATCTCTTTAAATTTGTTTTATATTTTTAACTTTACGATTTTTATTGCTTTTTCATTCCAAATCATTCGATAATTATATTTATTTTTTCTGAACTCTTAGAAAGAACTTTGATAAAGGCCTGAAACATACAAAAAACAGCCCTGCGAATAAAAGTTTCAAATAAACCTAAACTCAAAAACATAAAAGGTTACTTGTCCACTAAGCAAAAGAAACATTTTCAAAAATTGCAAAACTTCACCAAGTTAAATTATAGTATTAAGGATAAATATGCTAGGCAATAGCTTCGCTACTAAGATTAAAATTTAAAATCTAAAAAAAAGCAGCCATGGTTAAATTTTTATACATTTTCTGAACTTCGCCAATTATAATAATTTTAAAAAGTAACTCTAAGCTATATTTCTACCCTTTCAAAATATCACGTTGCTGAAATATAGTTGTAGAAGAAGATATATAAAAATAAATTTTCTGAACTCCACTATTTTTAATTCTTTGGGTTTTAGATAATTTACAAAATTCCATATTTATATTTATTTCTAAACTTCGATAAAAAAACATATTATAACCAACCTAAGATGAAATTATTATTCAAATCCCCTTCTTAAATTATAGTTATTGATGATGATAATAATGGTGATGATGATATATACATATATATAAATATATATGTATATATTAGGGTGTCCCAAAGTCATATAAGAGAAATTCAAACTTGGCGGTATCGATATCAGCACACTCCCCCCCTTGCTCGTACATGTCCTAAAATAATTCAGAGAACGCTTCATCAAAATCGGTCAATATTTTCTGGTAGCACAAAATGATTGTTTCTCTAGATAAAACATCACGAAAGAAAAAAAACTACAGATAACCGACGATAATTTATTCAAAGATAAGGGGTATAGACAAATGATAACACAAAAGATCACGAAAAAGAGAAAAATGCAGAAAACTGACGATAATTTATTCAAAGATGAGGGTCAGAGACAAATGATAACACAAAACATCAGCTAATAAGTCTTGGATGCCGGAATAGCCCCTTCTCCTCCTCTTCGGCTGTCTTAGACGTCCTTGAATACCTTGGTCTTCAGCTGCTCCTTTTCCTTTTCGGCACCGCCCGTGTGTGGAGTGGGACTTTCCTCGGGAGGAACTGCGTCCGTTCCTCGCTCTTTGACTGCTGACCGAGGAATGTCTTTACGAGGGCGATGCCACGCTCGGCCACGTCGTTGGTCACACGAAGGGTTGCAACCCGCTTCTTGGCCAGCTCGTACAGGAGCTTGGATCTCCAGGTCGCCATATTTTCGTCGGGGGAAGGTCTCTCCTCCCAGGAGACCTTTGATGGGGTTCGACGATCAGACCTTTGTCCAGGTGGAAAGTGGCTCCTGCAGGTTAAAATTCTTTTCCTGAATTCGTCGTGAGCTATTCTTTTAATTCCGGTCATGTCTCCATGGCCTAGACGAAGGTGATCGTATCCCTCTCGTCCACTCTCTTGTCAAAGACCGCCAGCCAGATCAGGTCATATGACACGTACCACAGGTGTCAGATCATGGCACGGTCAGCGATAGTGGGTACGCTCCGATCTCCGTAGTACGCGATGTCTTGGATGAAGTCCCTGTCGTTCTTTGGGAGGTGAGTGACAATGGACGCTTCGTTGCAGTACTTGATGTACACCATTGCCACGAACAACAACATTTGTATCATTCACTTCTCTTATCGACGGGGCATTTGGAGCTGATCGAAGAAGAGCGTGATCTTTATGACGAAAACTCCCTTTCTCCATCCAGTGGGCCATGTGGTAAGGGCCAAGAACTCTAAAGGAATTTGGCATGTCACCGCCCAGGAACGCGAGAGAGAACTGGATCAGTTCTTGATAGTCTTTGCACGGATGATATCCAGCGTCCATGAGCTGGCGCAGGAAGTTGGTCATGGGCTGCTGGAAGGTGTCCTCCTCAGCCGACAAGGAGTCAATGTCCAAGGGCATTGAAGAGGGCAATGTCCGGGCCAGATGAAGGACCGTGGCAGGATTTGGAGAAGTGTTGCAGCACAATCTTATAGACATGGTGCCGGCACACAAACCAGAACAGGGTACGGTGAAGCTTTCGCTCGATCCGCGGACGAGGCCAGTATTAGACGCTGCGGTGTCGAACCCCATGACGATGATGCAGGTTTCCAGGCCATTCTTCCGGACCAGCTTCAAGAATGTCTCAGCCACAACTCTTCTGTTCCGTCATCGGAAACAGGGACGTCCACGAGATTCTATGTGTCCTCCCCAGTGAGCAAGACTGCCATCCTCTCCTCCAGTGATTTTCCGTCCGTGATATTAGGGATAAGCTTCCGTGCCCCAGGCCAGTTAATCTACGATCTCCTCTCTGTTCTTCACTCAATCGCAGTGAACAGAGGAGCGGAACAGGGTCAGCTCATCCATGTTGTAGCTAAGAGCGATGACAGTCGATGCGAATGACGAGGTGCCAGCCCGAACCGACAGGTTGTCCCGATTCCAGGACAGGGTCATCTCCTTGTTTAACTTGTTCACTGGACGGTGACAACAAGGTGATTTTGCGGGCGTTGGACCCAGGAACGTATCATCATATTCGGTCGACGATGACGAAAACGGAGATGTCTCGAGAGCAATATCCTTCGTCAGCATGTAAGACGGAGCTGGGGCCTCCTTCTTTCTTCGTTCGTCCTCTCGTTGCCTCTTCAGCTATGCCCATTACTGCTTCTTAACAGAAGCTTGGTTGACCCCAGCGATTGAAGAGCTCATCCTGTCTTCACGTTGGGACCTCAGCAACTTCTTGTTCCCCTCTGGTATTCTTGAGGTCAGGGTATACGCATGGGCTATGTCGAAGCTGTCTTTCAAGGAGTCCTCGAAAATCCCTCGCTCTACCACTTCCGTCTCTATCGTGCGATTCTTCAGCTTCTTGATTGTTTTTCCATCGCTGTAAAGCTTTATGACTTTCTTTTTGACGTAAGAAGGTTCAGAGGTTAAAATGTTGTCCTTCTTCCAGACGTCGAGGATCTTGGCAGTGGTGGAACCAGCGTCTGTGGTGACAAACTCCTTCTTATTGACATGGTGGAACAAGAACACGGTCAACACCTCCTTCCGAGAGGGCAGCCTCTTCCAGGAAAAGATTTCAGAAGAGTCCATATCAAAAAGCGTATCTTGTGATCACCGAGAACGTGCCATTAACTTTCAGCTAGCTGAGAAAGAGAACAAAAAACCTCATTTCTTAAAGTGGTCAATATCACTCAAAATACACGAACTAGACAATTCGTGCTACCAGGAAATATAGCCAAAACTAAATCAAATTTACAGTATTTATTTTTACACGAGAGGCTACAAGGGCGTCATGTGCTGTAGTGTGTATCAACATCTTGAACTTTCTGTGACACCCTAATATATATATATATATATATATATATATATATATATATATATATATATATATATATATATATATATATATATATATATATATATATATATATATATATATATATATATATATATATATATATATATATATTTTTATATATATTTTTATATATATATGAGGAGAGGAGGCGCTTCAATAATTTGAGGTAATTGGTAATTTGTAGAAATTTTTAAAAGGACGCATAGCACTTGAGAGTAAAAACTCAATTTACCTATATGAAAATAGACAAGTATATCTTTAGAATCTTCGATAAACACCAAATCAAAGAATCCAACATCATTCTTAATCACTGTTTCATTTCCGATTCTGATGCGTCGGCATGACCGAATCAGATGATCTTTTTCAAATTCGGCGAAGTTCCATACCAATAAGTCCAGTGGATTGAGGTCAGCCGAGAAAGGACTCCACGTCTCTTGGAGAACATGGTCGTATAAATTAGTATGCATTCAAGTTTGGGTTGTTCTAGCTTTATCAGATGGTGCAGAGTTGTTTCAAGATTTAAGGTCTTACATTTCCTACTCTATCTATCCAGTGCCTCGCCACGCTATCTCAAACTTCTGTTCAGGCAGCAACATGTCACTTAAATCCTCTGGAAAAGTGAAGAACATAAGATCTTCCTCACTGCTACAGACTTCCAAAGCTATCCACTTGCTTAAAACTTGGTAGGCATTATAATTAGAACCTCCCTTGGCACTCTGCATAACCATCTGGCATTCTTTTAATACTTTTTGGTCCGGGTTGAATTTTTTATCGTGAAAAACCACAAATCATTTCAGCTTCTTGATGTTTTAACATGGAGAGGAAGCGTTCAGAACAGATCAAACTATGCCCTTTTTTCTTACTTGATATGAACTGACGTACAAATTGTAACAGATATTTCGTGAATAACTCTTCTGATAGTAGATTCTGAAATCATGCAATAATTTCAATGGCTCTGGTAAAATTCTCTTGATTTTTTCCTGTACTTGATTTATTTATTCCTATTTGCATATTGAATAATGAATATTGAATAATAGTAAAAATTTCAATGTTCGACTGTTAATTATTTAGTTTCTTCTATTTCAGAGTGATGATATAAAACATCTACAGGTTGCATGGAAACAACCTGAAGTAAAGGAAGGAAAACTTATTGAGTAGTTAATATATTATTTTTATTCAATAAATTGTTCAGTAGAAGTATTAATTGTAAAGTTTTATGGAAATATAGTTTTAAAGAATTTATGGAAATAATATGCGCCGTATAGGGCATAAATGTTGATGTAACAACTTGAAGTTTGAAAACAAATAAATAGAATTTTCCGACATTTTGCTGTTTTTTAAAGTTTCAATTGCGTTGAGGAACTTGAAAATATTAATTTACAAGTCTGAAATTTGAACAACCAAGTTTATTATTTTGGGTCCATCAGAAAATTAGGAAAGGAAAATGAATTTTTTACAAACTCTAAATTTTCGATCCACCCTATTGGGCAGTGCAAGTTTACATTTTGAGGTGAACGGTTGGTGATTTCCCTCGTCAAACACTTTTTAAACTTATAATTATTATTTATTGATAGGAATGTGAGGCATTCTATATTTTATTTTCATACTAAAATATATCAAAAACTTCTGCTAAGCTGCCACGCTCTGTATTATTTGATAAATTTCTGAATATATTTTCTGTTGATCTTCTAATTGTTGTTTTCTTCTTTCAGAATCCTCGAGTTTGTGTGAATAAGGGGGACAACTTCTACTACATTTGTGGTGAAGTGACCTTTGCATCAAAGAACCACCGTATAACTGCTATGGTTAAAAAAGCATATCACCTATATTTGGAATGAAATATTAGTGAATAGGATAAAAACTGTACTCCTCACATATGCTGGACAGGAATGACTTTTTCTGTGTCAATGACGCGGCGAGAGCGAACCAGACCATACGAACAATTGTTATTTCTCCATGGTACCTCCAGTTCAAAAGGGCTTGCTGAAGAAGAAAAAGTAGTCTATTGAATATTCAAACATGCCATCATCTATTTGCCTAAATCCAAAAGGAGGTCAACCTGTTTCTGATGCACCAACTTGGGTATCCTTTGAGTCGGATGAGGAATGTGGGTAGGAGTCAGCAGAGAAGCACACTCCTCTAGGCCACATTTCATAACAATCGAGAACTCCATGACCTTCTCAGGGATCAGCATCTACCCAAGAATAGGGCAGAGCAGCTAGGCTCTCGTCCTCAACAGTGAAATACCCTAGCAGCTAATGTGAAAATTTTCAAATTTGTTCACCTTTAGCAGAATTTCAATAATTTCTTCGTAATAGAAGCTGTTTTAGTGACCTGCAACAATATTAATGGTTTGATGAAAGCCTGTCGCATGGAATACGAACCCAGACATTGGAGTCTGTTCATTGGTTCATAAAAGAAACTCACAAAGGTGTCTTGCTGCACAATGACACTAGCAAACCATCACTTTCTGTGTGATATGCATCGCATATGAAATATATGTATGATAATATAAAGCATATGTTGCAATTCATAAAATATGATAAACATCAAGGGCAGCTCTGTGTTGACTTAAACTTTGTTGCTTTGGGGATTGGCTTGGAAGGCAGGTACACAAAGTACTGTTGCTTTCTGTGTGAATAGAGCAGTAACGCAAGAAAGTCCCACTAGATCAGTAGAGACTGGCCAGCTAGTCACTCATTGGAGCATGAGACAAAAAATTTACAACATACACCTCTCACTCAATGAAACAAATTTTGCTACCACCACTATACATGTAATTGTCTCTCATGAAACACTTTGTAAAAGCTAGGGATAAATTTGTTCAGGGATTTAAGTATTTAACATCGAAATTGCCCTTACTGAGCAACCCTAAGAGAAAAAAGGAAGTTTTGATTGATCCTCAGATTCGAGCGCTTCTTCAAAAATAGTGATTGTGACTTTGATGTCAGCCCTTCATGGGATGAGAAAGCTGCTTGGAAAGCATTCAAGTTAGTGGCGATGGGATTAATCTGAAAGGGATAAAAAGGAGACTATAAAGAATTGAAGGAAAACCTCATAAAGGCTTACAAAAACATAGATTGTAACATGTCACTTAAAATCCACTTTTTGGACTTACATTTAAACTTTTGTACAGCGAACTGTGGGGCAATTAGTGATGACCATGGTGACCGGTTTACAAAAATGCTTGCAGACTTTTGCTGGATATTGGTTAGAGATAATTCTTCAACACACTATAAGCAGCAAATGCAAATAGGAATAAATAAAGCAAGTACAGGAAAAAATCAAGAGAATTTTACCAGAGCCATTGAAATTATTGCATAATTTCAGAATCTACTATCAGAAGAGTTATTCACGAAATATATGTTACAATTCGTACGTCAGTTCATATCAAGTAAGAAAAAAGGGCATAGTTTGATCTGTTCTGAACGCTTCCTCTCCATGTTAAAACATCAAGAAGCTGAAATGATTTGTGGTTTTTCACGATAAAAAATTCAACCCGGAGCAAAAAGTATTAGCAGAGAACGTCCTCATCAGCGGAGGTTCGATCACAACGGTCTGCTGCCAATTAATTAAGTAAATGTAGTCGTCAGCTTCAAAGTTTATATCTTGGATCTTTAAAGTGCGTATTGATTTCCCTTTATAATCTTTTCGTGCTTTCAGAATTCTTCTCCATCAGAGTTCCCGGATATGATTTCTTTCATTTTGCAGCATACAGAGAAGAATGTTTTCCGCATGTGCAAAATAAGCATTCCTTTGAATCACTGGGGTAACTATATTTTTAATCTGTTTGTCCATCCCTTGCAGTGATTGTACTGTCTAGAAGAGGTTGAGTGCTATATCTTGCAAGAAATAGTTAGCTTTTATTTTAAACTAGCATGGTGCATATACCTTCACCATGAACAAAACAATGGATTTCAGCGTGTAAGAAGGGTCGGAAGTCGAAAAAGGTAATCGAAGTATCCTATTTGCCGTTGTAAGCCATCGTGCATGCGACATTTTTCCAAGACTCTTACGATCCATTTCAGCAGAAAATTTACCTTGTGAGATAGATTAAATGATATCAAACAGATACTTTTGTTCGGTACTCAGATTTCCTTTTTCAGCGACTGCAAGTTAGACGGAATCAGCTCGAATTCAACAACATTTAGAATCTGACATTTATCAGGTTGTTTCCTTATAGGTCCGACAAATCCACGAACCCCCGTTGTTTTCCCATCCAAATTGTTGAAGAGATAGCGCAATGAGAGCTCATTTGCATGGAGGTGGCAAATAAACCAATGCAGTTTTCTATTAAGTTTTTCTTCTTACATTCTGATCACATCTTCTTTTGTTCCTGTATTCAGTGCCGTTTCATCGCATCCCACAGTAACCGCTTCATCAGTTGCGATGTTATTTGTTTCTAGATACGAGAATATTGCGCCTCATATAGCTTTTTCGAGAACCTATCCTCATTTTCATGTGGCCAAGGTATTCTGAACCAGGTTCGTCTATCATAGATATGTACTCTTCTATTATCTTCCTCTTCTGATGCGTTCCCTTCCTTTGTCTCCACAATATATATGATATCTTTTCTACCATCAAAATAAATTGAATATAATGGCTTATCCAATCAAATTTCTTGCTGTAGTGTAGTGCGTTCTTCGACACGCTCTCTTCTAACTTTTATCCTGTCAAATACTACAGAAGTTTCTTTGGATTCAATTGACGATAAATCTTTAAGGATTGAACTTGTTAATAAAGCTGCAACTCGATCAGACACACCAGTGCGGTCACGTGTCAACTCAAATTCTGACAATTTTATTTGTTTAGATGGAGTCTTGGATGCAAATCTTTTGTTTACTTATTTGTGTTTAACGGATGAAGGAAGCTCATAGTCACTACCTTCGTCAGCAGATTGTGTTTCTGTGCTGGATGAAGGAAGAATCACTTCGATATTATCTGTCGAAGTAGATGGTTGATTTAAGAAACAATACTCACGATTCTTCCTAACTGCACTCTGAATATTTTTCTTTGATTGAATTTGATTGTTATTACCTATTGCTATTTTCCTCGTTGTTCATTGGTCTTCCAGAAACGTTTGCTCCAATTGCAAACTGCTGTAGCAAAACTGCTTTGCTACAAAAGCAGTTTTCAAAGCTATCGCATTTACAACACGAAATATCAAACCATTGTTCTGCATTATTTATTTAAAAGATGTAACATTTTCCTGCTAATATTTCTCATTAAAGCCTGATATTTTGAATAATATTTTAAAATTCTTTTTCTAACTGCATCTATTGATACACAATGGATTGATGCCGTTTTCCAAATAGAAATTAAATTCTCCGCTAATAATGTGATAATTTGTTTTATTTGCGGTGCTTTTCTTTTTCTCGCTCAAACAAAATATATTTTATAACATCTTTATAAGTTGGCAACACTCTTCCACTAATAACGCAGGGGGAATTTCTTGACGCGCTCGAAGTTAAAATGCCATAAATAAATATTGGTTTAATTCTCTTACATATTTTCTAGCTCTGAAATATAATATAACGTTTATAAATATTTATTATACACTATAAATAACTGTTCTTAAATACAAATAGAAGAATGTGATAAAGAAAAAATAGACACTAGAAAGAGCCACATACGCACAAACATCCACTCTTAACGAGATCCTCCGCGCTACTGAAACATAATTGTCGCGTACGCCGCCCTAATATGTGATTGAGGAACCTCTAAATATCAATGGATTACTTTCAAATTTCTTTTAATTGTTCTTTAAAATACCATAACTATTTTTTGGGGGGGAAAGTATTAATTCAAAATTAGAATTTAATTTTAATATATAATCCACGAAACTCAAAATTTAGTTGAAAATCGCATTATTTTCAATTTTCAATGTCGTTGAGGAACCTTTAAAAATTATTATATCAGAAAATCCTTTTGAGGAGTTTAATTTGACAGATAACTCCATTAAAAAATCGAGGTGGGAAAATAAATTTCCTAAAAAATGTTTTCACTCTACCCAACTGCACAACTACCTTCTATGACTGCTGTAGCATTACTGAAGAGCAGTGAGATTGTAAGTGTTGTAATAAGCATACTGCCGCAACCCTGTTGGACCCAGTTGTAACACGTTGGTAGATGGGACTAAACCAGCCAGAATTTTGTCTTGGCGGATAAGACATTTTGTGCTTCATATGGCTGCTCGCAGAGACGGAGCCACTGTTTTGGATTGCCTGGCAAATAGTGAGTCACTCTAACTCCTCCCTACGTGAGGAGTGCTGCTTCTTTTTATGTCTAAGACCTCCTTCAATCAAAATACAGAATATGGTATTCTACAATGAATGTCTTAATTCGGCGACTGAGAAAATAGTCATTTTGGCCCCTTGAAAGGCATACGTAGTACTTAGCGGCGAATTCCATTGAGATTTGAAACTTTTGCGTGCACACACCATGAGGTAATTTAGCGAGGCTGAAATGGAGGACGCATTTTTACAAGAATCCTGCAAAAAATGATTAGATATAGGAATTCCCTCTAAGATTAATACGCTGGGGGTGCAAAGAACTTGCGTATGTCTGAAACTCTGACAGACATCGGTAAGATGTCTTTGCTAGTTAGGATATATCAAGAAGTTCGAAATGGTCTACTCTTAATTGGGCCTGGTGTGGTGCCAAATTTAATCTTAAGCCAATAAGGGATCAAATAACTTCTATAGTTGTACTATAGAAGGTAGAAAACATCACAACCGTTTTTAAAGACGATCCCTAGCGAACTGAAATGTATAAAATACGTACCAATCAAACGACCTAATTACACACGTTTTTTCCATACTCGATGCTTGCACTATAATTTGTTGGAAAGCTTTAGAGAGATGGAAGTTGGAAAATATGTGCATTTGAGTTTGACCACTAAAATCTGGGACGATAGGAATTGGATAAGTATTAGACTTACTGAGCCTGTTTAATAGACTGGCTTATGAGACAGATCTTTGTTGAAACTATATCGTGTGTTTTTAATTATGTCTAGACCAATCTCTCTTTTGCAGCTGTTACTTAGCCTAGAAAAGTGGGCTGGGCGTGCTAAGACATAGGGGGACCTTTACTGAGTATATAGTGTTTTGCAGTGTGCTTCAGCCTCTGTTCACACAACCGCGTTGAGGTTATCTTGGAAGTATACAATTAATGCAGTTTATTTAACGAGTATTGTTTTAGGCAACGGCTAATTTATTTTTTTAGGAGTCTCTCTGGCGACTGCTAACTTAGGCATAGGTCGCTGCAATCACACAGTCTAGCTCTAGGCTACTTTAAAATAAGATTATGAAAACAAAACAACGATAAAAATGGAAAATGCCCCCAGTTAGGAAGCAAGCTCCGGTGTCGGGGAAAAGTCTCCGTCCCCCGGCAGCAGGAGCGTGTGACCTACAAAGAAAGGAACAATAACAAAAAACCAAAAAAACAACAACACCTAGTTAAATACAGTAAAAGAGATAAGGCCGGCCTCCCGCAAAAAGTCTACAAGTCCCCCAGTCAATGTGCACGTACTCGTCCCGAGTACAAGGGACAGGTGGTAGCGACCGTGCCCATCCCGGTACAGAGACAGGTAACGTGCGCGAATATCGCCCAGACTGGGACATTCAACAAGAGGGGCCAAACAGTCTGGGAGAAAATGCAGTCTTCGCAATAGGGCGCTGACAAGCACTCCATCAAATGGCGGTGCGTCACGCGAGTGTGCCAAATTCGGAGACGACAGAAAGCAACCTGAACCCTTCACGGCATTAGGGGGCAGGTCCATGGGAACAGTCGCGGCGGAATGGCACGCAACTTTGAGTTTCCTTCGACTGTCTCTCATCTTCTTTGCTAAGCAGCCCGAAGAGCTGCCAAAATTCCTGTCCTCGCGGACTCTTTGGCGCCCTCATCGGTACGCTCATTTACCGCCATTCCTACATGTTCAGGAACCCAGTAGAAGATAATCTCGACATCAGCCCGGCTCGCCTAAACCGTGGCGTCAAGGATTTGGCGAACCAGGGAATGTGCAGATTTCAATGCCCCGAGAGAGACTTGTGGCGCTCTGTGAGTCGCTATAGATCACAATCCGGTCTCGGAACCAGGCACGTAGCGTAATCACCTGTACCGAGTGGTGTATTGCCACTAGCTCGTCCGCGAATACAGATGCAGTGCCTGGCAGAGCCCAGCTGACTTCAAAAAGAGGGGATATGGCGTGGAAGCCGACCCCCTCTTTCGACTTGGGGCCATCCGTATACACTGGCACGGTCTCAGCGTGATACGAGGTGTGGTTCAAAAAGGTCCAATGCAATACTTCCGGCGCTATACAAGCTTTAGGAGCAGAGTCGTGGCGATAAATAGCCAAATGTGGTACCGTCCAAGGTGGCGTCCTGGGCAGAATCAAAGGCGACACCGGACCGAGAGCTATACCTAGCTTTCGAAGGAGTTTCCTGGCCCTAAACACAAAGGGCTTAGGGTAAGACTGGCTTCTCTCGGCGGCATAGGCACCGTCGAAATCAGCTGCGAATGCAATGAGAGCTGTTGGAAACTGTCCCCCGGGCTAAAGCCTACAGGTGAATGATTCACTGTACACGGTGTAGAGCGAGTGGAATCTCCCCAGCATCGACTAGTAGTCTCTCAATGGATGAAGTGCGGAAGGTCTAGTGAAAAGGAAAGGCGATGTGAGGAAGGTATGGGTGGGGATGAAGCAGGTTGTTAAAAACCCATCAACCCAGACCGGAGCTCAGGGGTTAGGAAACATTGTCCCCTCTCACCTCAGCCCTGATCCGGGATGGTTGGCTGACTAGAAGGTCAGCATCTACCCTGTGAAATTAGAGGCTTACAAGAGAGAGTTGTGGGAGAGGTTGTAGGGGAAGTGAGGAAGTAGAGCAGAAATACAGGCTGTCTGAAATAATGAGAAGAGGCTAATCTGGGGTCGGACGGGATGCTGAGTTTCGTCAGCACGGCGGCCAAGATGGCATATCGCCGCTCCCTTTATGGGGTAGGCAACGGCTAAAACGAAAAAAAACTTTTAGAAAATCGCTTTGTGAAAGCACGCTACTTTAAATCTAGGAAAAATGAGAAGTGCTGCAGACATTGACAACTAAAAACAACCAAGGGGAGACTGTCTGGGAAAGATAGAGATGTAAAGACGTTTCATTTTAATAGATCAAAATAGGCTAACTTGTGAGAGTTTGTAGCGAGAAGACCATAGGAGGTCAACGTCTGTCCTAAGCCTGTAGATCCCTTGTCAAGAAAGAAGTTGTGTCCCATGTCTGGATCCCGGATCAAGAAGCAGGGATCCGATCGCTCTTCGCCCATATGGTGATAGCCGAACCAGGCGAATGGACTCCCCCTGAGAAAAGGGTATCACTGATGTTGAGCTGGTGGCGCGGCCGGAGGGTGCTGAAGATCGGGTCTCGAGAGGGGAATGACAACTTTGACAAGGTCATGTTACGTTATGTATTTTATCGGGAAATACTGTTATCATTTTCTAGTGGATTTTTGGAAGGCAAGAGGAATGATGCAGTTGGAATGTGCAAATCTCTCTCTTCTCTGGATGAGGCAGCCTGGTTACAATGATAGCCGATAAAGATTTTGAGAATCAGTATGGACCTCTTGCGTGATTTTAGGCAGCAAAAGGGCGGATATTGGACGTAGCGTTCACCTTGTTTGTATTTTTTGTTGAAGATCCATGTCGAATGAGTTGCAAATTATATTGAGCGATGCGTTTTCTTGATTTATGCTTGTGGGAGTTTAAATTGTTCCCAAGGTTACAAATATACCTGTTGCTTAAATAAACACGTTAAAAATTCGTCTTTATTAACAAAGGCTATAGTTGGAATTGTGCTTGGTTGCCTCAAGTTAAGGTGGTTGCAGCTCGTGTAAATAGAGAGAACGTTCTTGGAGGTTGATGTGAAAGCTTCCACATACAGCGGAACGAAGGTGGCAGACGAACGAGAGAGTTGTTTTTTTATAGCAATAAGCTTCCTCTCCCATGAGTGCACAAATTGTTGGTCCACGAATTGCTTTGACGTACTTGGTACCGCCCTTTTGGGATTGCTAGCAGTCACTGGCCGAGATTTTAAACAAGACAACATCGATTAGAAATTTGTCATATCAAAGGTACATTTTTGTGTAATGTTATCGAATCTTCTTTCATTATCTATATATAATATGGAAAATTTCAAGAACTCTCGAGACAAATTGGTGCCATTTGTATGTATAGAACAAACCTCGATAAGCAACATGCATAAAGTCATGGGGACTGGGTATCGTTTTTCCCAAGGTAGATGATATTCAAGGCATACATTTAATGCAGTTAAAAAGATTAATTTCAATTGATTCCCTTATATTTTTCATATTTTAGTGCTACAGCAATAAATACTAAATATATTTTAAAGATTGAAAAAAATTTTAGGCTTCAAGACAAATTGATGCTGTTAGTATACAATAAGTTTCGATAACCGACACTGCATTAAGTTCTGGAGGCTGGACATCATTCTTTGCAGGGAGGAGACATTCAAGGCATCCATCTAATGGACCTATAAATGCATTTCAATAGATCACCTTATATTTTATCTATTTTACCGTCACAGCAAAACACCGTTGAAAATCGTTAATAACTTTTCTCGCTTCGTTTTGACCATTCGCCGTAATTCTGCTATTCATATTTTAAAAACTAACTTGCAGCCTTGTAATAGTTTCATCGTCAAGCGCGAAAATTGATTCATCCTATTTGAAATAGATCGTACTAAGAAAGACTTAAGCACCTCATGTTACTTTCAAAAGAATAATGATATGAACTTACGTACCCAACCGATTAGGTCTTTAAATCATTAAATGGGTTCACTAATATATATTATCACTAAATATTTAAGTATATAAGCAAACGCAGGCTTATAATAATTGTTTTATTCTAATAAACATACAATTCAATAATGGGAGAGCATAAAATTTACTTGCCTATAAAACAACTTGGTGTAACTTGCCTACGAAAGTCGTTAAAAGCACTTCATGCAAGATGTTTAAGAGTTGAATAGATAAATCTTACTTTAAATAAATATATATATATATATATATATATATATATATATATATATATATATATATATATATATATATATAATCAATATGAAATAAGGGAATATGATATTTAGGTATTTCGGGGTTTTTTTATTCTTAAACAAGCAACCATCATTGATTATGAAAAGATAGAGAGAGAAAAAGAGATTGATATATATATATATATATATATATATATATATATATATATATATATATATTTATATATGAATGCAATGTCCCACAGGAAAAAATAAAATGGTGTTTCAAAGTACTTTCGAACTTTATTAAGTTCCTTATCAAGGATAACTACAAGAAATAATATTATATTACAGGTATATATACGAAAGAAACGTATGATAGACCGCCTCAAAAACAAGAAATCACCAATGAGGCAGACGGAAGGGGGAAGGTAAAGATTCACATTAAGAATTACAAGAAGCAGGTAGTAAGGTCAAACTGGGAAGACGGAAAGGGTAACAGATTCAAAGAAATGGAGATAGCCTAACGAGGAACATTATAAGACATGAGGAGCGAAAAGTAGGGAAAATACAATGTAAACAACAGAGCAGTAACAATAAAAATAAATGGGGCTACATTACTAAAGATTGTATATAAAAAAAAAACTAAGAACAAAATTCAGAACTAATTTCTATAAGTATTAGTTTTTTAATTATAGCATCTATTTTATATAAGCCAGGAGAAAGGTTAAAATTATCACATTAGCTTATAAAAGCACATTCAATGATATTCCTTTTTATAAGGTCATTGGAACGATAAATAAATTTGGCCGAGTTCCAGTTAATTAAATGGTTCTTATCTGACATATGGACAAAGAAAGCACTGTTATCTTCTCCTATTCGGACATTATATTTATGTTGATTTATGCGAACAGAAAGTTGTTTACCTGTTTGTCCAAAATATTTACTTAGGCAACCAGAACACTCGTCTCATATTTAAAAGCAACAGAAATGTTAAAGTTATTCCAAAAAAGGGGAAGATCACTAAAACAAAGAGAAAATGGTAACACAGAAATGTTATTACTATTAAAAGAGAGAGTAGGGACAGTTTGATAAAATGTCCTTTTAGCAGAAGAAAGACACCATTTCATTTTTTCCTGAGCGACATTGCATTCATTTGCTACCCTCACGCGTACTTTGTGAGTTTTTCATTTAATATATATATATAAATATATATATATATATATATATATATATATATAAACGGATTAAAATAATATAAAGATATTTACGTTTTAAAGAAAGTAAATAATTTGTGGGAGTCTAACCTATGCCATCGAGTGCTCTTCGATTTTCAGGCCTTTGCAATAACCAATAGGCTCTTGAGGGAGGTGGATAAAGCATTATAATTAGTGCTACTTTCTTAAGCATTGTTAATGGGTAAAGGAATAATAAGGAGACCAACTGACGAGAGAAGTAAAATGATGCATAAATCAAGTGAAATGGAGTAGTTAAACAAGTTTAATGTTAGTATAGGCAAAATTGTTTCCGTGCTAAAAAAAATAATGGGAAATTAGTAAACGAACATTCCCCGAAAGAATTGGTAAAAAGAAGATAGAAATTCAGAAATCGTTATTATACATCGATGTTATGGTGAAAAGAGAAAAAAAGAATGTCGTAGGAGTTTGACCACTGGTTGGCTATCCTTTATGTTGCCTTTTATTTTTTTAGTCATAAACACTTTCGGAGAACGTGTAAGAGTAATAACTTATAATGCACTAAAAAGCTAATAAATTAAAATTCAACCAAACTGCGTGAAATATGAACATATCACTGAATAATTCATTATTTTACTAAATAAACTCCTTAAAAGAATATTTCAATTGTATTTAAAAGACAACAAAAACTAGCAGCTAATCCAAGAAAAAATGCAAACTAGATAATTTTATTGATAGCGATTTTTTATCCTTTATTTGACGGTGAATAATTTTTTGCTTTCTCTTCTTCGAGACTCATTCTCAACATAATTACTAAGAAGTTTAGATTTCAATGATGTTTTATTTTGTTGTTTTAGAGCAACACTTGATTGTACATTTCTAACACACTGCTGTCCTGTCTCAAGGAATAGGTGATGGCAGCGTCACCACAATCAATCAAGGAAACCCTTTGATTGGTAAATAAAACTTAGGAGCGGAATTCCACATGCAAAGAACATATATATGTGAGTGGTGTCTCGAACGACTTTCTTTGATAGCAAGGATACAATGAAAAGAAACATAAACTTATATATATATATATATATATATATATATATTTACTGTATACACCATCGGCCAAAATATAAAGTAGCCTAAGAAATCATTCACAAAATGTAATTAACTTTCGTACTAAATAACACAGCATATATTTTAGTAATTTATTTTTATTATTGTACTACTTATTTGTGTCACCATGCATTAATAACAGTAAAAACTCTTTGTCGCATGAAGTTACTCATATTTTCACAAACTTCTGACGCTATTTTTTCCCACTCAGCTTGTAATAGTTCATACAATTGTGTTTTATTTGTACCTCTATTAATACTTATGGCTTTTCCAGCACTCTGACTATGATATATTTAATTTAAGTCTTAACTCTCTGTTGGCCACTCTTAGGAGTGATCCTTATTTCTCTAATGTAGATAACAAGGATACTAACCCTATTTTTTTACCCTCAGGTGTGAGGTATACATCATCTTTTCTCAATTAAAGATTGTAAGGAGACGGTTTTAATTTTAACCTATGGTGTACAGTGGAACTTGTATAAGAGTGGTATGTCCATAGCCAGCAACAAGATCACAACTGCCCTATACTACTGTTAAGAAGTCGACCTGAAGACTGACTTAATGATAGACCACCATTTAGATGTTACCTCTATGTCTGAACAAGACCTATTGACTGCCAGTAAGCGCATGACAGTCAAAGATGAAAGCACGCTCATTCACCGCATCAAACTCAACAAGATGACTCAAGCGCCTGGAACTGGTATCAAGATATTTTTTCTATGTCTTGAGGGCCAAGGATCTCTTTGCCAATACATTATGAAATGTCAAGAACCAGGGTGCATAGATACAATTGATTATAGCAATGAAATAATCAGATAATCTCATTCGGGGTATCGCAATAAGGCGCAGGTGAGCGCTCCATCAAATAGCAATGTGCTACAGGAGTGTGTCCGATTCGGAGACGATAGAAAGCGACCTGAAGCCGTCGCCACACATGATTTAGACTTATCGTGTGTGGCCTTACACAAATTTCAGGTGACCCCGACTTAGCACGTCTACAAGAACGATTCGTATGGCCTAAGCGGTGACAGTAATAGCATCGCCGCGGCAGTGGCACGAATGCCTTCACGCGGTAGCGGTACAAACCGGCACGCACTGACTCAGGGAGCTTGTCACAGTCGAACGTGACGAAGAGTGTAGGGGTTAGGCTCGAGGCACCTCCCTGTTTTCTCATCACACGTTTGACCTTGACCGCCCTATAGTCGGCCAGCTCTAGGGTGATGTTCTCAATGGAGTGGTCAACGAGTTCCCTCGCATAAAAAACTCCTTTCACAAAGTTCATGGTAGAGTGCGGCGTCACACTCACCGGGGTGCCATGAAATGTCCGAAGAGCACTTATCTTGGCCACCTCAGCGTGATTCGCTGCATTCGCCAGTAGGCTCTCGTCCGAGAAACGGGTCACCTTTGGCTCTCTACCAATTGCCCTAGCTAATCCTTTCCTCTGATGGATCATGTTGCCCTTGACCAACATGGTGCTATCAGTGGAGCGATTATCGAGGAAGCGTTTAAAGCCAGCGGGCTAGAAAACGCCAGGTAACCTCTGAATAAGGTGCCCCGATGTCATCGAGGCTCCACCCTGTGCACTTTTAGTTTTAGTCAGTGGCTCCGCAACCGGAGGGGCAGAGGAGCCGGATCTGCCGATCTTAGCTTGGTCGCTTGCCAAAGTGGCAGCAGACTCAACCGTCCCCGTAGCCACCCTGGTCGGAGAGGAGCCGCGAGTCTTCCAAGTCTTTGTCTTTTTCCTCTTTTCCTTTTTTGGAGAGGAGGGCGGGGAAGAACTCGCTTCTCACCTCCGCTGGGAGGAGCCCTCAGGCCAGATGGACCAGCCTCAGCCAGGTCATTCTCCGAAATGGAGAAGGTCCTGGTAGTCGTGGGGGAACTGGTCGGAGGAAATCCCTCCCCTCTTAGTACTTCTTCGGAAACCCTAGCCGTTTGAGGAGGACTTTGCATATGGGCGGATTCGAGTGAGGTGCTTGGAACCGTGCCCAGATTCTCATCCATGGAAGGCCCTACCGTCTGAGCCTGGGTTTCCTCAAGGATCATGTCTATCTCAGGGGGGGGCTTCCAGTTGGCCATGCCCCCCCCAGGACATCTCAGGTCCCGTTTGCAGTATCGTCACTAGTCTTATGTGGGGAGTCACAGGCCTTGACGTCGGCAAGGTTCAATATTCTTGCCAGCAGGTCTTTTGAGCGAAGCGATCGGAGGGTCCTGGCTCCCTCTACCCCCTAAGGGGGTTTGCCCTACCGAGCCGCTTCAATGTGGAGTGGCTGGCTAAGGGCTGCCTGTTGGCTTTCTTGGCAGTCCCCTTGGAAAGAATAGAGGAAACTGCCGCTGGAAAAAGGGGAGGTGCCCGAAAACACCTCCAGAGAAGGGGGTGAGGGGGAGTCCCCTACACCGGTAAGCGAAAGAGTGGAGTAAGCCTTTTCTCCGGTTAGAGAGATAGAGAGGGTCCTCTGAGCAAGCACAGGGGGCGGGAGACCTCTATTTTTTCGGTGGTGCTGCCCGAGGGCGGCTCAGTTGGTGACACAGGGAAAATTAAGGGGAGATTTTTGTGTTTCTCATCATTGGGCTTGGTTACCCTCTATATTTCACGCGATGCAATCGCTCATCACGTCTTGCAGTTGCCCGCACTTCAAGAGGTGCTTAAGGGCCTAGCAGAGCCAGGCGCCGCCATTTGGGACCACCCATCCCGCCTGGTGGCCTGACAGTCCATCGGCATGGCGGCTCTACCTTAGACGCGGAGTAAAAAGATTGGTTGTGAAGAGGAGAGGAAAAGGGATGTGAGGAAGCTATGGGTGGGGATGAATCAGGTTGTTAAAAACCATCATTCCGAACCGGAGCTCAGGGGTTAGGGAACATTGTTCTCCCCCCACAGCCCCGATCCAGGACGGTTGGCTTGAGAAGAAGGTCAGCATCTACCCTCTGAAATTAGAGGGTGACCAGAGAAAGTTGTAGGAGAGTTTGTATGAAAAGCGACGATTTAGAGGAGAAATTCAGGCTATCTGAAGGAAGGAAGTTAGGCTAAGCTGTGGCCGGACGGGGCGCTGGATCCCGCCAGCACGGCGGCTAGGATTGCAAATCGCAGCTCCCCTTACGGGGTTCCACAAGGCAGCTTTCTCAGTCCTTTGCTGTACCTCGTGTACACAATTGACCTACTTGCTCCAATGAGGTACGATTTAATTTATCTGCAATACACAAATGACATCACTAAAATTGTCCTGAGTCCATTCAAAAAGTCTGGAAGTCAGGCAAGGGCGACAGCTGCCGAGATTGACAACATCATTCGCTATGAAAAAAAAGTTGAAGATTACGAGCAACCGTCAGAAGTTCACCATAATTCCAATGAACCACCGGAAAGTTGACGACATCATCGTCGACAATTATCTCTATCCATACTCTAATGAAGGAAAAGTCCTGGGCTTACGACTCTAAAAATCTGGTTACAAGGCTCAGGTAAATACCAGAGTTTCCCAAGCCAAAAGAGAGCTGAAGAAACTTTACGGTTTCCGAACCTCAGTGTGCCAAACAAAAAAAAACTGTACATGGCCTTGGTACCCTCAGTCCTAGTGTATCCGGCTGTGATCACGCAGATGACAAGCTTTACATCTCTCAGAATGATGCAGAGAGTGCAGAATAAAGCCACACTGCCGATAACTGGCTCCCAAAGGATCGACAGTATTCGGAAGTCGGTTCTATATCAAAGAAGCAGACTAAAACGGATTAATATGGAGAGCCAAATGCTAGGGAGAAAGACCTGGGACAAAATCGAGCAAGAAATGCTCCCGACAATAAACATCGACTTGAACGTACGTGGGAACAGAAGACGCGCAATTGGTAGAACAGCTCTGTTCCCAAGCGGTAGAACCTGCGCGAGAGAAGACGTACTACCAATATATACTTAGTAGTATACAAAATAAAATGACCTTGACCTTAATGAACTCGAATCATGATAAAACACTAAACAAAAGAGAAAAATTAACTTAACAAAAAGAGGCGAACTGCCCAAATTAAAAATTAAAAAATTAAAATATAAAGAGGTGAAGAGCCCAAACTCATTAAATCTAAAATAACTAAATTTACCAAAAAGAGGCAAAGTGCCCATATTAAAAATTAAAAATTTAAAATAAAAAGAGGCAAAGTGCCAAAACTATTACTCAAATTGAAAATAATTAATGAAAAGATTAACAAAATTCAAATAGAGATATTTAGCATAACAAAAACTTTGAAAAGCTCGAATGCTACGACGGTGGAATATATTAAATTTAATAAATAAAAATATATATAAGAATGGAGGAAACTGGCTGTAAACGACAGTGAGCACCATTACTGACGGAAGAAGAATACATTATAAAATAGAAAACATAAGAAGCATGCTAGTGATGCCCTAACACCAGGGCAAACTAGAAAACATTTTCGCACCTCTATAAACCTACCATACAATTCATCAGTTTCAATAATTAAAAAAAAAAATCTTCGACTAAAAATATCTTTTAACAATGCAGAAAAAGATTTTTGAAATTTTAACCATACTCATACAGGTTATTTCTTCACATGGTCTATTAAAATTCAGATATGTCCCCATAAGAGTAAGTTAATTAAATCTATACTTAGTATCGCTCTAATATGAGGACCTTTTTTTCTTATTTATACTTTAAAATCGGAAAAAGGCAAACTTAAATTAAAGAAGATAATGAAGAAACAAGAGAAACTATTAATGCCAACTTTAGATTTAAAATTAAAAACCATCAAACTAAATAAAACACAGAAAACAAGCAAAGAATTTAAAGTGTAAATCAAAATTTTCCTCTCAGGAAGAATTATTTTTAATTGAAATTTTATTTCACTTAAGGAATAAAATAATTTCAGATATGTGAGGGAAGATTTTCTTTTAAAATAGAAACTCAAAATCAATGAATGTTAAATTTCTCAAGAAAAATTCATCTTAAAATACTAAAATGAAAATCCTACAAAATTTCTGTATTAAACTCAAACGAAACACAAACGAGAAAAGATTTTATTCGAATTTAAATATTCATAGAGATTTTCAGTCAAAGATTACTTATATAAAATCGAGGTATTTGATCCTGTTTCATTATAGCCTTGCTTTTAAATGCGGAGGTAATGTAATTTAATTAATGATTTCGTAAATAATTTTACTTTATCAATGATAACATTCAATGTTAACCTTTTATTAATTATTTCGAACACAATTAATCAAGGAGTATTAACTCTTAGAATTTATTTTAATTCTAGGAAACTTAAATGAGTTAGTGATTCAATCAAAATACATTATTTGGCATATAAAATTTACAACCACACTCTCACTCTCTCTCTCTCTCTCTCTCTCTCTATATATATATATATATATATATATATATATATATATATATATATATATATATATATATATATATATATATATATGTGCGGTTAAGGTAATTGCATAATTAGACAACTGCTCTGCTTCAGGTCCAGCAGGTGATCCTATCCTCCTTGAACTGGAAGACAACACTTAGGGATGACCCATCCATCAGCCCCAAAAAAGCTGATTTCAAAGACACGCCTTTATGTCGTCTCGTTTACCGTCACAGAAAACTGTTATTATTAATATATTAACAGCGTTGACTGAGCCAAAACGCTCGAAAGATGGAAAAATATCCAAGACAAATTGGTGCGGTTAAGTTAATGGCATAATTAGACAACTGCTCTGCTTCAGGTCCAGCAGGTGATCCTATCCTCCTTGAACTGGAAGACAACACTTAGGGATGACCCATCCATCAGCCCAAAAAAGCTGATTTCAAAGACACGCCTTTATGTCGTCTCGTTTACCGTCACAGAAAACTTTTATTATTAATATATTAACAGCGTTGACTGAGCCAAAACGCTCGAAAGATGGAAAAATATCCAAGACAAATTGGTGCGGTTAAGGTAATGGCATAATTAGACAACTGCTTTGCTTCAGGTCCAGCAGGTGATCCTATCCTCCTTGAACTGGAAGACAACACTTAGGGATGACCCATCCATCAGCCCAAAAAAGCTGATTTCAAAGACACCCCTTTATTAATATATTAATAATAACAGTTTTCTGTGACGGTAAACGAGACGACATAAAGGCGTGTCTTTGAAATCAGCTTTTTTGGGCTGATTTGGAAAGATCCATCTCAGTCTATTCGTTCTAACTATTGAGAGGCACAAATAATCGGATCTTGTATTTTTTAAGCAGAAAGCTTGAGGGAGGGGGGGAAGCAGTTTTCAGAAAATCACTATATTAAGAGGTTTGTCTCTTCTCTTCGCCCCTTAATTATTCCAATTTTTTTAAAACTTTACGCTTCAAAGAGAAACCTAAAGGGGCGAGGAGTAATAAAAATTTCAATACTTTTTGACCTAAATTTTCTTACATGGATGATTTCATTATTGTAATTTCACTATGATCTGAATGATGTATTCCGTCTCAGAGGACCCATAATTGTGAAAAGAAAAAGAAACTTTGCTAGTGAAGACCATAAATGGACGATATATTTTCGAACCACTGCACACATTAGCTCTGTATTGGAACATTTACAACATAGCTTTTGCAACATAGTTCATTAAGGATAAATACCAAGCAACTTTTTTCTAAATCTCTTCTGTTTTAACCCGAATAATGCATTCGGGTTCTAAAATTTATCCGCAGACCTCAGTGTTTTTTGTGCCTGTTTATGTGTGATTAATTTTCACTTAGTTTATAGGTTTGTTATGAATTTGTTGTCAACATAGTTTAGGCCTATTGACCCAATTTCAGTTTTACAACAGGTGAAACAGTCTTTCTTTATCCTGCGGATCAAAGACAATGATTATTGTAAGCATTATTTCAATAGCGATCGATATAACAGTGCGAAGCTTCCTCTTGGAATTAAAAGTAAATTCCCAGTAAGGTCAACTATATTGTCACACGAACATATCGCACTAGTGGACATGGATGCGTTTTACACTATTAAAAAGTTAGTTCAGATCCACTGGAAACTGATATGAATAGAAAGAGTGATTGGCCTGAATAAATTGCTTCAAAGACTGCAGAAATTTCATGCTTCATTTGCTGGAAGTGCTGTCATCGTTAATATTTTGCATTCAATTTAATTAAATTTATTCGACTTCGATTCTGAATTGTTAAAAATAAATATGCTTGTAGACTAAACAAAAAAAATTATTAGCAGTGGAAATTACAAAAATGTTGCTCAAGTGTGTTTGAATTCAAACTTTTCATTTCTATCGCGTCTTTGGCGAAGCTTTTCTTAGAAGTTGCCCCTTGACTCCTTGCCCATCAAATCAATATTTCTGTTCCAATGATCTTTTTCCTTCATAATTATAGCCATTATTCTTTATTTACTAAATTTCTCTATCTCGTCTTCTTCAGTCCCCTACAATACTTTCAAGCTAATACAGAGCTAATAGAGCAGAAAAAAATTAATTTCGGCCCTAATTAACAAAAATTGAACAAAATTACTTCTTTTGAGAGGGAAAATGTCTAAAATTGACCTTAATTATAACTTTTGACCAGTACGGAATAACAAAGATGAAATAAATATTTGCTTATCAAATATGAAAATAACACTGGGTACAAATTTTCACAAAACTTTTGTTTCTCTTATTTTTTGGAGTGTTTTAAATACTAAATTTTGCGCTGATTCCAAATATGTCCTTATTTTCTTTCTACTATCGTACTATCGACCGTTTGAAAGATATAACAAATTATGCTAATATAAAGAAATTTATAGGGTACGGGTAAAGCACACTTACATTTGCGGCTAATTTATTTATTTTCTTTTTCAGGTTTATATGAGAAATATTGACTTTCTTGGTTACAGCTAAAACAGGATGCAGAAATTCACCTGTATTATGTGTGGTATCAATGTTAGACCTAGCATGTCATGTATCACATAAAATTGTGAAAGATGGAAAGTACTGCATTGCTTATAGACTGTACTTTGAAATGAGTATGGAGAGACCGAATTTAGATGCATGGCTGAGAACTGCAAGAAAAACAATGCCATTTGCTCTGCCTAGAGTTTGGTGAGAGCCAAAAAATCATCACGATGATTGCTATTTTTGCATAATTGACATTCCAAGTTCAGAAAAGTTAAGGATAGAAAATCCCTCCCATATCCTAACATTTCATCCTCTATTGCACCTGTGCCACATGTTGATACCTTATTGGTTCCACGTCCGCCAGAAAATGTAAGTAAATTGTAAGCTTTGTAACAGAATATATTAACTGGGCCGCAAGTAAGGAAAATGCTGAAGTCAGTACAACTTGAGATTGTAATGAGTGATGTCGAAAGTGAGGCGTGGTGTGCATTTCAAAATATAGTTAATGGATTCCTTAGTAAAAATAAAGACACAAACTGCTGGTAGTGACACGTTTAGAAAGTTTTTAGAATTTAGGATGTAAAATGTCACTAAAGGTGCACTTTTTGCATTCACATTTGGAGTATTTTCCTTAAAATTTGGGAAAGGTGAGTGAGGAGCATCTGTGAGCGGTTCTATCAGGACATTGCTGTAATGGAGAAAAGATACCAAGGAAGATGGGACACTGCTATGATGGGGGACTATATATGGTCCCTGGTGCGTAAAGATCAAAAAGCTCACAGTAAGAAAGCATGTTCTTCAGTGCACCTTTAGTAGGTTATCTCTTATAATCACATTTTCTCATTAATTTAAAAAGGAATACAAGGAGAAAATATTATCAGCTATTAATGATGGACAATATGAATATGCTAAATAAAGTGAACTGTCGCAGCTATTTATAGTTAGTTTTATATAAAAAATTCCAATTCAAATCCTCGATGCTATGCAATTTTGAATGTTAATTTTTGGAATCAGAAGGTTAAACCACCTTAGAAGCAATAAAAACATTTAAAGAAACAAAACTAGTGTTACCCAGTGTAATATCGGGTGTTTAAAAAAATTCGATATCATTTGAAATGTAAATATCACAGAAATTAAATAGCCAAAGTAAATGAAACTAAAGAGGCTTAATTTTAAGCAACATAAGATTTATTCCTCCAAATTTGAAAGAGAAAATCAGAGGTATGTGGATTCCATGAACGATTTCACAAAATGTTCAATATGCGCACTGCCTGAGACACGGCAGACGTTAAGTCGGGAGTCCAGCTCCTCCCATACACTCTGCAGCATGTCTTTGGTAACAGTCTCCAGTGTGGTAGTGATTCTGTGATTAAGTTCCTTCGCATAGCTCTAGACAAAAAAATCGTAAGGTGTCAGGTCAGGTGAACGTGGCGGCCATTTCAACAACACATTGTCTTCATCATCAGCACGCACGATCCATCTCCCTCGCAGAAATTCATTAAAATAAGCCCGCACAGTGAGCTCCCATTGAGGTGGAGCCTCTTCCTGTTGAAAAATGAAGTCTTTTTGCTCATTTGCAATGAACTCATCCATTAGCCAGTTCTGAAGCATTTGCAGATAAGCACGGCCGGTCATATTTCCCTCAAATTAAAACGGTCCATGAAGACGTTTCTTGGAGATGGCGCAAAACAGATTCACTTTCAGTGAGTCCCTCCCCTGCTCAACTGTGGCATGGGGATTTTCTTCTCTCCAAATGCGAACATTATGCTTATTGACTTTGCCATTCGTATGAAATGTGTCCTGATCACTAAAAACAAGACCTTCCTTGAACTCATCTTCTTCAAAACGCCTTTTCACTTCTAGTGAATGGCATTTCTATACTTGTAGAAATCAAAATATCAAACATTAAACATAAACTCTTGACCTGTTTCTACCTAAGATTTTAAAATTTGAAGTAATTTAAACGGGAATTGGCAAAGTTATCAGATTGCAAAATGATATCAATTTTTTTAAACACCCGATACTTATAAATAATCGTAGCGATTCTTGATAAGGCTAGATACTACAGGAAATCTTTCACTAGTCTCCACTTTTCAGGAAGAGAATAAAGCATTTTCATGTATATGATGAAAGACTAGGAATATCATATAGCGAAAGTAGAATTTGTGCACCAATGCTACTTCTTGTTTGGATGTAGCTATTCGCGATTGTGCTTAAGGGTTATCCAATTTAAAACAGTTATTTGAATTTTTTTATTTATTCTGCGTTTTCTGATTATTATTTGAATAAAATAGTCTACCCTTGTCTTAGCTAATAAACAATGTCATCACTATTAATCTTTCTATTTTCTGCAGCATATTTACCTACCAGTCCCAGACAACATCCTTCAGAGCCAGATGTGATCTATTCATTTCGAGAGTTAAGAGTTGAATAAATTCAGACTAACACACACCCTATTCCCTTTATCCCCCTGCGGTTTTCATGTGATATGGAGTTCACATTCATCTATGGTTATAATTAATTTGCTCAGTGAATTTACAACATTTTCCAAGCGATTAATTAATCTGTTAACTTAGGCCTAAAGCAGACAGCCTGATGGTAAGTCAACTGTAATGAGGAACATTTGTTATTAATTTACCCTCGATTTATTCGCGTGCGAGGCACGTAGCGAGCGAGCGACTCTGCATCTCACAATGTCGCTCCCCGTTTTACTTTTTTGTTTTGTTTTTGTAATAACATTGCAACTATTTAGCCGATTCTAACGAAATTTAACACTTGTATATTGTTTAACATTCTCTTTCGAATCCTATAATTGCGAAAGTCCTCCCAAGGTTAGCCCATGAATTACTTTGTTTTAGCTATAACATCATAACTATGGGCAAATTCTAACGATATTCAAAACGTTTACGTTGTTTTACATTCTCTTTCAAATAATATAATTGCTTAAAGGCCTCGCGAGTTTAGCCCAGTAATTATTTTGTTTTTTCAATGATATCCTAATTTTCGGCCGGTTCTAAGTAAATTTGGAACTCTTATGTTGTTTTACATTCTGTTTCAAATGATATAAATGCCAAAGTCCTATCAAGGATATCCCGGGAATTATTTTGTTTTGGCGATAACATCATAACTTTGCGGCCGATACTCTGCTAGACTAGACTAGGCTCTAATATGTTATACTCTGCTAGGCAAGTCTTGAATAGACTATGGTAGGATATTATAGGCTACGCTATATTATGCTAAGCTTTACTAAGATATACTGTACAATGGTAAAATATACCATGCAAATTTAGGCTATAATATGCTATGAGAGGATAGACAATAATAAGCTATGCATGACTAGGGTATACTACTATAGTAGAGGCTAGGATAGTTAATGCTCTGCTAGGTTATACTATGCTAGTCTAGACTAAGCTATACTAGTCTAGGTAAGGCATGAAAGTCTATATTAGGCTAGGCTTTGATATGATATGCTTAGGTAGGCTATGATATACTAAGCTATGCTACACTAGGCTAGTCCTCGCTATACCAGGTTAGGATAAGCAAAGCTTTGGTAGGGTAGGCTAGACTATGTTATGAATGTTATGCAACCCTAGGCTAAGATCTATTACTCTAGTCTAGGCTATGCAATACTATAATATACTATACTATACTAACTAGGCTATGGAAGGAAAGGGTAAGGTAAGCTATGATATTCTATACTAGGCTATACTAGTTTAAGCTATCATACGCTAACTAGGCTAAGATAGGATAGAACATACTAGGCTAGGGTGCAGTGAACTAGGGTAAGCTAAGCTAGGCTAGACTAAGTTTGAATATACAATTGTTGGTGGCACTAAGCTAAGTTAGTTTATGCTCTGTTAGGCAATTCAGCAATTCAGCCAATTATAACGAAATTTGAAACTATTATGTAGTTTTACATTCTCCTTCGAATAATACAATTGGCATAGTCCTCCCATGTTATTCCGGGAATTATTTTGTTTTTGTAATGACATTATAACTATTTGGCAGATTCTAACGAAATTTGAAATTCTTATGTTGTTTTACTTTCTCTTTCGAATGATATAATTGCAAAAGTCCTCCCAAAGATAGCCAGGGAATTATTTTCTTTTGGCAGTAACATCATAACTATTCGCCCGATTCTAACGAAATTTGAACCCATTATGTTGTTTTACATTTTCTTTCGAATGATATAATTGATAAGGTCCTCCTAAGGTTAGCCCGGGATTATATTTTAGAGCCATAACACCATAACTATTTGGCTGATTCTAACAAAGTTTGAAACCCTTATATTGTTTTACATTCCCTTTCAAATAATATAATTGCCGAAGCCACCCAAGTTTAGCCAGGGATTAAGTTTCTGGCAATAACATCATAACTACTTGCCCGATTCTAACGAAATTTTAAACCCTTAATGTGTTTACATTCTCTTTCGAATGACAGAATTATTAAGGTCCTCCCAAGATAACTCCGGGAATAATGGAAAGTTTTTAAAGTCGTAAAGACAGAAATCCAAATAAGTCAGGGCGAGCGAGTTTTGTCTCAGTAGATATAGTTACATTTCACTTCTCTACTTTGCTTATCGCGTCCATTTCCTATATAAAGTGCAATATCCTCCGTTAATTATACTACCCTTACCTGTTTTTTCTTCTAATTAGTATGAAGGTTATTTTGATTCTTATATAAAAGAAAATACTTCGGCAGAAAATAATGAAATCTCCTGAGAGTTGCAGCTGTTAATTTATTCATGGTATTTTTTAACATTTCTAGTATATCACTTTGATGATTCCTTGAGTTAACTCAAAATTATGAAAATATGGTTTTCATCGGAGGTACTTCAGCAAGATTGCGTTCCAAGAGAGGCCCACACGTTACGCACGTTCAGCTGGAGGATTAAAAAGAAGCAATATATAAATATGATAGGTAAGAGATAATACTAAGTTATAATAAGCATTATTTATCTTATAAAAAAGCAGAAATAAAAACACAATAATCTTCAATTGTATACATGCATAAATTGCTGTTTTAATCTTTGATTTACTTAAAATACGAAATATTTTTGATACATGATAATTTTAAATAAATATTTCTATTTTTAAAATGCAGGGTGGCCCTCAAAAAACGGGCTTGCGCACACTTTTGCGGATATATCTTTCATTCATTCACTAATGACTCTTACTTTGCAGGAGAAGACAGAAGCAATGCGTGTGAACAAAACTAGATCTCAATGAGAGCTCCAGCAAAGAATATACTGCGTCAAACATTACTACAAGACAAGCTTGTTCAAAAAGGTGCAGAACACTTTCGTGCATCAGTTCGAATGTGAAAAATCACCCTCCAAGAGCATAATTCAGGACTGGGTGGACCACTTCGAGAACTAGGGGACAGTGGAGAACTTTAATGCAGCTAGTGACAACCTTCCAAGCCATTCAGGACGCGTTAGAGATTCAGTTCAGCAGAGTTCAAAACACTCTTCGCGCAAGCCAAGTCAGTCCCGCGGTATATCCCGTGAGACTTGCAAGATAGTGCTAGTAATGCATGTAAAGGTGTACGCATACAGAATAAAGACGAAGCAGACCCTTACAGCATCAGAGACGGAGCAGAGAAAGGCTATGATAGTCAAGATACTGGAGAAGATGCAGGAGATCATATCTTTCCTTAACCTACTTTGGACATCAGTTGAAGCTCACTTCCATCTTGAGGGAAAGGTTAACTCGAAGACAGATTTCTTCGTGATAGTAACAGTCACCAAGGAAAGGTATGTTGAAGTCCTCAAAACCATCAAGAGGGAGTTGCAGACGCTATTGCCGTCACTTATGGGAAAGTTCTGGTTCCAAAAAAATGGAGCAAGCTCTCACACCTTAAACTTCTCCTGAGATTGACTGAAAGAGAACTTTGGCAGCCGTGTGATTAGTCTCAAGACTGATTTTAAGTCGGCACCTCTGTGGCTAACTTAAAGACAGAGTGTACGCAGGGAGACCCAGTACCATCACGGAGCTCAAGGAAGCAAGCCATCAGGGAGGAGAGCAGAGCCATTAGTCGGTCGGTTCGTAAGGGCGTCATGACAACCTTGTGCTGAAAGCTCAAGAAATACACTGAGCTAAATGGAGGTCATCTCGAACACGTGCTCTAGAAAAAAGAAGAAATATTCAAAGACTTTCAAGTTTTCATATGATGTTTTTAACAAAATAAACTAGTTATTACCAAAGTTTCATTAAATCCTTGAAACAAATTTTGAAATGAGGCCTATCGAAATTTGGAGCCCGTTTAAGGGGGGGTTACCCTGTATTCTGCTCATAATCTTAAGTTTCGCGAAACGAAGGTTCCTTTACATTAAGCAATACTGCATTCGACCTTGGTCTAATAATATTAACTATTCTAAGGTTATCAACTGAAGATACTTAACTTCAGAAAACCCATACTATTAAAGCTAATTGTTTGTAATATTAAAGTAAATATCAAAAATATTCTGAAAATATTGTAAAAATTGCGAAAAGTTATTTTTTCAAAAGCAAAACTACATCGTATAACTGTCGGCCACATCTAATTTTCTATATTTTTAGTTGATTATTCGTAAAAATATTGCGGTGAGTTTTCCTGCCTTGAATTTTCGCGATAAAATTATCTTGGACTGACTTATGTCATCCCTCTTTCATAACGCAATAAGAAACGTAACTCAATACTAGGAAATATATTGAGTCTCTTCTCTAGAAGAATATATCTCCGAAAATTTGATGTTGAAAACTCGGTTACGATAAATTTATTCCCAAGCTCTTCTATTATTCTTTGTTGGAGTTTGTTCAAGAAATTTATTCGGGTGGAATATGTGTGAGGGCAAAAAATATAATCCTCTATGCATAAAGCCTATTAAGAAAATGTGGGGAAGGAAATTTGTAGTTAGGATATTTATTCTTTAAATTTTCCTTTGGATTTATGTGACGTTAGGAATTAGTGGCAGAAAATTAAAAAGTATGACTAATGCCTGAATGAACAGAACGATAATGCAAAATGTGACTTGTTTCGGTAAACTAAATTTTATTTCCGCTAAAAACATGCAAAATAGGTCCTTATTGTTATATTTTAGTCAACTAAAAATTAATTTTAATTATTTTAAGTCAGTTTGGTATTAAATAAATTTATTATCAAGCTCTCTTCATTTGGTTTGGGCTTCAATTAATTATAATATATTTGTTCGATTCACTTTGATTAAGTCCTAGATCATTTATTCATTAGGTTTTCTTTGAGCTCAATTATCATATTTCGCCATCAAATAAATCAAAACTTATGATTCGAAAGACATTTCATCGAGTTTGTAGATCTATTTTTTTATCGTATACAAATAAACACGACAAAAAATGGTAGCTACCGTGGTATTCTATGTCTGATTGCAGTAAATCAAGAAATAATTGTATTTATATTTCCGTCTTGACAAATGGTGCAGTACACGACTATCTTACGTTTGGATTGAAATTACCATGTGATGGTGAGAGATTTTTTATGTTATGGCATATGAGAAAGCTTTCTACCCTGTTGTTATTGGTGACTTGCTTCAGGAATACATTAACGCAAAAGAAGAAAGCAACGGGGACCATCTCAACATCGAGATAATTGGGAGGCTATATGTGAAAATGTGTACAATAATGATCCATACAATGAAAGGATCATAATTTAAGATCATTTATTCATAGGCTAGTGATCCATATTATACAAATACTTCGTTATATAATCCCATGAAGCAAATTAATAAGAATAAAATGTGTTTCATTAGTAATCGAAAGAAAATATTCTCAGAATCTAAATTTAATTATTGGTATCTACATCAAAAGAATTCCATATTTTTTGCACTATACAACACATACATATGTATAATAGGTGAAATATTTCATCATATGGAAGTATTGACGTATTACTTCCCTTTAAGATTTTGTTTCGTAAAGCACAAAAGTTATTTAACTCGTTGCTGATTTATATTATGTACAATTCATTTAAGATTGGTTCTTTAAAGGACGTCGACCACTCTTATTTACCACATGACTTACACACACTCAAAATAGATACCAATAAAATAAAGGAAACTCCCGGCGAGCTTTGGCCTGCCTCAGTAGCGAAAGGGAGAACGAAACAAACCTTTTCTGGGTGTCCTAGAAAGATTCTTGCTAATGTACTTCCTTTTACTTTGCAAGCAAATTACCTTCAAACACAATTCCTCTTTCAACGATAGACAGACCAGCGTGCCCCAAATGGGATAGAAATATGGCATGTTCGCAGTTCTGCACAGTATTTCGCATCTCAGGATTAAAACCTCCCAATTCGCGCTCACATCAGAGTAGTATATTTGAGAAAGGATCAAGAAAGACGTTCGTCGCTTTTTCCCAACTGCCTATATATCTAAAGCTCAAATTTATACGACATATCGTCACCCCTGACCATAAATCTGCCCCAACCTCTGAAATCTTTTCTTTAAACCTGTTCACATCGAACAACAACTCACCCGGAGAGGGAGCAGGAAATACCAGGCCGCAAGAGCATGGGAAGGAAACAAGGAAAGCCTCTTATCGCAACTAATATTCCTTCCTTATTCACGGGAAATTTCATGCTGGGCTAGGGATACATTTAATGGATGGACGCTCCTACTGTATAATATTGCTTTGAGAACACCTAAAACGGCCTTCCTCGTGCAAACAATAAACCTTAAGATCAAGTTTTCACCTAACACTTTAGAGAGTGAGAAAGCGAAACGATACATCTCCGTCCCCTTTACTTCCGAAGCAACTAGCCTCGGAAACCATTTCTTCTCTTGATGGAGAACCTGCCAGACTGCCAGATTTGGGGAGAAATAAGGCCCACTTGTAGAAAGGAGAAAAAGATCAATTCAGTCGAGTAAAGCCAGAGTTTACCTCCTCTCAAACACACGAAGAAGAAAAGGAGGAAAATCAACCTCAATTGAAACGCTCTCATTTCTCACTCGTATTCATAGTGACGGTTTTCCGTTAATCCCAACACTGCCCAAGAAATATATATTCTTCATTGCCTTTGAAAGTCAAATTTCGGGCAAAAATATTTATTAATAATCGTTGATCGATTCTAAATCGAAATTGCCGTTCGTATTTTGTGTGGCATGACTTCGATTTGACCTTTTCTATAACTACACTTAAGTAAGAGAGTGCCTAATTTATTTCTTAGGGTTATGTCGTAGAATGACTCCCGACGATACTATATATAACACTATTCGTTGAGGAAACTTCCTTAATTATCTTTAGAGTGCGTTTACTGTCTGGCGGCCGATATTATGTATCTTCAAAATGCTTAAGAAGTGGAACTGAGCTCAAGGATAATAATATTGCTATCATTAATAAAATAACTATAAACAATACACAAAAACGCAAAATATTGACATAAACAGAATGGAAAGGGTCGTGGAGACTCGGGCTAATCCGAGGATTTAAAGGATTTAAAAAGGTAAAACAAATATAGAGTTAAAGAGATGGGATGGTTCGATAAACCATTTAAAGCACAGGATAGAATTGACAAAAGGGATCAATACTCAAAGGTGAAGTTTGGCTTACGTAACTTTGGCACTAGTGGTGCAGAGGAAGGTGGCGCAAAGGAGTTTCGGTCCACTGGTGAGCTCCAGCCGAAGGGGGGGGGGGATAAAAGGATCCTGACGAGGCGTCTTGGGAAGGAGAACCGTTTCTCGACGAACGGCTTGAAGAACAATGGCTGTTCTAGGTTGTTCTCTTCTGAACAAAGGGGGGGATGAGAACCGTCTCTTGTCTACGGGCTCAAGAACAATGGCTGTTCTAATGTTGTTCTCCTTTTAACAAAGGGGGGGGGATGAGAACCGTCTCTTGTCTACGGGCTCAAGAACAATGGCTGTTCTAATATTGTTCTCCTTTGAACAACAGGGGGGGTGAGAACCGTTTCTTGGCGAAGGGCTCAAAACGAACAATGGCTGTTCTAATGCTGTTCTCCTTGAACAACAGGGGGGGGGGATGAGAACCGTTTCTTGGCGAAGGGCTCAAAACGAACAATGGCTGTTCTAATGCTGTTCTCCTTTGAACAACAGGGGGGGAAGCCTTGTGGACTTGGCGTCGGAAAGGCTCGAACCTTTGGCACTCAAGGAATATTGTCCTCCTTCTGGACAAGTGATGGTGAATCTCGAGGTCGAGGTCCCTTGGCGCACAAAGGGAGAGAGGGTCGTGGTGATGTTTCGCGACGAAAATCTGGATCTCCAATCTGATCTTAGTGGTAAAGTTTCCATATAAATAGCCAGGACATCTCCTTGGCGTGGGGGAAAATGGAGTGAAAGCTTGGAGGGAACGCACAGCCGGGCCGGGGAACAATGCCTTATCTGTTCATAAGCCTGACTCGATCTGGCGAGGTCGGCGTATGGGGGCGAACGGGGGGTCGATAACCTCCTTGTTTAAACATTGGCATCCGGTAGCTGAGATAAGACTCCAAGCCTCGAATCGAAGATGCACGTGGGCAGCATCGTGGTTTTAAATAATACGGGATAGGAGTTGAAATTAAACGCAGCTTCAACACGTTCTATCACACCCCTCCATTCCAGGGGAAGTTGTCACTTCGAAAAAAAAAGAGAGAAGGGTCAACGATAGAGCTCCGTTGTGGGGAACTCGTTTTCTTGTACCAACCGTACCTTCCTGCACCTAACTAGTATTACCTCAATACATATGATCATTTTGATCTTTAGATTACAGGGGAAAATAACCTTTAATACAACTTAATCAGAGAGAAAAAAAAAGGGCATGGAACAATGAAATGATATAAACTTAGTACATACGGGACAAAATAATTTATACGTAAATTAATAAGAACAAATATATATACATACAAAAATTAGATATTGAGCGTTACAAAATTCAGACATATACATTAATTAATTATATTACAAAAGAATCTTAAATTAAGTCGTACAAGACGGTATATACCTACATGGAGATACTAATCCTATGAATACAATTATTCTACGCTATTCGGTAACGCATTTCTACTGAGGGCGTCAGCGACCTGGTTATCGGAACCTTTTATCTAATTTATTTTAAACTGATAATCTTGCAAGAGTAAACTCCAGCGCATGATGCGGCCGTTTGAGGGTCTCAAATTCCTAATATAGGCTAACGGACGGTGGTCGGTTCCTATTTGAAATTCTTTACATATCAAGTACAGCTTGAATTTGTCTATGACCCAGATAATTGATAGAGCTATCTTTTCTCTAGTGGCATATCTCTTTCCGCGTGGTAATAATTGACGACTAGCATATGCAACTGGATGACTCATTTCGTCATCCACGTATTGAAGGAGTACACCTCCAATGCCCTCGTTGATCACGTCGGTCTTAATCCCAAAGGATTTTTCCGGGTTGAGCAACTTTAAAATGGGGGCAGAAATGAACTTACTTTTGAGCTGATTAAAATGGGAAACAGCGACATCATTCCAACGTAAACGATCGGGAAAATTCTTTTTTGGAAGTGGGAAGGGGGGCCGAAATTGCAGCGAAATTCGGAACAAATCGCTGATAGGGAGAAGCTGATCCTAGGAACGATCTTAATGGCTTCTTTGTAAGCGGGAGGGGCATGTGGGCGATTGCCTAAATCTTGTTCTCGTGGGGACCTAGTTTGCTTTGTCCTATTTTGAAACCCAAATATTTGATGGTTTCGTGGGCAAACTGGCATTTGCTGGGGCCAATGGTGAGGCCATTTTCACGCAGTTGCTCGAAAAGAGCTAATAGGGTGGGTAAATGGTGATTCCATTTAATTAGTTCTTGTAGCTGACTCTTCTGACGTGGTGTCAGCTGCGCGTCACTATCCAGGTCAGAGGGTTCCAAAGACTCGCCTGGTAGGGAAGGAGGAGGGTAATCGGCATCAGGTTGGATGCAAACGGTCTGGATTACATTAAGGGACTCCGCGGGGCAATCCTCTTCAAGCGCCGATGCTTCGTCTAATTCTACGAAGGTATCTCCATGGGCGCGTTGGGAATACTTTTTTTCTTGGGCCCTAGGGACAGTCTCCGTGTCCTTGCCTGGGGCCTTATCACCTAAGGGTGTTAGTGATTCACATTCCTCTTTGGCCGTCCTAAAGTCCTGGTTAGGGGTCTCCCAGAAATCGGACGGTATCGGGGTTCTGATGGGGACGGGCTCCTGGGCTTTTTTCTTATCTCGGCCTTGAGGAAGGGCGACCTGAAACACAGGGTCGAAACTTACTTGGGGGCTCTGTCCTATAAGTACGGAACAGAATTGTATGGGTGCTACAATGACTTCAGCCCAGCCATTATAATATTGACACTGCAGGTAACATCTAGCGACGGGGAATCGGTTCGCCCGCCAAAGTTGGTCATGTACCACCGCAAATTTTTCGTGGTTAGAGGCCACTGGGAGGAGTTCGTCGGACACGATGAAGCACGTACATCCTGTGTCCCTGACAAGAGTCAATACTCGGCAGCTGTCCACGCTGCCCTCCTCATATTTCAAAGTTTTCGATGAACTTTTACCAAAAACAAAATTTACCTGGTGGCCTGACGGAGAGGGGTGAAGTTTCTGCTTGGGTCTGCACCAACGGGGGAGCCGGGGTTGCATTAATCTGGTAAACTTGGTGGGCTGGTCCGCTTTTAAGCCTAGAATTTTGGGGGTAGTTCCAGCTCATGTGGTTTTCTACACCACAGGTGAAGCATCTGGTTGGTCGCTTCGGGGAGAGAGATGGAGGAGAAGTCTTAACGGGAGGTTTGGAGTCCCGTTGTTGGTTTTGGCGAAAGAAGTTTTGGGGTTTTACGGGGCTCGGAAACTTTGTCAGCTTTCCTGGGAAGGAGCGCGAATCCTTCCTTCTTTCTTCTCGTTGGATTTCTTTTTCTCGTTCTTCTCGTTGTATTTTTCTTTCTCGTTCTTCTCGTTGTATTTCTCTTTCTCGTTCCTCTCGTTGTATTTTTCTTTCTTGTTCTTCTCGTTGTATTTCTCTTTCTCGTTCTTCTCGTTGTATTTCTCTTTCTCGTTCTTCTCGTTGTATTTCTCTTTCTCTTTCTCTTTCTCTTTCTCTTTCTCTTTCTTCTCTTTGGATTTCCCTTTCTCGTTACTTTCGTTGTATTTCTCTTTCTCGTTCTTCCTTTTTTCCTTGATATTTTTCTTCAATCCGAGCTAGTTCAATCTGATGGTGAAGGTACACTTGTCTTATCCATTCCTCTCTTATGTACTTAATTAGTTCTTTTCCGGAAAGTCCCAAGGATTCTCCTTGCGCTTTAAAGATTTCAAACTGAGTCATCTTTGCACTTGGGGGCGCACTAGTCAACCAACTAAAATTCCTCGCAACAAGAATTATGCCTCTATAGAATTAGCCTACCTAAATATGGGCACTGACCTATTCGTACTTGGTTTCTCAATCTAAATAACCACTGACTAAAATCACAAAAAAAACACAAACAAATTATTATAACCGTTCCTTGAGCTACTCCAGCTTCTTAAGTTTCAAAAAAAAGGGGATAGCAATCGTTAAAACAAAAGGGAACTACTATATTCTATTATTATAACGAATAACACTATGCTTTACTCGACTGAGACCAGTGTTTGCAAAGATATAGCGTTAAACCTTACACACCTGATACCAAATTTAAATAGTATATATATATGTCGTAGAATGACTCCCGACGATACTATATATAACACTATTCGTTGAGGGAACTTCCTTAATTATCTTTAGAGTGCGTTTACTGTCTGGCGGCCGATATTATGTATCTTCAAAATGCTTAAGAAGTAGAACTGAGCTCAAGGATAATAATATTGCTATCATTAATAAAATAGAGTTTTATTAATAATAACTATAAACAATACACAAAAACGGAAAATATTGACATAAACAGAATGGAAAGGGTCGTGGAGACTCGGGCTAATCCGAGGATTTAAAGGATTTAAAAAGGTAAAACAAATATAGAGTTAAAGAGATGGGATGGTTCAAAAAACCATTTAAAGCACAGGATAGAATTGACAAAAGGGATCAATACTCAAAGGTGAAGTTTGGCTTACGTAACTTTGGCACTAGTGGTGCAGAGGAAGGTGGCGCAAAGGAGTTTCGGTCCACTGGTGAGCTCCAGCCGAAGGGGGGGGGGATAAAAGGATCCTGACGAGGCGTCTTGGGAAGGAGAACCGTTTCTCGACGAACGGCTTGAAGAACAATGGCTGTTCTAGGTTGTTCTCTTCTGAACAAAGGGGGGGATGAGAACCGTCTCTTGTCTACGGGCTCAAGAACAATGGCTGTTCTAATGTTGTTCTCCTTTTAACAAAGGGGGGGGGATGAGAACCGTCTCTTGTCTACGGGCTCAAGAACAATGGCTGTTCTAATATTGTTCTCCTTTGAACAACAGGGGGGGTGAGAACCGTTTCTTGGCGAAGGGCTCAAAACGAACAATGGCTGTTCTAATGCTGTTCTCCTTGAACAACAGGGGGGGGGGGATGAGAACCGTTTCTTGGCGAAGGGCTCAAAACGAACAATGGCTGTTCTAATGCTGTTCTCCTTTGAACAACAGGGGGGGAAGCCTTGTGGACTTGGCGTCGGAAAGGCTCGAACCTTTGGCACTCAAGGAATATTGTCCTCCTTCTGGACAAGTGATGGTGAATCTCGAGGTCGAGGTCCCTTGGCGCACAAAGGGAGAGAGGGTCGTGGTGATGTTTCGCGACGAAAATCTGGATCTCCAATCTGATCTTAGTGGTAAAGTTTCCATATAAATAGCCAGGACATCTCCTTGGCGTGGGGGAAAATGGAGTGAAAGCTTGGAGGGAACGCACAGCCGGGCCGGGGAACAATGCCTTATCTGTTCATAAGCCTGACTCGATCTGGCGAGGTCGGCGTATGGGGGCGAACGGGGGGTCGATAACCTCCTTGTTTAAACATTGGCATCCGGTAGCTGAGATAAGACTCCAAGCCTCGAATCGAAGATGCACGTGGGCAGCATCGTGGTTTTAAATAATACGGGATAGGAGTTGAAATTAAACGCAGCTTCAACACGTTCTATCACACCCCTCCATTCCAGGGGAAGTTGTCACTTCGAAAAAAAAAGAGAGAAGGGTCAACGATAGAGCTCCGTTGTGGGGAACTCGTTTTCTTGTACCAACCGTACCTTCCTGCACCTAACTAGTATTACCTCAATACATATGATCATTTTGATCTTTAGATTACAGGGGAAAATAACCTTTAATACAACTTAATCAGAGAGAAAAAAAAAGGGCATGGAACAATGAAATGATATAAACTTAGTACATACGGGACAAAATAATTTATACGTAAATTAATAAGAACAAATATATATACATACAAAAATTAGATATTGAGCGTTACAAAATTCAGACATATACATTAATTAATTATATTACAAAAGAATCTTAAATTAAGTCGTACAAGACGGTATATACCTACATGGAGATACTAATCCTATGAATACAATTATTCTACGCTATTCGGTAACGCATTTCTACTGAGGGCGTCAGCGACCTGGTTATCGGAACCTTTTATCTAATTTATTTTAAACTGATAATCTTGCAAGAGTAAACTCCAGCGCATGATGCGGCCGTTTGAGGGTCTCAAATTCCTAATATAGGCTAACGGACGGTGGTCGGTTCCTATTTGAAATTCTTTACATATCAAGTACAGCTTGAATTTGTCTATGACCCAGATAATTGATAGAGCTATCTTTTCTCTAGTGGCATATCTCTTTCCGCGTGGTAATAATTGACGACTAGCATATGCAACTGGATGACTCATTTCGTCATCCACGTATTGAAGGAGTACACCTCCAATGCCCTCGTTGATCACGTCGGTCTTAATCCCAAAGGATTTTTCCGGGTTGAGCAACTTTAAAATGGGGGCAGAAATGAACTTACTTTTGAGCTGATTAAAATGGGAAACAGCGACATCATTCCAACGTAAACGATCGGGAAAATTCTTTTTTGGAAGTGGGAAGGGGGGCCGAAATTGCAGCGAAATTCGGAACAAATCGCTGATAGGGAGAAGCTGATCCTAGGAACGATCTTAATGGCTTCTTTGTAAGCGGGAGGGGCATGTGGGCGATTGCCTAAATCTTGTTCTCGTGGGGACCTAGTTTGCTTTGTCCTATTTTGAAACCCAAATATTTGATGGTTTCGTGGGCAAACTGGCATTTGCTGGGGCCAATGGTGAGGCCATTTTCACGCAGTTGCTCGAAAAGAGCTAATAGGGTGGGTAAATGGTGATTCCATTTAATTAGTTCTTGTAGCTGACTCTTCTGACGTGGTGTCAGCTGCGCGTCACTATCCAGGTCAGAGGGTTCCAAAGACTCGCCTGGTAGGGAAGGAGGAGGGTAATCGGCATCAGGTTGGATGCAAACGGTCTGGATTACATTAAGGGACTCCGCGGGGCAATCCTCTTCAAGCGCCGATGCTTCGTCTAATTCTACGAAGGTATCTCCATGGGCGCGTTGGGAATACTTTTTTTCTTGGGCCCTAGGGACAGTCTCCGTGTCCTTGCCTGGGGCCTTATCACCTAAGGGTGTTAGTGATTCACATTCCTCTTTGGCCGTCCTAAAGTCCTGGTTAGGGGTCTCCCAGAAATCGGACGGTATCGGGGTTCTGATGGGGACGGGCTCCTGGGCTTTTTTCTTATCTCGGCCTTGAGGAAGGGCGACCTGAAACACAGGGTCGAAACTTACTTGGGGGCTCTGTCCTATAAGTACGGAACAGAATTGTATGGGTGCTACAATGACTTCAGCCCAGCCATTATAATATTGACACTGCAGGTAACATCTAGCGACAGGGAATCGGTTCGCCCGCCAAAGTTGGTCATGTACCACCGCAAATTTTTCGTGGTTAGAGGCCACTGGGAGGAGTTCGTCGGACACGATGAAGCACGTACATCCTGTGTCCCTGACAAGAGTCAATACTCGGCAGCTGTCCACGCTGCCCTCCTCATATTTCAAAGTTTTCGATGAACTTTTACCAAAAACAAAATTTACCTGGTGGCCTGACGGAGAGGGGTGAAGTTTCTGCTTGGGTCTGCACCAACGGGGGAGCCGGGGTTGCATTAATCTGGTAAACTTGGTGGGCTGGTCCGCTTTTAAGCCTAGAATTTTGGGGGTAGTTCCAGCTCATGTGGTTTTCTACACCACAGGTGAAGCATCTGGTTGGTCGCTTCGGGGAGAGAGATGGAGGAGAAGTCTTAACGGGAGGTTTGGAGTCCCGTTGTTGGTTTTGGCGAAAGAAGTTTTGGGGTTTTACGGGGCTCGGAAACTTTGTCAGCTTTCCTGGGAAGGAGCGCGAATCCTTCCTTCTTTCTTCTCGTTGGATTTCTTTTTCTCGTTCTTCTCGTTGTATTTTTCTTTCTCGTTCTTCTCGTTGTATTTCTCTTTCTCGTTCCTCTCGTTGTATTTTTCTTTCTTGTTCTTCTCGTTGTATTTCTCTTTCTCGTTCTTCTCGTTGTATTTCTCTTTCTCGTTCTTCTCGTTGTATTTCTCTTTCTCTTTCTCTTTCTCTTTCTCTTTCTCTTTCTTCTCTTTGGATTTCCCTTTCTCGTTACTTTCGTTGTATTTCTCTTTCTCGTTCTTCCTTTTTTCCTTGATATTTTTCTTCAATCCGAGCTAGTTCAATCTGATGGTGAAGGTACACTTGTCTTATCCATTCCTCTCTTATGTACTTAATTAGTTCTTTTCCGGAAAGTCCCAAGGATTCTCCTTGCGCTTTAAAGATTTCAAACTGAGTCATCTTTGCACTTGGGGGCGCACTAGTCAACCAACTAAAATTCCTCGCAACAAGAATTATGCCTCTATAGAATTAGCCTACCTAAATATGGGCACTGACCTATTCGTACTTGGTTTCTCAATCTAAATAACCACTGACTAAAATCACAAAAAAACACAAACAAATTATTATAACCGTTCCTTGAGCTACTCCAGCTTCTTAAGTTTCAAAAAAAAGGGGATAGCAATCGTTAAAACAAAAGGGAACTACTATATTCTATTATTATAACGAATAACACTATGCTTTACTCGACTGAGACCAGTGTTTGCAAAGATATAGCGTTAAACCTTACACACCTGATACCAAATTTAAATAGTATATATATATGTCGTAGAATGACTCCCGACGATACTATATATAACACTATTCGTTGAGGGAACTTCCTTAATTATCTTTAGAGTGCGTTTACTGTCTGGCGGCCGATATTATGTATCTTCAAAATGCTTAAGAAGTAGAACTGAGCTCAAGGATAATAATATTGCTATCATTAATAAAATAGAGTTTTATTAATAATAACTATAAACAATACACAAAAACGGAAAATATTGACATAAACAGAATGGAAAGGGTCGTGGAGACTCGGGCTAATCCGAGGATTTAAAGGATTTAAAAAGGTAAAACAAATATAGAGTTAAAGAGATGGGATGGTTCGATAAACCATTTAAAGCACAGGATAGAATTGAAAAAAGGGATTAATACTCAAAGGTGAAGTTTGGCTTACGTAACTTTGGCACTAGTGGTGCAGTGGAAGGTGGCGCAAAGGATTTTTGGTCCGCTGGCGAGCTCCAGCCGAAGGGGGGAGATAAAAGGATCCTGACGAGGCGTCTTGGGAAGGAGAACCGTTTCTCGACGAACGGCTTGAAGAACAATGGATGTTCTAATGTTGTTCTCCTTTTAACAAAGGGGGGGGGGGATGAGAACCGTCTCTTGTCTACGGGCTCAAGAACAATGGCTGTTCTAATGTTGTTCTCCTTTAAACAACAGGGGGGGTGAGAACCGTTTCTTGGCGAAGGGCTCAAAACGAACAATGGCTGTTCTACTGCTGTTCTCCTTGAACAACAGGGGGGATGAGAACCGTTTCTTGGCGAAGGGCTCAAAACGAACAATGGCTGTTCTAATGCTGTTCTCCTTTGAACAACAGGGGGGGAAGCCTTGGGGACTTGGCGTCGGAAAGGCTCGAACCTTTGGCACTCAAGGAATATTGTCCTCCTTCTGGACAAGTGATGGTGAATCTCGAGGTCGAGGTCCCTTGGCGCACAAAGGGAGAGAGGGTCGTGGTGATGTTTCGCGACGAAAATCTTGATCTCCAATCTGATCTTAGTGGTAAAGTTTCCATATAAATAGCTAGGACATCTCCTTGGCGTGGGGGAAAATGGAGTGAAAGCTTGGAGGGAACGCACGCCTGGGCCGGGGAACAATGCCTTATCTGTTCATAAGCCTGACTCGATCTGGCGAGGTCGCGTATTGGGGCGAACGGGGGGACGATAACCTCCTTGTTTAAACATTGGCATCCGGTAGCTGAGATAAGACTCCAAGCCTCGAATCGAAGATGCACGTGGGCAGCATCGTGGTTTTAAATAATACGGGATAGGAGTTGAAATTAAACGCAGCTTCAACACGTTCTATCACACCTTTCCATTCCAGGGGAAGTTGTCACTTGAAAAAAAAAGAGAGAAGGGAAAACGATAGAGCTCCGTTGTGGGGAACTCGTTTTCTTGTACCAACCGTACCTTCCTGCACCTAACTAGTATTACCTCAATACATATGATCATTTTGATCTTTAGATTACAGGGGAAAATAACCTTTAATACAACTTAATCAGAGAGAAAAAAAAAGGGCATGGAACAATGAAATGATATAAACTTAGTACATACGGGACAAAATAATTTATACGTAAATTAATAAGAACAAATATATATACATACAAAAATTAGACATTGAGCGTTACAAAATTCAGACATATACATTAATTAATTATATTACAAAAGAATCTTAAATTAAGTCGTACAAGACGGTATATACCTACATGGAGATACTAATCCTATGAATACAATTATTCTACGCTATTCGGTAACGCATTTCTACTGAGGGCGTCAGCGACCTGGTTATCGGAACCTTTTATCTAATTTATTTTAAACTGATAATCTTGCAAGAGTAAACTCCAGCGCATGATGCGGCCGTTTGAGGGTCTCAAATTCCTAATATAGGCTAACGGACGGTGGTCGGTTCCTATTTGAAATTCTTTACATATCAAGTACAGCTTGAATTTGTCTATGACCCAGATAATTGATAGAGCTATCTTTTCTCTAGTGGCATATCTCTTTCCGCGTGGTAATAATTGATGACTAGCATATGCAACTGGATGACTCGTTCCGTCAGCCACGTATTGAAGGAGTACACCTCCAATGCCTCGTTGATCACGTCGGTCTTAATCCCAAAGGATTTTTCCAGGTTGGGCAACTTTAAAATGGGGGCAGAAATGAACTTACTTTTGAGCTGATTAAAATGGGAAACAGCGACATCATTCCAACGTAAACGATCGGGAAAATTCTTTTTTGGAAGTGGGCATAGGGGGGCAGAAATTGCAGCGAAATTCGGAACAAATCGCTGATAGGGAGAAGCTGATCCTAGGAACGATCTTAATGGCTTCTTTGTAAGCGGGAGGGGCTTGTGGGCGATTGCCTTAATCTTGTTCTCGTGGGGACCTAGTTTGCTTTGTCCTATTTTGAAACCCAAATATTTAATGGTTTCGTGGGCAAACTGGCATTTGCTGGGGCCAATGGTGAGGCCATTTTCACGCAGTTGCTCGAAAAGAGCTAATAGGGTGGGTAAATGGTGATTCCATTTAATTAGTTCTTGTAGCTGACTCTTCTGACGTGGTGTCAGCTGCGCATCACTATCCAGGTCAGAGGGTTCCAAAGACTCGCCTGGTAGGGAAGGAGGAGGGTAATCGGCATCAGGTTGGATGCACACTGTCTGGATTACATTAAGGGACTCCGCGGGGCAATCCTCTTCAAGCGCCGATGCTTCGTCTAATTCTACGAAGGTATCTCCATGGGCGCGTTGGGGGTTCTTTTTTTCTTGCGGTCCAGGGACAGTCTCCGTGTCCTTGTCTGGGGCCTTATCACCTAAGGGTGTTAGTGATTCACATTCCTCTTTGGCCGTCCTAAAGTCCTGGTTAGGGGTCTCCCAGAAATCGGACGGTATCGGGGTTCTGATGGGGACGGGCTCCTGGGCTTCTTTCTTATCTCGGCCTTGAGGAAGGGCGGCCTGAAACACAGGGTCGAAACTTACTTGGGGGCTCTGTCCTATAAGTACGGAACAGAATTGTATGGGTGCTACAATGACTTCAGCCCAGCCATTATAATATTGACACTGCAGGTAACATCTAGCGACGGGGAATCGGTTCGCCCGCCAAAGTTGGTCATGTACCACCGCAAATTTTTCGTGGTTAGAGGCCACTGGGAAGAGTTCGTCGGACACGATGAAGCACGTACATCCTGTGTCCCTGACAAGAGTCAATACTCGGCAGCTGTCCACGCTGCCCTTCTCATATTTCAAAGTTCCCGATGAACTTTTACCAAAAACAAAATTTACCTGGTGGCCTGACGGAGGGGGAGAAGTTTCTGCTTGGGTCTGCACCAACGGGGGAGCCGGGGTTGCATTAATCTGGTAAACTTGGTGGGCTGGTCCGCTTTTAAGCCTAGAATTTTGGGGGCAGTTCCAGCTCATGTGGTTTTCTACACCACAGGTGAAGCATCTGGTTGGTCGCTTCGGGAAGAGAGATGGAGGAGAAGTCTTAACGGGAGGTTTGGAGTCCCGTTGTTGGTTTTGGGGAAAGAAGTTTTGGGGTTTTACGGGGCTCGGAAACTTTGTCAGCTTTCCTGGGAAGGAGCGCGAATCCTTCCTTCTTTCTTCTCGTTGGATTTCTTTTCTCGTTCTTCTCGTTGTATTTTTCTTTCTTGTTCTTCTCGTTGTATTTCTCTTTCTCGTTCCTCTCGTTGTATTTTTCTTTCTTGTTCTTCTCGTTGTATTTCTCTTTCTCGTTCTTCTCGTTGTATTTCTCTTTCTCGTTCCTCTCGTTGTATTTCTCTTTCTCTTTCTCTTTCTCTTTCTCTTTCTCTTTCTCTTTCTTCTCTTTGGATTTCCCTTTCTCGTTCCTTTCGTTGTATTTCTCTTTCTCGTTCTTCCTTTTTTCTTTGATATTTTTCTTCAAACCGAGCTAGTTCAATCTGATGGTGAAGTTACACTTGTCTTATCCATTCCTCTCTTATGTACTTAATTAGTTCTTTTCCGGAAAGTCCCAAGGATTCTCCTTGCGCTTTAAAGATTTCAAACTGAGTCATCTTTGCACTTGGGGGCGCACTAGTCAACCAACTAAAATTCCTCGCAACAAGAATTATGCCTCTATAGAATTAGCCTACCTAAATATGGGCACTGACCTATTCGTACCTGGTTTCTCAATCTAAATAACCACTGACTAAAATCACAAAAAAAACACAAACAAATTATTATAACCGTTCCTTGAGCTACTCCAGCTTCTTAAGTTTCAAAAAAAGGGGATAGCAATCGTTAAAACAAAAGGGAACTACTATATTCTTTTATTATAACGAATAACACTATGCTTTACTCGACTGAGACCAGTGTTTGCAAAGATATAGCGTTAAACCTTACACACCTGATACCAAATTTAAATAGTATATATATATGTCGTAGAATGACTCCCGACGATACTATATATAACACTATTCATTGAGGGAACTTCCTTAATTATCTTTAGAGTGCGTTTACTGTCTGGCGGCCGATATTATGTATCTTCAAAATGCTTAAGAAGTGGAACTGAGCTTAAGGATAATAATATTGCTATCATTAATAAAATAGAGTTTTATTAATAATAACTATAAACAATACACAAAAACGGAAAATATTGACATAAACAGAATGGAAAGGGTCGTGGAGACTCGGGCTAATCCGAGGATTTAAAGGATTTAAAAAGGTAAAACAAATATAGAGTTAAAGAGATGGGATGGTTCGATAAACCATTTAAAGCACAGGATAGAATTGACAAAAGGGATCAATACTCAAAGGTGAAGTTTGGCTTACGTAACTTAGGCACTAGTGGTGCAGTGGAAGGTGGCGCAAAGGAGTTTACGTCCGCTGGCGAGCTCCAGCCGAAGGGGGGGATAAAAGGATCCTGACGAAGCGTCTTGGGAAGGAGAACCGTTTCTCGACGAACGGCTTGAAGAACAATGGCTGTTCTAGGTTGTTCTCTTCTGAACAAAGGGGGGGATGAGAACCGTCTCTTGTCTACGGGCTCAAGAACAATGGCTGTTCTAATGTTGTTCTCCTTTGAACAAAGGGGGGGGGATGAGAACCGTCTCTTGTCTACGGGCTCAAGAACAATGGCTGTTCTAATATTGTTCTCCTTTGAACAACAGGGGGGGTGAGAACCGTTTCTTGGCGAAGGGCTCAAAACGAACAATGGCTGTTCTAATGCTGTTCTCATTAAACAACGGGGGGGATGAGAACCGTTTCTTGGCGAAGGGCTCAAAACGAACAATGGCTGTTCTAATGCTGTTCTCCTTTGAACAACAGGGGGAGAAGCCTTGGGGACTTGGCGTCGGAAAGGCTCGAACCTTTGGCACTCAAGGAATATTGTCCTCCTTCTGGACAAGTGATGGTGAATCTCGAGGTCGAGGTCCCTTGGCGCACAAAGGGAGAGCGGGTCGTGGTGATGTTTCGCGACGAAAATCTGGATCTCCAATCTGATCTTAGTGGTAAAGTTTCCATATAAATAGCCAGGACATCTCCTTGGCGTGGGGAAAAATGGAGTGAAAGCTTGGAGGGAACGCACAGCCGGGCTGGGGAACAATGCCTTATCTGTTCATATGCCTAACTCGATCTGGCGAGGTCGGCGTATGGGGGCGAACGGGGGGACGATAACCTCCTTGTTTAAACATTGGCATCCGGTAGCTGAGATAAGACTCCAAGCCTCGAATCGAAGATGCACGTGGGCAGCATCGTGGTTTTAAATAATATGGGATAGGAGTTGAAATTAAACGCAGCTTCAACACGTTCTATTATAGGTTACAAAGCTTTAAAATAAGTTAAATAATATAATTAGTAATTCCTATAATATTACAGTGTTTTCCCAGGGCCTAAAATGAAGCAAATAAATTCAGTGCAGAAATAGCGAATTAAATATGTTTAGTAATTTCCTTTAAAGTGCATCATTACATGTTTTGTAGGTTATCGCATAAATATTCAATATCGATATATTAATTATCTTCTGTAATAAAGCACAAAACCCAATCCCTTTCCTTGAAAGGGATTACTTTCATCCATCCGTACATTGTCTAAGTATAATATTGTGGTCTTCGGACCATTATAGGTGATTTAACATTGTGAAGGGAGTGAAAAGGTATTTAAATGCCAAGTCTTCTATGTTATCCAGGAATATTAAGCTGTCTGAGATTTTTTTATGGTTTATACTTACTTGGTAAGATGTTGTTTAAAATTAGCATTTAAAATGACTTTACACACAGTTTATATCGAAATTTTAAACCAGTTGGCACTTGTATTACCCGGGAGAGCGACCAGTCGGCCTCTATTTTTAGCAAGCGACCTCGATGCCTAATTGTGTACAAGTAAAATTGGAAAAAGGCAGGTGCCAAGGAATTACGAAATCCTCTTTGCTCTCTCGTGGAGTACCAGGTTGGTCGGAGATAATCCTTCCGATGCGAGGAGCTCCCTCTGTCTTTTGTGTTCACTTCTTCGGCTCTTTGTGATAATAAGCACCGCTTTGTTCTGTATTTTCTGTAGATTCGCAGTGCGGGTCTCGGTGTTTGCGTTCAGCGGCACGGGAGGGTACAGGAGTTTCGAGCGGAGCCACGCATTGAATATCCGGAATTTACTTGAGAGATTTAGAGTACGCAACATATAGAATTCTCTCAAATATCTCTTGGTATTCGCGACTGTACGCTCGATATGACTCGTGTAACCCCTGGTGATAATCTGTGCTGTAAGGGATTCGCTCCCCGTCCACACGTATATCGTTGAAGGTCTTGCGAATTATGGGAATTATTCGGAATTTGGGGCATTGGTTGATATTTCCTCTCGAATCAGTTGATGTTATCTATCTCCTTAGATGTGTTTATCGCCATAAATTTCCAATGAACATAAGTGGCGGTACAAATTTGCGATATATCGTCAGCGAACTGAACGTATATCGAACCCTCAGAGAGTGGTTGTGGCAGGTCACGTGTATAAATGGTGTATAGAAGGGAACTGAGGCAGCCCCCTTGAGAGATCCCTGCATCGAGTTTGAAGTCGGGGCCTTTGTATTCCATGATTTGTATGTATGCCCTCCTTTTCATTATTTTGTCACACAAAATCCTCTCAAGAATGGAGTGGAGTCCCACTTAAAGGTTTTTATATTGTAGACCTCTCTTCCAAACTTCTCAAAAGCTTTTCTGATATCGTGGAGCACCAGGTCGGCATGCCTTTTATCTGCCTTTATCTTTGCGAGCTTTTCAGTGCTAACGTCTAATGCCGTGTCAGTACCTCTTTTCCGTCTGAAGCGGTGTTGCTGCTCATTATTCTAGTTGGCTTCATCCAGAAATGAGTTAACCCTGTTAGCCAATATAAATTCTCGCGGGTCAACCACGTGTAGTTAAATTTGCTTTTTAATTTTAGTTAACTTAAAGTTTGGTGTGACCACCAGGAACTGGCTCGAGGGTGATCTTTTTCTAAGTTACTTTCGTTGGTTTGCTGGGCACTTATGCCGGTCTTCGCTGTCTAGATCTCTCTGGCAATCTACCTCTGGCAGGCTTCTTAAATTTGGTGTGAACATCAGGAACTGGCTGTGGATGAGATTCTTCTACGTCACTTTTCTTGGTAGCCGGGCCTTTTGCCGGTCTTAGTCATCTTCTTGACTAACTTAATCTACGACGTTTTACAAAGTTATTCGCATATATATATCGCCACACCCCTATGGGTAGGAGACGGAGGTGGGGATGCGTGGACAGGCTGCATTAAATCTCTTCCTCCAACGGTTTTACTCAGATCGTCTTTCAGCTAGCCCTAAGGGATCTTCTGGCTTTAGGACGACATTCCTCTAATTTCGCATATGCAGAGAAATTGAATATCAACTCTTGGGGGAAATCTTGCTGTTTTAATCCATGTTAGGCTCACTGGGGTCCGCCATGCGATGATTAGAGCATTATGTGGGTTTTGGGTGGCCTTTCAGGTTCTCTTCTAGAGGAGGGGAGAGAGTGGGAAGGTTAAATGATCGGGCTACGGTACCTCCAATGCTAGGACATTATGGTTAAAGACCAGTGGCTCATTTGTCAGGGTGGGGTATTAATTCTCTTACAGCGCCGTATACACAAAATCAATTTCTCGACGCCCTCTTGTCATGTTTGCATAATATGCATAATTCATTCTAATTTATCGGTAAAAGAACAACTCTTTTATAACTTTGAATCTTTTCCCTTTAATCCAGAAGCCATGGCTTCTCTTATAAATTTGAAAGAATTACTTGGAAATGTTACCCATGGCAGCATAGATGACACACTGACATTTCTTTTAAAATGCGAAGATTCTATTTTAACTGCGTTCACAACAACACTGAATCAAGGAGAACATCGGGTCACTTTCACATCAACACTGAGTTCAAGTGAAAACTACTCTCATCTCGTTGCAAAGGAAGCAATCCATGTGAATTAAATAGCCTCATTTTTCATCTAGTCCATAATTAATATTGTCATTTACATCCAGTCCATAGAATTTATGATCAATAATGAAAAGGAGACCAAGTTTAAAAATGCTAAATTTCCCACATGGAGACTCGCTTTCTTTAGTTACATAATTTGTTATCGACCATGGAAAGGAAAATTTTGCCATAGATGCCTTTACTTGAGCTTCTTGTACGTTATTCTCTTCTTCAAATCGTCATATCGACATAAGTATTTATTTTTGGCAATCAGATATTAGAACAATGTTAAACTCAATTATTTAAAGAAAAATACAATTATCAACCAATTATCTAAGAATATTTTCGGCCTGTCCTCTTTCTCATGAATCAACCCGAAGTTTTCTAAGCCCCCAAAATGTACTTTTATGAGAGCCCCTTGGATCATAGAGAGATTAAGTGGCTATTTTAAAAAGAGAACTCAATTGTGTACTCAATATAATTAATTACTCGTGTGAATTAATATTCAAAGTTTCACTTTGTTAACTCCTGCTCAGCCATCAGTAACTGTCTTGGAATGATTTAGTTCGTTTTTTTTATTACGTAGCATGGTAGATTTTATTCAATCAGAACGAGTACATTGGCTCTTATCACATGCGGTTTGAGAGAATCCCACAAGCCCTTGATTTGATAATATTAAATCAACCATCAGCATCAAAAAGGAAATATTATTTAAATTTTTATAGCATTATCTGCATGACTATAATTCTGGCAAACCAATCTTATAATAAGGCTAAATTTGAATAAAAATAGGTGTGGCTGTTGGCTACTTATTCCATCTATTTTCTTATATCGAGTACCACCAAGAAGATTCTTCACGAAGGGTTCTTTGTTTTTCTCAAAATAATCATGTGAATGAATATCTCTAACAACCTGGTTTATGACTCTTGTTCCCGCTCTCTTATATATCTTTATCTGAGTCGCATGAAGTGAAATATTAGAAAAAAAAGTGCACTCTTGCAATCTTAATCGAATGTATATATTAAATTTACAGATTATCGTAAATGGCCTGTTTCTCTTGGGTCCGCCAATATATTCATATACTCCTAAGCTTCTATCTTGAGTTCCTGGTGTTTGGTCAAGTCAAAACAATATTTTTTATATTCATTAAATAAAAAGAATAAAGGTAAACACAGCTTCTATTTTCAAACAGTTACTAGCATTCTATACACAAGGTTCTACTTTGAAGGGAGAAACCGGACTAAGAATTTTAACCCTGAGTGTTGTGATCATTTAAAAGATGATGAGCAATTGATTCAATGATATATCCTTTTAATTACAATCCATTTACTAACAACTCCCTGTGTTATCAATTTAGTCTTCTCTGATTTCAAATTTATATATATATGTGTTAAATAAAGCCTTAATTAATACTTCTATTAACTTCATCTCAAATAAATACAAATAGCATCAATGCGTCACAGTGGTATTTTTTTCAGGTTTTAGTGCTTTTACTCGTATCCAAGGCAAAAAGCACTAGATAGAGGGGTCTGAATGAGATTTTGATTTATATCAAAAAAGCCTATAACTTTGTATAACCAATTTAAATTAAATAGATTTGGTTAAAGACAAAATGCAGAAAAGAGGAGAGAATTCCGTTCCATGGGTTGATTGTAGGGAATTCTGTTCCACAAAAACGAGTTAATAGCTCAAAGTGATATTTATTTTCAGCTTTCTCACTGATTCTGCCTAAACTTTAATCCTCGACGTTACTTTTTCCCGCCAAGCACAACATAACTCCATCGCTGGCACAGTCTGAGATAGAAGTGGGAAGTAAGGTATAATGAACTCAAGTCGGTGACCCTGTTAAGGGACCAGAAAAGGGGAGTGGGTTACTGACCAGGATCCTGAAAGCAACTGTAAACTAGTGTTAGGATAGGATTATTTCAATAGGGTGATCGAGAAGTGTGCAAATTCTAATACGTAAGGAAAGATGGGAAAAAGGTTTAAATAAAGGATGCTTTTCACAAGAGGAACAAAAAAAAATCATTGAGGACACGATCTCTTTTCAGGGAAACAAACAACATAAAATAGAGGAATAAAAATTAATAAGAGCACGTAGGCGCTCGATGATAGAAATCGAGATTGTGTACAAAAGAATTGCTTTTGGAGGAACGGGGAAAGGAAAGCCGCGAAATTTGGACGGGGGCAAAGTTGTTCCAATTTGTAGGGAAATATTAATTTGGCATTAGTGAAATTGTTTCATAACTCCAGAAGGTATATCGCGATTGATATACCAACAAGAAAGAGATGTGGAGAAACTAATTTACAAGAAGGAATCCAAACCTTTAGGAAAATTAGGCTAATCCTAGCAATAATTAATTTCTCCTCAAATTATCGTGAATAGAAGCGTAATTTGCCGTAACGTAGATTTAGGGGTAGGATCCCACTCAGCAAAAGAATTAAAACATGAGATAGCGAACAGCAACAAAAATATCAAAGTCTACCAGATATTACATTTGGACAAAACACCCAAAAGGATAGCCACAAATTGATTACTTGCATTTAACATGACAATCCCAGCAGAAAACAGTGCAAAGGAAAAAATATATATAATATCTATACTCAAATGTGGTACAACTGTTATGCACTTGCAAGCCATATACGAGAAACTACACAATATCAGGAAAAAGTTGTTCAGAATGCTCTGTGAACAAGGATGAAGGGAATCTAACTTTGCCACAAAGAAAGTTATAGATTGCGAAGGAAAACATCGTACATTAGCAATGATCTTTACGAAAAAGAAAAGGAGATAGCGAGGGAAGAAAGTAAAAAAAGAGAGGGTTCAAAATGCCACATATTCAAGAGGGGCAAAATCAATCATAAATATTATTAAAGAAGCGAAAACTAAAATAACTATACCCAGAAGAGTAGGCTTGGCCTCCCTACCGTGTATTTTATATGCACACTTTGCCAAAAAAGACAAACCAGGTATGTTTGCAAACACACTGAAGCAATTATTGTTAATAAACGGAATCAAGGAAATATGGTTTCAAGAAAATCCAGAGTCGTCCGATATCTTAATATTAAATATCCGAAAAAAACGAAAAGACACTACAAATTGAACTGCAACAAAAAGAAAACGAAAACGAAAATTTAAACATCCTAGAAAACTTGACATCCTCAAAGAAATAGAGTAGGTGCAACAATAATAAAATTTAAACCTAAAGTAAGGAGGAGTTGTGTGCGAACAAAATCTCTCCGTTTGAAAATCTAGGCAAGCGAATCCATGACACGACCAAGAAAATTAAAGAAGTCGATATAGGCCAAGCACTTAACGACTATAAGTGAATATAGTCTTAAAGTTTAAAGATAATTAAAAACTAGTCGGAAAAACTTTTGGACAACTCTCTCAGTGGAAAATATAACCCCACAAACCACAATTTCGACACTGTGAAAACAGCAGAGGCAAAAAGGAGAACTGCACGACGAAATCCACAATAAAGAAAATTAAAATTGTGATCGAATTAGGCTAATCTTCATGAAGTCAAGTAGGGACAAATTGGAACCGAAACATAGAAAGCTATATATATTCTGCAAATAAATACGAACGGATAGATCGTTAAAGAAAGAAATATTAGTAAAAACATCAGAAAGATCGATCCAGATATTGTATTCGTCTCGGACCAGGGAATAAGGAATGAAGACTAGGTATTAAAAATATATAACTATACCATCATAATACAACCGAAGAGGAGAAAGGAACAAAGGGACGGCTATAGCAATCAAAAGAAAGATTAAATACACCGATATTCTAATTGTAGATAAACCATACATAGCCGTTAAATTCGAATTAGTAATTACTCAATTAATAATATCGACGGGATACCAAAGGCCAAGGAAAATTACTTTAATAGTACATAATTTCATTACGATATTCGTACATTACCCCAAAATATTCTTCGGTAATCTAAATGCTGGATGACTAGAGAGTGATACAGAACAACGAATAATGATGGCAGAAATCTAAAAGGCATGTTAAAAAGAAACATCGTAAAAAGAGTGGGACTAGCCCACCCTAAATATATTAAAGCAAACTCCGCCGCAACAGCAAACGTAGTCCTAAGCAGCTTTGCCATAAAATTTTATAAATATCCGTTATTATTTGCGAGCAGTGACCCTTTAGGAATACTGCTTCAAACGAATCAAATTCCGATACAGTTACCTGTAATTTTAAAGAAATAATATAACAGAGCAGATTGGTGTATGTACAAGGATCATTTAAATAGATATATTCCTAAAGACCTGGCAGACGCATCGCTCGATGGGATAGTTGAAGAGATGAAGCAGGTTATGGATGTCCTAGTGGCCACAGTCTTGAAATACTTTTCAAATCGAGTTATCGAGTTAAACAACAGCACAAAGGGACCAGATAGATGATATAGAAAAATAAACAAATTAAGAAGGCATATAATTCAATATGGATATGAAGACCATGGTCCAGAATTATATAAAGAATTGAGAGAATTGAAAACAGAAATTATCTACCTAATATTGAAAAGCAGGTAAAAAGCTGGGAGAAACTTAGCAAGCAGATACATTTTAACAGAAGAAGAGTTTCAAAACCAAGAATGAAGATAAAATAAAATACGAGAATAATAACAATCCAAGAAAATCTGAAAAGAGAACCAAATTCAGACACCACTACAGTCAGTTTTCTCAATTTCAACTTAAGGAAATCAAGACATGTACCGAAACGGTATAAAGGTTTCATGAATACCTACATAATAACATCACATGATTATTCTAACCCTATCGGTAGATCCTAACAAGGAAGAACAAGTGGGGCCGCGGAGAACAACAATGGATGAAGAAAGAAAGAGTGTAATTCCCTCATTTAAACATAAAGCAACTTGACCATCAGTGCTCACAAAGATCAACTTCACCAACACCCCGGATACTATAATTAGAACATTAAAAAACATATTTAATGCAAGTTTAAATAGCCGTTACTTGCTCAATTCATTTAAAACAGTGAAAATATTACTCTTTCAAATAACAGGCAAACATCCACACTTACTGAATAATTAAAGGCTTAATTCCTGATCGGATTTTCTCGGTAAAGTTTTTGAAAAAGTATTAGCAAGAAGACTAATAGAATATCTAGACGAAAATAATCTATATAATAATTTTCTGTTTGGTTTCCAGAAGAACAGGGATACAACCATAGCACTCAAATTAATAACAAAAATAAGAAAAGCAAAATTGAACAAAAGGTATATATATAGACTTAGTACTAAGTGACGTAGAGAAAGCGTTTGAGAAATCCTCGGGGAGAGGATTACAGTATAAGCTCCTCAATCTCACAATAAATTATAATATGGAGAGAATTCTATGTAACTATATCACGGAAAGAATCTTAATTAACGAATAGGAGGCATCAGAATATGAAATGGAAGTCGGAATGCTGCAAGGCGTGTGTCTATACTCAACGATATATTGAGTATATGCAGCGGACATGACACAATCAATAAGACAAAATAGGCAGAAGTTCCAGTTCACGGATGATCATTGGCAATTGATATCATCCCCAAGCTGAGATGAGGCAAGCATAATTAACGATCCTGGAAATTAGTGACATTAATACATTTAAAAAACAATGAAAAATACGGTAAAATATCTATAAATTTAGCGTAATTTCTATTGCAAGAAGGCAAGCAGCGAAATATCATACATAAGGGGGAAAGGAAAAATTATGGATACAAAAGAAAAGCTAAGGGTCTAAAAATAACATCAAAAGCTTGCATAATTCATCAACGAGAAATGATGAACGAACAATGCCAACTTTACAATTAAGAGGAGGAATCTGTATGAAGAACAAAAGAAAATTTATTGTAGCATTGTGCAGGGCAACACTAACATAGCTATTACCCAAAGTAACTTATGGTCCATGAGCGTGACAAAGAATATGATTTGGAATCAACAATAATCAGCAGGTCTTTCTTGCCCTTTGGGCAAGGATATTATTCCTTTTTCACTTATGACTACCGAGATTGATCATCCCACCTCTTCACTACACTTTATATCTTTATTTTTTACTTTTCTATCTCCTACTATAAATCTTCTACGAAACTATGAAACCCTGCTACGTACTTCCTACCAAACACTTCCCTCTTGGTTCCTTTGAGATAAGGATCAGAAGCGTGTGAAGTTTCTCAAAGAGCCTGTCTACCGTACGCCTCTTGCTCGATTGTGGGTGTGGGACATAGGGTAGGATAACCTGCAAGTAGTTTCCTCCCCTAATAAAACAAAATAGATCGAGCCAAAATTTAAAATATTCAAATGTATATTTAAAAGTAATCTCATGACTATTCCTTAGGGCAGTATTTAAATTAAACTTTAATCATTTTTATTTGAAAAGCAATGAATAGGTGACTATCTTTACCGATTGAAATGTCGGGTAAAATTTTAAATAGAGGACCTTCAGTTTGTTAAATATATACTAGTCGTTCTTGTTTTTGTCTTTTAGATACCCATGCAATTTAATTTCTTTAGACTATTTATTTATAATTTATCAATTTCATCTCTCATGATAGAGAGCTATGCTTTTTAAATTCTAGTTACTTATATTTTGCAAATTGAAAATACAATACTTACACCCATGTCTGAGGTGACGGAGCCAGGCAGCGCAGTCTAATTCACCTACGGCTCTTCTGACCCCAACAGCTGGAGATCCGGCGCCTCCTTCGTCTGGCGCGGGCATGGAGGACCTAAGACCACTGCTCCACCCTCCAGACGGAGCTGGTAGCAATCCTGCACGCCCTCCAGCACGCCTTGCTCCGCCGGGAGGCCACTGTGTTAATACACACTGACCCCTGGTCAGGGCTGCAGGCGCTGCTGCACGCCCACGCCAGGGACAACATCCACCTCACCACTATCATCCTGTGCACCCTGCAAGACCTGGCAACGCAGGACAGGCGGTCCCCACTCCACTGGATTCTCAGCCACGTGGGCGAGCGCGGCAAATAAGCTGCTGACGAGGCCGTCAAGCGAGCCACACACGACCACATCATCACCTGGACTGTGCGCCCCAGCCTGCAGCAGATCAAGGAGTAGGCCAAGCGCATGGCCCTCCATAATGCCCAGCAGCAGCACCAAGAATGGGAGGCGACCAAAAAGCAAGCCGCGTGGTATGTTGCAGCCGCAGCCTATCGCACACTATATGTAACCTACAAGGAGCCCAGAGCAAACGGTGTGCTGCTGCAGCGTGTGAGGCTGGGCTACTCCACGCCGGAAAAGCTGCACGCAGATTTTGTGGCAGGGAGGTGCGAACACTGCGGCAGCCGCGGCCGGCACCTACTGGTGCATTACCTCCTCTTCTGCTCAGCCACTGCCCACCTCAGGCCAGAGCCAGCGCCATCCCCTCACCTTGCAAGAGGCGCCCAACTGAGTGTGCGAAAAGCAAGAGCCGCCCAGATGATCCGCCTCACACCGACACACAAGCTGCTGGAGGTGCTGAGAACAGCACCCCCCTCCGCGCTGATCGCCACCCACGCCCAGCCGGGCGACAGGTGGTGAGGACCGCCGCCACCCACTAGTAGCAGACAAGCCACGCACGGGACACTTCGCCGCGCCTTGCTGCGCGCCGACACCGGCGGGCTCCCCGCTTTGTGTAATGCTTATATTATGTATTTATATGTATTTTTATATTATTATATCATATATCGCTATTGCACAATAAAACTATACAAAAATCAAGTTGGTATAAAAGATTGTAGTTTTGCATTCGCGCTTTACTTCATACATCCTCTACATTAGGAATAGCCAAATATTCCTTTATTAGAGACGGTAAGCGGAGTTGTCTGTAAGTAAGAAATCAGTATTTTCCCTTTTCTCAAATAGTCTTAAAACATTGGCATCTTCAAAGTAAATTTGCTTTTTTAAATAATCTGTACTTTCCATTATTGACGGTCTATTTTTATTATTCACCTCTTATATGTAATATTTTTATGTTAATATAATTTTTCCTTTATTCCATGCTTATTATATTTGTGACTATACTGAAGTTAGTAGTTTTGATTACCATTCAAAACACATATTTCAAAATATGAAAAATAATGACGGTTGATCCAATGTCTAGATATAGAAGAGTACTTTAACCCTTAATTTGTATCGTTATTGCGCTTGACATAATTGGTATCGTGGGGTCCACGGGACCCCACACTTAAAATATATATAGTTACTTCGCTTTCAATTTTATGGTACTTTAATGACTATTTTACGTATCTTTAGTCTATTTTTAATTGAAAAATCCATTAGTTTTATAATTCATACCCAATTAACAATATAGTAAATAAAAAAATATAAAATAGACATATTTTAGAACAAATATGAGTTTGATCCAATAGTGTTGTAATTATCACAGAGAATGACATAAGACCTGGCATGCTTGTTGGTAATGCCTAGTATTTTTCATTTGTTGTGAATGTAACTCAATAAATCATAAAAGTTTAAAAAATCATAAAATAAAAGATGTAAAATGTGTACTCACCCAAAGAAATTTTTCCGTCCTTTTCTGTAGTTGGCTATTCTTTTTTTTCCCGTAAAATTAAAAAAAATGAGGTAAAATGTTTTTTATTTCTAATAAAGATGCACTTGTAATTGTTTATAAGGCCTTATTTTATAATCTAATGCAGTGGTTCCCAACCTTTTCTTAGTTCATGGTTCCCCTTGGGATCTTTAATATTTCTGTGGCCCCTTGGCATTATTAGCATAAAATATTACTTCAATATTACAATACCTTCCATAAAAATATCAGTGTTCATTAATTGTATATATATTCTCCTTTATTCTATTTCACTAACAGAAGAAAAAATTTGTGGGTTCAATAAAAGAACCATTCAAGATCATACATTATTACTCGGATAGAGCAGCAAAACGAAAAAATCCATAAACACCGAGAAAATAAGTAACCTTTGAAAAATTATTATCTTTTCACTTCAAAAAAATAGAATCCTTTAGAAATATTACCCTTCTTTGTGTGTTTTTTTTCAGTGAGATCGTTGTGGCTGATGTAGTTGCGCAAGTTTTTTAATATCAGGGTCCATGGTTGTTAGAGATAGACGAAGATCACCTCAGGTTACAATTTCTAAGCGGTTGCGAGCTTTTGATAATAAATGAGAAACTCGGCTAAAACCTGACTCAACTAGGTAAGACGTTGGAAAGGCAATGAAATATAATGTTAATTCCTGCCAAAGGAATGAGAATTTAATGGCAATTTTACTACTTGTCCATAAGTTATTGAGGCCGTGTTTAAATTTAGCTTGAGCAGTTCAATTACTCTGCAACTCAATGAAGCTTACTTGTAGTATGATGTCAACATCAACCATATTTGTCTTAAATGGGTCTACCGCCCAACTTGGAATGTTCCCCTTGCTCATCAACGGAGCTGCTCTCGGGCAGCTCCAAAGAAAAAAATGGAGGCACCTTCCTATGCTCGTGCAGGGGACCCTCCATATTTGTCTAACCGGAGACGAGGATTACTCCTCTCCTATGACTACAGGTGTAGGGGACTGTCCCTAACCCCTTTCTCTGGAGGTGCATTCGGGCAACTCCCTATTTCAAGCGGTAGTCCCTCCTTTTCTTTCTTAGAGGACTGCCAAGAAAGCCAGCAGGCAGTTCATTGCCAACAGCCCCTCGTGGAAGCGGCTTGATAGGGCACAACCCCTTAGGGGGAAGAGGAAAGCCAGGCACATTCGGTCTGTTCCCTCAAAAGACCTGCTGGCAAGAATACTAAACCTTGCCGGGGTCAAGGCCTGTGCCTCCCCACACCAGCTGACTAATCACAATACTGCCAACGGGACCTGTGATGTCTTGGGGCAGGGGGCCAACTGGAGGCCGTCCCTGAGGTAGACATGGTCCTTGAGGCAACCCAACCTCAGACGGTAGAACCTTCCATAAGGGCGAATCCGGGCTTTGCGCCAAACACCGTACGCGAATCCGCCCCTATGCAAGGTCCTCCTCAAACGGCTAGGGTTTCAGAGGCTGTACAAGGATGGAAGGGATCTCCTACGACCGGTGCCTCTACGACTACCAGGACCTTCTCCATTTCGGAGAAGGATTTGGCTGAGGCCGGTCCATCTGGCATGGGGGCGCCTTCCGACGGAGGTGAGAAGCGGGTTCATTCTCCGCCCTCCTCTCCAAAATAGAAAAAGAACAAGCAAAAGACAAAGAAGACTCGGGGCTACTCTTCATCTGCAAGAGCTGCGGGGACAGATGGGTCTGCTATAAGGGTAAACGACTAACCCAAGATTGATACATCTGGCCCCTCTACTCCCCCGGATGCGGAGTCCCTGACTATGACAAAGAACAAAAGTGCAAAGGGCGGAGCCTCAAAAACATCGGGGCCCCTGAATCAGAGGTTACCTGGCGTTTTCGAGCCCGCTGGCTTCAAACGTTTCGTTGTTAATCGCTCCACTGATGGCACCATGTTGGCCAAGGGCAACATGATTCATCAGAGGAGAGGATTAGCTAGCGCAATTGGTAGACAGCCGAAGGTGTCCCGTTTCTAGGAAAGGAGCCATATGGCGTAGGCGACGAATCCAGCCGAGGCGGCCAAGATCAGTGCTCTTCGGACACTTCATGGCACCCCGGTGAGTGTGACGCCGCACTCTACAATGAACTTTGTGAAATGAGTAGTTTATGCGAGGGAACTCGTTGACTACTCGATAGAGGACATCACCCTAGAGCTGGACGACCATGGGACGGTTAAGGTTGAACGTGTGATGAGAAAACAGGAAGGGGCCTCGAGACCCACCCCTACACTCTTCGTCACGTTTGCCTCTGACAAGCTCCCTGAGTCAGGGAGGGCCGGTTGGTACCGCTACTGCGTGAAGGCATTCTTGCCACTTACGCGGAGGTTTCATTATTGTCACCGCTACGTCTATACGAATCGTTCAAGTAGATGTGTAAAGTCGAAGTCACCCGAAGTCTGTGTAAATTGCTCCAAGGCCGCAAACGATAAGTCCAAAATCGTGGGTGGCCAAGAATGTCACTTGCAGAGAGCCGCACCCCGCTTCTTTGAAGAAATGTGGTGCATATCTCCTTGAGAAAGAAATCCTGGCCGTTTGGGCCCAGTATCGAATCTCATTCCACAAGGCTAAGAAATTGGTCCTGGTGCGCGTGGTTCTGCCTGGGACGTCATATGCCTCAATAGTTAGAAAGGCACCTTCTACTCCTGGCCCAACCAGGCCAACGAGCACGGTTGTTTCCGCGCCCATTCGAAGCCCTTCTGCGGTCTCTACTCAACCCGGGCGTTCCACTGTTAAAGCTGGCGGCAAAAAGGGGTTCATCCCCAGCCCCGGCTAAAACTAGGGCTCCCCCCTTCGGCCAGCATGACCGTTCCCCGTAAGGTGAAAGGGCCACGCGCCTCCACCTAGTCGTTAGACTTACAGGAGGCAACACCCCTAAAGTTTGTCGCTAGGCCATCTTCTGGGGCTCCTAAAGCTGTCCCCCGAAAGGAGGACAACAACAACGGAGCTTCAGCTCCTTCGCCCAAGTCTAGTAGTGGAGCGAGTGGATCGGAAACGGTGGTTCCTCGAAAAGAAAGCCCCCTGCCTCCAAAGCTGCAACGCCCGGCTAAAGTTTCGAGGCGGATGGAGGAAAAGAGTCGCATGGCGAGCCCAACCTCCCCAAATAAGTCCTCGAGGGCAACAGCGCCTTCAGCCCTTTGTCCGGCCAACTACGCCCAGGGGTTCTGCCTCCGGGAAGCGTATGGACAAGTCCTTGCCGATCTGATCGAAAAGGTTGAGCTGGGTGTCCTAAACATGGATGAGTTTACGCATCACAGTCCGAGAACCGCTTCATTTTCTTGTCTTGAACTATATTTGTGCTCTTCGGATGCACACCCTCATTTTGATTGAGGGGTGGTCGATGACCTCCATGGTAGTGATCACCTTTACATTCAAATATCATTTTCAGGTCAAATGCCGCCTGAAAGCCCACCTCTGTGGTGCTTGGCGCGGGCGTGGTGGTCCGCATTTCAGGAATTGACTGAATTTTCTATCTCAGTCACGGAGTTTAGGTCGGTAGATGAGGCCGTTGAGTTCTTCTCCGGCAACCTCATCGCTGTGGCCCTGACTACTATTCCTAGAACGTCTGGCTTTTTTGGACGCCGACCACTCCCATGGTGGTCTGCCTAGTCTAAGACAACCTTCAAACAGAAGCGTTATGCCTACATCCGTTATAAGCGCCGCCTGAACGATTTCACTGTCGCTGAATTTCGTTGGACTAGGACTTGGTTCCGGTATATTTCAAAGCACGCCCACCGCTCTTCTTTGCAGGCATACGTGTCTTCACTTAACGGCAAGACCCCTCTAGCAGCGGTATGGAAGCGAGTCAAAAGGATTCAGGGCAGGTTCTTGCAGGCCTCCACTCCCGTTCTCCAGGATAATGGGACCGCAATCTCGGACTTCGCGTCCGTGGTGTAATCTTTCGCAACCGCTTTCACAGCATTCTCTAGCCGGGATGCTGCTTCGCCAGCATTCAATGCACGTCGGAGGGGCCCAGAAGGCCGCCGGCTTGACTTTACCTCTAGAGGATGAGAACCCTTCAACGACAGGTATACTGTGTGTGAGTTGCATTTCGCTCTTGCTTCGTGCGTGGACACCACCCATAGTCTGGACGATGTCTGTCACGCGATGCTTCGACACCTGGGTGAGCGAGGCATGGCCTTTCTGTTAGATTTGTTCAACAGGATCTGGGTGGAAGGTCTTCTCCCAGACTCCTAGCGAGTCGCTACCGTGCTCGCCTTTCGCAAACCGGGGAGAGATCACTCTACTCCGGCCGGTTTCCGCCCAATCTTTCTAACCTCTTGCGTGTGCAAGTTGATGGAGAAATTAGTAAATGTTAGATTAGCCTTTTTTTGGGACAGTGTATGCCATCTGTCCTTTGCACAGTTTGCGCTTCCACAAGTTCCACCCCTCGTCCAATTCTCTGCTCCGACTGGAAAATGCCGTCTGAGAGGCCTTACTTCTTAGAGAGCACTACGCCACGGTATTTTCCGATCTGGAGAAGGCCTATGATACCGCATGGCGATACGGTATCATGGAGACTCTCCACATGATGGGCGCGAGGGGACGCCTCTCAATGTTTATACCTGAATTTTTGCGAGATCTTCGATTCCGCATTCGGGTGGGGGAAGCCCTCTCCGGCCCAAAGGAGCAGGAAGAGGGTGTCGCACAGGTAAGTTTCCTCAGTGTCACACTCTTTGCCCTGAGCATCAATGGCATCACCTCGGTGCTGCCGGGAAATGTTCTCGGTACGCTCTACGGGGACGAACTTTCTATCTCTTTTGACCCGTCCGAGATGCCAACTCTGGAGCATGGACTCCAAAAGTCATTAAACCGCGTCTCTCGCTATGCCAAAGCGCACAGGTTTCTGTTTTCTTTGGCCAAGACTAAGGTGGTGCACTTCTGCTGTTACCCACGGCTTCACCCCGATCCTGACTTGTTTCTTAATGGGGTACGCTTGGATGTGGGTGAATCGCACCGTTTCCTTGGTCTTGTATTCGTCCGACGCCTCACAAAAGAGGCTCATATTGGCAGCCTTATGGTCTCTTGTTCTTTCGCCATGGATATTCTCCGTTCCATGCCGTTCAGCGCTTAGGGTGCTGATAGGGCTACAGCCTTATTTTTTTATCGATCATTTGGTCGTTCGAAGCTTGACTACGTATGCGAGTTTTATGCATCCGCAGCCGAGCATTTATTGAGGAAAGGTAGACTCGATCCACCACACCGGCCTTGACCTTACGACCGGTGCATCCTGCACTTTCCCCATTGAGAACCTGTTGGTCGATACTGGGGAGATGCCAATCTCTCTACGTCGCTTGCAGTGCATCACTCGCCTGTAGGCGCGAGTCCGGAACCTACCCCAGTCGCCAACAGCTCTCACTCTATCTGCAGCTGATCTCGACGGTTTCTATTTCGCCGAGAGACGCCAGTCATACCCTAAGCCCTTTGGGTTTAGGGCCGGGAAACTCCTTCGAGAGCTAGGTATAGCTCTTGGGCCGGTGGCACCCCGGGTTCTGTCCAGGGCGCCACCCTAGAGGGTACCACATTTGGCTATTTGTCACCACGCCTCTGCTCCCAGAGCCTGTACGGTGCTGGGAGTATTGCGTTCGACATTTTTAGACCACACCTTGTGTCACGCTGGAACCGTGCCAGCGTATACAGATGGCTTCAAGTCCCAAGAAGGGGTCGGCTTCCACGCCGTTTCCTCTCTGTTTGAACTCAGTCGGGCTCTGCCAGGCGCTGCGTTTATCTTCACGGCCAAGCTGGTGTCAATACACTACTTTGTACGGGAGATTACGCGACGTGCCCGGTTCGGAGACCGGATTGTGATCTATAGCGACTCACAAAGCGCCCTGAGGGCTCTCGGGGCCTTTGGAATCTCCGCATCCCCTGGTTCACGATGTTCATGACGCCACGGTTTTAACGAGCCGGGCGGATGTCGAGATGTTCTTCTGCTAGGTTCCTCGACATGTATGAATTGCGGGGAATGAGGGCGCCGATGAGGGCGCCAAAGAGTCCGTGAGGACTCTGTGACCGGCTCAGCGTTTCGCTCTTCCTCACACCGACTACATGGCAGATATACAGGCAGCTCTTCCGACTGCTTGGCAAAGAAGATTGGAGACGGTCTAAGGGAACTTAATGTTGCATGCCATTGCCCCGCGACTGTTCCCATGGCCCTTTCTCTAATGCCGCGATGGCTTAAGGGCGCTTTTTGTCGTCTCCGAATCAGGCACACTCGTGTGACGCATCGCTATGTGATGGAGCGCTCACCAGCGCCATATTGTGACGACTGCGTCGTCCCCCAGACTGTTCGGCACATTCTTGTTGAATGTCTTAGTCTGGGTGATCTTCGCGCACGATACCTGTCCCGGTACCGGGATGGGCGGGGTCGCTACTGCCTGTCCCTTGTACTCGGGAGGAGTTCGTGCACATTTACTTGTGGACTTGTTGACTTTTTGGTGGAGGCCGGGCTTCTCCCCTTTATTTAATTAGGTTTTTCTTTGTTGTTATTGTTTTCTTTGTATGTTGCACGGGCCTGCGCCGGGGTGAAGGGGACCTCCTCCCCGACGCCGGATAATGCTTCCTAATTGTTACGTTTTTCCCATTTTTATTATTGTTATACTTATTTTAAAGTAGCCTAGTGCTAGGCTGTGGTGATTCCGGCCACTTATGCCCAAGTAGGCTGTCGCCAGATGGGCTCCTAAAAGAAGTCTCCAAGCCTCTTACCGTTCCAAACTGATACAACACTCTCCCAGAGTTCAACGAAGTGTCGCAGGCAATTATCCTTAGAAAGCCATCTCACCTCTATAAGCAAAAGTAAATGTTCAAACTTTTCTTCATTGTTTGAACAGAGTTGTCTTAAAGATGGTCTTGAAGTGGATTTGGCTTGATAAGGTTGGTAGCCTTGATTACACTATCAAGAGCATCTTTCAGACGTCCTCCTAATTTTTTGGCAATCAAATGTTGACGATGAACCACGCAGTGTATGCAAAGATCATTAGGCGCAGTTTGTTTTAGATATGCAATGAAGCCCCTGTATTTGCCTAACGTAACAGAGGCACCATCAGTTGAGCAAGTGATAATGTTAACCAATCAAATATTTTTTTCTTGGAAATGGGCCAATACTTCTGGGAAAATTGTTTCCCCTTTACTATCTGTCACAAGACTGCGAGCAAAATTCATTTCCTCTCTGAGATCACTATTATCATCCAAAAACCTAACATACGCCATACAAGGGTATTGATTATCACTTGCAGATGCTTCAACAATTTGTAATGCAAACTTCTTTACTTGTAAAAGGCAAACTAGTTGATTTTTTACATCCTTTTTCATTTCATCAGTGCGTCTAGATAATGAATTTTTGCTCAACAGGATTACCTTCTTAATTTGTTTGGAATTATGTTGTATAACAGTAGAAATTACCAAAGATACCAAGGGGAAAATCAAATCTTCAACAATAGTATCGGGTATTCCAGATTTTTCCTTTAGCTTAGAAATCTTATAAGATGCAATTAAACCTTTGTCAAATTTAGCTTTTCCTTGGATAACCATATAATTAATGGTACAACTTGGAACGTGGATACTGACTGACTGAGTTAGCAACTGCAACGAGTATTGGTGCCGTGGGTGTGGAAAATAGATGCGACGTTGCCAAACGTATAACTAATTCATTACAACGTTGTTGTATATCGAAGAAAGAGAAACTCAATTTTTTAGGATTAGTAACCCGTAAATAGTTAATTGTCACTGGATTAACTACATATAGTTAAATATGCCATATTGTCACTCCCAAAAGTTTTCTGTGACCCACCATATGGCCCCTGGTTATTAATTGCTGATCTAATGTTTACACAGCACTAAAAAAACTAAAAGAAACTAAAATTAAAATGTTTCCTTTTCTTTTCCTTACACACTAGAGGCCATATTTCTCGTGAGTTCACGTACAGTCAAGGCACAATGGAGAAGAATGTACCCCACAGACTGGCTTTTGCACTCATAGAAAAACCACTTTTATCTTTTTATCTTCGTGTCTTGTGCAATGTACACAGCGTTTTTTGACATCTAACAGGAGAGTGATTATCTTGGAGGAAGATTTATATTGACCACATTTGCAATGGTTTTCTTGAGGTCTCTTGACAGTGGTGGTTGTGTCAGTCTAATCTCACTCCAAGGCCGAATAAGTTGCAGAGCTAAGTCTCGCATGAATTGCCGATACATGCCAACCTTTTCATTTCTGTTTTCCTGGTACCATCATTAGATGATGAATGCATTGATGGTTGCTGCATTGATTAGTCCGTAGAACATGCAGAGAGGCCATCTTTGGGTTCTACAGCTGCAACTGTACGTTGTACACATTTGATCGGAACTGTCTACACCATCTTTCGTATTATTATAAAAGTTGACACTCTCTGGCTTCCTGTTTGTGGTAATAGTGGGTTCATTGTGCATGGAGGAAAGCAAGAGCACAATTTTTTTAGTGATCTTTTTCGCCGGCATAAAGGAGCACAAAGTCAGTTTGTTAGTGAACCCAAATCCTTCTGTACTTTCGGCCGTCCTTCTTTGGTATTTAGTTCTTCGGGTACTTGGGGTTTGTTCTGACGCAATGTGCCCACACTCTTAAGGCCATTTTGGACAAGATCTTCTGCTGGCAGGACAGATGTGAACCAGTTGTCATGCGTTACATATCTGTTGGTTCCGAAGTAGAGCCTTGTAAATTGTTTTGAGTAATAGTGATATTTTTGGCTTCTTCGGGCATAATAAGCATTTTCCCCAAATAAAGAATAGCGTTTAACATATATTTTGCCTTATTATCGCATAGCATCATAAATTTTATCCAATATTTCGCCCGCTTGTTTGGTATATACATCGGAATTGGCAATTGCCGCGAAAAGCCAACAATTGCTCATCCGATGTGAGATGTTCTCCGGGATTATAATTATCTGGGCAATTTGGGATAAAGGCGTCCCACACTTCTCTTATCGGTGCCAGTTTATCAGTTCTCTTTCTGACTTCACGCGTAGTGCAATCGTCGAAGCGCAGAGAATTCAACAGGAAATAAAACCGACGCTCGCTCATGGCAATTCGGTAAAATGAATGGCTTGTCTGGGGATTGAACATCTCACTTGCGGTCAGATGATTACATTTGCGGGAAATACTGAAAATCAATACACCCAGAAGAGCTTTTAGTTCCTCTTTGCATGTGTGCATTGTTGTTTCTTCAGAGGTTTATCCATAGTTTGAAAATTCCTCTGTTATGAATGCATTGGTGTGTGTCACAACTACATCAAGCATTTTATCGTCAATGAACAAGTTCAAGCAGTCCTCATGTTGGTTGCATCTTCGTGTAAGACCCTTTGGACCGAGAACTCTAATATTTAGGAAGTTTCTCTGCAATGTTCTACTAGTTCTGGGTTGAACGGTCTTCGTACTCCATATGTACATACTAGTTCTTTTAATTCTTGGTTTAGAGAATTTTAGCACAGAATAACTTTCGCGTGCCGGTTCTTCTGGACGTCATTTTTAAGATTATTACTGAAAGTTTACTTTTAAAATAGGGAAAGTTAATGATTTATCTTTGTGAAAGCCTATTTTTCAGGTGATATAAAACAAAATAGAAGGTAATTGGTCCTTTAATACAAATCAAGGTCAACGTGTGTGTGATGGTAAGTGTTCTACTTGTATAATGGTGAAAAGATTGATTTCTGGAAATTGATTTTTATTCGCTATGTTGCTGCTCTTAGCAATATATGCTGACAGAGACGCATGATGACCGACCACAACATTAGTTGGAAATAACAATACAAGTAAATAATGATATAAAAACTACTAGAAGACTATGCTTATTATAGCTGCTCTTTCAATAGGGAACACTGGTGAAATTTTTAAAAGCCTGAAATATATCAACAATTTAATGGCCTATAAACACGCAAGTTATTAGAGTCAGACTAAAATTATAAATAATTTTAGTCTTAAATAAAAATGATAGTATTAATTAATTATAACCATTAATTAGAATTCAGTACAAGTATCTGGTGATTGAAAGCTTAGCTATAAAATTTATTTGTTATAAGGAGCATATGTAGGCATGGGTTCATGATTCCAAAGGTCTTGCAGCTGGTTCACAAAGAAATAATATTCCTAATTAGATTTTTTATGTTGTAATGTGATCAATTTTATGTTGCATTGAGTTGGATTAATCAGTGGCAAGAAATTAGGAAAAATATTTCCTAAATCTAAAGCATAGTAATTAAGCCATTTTCTCAACAAGGTGAGGTCGGTGTGTCAACGCCACTAAAACTACCCACCAATTACACCTTTTTTATCTCCTATTCCACACAAGACCACCCATTATTTTGTCCAGTCTAAAGGTATTTAATAAAAATGAAGTGCTCTGAACTGTGGCATCTCCGCCAAGCAGGGCATATTCCTGAGCAGAAAGACAGATTCACGATCACTCGCAGACTCCCCTCCGGCACATTATCATTAACAACATCATCCACTTATTACTTTGCCAGCTCATTCTCTTTAAAACACTCATCCATATCATTAAATGATAATTTATGCAGTTTTCTAACGATTCATACATCCTGGCACTTACTTTCGTAAATTTTCCTCACAAGTCTATTTTCATCCATTCTTCTAACATGTAGTTACCACCTCAGAGCACTTTCACGTGTCTTCAAGGACAAAGAAATGATCCACAAAACTGCATCAAATGTTACGTTTTAAAATATTAAATTTATTCATATATATCGGACTAATATTCAAGAAAAACTTTTTACAATTTCTTGTTAGTAGTTCTTAAGTAACCAGCTCTATTATAAATGCAAATACTAGCCACTCTTCTGTTCCTGAATCCTAAGAATAAGCTGGGAATCTTTTAAAAATCCTATAAACTGGACTCTACTCTCAATACCCCACGGACGCCTTGTTTTACGACTTTCAATGCCTTACAAACCAACATGCCTCATTGCTAAATCACGCGCAATTTCAATCCTCTCATTAAAGTCGTGCACACACCCTTCCTCTGCATGCGCATGAACCCCCATAATCAAACTCTACCTTCTAACGCAGACAACTTATGATGCTGCATCTAACAGTGCCAGAAGTATGATCTTTAAAAAAAACAAGCTAACTACCAACTCTGAACTCCAAATAATCTCCTTGTACTCCTAATGATGACTACCCACTTAATCTTGGGATCTTTTCTTTTCATCTGAATAAAATAATTTAGTTTATATTTATTTAAATTGGCGATGAATTCTGAACAACTGTTAAAAAACAAACGATTAGATTTCAAACCACCTAACCGTTGTTGGGCAAAATCTCCTGCAACCCCAGGGCCCTACTTAAATATAGAGCAATTTACCTCCAAAAAGGGATAAATATCCACTGTAACTTTCACACATAAAGCTTAAATGAATATACAAGATAAATATCTTCTGGTATTCACGACTTCCTTTCAAATATTTACTTATAAAATTCATTCAGCTTAAAACTCACGCTACAATTCGCGTTAAACAGTAAGCGCACTAGTTCCTTTACAAAATTTCGATCGCTATCCAACCAGTCTGCATATTCATGACTTTCTTTCATATTTAGGCAATAATATAATGACTTGCACACAGTTTTTCACAGCTAATTTCCTTCCCCCAGGATCTTCCAGCCACAATTATTTCTGACAATTCATCTTTCCACTCTACACTCACACACCCTACTCTAGGTTATTGTGACCTGGTACGTACTTTACTACAAACTGAAAATCTGGCAAGTATTCTAAGCTACTTAAGGAGCCTCAAATTCATATTTTTTACATTATATAAAAATATTAGTGCCCTGTGATCATTCAAGTATCCGAATGACCTTGGAAGAAAGAGGTCGTCAAATGCTTCTACCCCCCATGTATCTCATATAGTTCTTAGTCCGTCGCACTGTAGGCCATCTGCCCCTAGGTTAATTTTTGGAGGGATATGCAAGGATGTATTTTCATTTAGCTTTCCCTTTCGCGACTATAACACCTATGACATATGAACTCGCGTCCACATATGTAAAACTTTAGCAAACTCACTTCATCTGGCCAATCCGGAGGTGCTTTTTGAGGCCAATGATTGGTTAATAGATGGTCTAATATTTACGGTGAAAGTTGATTGAACCTAAAAAATATGGCACTTCCTTTAGATTATTCAGCCGACAAAAGCCACGCATCTTTATGAAAAATTCTGGAACTTTTCTAATCTATCACCCCTAATAATTTGCATCAAGAATGACACCTCAGCCTAAAACCACTCTGGCGCCTCAGAGCCTCTGGGGCGGGGAGTAACGGAAACTATCGTGGCTTCTCGTTTACGGGTGATACGTCAGATAGTTCAATGTGATACGGTTTCAATCGGGCATTGCCTATATCTCAAGCATTCCTGTTAATTAGATGACAGACTTATATAAATAATTCATACATCCTCTACCGCACACCCTAATCTGTGATGTGATACACTCTTTACATCGCCTTCGCCCACGCAGCCTTCACCGGTTCCTAACACTGCTCCCAATTATACTGACCCTCTCATACTTGAATCACATCACAAAAGCCTACATCTAAATGATTCACAATATTCACAATCTCCGCTTCAAGCATTGAACTAACCCCCATGACAACCGCAAAATCATCCCCTACTGCCCATTATACACTTGTGAAACGTACCCGCGCAACTAAGGAAAAATCATTTTATTCCAATCCAAATTCACGCTCATTTTCATACTTCTCACAAAAACACTCCAATTTCAAATTCGCCCGAATCAGACGGAAACAGAAATATAATCGATATATCTCTTGAGGCAATTTGCAACCGAGCAAATCACCACCGTAGTTGAGAGATAAGCTCTTCTTGAACACCCATTGCGTTTATAACCTCCATTGACACTAGAGGTATTAAGAAATGGGGCAAATTAAAAATACCATGCAGTCAAAAATTATCGATTTGTGGGATTCTTATTTAACCATATACTTTAATATATTCTTTTTTAATGTCAAATTAAATGTGTGCATCTGCTTTAATAGTAAATCTGTGGTTTACGTAATAGGAGCATAAAAATGCTTTCATTGAGAAACACAGAATTAAAACGTTGTTAGTTTATAAAAAAACGAACATTACTACTTTGCCACGATTAAAACTTTTGAATTATTCCTCATGGAATATTTTAATATCTAGATCTTAGACTTGAATAAAGAATATATTTGACCAATATTAGACAATATATGCACTTTACATGAAAGGCATTTGTTGACACATATCCACTTCCTTACAAACAATATAGGCATCTAGCACGTCAAGCTAATACTATTTAACTAAACTTCTTTGATAAGTCGCCTATACTTACATAGTACAGCAGATGTTATAGATAGCTATATTGGTTAAGAATATCTAAACTTAGCTTGCTTACATTTTGATAGATTACAATCTCCATTAATTTTATGTGATGAGATTAGTTAATACAAATTGACCTGTTTTGTTTGGTGGGGGAGGATTTCTTTTGTATTGGTAAAAATATATTATGATAGGGATCTGTAAATTTCAGATGAATAAATCATCTTGGATTTGATTAAGTTTTTTCATTAGGAAGTTCTCCTATGTCTTATAATAATAATATTTACGGTATTTAGACGAGAATTTTTACTTAGAAATCAGCTGCAAACTCCTGGGCAGGGATATGACGAGTAAGATTTTTAAGAAACAGGACTTAATATCATAATGGTATTCATAATGATTCAGAGAGAAGCGAAAACTTTATACCAAACTTATCTAGTTTCGAACCATGTACTGAGTAACTTGGAATCGTGAATCACATGAAAATAATTGTTAATTAATAGTTAGGCTCCAAAATTCTTACATAACACATAGGACGACTCCCTAAAAAAATATCCACATACTTCTTTCTTTCTGAGCATTAGAAAAATCAAATTGCAAGGACTTTAGAATAATTTTAAATTGGTTTATGCTCATTTTAATATAAAAAAGTTATACTTTATTCTATATTCCATAACTGTTTCATGGGAGTAGTTTTAGGCTATTATAATTCATCGAGCGATTTGATCAAAGACCTAAATTCTTTTCGAAGACTTCAAAAGTAATGACCAAAGTTGCCTAATTCTTTTTCTATGAATTTCTGTATAACTTATAATTGAAAGTTATATCGGCTCATCTATATAAGGCCTCAAGCTATAATAGGCCTTATGCATATAGATTTGGCCTAGATTTCTACCGAAATATGCTATCGATTGCTTTTCTACTACGTCATTAGGAGAAATTACATCGTGGAGAATATAGTTGACAACATCATCTTCTTTGTCCTTTTAATTAATCATTTGAATCAACTTCCAATAAGAATACAAAATTTCCTTAGTGCTAAACCTTTTATAGTTTCAAAGTTAGCTATCATTGCAACAGCAGACAATATCGTTAAAATATGTATATTCATATAACACATAAATATTTTGGTTGGGCTTGTTGCCATATTTATATAATAATGCTACTTTATCGAAAAATAAGTATAGAGCAAAATAGGAAACATACATAAATGTTAAAACAAAAATTACGTTTTTAAAGAACCGTACAAAAGTAAGGAAATATTACGGGACAACACGGAAGTATGCCAAAATAAATGAATATTCAAAAAAATATTTAAAAACATCTTTTAAATGTTTGTCAATTTATTTACTAGAGAATAATTCAAAATAGAGAATAATTTATAGTAGTTTGAGGTCAATGGTGAGAAAAAAGGCTGAGCGTTAAATCTTGACCGTACGGTACTTATATGTAGGTAATTAGGTACAATTTCTGAATCTAAAGAAAACAACTAAACTTGAAATATAGCATAAATCGCTACTGTAATATTTATGAAAATTCATGGTCTATTATGAAATAGCCTACTTATTGTTTATGTAAATATTTATAAAAATGAAAATGATAAAAAATGACACATGATACATTTAGTTTTAAAAGGATTATTTTTGTCAAAGAGAGTTAGTTATCTCCCCCTAGAACACAACACCTCTACCTGTGGTGCCTAAAAGATTCACCTACACGGCCAGACAGCCCCAAGGAAGCAAAGAGACTTCGCCCGGTTGGCTGACCAGGGTTTGGTTCTCTTTATCTTCCCGTCTCATCTTTTGACCTTTGCACTAAGTTGTGAGACCGCCGAGACTCTTCCCTTCCTCTGGCGCGCCAATTAAATGAGATCCTCGTTCCCCTTTGGGGGGCCTCCGGCCAACCGCTTCTGCCGAGACAGTATAAATACTTTGAGAAAAGCTTTTAGAAAGCAATACCATACAGCCCCGTCTTGGTTAGCAGTTACGTACAGTCTCGTACGCCCTGCTCCACCTCCCAACGGCTTCCAGCTACGAAGGCGATACGTCACTTCTCCCGTCGCCCTTGCTCGCACCCAAAGCTAGAGTTCCTGCCGACAGAGTATAGACACGGCCAGGCATCTATCACTCGATTATTGACTTTGTTCAACAACTTGAGTACTCCTTCGCTCATTTCTCAGCAAGGTTAAAGAAGAAGAAATCTTGCAAATTCAAGTTAACAGCGCTCCGTTTACTCGCCGTATTTAAGCCTCCAGTCAATTAGACTTTACGTGAGTCTTCCTGATAATTGCACTCGCCCATTTTCTCTGCAAGCAATCACCGTGCATCCTCTCTTGGACTCTTGTACCCGTCGAGTCATTTGTAGCCCTCCCGGTCCCTCCGTTTGGTACCACGGGTCTCTTTTATTTATTGTCAGTTATTTACTTGTGCTATTAATATTTTCTTTGTATATAGTAAAGTTATATATTTTTCTACCATAAGTTTCCCTAATCCCAGAACCTTTAAGACTTGATTATTTAGCCCAACGGCACTCGACTTTGTTTATTTAACCCTTTCACTGGGATCTGTATCGCGATTCTTTGGCGTACCCTCTTCACGGTCACCCTACGATATCTATTTATATTATATTCTGGAGTCAGGTTTTTAGGGTCATCCGCAGTATCTGAACTCATTTATTTTAGACCTTTAACAGATTCTAATGGGTGTTATTCTTGTACATTAAAGATTCTGCTTTTTGAAACTGTAGAAAAGGCTTTACCTATTTACCATTTTCCCCTTCTGTTTGCATATCTTGTATTGAATTTTGTGACTATGTAGAACTTTAACCCTTTCCACGCCCCATAAAACGTCTGCCGTATTGTAAAGCGGTTAATCTTATTTATTTTTTTTTGTATTGTGTTGTCGTGGTCTTCGTGCGTATTTGGCCACATAGTCTCTGGCTAAAATTCCAGAGTGAATATTTTAAGTATAATTAAGTATTTGTGCCATGAGAAATAATTATCTCTGTGTTATTTTTTTTAAGTGAGGAATCGTATGTTCGCCAAAGACTACCAGCACTTCCCCTGTGTGTCAAATAATTACCCCTTTTGTTGTGATTTTCTTGAAAACTATTCGAACGCGACAAAATGTCATTATTTAACACGTTTAAATTGCAAGGAGAGCCACTTAGGCTCAGCGGCAAGGACTTCTTATCTTATATCCAACAGGAGGAAAGTACCAGAAGAGAAGAAAGAAGACAAAGAAAAAGAGAAGAGAAAGAACCAGAAGAAAGCAGAGAAAGAAAAGAGAAGGAACGAGAAGAAAGGGAAAGAATCCGCCTTCATGAACTTGAAATGAGTATGACCAGGAACAAGAACTCCACCTACTGCGTCTGTTAAGCTTCCGGTTTTCAATGAAAGCGAGGATTTCGGAAGCTTGTTTATCCACTTTAAGAAAATTTTCAAAATTAAGCCCTGGGACATCGAGGCAGATAGAGTGGCTCAATTGTTGCCCTTACTAAATTTCCAACTCCGTGATATATTCTTATCACTCTCCTCAGAGAAAACAATTGTTTTTCCACCTTAAAATCAGAATTATTGGCGGCATATAACATGACCCCAGACTTTAATGGATCCAAATTCAGACATGCATGCCTTCAGCCAGGCCAAACCTACCCTCAGTTTGGATACACCCTCCAGTGTCACCTCAACCTTTAGCTTTAATATTCTAAAATCCCGCATGAATACGATGCCCGCAATTGTTGGCTGCACTTCCGGCTGAAGTCAGATCTTTCATAAAAGATGGGCGGTACCTCACATCCAGGGAGTGCACAGAAGAGGCCGACATTTTTCATCAAGCCACAACCTTTTTTCGAAAGAAGGGAAGAAACCGGCCCTTCATTTCCCAAAACCTAAGCCATATAAGGGTAAAATTTTCCCGCAAAATTGAAACAAATTTGATAGGTAACTGGGCCGTCGAAGCCAAAACTACACTCTTTACGTCCGAACACGGGGATGTAAAACTGTTCTCTTAAGGCCCCCTCCTACGTCATTTTTTCCCAGGAGACCCATCATTTGTTTTTCCTGTGGCGTGGAGGGCCATGTGAAAACGAACTGCCCCCAGAATTCTAGGTTCAGGAATAACTCTTCTCACCCAGTACACAAGATCTTTGCCGCGTCTGCGCCTCCGTCAACACCATCGTAATCTTCTCCTCCACCGAGCACCTCAATCCCCTCAACCACCAGGTAAACTTCCTCCTTGATAAGAATACCCCTGAAGGCCTTAAGTTCGACTCCGGGACGATTAATGGCTGCCGTATTCCTACTCTTGTGAGAGATACCGGGTGCACCTGCATAGTGGTTTCGGACAAGCTGCTTCCCCCGGTAGCCCAGGACCAAAATAAATTCGTCGTCGTGCAAGACTTCTTGGGAGGCACTAATCAATTTCCTATCGTTAAGTGCTACATCGACTATGCGTACTTCACTAGCTAGGCAGAAGTAGTAACAGCCCTTATTAAGTTTTTCTCCGTACTCTTTGGCCAGTGCGCACGGGTCTTCCCTAACTCAGTGGCCAAACCCTTGGTTACCCGTTCACAAGTGGTTAAAGATTCGAAGATGCCCTCGCCCTAAAATCTTCACGTTTTTTCAGAATTGAAAGAAGTCATGACTGAAGACTTCGCCATGAAGCAAAAGAACTGCGATTCCCTCCGACACCTGTGGGCTACGGCCCGGTCAAAAGATCAAGAAGCCACCCGAGGATAAACGCTGATCTTTTAGCAAGTTACATACGGATTACTTTACAGTGCATGCTCAGAAAACGTTAAAGCCCCATCGCGAGTATTGTGTGTCCCGCATCTTCACGGTGGTCACATTTTAACCGCTGCTCATTCCAGCCTATTTTCAGGCCATTTTAGCCACACGAAGACCAACCAGAAGATCTCCAAATATGTTTTTTTGGCCAGACAACAAGAAGAATTCCTTCGCTACTGCAGGTCATGCGATATCTTCCAAAAGACTTCCGTCAAAGGACTAGTTAAGCACGCACCATTGCAGAGACGACGGCTAATCTCAGAGACATTTACTCGGGTCGCGATTGATCTCATGGGTCCGATATAACTCTCCCTTCCCATCGGGTGAAGGACACAGTCACGTGCTAACTTTAGTGGATTTTCCCACTCGGTTCCCTGATGCCTTGCCGTTGAAAAATAATTGGATTACTTTTGTATATATTACACAAAAATTTTTGTAGTTTTGTGTAAAACCTTATATGAATATGAGTCATTATTTGTTTATTTTATTGGGTATATATTCATGATGAGTTACCTTGTTCGTATGTTCCTTTTTTAATTTTGGAACCTTTCCCTTTTTATTAATATGCTTGTATGTGAGCCCGTGGTTATCGAAACTATGATCTCCCAGGCTATTTTTAACTATTCCTGTCCATCTTATTGTATTATTATTCTTGTAGTTTTGTTTAATGCCTAATAAAAATATGTGTCATTATTTTTTTATTATTGTGGATATATTTTTGATGAGTAATTATGTTCGTATGTACCTTTTTTTATATTCTTAGTTGTAAGCCCCTGTTTTCGAGATTATGATGACCTCGGCTATTAATAACTATTATGTCTGTCTTATTGTATTATTAATGTTATTTTTTCTTGGGGAGTTCGGTATTGAAAATACCGAACACTTCCCGAGTCCCCTTTATAGGACTTATTTTTAAGCAGAGTACTCAGTACCATCCCTTTTGTAATTATATCTGTATGGGAAATTGAGCCGTGTAATTTTCCCTATATTAGTCTGATGTTAGTTCCTTAGAAAGCTCTATTTTGAGAGGCAGGGAGATGCCAGAGAAAGAAAGTTAATCCCCCCCCTCCAATAGAACCCATAGTCTACCTGTGGCACCTGAAACATCCACCTGCACGGCCAGACATCCCAAAGAGTACATCGAGACTTCGACGGTGGGCTGACCCAGGTTGGGTTCTCTTTATCTTCTCGTCCCATCGTCTGACCTACGCCAGACCCACGGCGTCAGGGACCTTTCCGTAAAACTGTAAGGCCGCCGAAACTATCCCCCACCCTCCTGGCGCGCCAAGTTTAATGAGATAGCCATCCCCCTTCGGCGATCCCCTAGCGACCCGCTTCTGTCGAGGCAGTATAAGTACTTTGGGAAAAGCTTTGAGAAAGCAGTACCATACAGCTTCGTCTTGGTTAGCAGTCACGTACAGTCTCGTACGCCCTTTTCCACCTCCCAACGGCTTCCAGCTACAAAGGCGATACGTCACTTCTCTACTTGCCCTCGCTCGCACCCAAGGCTAGAATTCCCGCCGACAGACGATAGACACGGCCAGGCATTTATTACTCAGTTATCAACTTCGTTCAACGACTAGAATACTTCCTCGCTCATTTTTCAGTGAGGTTAAAGAAGAAGGAATCTTGTAAGTTCAACTTTACAGCGCCCCGTTTAATCGCCGTATTCAAGCCTCCATTCAATTAGGCTTTACGTATCTCCCAGTTGATAACCTTGGTTTTAATGATCTGTGGTTGACTTCTAACGATAAATAAACCATTCGTCCTTTATGAGATTTGCACATGATAATTATAAAAGCAGTAATTAAATTCCCTATTTTGAGGGTAAATCCAGGTGTGTCTTAAATATTGACACTTATCACCATTCCTACAGCAAGCAAAGCTTGCTGTAGTGTACAAATACGAACTGATTAAAGAGTGTATTCAAGTCATTACAGCTAACATGGGAGCAGGGGAATTATTTGCTTTATACAAAGAGAAAAGTTCGCTCCTAACGATACTGCTATTTTCTTAAGTTGTCTGCTCTTTGGGTCTTCCTCCAATTCTCCACGGCAATTGCAATGTGAATTGCCTTCATTGCATCTTAGGAAAGTTGTTCGCCACCATATTTCTTTGCACAGGTGAAGTGACTTACCAGACTTTTACAAATTAATATCTCTCCTAACCCGCTCTTTCTTGACGCAAGATGCTCCTTGAATAAGCCTTGCTTGTAGAGATTCCCTTTTTGCTTTTACTATATTTTATCAATGAAAGTAAAACCCATAAATATTCAAATAGTCACTTGCTCGGCTAAAATGGTCTCTTCATTCACTTCTAATTACATCTACAACTTATTTGGCTATGTGAAGATAGGTCAATTTTAATGGTACATACCGAATGAGTGCATAGTAATTGAGTGAATAAATACAGTAGCTAGCAATCTCTCTTAAGTCAAGACATTCGGCCAACAATAGTTTCAGTAGAGTGGGGTAAAATTAGCCTTTACTAAAAGTTTAGAGAATAACGAAAAGAAACTCTCTTCATGTTCACTTTATTCTTTCACTTCACTATAGTTGACCATTTTTTGTCTAGGTTAACTATAGTCAAAAAAATTTAATATTAGTTATTACATTTAGGTTTTCACTTCATTGACCTGCGACTCATGCCTAAGTCGGCAGTCGCCAGATAGCCCCTTAAATAAAAAAAAATATCAATGACCTGCATAGGAGATGGTTTCTAAATCTTCTGGTTCTCTTAGTTATGCGTACGATGGTGTGTTCAAAATTCGCTGTTGATTTCTTCCACCAGAGAATCTGGAATTAAATGGGGACTTGACTCTCGTATTGATCATTTCTGCAAAGATTGGACGGAAGTTGTGAGTGTTCTTTATAGCGTTGTTACGTGGTTTAATCTTCCCCACTATGTGTAAGGCTCTCTGAGTCTATATGTCAATTCTTTTGGTGTTTTTGTTTTGATATAGGGCTTTGGTGGTTTATTTTATCTGGCGCTCTCTTTTCCTTGATATGGGTATTTAGTAAATGTGGATGATAAGACAGATTAGTACTTTTCTTCCCGTGGCATGATAGAATTTTTAGCCATGTGCTCGGGCCTTGTAATGAATATACGCGACACAGCATCAGGGATAATTTTCTCTATCTTTTCGGCTATTTGTTTTATGTAGCCACTTGAATTTAAGTTTAACACTAGTACTTTCCCTTCCTGATGACATCTGTATATTTGTCCTTTTATTTCGATATCTGCTGCCTTTCGTCTCGAAAAAGGGACTACCTTGAATTTTCTACTATTAGTTCCTTTTTTCAAGACTCCTTACAAATGATTGATGTTTATAATCTCTACAGCCGTTGTCAGTGCCTGGGCTCTCACATTCCAGAATTAGCATAGTACTAATTCGAATGTGAACTGCGAATTGGATATTAAGCTATTTAGGCATTATAGGTGTTGGCAAGCCCGCTGGGTAAATATAGTACAGCGTAGGGCTGAGACACTCCTCCTTCCAGCTTTCAATTCAAACTCGAGTAATTTTTTTGTCCTTTATCCCCACATCTGCTCCTCTATATTTCAGATAGTCGCAAAAGATTCTCTCCTAATTATTGTTGATCTGGAGGTTGAAGACTTTGCAACAAAGCTTTTATACATCACTGAGGACCACATCGATGTATTTTTCTCTGCTTTGGCCTTGGCGAGCTTCCTTGTGTATCAGAACTTGTATTAATGGTAGATATTGTTTATAGTGACATATTTAACAAATTTTCTTTTGTCTTGAAAAAACGCGAGTTTTCTTTGGACTGTAACAGATTATTAAGTTAACCTGGTTTATTGGGTCGATTGAGGTGACGTTGCGGTGAAAATCAGGCTTTGAGAACTTTTTAGTTTCCCCTATTTCCAGTGTTCATGAATGCTTAATAATAAAGAGGTCTATTTTACCTGCTTTTTCACTTTTTTTTCCTCGTGTTGATGGAATTGTCAATAGACTTTTGTGGATAGCCATTGTTAAGAAACAGCTAAGATACTTATTTTAATACTGCATTAACTTCTATCCATTTAGAATAGTGTGCCAAGTCTCTGTTGATGAGCGCCTTCATTATAGAGTTTTTATACGGATCAGGAAATTAGGGAAATCTGCTCATACAGAAGCCCAGTTTCTTTTATTATACATGGTAACGTACTTTTGTTTTCTGTTTCATAGGTGACGTTTAGAGATGAATTTTCATGAAATGTTTGAATGAGGATAGGGAAAAGGTTAAGCTTATTAGCATTTAGGAATATGTCCTAAAATCGCACGAAGATCGGTGGTTTTAAGGGAGGATTGATGTTGAAAATAGCATCCTTCCCTGGTTTCCATGTAGAAGTTGACAAATAGAATACCCAGTGGACAGCCCATCACCACTCCATCGACCTATACATAGATGCAGCCATCAGGGCCGTAGAGAGGCCCCTTTTTTACTAAGCCTCATAGGGATATGGTAAATCTCTTCAGAATCTGGAAGGGTGGTAGTACATTCAGTGTGACAGATTTTCTGCCAAATAAGTTTGATGGTTTAGTTCATGGGAACGTTGTTAAACAAGGATTCGACGTCTAAAACATGAACCCGGCCAGTTTGGAGATTTAGAGTATATTTACAAGGTTTTCCGATGAACGTAGGTTGTAATCACATAGGATATATGGGTTAATGAGAGAAATAGGTGACAGTAGATATCTGGCTATCATAGGTAGAAGCGAGTAACTTTGTTTGTGAGTAATAACATTTTCTTGAGCGTATCCGTGCTTGTAATCTCACTCAATTAGCCGTACTTTTAGAGAAGTATTTTATCTGTTATGCTTTCGAAAGGGCATATTCAATTTGGTTTTAAGTCTTTCATAGTATCTCGAGGTAGGTCATGAAACTTGTCATTATCTTGTAATATTTTATTCATTTTATATACAAAATATTATTTTGTAAGCATAACAAAAATGAAAGACTTATCTGCTCGGCGAATGGCAATGTCGGTATTTCTCTTAATTGTTTAGATGCGTTCCAAAGATAAGGTGTCACGACAGCAGTTTCGGCGTTAACTCCCACCTTTCGAGGATGCTTAAGTCTTAATATACTGATCCTGGATTAAAAAATATTGCTGAGGTGGATGAATTGTTTTTTCATACCTGGACATTAGATTGGATCGGCATTAAAATTTGCGAGTTTCTATGCAACCGGCAATGTAAAATATACCGGTTGGAAGTTCCTTTACTGCGGTGAGTGTTTTATTAGAAGGAATAGTTTCATTTAGGAGAGAAAAGATTGGATTTCTGTTTAAAGGCTTGAAAAGTCTTCTTTACTTACCAACTCTGCTTGAAGAAATGAGGTTCTCTTGCGGATATTTTGTTCTGCCTTTGGCCGGACGACTGCTCAAATAACCCAATCAGCAGTCGAAGTCGAATTGAACAAATCCTGAATAAAACATAGCTTCCTACAACGTTATATATATATATATATATATATATATATATAAAATATCAGGGATATAAATATCTAGGAACTAGTGAGGACCTCAACTTGACTTGGACCATCAAATGCACTAATGAGAGAAGGGAAAAAATTTTAACACTAGAAGTTTAAAAAATACATTAAATAATGTGTTAAATTAAAAAGCGGGCAAAGAACAGGTAAATCAACGAAATACTTATATTGAGTGGTATCTAAAACAAAAATAACATTACATAAAAATTACTTAACAATATCGAATGTAATTTTTAAAAAAACAGGCAAGACGAAAATTTTTAATACAAACTAACTTGGTATAAAAAAATAAACTGAATTAATTTAATAATAAATTAACCCATTATATTATATTACATATAAACAAAAAGCAAAAACGCAAATATGAACAAATGAAAAAGAGGGCCTGACCTGCATCTTTGAAGTTGTGATAGCAACTGACCTCTAGGAAAGTAATAACGAAAGATGGTTCAGTTGGTCTGTTGGAGGATTAATGTATTGGTTGGTTATACGGCGAGTAATTTAATTGAAAATGTGTATTTTACTGATGAACAGCGACTCTAAGATTTTCAACTCTAGAGATGTTGAGGCTGAAGACAAAATGGTAAACGATTAAGGATTGAGATGATATTGGTGATTATTACAGTTGCCGAATGAATGAGGCCTCTGGGTTGGAAGTGTTTATGCCATTCCTCTGACACAAGTGCTTAGCGATCCTGCTTTTTAGTTGTAGGCCAGTAGGCCTACATACCAACTGTGGCAGGTCGAGTATGTATATTTATAAATTACACGGGATCACAAGCCCTAAGGAGTTAACTCTTATGGCGTTAAAAGGAATGCAGGACAACAAGCTTAGAATAAATAAAAATTGGCATTGTGAGAGGTGGTTTGTGGTGGTAGAAAAAAGTTTATTGAACTTCGATGTTAAATGTTTGAGATAGGATAATCTTAGGAAAACCTTATGTCTTTATACAGTAGTTAGAATGGTTCGTGGATAATATATTTTAAACATAAATTTCTGACACTAACTTATCAAAAAAGAAATCGGGGTAATAATTGAAATTAAAGGAATCGTTTAAAGGAGTTATTTTTTCATTTAAAGCTAACCAGTTAGAGCAAATATCATAGCCAGTGAAAATTCTATCTATTATGCTAATTAACTTAAAATAACTAGGAGAGCTGCTGAAAAAATAGGTTTCCAATTTTGTGGTAGTGGGTTTTCTATAAATAGATGTATTAAAAGTTGAACCCATTCAAACAACCTTAACATCTAAGAAAAATATTTTGTTTACCGTTTCTGTTTGTATTGAAAACTTTATGTTTGGATGTTTTTGGTTGATAAAATATATAAATAATGGAGCATGATCCTTGTGCTTAAAACTCAGGAAACCGTCATCACTGTTTCCTTTATAGACAGTTGGTTTAAAATGTGAAGGACAGCTTTCTAACATCTCTGGGTCATGTTGGCGCCAAAAGCTGTTGGCAAAAGGAAGAAGAAAATCGAGGAAACATTGTCATGCCTTTATGTCGTAAATAGAGCTAGTTATTGAATAGATAAATGGTAGCAACCATAGCTACCTTTGAAAGCTTAAGGAAGAGATATTTAGATAAAGACAATATTTCACTCTTATTTTTGGAAAAAGATAATCTAAAATAATATTAATAACATTTATTGTTTTTGATACTCAAGTTAATTGTATTACAAGTTTTTACTTTCCCTGAATTTTTCAGAATTACACTGAATATTGGTAAGTATTTTTTTCTCATATTAGTTTTGTTTTACACACCGTCAATATTTGTATACTTTTTATTTACCTTCACTTGTTTCACATTTTAATTTAAACCATTATTTAATGCTTTTTATTTTAGTGGTAATATTTTTTTCCCTTCTCTCGATAGTCACTGTAGATGGTCCCATTTGAGGTCAAAAACGTGCGGCCAATAAATATTCAGGGCCATTTCCTGGGGCTAAATAAATATATATATATATATATATATATATATATATATATATATATATATATATATATATATATATATATATATATATATATATATATATATATATATATATATATATATATGTATATATCGATGAGGATTGCTTCTAGAGAGCCTAAATTTAATGTTTAACAGAAATACCAAGGCCAGGGAAATAGCTGGTATCATCCTTTTTATTTACCGGCGACGTTTCGACCACAATACGGTCATTTTCTTAGGCCTAAAATACAAATAAACGAAACAAAATATTTTGCACTGTTAAGAGAGCACACTGCTAAATGTACATGTAGAACTATAATAGCTAGTATTATATTTGAATTGAAAATTTAGAATTAAAGGGAATATGTCGAAATGGGGCTCAAATTTCCAATAAAGAGACTAGGGAAGGATTTTAAACTATACTGTAAATCTCTTTATAACTTCCAGTTTTACCAGGACTCCCTCGACTACTTAACTAATTATGAAATTAACTCTAAATCAACGAAGGTTGATGAGCTTACTGGGCGAAGCCAAACGATATTTAAAAATAACATCATTCAAACAACATGATCGTAAGTTGAAAGCTCTCGGTATAAGTTGTCCCAAATTTCTGGACCCTAATACGGTAGTTACAAATCTTAGAGATTATCATCTCTCAGACCGAGAAAAATATTTGCTATCACTTGGGTTGGAATTTAAACTTCTCAACCTTTCTTTTTCTAAGCCTACTTTCATGGTTTACTTTGAGAAGTTGGCCAGGGACTTAAAAGCTGTCCCTTGCTATGGCCCTTTCAATAGATTTCTGACGGAACTTTCAAATATTTCTCACGAGATATATCAGAAGTTCAGGTTACATAAGTCCACTTAAATTATTTTTCGGAAATCTGACGTCAGAATTCTGCGTAACTTGGGAAGAAATAAAATTCCTATAATTACAAAAACAGACAAAGGAAACGGAGTAGTAATATTAAATCGTCAAGACTACATAGAAAAAACACAAATTCTTTTGGAAGACTCCTCTAAATTCCCCAAAATGCAAAAACTCGAAGAGCAAATTGTAACTCAATTGGAGGACAAAGTAAATCGATTTCTTAACAACTGTAAATCTCTCTCAATTATTAGCCATAAACTTTACTCTAAATTACTTGCCACAGGTTCTGGCTTAGCCAAACTGTATTGTTTACTCAAAATACATAAACCTGGAATCCCATTACGCCCTATTTTGGCCTTGTATAGCTTACCTGCCTACAAACTGGCAAAATACGTTGTGGAATTACTATCCACATTATCAAGGAATGAATATACAATTACCAACTCGTACAGTTTTTCAAGCAGAATTGATTTCATATAAATCAAATTCCAGTAGTTTTTTAGTGAGTTACGATATTCAGTCACTGTTTACAAACATACCAGTTAATGAAACCAAAACTATTATTTTAGACAGAATTTTTAAGGATTCACCAACCTTCCATGGTTTCAGAAATTTAGAATTTAAGTCTATGTTGGACCTTGTTTTTGGTGGGTCGGTGTTTACCTTTGATGGCCAGATTTACCAACAAATCGTTGGAGTTGGTATGGGGTCCCCAATCGGTCCTTTGGCAGCCAAATTTTTCATGAGTCATTTGGAGGAGATGTTTTTTTCTGAAGTTCCTGATTCATGTAGGCTAACTTTCTGTAGACGTTTTGTAGATGACTCCATAACTATATTTAGACAACGAGATCAAGCTTTAGAATTTCTTAATTTTTTAAACACCATCCCTCCCGGTATTAAATATATACAATGGAAACTAAGAGTGATAACACCCTCCCCTTTTTAGATCTTTTAATAAGAAAAAAACAAAATAACCTAGAAACATCAGTATATAGGAAACCGACTAATACGAGATTAGGATTAAACTTTTTTAGTTGCTTAGATTTGAAGTACAAAATCTCATCCATTAAGACGCTTCTTCACCGCGCATACAATCTCTGTTCATCCTATAGACAAAGAATTTCAGTACCTTAAATCCTTCTTTATGGACAATAGTTTTCCTTCTTTTATTGTAGAAGAGTCAATCCGCACATTTTTAAGTGGAGTGTATCAACCAAGCTACCCTGAGATAACAGTGGCAAAAGACAAACATTATTAAATAATACCAGAGCTGGGTATTCACAATAAAGTCCTTAGCCTAAAATTACACATATTGCTAAGGAAATACTTCTGTCAAATAAAATTTAAAATTGCCTTTGTCAACAAAATAAATATAAAACACTTCTTTACATCAAAGGATCCCGTTCCAAAGAGTCTTAGGAGTTCGATTATATACTTATTTAAATGTCCTGGGTGTTCCCAAGGCAAATATATCGGAAGCTCGTGAGAACTCAAGGCAAGATTCTCTTCCCATATGGGTATAAGTAATAGAACCGGTAAGATACTTGAAACGAAAGAAAATTCAGCGATAACAGATCACGTAATAAAGTGTAAAAGTGATATCTCCTTAGGTAACTTTGAAATTCTGAATTCGCACAAATGCCCTATTACCCTTCGAATCTTAGAAACACTTTATATAAAACAGCTCTCCCCAAATTTAAATAATGATCTCTCTTCGATTCCCCTCCTTGTTACCTGAATTCGTTTGGATGTGGGTAGCGGGGCGCAGTTTTGGTGCTCTTGGGTCAGCCGGAGCACGTAACACGCTCGTTGGCAAGGTTTGTGATTTTGTATATTAGGTTTTGACAATTTTCCCTTCAATTATTCGTTTAAAATTAATTTTAAAACAGTTTTATATAATCATTAGATTCATAAATCTAATCTCCCCTACCTTAATAGATTTTAGCAATTATACACTCGCTAACTAATTTAAATATTTAAAATCCTTCCTAGTCTCTCTATTGTAAATTTGAGCCCCATTTCGACATATACCCTTTAACTCTAAATTTGAAATTCAAAGCTAATGCTAGCTATTAAATTCTACATATACATTTAGCAGTACATATATATATATATATATATATATATATATATATATATATATATATATATATATATATAATGTTTAACAGAAATCCAAAGGAAAGGAAAATAGCTGGTATCATCCTTTTTATTTATCGGCGACGTTTCGACAACAATACGGTCATCTTCTTAGGCCTAAAATACAAATAAAGGAAACAAAATATTTTGCACTGTTAAGAGAGCACACTGCTAAATGTACATCTAGAACTTTAATAGCTAGTATATATATATAGAGAGAGTGGTCCGGCAGAAAGGTTGCTCTGATTTCAAAGGTTAATAAAAAACAAACACATGAAGTACATTAAACGCCATTTATTTTGTGTTTCGGTTAGCATCCCAGCATGGCCTGAAGAGGTGAGCATCGTGCATTAGTTTTCAAAGAGTTTTCTAAGAACGGTGAATCCGTCGTAACGACGCAAATATTCCTTCCGAAGACACTTGCGCTTCGTCGTCATAATATTTGTCTAAAGTTGGAAATCCACCTACGAATAGTTTTTCATCCAGTACGGATTAATGATGACGACCACTAGCCTTTTTTAGCAATCATTTATCTAGATTGACCATTTGGGAGCTCATTATATTGGAAAGATCTATTTGGCGAGGTCATTACTTAGGATTGATTTTTTTTAAATGATAATAATAATTAACAATAAAATCAAGATCAAAAGATAAAGTATAAAGGCTACTTAGGAATGAATCCTAACTTAACCTAAACTATTTGGTAGGATTGATTCTGTTTCAGTGGATATAAACACTTCTGCCATCATATTGCTTTTTTATCATTTAGAATAATATTTTACTTTATAATTTGTTTGATTTTGTTTGTTTAATATGTTTGTCATTTTTTTTTATTGTTCTTGTATGACCATATGTATGCGGTTTATAAGCACACTGGCCTATTGGCCGACTGAAACTATGGCTCCATCTGGGGATGGTTCTAAGAGTGCTATAAATACACAGTTGCTAGGCCAAGAAATATTAAAATACGGTTACAAAAATATATTTTTACCCAGGACTAAAGATTACATATACATAAAGACAAGTTAAATGACAATATTGACGTCTCATTGATAAGGTGATTAACTCTATAAATTAAGTTTGAACCGAGGGGCAATTAATTAAGAAATGATTTTTACAATTATGCAAGTTCGAGAACAAAGGGGATCCTTGAGGTTCGACGCGGTTTAAGTGGGAGGAGCGTGACGAAATGGGGGTTAAATCCCTTTTACATTGATGTGCGGCGAGTAGGACCAGTAAGGTAAATTTGACCTTGAACTTATTGGCGTCTCACGGGACATTCAATCCAACTTCAGGAGACTAAAGTTGGTGGGCCTCTTATCCTTAAAAGTCAAATGGAGGGTGCTTCGGGGATGGCTTTTCAGATCCTTAAAATCCGAAGACGTGGTCAGAAGGGTTGAAACGCGCGTAACTATTTCCATGAACAACATTGAATGACAACTAGCTCTTCCTTGGCTATTCGAGAATCACTCAATTCTTCTCTGGACAAGAATGTAGTCTATTCACTCTCGACTACGAAGACGTCACAGCTAACTTACTTGACGGCGACTTCAGCCACAATCTGCCTGCGAATTCTGAACTGTCGAATATATACCCTGAAATTATCTAGACGAGAAGAGAGATTTATCGCTAACAGACTTCCTTAATTGCCTTGGCTCGCGATAAGGGTCCATAGCGGGAAGTTGCGTTGCCTACTTGATGGTCTTTCTATTGTTTTAATTTTCGCAGTATATAGGGCAGACGAATTTAAAGCGGTCAACGGCGAACTGGAGAAGTGAGGTGGGGGGATTATTTCTCTCTCTAATTCTTCCACAAGTTATTTGCTAAAAGGATTTTACCGATTATTTTGTAAATATATCAATAATTTTCTTGAAGGTCATCAACTATGATTGATATTCGAGGGGCTCATCTTGTATGATTGAAATTTCTTGCGGGTCATAAATTATGAATGGTGTTCTTGGGGTCGTTTTCTAGGATTTATCTCCCTAGTTGTGACCTTTATCCTCAAGAGTAAAATTTGCCTCTCTAGGAGCAACCCTGGAATATATATATATATATATATATATATATATATATATATATATATATATATATATATATATAGAGAGAGAGAGAGAGAGAGAGAGAGAGAGAGAGAGAGAAAGAGAGAGAGAGAAAGAGAGAGAGAGAGAGATATTTATATATTAGCATGTCGTAGAATGTCGAGCTAATATATATTTATTTGTTTTATTAGCTTTTAATAAACCAAATAACTTTAAAATTGAGGCGTAAGTTCGTGCCTCGGAGATCGCTTGAGGATCGGGCTCTAAGAGTGCTAAACTTGATTTTTATTCTATTGAATGAATAAACTGGGTTTCTTTCTTAGCTTTAGCAAATATTGACCCTTCAACTCGTTCGTGGATAATTAAAACAGTGCATTTACTAAAGAAAAAATAGACTTTAATCAACATAACTCACCTCACTAATTAACATTAAAACACAAAGATCAAACACACGTATAAAAAGAAAATGGGATTACAGGGCTAGCTCTCGAGATAAATATTTACGGGAGGAACAATTTTTAAGTTAATAGTTTTGTCCTTAGTCAGACATCCAATGAACTAATTTTTAAGCACATTGACATAAAATAACAAGATTATTCCTTACTTACATAAGGTAATGGAGATTAATACCAGTTTCCCGTAAGAATATCTTTGGGGTTTTTGATCGCTAGATGGTGCTTGTTGACTTGCCTGGCGAGTTGACGGGTGACGTCACGAGGAATTTCGAGTTTCAAAACAAAGACGCCGATGAGGAGGGTGGGTTCTCGTACGTTTATGACCTTGAAACCGTTTCTAATCTTGGGATATGATTATATTCTTTCCTAGCGATTTGTGTCTCGCTTATATAATTTCGATGTTGGATGAGAAATCTATTTAGTTTGGAGTTGTCAAACTCAGATAGAATAAGATTTGGAGTCCTCAATCTGTGCCGGTTGATACTCACTAATCTTGGGGCTCGAACGGCGCAAAGCTTCCTTGGTACAATCTGGTATTGTACAAGAACTGCAAATTCTTCTTAACTTGCAATAACTTTGTACCAGTGATTTTTGAGTCTTCTTGTCGAACTCGAAAAATCTTCTGTCAACCGGTGACTTTCTTGTCTCTTCGGTGGGAATCAACACAAAAAGCCCTGTTTACACGGGTCCTCAGGTTATATACCCAACTTACTCCCGCTGAGGTGGGTAGAGGGGTGGATGGGGGGATCCTCGCAAGGTGGGACCTCAGGTTGGTCTCCCGCACTTTTGCGTCTTGTGGCTCGGAGAGGGGGTAATACGATATCAGCAGTTTGCACTTTTGAATGTGTTGTTTATAAGAGCACCCTCGAAGGGCCTGCCTTTTGAGCTGAGGTCAGGAATCAGTCTCGTATCACTTACGCTTTTGCCCGTTCTCCTATGTTACCGGAGAACATCGAAGGGGCACAGCTAAACCCAGATGTCTTTAGTTATTATTTCCTTAGACTATATAAATATATATATATATATATATATATATATATATATATATATATATATATATATACTAATTCCTTATTATTCCTCTACATAGCAAATGTAGCAAATGAATTATATTGCGCAATTAAATCTTTGTAGGTATAAGAATATAAGGTTTATTTTTACTTTTGATTACTGGACTACTCCTTAACCTCCTTTTTTCTCAATAACATTCTTCTCTTATTTGGATAGTTCGTATTTCTGAGAAAAAATTTCATAACCTTTTAATATAAATTAACAAGATGAAAATGAATTATTGCATTGAATATTTAGACTCACCTTAGAAAAATTCTTTTAGCCACTCAAATTAGTTTTAGATGACTAAGGTTTGAGATTAATTTACAACTCTTATAGAGTAATGGGCAACGTATAAATTTAAAAGCTTGACACGAAATCATTAAAGATAGAAGAGTGAAAATGCCCGAAAGAATTATAGTTATTTTCATTTATTTAAGTGCTGTTGTAGGGAGAGTTCGCAAACCGAGATGAATATTAACTGCATCATTTCTCCTATAATTCATCTCTCAACCTTTTAAATCACTATCAACATCTGTTACTGCCATATAACCGGGGAAAAACTAATTTACTACAGTCTAAACATCTCCAGGTAGATCGAACACATGCCAATAGAATGTGTGAAATTGACGAAGACAAACACGAACTCAATATGAAAGATACATTTTGCAAAATCTCTAACAGAAAGTAAAGCAATTTTATATATTTTAAAAACATTAAATAGCGACCATTATCATTAAAGAACGTTGAAAAGAAAAGATGGAATACGATTCACGTCAAAAGATAAATTTTTGTCTCAAAATTATCATTAAATTTTTCCACTCAGTATTTCTAATTTATAGAAGACCTTTGGCGGTAAATGACTTCTTTGAAGATGAAGATAAAAGGCAGTATCGTCTAAATGTGGATTTATTATATTTCTTTCGCTGTCGTTGGAAGAATGGAAAGAATATAATATATATATATATATATATATATATATATATATATATATATATATACATTATATTTTTTCCAATTATATATATATATATATATCCCACCAACCGCAGGAAAAAGAAAACGTTTCGAATCCTACCCCTGTATGGAATTTTTGCGAATTAGGAAATAAAATTAGCGAAGAAAGATTTTCCCGTTGTTGGTTTCTTGCGGTTTGTTTGATTCATCTTCATCATTCTTTCGCTCTCATGAACGATTTATATATTGTATATTCGCCACATGTTTACCTCAATTTTCCTTTGAATTCCCTATAAATTTTCTCTCTCTTTCATAGCCCCGATCGACCTTACTAATTTTAGCTTAAAAGTTTGTATATGCGGACGATTTTTTGGTCTTCCGCAGAGTCAAGTGGCCTACGAGTGATTTAATTTCCTAAGAGCCTCAAACATTGAAAGTAATTATAATTCTTTCGGGCATTTTCGCTTTCCTATCTTCAATGATTACGTGTCAAGCTTATGAATTTATACGTTGCTTCTCGTGTGATTGTATTTTAAGGAACAACCAGTGTTAGTTTGATAGGCACAAAATAGCTTCATTTTTTATATTTCTGACCAAAGCAAGGGGTAAAAAACGTTATCAAATAACTCTATAATTATGGATTTTCTTTACTCCCATTACTCTATAAAAGTTCTGAATTATTCTCAAAACTTATTCATCTAAATTTAATTTAAGTGGCTAAAAGGATTTTTCCAAGGTGAGTCTAAATATTTTATGCAATAATTCATCTTCATCTCATTTTATATTAAAGGGTTATGAATTTTTTTCTCAGATAGGTTTAGGATTGTGATAAGCACAATTTATTACTTATTTAAATAACCCATATCTTAGGTTTTACATAGTTTAATTCTCTTTGTGAAATTTGATTAGGACCGTTCATATATTTTTAGAAAAAAGCATTTTTTGATAAATCGCAAAGAAATAGGAACTATCCAAAGAAGAAAAGAATGCTATCGAGAAGGAAAGTGATTAAGGAAATTTTCTACCTCAGAAGAAAGTTTAAAAGAACCGCATTCACCTAAAAGGAAAAGAGTTTAACTCATATTTCAAGGTCTCAATCCTAGAGATTTTTCTTAAATCAAAGCTATAATTGGCTAAAATTTGTATGGCTAGAATCAAAGAGAGAGCGATTGCATAAGAAGCTGGAATCTATTTTCTCAAGGGTATCAATGTTTGAAGATCTTAGGAAATTTTACACATTTAGGAATATGAGTATAATTCCGTTTCTGAACTAAAAAACAGCAAGAAAAACATTTATTGTGGGCTCAACCACACATAATAACTGTACAGTAATGTTATCTTCACACAGGATTGAAGAGTAACTCTGGATGCGACGGATGTTGATGTATGAGTAATATGCTAGGTTGTCAATGGACGACAATTAAAGTGAAAGTCATCCAAATATAACAAAAATGTGTGTAATATTGATAATAAATCGTAAGAGGTTGTGCATGAAAGGAAACGAGCTGGTTGAAGAATGCTACATGATAAAAGTGTGCAAAAATTGAACGATTAGCTTAGATAGCATATAAATTAAGAATTCAAAGGCAATATTCCCATTTCCTATTCAGATATATTTGTCTATCTTAAAAGTCTAGGAGGCTAAGTAAAATAACCGATATGTCTAAAAATACAAATATAATTGGTAATGAACGAGAATTAAAAATAATTAAAATTGCGCAGAAATTTATTTAGAAAGTGAGGCAAGTTTCTTGTTATATTTTCCCCTAAAAGAATTTAACTTTCTTGATAAAAATATTATAAACTTTACTAAATTACATCTATAATAATAATAGTACCCGTCGTGTATTTATTTAAAATCTGTTTTGTCAGTAACACTCAAACCTACTTATTTTGAAAAAAAATTGTTATTTATATTTCAATGACTTGGCATTTTAGCTATAATAATATTATCTATAATAATGAAATATAGCTCTAACTTAAAAATAATGCCGTCATTTTTGACAGAACCAGTATGTAGAGTAGTATATATATAAAATAAATGATTGCTTTTATTTGCTCTAAGTTACATATGTTTGGCCAGTGTCAAATCCCATCAACTGTATTTGTTTTCTATTCAAAATATTAGCATTGTTTACGTTAGTAGAGTTAATACTTTCAACAATTAAGGTCGTTTTATTGTGATTTCCCATAATGCTATGCTGTGTAACACTAAGGTTCTGCTCGGAGATCTATAATGCATAATAGCGATGATCCCGAAATATGAAGAATAATTTTAATTTAAATATTATTGTTTTGGATACTTTTGAGATAAAAACAAATTCCAGGGGACATGCTTCAATTTTAAAAGCAAAGGTTCCCTTTTCCCTCACTTCCAAGTCTAGAAAGTGTTATTATTGTAGTAAAATAAATGGCTAGTAATACGCCCAATATGTTTACTAACCACTTTGCCAACTTGAACCTTTTTGCCTCTCTGTCGTTGCTAATTGAGACTTGTTCGCATAGTGGATTCGTATGTCTCAGCGGTAGGCACTTACTTTTTCAATTGATTGGCGCCTTAATAAAATTAATGTCACAAGGTAAAAATACTTTCAAATGAATATAAAAATATATGCCTCTATTAAGTTTTTTAAAGTTACATGTCACGCATCCTCTGTCAACGTTTTACAAAATTTTTCCCAAGATTTATGTAAATTTCGATACCATGGGGTTCCCTATTAAATGGAAGAATGAGAAAATGTGTCAAAATTTCCCTCGGATATAAAAGAAGTAACTCTATTCTCTCTAGGAACACCTGCGTGACAGTTCAATGTCTACACAATAAAACCATTAGTAAATGACAGTAAAGATAAATTATGATAATATTTGGGGACATCATGCATTATTTAGTGAAACTACACAGTAAAACACTTGCACAATTAAAATGAGTATTTTTGCTAATATCTAAATTTCGTACGACCGAGTTTAACGACCTTGAATTTATCTGCCAAATGCATATGATGTTCGGTCTATATATCAGGACGATTGAGATATTTTACATTTCGTTACCCTCTTTTTGCTTGTTTTTGTTCCTTCTGTCTATCACAAACCATTCTTTCTTAACTGAAACGAATCTAATTTCATCAGAAATGACTCGAACGTTACTCTTATAACGATGCTTGTTAGGATTTATCATTTCAAATTAGATAATTCGTTGCATCTTCATTTTGAGGACACTAACATAGTGAATTAAAAGGCAGATTTCACTAACCTACCAAAGAGGAGATCTTAAGTACGAAGAGTTGAGTCAAATCACTCAACTCTGACTTGAATTCAGAATGAGTGTTGATCCATTTTTCAATAACTAATTAGATTATTCTCTCGTCGACTAGGTAATTAGTTTTATCTCTGCTAACATTTGTTCTTGATTTATTCAATTTTTTTAACTTAACAAAAAAGGCTGATGGGTTACAGATCGTCATATAGATATACAAGAAAGAGGTGTTGATACATACGAATGCTTCGGCATCCAGTGCGTGTAAATCCTTAAACACATACCCCTTAATTAAGATGAATGATGTTATGTATAATTTACATACATCAGAGAAAATGAAGTGGAGATATTACATATTCTGACACATTGCTCACTAGTTATTTAAAGCCGGCGCTCCTCTCAATATTGTGGTTATTTTTGTCTTAAAACTATCTTTGAATTATGCGATAGAATTATCGGAGGAATTAAAAAAAATGGCCTCTTTCACACTTACATTCAAAGTTTTCATTTAGATTTTTAAAAGCGCAGCAACATAGTATGATACAATTTAATGAATTAACCATGAATTTAAAGATTTAAATAACTTTACTCATTACTATTTGAGTATGAATAGAAACTAGCTTTAGTTGATATCTTTGTATATCGTTGTCAGTTAGCTAGTACATTTGATTACCCTTTACTGCAAAAAATATTGCTCCCTATATTAATTATGGTGCCTCACATTCCCCTTTGCTATAAAAGCCAAAAAACATGTTACTTCGCTATGTAATTCCTCCCTCTGGTTTGTGCATAATCTTAATCGCATCTACTCCAAATTTGACCGTGACAGCTTTGAGATTGTTATTCATGCTGAGGACCACTTTCGCCTTAACGACCGAATCTCCCTTGTTACTGGATATATGTAGTATTTTCACTCTTAAACTTCACCTACTGACCTAACGCAATTTTTTTTAGTGTTGTATTTATATGTGTTGGTTTTATTAATTTAGGTGCAAATAATTTTCCAGTTTTTTGTTATATTTCCTTACTTTCTTCGTCTCTGTTTAGTAAGTTAAAATATTCGTTCAGATGTTAATCAGTTTGAAAATCATTATTTGTTCTAAAAGTTAATGTTTGTGATAGAACGGTTTGAGGCCGCTTAATTTTAACCGCTATCACATGTTGTTTAGAAACACGTTGCTACCCACGTGCATCTTCGCCTTGAAGCCGGGCGCGTTATCGCCTCCACCTGAGTCAATATTTCACCAAGGAGGTTCATCCCCCCCCCCGTTTTGCCCCATGCGCCGATCTCGCCAAATTGAGTTAGGCTTATGGGCAGATAAGGTATGTTCTCATGGCGCGGATCGGCATTCCCTCGAAGCCCCACTCAATTTTCCCTTACGCCAAGGGGATGGCTCGACTATTTATATGGAAACTTTACCAATAAGAGCAGATTCGAGATCCAGATTATCTTCGCGGAACATCACGCCGATCCGGTCTCACCTTGTGCACCAGGGCCCTCTGGCTCGAGATCCTCCATCTTTGTTCAGAAGAGGACAATATCCCTTGAGTGCCAAGTTTCGAGCCTTCAAGACGCCAAGTCCACAAGGCCTCCCCTGTTCTTCAGAAAGAGAACAACGTTAGAACAGCCATTGTTCTTTGAGCATGTTGACAAGAAACGGTTCTCACCTTCCTCCCCCTTTTGTTCAGAAAGAGAACAACGTTAGAACAGCCATTGTTCTTTGAGCCCGTAGACAAGAGACTGGTCGCACCCCCCCCCCCCTGTTGTTCAGAAGAGAACAACGAAGAACAGCCATTGTTCTTCAAGCCCGTTCGTCAAGAAACAGTCCTCATCCCCAAGACGTCACGTCAGGATCATATAATTCCCCCCCCCCCCCATTCGGCTGGAACTCGCAAGCGGCCTGAAGATTCCTTTACGTCGCCTTCCTCTGCACAACAACTTTGAATTACGTAAGCTGAACGTTATCTTTGAGTATTTAACCTTTTTTTCAACCCTATCCTGTGCTTTAAATGGTTTAGCGAACCATCCCATCACTTTAATTTTCATTTGTTTACCTTTTTAAATCTCTCCAAAATCTTAATTCTCTGATTAGCTAGATATTCCCACGACCCTTTCCATTCTCTGTTTATGTAAACATTTTTCGTTCTGTGTGTTGTTGATAGTTTTATTAATAAAACTCTATTTTATTAATAAAAGCCATATTATTATCCTTGAGCTCAGTCCACTTCTTAAGCATATTGCATATAAATAATATCGGTCAACCAGATAACCACGCACTCTAAATATAATTGAATAGTTCCCTCAACGAATAGTTATATATGGTTTATCGTCGAGATTCCATTCTATGACAATGTAGTATTTCGAGAGATAGTCGTAATCAGGTATGTATTTGTTTGTTTCCTCCCCTCCACTTCTTCATGTGTAAATTTCCCTTCTTTTTTTTAATCTAAATGTCTAAATATACTTTGGAATAAGCGGTGAGAACTCAACCCTTCCCGTTGAGCAATCCGATTTGCCTATTTAATCCCTATTTCATTTTCTCTTTCCAATTACTTTCTTTGCTCTGTTTTCTATTATTTTTTTCAGTGATTTTATTTTATCCTTTCCATATAGATCTCCTTTATTATACGTTTGAACCGTTGGAAATTTTACCACAGTAGTAAATGTTAATCTCAGAAAATTGCAATCGGTGTCATGACTATATGTTTTGCTTTCTAATTAAATGGCCAGGAGAAGTCTTTTGTTAATTAGTACAATTTAAATTTATCTTTATTAGTTTTAATTTTCCACTTTTTTTGCGTACAAGTTGATTCTTTTTATTTTCTCTGCCGTCCTTCTAGTTGCATGTCTCTGATCATGTACAAACAAACAAACAAATACTGATGTAATCAACGAAAAGTAGATGTTGAAGCAGAGCTCATTGATGGGTGGAGGTACTCGTATATCAGCGGTGTCGATTGAATAGAGTGATGAGCTAAAAGACCAACTTTAGTCGTTCCAGCTTCGAACCTAAGCTTTTCTCCTTACTGGCATCATATTCCTTTAATGCTTATCTATCTAAGACATAGAAGTATAATGTTAGCATCTTTTATTCCATTCTACTAAGTCATAACTTTGTCAAAAGCTTTGGACACATCCCAGGCAAACGATGTTCATGCTTTCTTTTTCACTCTTTGATTTCGTTCTCTTTTTCTATTTTTACAATGTTTTTACATAAATTCAAAATTGGCAATTTACTGAAAATTGCTAACTTATGTTAGTTAGTCAGCAGTCTGTTACTAATTATTTTTCCGAGTATATGACCAATGTAGTTGAGCAGCAAGATGGGGCGATATTATAGTCTACCTGCCCTGAAGATTTTGGCGCTTTGAGGATGAAAAATAATTTATGCTACTTTTGATTCATTGGGAAAGTAGCTTGTAATTATTAATATATTTAATACGTGCCTAGGAACACAGAGGGTTTTCCGTTATTTTTAGACTAGGGGGAATATGTATTTTTTTCTATCCTTCTCTTGAGTTTATTTATTATTTGATTTTCAAATTCTACAGGATGTTGCAGAAAAACGTTAGCCAAAATTTGATTTCGTATTACTCAAAAAACTATAGGGGATGTTTTGGTCCTAGAAAAATTGTTTGGTCTAGGATATTGATACACAAATGGGTTTGGTAGAGGCAAAAAAGTGGTTTCCGCAAGGAAGTGAAATAATGAAAACGCGAAGTTGAACATAAACAAATTCAATGCCCATTATAACGAAACGCCTCTACATATGGATAATTCATATAGACTTTTTATTTTTTTTAAGCTCATTTTCCTGCAATATTTAATCGATTTCTTACCAAACACACTTGCGCTTTAATTGCATTGATTACACAACTCTTTTCACCAACCGTTGATTTTCTAAAAGTAAATTGAATTCTCGTATGATATTATCTTTGAAACTGGGTTTGTTTTTCGTAGGAGTAGAATATCCCTATAGTAAGAAATTGCACGTTGTTAAATCCGGTGATCTTTCGCTGGAGAGGGTGGGGGTACATTTGCATAATTTAGCTTGACACTGCAATTCAATAGATAAAAGACTCTTAAATTGATTGCCGTAAATACAGAAGAGTTCTGGAATGATCCGTTCGTTAATCATGTTAAGGTAGGCAGCTCCTCGGAATTTATTGTCGTAAAAAAATGGGCCAACGAGATGACCATTTCCACATATCTCGATCCACGAGGACACTTTCTACTGAATCATTCAGCAGGGAATACTGTCAAAGGGGTCTACGGAAGTAGCCTTTTTCTGGATCAGTGAAGATAAAATACTATTTTTTCGAATTACATTGGTAGTAAAGCTACTTAGAAAATAAAAAGATAATTATACAGTGCTACATGTTTATTTATATTTCTACAGGTAAGTTTTTAAATTTTCATCTTCATATTTTCATTATTTCACTCTCCTGCAGATTTTCTTTTTCCTACGCTAAAATTATTGGTATATTAAAATCGTAAAGGAAATTAAATGAAATTTTCACATCAGAAATATAACTAGTTGTTAGACGAAACAAATTTTACAACACCAAAACCAATATTTTTTTAGGAATATTAATTCAAATTTGGGTTAAACTTTTGTGGGTCATTCTTATATATCAATATTTTCTTTTCTCTCTGCTTTTATATTAAACCGCATACTCACATTGTTCTTTGCACAACATCTCAATTTCTACTTTCTTTATTAAATATTTTCTCTTGATTCGTATATTTATATTTTCTTTCCTTTCCAAGCTTTTGGTTTTAAGCTATTTATTTATTTCCTTCTTCATCTATTTTGTTTGGGATTTGATAACATTTCTCTCTTCTTCTTTTAATATTAGCGTAACTAATTCTCTTTTTGTTTTTCTAAGTGTGGTTACTGTTTTCTTTATTGGTACAAATGTTCCTATATTTTCTGACACCTTGATTTTCTCTTCATCTTTTCTTACCATTCTGGGGCTGAAATGACGAGATGGAAACGAAATTTGGCGATAGATTCTTCATCTACTTTTGTATCGGTTCTATTATTCTGTACAATTCGTCTTTGATCCTTCCTAAGGAAGTTTCTCTCGAAAGATTTTGGTAAGTAGGTCTGAAGTTTGTCTTTATAATTCTCCCAATCAATTATATGATAGGCTTTCCATTATTTGTTGTTCTATTTCGCACATTAGCGTTGCTATATGGTCATTACAGGGCACATCTACTAGTTACTATTAGTACTTAAAAGGTAAATTGTAGTTAGATAAATAGTTCTTAGACTTCATCGTAGATTGTTCATGTATATATTTTGTAATGTTAGTTAATACCTGATATAATCACTTCGATTTCAGCAATTTTGTGTTTGCTTTTCGATGCCAAGATACCCAGATAAAAGCATTTAAATCACCCATGAGGATGACCGGCGATCTATTGTTAAACACGTTGGTAAGGTTATGTCGGGTATTTGGTGATGCATGGGTGGTTGATATCATGTAGCTACAGCTTTATTTCGATTGTTAGGTATGTTTCTATTAATAACGGTATTGTTTGTATTGCTCTTGCTTCTTTACTTCTATTGCTGCCTAATTGGTAATTTGTCTCAATGGTTTCAATGGTTTGTCTTTCCATCAGTCTTTATTCAATATAATTATTTTAATTTTCTCATTTCCAATTCTTCCATTTATGCGTTTTTCGTTGATTTCCTGTTAGGTCTATTTTTGGTGAAGGGAGCTGCTGGTGTTTCTTTTTTTATCTATAAATGGTGAATTTTTAGATCTCTCTTTGCTGCTAGAGGGTAAAAAGCTATGTAGCTGCTGTCCTTGGTAACTGGCTTTGTTTGGATGTAAATCTTAATTTTTCTTTTTTGTGTCATTCTGCGAGTTATTCGGGTGATTTTGGTTTCGAGGCATCCAATAATATACCCGTTATTAGTTTCATCGTTTCTTTCCCCTCTCTGCCTATATTCCTTTACTTTAGCCTATTATGTTAGAAATATGATAGAAGTTTTATCATGGATGAAAACAAACTAGACCAAAAGTAAATTATTAGGAGACCAGACAATAGCTTCGCCACTCTCCCCTATATGGGCAGCTTGTGCTCTGCTACTAAGATTAAAATTTAAAACTAAAATAAAGCAGCCATGGTAAATTTTTATAAATTTTCTGAACTTTGCCAATTATAATGATTTTAAAAGTGAACTCTAAACGAAATTTCCCCCCCCCCTTCAAATTAGCACGTTGCTAAAATATAGAGTTATAGAAGATATATAAAAATAAAGTTTCTGAACTTCATCATTTGTAATTCTTTGGGTTTTAAAAAATTCACAACATTTCAATACTTATACATATTTCTGAACTTCACCATTTTTTTTTTCGATATTATAAACAAATTCTTAGAAATACCTTTGATAAAAAAATAAGTCATTTTTCGCCCATCTTCAAAAATCCCGTTATTTAATTATAGAGTTAGTGATGATGATAATGATGATGATGATGGTATTTGTCAAAACCTATAGATTTTTTCAGATAGGCTGTAGATCACAGACTTAATATCTGATTGGGAAGCGCAAGCTCCTGTCGTAAGTGGGAGTAGCGAACTCGCTACACTTTTCTCCTAATAATTTACCTTTGAACTAGGTTTAGTCAGGTCTATGATTATTTTCTAGGCCTAAAACCCCCAAAAATGCTTTTATTCATATGGTCTTCATGGTTTCATTTTATTTTTCTTTCATTTCCTTCTATTCTTTCAATTGTTAACGTTTTCGAGTAATTATTTACATTTTTCTTGTACTTATTTAATCGCTACCTATTTTAATATATCATTTCCGGAACTTCCTTTGATAAAAGAGTTTTGAAAGAATTTTAGATATTATTTGTCTTTTTTTTTTATCCTCTACAATCTCATTAACAATATTGTTATGTCTATTTTCATCTGTTTTAATCACCTTTTAATTACATAAAACAATATATGCTTTTAATTCATTTTCTTCATATTCAGTAACAAATCGTTCTGTATAATTTCAGCCTTTTCAATCACGTCTCTATTTGATAAATTGAGAGCTAATGCACTACGAAAGCAGGTAGATTGCTCGCGAATATGTACTCAAGTGGAGTAGATAAATGAGCTGTTAGGTTAAGAACCACTTGGAGGGGATAAAGAATGGAAACCTGTAATCCAGCAAGAAAGGAGTTCTAGTAGTCAGAACGAGATGTAAAGAAGGTATGAATGGAATTCTCTAAGCTGTTGGGATCAAAGTGTGAAGAGCTACACCTGAGAATACGAAAAGGCAAAGAGTATATTTAGAAGGGATAGAAACATGTGGCATAGTCAACTCCATGGTTAGATAAAGGTAGAATGTTTGTTGAGACCCACATCCTCACGAGTACCACCCAGTAATACTTGTTTTGCCATTATATATTTTCTGAAAGTTGTCCGAAAGCCATAAGAGTCAACTAAATCTAGTCTTTTGTAAAGCAAAGACAAATGTGCGTTTCATCAGAATAGAAATGTAATGATAGACCAATACGCCGATATAAATACAAGAAAGAAGCACAATGTGATCAATATTGTCAAGTGATGCTAAGAATGGAAGCCAGACCAGTGCCAGCCGCACTTTTAAGGTGACCCATTACTTGTAGGTGATTATTTGCTGCTCTGTCTTTCCTTACACACACCCTGAAAAATCACATAAGCGTTGGAAGAGGAGGGGCGATATTGCATCAGAGTTGATAATAAATTGCACCGACTTTTAAGAGGAATAGAAGTTGAGGGATTTAACATTAATTAGTTGGTCGTTTGGTTTCAGGTTCAGTTTCTTTAAGAGGGGCCAAACAACAGCGTGTAAGAATTCCCATTTCACTATTTTAAACTAGGTAAAAATATTAGTCAGGAAAATGATACATGAAATGGCAGTGATAACAGAGCGAATTACTCCAGGAAAAACTTGTATTTGTCGATGAGAGAAGGTGAAAAATTAATTTCTTCAGGGAACACTGCTGGAGTGATAAAGGTTAAGACAGAGAAGGAAAAGTGGTGTTAACTGGCGGTGACATATCGAGGCAGAGGTGAAACCATAGAGAATGTGCACTATTTTTCCAAAGAAAAAGGCATATAATTCAGCTGGGGAGATAGGGAGCAGAGACTAGGATTCGGAGAGACAGAGTGTTTACCAAGAAGCTATAACGAGTAGCATTGTTCATTGGTAGCCCAGGAAAAGGATGGTCTGAGGCTAAGACTCAGTGGGTAATGGAAGAACCTCGACGATAATAATGCTTGCTAACATTCTATGTGCGATCGTTAGTAGAATTATCAGAAATAGCTATGGAAGGGCCACTTATGATCAAGCTAAAATTAAAGTAGGTTAAGGCATTTCATCTCAATAAGTGGAAAATGAGACAGGGTGAAAGTAGATTTTAAACCTTTATTATTCCAGAATAATTAAGGTTGCAGAGGGATTAACATAGGAGGTATGGTAAAGAATTCAGATAAACTCCCAAGACATGTCTTACGATAAATAATTGGAACTTTAAGAATATAATTCAAATGTATGTTTGGATGCAAAGTCTCGAAATTGTTTGGAGATTCAATTTGAATAAAAGAGGTAGGGAGATATATCCTTATAATTAAATTAACCCTATTTTCATATTTCTAAACTCTAGCAACGTGAATGAATGAATAAACCAGAAAAGAATCAGTATCAGTAATATCTGTAGAACCCTCGGCTAGCCACGTTATAGGTAAGCCAAATATAGATAGGTTCTTAGATAAGATAAAATCGCATATGAAATTAGCTTTTCCCTACTTCAAACTGTGACCATTTCAAAGACCAGCGGAGATAAGAATTAAGCATTGTGTGATAGAGCGAAATTTGCAGGGGAGGAATTAGCTGTGTTTTAAAGAGGTAGTCTAATATTGTGTATAATCTCCCTATCTTAAAAGAAAGAACACGGGTATTTAGCAGGGTAGAAACTTCGGTTATCTTAAGCCCCTCTTTTTAATCTCTCTCTCTCTCTCTCTCTCTCTCTCTCTCTCTCTTTCTCTCTCTTTGCCACGGCTGTTTATACCCAGCAACGGTTAGAAAGGGCATTAAAAGTACTTAAACAAATTTATTTTATCATTATTTTTATTCATTTTTCTCCTTATTGAATTTCTCGTATAGGTTTTAAATTATCCGTTCAGTACAAATATTATTCTCTTTTTTTAATAAAAGAAAATCTTTTGAATTAAATCTGGGTCAAATATCGTTGAGATAAAAAGAATTTTCTGCACTTCTGGTTCCACTTTTCCACGCTTGTAAGTCCTGAAAATGGAAACAATTAGATTGGCGTCAATGAATCTGATATTTGCACAAAGTTACATTTTGAATGATTATTTATGAGTTTTAATTTTCCCTAGTCCCTTATGTTTCTCCTCTAGTAATTGCTGTGAAATAATTTGAATTTGCCAAAGATACGAGTATGGGGTACGTAAATAGATTTTTTTAGACATTTTTTTCCTAAGCAGACCAGTTAATTGTAATCCTTCTTTAATGCTTTGATATCATAGAGAACAATTTTAAAAAAGAGTTTTTTATCAAAACTAATTGTATTAAAAAATGAAATATCGATCGCATTTTAATAAATATCTTTGCCATTCTTTTTCTAAAATCGTAAAAGACCTTACCTCAGCACTAATTCTCTCCTAGTCTTTTACCCAGTTCCCCCCTGGTCTTCTTGAATAACTTAACATTTTTAACATCTGGAATATTACCACCTAATTTCAAGCACACTCTTCTTTTTCGTATCATCAAGAAAAAGAAGCCAAATTCTGGTGTCTTACTGATTTTCTCTCCCCTGACCAAACCCAACTCATGAGTTCCTTTTGTATTATCTGAAGGGGCGACACAGCACTAAATAATCTATTCAGCATGTAATAGAGCACCTTACTGGTAGAACCGAAAAAGTTTATCGTTCGATTGTGGTACTTCTTGAATTCTAGATGGCATTAGACATTATTAAACATACCTTTCTTATCAATCGCCTTGGTGAATCATTGGGGGAATCTAGAACTACCTCTTAACTAGTTCCACTTATAGCTTTTATCGCGTCATATATCTATCTATCCACTTTTGAAATGATATTACTGGGTGGGCGAAGATGCGTTTTGTTGTTTTGAATTGGCCGGGCCTTGGTATGCTTCTTTTTCTTACCACCTTTTCCCACTTGTTATCTATATCTCCTCCTCCGCAGCCTCGTTTGCCGAGACTCTTAATACTGGGTCATTTCTTATAACATAATCATTGAATCATTCTCTGAAAACTTTCTGAAACTTAATCATGAAATATCAGAGGTAGGCATTTCTGGTGACTAGGCTCACACCAAAACTATTTCTCTCTCTTCATACATTGGCCATGATAAAAGTACATACGTTGGCAAGATTGATTCTGCCTGGCATACGCAGTAAGCATTTTTAGGTATAATTGTCTTGTTGGTTGTAGGTGAGAAAAGGGCGATTCTCTGTCATTGATACATCTCACAATCAGGAAGCCTCTCTTTAGGGTTAAATATGTAAGCAAGGTATACCAATTATAGTGAGTAACTGATTATTTATTCGTTCCCATCGTATAATAATTACAACTAACAAAGCTTATTCAATTGGCATAAAAGAAGAAATGAAGATGTGTTTACACTGAAATATCTATGTTGAAGATATCATGTTGGCCGCTTTCTTCATGCGTTGAATTAACAATAAAAACGTTAAATGAAATGTATCTGTATCTTATTAGCAAAATTTGACTACAAAGGGGTCATTGTAAATGAAACATTTTATGAAAACCCGTAAAACTTTACTCTCGAAAGGGCCGACTTAGAAGAATAAATTTTCAAATTTTTACTAGGTAAAAGCAAGGTGCATACCAGTGAAATATCTGCTACTTTAAAAAATGGGTGGATGAAAATATACGCTTCGCTTACGCTTGCATAGAAACATATGTGTACGTTAAACCAACAGGAAGTTAAACTTTGAGTTTTTGACCTTCTGGGCTTGAGAGAAGGAAATATAAGAGGATATATGTATATACGCCGACTACCCAAGAACACCTGTAGCCTGTGATAATGACGGCTAAGATCCTCTCATGGGCTAGATTGAATATCAGCCGTATCTTCGATTATCTCCTCAGAGTGTCACGGTAATGATTGGAGCTCATCTTACATTTACGTTGATATCGAGTAATCGAGTCTTAATTACTTAAGGTAAATTCTTAGAATCTTTGAATCATTTTCACTCTTTTTATGCCAGTCTCATTTCTTCTCTTTAACATTGAATAGAAGAATACTAAACATAAATTCCATGAAATATGTTGTTTCATTTAATGCCACTCAAATTATGTCTCAATATATTATTGTGTAGTTAGTCTTCAGTTTAATTTTATTTTTGGTTTTGTCTAGTTTTTAAAATTAGACCTTCACCTAAATTATGGAGCTTTCTTAACAAAGGAACTAATAACAAAGATAGAAATCCATACACATTTTTAAGTGATTATCTTATAATCACTGAACTATTTTCTTAATCAAATAAATAAAACAAATATTTAAAACACGCATTATTCCAAGAAAACTTCTTTACTGATAGAAAATGGAAGGCAGGACAGTGCTAAGATCTGAAGCCGCAAAACCAAAACAAGGTTTTTTTGATATTACAGAGGATAAATTCCACTAAACTTCTACATGTTATGTATATAATTCATACATGAATGATAGATATTGTGCGAGGCAAAAAATTTTAATACATATATACGTCTTGGACGTTGAATATGCTATGCTGAAATATCATTCTAAACCTTTAGTTCATTTATTTACTCAACTTTCATTTGAATTCTGCAAGTTGAAAGCCTTGTAATTATATCTCAAAAATTGTATATAAGTTGTTTTACTTCTAATTTTTTATCCTTTCAGACTTTATTAAATTGTATATTCCTTGGTAGTTTTCACGTAAAAGTTTCATATATTTTCTCTAATATTATATTATTCACTTAGAAATTATCACAGACCAATATTATATATTTGTGGAGGTGGACTTAAAAGAACATTATTGAGAAAGAAAGTAATAATATAAACTTTAATATCATGTGTATTATGATATCTTTTGTGGTGAAGAAACTGAATTCATCAAATAAATTATCAGTAGATTCAGTCTGAAGGCAAACTGTTTCAGGATCATATTTTCTTTTGATACTGACGAAAGAGAAAGTGACGGGACCGTAGGATAAACTGTCACTACCAATTTTTGCAATGCATCCAGTTTGGGGGGAAGAGGGAAAAATAGAGGTATAAAATAACCCTGGTAAATAGATGTATAAAATAATTCATCTTGACCCTAAAGGCAAAGTCACTGGTACATCCAAGAATCCAATTCACTGCATAGACTCTTCATATTATTTGAGATCCCTCTCGAGGGAATTTGCTTTTCTTACTGAATCGCTTGAGAAGCAAGAAAGCAACAAGCTTCTTGGTCATTAACGCCGTCGGGCCTAAAACCGTCTGCATTTGTTCACTTCGCCTAACTTGATCAAAATCTTTAAGAACAATTCTCTAAATCTCTGTCTGATATTCTTGGTTTTGCGCTTTTAATGTATAAATGACTGTGGAGGATGGAGTTAAAAAACCTAAAGCTCTATCATAGAATTTATTTTGGCTCTCTCTAGGAAGGTAAAGTTCAAGTTTTTAGTTTTAACTGAGGATCAAAGAGTGAAATTTTAATTTATTTAGAAACAGAATTACAAACTAAAAAGTCAGTACAATCCACCTCGAGTCTAATTCAACAAACAAAGAATAGCTCAGGTTATCTATTTTTTAATTAAAAATAAAATTATGAGCTTTCTCATGTCTTTAGCATATCTCTGCCATGTACCTATGACGAAATTATGCCATATCCGACCCATTTGATTATCTTTCCTCACTTATTAACCATTGATGGTTAATTAAACTGGCTCTTAAGAGATAAATCTTGAAATTAGAGGTTATTTCTCTACTTTCCTTAATAAACATTACTAACTAAATGGCAATATTTTTCCTTTGTTTTAACTATAGGTAGAGTTTAAATAATATACTTATCATTTAAGTTAAATTAAATTCCCTGCATTAAAGTTATCTATTGCTGGAGTCTAAAAAAGACGAGTTTTCCGGATTACTTCTAAATAGAAAAATGAAATTATGATCTGAGAAAAGGCGCAGAAAAATCTCTCAATTTAAATTAAGTTTAGTCTTCTAAAGCCAAGACTGGGTCGCATGTGCACGTTTCTAATATTCTATATTAGTCTCCAATATTCGAGCGAGAGTTTTGGCAAAATGAGCGCCTCTTAATTCTCCGAATCGGGATTTGGAAATTCCTAATACTTGAATGGTTAAAGGTCCATCAAAAAGATGGTTAATTTGCTCTTTTAAAACGCTCTCTTAGTAAAGAGTTCCATATTATTTTCAAGTGTAGTTTTAAAAACTACTGTTTCAGTTCATAAAATACGAGAATACTTAAGTAATAATTATTAATTTAATATTTTGGAATTTGTAACACTAAAATAATTGATTAATTAAGTTTCAGAACTTAACTGGCTAAAGGGAAATTCATTTTCACCTAGAAAGTAGATGTTGCAAAAGTTAAGAAAGGAAAAAGGAACAAAGTGGAACTGCCTATAATTTTATTTTATCCTGTCACTTTTAATTATACGAGAAAAGGGTGAAGGAAGATTAGGGCATTTAGTCTTGAATTTAATGACTATTTCTCAATTTTCACTGCAAAGATTTTACATTTGACAATGATGGGCAAAAATTATTCTTTGGTTTGTTCAAGATACGAAATATTTCGGAACCACTATTGCATTTTTTTTTTAAATCATAAGCAGTATTTTAGATTGGAACGTATTTACATTTATTATGAACGAAGAGTCGATTAAAACGTTATATATCTTTTCGTAGACACCAACTTCGTTCATACAACGATTCGACCCTTTAGAAAAATAAACCTCAGATCGATATAAATTATTTAATATATATTCTTTAAGTTCATTCTAAACCTGTGTTTCTATACTTCCAGTGAGACTTACGGAGCCAAATGCATATTTTCTATTCGATTCAATCTTGTATTTCAAGAATGGTTAAAGGAAATGCCGACCTGTTTTGTTTCTACTTCCCTGAATGAAAATTTAATTTATCTCTGATTTATCAAACTTTTAATTTTCTGGATTTATTTGCTCGAAAGGGAAAATACCTGCTAAAATTGTTAATAAAATATATTGAAATCATCCTACTCTTACAATTGCTTATTGGACAAACTGTTAATAGAACTACTGTATATTGTCTAATTGAACTTCCTAAAACCAAAAAGAAATAGAGACAAATACTTTTGACTTGCTTCTATTATTGTGCCCACTAAAATGTTCAAACTTACATTTTCCCGGATTTCGATCATTTTAGAGTAACAGAAATGTACCAGTGCTCTTAGGTCGGTGGTAATGATTTTTTTTATTCATTTTGATATCAAACGACACGCCGAACTACCCTCATATCCTACAAACCCTTGAATGCACTAAACTCCTCGACTTTTTATTACATATCCTCCCCCAAAATTTATGACCTATTTCATTCTGGATTCTCGCCATCTGCAGCATTAAATCTGTTCTGGCAAATATAACTGACCTTCTTTGTCAAGCAGCTAATTCTAATCCGACTTCAAATGCGAGTACTTCTTAATCTATTGGCAACTTTAAAGAATGTCGATCAACAGTAGAATCTTCTTCATAGTCTTTAAAAATTCCATCGTTTTTGGAAGCAGCCTTAAATGATTTCCTTCTTTATTATCATACCAGACTCCTCTACCTTCATCTCTTTATATCGTGAATGGTATAACACTGGCTATGATGGATGTTATATTGTTTCCAAAGCTCCGTTTATGTGCAGTTCAGTTAGAATGATTATTGTATTATTATTATTATTAGATTACGGTCGTTAAGGAGCTGCCAAGTGTAGGCCATGAATGGTCTTTTGCAGTCTCCTTCTTTTCTTATGTTATCTCTATCGCGTTCCCCCTTTTAAATTCACCAAGTCTTATCGCTCTAGAATTTAATACTTCGCGTTGAATATATATAGACTGCTAGTCGCCCAAAAAGTAACTTCATTACGTGCCGCTTGCCCCTTAATAGGCCGATATTAGAATAAAGTATACTTTTGCAAAGTCCTTCTTTACCTCGATTTCCGTGAAACCTTTAATAAGCCCAACCAAAATAACAACACAGTGAAGAAATCATCATTGGAGTCAGATACTTAATTCCTTTTCACCATATACTGATCACTCCTATAAACTGGAGCTGCTATAAACTTCCACCCCCTATAAATTGGTGACCCTTCGTTTCGACCGGACAGTGAAGGTATCAAAGAAATTCGACGCCGCAAGCCCTGTCAGACATGATAAGGTGAAAAGGATCGCGAACGCTCTCAATATAAAGCCGCCCATCTTTAATGAAACAGCAGTCTCTGGTTGGTTCAAAATTGTGGAGGCCCAATTTCACATCTCCGGAACTAAAAATGAGGAGACTATATTTTCCCACGTGATAGTCTGACTTCCTCCTTAGACCATCGATCGTCTCCTGGTGACCATTTTATCGGACCAAAACTTTCCTATTTTGAGGGCAGAAGTGATTGGGCTTTTCGAGAAGCTCGGAAGCTCGTGTGGAATGATGAGGCACAATAAGCATTTGAAAAAAACAAAACAAATCGGCGTTAATCTGCCTTGTTAAACTCTGTCATCCGCTGCCTAATGTGCCACCTTACCAGCTGGTGACAGTTTGCTTCCAACTTCCGGCAGGTGCTGCCATGCACCAAATGGTTGAAGGATCTGCAAAACAGGTGCCATCCTTTGCGAGCAAGCTAAGCCAGACACAAAAGGCATACTCTACCTAGGACAGAAAGCTCCTAGTAGCGTATATTGCTGTCATGCACTTTAGACAACTGATTGAATGTCGCCACGTTACCATGTGGACTGATCACAAGCCTTTAGTGTCAGCTTTTGTATCACCATTAAGTGCTAAAACAGATAAGCAACAACGTCATTGGACAGCCATTAGAGTAGGGCAGTTATATCGCTTACGTGCGGGGTCAGGACAACGTAGCCGCTAACTGCCTTTCAAGTAACGTTAATTCGCTCAAAATTGACTTTCTTGACCTCCGAGCTATGGCGGCAGCAAAGGAAGATGACGAAGAAATGAAGGAATTTCGCTTGCGACTAAAATCTTAACCTTTCCCGAGGAAACTCAGCTTTGGTGTGAAGTAATATAAAAAACCCCCACGACTATTTGTCCTTTTAGCATGCAGGAGAACTATCTTCAATCAATTGCATAATCTGGCACACCCTGGAATCAAGTCTTCACTTTGTCTCATCAAGTCACTATATTTCTGGCCCAATATGGACAGGGAGATTTACTACTGGATGAGGGAGTGCCTCCCTTGTCAACCTTTCAAGATTAATCGCCACACGAAGGACGCGAACCTGCCCATTGATATCCTATCCTCAAGGTTCGAAACTATGCATATCGATATAGTCGGACCACTCTCACCGTGTACACTGCCTGGACAATCCTACCCCTCACACAATCGGTATTTATTATCATGCATCAACCGAGCGGTTAGATGGTTCCAGGCCTTAACGACCTAAACATAAGGGCCACAACGGTTGCTTTAGCTTTCATAGAGGAGTGTATTTCCAGATTTGGAGTTCCGCTATGCTTAGTAACCGACAGAGGCGACCAATTCGAATCAGAACTATTTATGTAACTGTCTGCCCGCGTTGGCTTTCATCGTCTTCGCACTATGGCTTCCCTCCGTTCACGAACGGGATGGTGGAAGAGGCACACAGGACTTCAAAGTGCCCCAAAATAGTCCGTCGTCATCGTCATCGAAAGCCAACTCCACTTTCTTTCAAGAACTAGAATCAATCATGGCACAAGTCGAATTCGTGCAGGCATCCATACATCACCTGCACTCAGGGCCCAAGCCTTTCGTGCCCCCAAGTCTTTGCAAAGCAACTCATTGGGGGTCTTAATAGACCGCCTGCGCCATATTCTGGCCCTTTCCAGGTAATTGAGCTCGGCAACAATGTTCGCACTTTGGAATTTCCTGACGGAAGAAGGGACTCTCTGAGGGGACAAATAAAAACGGGAAAATTACCTCCTCACACAATAGTAACGTGCAAGGCGATCAACAAGGCCTATGAACTCAGACAGCAAACAGGAAGAGGAGCAGGTCCACTTTACCTCGTAGAGTGCATGGAAGAGAACGACACCACAAGAAGTCAAACGGAAACGTCTACTGGAACTGGAGAGAGTAACTGCAAGACAGACGCTTTCACGCTCTCCGTGAGGCGAGTCAGGTGGGTCAGGTATCATCGTTCATGTATTTCTAATCCTTGTGTAGGCAATATTGCAGCAACACATTTAATAAAAGAAGAAGATGCATAAATTTATACATGCCTCGCTTATTTTATAGCTTTATTACATGCCTTATTATGCATTTGTTAAGTGTCGTAATTATAATTTATGTAGAAATATAGAGAAGGATAGGACAAAATTGTGAATAAATTGTATAAAAATGAATTAGATATTATTATCATTGTATTATATGGCAGATCATGGCATAAATAGGTCCTTTTTAGTGAAGGCATTCACTTATGTAAGTGTCAATGACAGGTGCGTATGTTGTAAATGATGTCAAAAATTAAATGTGCCAAATATACTATTATACGCTATTTTCTCACTAACCTCATTACTGGCAGGAAAGTAATGTAGTGATTGGATTTTGTAATGGGTAGGCTACCGGCACCAAATTGAAAGATTCAATAGGCCCAGCGAAAACATCCACAAAATGAACGCACACTTCGCACTTATACATAAAATAATATATCTAAAATTCAGGTGGGTCAGGTATCATCGTTCATGTATTTCTAATCCTTGTGTAGGCAATATTGCAGCAACACATTTAATAAAAGAAGAAGATGCATAAATTTATACATGCCTCGCTTATTTTATAGCTTTATTACATGCCTTATTATGCATTTGTTAAGTGTCGTAATTATAATTTATGTAGAAATATAGAGAAGGATAGGACAAAATTGTGAATAAATTGTATAAAAATGAATTAGATATTATTATCATTGTATTATATGGCAGATCATGGCATAAATAGGTCCTTTTTAGTGAAGGCATTCACTTATGTAAGTGTCAATGACAGGTGCGTATGTTGTAAATGATGTCAAAAATTAAATGTGCCAAATATACTATTATACGCTATTTTCTCACTAACCTCATTACTGGCAGGAAAGTAATGTAGTGATTGGATTTTGTAATGGGTAGGCTACCGGCACCAAATTGAAAGATTCAATAGGCCCAGCGAAAACATCCACAAAATGAACGCACACTTCGCACTTATACATAAAATAATATATCTAAAATTTGAATAAGGAAATGAGAATATATATATTAATTTTCATCTGTGAATTTGAATATAAAATAAGGAATTTAAATATATTTGTATATATATATATATATATATATATATATATATATATATATATATATATATATATATATATATATATATATTTATATGGCAAGCAGCCATTGGGAGTGCGCGCAGGACACACGAATGTGCGAACACACGAAAGGTCCTAGGCGCTTGCGTCAATTAGACAACGCAGCATAAACAAACATTTCGCGTCCCTGAATATATTTATCAAAAGAATTAAAGTATAAGAAGCACCTGGGTAAATACACCCGTTGACCAAATGGAATTGGATCACAAAGCTGCAAAGAGCGCATGCTGTTATATAGATCAAACTTGAGATAAGGAGGTAATTCGTCATACACAGCTTTCGGTAGCGCCGCCTTTGAGGTGTAAAACAATTAACACGAAAAGTCAAGCTCATCCCACGGACAATTCTAGACCACGCCCTATAGAAAATTGCCATATATAAATATATATATGTATATATATTATATATATATATATTTATATATATATTATATATATATATATATATTATATATATAAGAGATAATGGTAAAGCACAATATTTGAATCAAGATTTTATTTATAACTATCGGACTAGTTTCAGTCACATGCCATTTTCAATTATGGCATGTTGCCGAAACTAGTCCGATAGTTATAAATAAAGTCTTGATCAAATATTGTGGTTTACCATTATGTTTTACTAAAATATATCACGTCATTGTGATATCCTCCATTCTATATATATATATATATATATATATATATATATATATATATATATAAATATATATATATATATATATATATATATATATATATATATATATATATATATATAGCTGTAAGTTGGGGACCTATTATATGAAGCACAGTACGTACTCTTCAGTCGCGTTCTTGTTCTTACATGGGAATTAGCCATAGAACGGGCAAAACATTAAGTAACGAAAAGTTTTTTTCCTTTAGGAAACATGCTATTGATTGTAAAACAGACGTGTCCTTAAATGATTTTTCTGTCTTAAAATTTGCTAAATCTATTTCATCTCTCCGTATTAAAGAATCACTCTGTATTAAATTCAACTTCCCAAATTTAAATGAGGACACGTCATCCTTTCCTATGTTCATAACTTAACCAAGCTGTATTCATTCTTTGAATTCCTTCTTGTTTTCACTCGTCATTGTGATCCGACCATGTAAGGTAATTTTTCAGCCTCTATATTTTAGTTTTACCTTTTGTTTGTATCCAATTCTCTATTTTCCCATTTAAATTATTTAATTTTGCAATATTACGTTTACTTTGTTTTTCCTTATTTGATAGTTTTTCTTTACAAATATTTTGCTGTTCTTCACCTCAGTATTTTGTTTGTTTATTACTTAACGTTCATTTTATATTTTTAACGTCGTTTCTGTGATTTTCTCTGATGTGTGGTTTTTAACTTTAAACTTCTGCTGTTATTTATGTTTTTAGGCTTAGATTACTCATTTAGAATTTGTTTATAGCTCCTAAAGATGGGTTTTGTAATAACCCGAAACGTTTAGATTAAAGATGGGACCCGCCTTCTTCGTTTTGTTCTTCTTACTGAATATAAGACTCAAGCTTTGTAGAAGAACTCTAGGTGAATATATATATATATATATATATATATATATATATATATATATATATATATTATATTATTAAGATTATTATATTAATGTGGTTAAGATTATCTTTTTCACGTTTCCCCTTTTCAATTCACGAACTCCTGTCGCTCCAGAATATAACATTTCGCGTTGAATATATAGACTGCTAATCGCTCGCAAAGTAATTTCTTGACATGCCGCTTGCCTCGTTAATTTGTCAATAATAGAATAGAGTATATTTTTGCAACGTCCTTCTTTATCTCGATTTACCCTGTAACCTTCAGTAAGCCCAGTCAAAATAAGAACACAGTGAAGAAATCAACTTTGGAGTCAGTTACTTAATTCATCTTTATGTAAGGTGGATACCTCGATATTTTGGTAACTACCACCAACCCACATACATACTCCACTTTTTTCGTATCCTTACTCTTATCGTCGGCATTCGTATGGTCACATCCAAAGCTGGTATTTATCGTTATTCCGTTAATTTGTTAAAAAATTATGTTCTCTCATTTTCTTTCCTTTGTAATTTTCTATAAAATAATTTTGCCAAATTTAATATGGTTTATATCAAAACAACTTATCTGTATTATTTTATATATCTAAAATAATAATAATAATTACTAAATGCTTAGTGTTAGCTTTTACTGAATTAACGGGGTGACAATTAACTGTGCCTACCTCAACGCCCTCGCTCTATCATTTGATTTCTATACAGATTGCAGGCAGATCTTCCTATATTTCTCCTCATACAATATAGAACTCGGGCCATAGAAAGATATCAATATCATTTAAAACGTAAGTGAGGTTCTAATGTTATTATAATAGGTCTAATTAATAAATATTATCTACGCCTAAAGTAAATCTGGCAAACAAGGTCCTCTCTCTTTCTAACAATGTTAACCCACCCTTCAAAGAATTCTTTTTGTCATAAAGTCGAACGTCGATGGTAGCCGAGGATTGACTCTAAGGTGACGCGGGAAGGAAGCATGTTAGAAATGGAGGAGGTAGTGATATAGATTCCAGTATGCGAGGTAATTAATCAAAATCGAATGCAGTGGGCCTAAATAATTCATTCTTAGAGGTTCTGGGTTTAGAGTAACTGATTCTAAAAAAATAGCCTCTCTTCCTTCCTTCAGATAGCCAGTATTTCTCTCCTACCTCGTTGCTTTTCATACAACCTCTCCCACAACTTTCTCTGGTCAGCCTCTAATTTCACAGGGTAGATGCTGACCTTCTTCTCAAGCCAACCGCCCCGGATCAGGGCAGAGGAGGGGGGGGGGAACAATGTTCACTAACCCCTAAGCTCTGGTTTGGGATGGGGGTTTTTTAACAACCAACTTCATCAACACCCATACCTTCCTCACATCCCTTTTCCTCTGTCTTAAAAATATATCTTTTTTACGCCGAGTCTAAGGTGGAGCCACCATGCCGATGGACTGCCAGGCCACCAGGCGGGAGGGGTGGTCCCAAATGGCAGCGCCTGGCTCTGCCGGGCCTGAAAGCACCTCTTGCAGTGGGCACAACTGTAAGAGGTGGTGAGCTATAGCATCCCATGTAAAAAGAGGGTCACCATGCCCAATGATGAAAATAAAAAAAACTCAACCCCCAACTTCCCCAAGAACATCAACGGAGCCGCAATCGGGCAGCTTCACCAAAAAAATGAAGGTCACCTTCCTTGTGCTTGCACAGGGGACCCTCCATACTTCTTTAACAGGAGAGGAGGCTTACTCCTCTCCTACGCCTACGGGTCTAGGGGACTCCCCCTCACCCCCTTCTTTGGAGGTGCTTTCGGGCACCTCCCTATTTCCAGCGGCAGTCCCTCCTTTTCTTCTAAGGGGACTGCCAAGAAAGCCAGCAGGCAGCCCATTGCCGACCGCCCCTCGTGTAAGCGGCTCGGTAGGGAAAACCCCCTTAGGGGGGAGAGGGAAGCCAGTCCCCGATGGTCGCTTCGTTCAAAAGACCTGCTTGAAATAATATTCAACCTTGCCGGGGTCAAGGCCTGTGCCTCCCCACAAAAGACTCATGACGCTGCCAAGGGGACCTGCGATGTCCTGGGAGGAGATGGCCAACTGGAGGCCCCTCCTGTGATAGACATGGTCCTTGAGGAAAACCAGCCTCAGACGGAAGGGCCTTCCATGGGGGAGAATTTAGGCTCTGCGCCAAGCACCAAACCCGAATCCGCCCCTATGCAAGGTACTCCTTAAACGGCTGGGGAGTCTGAGGCAGTACAAGGAGGGAAGGAATTTCCTCCGGATGATGCTCCTGTGACCACCAGGACCTTCTTTAATTTCGAAGAAAGACCTGGCTGAGTTTAATAATCAGTGCAGTCAAAAGCAGGTCCTATTTTAAAATATATAAAAAGCTAACATTCTTACTTAGCACTCAATTCTCAAAGGTTAATGTATTTTTTAAATATACAGGAGTGTTCGTGTTTATCAAAGAGTCGTTTGTTTATATATACTTTATTTAAATTTTGCTTCGTGGGCGTGTGTGATAACTCTTGAATTTCACCCAAAGGCAGAATATACATATGGGGTATGGTGGAGCAAACAGCTGGAAATAGTGAAAATTATAACACAGAGAGCCAAAAGTGAGGGAAAAGTAATTGGAGAAGGCGACTTACTCCATCGGCTTCAATATCCCAACTATTTACTACGAATATTTTTCGAAATATGTTAGGTACGTAATGAAGTCCTCATTTTCACGATGGAGGGGGTAATTTGAGAGCAGGGGCTTGATGTTGTTGACCCTAAGAACCAATTGAACTTACTCCCACTTAGTCCCTACTTAATTCCCGTTCTTCGTGTTGTAGTTTTTGTTCTCTCTCTTTGCTTCTCTTTTATTCCTTTCTTCATTTTGGACGTACTCAGCAAGTTCCCGACCTTCAATTCCGAATGCTTGCCCTTGCTTGAAGAATTATTTCGAACAAAGTGGACGCCATCTTATCGATCCAAAGATAAGAGTATGCACTAGGAGAGTTACTATAGCGTAATGTGCTTTGGAAAAAAAGGGGATTATAGTTCCCTACCAAAACGTGGTAGACAAGAGAAAACAATTAAAATAAAACCCCCCAAAACAGGATTAGACAATCACCGTAACCAAACCAAATTTTGTGACTCAAATCGAAATTCTTCCTTGAAGTACCTGTCCGATCATTCGGCTCCTGGAGTGGGTAGCCAAAACCGATTACCTAGCTACGTCTAAAATAATCTGCAGAGGGAGGTCCTGTATAACATCAGAGTCTGAAGGGGGGATGGCTGCGAGAAGTTTGGCACCTACAAGTACCGTGACGGCAACAACCAATTCCCTGAGAAGTTCCTTCCTTGCAGCAGGTGAACGGTTTTTTATGTAGATCGAGTTCACACAAACTCGACGTAGGCTCAAGGGCTTCTGCCTGATTCCGGGGAGAAGTCTTCCTTTTATTTCTCTCACGAGCAGAATTGAGAGAGAGAATCGAATTCTCGTAAAATTCGTATTGTTGCGCAAAAAACCTTTTTCATCTTTGGGCTGGCGGTATGTCATTCATGCTTTCGAGCCATCTCGGATTTTATGGCGGTGCAAAAAAGGGCAACGGAGAATTTGAGGAGAGAGGTGCGTTTAGGGATACGAGAAGGTGCGCAGTTTTGTGTCGGAGTGTTTCTGCGTACACCTATGTACGCGGTATTTAGACTTCTACAATATAAAACGTATATTTCTTTCTCTGCGTCTCCAACAATTAATTTAAATGCATCAAACTCTCTACATGAGTTCAGAGGAACAGAAAACTGTTAATGCTAAAAATCTGGTCTCCTCAAAGCACCCTAAAACATACTTTTGCCTTGAGTTGTCTATCCGTTTCCAATGCACATAATTTTAGCATTTTTTCTGAATGTACATATCTCTAACTATAAAACGAAGGGTATATCTCCTGATATTTTAATAAAAAGTTGTACAAAAAGTTATTTCTTTTAGTTTTCCAAAAAATTATTATGGGTAAAATTCAGCAAGGTGTATGGAGCCGGATACATATTTTTCCTGTAGTTCTTAAGCGATTTCAGATCGCCCTTCAATTTTACGGATGGGTTCTCAATGGCTCCAGTCGCGCTTCCCAGGTATGGGCTTGCTTAGGGCTAATCTCCTAATTTAACTTTTATCAAAAACTAATTGTTACACTCGATATTTAAAATTAAATATTATTTATTAATCCAAAGGTAGAGATTGGGAAAGTCTACTATCCCTCTGAAAAATTTTATTGCCAAGTTTCTCCCTGCAGCTATACTCGATATGAGGCTGCATTTACTTTTGTAAATCGTGGCTCAAGGGAAGCACTCAGATTCATAATTATGAACCTGTAGGTTCGAATCATGCTGGACGCTAATTTCCCATCATTCACAAGTCGCGCGAGTATGAATTATTAAATTCTTACGATGACCTTAGTTAAAACTGGACACATTTGAATTTCTGATAAACCTAATACCCGAGGGTGCACACATGAGCGTATAAAAACCTGACTAATGAATTGTATTGATATTTCGTGTCCTGCAGCTATAAGCGAGGACATCAGGTTTATGCTTTTTAGTTTTACATTTTAATTTTACTCAATACCAGACTGTGTGGATGTAGAAGATTAAAATCATTCTTATTAATTGTACTTACAGATCTGTCCTTTTAGGTTTTAATCTATTTTAAGTTGAGTTTGTTTTTGCCCATATTAGGTTTCTTCTAATACATGCGCTTCAC